>JAAVTH010000384.1:0-1200000 GCA_011947325.1 Phytophthora macrochlamydospora | reverse complement strand
AAACTTTGATGGCTTCCCACTTGTCTAACACTCGTCGCAT
Source organism: Phytophthora macrochlamydospora (assembly GCA_011947325.1). Lineage (NCBI taxonomy): Eukaryota > Oomycota > Peronosporomycetes > Peronosporales > Peronosporaceae > Phytophthora > Phytophthora macrochlamydospora. The sequence goes on along the minus strand of JAAVTH010000384.1, from coordinate 1,199,960 downwards.
CGCTTTCGTGACACTGAGGAAACGCGCATCCGAATAGCTAAGAAGAGTAGTTGCATTTCCATCCGTCATGCTTTTGCAAAGCTCTTTAAACAAATCACTAGTAACCTCAACATGCTTCACTTCAAAGATCGTCTTGCTCATTTTCGAGATTAAGGAGCTCATACCGGGGTTTTGCTGGGGTTGCCACCTTTCATACCACACGAAGAGCATGTAGCTGCATGTGACATATGAGCCATACACCATTCCCACTGATACTGCAATCGGTTCGTCATTAAATTGTGGACATCGGGGCCTTTGTCACTTGTAGCACCGTAAACGTTGTCCATTGTCAATCCAAAGTCCTCCAACGTGCGTTTTATCCAGCATAAAAATGGAGCTTGGATTCCACCATCTCGATCTCCATAAGCAGGCGCGAATTTTCGCGTTCCAAGAAGAACGGATCTGAATTTCCAGTCGAGATCAACTAAGTAGACGCACAGGTCAAGAAATTTTTGCCCTGTGGTCTTGCACGTCCACATGTCGGCAACCACAGTAAAGTTAGGATACGGCTGCAGATTAGATGCCAAAAACGCAACCTCCTTTCTTGTAGAAGCGTAGATCTCAATTATGGCCTCGCCGACTCGTTCCGCAGTGAGGATACACTGCATCTCCTGTTTCACCACGAGGGCCTCTTTTAGTCTTGATTCTTCGTACTCCACCAACCTAAGCGGCAAATTGTTGTTGATAATGCGAAGTGTTTCAAGTAGAAGGTTGAGGCGGGCCGGGTTTCGTGCGTATAAAGTTGGTTCGCGCAAGTGATCAATATCTGTATTGCGTTTGCGCTTTGTCTGCACCTCTTTCGCAGTCTTCGGTGACTCGAGGTGGTGCCATCGTTTGAGGTGCCGCACAGCAGATGATGTTTTTCCACCGGACAAAAGCACGAGATTTCTCCCCTCTCCCCCATCCGACAGTACGAGTCCGCTAGACAAATGAAAGCCTTCTTCTCTTGATTGTCGTCAGTGAAGACAACGCGAACACCCCAGTCATCGATGAACGAGTATTCTCCACCGGGCGATATTCGTGTGAAGCCGCCAATAGGTTCCCAGTTCTTCACGGCATCTCTCACCTCCACCGGAGGGTCTGATGCATTCATCCCGACGGACAGGACCACGTAAAACAACTTGAGATCTTCTCGACTTGGAGTCTTCTTGAGTGGCGAGTTGCGAGCTTCTCGCGCCTCTCCAAGATCGTGACGTAGTTTAAACCATTTTGACGTAATTTTCGCCGATACTTTGCACTGTCTATCATATTATTAACCAATCGAGCATCGAAGACACGAGCAAAATCTACTCGCGTATTTCCGCCTGCTTGAAACACGAGCAACTGCTCATGGGAAACCGCTCATGTGCTCGTGTGTCTCGTACTTGAACGGGAGGAAACAAAAACCTCGAAACTCGTGCTCGTGAGGTTATGCGCGAGCGCAAGCTCCGCCTTTTTGTGCTCGTGTAACGAGTGCTCGTGTTTGGCTTGCTCTCAACTGCCCGAACTGCGAGGGCGGCAACCTCATCACTTTCCAATTTGGCCGCCCTCTTAAAGACCTCGCCTGCTTCCTTCATTTTCGATATAGACTGAGGCGAGCGGCACCACTAGGTAATCGATTCTGCGGTGGTGTAGGAACCCGCGACTACGGCGCATTTAAGAATCATAAACTCGCTTCAGCCTTGGGAGGACGGATTTTGACTACTCGCGAGCTTTGGAACAAGTTTTGCCTCGCGAAAGGCTACGACTTTGCCGAGGGTGTTGACGGCACGGATGTCGATGCCTTCGTCAACTTCCTGCGAGCTGAACGTGTTTCTCTCGACTATGTGGCGTTGTTCAAGCCGCTTCAAAAGGGTTCGCTGTCTTCCACTGCTGCACTGGAACGCCATGCGCGCGCGCTTGATCCAGATCATTACATCGTTCACGCAACAGAGCACAGCATCAAGCACTACATCACGCTTGTGGTTACGGGTCCCAAAGATCCAGCCATGATCTATGACGAGTACAACGTCGACAAGGAGCCGCCGTGTTCGTTGGAGCCAGAAGTTGGGTTGGCTCACACACCTTTACGGGATACACCTTGCAGCGCTTCCGCGTCCCACGCGTTCGAAGAAGTTGAAGTAGGGTTTCAACAAGAAGAGTCGCAATTAGCGAGGGCACGTTGATCAATACATGTAGGCCTTGAGCCCCCTTTCATCGTTTCTTGGTTTTCTTGCGTCTCTCTGAGCGTCAGTTGGTTTCAAACTCTGCAATCATGTCAGGATTTTGTGCTAAGTTCTCGATCGGCTCCCAGGTTGGTTTCTCTTCACCCACCCACTCCACGAGAAGTTGGGTTTGTTTTCTTCGAACCCGTTTACCCGGCAAACGTTGTACGAGCTGACCAATGCTGCCGTCCGCAAGGACAACATCATGTGGGCGCGATAGCCTTGGCGATTGCTGGTACGGTTTCTGGGATCCCATGTTGAACACAGAATGAAGCTTATCCCCTGACTGAATGTTTAGTTCATATGCATGGTTGTAATTGCGAACGATCGAATATGGGCCGATCCATTTCGGACCAAACTTCGACGACGCCGGAAGACCAGTGTGCTTCGGATCGAGGTTCTGAGTGCTCAAGTACACTTAATCTCCCACGCGGAACTCTTGCTATTTTCGGTTGTGATCGTAGACATCTTTCATCCGGTCTTGAGCTCGTGCGAGTAGTTTCCGGTATCGTAGCAGTATCGATGCCTGACGTTCGTGGAACTCGACGCCTTGTCGACTAGCAGGAACGTTGGAAATCAGTTCTGCTGCGAGCTGCAAAGAATTCAACGGGATGTATCCCAGATCAGCTACAAACAGTGCCATTTTCGTGCTTGAGTTCACTGTCGAGTTCACAGCAAACTCTTCGTTGGTAAGGCGATCATCCCAGTCATCTTGCACTTCAAGCGTTCGATTCATCCGTTCTGCCTGGCTAAGTTGGACGCAAACTTTCTGTCGCGGTCGGACACGATGTTGGTGGGCATGCCGTGGAACATCCAAATGTGATTGACGAAGAGTTGTGCTACGACTTCTGCGGTAACAGTCTTCGCCGCTGGAACAAAATGACATCGCTTGGTCAATCGATTCACAACAACCCAAATCGAGTTTGTTCTTCGTTTGCGGTAAGTCCGTGATGAAGTCCATCGAGATGGATCTCATCTTTCATCAGGAATGCTGAGTGGTTCTAGCAGACCTGGTGGCTTCGTCGGCTGAGGCTTGTTGCGGCGGCATGGTTCACAGTCAGCAATAAACTTCTGGATCGACGCCAACATCTTCGACCAGTATCAGCGTCGCGCAAGTGTTAGGTAAGTGCGTTCTGCACCAGGATGGCCTGAATCATGACACTCGCTGATGATGGCGTACCTCAACTTCACATCGGTGGGTACGACAATTCGTGGAACGTTGTCAACTGGTGTCTGATACCAAAGCAATCCATTGCCTTCAGTGAAGTATCGATACTTCTTCCGGTGTTGACGCTCAGCTTTGGGTTTCAAGTTTGATGATACATCTTTCACGATGGAGATCAGTGAAGTCACGACGGACAGCGATTTGATCAAGAAGATTAAAGCAGCATATATCAAGGATCGGGAAATTCAAGCGGTATTCGCTGCTATCAAGCGACGCACAGCTAAACTGGTAACACTGAGATCGTGGAAAAACTTCATCTCTGGTTACAAGTCTGGTCTTCGACTCAGGGCATCGGCGATTCCGTTTTCGCACCAGGAAAATACGAGAGTGTCGGTTGATACTCTGCCAAGATGCCATACCAACGAGCTAGACGGCGATTCGCCATCTTCTGCGCGAACAATCCCTCGAGGCTCTTGTGATCCGTCTCGACAATTGGTGACTTGTCCAGGTAGTAGATCCTGAAAGCTGCTAAAGCATGAACAATAGCTAACAGTTCTTGCTGCTGCGTCGGGTAGTTGAGCTCCGCCGACTTCATCTTCCGAATAGTGTACGCGATTGGGCGTTTAACACCATCTACGACTTGGAACAGGACGCCACCAACAGCAAACTTGCTGGCATCTGTACGCAGATGCATTGGCTGATTAAAGTCGGGAAGATGCAGCACAGGAGGGTCGCACAAACACCGCTTCAACTCCTTGAAGTTCTTCAACTGCTCCTTGTCGAAATGAATCTTCGCGTTGCGCTTGTTTTGCTTCTTGAGTAGTGTGAACATGGTAACCATAAACGAGGCATACTCGGAAAGAAACGCTGGACGTAGCCAGTGAGTCCCAAGAAGCTGTGAAGCTCCTCTTGAGTCCTTGGTACCGACCAGTCTTTGATGATTTGCACTTCGTCGGGGTCCATGCGCACTCCGTCTCGGCCGACAAAGTCACCGAGAGACGGAATTTTGGGGACAAAACACACGCTTGGATAGCTTGACGTACAGCTTGTTGTCCTGCAAGATACCCAACGTCTTTCGTAAAGCTTTCAAATGCTCGTTGACATCTTAAGATTTTGTAAAGATGTAGATGTCGTCGTAAAACGACCTCATTTGCTTCAAGCCTCGAAACAGCTTGGACGCCAGTCTGTGCATCGTTGCCGGTGCATTGCAGACTCCCATGGGAAGTACCAGGTACTCCCACAGTCCGTTCGGTGCCTGGAATGCCGTGAACTTGATATCTTCTTCGCGCATTCGAACTTGATAGTACGCCGACATCAGGTCCATCGTCGAGTAGTAGTATGCTCCAGCCATGTCGTCCAGGATATCTTCCTTTCTTGTCATCGGAATGCGCTGTCGGATCGTATTCGAGTTAAGATATCGGTAGTCATGAACGATACGCCATCCGATGGGCTTCCGCACACAAAATGTTGGAGTCACGTGTGGACTAATGCTTGGCCTGATGAGCTTCTTCTCGACCATCTCTTCTACCCAGCGAACAATTTCACGTTGCTGCTCCGGTGATTGACGCCACTGGTGCCGATACATTGCGAGGTTTGGATCACGCACATCGATCCGGTGCTCAATCTTGCGCTCCTCGGGTAAACCTTCAGGGAGTTCGGGACGAAACACGGTGTCTTTATACTCCTTGAGTAGGTGTAGGCAGAGTTAGCCCGAAAGCTTTCCCAGCCAGTATTCAGGTAACGTTGAGCCTTGGCACCGCCAACGATATCAGGTTGGTCGCGTCGCTCCAACGAGCTTGCAATGCGCTTGATTGTCTCGTTCGACAGAACCAGCATAAAACCAGGTTCTTCTTCATCTTGATTCTCAGGAACTCTCTTAGCTTCTTCCGCGGTATGAACTTGGTCTCCACGCCAGCTTTGTCGACAACGCCCATCGTGAACATCTTCTCCACGGCGCTGCTCTTTACCCCAGCACGGCTCTCAGCTGTGCTTTTATCCGAAGATGACCGCTTGTCATTTCCCGCCGCCGAGCCTCTACCAACTGGCTCGCGGTCCAGTTGCTCGCAAGCAACTCATGGGGTTCCACTCTGCGCAGTTTCACGGGAAGCCACAGACTTCACATCTGTTTCCAGCGCGGCGCCTCGACAGGAATCAGATCTTTTCGCTGACAGGCCTTTCGCTCCGGCAGATCTCCGAGACCCAGAGGCAATCGCCGGACCGCCTTCCTCGGTCGGCCCCGATGGCCTCACTTGCCCGCTTCGCTCGCAAAGTCTGCTTTGTTCCTTCAATCCTTCGACCACTCCAATCAATCAGGGGTTGTATGCCCTCAAAGAATGGTATCCCCAGGATGCAGTCGAACCCATCAGGAATAGCGCACACGACAGCAACGCATTTGTATGCTTCTTCCACTCCTGGTACTTTGATAGTCAGAGCTAGTAGCTCCAACTCTGTCTCGACAATCTGATTGTCTCCAAGCTTTACACGGATGTTCTTTTCTTGAAACTTCGTGGTTGTGAGCTTGTTCTTCTCGACCCAACGCTTGGACACGTAGATTGTAGTAGCTCCACAGTCCAGTAGCATACTTGAGGTCGAGATGTTCTTGTTGCCAACACTGATCCCCTCATTGATAGAGAACAGTGGGCTTGACTTGTAGGCGAGAGGGTTTTCGCACAGAACATTGATGCTGACATTGTCCACAATTAATGTTCTGGTTACACTCTTGACCACGGCAGGAACCTCATTCACTGTCGCGGTTTGTCATTTCCCTGCTCGTCTTACAGCTTCTTTCACGCGAAGCAGTCAGCCCTGATATGACCGGGCTCCTTGCAGTGGAAGCACGTGCGAGTTTCACTGCCCTTGGCTTTTGTCTTGGTCTTGGCGTTGAAGCGGCCCTTTTCACGGAAGGGTTTGCCTTGGTGGTGTCCTCTTTGTTCGGAGACCTTGCCAGCCGAAATTTTGTTTTTGTCGGAGCGATCTTGGCGCGCCCGAGCCTCGTCGACGAAGTGAGTCACCTCGTACTTGACCGCGAGGTCCATTGCAGCACACAGTGTCGCGGGGTTCTCCAACTTGACGTAGGCGCGTGTGCGAGGCTTGAGTCCGTTGGCGTAGTTCAGGACATGATCCAGCTCGCTCATGCCCTCGACACGGAAGATGAGAGGGCTGTACTCTCCATTGTATGTCTCGATGTCAGCCGTCTGTTTGAGCTGCAGTATCTTCTCACGCAGCGCGGCTTGGTAGTTCGACGACTCGAAGTGTTGGAGCACATGCTCGCGGAAATTCCCCCACGTGTGCTCCTTGCTTCGTGTCACCGACGACCAGTGCAGCAACCACCCCCGAGGCAGGCTTCTCCATCGCCGACCTGGCGATCCTTGGTAGCCGTGCGCTTGCGTCTTCAACTTGGATGCCGTTGATGCGGCAGGCGTTCTCGATCTGGAACAGCCATTCCTGCATGTCCTCGCCCCTCTTGCCGGTGAACTTGGGCAAGTTGCTTGGGACCTTGGGGCGATCGACCATCACCTGATTGAGGCGGACGATCTCGGCGCGGAGTTGCGCGTTGGTGGGAGGCATGGGCTTCTTGAACTCAGGAGCTGGGACCAACAAGTGCTACCAGTATATCGAAAATGAAGGAAGCAGGCGAGGTCTTTGAGAGGGCGGCCAAATTGAGAAGCAGTGATGAGATTGCCGCCCTAGCAGTTCGGGCAGTTGAGAGCTTTGCTCCCACGAACTGCCATATTTACTAAATGTTCTAATAATTGCGATCCTAGCCAAAACGTAAGTAACTGCTAAGTATCCGTTACACAGTCCCAGTGACGAGATCCTGGAGGCTTCGTAATGATGGCGCGTCCTGGCTAAGTCTGACCCGCGAGTCATGGTTGATCGTGAGGTGTGGTTCGGCGTGGTCTGGACCATCAACTAGCAGTGAGCGCACTGTTACCGACTTCCGCACACGCAGAACATTCGCTTTGCCAGTCAAAACATAGTAGAGTAGTTCGAATCTTCGAGCTATCATCGCGTGGAGTGCAAACACATTGGAAGCGTCAGCTAAGATATGTCTGATGAACATCCAGCATACGAAGACACCGCAATTGTAGGTATCTTTTGACACGGGTAGGTTATTGGTACCACTTCACATTACGGCAACCCCAGCCGTCTGATGCTGTTTGCGATGTCTTGCAGACGTGCTGGGAACGATGACTGTAGAAGCGAATCGTAGAAATAGATGCGCTTCTCTACAAGGGCGACGATAATCGGGTATCAGTGGGCGTTCTTGAAACTTACTGGGATCATCACGGTCTCCGCGCTGCCAGTGCCGACCGCTTCCAACACCTTCTCCAAGATACATCGCTCCACCTCCTGCGGGTGACGACTGCGCGCGCGCTTCGGCTGTACTTTAACACTCTGCAGACCAGCAAATCTTACTGTTAGAAAGTCATAAATCAATCGATTGCACAGCGCTCGGAGGTGGCAGTGCGCGGTAAAGCATCGAGAAGTCGTGGTCCGGAACTACTTCAAGGCCTTTAATCGTTGTGTACGGGTATGTTTTATCCACAAGGTCTGCGAGCACTCGAATTTCGCTGTGGATGTAGGCAGACATAGAACTGATGGCTTCCTTGAACAACCACGCCTTTAGATTAGCACAGCTCGCATGCCTTTTTCACTGAAAAGCTCGACTTGAGCTCTTGAAAAGTACCCCTACGTCTTTAATGTGCACCACTTCCACTGTAGTTGCTCAACTGGGATGTGAGCTTTCTTCGTCACTACCTATCGCGATTGCATCGTTTTTGCGGTTTGATATGGGGAACGCGTTTACGCACGCGTCGAGAAGCCCTGGTGGAGGGAGATGTAATGCGTTCATGATCAGCACTGGATTCCTCAACTTCTTGTATGCGACCTTCTCTCTGTCGCTGCCTTTCACTAAAATACCAGAGAGGCGCTCCGTGGTTTCGTGTAAGGTTAGCTGGCGTCGATCAAGCGCTTCCATCAGTTCTCGTAGAGCACGATATCCAGCTGTATCTTTGGTATCTTCGGATTGGGTACCAACGACGGCCGACGCGCTCGTCGGAAGTTGCTTGCTCTTGGTCTGTCTTCTTCCGTCCTGGGCGACTTGCTTTTACACTTAAAAGTAAGCCTGGCCGAGCTACCGGGCGCGTTGGCATTTCGACATCGTCGTTGAAATCCCCGCCAGCTACCAACTGTGAATGCGTGTCGTTATCTATTGTCAATTCTTTTGGGGTTTCCTGATTTGATCTCACGCCACACCTCCTGGACCCAGGTGAGCACAGCAGTCTTCGATGTCAGCGAGCTGACTGGAAATCAATCGCGGAACTCGTAACGCTTCACGATAGCACTCTGAATGCCTCCGCGACTTCTTCTTCAAGCGTCTGGACTCCTCTACATTGAAGAGGTTGTACTCGAAACTTGTGCTGGAGCTTGTGTACGACTCTTTGACTTCCCAACAAGGTTTTCAAATCTGTTATTGGTGGGAATTTTGAAGTGCAAGAGCTTTGAGCGATAATACATGGCCCACATGTCCTGAGAGGCGTCCCAGTTGGTCTCGAAGCAATCGAAAAACGCGTCCAGCTCTATGCGGGGGCAGATATCTTTTAGTGCTGATGGTGTTTATCGACAAATCTCTGGACTTTGAGCGTATACGGTTGCATGGATAGCACCGTCGACCAGCGTGGCATCTTCGCTGGAAAATTTACCGTACTCAGGCTTGCTTCGTTCTCTTTCAACCATTTTATGACATGAAATTGGCAAATCAGGACGCGAACTTCTGGGAACTCGTTTGTCAAATACTCTGATTTCGTTCAGGTCTTTGTCAACGATAATCACCCGTAGTGCAGCGGGGCTGCGTAGCAGTGCACGTGCGCAGAGGAAGACGTAGGACTCCCCGAGTCTGTCTCTGTAGGTGTCCCGCCTTCGGTTCTATACAAGAACAAAGTACAGTCAAGTAACTAGGACTCGCAGAGTCAGTGTCCCTTAAAACAAGGACAACACTAATTAACTGCAAAAATAGAACTGAATTGAATTGTTATCTGACCTTGCTTGTAAATGTATAGACTAAACTATATAGCATAGTTAATCTAAGAATATGTAAATGAGTGGTGGAGAGCTAATGGCTACAGAGCCAAAACTCTACGCACGGTTATGACTTTCGTGTAACCCCGTTACACGTAGCAACTTCATCCCGTCGGGGTTTGCGCGCTTGAAGTGTTTGATAGATTGCAGCATGTGCCAATCACTGTTCGACTCCATCAACGAACGCTGCATCACGGAGCCGTTGCTGAATTGCTTCATTACCATGAAGGTGAGTAGCTGATAGTCGTGGCTGCAGATTAACATTGCGTTAGCTGTAAGCTGATAGTAGACTAAATAATGAACAAACTACGCACGGGTTTGTCTTGTGACTTGGGTCGACCAGCAGCGCCTCGGAAAACCTGCTGAAGATTCGGTGCATGTGGGCAGTGAAGAGATGAAGAGAGAAATAACGCCCACGGTACTGACTTCGTTCTCTGTTACCGTCGATACGTTTTGACGATCAATAGCATTGAACCTTGCCAGCTCCGCCGCCGTAGCTTCGTGGGCTTTGACTGTTGAGCCAGCCGACTTCCTAGAGCTCACCATGTTGTCCACGTCGCTCATTACGGCATTCTGATCGTGATCGAGGAGATACTGATATATCTTGGAGCGTTTTGCTCCAGCATCGAGCATTCATCCTTCTCTTTAGAGTCTTCTTCGGACTCGACCATCTCAAATCGATCATCTCCGTCGCGAAGATGGGCTCCTGGGGGCACGGAATACGTGACGCGTGGCATCATGGCGTAGCAGAAGACAACTTGAACACCCACCACTCGGTGAATGCGGCGAACTGGTGCTGGAGTTGGAGAGAGCAGCTGTACGACCCTATCGGGGGCCAAGAACGTATGAGACGATGGCGAAGCCTACGAAAATAGCAATACTACGTGCGAAACAGCCGAGGTGATGATGTTTGACTAGGTGCGCCTTCGTCGCGCTTAAGCATCCCGGCATCGATCTCTACAACGGGTCCGCTGCAAATTGTCGTCACGGACAGCTTCCGCAGCAAGTTTAAAGTAGATCGTTTTGCCGGATTGCGCAGATCCCCCGATCAAGAGCCATCACTGCGGACCACATTCTGCCAGTCACCAGCCCTAATCATTTCCACCTTTTTCATCACAACGCTTTGTTTAGGCGTCTTTTATTTTCGAGATGACAAACGAATCTGCCAGTTGAACTAGATGCGTCGCGTTCGTCAGGAAAGCGCGAACCTCCGCGTTGAGGCGAGGCGACAAAGCTCTCTATTTGCCTGCTCAGTGAGAGTGTGACCACTGTAATTGTCGGCCCAAATAGTCATGTTTTGCTGCGTTGGCAGTCGTCGAATAATTCGACCATCACTGAGCCATTTGGCAAACACCCTTGATGTCATAAACCCCTTTTGTGCCGTCCGATATGCCACACCTAATCACACAACACAATATTTAAACCATTAAAATGTTTACAAAACTCGATATGTAGCTCAACTTACCGGGTACGTTATCAGGAACACCTCAAAAGGATAGCTGCAGCTCGAATTGGAAAGAAATCATCATCGGGGTTCCTATTCGAGCAGAGCTCCCACCAAATAGCAGTACTACCATCGTCATTCCAGTTGTACCAGCTACGATGTCTGCATAACGGATATGTTTATCACCTTTAAAACTCAGCGTTTTGCCATTGTCCATATCGACAATGAAGTGAGTCCCATTCACCATTTGAATATTGTTAAACTCCCCGCTTTCAAAGCCCCTTTTAACGTGCCCATGTGGAATGCCACTTCATTTCCGATCTGTAGGGTTTTTTAGGGCTGAGCTGCTTTCTACCGGCTTTCTTTCGCTGCACAATGTTGAATCTATCTTGAAAAGTTTGCACCACTGACAGTTCAGCCAATCGTACAGCGAAATGCCAGATCCAGGTGGAGTGAATGTCCTCGTGTACTCAACGTGTTTAGAGCTTATCCCCAACAAAATTCCTCCTAAAACTAAGGAGGAAAAAGCCTCAGTCTTCAACAGTTCGGGAAGGTTTTTCTCCTTAAGCTCCAATCTTAAGGAGAAAAAGAGTGAATGTCATTCCGCATCAGCATGCGTGAAGAGCACCCAAGAGCCATGGCAGACGACTCGGATAGCGACCTCAGTGCAGACGGCTTGTATCTGTCTGACACAAGTTCTGAAGGAAGTGACGAAGACACGGGAGAGTGGCGATACGTCAACTCTGACGAGTCGCGAGTGGAGTTAGATGACACAGACGCTTTCCTGTAGGCGAGAGCTAGAGAAGAGAGCAGAACAGTCGTTAATCGGCTTCTGTTGCGAATGTTCTGCACGACACAGCATCACACAGACAACGTGGACAGCTCTCGCTTTCTCTACACCTGGTTGGACTCGTCGGTGCTCATCAAGCTGCAAACGTTTGTCAACTACAGTATGCCTGAAGACGCTACAGTGTCTGTCGATGACCTCTTTCGCTTTATAGGGGTTGAGCTTTGGTTATGCTTCTACCATGTTACTCCTGATACCTTTTACGACAAGCTCAACTTGGAACAATATCCTGTTGCTGCGCGTGTTCAGCCGCTGTCAAGATATCGTCAATTTTAACAGCTTTGGGTGAGCATCAAATACGGGATGACCGACCAAATCGGTGGACAGCTCCACTGAGCCAAGAGCGGGACATTGATCATGCAGCAGAGCTTATACGCCGCGTGTGCTCGGATATCGGCTATGTTGAAGGTGTGATGATCGCGTCACTAGATGATGATATGATCCGACTTCGCTCGCCAGCAGTTGGCGACATTGGCCTCGCACATATTCGAAATCCTAAGAAGGGGTATTTGTGCGATGCTTTTCGAGTTTGATGAAGCTTTTGGCACTGACAATTCATAATTTACCTAGCTTTGGGCCTGTTCAGTATGGGATTGTGTCTTTGGCGACTGGAATATTTCTGGGTGGTCATGTTGCAACTCGGGGAGAGTCTACAGTAGACATCGTTCGTTTACTGCAGAGATCGTTATGTGGAGCGTCTGCAGAAAGTCAAATCCGGTCACCTGGAGTTTTGCATGCGTTGGACCGTGGCTACCAGAGTCAAGCAGTTAACGATCAGATTATTAATGTCGCTGGGAGTATTGTTGGTACCCATAAACGTACCGCTAGATTCCCGTTCACACATGGGAAAGCGAAAGTGGCTTCTCAGCATCAAAAACTAGTACTGGAGAAAGGTGAACGCTGTGCACACTGGGCCACTCGGCGGCTGCCAACGGCACGAGGGCTCCATCTGCACATGCCCACGCGCTTGCATATCGTAACGGATTGGGTAAGGTAGCTTTATGCTACACAGCAGCCACAAGCGTTGGTCCGGGAACCTGGTCGTATATATCGCGATCCAATAAGCATACTGCTGAACAGTGTAACAATCATCTCTTCCAAGAGTTTGAGAATGGTGTCCAGCAGCTGACAGTGACACAGCGCACAGCTGAATGGTTTGTCTTGCGGAAGTTCCGCATTACGGGCTCTGTTGCAGGCAAAGTTTTTAAATCAATAGCTTGTGGTCGTCACGAAGTTCAAGACGACGTTGCACCCCTTGCCGATGACGCAGACGTGATAACCGTGCTTCTCATCCTAGGTTTGATTTCAAACTACACAAATATTCGTGACTGCAATGAAGGTCAAAGTGAACACCGTAATCTTTCTCGTACATCATACGAGTTCGGCGAGTTCATTCGAAAGACGAGTCAAGAGCTCAAGCAGTTGTGCCGTGACCACTCACTCCAAGTATCTGGCAAAAACAAGAACTGATAGATCGCTTGCTTGCTGTCGGCAACGAGCCCATTGTTGACGAAGCTGTATCGCGGCAGCAGTTTAAAGAAAGTATCTACGTCTCGCTATTGTCGTCTTGGTTTATGGCTCCAGTTTCCACGACCGGGATGAAAATCGGGACCCGCAATGAGGAGAATATAGCATCGCGTATTGGCACATTCATGGATGAACATACGTGCTACCATATTGAAGCGCTGAAGGCCTACGGGCTGCTGTGCAAGTAAGCTTCATGCTAGTGTCATATACACATCATTACTAACAGTGAGCGGGTAGGAAACACACCCCGGTTGCTGCATTTTCGCCGGATCACATTGCATCGGTTGTCTCGATCACCCGCGGACGGTTTACTGCAGTAATGGAGTACAAGACGCGGACTACCGCCCAGACAGTGGCAAGGAGCAATCGCTTGCAGCGAGATATGGTGTCTTCTCGTCAGTTGAGCTCGTGACTGATGGTTTTGGAAGAGCATTGGATGCGATCGTACCTGACATAGACCACCACTTACAAACTACGCACAATATCGCATGCAGCGGTATACGAGATGGCTTCCTCGTGTATGCAGCCGCGACCCACATCATTCGCGTCGTTCATGTCCGAGTCGAGCCTACCGTGGCATGGACGTATCGATCCGCTCTTCGTGCAATTGAAGATAACTACCTCGCATGGGTTTATGACCCCACTGTTGCCGTCCCGAAATTTAATCTTACGCGCGTCAAGCACTGCCCAGATGAATCTACGCTATTACAATCCCTAAGTTTGTGGAGAGCGCTGGTAAAAATGATCGAGGACCGAGGTAGTCCTCTACCGCCCGCAAAACACATCCTTCTGTCACTCATTGCTCTCTGGAATCGCGTCAAAGGCGGGATTGACGTGTATTCCAGATACTTGAAAAACATAAAATCCAAACACTTCCGCCTCTCACCAAAGGCTGCCATTTGGTTACGAATGCTGATGACGTTAATCTACAATGCACATCATACATTTCTTCTGTTCAAGGTAAGATGATATTGTATTCGTCCTTCGTGCGGTATTATCTAACAAATCATGTTGTTCAGTCTCATTCATTTTTGATGAACAGAGATTTGTGCACATCATACAAAGCTTACCAGAAACACAAACAAAATTTGCCAAGTTTTGTGGCTTTCGTTCGTGATGCAGCAAAAGCAATATCAGAGCGGCCAATAGCGTCGTCAGAGGCAGAACCAGCGCGTGATGAGCAAGCTGAGCTTTCGGTAACACCGAGAAACGTGCAGACGTTTTCCTACAAGAAGTGCATTCGAGTTGAGTCAGAGGCAGAGAGGAAACGCCTTCAACTCTCAAAGAATATTCAGCATCCTTTCGTACGGTTGTTGAGCAGTTTTGCTAGATTTGTATTATCGCACTAACGTTTAATGCAGGTACCCATTAGTAGGGGGACCGACATGCGACTTGTTGGTTCAGCACATGCTGCTAAAAGCTGCTCCCGGTTATCCTACCAGCGCGAAGCTTTCATGTGGTTTTCTGAAGCCGATGCTATCCGAAAACAACCAGGAAAGGCATCAATTGTGCGCCTAAAAGACAGCGCGAGCTGTTGATTTCCACTGTAATCATCCACTTACCAACAGCAACGCGCTCATACTTTGCCACGACATGTTAAACCTGTCGCTCCCACTTTCCCCGAGCTCTTGGTTCTTCATCTTGCACGACTGTCACAACTTGAGTTGAAGTGGCTTTAGGGACACACAACCCGTCAGCGTCGGTGTCGTCGACCCTGTGCAAGTTTCGCTGCTGGCTGTCGGCTAAGCATCTAACCCGCTCCATTGCGGCAACAATACGGTACGGGTGTCTGCTGTTTTCCATAGCCAGTTGATGCACAGACGCAGAAGGCGATGTTGTAGGAGCACGAGAGCCTGGGTCACAGGCAAATTGCATAGTGTACGACAAAGGCAGTTGAAGAGCTCGTGCGAGGCTTGGAGAATGTTCGTGAGTGGATGAACTGGATTTGTTGTACTCTGCCGCTCTACGACAAATAGTATTAGTTTTTCTGTCTTTCCAGCCCAACACAAATTAGAGTTACTAATTGCTGTGGTTAGTGTACTTGAAATGACATTATCAAACGAAACCGCTGGCGGTGGGAGGGAAGTCACAGTTCGTAAGAACTGCAGCTCCTATATACATGTACGAAGATAAGGAGAAAGTGAGTACCGTGTAAGTATCGATGAAGTGGCTCATGTTGACGATTAAGACCAAGCTGCACCCCGCTGAGACAATGTTGGAAAAGTAATAATTTGCTCAGATTTTCCTACAGCTTATCTTTTGACCAGTCTGTGTTAAGCGTGTTAGTCTGCCTGCGATCATGCAAAAGTTGAAATTGTTTGTATTGGTTGACGATGTCTGCCTATTGATCCAATCCGGAGAGGGTGCATCCTTAACGCTCGAGAGCGTAGATATCCATCATGATAGCAGTTTTCCCATTGGCATGCTCGGTGTAAACGACTGCATCGCGCACGAGGTTGGGGACGAATACTTTGAGCACTTCGCGAATCTCCTCACACACCAAACCAGGCATTCGAATGACACCGGCACAATGAGCAGGTCGGCGAATAGTACCTCTGGAAATGCCGTGAATATGTCACCGTGAAAGATCAAGCTTGCAGCAGTGCTAGTGATAACCCTTGGCACGCAGCAGGATCTTCCGAAGCTGTCTTGGCCTTTGGCTCAGCAGTGAGGTTCAAGCTGGTTGTGTTCATCTTGGCAAAAGACGAAGCAAGATTGACTCCTCGGCCTGCTACTCAGGCACAAGGTTAGTTTAACTAGAGACAAGTTATATATGAAGTCGTGGTTCCAACTGACATTAGTCCAAAGCATCAGCGTAGCCGAATCCCGACAATGGTATCAACCATGAGCAACGACGCATCAGGCACGCGTGGTATGTCACTCGGCCCCATGCTCAGCAAGGAAAAGTCTGCGTATGTTCACTCGTTCCTTCGCCACTCCATAGTCGAGTGTCACAGCGCCGTTATCGTGAACATCCGTAATCGCAAATGGGGCCTCGGCGAATTCGCATTGCTGGTTCTTGCGATCTTTGGCTGGAACGCGCACCATCAAGTGGTCTCCAGCATGATAAAAGTATCGGAGTCGTAGTGCATTTTCACAATCATTTTCACGCAAGATGGCGTCGAATTGGCGCTTGGTCAAATAGCAATAGCTCGCTTCATGGAGTTGACGCGTCATCAGATCCTGGCCCAATATGAGATGTGCTGGCATTATTTCTAAGATGATATGGTAGCTGCGACGAACAGAAAATGCTGCGTACTGCACGATCTTCCACCAATCTTGTCCTTGGTAACAGCGCATACAGTTGTTGAGCACCAAGTGCACTCTCTCGCAGATGGCTTTAGCCTGCGGATTCTTCACCAAAAGTGGCTTGCCCATGCTAGCGTAGCTTAATAGTATTTTGCAAAACTCACTGTTGTTGAACTCATTCCTGCGGTCGAAAATGACCTGCTTCGGACGCGGGTAGCGACACAACCGGGTAGCATCAAAGTTTTGTGCACTTTTATCGGATTGCGACTTCGAGCCATTGTGTCGCTTCGTCGATGATTGTCAAGACAAACTGTCCTTTGGGTTCACATGGTCTGGTGGTGTCCGCGTGAATCACGTCAAAAGGATCCACCACGTGTAAGGTCAATGGCGGCAGCTTGCCGTGGGCTTGTGGTCTGCCGTGCGGCTTCGCATGCTCTCGGAAGCCTGACTACAGACGGAGCCGTCCGTCCGGTTTGGTTAGAAAGAAGGCTAGCGAGGTCCACTCACTATCCAAATTCTGCTCAATCACATCGTTTTATATGAGCCGTTGAATTTCCTCCATCGCCACTTTCTCCATTGCCTTGGGGATGCTGTGCGGTCGTGCTTGTACAGGAGTATAGTAGTCGACTTCGGCGTGAATTCGACGGTGGACGCTGCTTGCGGGGTGTTGGAGTTGCTAGTAGACGGTGATTGTTGGAATAATAGTTGTTGTAGCGGTTGATGTAGTAGTTGTTGTCGTGCTTGTCTTCTTGAGGGCAAATTAAGTTGTGCTTCATTTTTGGTTTGCTTTTACTACGTTTGTTTCTCGCCTAGGGCCTCGCTCTATGAACTACATCGTCATATAAACAGTAAGTCTTTGTGTCCATGATGCCATTGATTATGGCCATGGTGATGCTCGCCGGCGTCTGATGGATCTTCGTAACTTTCTTGGCCGCGAACTCGTATGGTGAAGTGATTCGATAGATCTCCTGTACGTTGGGGTACTATTATCGGCTGTGCTGGAGCTCTGAATGCGGTCTGCGCTGTTGATGCTGGTTGCATCAACTGGTGTGTCATGCGCTGCTTCTCGTGCGGCTCCATCCCTTTGATCACGCCTTTCGTCTCGTTGGGTTGCGGAAGGTTGACAATAGTTGTTCACATTTAGTAGCACGTAGTCTGTCAGCTTCATCCGTCCCAAGTGGTCGTCGTAAAGTTGTTCAAACTCCTCCAGTATTTCCAGCACCTGCCTATATGTTTCTTCATCAATGTTCGCATCGCTGACCATTTCTGTGGGATTGGCGAAGGTGTCGTTAATGTCTTTGAGTTCGGCTTCGACTTCTGGCTCTGGATGCAGCTCCACTAAACCCGTCATCGATCTGGTATTCATTTGCATGGTGTTGCCGTTCCACTCGATGATTCTATCGCGGAAGTTCACAAGTATTCCAAGTGCACTTCAGATGCCACGTCAGGTGGCCATCTCGTCCTTTGTGTTGCGGATGACTTCGAACATACGATAGCTGTAATTCAAATCCAGAAAACGAAACTTCACCGTGCTCGCTTCTGATGCTCGAACGTACCCCTCAACTTGTTCAACCTCCGTGTTGCTTGGCGTCATGTCCACTCCAAGGGACTGATTCACGTTAAGCAACTTATCGTTGATGTAGCTCTTCCCGCAGCCAGTATTCACTAAGGCTACTTGAGTTTCCATCGTTCCCGACACTCAGAAGCGTAGGCGCATTGGGCGCAATAGCTGACTTGGCTCTTAAGGTGCTATTGATGACCTTAGTTTTACTGTTCTCACTGAACTCGTACTCAGAGAAAGAGTCTTCCATCTGAGTCTGCAGGAGCTTGGCCTCTTCAGATTTCTATGACACCACGGGTGCGTTGTCATTGGTCTTCTAGGCATTCTTTTGCTGGGTAAAAACAGTCGCTATCGCTATTCGAGCTGGTCTTGCGCAACTTGCACCATTTGTTGCTCTTGTGTTTTGATTGTTATTCTGCTGCGACTGCTGCTGACCTTTGTTTCCACCAGGACCGTCCTTCGTTTTGTTGTTCTTTTTGTTGTTGTTGTTGTTGGCGTTTCCCCAGTTGTGCGGCCTTGCGTCTGCTTGTCTTTGGGTCCACGCTCCTTGTTCTGGCGTCGCTCAGATTGCTCCAGTCGCTCAAAACACTGTACAGCCCCTGGTCATGGTCGTGAGCGTAGTTGTTGACTTCTGCGAATCGACGGGTGCGCAAAAGGTATGGAAGAGGTGTCAGTTGGTGAGGTTGTTGAGGTACTGAAGCTTGGTTGTTGATGCGCTTGTGTTGGTGAGGGCAAAATGCAGAGTGAATATATTTAGTTGCTATGAAGGCCCTCGTACCTCGCTCTAGGTGACTACACCGTGTTCACGCACTGATACTCCTTGCTGCTGGAGATTACTGTTGTTGAGGTGCTTTCATAGCCTTTTGTGCACTGCGAGTTGACGCCACGGGCTGTTGCTTTCCTGCGTGGCTTCGTGGGTTGGCGTCCGTCGACAGTAGCTGACAATCTTCCCCGCGATATTGTGCGCTTGGCCCGTTGCTGTTCCCGCAGCTCTTTGACTAGGCGACGACAACGGACGGCGTGCTTGCGGCTCTTCTCCAATTCCCACGTAGACTCGGACAGCGGCTCGCCAAGCCACTGCACGAGATATTCCGTTTTCGGTTGATTTGGCGTTTAGCCAGCAGCTTCTCCGCAACGCGCATGCCATCGTCTTCTTCTCTGTCGAGAACATGTGGTGTAGCGGGATTTACCAAATCCGCTTCCACTGCGCCCAGACACCGACTAACGGAGGGTGTACTCCGATATCCGCGGGGATGCTGAAGTTATGTTCACCTTCTGTACCCGTCGGCGGGTTGAATCTGCTCTTCAGGCGCTTCGAGGATGCTTGATCTATCAGGAAGAACTGTATTGGTGAGACGTAGGAGAGTTGACGCCGCGGGAATCTTCACCCTGTGTCGAGGATGGTTTACTAGATCTGGGTCTACCGTCTGGATCCAGGTGGGGTTGTCTTGAGGGGTGTGTTAGGGGGGTTGTTCTGGCCGGGAGCGCCAGTAATGACTGTGATGTAGCGATTCTCCAAAGGATCGCGGCAGCCAACTATCGCCTTTCCTATTGGCGGAATCAAGGTGCCACTTTGGGCCAATCGCAGGATTAGACGAAGGTTCGTTAACCTCAGGGTGTCGCTACCCTGTGTGTCACTATACCGAGGTGGTCACTACTCCGAAGGTTCGTCTGGTCGCGAGGCTGAATGAGTGGCCCTGCTAGTACCGACCATATTTCATTTGATATTTGTATAGAATCATCGGGAAGAGTAGATTCAGAGAGAGTAAGAGCCCGCGAGGGCGATACAAACAGAGCAGATATTTCCCCTTACTACCCAAGCGGCCGAGCGTCCTAGGTAAGCACCTTGCCCTTTGCGTTGGGTTATGCCTGCCAGCGAATACGGATCTTCGTGAAGTGAGTGTTCGTTTGGTCAGGCCAAGAGTGAAGAGTAGAGTTAGAGTGTATTTTGGCTTGACCCTATTAATAGGGAGTGTTGGGTGAAAGGGCCCTTGTGTTTGGAGTGCTAGTCGCATTCCAACGTGACTTCCAGTCGGAGTTATACTCCGGCGCCCTCGTAAGAGAGTCCACGGGACTAGGCAACCTTCGTCTGCTGGTGCCATGGGGTTTTGAGTGCGTGAGAGAGTGTTTGGACGTACAGGCGAAAGTTCATGCCTGTTACGCTCGTGTATATTGCCAGTAAGCGTAGTCAGTGGGCGAAGGCCACACCGGCTCAGGCAGGGTCGAATTTGGTCCCTTCAGATCCTTCGTGAGCTTCTACCTCACCCTCGTGCGACGGTTCCGACGGCGGTGGTGATACTAGCGATGGTCCGCCCGCCGTATCTGCTGCTTCCTCAGTCGGTTCCCATTGTTCTGCACAGGATAAATCTCGCTGACCGAGTGGACGTGAACCATCCCTTGGATGGCACAGGCTACTTGCACAGAATGTTGAGAAATATTATGTGCAGGGATCTGTGCTGCAGACAAAAATCTCACAGAACCTTACCATTTGGCAATTTGCATCAGTCTTGCATGACTGTGGCTGAGAACTGCACCAAACAACCGCATTGTGTATGAATGGAATTTCTATTCGCTCATTTCAATTGCTTTCAGGAGAAATCTTAACCGATAGTAGTTGAGCGACTTGTACATGTTTGTATCCCAAGCAGGGTTTTCAAATGCCTTTCGATCCCATCGCGGAGCTTTATAGAGGTGTACCTCCAGGAACAAAAGTGCTAGAACACCACAGTTCACGCCATCCGCGCACTTCGGCAATGAGTCTTCTATGAAGACAATGTCGGCAGGTACACTTGGAGAGATGGTTTCTTGAACCAGAAGCTTTGTTTGTTGATATGCTGTCGAACCACTGTCGTAAAGAATGCAAGTTGGTCGAATTTCATCTTCTATAGTGACGCCTTCGCGGTAATAGATGAATGCCGTCCAGTGGGCTTTGGTTGCATGGATAACGCCGGCAACAACAGCAGCTCCATCGTCAAATGCGCCAAGACTTGCGGCGACTTTACGACGTGCTTCTGGATCAGACAATTGCGAAAAGAGAGGATTTACGATCCCCACAGACTTGTTTAGCTGGTGGATATGTAACATGCCAGCCAGGATGCATTCGTCATTAAGCCATGAGTCTCCACAAAACTTCAAAAGCTTGACGCCTTCGACAGGATGGCCTTCAATACGGGTGTTTTTGATTTTGTAGTATCTGAGCGCTTGAACGTGTTGTCTCTGGCAACACCGACCGACATCACGTAAATAAAATTAATTGGCAGGTAAATAGCGAAGAACACATGACTTACCGCGTGTTTGTGGACGTATTCACTGAGCTGGGGTAGCACATTTTGTGGAGTCGCTGTTTCTAAAGTGTCGATCCAATCCATTGCTTTCTTGATTTTTTCAGTGCTGCTACGGCGTCGTAGTAATTTACAATTGTCTCGATTTGCGTAGCTGTGAATTTTCCATGTCTGGTATCCAGAGTAAGACAAACTCTCTTATCCACGTCGAGGATTAACAACGCGTGCTTTTGCTGAAATGACCTTATCGCTCTCACGCACTGGTCGACACCGTGCTTGTCGAGGACGAACGCAAAATCGTCCACATCAAATTCTTCATCGTCGATCACTGCTATATCTGAGGATCGAGCTTCTCTGTACGCACAGAATTGAACTGTAAAACCGGTTAGATACATTTTCATCAAAACAAAGCTCATATCAACGATGTTCTCACCACTGGAGCGCATAGAGCGAGTGAGTACGATTGAGACAGAACGGTATGAATACCCGACAGCTTGGAATTCCCCATGACAGCGCCGTGAGCCATGTCCGTCGCTCTTTTTTGATGGAGTTTAAAGTTTCACCTCTGGATTCGCGTTTCTGTTTTCGCCTCGATTTTCCTATGAACTTCGTGGCGGGGAGCAAGGTGAATGAGCCCTGGTTGTCTGTACTAGACCTATAAATTGCAATATCACGAGATGTCGACGGCTCTTGCGATATTGCATGTTCCGAATCTTGCAGCGTACGTTCCGATGCACACCATTGGGATTCCGCGTTTACATTAGCCGTCTCTACTGCGAGAAGCCTGTTTGATCCGGTTAAATCAGGATCATAGTAAAATCTGGGCACTCTTCCAGCCGCGGCTTCATTTCTAAAGTCAGATAGTGCAGTAAGGGTTTCCTTAAATCGCTCCATGCCCATTTCCTGCATAATTCCCGCTAGGTCATTCATCACATCCATGGCTTCGCAATATTTTGCTCTAGGAGATTGAGGGGGTTTCGTTTTGTAGCGGCCATAATACGCACCGGGTTGTCAACTGCGAGCTTTGCATCGCTAATATCGTTCAATTCGGTTGCGCGGCACCATCGCGGATTTATGAACTTGAATGGTATAATCGTCTCGAAGGCGTGCACGTTAAAACTAGCAGTCATTCGTCTGTAATAAATTGTATGTCGGCACGGTAATAAGCGCGTTCTTGCAAAAATGCAGCTGCATGTAAAATTCTACATCATCAAGAGTGTTAGTGCGAATTTAGTAGTTGCGTGATTCACCGCCAATCCGCACCTCTAGGAATATCTTGTAGATATGATTGTCTTCCGAGTTTAGTAGTTCGGCAACAACTCCATCTCGAACAGAGACGGTATAGCAAGTTGACCTCCGATACGCAAACTTGACTTCGTCCTATTTGCAAGGGTTACAGCGTCAGATAGGAAAGTATTCACTAGCTAAAAGAAAAAAACAGTGTACTTACGTGAACTAGTCGAAATGCGTGCGAGCTAACCATATTCACCAACCGAGCCAGCTCGTCCGTCACATCGCGAGGAATTTCTTCGCCATCTTCATCAGTTTTAAATCGACGTTGACCAACTTTGAGGAGCTCCGCCTCGTACTCATCCTCACAAATGTCTTGTAAGCATAGCAGAGTAGAAATGCATTCCTCCATACCGAACGTGGGCTCAATAACGTATTTTAACTTTGCCCACTTGGATTCAATCCTAGTCATGATATGACGTGAGTTCAGGTAGCCATTAAACCTCTAGAAGTATGCATCGACATACCTGTTATTAGTATTGTTCCCTAAGTGAGCTACATTGCTCCGTTGGTACGAAACCCATTCGTCAGTGGTAGAATCCCACTTTCTCAGAAAATAATCATATAAAGGATGGTTGACATCGCCTCCAAGGTGAAACAGGAATAGGTTTTTGCAACGATCATATTCCAGTTTGCTGCTCGCATAAACAAGAGATGCCATGTGGTCTTTCAGACGTTGTTTCTCTTTCGGACACCCCTTGCACAAGGTTGTTACCTGGACAGTACATACACAATTAACGGTATACAATACGGACGTAAAGGTAGTGTAGTCACTTGTTTCTCGAAGTAAGAAATTACGTGGAACTGGCACAGAAGTAGTCGAGCTGTAGGAAATGCGGCGGCCAACACGTCGCGTTCTTTCGAGTCTTTATCGGTAATCATAGCTTTAATTGAGCGCCAATTTTGATTGTAATGCACGAAGCTCGCCACTGCATCTGGCATGCACGCTTTGGATTCTGATGTCATCAAAGCATGCTGTACATATTGACCCTACAGAATCTTCAGTTAGTTTTGTTTAAAAATGTAATCACTAATAGATATAAAAGCATTACCTTTCCGTGAATGTCGTGCACTACGAAGCTGAATAATTTGTACCTATTCCGATTTGTGTTGAATGTTGTATCGACCATTAAAACCTCTGGAAACGCCGCAAAAGGCGACGCATCTTTCTTGTTTGAAATACTACAGTCTGAAGCACTTTGAGGTCGTCAACATACAACGACGCGATGGAGCCAACGTCGGTATTGCACAAGTCTCGTAGAACTGCCTCTGCACAAACCGAATCTGTTCCAGCGCGTTTGTTTTTTGACCGGAGCCGCGCCAATAAATTGTGAACCTCTTTGATGGTTGGAGATTTATCTGGTTTGGGGACATACAAAATAACAAATTTGTGAGTTATTTTTCAACAAACATCACAAAAATAAGTACCACAATTTTCTCGTAAATACAGCAATACTCCTTTGGCCTTTGTCCCAGCTTGACGCATGCACTCGACTCGATCTAGGAGAACCTCATCGGAAATTTGCCGAACTTGTGGATAGTGACGATATATGTGTGATCCTACGTTGTGGTTGTGTTTGTATCCACTGCCACTAACTTTTATGATATGCTGACCGCTGAGTAAACGTGTCAACGTTGCACTTATTTTGACGGGACAATCGTTGGTTCTGACCGAGTTGTGAAAGCGCTGTCCTGTAGTTTTTGTTGCTCGAACGGGTCCGTGCGTACATTGGTAGCCGATATTGTAAAATTCAAAGCTCTCTGGAAGCAAATTCATAATTTTGCTTCGATGAGACGCTGTTGCTGCCCACCGTTTTTAATTTGTACATTTCTTTTGCGAACGTCAGTCGACGTTTTACGAACAAATAATTGGTGAGTTTGGTTAGAAAATTGCGCTAAGCCTGATTCAAAACCTGCTCAACAAGTAAAAGTTCGAGCCATTCTCTTGAGAAACTCGTCTGGTTCTTGAGCCGTAGAGTCAGGTACAGTAATCGTTTGTGGAGAGGCGTTCGAGCCAGATATCGGTACTTCTGTATGAGGACTAGCACTCGCAGCGGCATGGTCATCTACACCGCTAGAGATCTTCTGCTTCTTGCGGCGATTACCTCGCATAATTCTTCTTGGGCGGTGCTGTGCAAATTTGCTTGTAACAGGTAGCCCCTGAAAGTTATTTTTACAAATAACCTTCGCGCCCTTTCATTATCGCGCCTTTTCGCTGCACTACCAATAAGCATATTTTATTCTAAAGCTACACAAACGTTCTGTATCGTTCTGTGTATTCACACAGATCGAAAACATAAGTTCTGTCTCCGTAGTCACTATCTCCTTGGATGCCGCAGTATCTCTGTGGGCTCCGAGTACTCAGGTCGAAACACGGCCGGAGGTTGCGCAGCGAGCCATCGCGCGTAGTTATCGTACTCTCGCTGGAGCAGTTCCTTGTCCTTCACGCCTTCGTACGCTAATATCTGCCAGTCGCTATACTTCCTTGACGTCGTGCTTACGTATCCCTCGTCTCGCGGTAGGTCTCCATGCGGGACCCATACTACAAACGTCATGTGAGCCGGGCACGTGACGGCCTCTTCGCTCACATTGCTCAGACGAAGCTTCGCGGGATGATTTTCGTCGTGCGTCGGACCCACAGTGCATGTGTTTCTGCTAGCGGATGATTCCTCTCAGGCGAATCTCCGCCCACTCACGTCGGTCGATGCGCAAAGGTTCTCGAGGGCCACCGGTGACTTGATGCCGACCCACGGGGTTGTCCTCCATCTTCTTGGACTTGATTAACGGAATCATCATTTCGCCCGGGAGCTTTGCCGTAGACTGGAATAAATCCAGGCGGATTCCCGCGGGGACCATGAAATCCATTCCCAAAACGATATCCACTCTAGCATTGTGGTCCATAACCCACATGTCAAACTCGTAGACTGGCTCCCATCCTAGCGTGACCTTCACTTGAGACCGATGAGTCGTTGGCACTGTGCCCTTACCAATTCCCTGCACATCTATCGATCGCCCGTAGTTTCGAAGGTACCGCAGACGTATCTTCTTGGCGAAGCTTCGCGATATGACGCTAGCGTTCGCTCCTGTGTCTAAGAGGATTGTCGACCGCTGGTCATTAATCGCACCATGGACAAGCACGCGCATTCGAATCCTCTGGTCGTAGCGCTTCGACGACCACCACCCCTTCGCGCCCGCAAAATCTCTGCTTTCGTATGCGCGCTCGGGCACTTTGAGTGGCTCAGGATGCCCTT
Source organism: Phytophthora macrochlamydospora (assembly GCA_011947325.1). NCBI lineage: Eukaryota > Oomycota > Peronosporomycetes > Peronosporales > Peronosporaceae > Phytophthora > Phytophthora macrochlamydospora. The sequence goes on along the minus strand of JAAVTH010000384.1, from coordinate 1,174,042 downwards.
CGGCCTCAAGAACGCCCCCATGATCTATCAGTGAATGATTGACAACGCCCTGTGGGGTTTTGTGCAACCAAAGGAGGCTGGCGAAGGTTCGCCGGGATCATGCCAGAGGCCGAGTTAACGGCCAGCGAACTCCGTGCGAAAGCGATTGAACCATCGTCAGCCGACCCAGCGGCTTCACCCCGCGCGCGTACAAAGTTTGACGCCGATCGCGAAATTTCGTTCACCACTGACCCGCTGCTTGAGCTGGTAAATCGCCCCGAAGGAGATATGTCCGCGAGTGGCGAAGCTGACGAATCATCGCTAGTGCCAGTGTTAGAGCGACGATTCTTCGTCGATGACATTTGCTTTGGAAGCAAAACGTTCGATGCGTGCCTGACCACGCTTGACCGATTGCTGTCTCGGTTTGAGGAGTGCTGAATCAGCGTGAGCTTCGCGAAGAGCATCTTTGCGCGGACGAAGGCTGATTTCCTATCGCACGAGGTTTCAAGCGACGGCATCCGGCCAGACGCGAAGAAGATCCGCGCGATAACCGAAATGCCGTTCCCGAGGTCGAAGAAAGGAATGCAAGCGTTCCTAGGGGCACTGAACTACTACAGTCGCTTTGTCCAAGACTTCGCTGTATATGGAGCAGTACTCTACCAGCTCACCGACAGCGATTTCAGCAATGAGAGTAGCCTGACGAACGCTCGTGCAGCCTTCGCAAAGCTTCAGCAGAAAATAGCAGACGCGCCGATACTTCGGCATTTCGACCGGTCGAAGGAGGTCCACGTCATGCTGTTCGCGAACGCATGGGCATTGAGCGCGACGCTAATGCAAGAACACGAGACGAAGCTTCACCCTGTGTTGTTCCGCGGCCGAGTCCTCAAGGAGTCCGAGACGAACTATCACCCAGCAGAGAAGGAGTTCCTGGCACTCTTATGACTTCTGAAGGTGTGCCATACGACGCTTGCGGGAAGGGCGATTCGCGTGTATACGCGATTTTCGTCGTTGGAATGGATCTTCAAGCCCAAGTCCTTATTCGCCCGGACCGTACAATTCGCAGTGCTCCTGTCGCCGTGGCATTTAATCGTCCAGCGAGTCCGTGAAAATGACGCGGCTTTTGGTCGCTTCTTCAATCAACAGTGACGAGCTTCGTGGAGCTTGAAGATTCGCTGTCCCCGATAGCACCACCTGCTAAAGGAACTGCGACGGTTCGTATAGACCCAAGCCTGCTGTATGCGCGTCTACCGCGGTCCTATGCAGGCTTTGTGATGCCATTCGATGGTTCAGCGAAAACCGAAAAGCACGGAGGCTACGGAAGCTGTTCATGGATCCTATGGCGTCTGCCATCCTGGGAGATAGTGACCGCTGTGAGTGCTTTCCTGAAGTTGACCACCATAAACATCGCCGAGTACACCGGGATGAACCATGGGGTCCAAGAGGCGCTTAAGCTCGGAGCTGACGATTTAATCATCGTGGGGACTCGAGGCTCGCAACTAGGGGTGATCTCATGCCGAAAGGAGTCGCTACAGACGCAGCTGAACCGTCACAAAAGCCTGACAGCGAACCTTCGAAGAGTGAAATACCTGCACGTAGTGCGGGAATACAACGCGGCCGCCGATTCACTAGCAAGCGAAGCGTTGGAATCCAAAACTACGCGACAAGTACGAGATGCAGCGAGAAAAAACGAACTGAGGGAACTGAATCGGATACAACAAGTCATCTACGAGACTGAGCTGGAAGAAGTGGGACTGGACAATCGCGGGAAGAGGGATATCGTTCAAGAGGATGACATGAACCTACGGGCGCGCAAGAAGACGTTTGACAACTTTGTCGAAACAAGCAAAAGGAACGTATCGGTTATGACCCGTCAACAAGTGATATCCCGAACAAACGCGTGCGGTTTGCAGATGAAGCATCGCCTCCACCTCCCACGGAGACTACAAGGGGTAGTGACAGACCGGGCACAGCAGCCGAAAGTGTAAATGCAGATCCAACCCCAGGCGAACTTTCATCGGACGAACCGGCGGCTGGCGATACCTCAGCGGAGGACGTCGATCCAGTAGAAATACAACGAGAACATCGCAATCGAATAGCTACAGCCCAAAATGAGGAGGCGAGATGGTCAAACATTAAGGCGGTCCTGAAAGGGGATGCTGGGAATCTCAGCTACAAGGAAGCTAGGGAAGCATGGAAATGGGCTGATAGGTTCGTCCTGACGGAGGACGGAGTGCTCTACTACTTGGGCACGAACCGTCGCCAAGGGCCTGAACAGAATGAGAATACGCGAATGCGACTAGTAGTGCCAGCGACAATGATTCAAGAAGTGTTACAGAACTGTCATGATTCGCTGGAGGGAGGCCACCAGGGTGTGGTGAGAACGAACCTTCGCGTGAAGATGGATTACTATTGGACTGGACTATACGCGGATGTGGAAAAACATGTGAAGACATGCTCGGATTGCAACACTAGCAAGAGCCGCCCGCAGTTCCGAGGGTACTCCCGGAAATGTCCTAGCAGAACACCCCTTCCAATTGGTGTCAATGGATTTCGTGATACCCTGCCCAAAAGTCGATGAGGCAATACCGCCTTGCTGCTGTTCCAGTGTTCGTTCACGGGGTACGTGATCGCCAAGGCCATGAGCGACACTTCAGCAATCAAAGTGGACCAGGCGTTTGAGGAGTGTGTCTACCGAAGGTTCGGAGCGCCGGCGATGATTCGTCATGACCGCGACCCCCGCTTCGTGAGCGAGGTATTCCGAGCCTTCGCGGACATGATGCAATCCCGCTCCAGGGCTACGTTGAGTTATCGCCCGCAGGCCAACGGACAACAGGAGAGTTCCGTGAAGTCTGTAATGGCTACGGTGAAGGTTTACGTGGAAGATCCGCTTCAGCAAGACTGGGACGAGCTCATCGAACGACTAATTTTCGCCATCAACAACTCGGTGGACTCGCACATGGTTGGGATGCACGAACTACGCTGCGAGCGATGACATCGTCGATAAGACGAGGATTCACCAGGCAAACAGACACGTCGGCGTGGAGGAGAGAGATCAGCAGACAACAGGCCATCGCCCTCGAAATGGCTAAACAATATCAGGCGGCGGAAAAGAAACAACGGTCCAGGAAGCACAACGAGGCACTGAGCCAAATGGAGAAGACCGCTGTACCACCAGTCGACGGAAACGAAACTTCACCTGGCGCGCTTGAAGACCAAACGAGTGAAAGGAACGAAACGAAACGTCAGGCGAAGTCTCTTTGAGATTGGGAGCCGTGTGTGGCTGTACATGGAACGAGTGAAACCCGGACTAACAAAAAGCTCGCCCGCTTGTCGCACGGCCCGTTCCGCAAAAGGGCAAAGGTTGAAGAATTCGCCTACGAGCTGGAACTGCCCGATCGGCGCGGCTACCGGTTCTACCCGGTGGTGCATATCTCGCGTCTTTGACCTATGAGGGAATATGACGATCGACCGAAGGTTCGCCTGGTACGAGGGGTGACAGAGAACCATTGTCTGGACTTCGATGAGGAGTTACTACCCGAAGATAGTTGGGAGCCGAATCAGGCGAATGATCAATTCGAGGTTGAGGCCATTCTGGACGACCGAATACCGGTGTCGACAGGCACCGCACGACCCGTGCCAGAGTTCAAAGTGAAATGGACGGGTTACGACGAACCTTCATGGGAACCGATTACGAATCTAGCCTGCGGAGGCTTGCTCTATGACTACCTGCGCAAGAAGAAGAGTGAACGATACTTGCAGATGGTTCAAGTCGCTGACGAGGATTAGTATCCTAACCAAAATGGTTTGTCTGTGAGGAAGTGCAGCTCACAACAACAGACGAAGAAAGCTACTACACCAACGTACTGCATGTTATATATGACTGTGTGAATTGAACGATCAAGGTAAATGGGTAAACACTCGATCAACGCACATGAAAGACACCACGAACGATCGCCTACCATACTAATGCGTTGGGAGAGGCGAAACAAACCAGCTGGAAGATCAGGCGAAGCTTACGACGCGTCGGATGATGAAGCAGCGGCGGACACCAACACGGAGAGATCCTTCGGAGGCGAACCTTCGTCTCCGCCTTGTTTCTCTTCCTCATCCGCCAAAGTGCTGTCTTGAGCACGAGACAAAGCTTCAGGGCGTGGGAACTCACGATCCCACCCGGGAACGACTTATTTCGGCAATATCTTGGCGTCGATCCGGATGAGCGCGCCGACGGACTGAGGAGTCGATCCGTGGGGGACGAAAATCCGCACCGACGGGTTACACGGCAGAAACATGGTGTCGAACGGGTGGAGGTGCGGCTTGGTCATCCAGCAGTCACGCCACGGCTGCGCTTCGTCCACTACCGAAATTTCGCCAAGCCAATCGTCGCTTCCAGGCAGCCAAGTGAGGTTCTCCAACGACATCACCGGGACAGACGGCTCGAAAACCAGCTCCGGAACCAGCTTACGCCGATCTGCTGACATGCCTTGCTCCCCAAGCAGCCACTCGCTCCAGAAATTGGGCTTGACATGCACCCGAAGATTGTCGGCGCGCTTCTTCCGGGCTGCGAAATACTTCGCCCAAGCTTCGGTTTTGGTGTGCATTTCGTGGGTTCGTGTTACGGATTCCTAGCCTCGGATTTGAGACCCTTCTCAACACTCGCCTGGGGCACCCAATGGCGGCGTTCCCATAGCGCAAAGCCCAAGTCGCCCTGAGCGCCGACACCCCGCAGACTGCGCCACAGATGGAAGTATCGCAGCGGAATCGACGCTCGGCGCGAAAACTTTTCGCTGACGTCGTGCTGGGTGCTGTCGAAAATACTGGCTCGGTCCGGAAGAAGCATCAGCGATCGCTGGAACGGATGGCCAGGGTTCTTGTAATCGCCGAAACGTCGGGTGCCTTCGGCGGAGCACGGCGCGACAGCATTGGCTGCAATAGACACGGGCAGTCTCGAACACAAGATCCGCAACCAACAGCGATGAGCGGCAACCTTGTCAAACTTGATCTCGGTGAACGGCGCGGCCGCTGCTGGTAGCTTTGCCACCTCTGGGACCTGGGGCGCGGACCGTGTACAGGGGCGGGAAATTCCGGCGTCGGCACCACACTCTGTGGGTCCACGCCCTGGGCGAAGGTTGTCATCAGCTGTATCCCAGGGCGTCGGCGTGTTGGTCTGATAAGCAAAGTTTGAATTGATGCCACGGCCAGCACGGGCGCTGCAGCGGACGAAGACTCGTTGCCCCCCGGCAGTCGCTCTCGGTAAAATCGCCACAGATCCCATCGCCAGCGAAGCTTCACCTGATACCACGGCCGAAACATTCCCACTTGACGTGACCACCCGCTCGACCCTACCAGATGTTGAGGCAGGCGCGGCCGCGTCGGACATAGCTGTCGACGAAACTTCGAATGGCATTCCAGGCGAAAGACCATCACTTGGAGCACCGACAGACACCACTGGCGAAAGTTCGCGCGAGGTTCCAGACGAGAGGTTATCACTTGGGGCAGCTGGAGACATGGGAGGCGTAAACTGATCATAAAACGCGGAAGTATAAGCCTCCCCACGAGGTCAACTGGAGAGGAACCTCCGTCCAGCCCTCCAAACACATCAGCGTCCGGTGCGGTCTCTTGCTCCACCAACAACGAAGTCTTGAATTCGGCTCGCTCGGCGACCCGACGGCGGGGCACTCTGCGTCGGCCAAACTGCGGCGAAGGTTCGTCTGGGTCATCGGAAGGCTGGCGGCACCCAGCGGAAGTCGGTCTTGGCGCAGGCGATGCTTGGGCCATGGACACGGGAGCGCCTGGTGAAGCTACCGGAGTAACTACGGCTGTGGGAGCGGTTGGAGTGAGCGAAGTTCCGCTCGACAACGGATCCGATCGTAGAGGGTCAATAGAGACCGCAGGAATGGGTCCGGACGACGAACGGCGTTTCTTGGCAGGAGACCGCGCGGATGGCTTCTTCCAGACTCGGGGCTTTAGAAGACGACGATGAGAGCGAGGAGATGGTTCGCTGGAAGTCCCAGGGACATCGGCCAACCCCGCCGCCGCGAGACGCGTCTGTGAACCATCGTCCGACGCTGGAACGTCGTCACCAGACCCAGCCGATGCTTGCGCACCACTGCTCGAATATTCGTACTCTCCCTCGTCCTCGCTGTCATCGGCGCCGGAACGGAGGACTCGTCGACGCTTGCCCGGATGCTTGACGCGGTAGACGGCCTTGGCAACGTTCACTTCCAATGGGGTCGAAACCCCGGCGGCAGCATCCAGCTGTTGGAGCTGCTCCAGAACCTCGAGAGTGTCTTGATCCAGTCCCAAGCGGTCGAGACGAATGTCTCCCGACGCAATACCTGCGAAGAATCGGCGGCGATGGCGTCAGAAGATATTGAGGACAGAGATGAGAAAACTACCGAGAACGAACCTTCAACAACAAACACCAGCGTATCGTCGTCCATCGAGCGAAGGTTCACCTACCCACGGAGGATTCCGTTAGCCCGACGTAGACGCACGATGCGGTCGTGCTGGACTGCTTCCTTCACTCGAAGCGCTCGGACGTCTGACGAGTCACCCGTGATGAGCTCCGACAATAGGCGAGTCAACTTGTCGACCTGAGAGGTGTTCGCCACCAGCGACGCCTTGAACGTCTCGCGTTCTCTGGCCAACTCCTTCTCGAGGCGATGCTCCGCGTCGACGCTGGCTTGGAGCAGGGTCTGGAGCTTGGCAACGTTTTCCGTGTTGGCGCCCAGCGAAGCTTGGGTGTTCAGAGCTTGCTTGAAATATGCCGAACCCGTCTCGGTCGCACGCTTGAGTTCCCTCTTGAGCTGCTCAACTTCAGCCGTCGCCTGGCGCGCGAACAGCTCGCATTCTCGCGAAGGTTCATCTCCTTCATCAGAGCCTTCTCAGCAGTGACGCGAGCGGAGTAAACAGCCTCCAAACGACCGCGCAGTCTACCCGCTTCCTCCGTGGCGTCAGCGCGATCGTCGGGAACAATGGTGGTGGCAGCGACGATATCGGAGACCGACCGAGCTGCGTCGAGACGTTGCCAGTAAGCATGGTCCATCATGCCGGGCGGCTGCGAGTGGACCCGGATGAGAACCTTCGCCACTTCCGCAAGCTGGTTCCCGGTCACAGCGATGCTTCGCTCGGAGGTGGACGATTCGTCGAGCAAGTCGCGCAAAGCAGCCTCGCTGCCTCCCGGAAGCCCCGCCTCCGGTGTGAATGCACGTACAATCGATGGAGGGGTCGACAGCACGGTAGACGAAGCTTCGGTCGACGCGCCTCCAAGCTCGGCTCCGCCAGCGTCGCTTGACGGGACGGGCTTAACGGCAAGGGAAGTTGCAGTAACAGGCGAAGCATCGGAAGCGTCGCCTCGAGCCTGACAACAACAACGGTCACCAGGCGAACAGATAACCACCACAGGCGAGGCTTCAGCTTACCGACGCTCTCGCAGGAGGCTGGTAGCCAGCCGCTTTCAAGGCGCGAGAAGTGGCGCGCTCGAGGAAGCTCACCGAGGCGAGGGACGCAAGGTGCCAAGACACTCGCCAACGGCGATGGTTCGTGTCTCGCCAGGGGTAGTTGTGATGTAGCGATTCTCCAAAGGATCGCGGCAGCCAACTATCGCCTTTCCTATTGGCGGAATCAAGGTGCCACTTTGGGCCAATCGCAGAATTTGACGAAGGTTCGTTAACCTCAGGGTGTCGCTACCCTGTGTGTCACTATACCGAGGTGGTCACTGCCCCGAAGGTTCGTCTGGTCGCGAGGCTGAATGAGTGGCCCTGCTAGCACCGACCATATTTCACTTGATATTTGTATAGAATCATCGGGAAGAGTAGATTCAGAGAGAGTAAGAGCCCGCGAGGGCGATACAAACAGAGCATATATTTCCCTTACTACCCAAGCGGCCGAGCGTCCTAGGTAAGCACCTTGCCCTTTGCGTTGGGTTATGCCTGCCAGCGAATACGGATCTTCGTGAAGTGAGTGTTCGTTTAGTCAGGCCAAGAGTGAAGAGTAGTAGTTAGAGTGTATTTTGGCTTGACCCTATTAATAGGGAGTGTTGGGTGAAAGGGCCCTTGTGTTTGGAGTGCTAGTCGCATTCCAACGTGACTTCCAGTCGGAGTTATACTCCGGCGCCCTCGTAAGAGAGTCCACGGGACTAGGCAACCTTCGTCTGCTGGTGCCACGGGGGTTTGAGTGTGTGAGAGAGTGTTTGGACGTACAGGCGAAAGTTCGTGCCTGTTACGCTCATGTATATTGCTAGCAAGCATAGACAGTGAGTGGAGGCCACACCGGCTCGGGCAGGGTCGAATTTGGTCCCTTCAGATTGCGCCCCAACATTCGCCTGACGATCTGGAAGGTGTATTGTTGTGTGCGGAAGCTCGCTGCTACATTAGCGAAAGTTCAGTGGATTCCTGCACCACACTGGTCCGGGTGATCCTCCTCGCGTCGTGGTGCCTCACGATGAGGACCTCAAGCATCAGATACTTTACGAGGCTCATGACGCTCCCACGAGCGACCACCTGGGTCGCGAGAAGACCTACAGCTCCGTGAGCTCCATGTACTGGTGGCCCAAGCTGTATAAGTGGGTCAGCACATATGTGCGCACGTGTGAGACGTGTCAACGGGTCAAACAGCGCCGCTGGCGGGCTTAATAGTACCCAGCGGGTGTTGGCAGTCCATGAGTATGGACTTCGTGTTTGGCCTGCCGAAGGACTCGGCCGGCAACACGGGTGTTGTGGGTTGTGGTCTTTGTTGACCGGTTGAGCAAGATGGCTCACTTAGCGGCGGTGCCGGACTGCATCGAGGAGAGGGTACAGCCTCGCTGTTCATCGATCGAGTCTTTCGGCAGCACAGGCTGTCGGAGACAATCATCTCGGATCGTGATCCGCGCTTCACGGGGAAGTTCTGGACGTCCGTCTTCAAGGTGCTAGGCACACGGCTGGACATATCCACAGCGGATCATCCGTAGACCGACGGTCAGACCGAACGCGTCAATCGCGTCGTCGAGGACGTCTTGCACAGCGTGTGCGCTGAAAATTTTAAGGGGTGGAGAGCCATGCTCCCGCTTGTCGAGTTTGCATTGAACAATGCCCTTCATGCCTCTACAGGCTTCACTCTGTTCTCCGTGAACGGCTTAGCGCCCCGCGCGACCCCTTTCCCCTCCACTTCGTGGCCATGGGCTTGGTGAGGAAGGGATAGCTCCCGAGCTTGTTGATGTCAGTCCTCTTGCGGTGCGCAAGTAAGTCGATGACTTTTTCTCGACGAGGTTGAGCGTCTTACGCAGTGTGCGTGACGCGATGGCTGAAAGCCAAGATGTTCAGAAGGAACAAGCTGATGCAGAAGGCAGATGCAACATGGTTGAATTCCAGGTCGGGGACCTTGTTCTATTGAACGCTAAGAACATGTCTACACATGCAGTATCTGCCGTCTTCAAGACGAAACTCTGACCACGGTTCATCGGACCGTTCAAGGTCGTGGCCAAGAAGGGCCTCGCGTACACGCTGAACCTCCCAGCGAAGTGTTCTACGTGGGCTTGCTGAAGCCATACCAGGACCCCGCGGGGGTGAGTGCGGAGGCGCTGGCGCCACCGGTGTCTGCGCCGACAACGCTGAGTAGACGAACTGCGGCAGCCCGGTCAGTTGGCCCCGAAGCTTTGCGAGCCCTAGCTCCTGAGCGCGAAGACGATCGGAGACCGATTGTGGGGCCTCGAACCACTCTACCCGCTGCTGCAGACCGTTTAGATCTTGACTATAGCGACCAAACGTCTCCCAGACGTCTCGCGTCTGGCGAGCGAGCTCTCCCCGCAGCGAGCGAACACGGCGCAACATGGCTGACACCTCCGACTGACGCGCCCAGTGCGAGCCAGGAATCGGATTCCCATGGTCATCGACTATCCGACCATCTCCCACCTCCGGCGCTGCTCGATGAGCACGGTGACCTCCACTATCATGTGGAGCTGCTCCTGGCACGCCGTAGACGTAAGGATCAAACCCAGTATCTGGTGAAGTGGAGGGGATTACCTCACCCCCAGAACTCGTGGGAATACGAGGTGCCTCTGAGGCAAGACTGCTCTGACGTCGTGGACGCTTTTGATCGGGCCGATCAAGGGCGCCCTGAGGGCTCACGGTCGACTCGTCGATCGAGCCGCGCTTCTCGCCACTAGTGCGAGGCGCATCCGGGTCAGAAGCAGAGCTCATGCTCTGATCCGGGGCTGGTTCAGCCAGCGAAGCCTCTCCCTGAGAGACAGGAGCGAAATGGGACGCCTCCGTGCCGGCTGCTCGCACAGAGCGCGAGCGAGGAAGTCTCGTACGGGACTTAGCAAAGTCAAAGCACAGACGGCGTTCGACGCGAACGTCTGCTTCACTGAAGCTTGCGGCCGCATTCGGCCCAAGTCTGGAAGGCCGAGAAATACTCGGGGGCAGTCTTTCCCGGCTTGAGGGCAACAGGTTATGTCCGCATCTGTGGCACCGAGCCGCTGCTCGCTTGAGCGTGTAGACGCTGGCGATATTCTGCCACGTTCGTCACCTGCGGCGTCAGGAATCGCTCGTGGAGTGTTTGACGAGTGGCCAGCTCGACAATCGTGCCGGTTGAAGGCCCAACGATGTAGCCGGCAAGAGAGGGCTGCGAGACAGCCTCTGGGGCCCGCTTCGCCGCATTTCGGGGATCGAAGCCGTAGTCACGGCGATACGTATGCGGCGGTGACACAGGGAACAGAGCGCACGCGGGTGCCTGGCTAGCGAGAGTGTGATCCTGGGCCTTGTCGGGGTCATTCGTAATGACACACTCACCAGAGTGATCATCCTCATCGCGTGAAGGTAGCGGAGGAGCCGTGCGCAGAGCGCTTAACACGATGCCGACGGCTTGGTGTCCAAGAACGGACATGAAGTCCGTAGAGCGGTCACTGGCCGGACAGGGTGCGTGGTGTTCGCGGAGGAGATCGCGACGAAGGACCTCCAGCCCTTGGCGAAGCGCCCAAACGATCGCCGTGACTGTCATGCGTTGGCGTATCACCACCTCGATCTTCCGACTCACCATAATCGACCTCGACCTCACCTTGCTCTTGGCGAGAGCACCGTATCGCGAAGGCGAACGCCGTGTCGGTGACGACAGCGGGATTCCACCTCGGTATGAGGTCACGTCGCCGCCAGCTTGGCTGTCGAGACTGCCCGTGGGGCTGCGTATGGCGTGGTCTCTGTAGATCCGGCGATGCACCGCGAAGAATGAGCTCGTCGAGCCAACGGCGACCTCGTTGAGACGTAGCGACCAGCGGAAGTCTCTAAGAGACACGACCTTGACAAGGCAGTTGTGGATCCGGTGTATCCACTGATTGAGGGGAAGGTGTAACGGGGTTACACGAAAGTCATAACCGTGCGTTGACTTTGGAGGTTACACGAAACTCTTAGCCGTGTGTGGAGTTTCGACTCTGTAGCCATCTGGCTCTCCACCACTCGTTTACATATTCTTAGATTAACTATGCTATATAGTTTAGTCTATACATTTACACCAAAGTCAGATAAAACAATTCAATTCAGTTCTATTTTTGCAGTTAATTAGTGTTGTCCTTTTTTAAGGGACACTGACTCTGCGAGTCCTAGTTACGGGACTGTACTTTGTTCTTGTATAGAACCGAAGGCTGGACGCCTAAAGAGACAGACTCGGGGAGTCCTACGTCTTCCTGTGTGCACGTGCACCGCTACACAGCCCCGCTGCAGTGAGCCGGTCGACACTACGTCAAGACGTTCCGGACGTCGTGACGGACTACGAGAAATCCATTGCCGACCAGGACCTCCGTCTTGCCGTCGGTCGTCGCGCCTTTGAGACGAATCCCAGCCGCGCTGAGCGTACCGCCGACCTTGCTCGATCGAGCACTGCTGATCCACAAGTTCACGTCGTGAGCCTCGCTGGTCCCCATATCCAGCAGCACGGCGACCGTGTGGCAATCGAGAGGGTGACACTGGACGCCGGTAGCTCTGATCCTACTCACCAAAACCGCGCAGGTATTGCCTTCGCGGCTCTTCGCGACGGTTGTCACCACGAGAGCAGCTGCGACTTGGGACAGGAACATCACGACGACCCCGAACACTCTCCCTCCCGCTGTGGAGGCGGTTGTTATCCACGGCTCGTGCGAGGTTAGTTGTGCGTCATTGAAGAGTCTCGTCCAGCAGTAGACGACGAATGTGTTCGTCCCCATTAAGACCGCGTGCTTTCAGTCCCGCTACACTCCGTGCAGCGGCCCCACAACTCCAGCGAACCACGGTCGCTGCTGTTCTTGGCACAACCGGTGGACGTCTAGGTACAGAAACCCCAAGTCGAGCCGTTCCACTCGTCGCCCACGTGCTTTCAAGTACGTTTCGATATCGCCACGGAGGCAGCGGCGAAGAAACCCATTCTAAGCGTGCAGTTCCGCTTCATGCGTCCGGTACTGGGAAGTGTGGACCCTCTTCCATCAATCGAACATCTCCATCAACTGGGTGAGAGTCCACTGCAACTGCAAGTCCGCTAGATCGTGGAGGTCCAGTGGGTGCTTATGCTGTTCATATGTCGACGACATAACGCCGGCAGCATGCCCTAGACTCAACTACCCAATATCCGTCGCTGCTGCAGGAGAAGGGTCTCCTGTGGTCGTGTTCGATGTCGTCGCAGGCATTCCAGGACCTGATCCATCGCGACGCGGCAGGCGATGTATCATCCATTTCGCTCCTGCGGAGGCACCGACTGCTTGCGACTCGCCTCGACACTGCGATCCACCGTCGGCACGGACCCTGCAGACGGCGTATCATTTCGCTGCGGTGCCTCCGCTGGTATCGCCGCTCCAGTTCCAGTCAGTTCAGTTACCGGCATTTCCGACGTCACTCCAGCGCCCCCAGCAGTCCCACCATCCACCACATTATCGCGGGGAGTGAGCTCCGCCGGTGTGACTTCCACAGGCCGTTTTTGTCGTCCCAGCGTTCACCTCCTCGCCGACCACAATCGACTGCTCCTCGTGTCGCCCTCCACTCATCTGCATCGGACTGGAGGTACCCGTGTTCGCCCCGCGCGTAAGATCCATGCCGCTCACGGATTCTCTGGCCTTCAAGCCGAGAATGTGCTTGTCGCCGTTGGAAGAATGATCTCTAAATGTCAGTGCCGTATAGTGTGCGCTGTTTTTAGTGAAGGGTAGCGTAGCGGGCCACTATTGGTCACTACTCGGACAGGTGGTCCAATGGGAGATGATCACCTGTCACGCGTCACACATTCGTTTCTATAGGTTGCATATTAGTTATAAGAGTTACGAAGAAGTGGGGCTCACACTCCTCATATCAATGGACAGAATTACATTTCCACCAAGTTGTTAATTACTCCTCTGCGTACTCACGTGGATCAAGCCCCGTGACACCCTCCGCTGCTTTGTCAGTCGCGACGGCGTGCGTTCGGATCCAGAGAAGGTCAAGTCTATCTGTGGCTGGCCCGTGCCTGCGCTCCCAGAAGCAAGTTCGCCAACGGCTTGGCCTCGCGAATAATCTACATAAGTACATGAGAAACTGCACGGACTTGCCCACTGACCGCGTTGTTGAATAAAGATATCAAGTGGAAAGGGGGTTCGCACCGACAAGTTTTGAGTCGACTCCAAACGTCTACTTTTAGTATTTTCAGTAGACTTCTCCAGGGTTTTGCAGTAGCGATACTGTATAAAAATAGCCGTCTTAATTGCCTTTTTACTGGTTTAGGTTAGGGTATTTATAAATTTTGACAATAACCTACTCAAGATTTGTCGGCCTGACCCCCCAGTGGCAGGACCGTCAGACTGCCTTCAAGGCTGTGAAAGCGAGCCTCACCCGAGCTCCAGAGCTCCAGATCTGGCGCTTCCGCGCTATGGCAAGCCATTCCATGTCGTGTGCGATGCGGGTGGTTTCGCTCTCGGCGCCGCGCTCATGCAACTTGATGGTGACGGTCACGAGCGCGTTGTCAGCTTCCAGTCGAGGCATATGAAGGACACCGAGACTCGTTACCCCGTGTATGACAAGGAGCTACTCGCGATGCGATACGCCTTTTGTTTTTTACTAGGCTTGGACCTGTCGATCCGTCCCAGGGCAATTGTTGTCTAAGATAGATGAGCGGTTGCGTCAGCGAATGCTTACTGCAACTTACAATTTCATAACGATCCCTCAATATGACGATTAGCTAAGGCCGAAGTACTAGTAAACCGGCAGTACGTCGTCCACATCAACGACAGACACCCCCATCGTGGCTGCTGCGACCAAATCACCTAGTGATGAACTCTTGACACTAACTTGCTCTCACGATCATGTGTCCGGTTAAAGAAAGTGCACCGAGTGCGGCTGCCGCGGCACATACTCCTCACGAAGAACGCCGATCTCGTTCAGTCGAATCGCCCGGGATGATACCTTTGGTGCAGTTTAAATGTCGCCCAGCCGCGATGACTCCATGTGCGACTGATCCTACGTAGTGATGCTAGAGCTGTACCCTGTCGGTGATGAGTGGGGCATATGTGCTGGTGAACTCGTGTAGGGCCATTGCCCACGCCGGCGAGTTAAAATCGCTGCGCTGCAGAGCACCTTCTTGGTTTCGTTCCGGAGCGAGGTCACTTAGCTAGCAATCAAGACGACGAGCTCTTGCTGTAGGAGAAGCGGTCAGTGCCCGCGCCGACCGAGCTGTTTCTGCCGACCAAGGACGTCGTGATTGTAATTGATGACGGTGTTCAACTCGACGGTAAGGGAGAAGGACGTCCGTCCTGGATTCGGCGGTTCTGCAGCTGAACGAGGGTCGAGTTCGAGATGGAGGCGCAGGAGACCACACCAGAGCAGTTAGAGCGATTCGTGGCGGGACTCGTGGTCGAGTTTGAGCCGCCCGAGGACGAGCATCTGGAGAAGCTTCCTTCGTCCATGCCTCAAAAGCGCCTGCTGCCGGTTGCGCCCGCGACACCCGTGCACAAATCGACTCCCGGATCCAAGAAGAAGAAACTCGTCAAGAAGACCTAGCGGATCGACGACGAAGAAGGCGTATCGCATCGCCCCCCGACCGACATCATCGCCGAGTGCTGCGTGAAGCTCGAGAAGTGGAAAATACGCTAGGGCGCCCAGACTACGCCGGGTCATCGTCCATAGCGAGGCAACACGCGGCATCAAGATCGGCAAGACATGTCTTCGGAAGCACTTCAAGAACTCGGTCCCTGCGATCGCGTACAAGGCGTTCAAGATGCCGTAGGAGGAACGGTGCAAGATCGCCGTCGCCGCCAAGGCTATCGGTATGAGTAGATCTGTCTACAGCAGGAAGAACGACGAAGTGGAGAAGTTCATCGTGAGCAATCCAAGAGTGCGAGTTACGGGCGCGACCGAGGTCTCTCTCGCGGAGCTGATCAAGTGGATCAAGGGAACCAACGGCTTCGTGAACGTTGCGTACTATGCGCTCAAGATGCCGGGAGTGGCGGACGCGCTGATCGAGAAGCATCTGGAGCCCCACACCAACGGCCAGGACAAGGTGCGGGTCCGCGTCCTCGTGGATCGCGACTGTGCAAAATCCCACTTCGACATCTTGGAGATCTGGTCGAGGATGCTTGCTGCAGGCGTCGACGCGCGGTATCTGACGTGGATTCAATGTCACCAAAAATACATCGAGGTGGACGGCGTGTCCTACAGCATCGGATGCGCGAACGCGGGGAAGAAGCCGTACAGCAAGACGGGTTCGGAGAGTATGGCGCTGATCGACAGCCCGGTCGAGCATGACGAGATCCCAGTCTTCGACAAGGTCTACGAAACGCTGGCGGCCAAGAAGCCAGGGAAGAAGCGAGCGACAACGACAGGGTCATATCAAACGACGGTCGCGCAAGTCAAGCAGTGGAAGCAACAACTCGAGGAGTAGCTGCGCAAGGAGGACAAGGACGGCACTTCGACGGCGAGATCAGCGAACTGGTCATGTGCTTGAGCAAAGTAAGTACTTCTTCAACGGTACTGCTTCGCCGAGGCGCCTTCATGCGTTTGATGCTTGTTGTTTCTTGCTACTACTTATGATAACGTTGACATTCATCCTCAATATTGCAATATCACAACACGTGCAACAATATCACACGTAGCTCACTCTAGCAAGAATTGTGGCAAGGACGACGAGTGAGCGATTTAAAGATCGTCTCATGGCACGAGGATTCAACCAGAAATACTGCGTAGAGATCGAGGAAACCTTTGCACATGTACATAAGCCTTAAGTCTATACGGTCCGAAGCGAAACGGAAAGCTGTGAATCGACAAGATGCATAATATTCTCCTCAGACCCGTACTTGTATGTCCAACTACATCACGAATAAACTGCAATACTTGGCCTTTACGTTGGTGATGTCGTCGTAGTCAGCCAGAACCCAGCCAATGCAGATTGGGCAATGCGGGGGACTCTCAGAGCAGCTTCAAATCAATGGCATGGACTTAGCTAAGAAGTGTTTGGGAATTCATGTCGAGCAAACCGACAAAGATATCTATCTGCCTACACCAGGCGAACAATATCGACAACTTACTGTCCAAGAACAGCATACAAAAACACGTCCGGTTACCACACTCATGGAATCAACTAGACAGCAGCTGTAGTTAGAAAACTACGAGCTGCACTACAATACCAGCTAGATTGCAGAAGCTGTAGTCACGATGGACGGGAGTTAAGAGAGTCACGCGTTATCTGAAGAGCTCTTGATCGTTAGGGCTGTTTCTCCCTCGCCCACAAGCATCTCAACACACTGTCGACCCGGCCATCTACAGCGACGCGGACCCGTAATGCGACTGCAGATGTCTGCGTGGGCGAACCCATTCTCTCGGAACTGCTTCAGGATCGACACCAATCTGAGCGCTCCATGATCTCTCGGTCCCAGTCAATGTCTTCCAGAGGCACTTGGTCGGCCCCGATGGCGTCGGCTGAAGTTGCTTTTGAACGGCTGAAGTTGCTTTTGAACGGCTGAAGTTGTTGCCTTTGCCGAGAGAAGATGATGCAGTCAGTCTTTGTGTTCTCCAACAAAGCACGAGAGGTTGATAGCGCACCTGGAATGCCGATCGAGCCGACCGACGCAATAGTTAGTTGGCCGCACGGCCTGATTCTGATGCTAGGCCAGCGATATTTTCTTTTAGCCAATGAAATCGTTCACATTTCCGGGACGGGCCTTCTGACCGTTAACTTCGAGACTACCCCCGCGCACGGAGGTTCTGGCAAGAATTGTGGCAAGAACGACGGGTGGCTGACGTCGACATGGAGGAGAAGACGGCTGCCGAGGAGACAGAGCGCAGGAAGGCGCTGCTGGTGTACAAGAGCAACCTGCAGTCCGCGTCGGACGACGACGCCTCGGACGACGCCTCGGACGAGGACATGGCCTCCCCAAGGCTCCTGCCGCCCCCGCCGCGCCCATCGCCCCAGTGGAGCAGCATGCGGGCGTGGACGAGGACGAGGAAGGGGGCGTGCAGGTGGAGAAGGACGACGACGAGTCGCTTAACGCGCCGTCCGACGACGACCTGGACAGCACCGCCACGCCGAGACGCTCCGAGACGGACGAGGACGACGAGGCCAGCAAAGCCACGCCCCCAGCTCCCAAGACCCCGCCCCTCTGCCTCTGACGACCAACCAGCAACCCCCACCCAGAGCCCCGCCCAGCGAGACGGACTCGGCGTCCGAGATGGCTGCCAACCGGGCGCCCAGTCCCTCCCTCAGTGTCTCCAGCCAGCAACATGTGGACGACTCCGCCACGCTGACCCTCAAGTCGGGCGCTACCTCCAACGTTGGGGCTATTATCGCAGCAAGACGTCGCACAGTCGCTCGCAAGGAATGCGAGACGTGCCACGAGCCCCGCAATGGGAGGCGCGCTCTCCTCTGTGCGCAGTGCAAGTGCATGTACCACGCGAGTTGCTTCCGCCAGCAGTTCCCCAAACTGGCACAGTCATCTTCCAACCGCCAGTGGTTCTGTCCAGACTGTGAGCCCATGACCAGGAGCGCAGACGTGGAGAAGCAGCCGTCACACACCCCACGCAAGTCTGTCAAGGGACGTGGCAGTCGAGGGTCGAAATCTACGCCTGGTTCAGCTCGAGGCAAGGGTGACAATGACGATACTGCAGCAGTTGCAAGTTCTTCTGTTTCCCCGTCGAGTTGCAGCGCGTGAAGGACATGGTGGTGCTAGGCGGAAAAAGATCAACACGGTGATTCTGGAGCAGGCGGGAGAGATGCTGCAGATCACACAGACGCTCACAAAGGAGATCAACAGCGCCATGGGCCCGAATTGGCTCGCAAAGGGACAAGACGCCAGCGGTGCCAGCCACATAAATATTTATGCTGCCTGCAGCGACGACAGCAGAAACAACAACAACAACGTCAAGCAGGAGCGGCGCGCATCCTCTCCGCCACCACCCCCATTCATGCTGGTACCGGCGTCGTCGTCAACTCACGCGTCTGATGCCGCTTCTCAAATTGTCGCTACCAACGAAAGTGCCCTCAGAGTAATGGCACTTCTGCAACTACTGGGATTTTCGAGCAGGAAGTTTTACTGCGCCGTGTGCACGCCGGGCTAGCCTCGTTGAAACAGTTGTTGGAACATCTACAAGTCACAGGCATCCAGTTCGAAGTGGATTTGGCCAGGGAGCTTAAAGCTATCCAAGGCCACGATGACCGCAGGACACAATCCGGGAGTGGATCTACGAGAAAATCGCAGGGCGCAGGAACAGCAGGTCGATCATCGTCAGGCACGAAAGGGAAGAGTGGCGCTAGCCGTCTCTATTCGTCGAAGCAGATCCAGAAGCTGGAGGAATGGTATCAGAGGTCTTCTCGTCCAGAGTCTAGTGAGATTCAGGCCATGTACCGCATCATTAACTGTCCCGAGTATGCGGATCCAGAGCTACAGCCGGATGGCATCGCCTTGAAGCAGATTCGTATCTGGTTTGACAATCGACGTGCTAAGGAGCGGCTCGACTATATGCGCCTGAAAATGAAAGATATCTCGACCACAGACATGGATGCGGAGAGTATCAAGAAAATGAAAGCTGCGTATATCGACGAGGCGAAAGAGGTGCTGGAAGCACGGGTGTCTCGGATGCGTGAAAATGGCCAAATGCCGCACATCGTTGACGCAGCCGACTTGTTGCTGTTGCAAACTGCTGGGGACGGACCTTTCCATCAAGCGACCAAATCTAGTCAGGCTGGTGGATCTGCACTCCTCACCAGTGATGGTGGTGACAGTACAAAGCTTTATAGCTCGGCCACATCCATTAACCCCAAGAAGCGCATTAGAATCGACTACGTTGCTTCTGTGCGCAAAGCCATCAAGGACGCACGTGATGCTGGAAAGAGTGAGGAAGAAACGAAGGTTTTGCGCAGCGCAGCGATCGAGCGCGCCCGGGAACGACTGCATGTCCCTTTCAAGAATGCGCGAACAGGGCCTTCGAAGCCTTTAGGACGAGAAGAAGTTTCACACATCAAGCTGACAATGCTGAAATTGCTGGAAGAAGGTGCGCCAGCCGAGGAGCTAACCGACATGATTGAGCTGCTTTTGTCACTTATCATTCCACGCGCGATTTTGATCGAGTCGGACTTCCAGCGACAGCTGGAGCTGATTCTGCTGGCACATAAAGACAACAGAGAGCTGGTACGACAAACGAAGAAGCTGCAGGAGGAATTCAAAACCATCGTGGAGCATGGAGACGTACCAATCACCTTGTCAGCGATGACCAATGAGCCGACCAGTGGCAAGAAGCGGAAGGATCAATCACGTTCGTTGCTGCTAAGTGTTGACACGGAATCCCTCCCTGAGACCCCGGGATCTTCGCCCAGCTCCGGACCAACACCTTCTCCAGACTCAAAGCGACCGCGCGTCAAGTTTTCACTGCCGCAGCTGATCAAGTTGGAGAAATATTTCCACAAGGAGGACACTCCAAGCAAAAAGAGACTGGACAAAATCGCGGCCCGACTAAATGAGATAGCGTCTTTTGACCCGAACAGTGATGAACCCCAGCGATCCATTGACTATAAGCAGATCCGCTGCTGGTTCTACAAGCGACGATCAGCTAATCAGCCCCCGCAGGCCCTCAGCGCCGCAGATCTCAATGGCGAAGATATGGAGTCATCTTCGAGTGACACCGACTCTGACGATTCCAGCGGTAAAGCGCGCGCCAAGCCGAAACCAAAGGTTCCCTCAACCCCTCCCGTTGTTACTGTTCCAAAGCGCAAAGCACCCCGAGCGATGATAGCAACGGAGTTAAGCGCATTAAAACGGAATCATCGCTATTAGCACCAGCGAGTTTGTCGGCCACTGGAGGCGTGACAAAGAGCGACGAGAGCACAGAACCGCCAAGCAGCGGGATTCACGCGGGACGGGTTTTCAACGTGAAGCAGCTTGCTACGATAATCGAAGAGTATGAGAAGAACCCAAAGCCAAGTGCCGCTCGAATGGAGGAGCTGCTGCAGATTCTCAACCGAGGAGACCATGCCGGCGAGCACTCCATCAGCATTACCAAACAACAGGTAAAGAGGTGGTTTTCTAATCGCCGCGCGAAGGAGCGCCTGGATTTGATCAAGATGAAAGTGAAGGAGACTCGAGACGGTGCAGTGACAAGTGCAAATGCTGGATCCGATACTGAGGATGATGAGCGTGACTCACGAGGTAAAAGGCAAGCGACTGATGTAGGGCCAAGTAGTCAAAGTATCGAAGGTGTCACGGGCGCTGGTGCTAGTTCGACGCAGAGCACTCACCCAGATGAGGAAATGAAGGACGCATGAAGAAGAGTGCGAACAAGCAAGGATAGCCTTAAGTGCTCTAACGCGTTGTGCACCCCTTCTCTTCTATTGCACTTTATTGCATTTCTCCAACCTGTAGCTGCGGTTGTTCCAGCGCTTCCATCGCAACAGGTAAGGCGACGGAGCCGTCAAGCTTCACCATTCGGTACGAGGCCTCGATCAAGCTGATGCGCTGCTTGAGCGTCCGGCGTAACTTGAGATCCCCGACCTTGTCTAGCTGCCTCAGTAACGGGAACAGCCCGCCGTGTTGGGTGAGCAGCTCCACTGCCATTTCATCCGTCATGTTCTCGACCCTCGGCAGCTTCTTCCATTGGTGGCCACACAGCGCGAGGAAGTCGGGAATGAGTCTGGGGTGCAGGCCGAAGCGTCCTTGCAAATTGCGCTCGCGGATGTATCGACGCTTCGACGGCTGGTAAAGCTCCACCGCACCAAACGGCTGAGTATCGCCACATTCTGCGTCGCTGGAGTCGTGCACGAGCTGCAAGAAGTCGTTGTCGTTGGAAATGAGCAGCACGTCCAAGTCTGCAGCAGCAAACTGCGTCGCGTAGGATGCAATAATGTCGTCTGCCTCCAGTCCCGGCCGCTCGATGCAGTTCACTCGAAGCGCCTCCAGTACTCTGCGAGCGTAGGCGAACTGCGGAGCGAGCGACCGCGGCGTGGGCGGTCGGTCTCTCTTGTAGGTCGGCTGCAGGATCCTCCTAGTGGTGGTGCGCTGCTTGGAGTCAAACACGACCGCGACGTGCTCGAGCGAATGGGTCTGATCCATGCGCCGCAGCAGACGCAGCAGTCCGTCCACCGCACTCGTCTTGACGCCGTCTCTAGTAGCAGCAGTCAGGCAGTGTATGGTTAGCGACAGAGGCAAGCAATGGGCACCACAGGCTTGGGCTCGTACACCTCGTCGGTCGAGAGCGGGTCGAAGAAATGGTAGAGCGCGTTGTTGCCGTCCACCAGCAGACTCTTCTTCCGTCGCTGCACAGGCGCCGTCTCCACCGCCGCAGCCGTGGACAACACGCGCTGGGCTCTCGCCGAGCAGAGGCCTCTCATTTGCCGTCGAATTTTGTCAGCAAACTTTAACTGGGCGATTTGCAACGATGGCGCATCGAGACGAGCAGGAGGCGTTCCTGCCCGTGACCAAGGGCTCCTCGGGCGCCACCTCGAGCCGCATCTGCTCGGCCGTGACGCTCTTCCCCTTCTACGCGGCGCAGCGCCTGCTGTCGTGTCTCGGCTACTCGCAGTGCGTGCGCATGCAGAGCGGCCGCCTGGTCGTCCTCAGCAGCGAGATCGCGCAAGGAGGCTTCTCCTTCGTCTACAAGGCCAGAGATACCGACACGGGAGAAGCCTTTGCGCTCAAGAAAATCCTGTGCCAGACGAGCGAGCAGGTGCAGCTGGCCAAGACGGAGATCCAGGCGCACAAGAGTTTCTGTCACCCCAACATCATGCCACTCAGCGACTACGCAGTGGTCTCCAAGGAGGCAGGGGTGTTCGAGTACTACCTGTTGTTTCCATTCATGGAGGTGCGTGGCATGAGGCCTGAAGCGCGTAGGAGGTTTTTTTCGGGGCTTTATATTTTTTCGTTGCCATTATGCAGAACGGAACGCTGCGCGATATGATCAACACGGTAATAAGGTAAGACGGCTCGGGCTGCTACAGAACGTTGATATCTGCTGATTGTCCGGGTTGTGCTATCGCAGTCAAGACGTGCGGATCCCAGAGGCGCAAGTTCTCGACATGTTTTTGGATATTTGTCGCGGTGTGGCCGAGCTGCACTCCAAGTCACCGCCGCTCGCCCATCGGGATATCAAGGTTTCTGTTATGCGAGATCAAAATGCTGCTGATGAAGCCGTTGCTGAAAGTCTATGTCACTGCTACAGCCCGAGAATATCTTGCTGTCGGACGAGGGCGAGCCACTGCTCACGGACTTTGGGTCCGTCACCACCGCAGACGTCATGATCACAAAACGCTCGGATGCGTTGATGCTTCAGGAACGTGCTGCACAGCAGAGCTCGATGGCGTTTCGTGCACCAGGTATTGCACACTACCCCCTCCCTTTAAGCGCCCGCAGCCGGACTCATTTACTTGCTTGCCTGACGAGCAGAGCTCTACGACGTACCGGACAATACACACATTTCCAGCGCCACCGATGGTGAGACTGGCGTTGGGCTAATTAATTGTGTGTGACGGTCACTTTTGGGCTGATAAGATGGAATCGTCATTTTCTGCAGTGTGGTCGCTGGGGTGCTTGCTGTACGCCATGGCGTTCGGCTACTCGCCTTTCGAGTGCTCCTTCTACGATTCGGGCGTGGTGCGCGTCGTCGAGTGCACGTATCTGGCGGTCATCGGCCCGGTCAAGTTTCCCAAGAACTGCGCGTACTCGCCCAAGTTCTGCGAGCTGATTCGGTGGGTGTAGGACGCAGTTGTTTTTTTGGCGTTCTTGGGCTAACACGTGCTGTTGGCGGCGTTCTTGCAGCTGGATCCTCACACAGGACGCCAGCGCGAGGCCATCCGTGTTCGACGTCATCGAGCGACTACACAGCTGCAGCAGCAACAGCTAGGGCCAGTATCCAAAATGAAGTCTCGAACTCGGGCACAAGCCATCAGAAGTATGCGAACTGGGTGTTTATGAAAGATCCTCATGGTGCAAAAGTTCCTGTGCGTGGAGTTCTCGGTTAACGGTGTGATGTTCCTCTTGGTTAATGGTGCAACGTTCCAGAAGACTCGGCCGCCAAGGTAGCAAACGACTGAAGCGAGCAACAACGACAGTCATCGCCTCATTTGGCCTTCGGTTGCGGAAGGCCTGTCTCTTCAAGTCGAGACGACTGCATCTCCTCAGCAGTGTCGAGCAGGTCGAAACATGCTGGCGCTACGCGAGAAAGGTTGGAGGGCTGTATCTCTTTCTGTGCTCTCCTCTCTACACCAAAGTGACGTTGGACAGCGTCTACACAGGTGAAGTGGCATTTCTTCTTGTCTACAAGATGTTACACTTGCCAAAAACAAACTCGAGGTGAAAGTGGCTCGGCTAAGGTCTGGGGAGAAGAATCGACAACATCCAGATCAAGAAGCCGCTGCAGATATGAACTCGGAGGCCGAAAACACCATCGAAACTCGTGGGCCAATCAGCGTAGGTGGTTTGCAGAAAATTCTACATCGATTGACGCACGTCTGCCGCTGCTCACACTCTTCCACTTGCTCTCCGTCGCGCAGCATCGCATGGACGATCGACAGAACAGCGACGACCACCTCGAGCTCCACGCGCACGACGGCGACAACTCGACGCGCTGCGACGGCTGCAAGTCGTGCGGAGCCGTGCTGGAGCTGGACTGCGGCCACCGCTTCCACCCGCGCTGCGTCTACGCGTGGCCGGCCACACACTGCGAGGTGTGCAACGCCGCCGTGACCGTCGTGCGCGTCTTCCGCCAGTGCCAAGGCCCGGCCAACTGCGCCGTGCGCAAGGGCAAGTGGAGCATCGACGAGCACAAGTACGCGGACGTCGTGATGAAGCAGTTCCAGCTGGGCGCGCTGCCCCTGCCCAACGGGCTGCACCTGCGCGTCTTCATGGCCAACATGCTGCAGTGCGACCCGCTGCGCATTACCAAAAGTACGCGGGCCAGGCCATCGGCAAGCAGAACTACCTCTTCCAGCACAAGAAGAGCTATTGCTACAACCTCCACATTAAGCTGCAGAAACAGGTGTCCAACCTGCGCAACCACTTCTACTGGCACATCCAGTACCGCTGCAAGCTCGGCCACAAACTCAACATCCAGGAGCTCAAAGCCGCTGAAGCAGACTACTGGATCCGAGAGTTCCGCAAGTTCGCAGCCAAAATCGGGCAGAACGTGGAGCTCTGCGTCGCCGAAGTGGCAGAAGCAGCCGAACCGAAACCAGTCGAACAAACGGAAAGCATCGCGGCGCCAGCCGACAAGCCTGCAGACAGCTTATCCGCTCCCAAGTCGGTCTCGTTGCCTCCCACTGGCAATTTTGGAGGAAGCAACGCGTGCACGAAAATCGAGACTGCAAAGAAACCGGGTGAACTGCTGCCCGAAAACGACGACGGCGCCACCATGTCGGCGATGAAAGATAAAGCAGACTTAATGGTGGATTGCGCAGGTTTGGAGCGGTCCGAGTCCCCGGTAAGCGCGGACGAGTGGAGTGATCCATCGTCGTTCGCGGACATGGTCCTGGCCGACGCTACCTCGGTCGAAGAAGCTGTAACTTCCCAGGACATGATCGATTTCAAGAAGAAGGCTTGGGTCGTGGATTTGATGAAGGAGTCTGAGATCGAGTGGAGCAAGGGCGCCATCTCCTGGTCGCTATCATTGTCCTCGGAGCCTCTGTCCGACTTTGCGTAGCTCGGCTTGTTGCGGGCGTACTACACACAAACATTTTTTATTAGTATCGGCTTGCTTGCGCACATCGCCAGCGTTAGATATAAAACTCGGAAAGCATTGATAATTTATCCGGCATCTCCCTGACACCAATAAGGAAAGTGAGCCTGCGAAGGTCGACGACGAGCCGCCACAGTTCTCCAAGCGCAACTGGCTTAGCTGGCTGCAGCGACGTTCGTTGGCTTTGCGCGCGGAGCTACGGGCTCCGCGCAGTCCACGCTGTTGTCGCTGGATGTGCTGGCAGAGCTGCTGCCTTCGTCTGGCGACACGTTTGCGGCTGCTGCTGCTGCGGTGTACTTCTCTGCTTCCACGGGGTCGAACTCGGGGCTGACAGGCTTCGACAGTCGCGAGGGCGTTGCCGGGGACTCCAGGTTCAACGACATGGCTTGGCCGGGCGTTTCCGACGCACCGTGGGTCGCCAAGAAGCCTGGGCTCTTGGTATCCACCTCGTAGTACGTGTTGCTGAAGATGCGCGCGAGCACGCCCTTGCAGCAGAAGGCGGAACCGATGGACTCTGTCCACGTGATCTCGGCGTTGGCTGCGTCTTTAGCCTTGTTCGTCTGGCTGTCGGCTGCAATCTTGTGGGCCTTCTCGCGGGACACGGAGGCTGCGGCGGCTCGCTGCGCGGCCCTGGTCGTGCCCTGGTGCGGGGCCACCTCGTACTTGGCGTTGAGCATCTCGAAGAGCTCCACCTCGCGGCCGTACCAGCCGTCGATGATGGTCTGGATGGTGGCGTTGTCCAGCTTGGCCGGGTTGTAGGCCCGGTAGAACTCGACGAGCGCGTCTCGCGTGGGCAGCGTGGCGTCGTACTCGGCGCGGTCGTTCGGGTTGGACAGCACGGCGTATGCGGCGGGAACGCCTTCCCAGCGGGCCAGCGCCTTCGCCGACGGTTTCCTGTCCGGGTGGCACGTGAGCGCGAGCTTGCGGTAGGCCTTGCGGATCTGTACAGAGCGCACCGTCAGTCCCAGTCGGCGCTGAACCCCGGCTCCACCCTCCCTCGCTTTCTATAGATGCCTGACGAGCAGTGCTTACCTCCGTGTGCGCGGCGTCCCGGGGATGCCTAGTAGCTGGTAGTGGTCCTTGTACAGCATTTCGTGCGTCTCCAGGTCGCTCGACTGCATCTTGTACTTCTTCATGTACTCGCGGTGTTGCTCCATGTCCTTGTCGGACAGCTTGCTGCCGCTTCCGCTGCCGCTCTTCTTGCCCTTGCTCATGGCTGACTTCTCCTTGTGCTGCTGCTGTCCTTCCCCTTGCGCGGCGAGCACTACCTGTACGTCGAGAAAGCGCTGATCAGCGGAGCCCGTCCAGATTGCCGTCTGCGCGTCGGTTCTCTCCGCGGGCAGTAATCTCAACTTGAATTTTGTATACGAGGGTTCACTGGAAGTTTGAATAGGACACTCCACTCAAAAAGAGCGCCGTTTCCACTCAAAGAAATAGCCGCCCACTAGTGGCTGAGAGGCCAAAGTTGTTTGCCATGATCTCGCGTGTGGCGCTCTCCGCCGCCGCCAAGAGCGGCTCCGTTGCCCGCGCTGTACGACACCAGATGAAGCAGCTCGTTTCTTGCATAGTAAGCTGACTCGTGTTCCCTCCTTGCGTTGCGCGCAGCTCTCGACCTCCGCTGCCGCTAGCGCCGAGACGTATTCGTTCGTGAAGTCGCGCAAGGCCTACCAGCAGGAGATCGCTGCTCTTCGCAAGGACTTTGTCGAGGAGGAGAGACGTCGTAGGGAGAAGCTCGCCCGTGATGCAGAGTACGTGGCTCGCGCAGTGGTGATGGAAGGCAGGGAGGGGTAAGAGAGGATGCTAACACGGAGCACGTACTTGTGTGTGGCGTGTGTTGCGCAGAGCCCAGCGCCAGAGGATCATGAAGGCGAAGGCCGCCCGACTAGAGATCAAGCGCCAGCAGCAAGCCATCCGCGCCCAGGAGGTGGCGCGCGAGAAGGCCATCCACGACGAGAACGTCAGGTGCGTCATCCGCTGCTGTTGACTGCAACCAAGAAGCGTGCGATCCCCTCTAATGTGTCGAATGCACTGTCGCCTTCTTGCAGAAAATACTTTGAGGAGAAGGTCATCGTCCGCCAGGAGCGCAACGCCGAGGTGGAGCGCCGCCGCGAGGCACTGGTGGCGTCGCTGCGCAAGCAGAGCTCCAAGTGGACGACGGAGCAGAACTACGCAGAGAAGCTCAAGGAGGACGTCTTCATCTACTCCCCGCAGCAGATCTCGGCTCGAGGCTCGTTCGACCCGTCCAGCACGTCCGGCAGCGCCGTGTCGTGGCTCGAGAAGCTGCAGCGCATGAAACCGGCAGGCATGCACGACAGCAGCGACGAGGCGGCCGCCTCTGCAGTGGCATCCGCCGCCGACGAGGAGGACGCGGCCGATGCGACCTACGTGTCCAGCGACGCCGAGACAGACTCGAGCTCAGACGACGAGTCCGAGCCGACGAAGGAGGACAAGTAGGCCAGCAATAAAGGAGCCAATGCCCGCAGTTCGGGCAATCTCACAGCACACAAAACATCTTGAGACCTCTGTACGGCGAAGATCGTAGTGCAATGCTGTCTTCTGGCCGGTTCTAGCTCGGATATTTTTTAGACTAGCATCTCAAGTTGAATCGATGAGAGGTTTTGTTGGCGGCATGAACATGAAAATCCGAGCACCACACCTCACCAACAAATGCATCTTGCAGCATCTAAAAATCCGACACTAGCTCATGTTAGACCTCCATCCGCTCCGCGTCCTGCTTTCGAACCTCTGCATTAATCACTGCGCAGTTAGTTGAGGCTTCGTTATTGTCTGCTGTCCTTTTCAAACCGTACTGTCGAAGTACTCCTGGCGCGGTCGGGTGTCTCTCCTCACGCTTCATGGTCATCTTTTGAGGCGGCGGCGGATCTCGCAGCCTCGGCAGCAGCGCTGCACACGGCAGATGTCAGCGCCATTTTGTCCTTTTGGTGCTGACCGGACCAGAACTGGTGTCCCCCACTTTAGTAGCATCTACAACTTCAACTCAGGTGTCACAATTATTGAAACCACTTTTCTGTAAGATTATAATCGTGATGTGTCCGTCAACCCAGGTTTTCGCCCAACGAGCCCTCCAGAGGTCTCAGACGAAATCTTTCGTGGAAGCGCTCGTGACTTTGGCGTGGCAGCGCGATGGTGACGGCGGAGCAGGCATTCCAAGCGAATGCAGCGGCGGTGGTGCGCGACTACTACGTGGAGCCGCGGATCGGTGCGTGCCCCGAGTGCTTCTCGCGGCCGCTTGTCCTCCCTCGCTAACTCGTTGCGATCTTTGTAGATTACCGCACGATCTCGGGCGTGAACGGCCCGCTGGTGATCCTGGAGAACGTCAAGCTGCCCAAGTTCGCAGAGATCGTCAACTTGACGCTGGCCAGCGGCGAGAAGCGCCAGGGCAAGGTGCTGGAGGTGCAGGGTAGCAAGGCCGTGGTGCAGGTGTTCGAGGGCACGGACGGCATCGACAACCGCCACACGCACTGCGAGTTCACGGGTGACGTGCTCAAGATGGCCATCTCCGAGGAGATGCTGGGGAGAGCCTTCAATGGGTCTGGCAAGGCCATCGACGGCGCCCCCGCCGTCGTGGCCGAGGAGTACCTGGACATTGAAGGCCAGCCCATCAACCCGTCGTGTCGTGACTACCCCAAGGAGATGATCCAGACGGGCATCTCGGCCATTGACGTGATGAACTCCATCGCACGTGGACAAAAGATCCCGCTCTTCTCAGCTGCCGGTCTGCCTCACAATGAGGTTGGCACAAGGAAACGCTTTGCCAACACTATTGCTGATTACCAGGACTAACTAAAAGAGTGTTGTTTGTGTGACCTTGTAGATCGCCGCGCAGATTGTGCGCCAGGCTGGTCTGGTCCAGCGCAAGGACGTCATGGACTCGCACGAGGACAACTTCGCCATCGTGTTCGGCGCCATGGGTGTCAACATGGAGACGGCTCGTTTCTTCCGCAACGACTTTGAGGAGAGCGGATCCATGCAGAAGACGGCGCTGTTCATGAACCTGGCCAACGACCCCACCATTGAGCGTATCGTGACGCCGCGTCTGGCCTTGACCACTGCCGAGTACCTCGCCTACGAGCGCGACCTTCACGTGCTGGTCATTTTGACCGATATGAGTTCGTACGCCGACGCCCTTCGTGAAGTTTCCGCTGCCCGTGAAGAAGTGCCCGGTCGTCGTGGCTACCCCGGCTACATGTACACGGATCTGTCCACCTTGTACGAGCGTGCTGGTCGTGTGACCGGCCGCAATGGCTCCATTACGCAGCTGCCCATCTTGACCATGCCCAACGATGACATTACGCACCCGATTCCGGATCTGACGGGCTACATTACAGAGGGACAGGTACGCAGCAAAACTTACTTTAGTGCGTTTTCGGTCGAAAATCTAATGCTTGTCGTGTCCAAAGATTTACGTGGACCGTCAGCTGCACAATCGTCAGATCTTCCCGCCGATTAACGTGCTTCCATCGCTGTCGCGTTTGATGAAGAGTGCTATTGGCGAGGGTATGACGCGTGACGACCATAGTGCCGTCTCGAACCAACTGGTAACTTGCAGCTCTGCTGATTTGACGTGGTTAATTTCTCTAATCTGCTTTGGATCCACAGTACGCGAGTTATGCTACCGGCAAGGATGTTCAGGCCATGAAGGCCGTGGTTGGCGAAGAAGCTCTTTCGCTTGAGGACCACCTGTATCTGAAGTTCACGGACAAGTTTGAGGGCAAGTTCATTGCCCAAGGGCCGTATCAGTCTCGTGATATCTTCGAGTCTCTGGATTTGGCGTGGTCGCTTTTCCGTGCGTTCCCCAAGGAGCTATTAAAGAAGATCCCGAAGAAGCATCTGGACACGTACTATGCGCGTCGGACGCAAGCGCGTGAAGAAAAGGAAGAGGTGCGTTGTTGCTTAGATCGCGAATACCCTACAGGTACCTGATGACTTTGATATTGCTTGTGTGCGTATTGCAGTGAGAGTTCCTGCCACCGCCCCCGTCTTGCAAGTAGCCTCCTGGGTCGGTTGTTGTGTCTGGTGAGAATGAGAAGAAAAAAATACCGGGAATCTGGCACGGTAGCGCCATGCGTTGGTCCAATGATTCGGCACTCTCTCCATTGCCTTAAAAAAATAATTATGTTTTGGCAGCATTCTGCTTACGCCTCCTTCGCCGTATGGGCGTTGGTGTCTCGGCTGGCTGCCACTCTGGGTCTGTATGCTGTAGCACAAGCCGGCAGCGCCGTAGACTGAAATGCCGCTTGCGGCATTCTTCGCACATTCGCTTAAACTCTGGGGACTTTGGTGCACTTGCTGCAGAAACAATTTGTTAGGCTCGCGCTGGAAGGCTTAAGAAGCAAGCGATTTACCGTAATTCTGGAGCGGCATCATCGTTCGAGCAGCTGCTGCTGTCTGCAAGGTCAATGGCAACGGAATAAAGGCTCCAACTGCTTGCGGGTTTATCAGTAGTGGCGGCGCTGGGGCGAGCATCGGCAGCATCGCGAGCACGGTATTCGACGGCTGGCTCGTACTCGCGAAAAAGGGCATGGATGGCATCGAAGCAGGCATCGCCAACAGTGTTGCTGCTGCAGAGACTGCCAAATGACTGGGGAGGAGTAGCAGCAGCAGTTGCGGGGACCACCGGCGTGGCGCTCTCTTTGGCTGAGTTGATAAACGCCGTAATGTGTTGGTGCGCGCGCAGTTGATTGACCAGCGCAAGTCCTCCCCGGCCTCGGCTCTCTGGATCTTCTTCAGATGCGGACGCAGCGACCTCCGAAATGCCTTTCGGGCTGCTCTCTATAGCGGCACTCGCTTCTTCTTCCTCCAACACTTGATGCCTCGACCTGATCCATTTCTCCTTGGAACGCTGGATTTCGCGCACCTTTTCTCCAGCTTCCACCACAGTAAACATCACATTTTTCGCCGACTTATCCGTCGTCTCCACTGCAGCTTTCGCCGCAGACTCCTTTGCTACGATCGCGCTCGCTCTGTCAACTGGCTCGGCGGTCAAGTCCACAGTCACAAGAGACGTTTGTTCCTCTTTCTGCTCCTGGAAAATAAAAACAGAGCGAGTCAGTATCAATGTAGCAGAAACCCACGGCAATTCTCCCTTACTTCCTTCGTTACCGTAGAACTGCTAGCGTTGGCGTTGCTGTAGACGCCGAACATGGCGTCGATGAACGCGGACATCTCCATCAGGTTGCGGTGCAGAATGCGCTGATATCTGCACAGACGCCCCGTCATCAGTATCGACCCGCGGCATGTATATCCTAGTGCAGGAAACTCACGCGACGACGCCCTCCACGTCCCGCTCGGTCTGACACTCGGCTGCCGCCGCGATCATGTCCTCGTTGGCGATTAACATCTGCAACAGCACCGTAAGCTATCCATAGTGCGCGTAAAATCCGACAGAGACGCACATCTGCGAACACGTCGGGGAAGGACCACCGTCTGCGCCCTCGTCGGCCGAGAGCGCCCCCGTCAAGCGCTTGGCGGTGGTCATTCCTTTAGTAACGTTATGGTTTGAAATTAGCCAATTACGAACGACCAAGGATGTTGCCGTTGCTTGCCGTTGCCCTGTGGTTGCTATCACTGCGATCGCCGCTATCACTGCTCGAAGTCGCTGTCGGAGATGTCCTCGTAGACCCAGTTCTCATCATCAGCGTCAAACAGACCGGTCTCTGCTTGCAACACGGCAGTATTAATACTAGTTCATGCCACGCTAATTTGCGCTTACCACTGCACGTTTCCCACTCGAGCATATCGGCAGCGAGCTGCTCCGCCTGTGTCGGCAGCTTCTTCTTCTTCTGCCTCCTTGGTGTCTTGGCCTTCAGCTTTTTCGCCTTGGATGTCGTACAACTCGGTAGACTGCCCCCACGACTGGCGCTTCTCTTCTGCCCCGCACTCCTGACGGCCCACACATGCGCCTGCCCTCGAGTACGCGAAGCTACTGGCGGCGCACCCACGGGACTTGGTTGCGCATTGGCCAGCTCACTGATCTGCGAGAGCACATCCAGTTGCGAGGCAGGCGACAGCTGCAAGTCTCCGTGTGGACGCCGCTGTGAGGATACTGTCAACGTTGCGCCGGCAAGGTCAGTCCAAGGCACGCCGCTCAACCGCAGCAAAGCAAGCGGTCGTACCCGGCGCCTCAGCAGACGCAGAGGTCGAGATTTGCTTCTGTTGGATAGAGGTCGAGTTGAGAGACTGCGTCCACATGCACGGGGATAGCGGACTCTCGCCCAACACCGTCTCGGCGTCGCTGTCGACGCTGCTCATTTTGAATGAAGTTGAAGTGAATCGTACTTAAGAGCGGGCTACTCAGCCGATTACTCCAAACAAAGCTGAGCATGGAGCTGCGCTTCCGAGGCAGGAAGAGCGCTGAGGACGCCACCACCGTCGCCTTCTGGTGCGTCTGTAGTGGGTTTGTTGATCTCGTTTATGCCCCCCTTCCAACATCTGCGATGTGTGTCCTTGAGCAGGCTTTGCGAAGGCCCCAAGAAACGTCGCGTGCTGGGGAAGAAAAGCAAGACGCTCGTAGACGCCGCCCTGGAGTGGGGCTGCAGGATGAAGTGGCGGACGCAGGGCTGCACTTCATGAATGAATCCACGGGGCTGGTGGTGCCCAAGGACGAGGAGATGGGCAAGTTCGTCTCGGCTCGGGACGTGGTGCGGCTCTGCGCGACTGAAGAGCTGCAGTCTCTGCTGGAGAAGTTCTCGACGAGGGACCAGGAAGTGGCGGCGGAAATGATGAACCCGCAGAAGACGAGTACACACATTGGAGCAGCACTGTAGGGACGCTGCCATCGACCTAGAAGCTTTTGCTCTCGGAGGAAATCTGACTGTTGATGCTGCTGGTGATTTTAGGTCCCGACTGAAGAAGATCAGTGTGACGAACCCGACGCTGAAAAAATCCAAAAGTCGATTGAAGAGAGGACGAGCCCGCACGCCGCCAAAGTCGGAGACGTCAACTCGCTGAATCGCTTCGTGGAGGTGGACCCAATTTTGAGAGTGAGGACATCGAAGAGATCGTGAAAGATGCCCCCAAGACGTGTGATATGTGCGAGGTTTCGTGGCCAGACGATGCCACCTGTAGTATGTATCGGTGGCCAAAGCTGGGAATTGTTACACATCAAGGATGCGCGCAGTTCACCGCCGACGTGCTGGCAAAGCACCCAGAGATCAACTCTCGCAAAGAGTTTTGCAGACTGTCCAGTATCACGACAAACTTGAACAAGCCAGGCACTTTCCACGTCACAGTGCATCGAGCCATGGAGTTACCCGGAACACAGTTGATCGGCAAGCAAGCGCCGTACGCCAAATTGTCGTTGTTGCCGTGGAAGGAGCCGCTGCAGACGAAGCCTGTCGAGAATGGCGGTCGTAACCCGGTGTGGAGCGACACACACGATACTGAGATGCAATTCTCGCACATGTATAACAGCACCATCACTCCGATTCCTTTGCTAGAGGTCGAAGTGTACAACTACAATTACCTCGCCGACGACCAAGTTGCTTGCACGTTAGTGGATATGAGCCCACTGCTTCGGTTTCCAAATGTCGAGGTGAAACGATGGTTCACGCTTTCATCGCGGGCCTTGCTCACCCAAAGCACCGGTCAACCCAGAATCATGCTCGGAATTAAGTTTGTGCCAACAGAGGGGAAGTCACTATTGGGAACACGCACAAATTCCGTGTGCATCAGCTGAAGTCGATTGGTCTGGCGATACCAAATTGTGTCGTTTGTAAGTGTGATAGTGTTATGATATTAGCGTTTCCGGACTGATGCATTTGTATTTGTTCCATTTCAGGTGACCGAGCAATTATGAACGCGCTGAAAAGTACCTGGGGCTACCGGTGCGAGCTATGCGGTATTGACGTCCACAAGACATGTATGATGAAGGCAACGGTGCAACGTGAGTGCGTTGCGAAAGAAGTACGGCCTTCTCTGGTGGAAGAGCGTAGGCACGCCGGGCGAAGCTTCCGCTTATTGACGGATGGAGCGCCACGCACAGCTGGCGAACTGTTTGTGAACTTCCGCGGGTTACATTTGTGCACGAAGCACTGTCGCGGAGGCGTTCATGCGAAAAACATCTTCGAAGGTGATACCTATTGCCGGCTGACCTTCGATGGTATTGTCCACGAAACCAGCCCTGTCCTCAAAAGTGCTGATCCAATGTACATGGAAAGGGTGTGCTTCAAAACCCGCCGGCCGAACTCGACATTCCGAATCGAGGTAATCGATTTCAATTCCGACCAGTCGGTCGCTCAGCTGAATGTCACGCTATTCCAACTTCTTCAGCGCGAGGCTGATACATTCGTTCGCACCAACGAGTTGATGAAGAGCCTTCGCGACCCCCTTCGCTATTTGAGTCTGAATGATGAGACCAACCAAGCTGCAATTAATGACGCATGGGATTCATTGCCGATTTTGAGTGACAAACAGCTCTACAAGTTATCGCTTCCCCAAACATCTAAGGCAGATCCGGAAGAAAGGGTCGGGTTTGCGCTGATTGACTTGAACTATGTTGAACACAGAGAAGATTTGCTCCGCATACGCTTAGGCAATGACTTCTCTTTGCTGGAACGTGAAGAAAAGGAGTTTTCAGTGGAGTCTCTCCGCATCACGTTTGACCGCCTCAGCCGCGCACTAAAGATGTTTCAAGGTGTCGACGCTCAGTACGCAAGCATCATTTCGTGGAAAAACAAGAAGAAGTCGGCAGTGTGCTTCACTGCATTCGTCTATGTCTGCGTGTTTGCCGATTTTGAGTACGCGTTATCCTACGTTTTCGGAGGGATCCTAGCATTTATGCTATACAAACTGCACCTTCGCCTCGAGGGTTCTTTCGTCGCGCGCTGGGTTGGCTACGAGGAATACGAGCTCGAACAAGAGGAGCAACTGCAGCTTTACCGACCATTAGCAGACTTACATATCGCAGTTCATGAGGCTCGCCTCTCGAACGAGACCGATAGCCTCCTTATGGAGTCTCAATCGCGCCTGAAGGACGTATCGTCATCGAAACTCGGCTTCTACGTTCGGATTAAATATCGGCCAAACGACAAGCGTTCAGAAAGCAGTGACATTGTGCTCAATCCTTCAGGTTACGACGAAACCACAGTCGCCTGGACGAACGTTGTCGGTAAAAGCCGAAAGCCAATCTGGCGCGTAAATTCTCTGGCATCTGCAGCCTCGCTGCCGCTAGGACCGAAATCCCGTAAAGTGCTGCCGTTCCGAAACTTCAGTGTGTCTTGGCGCCACGACCCTAGGACATGCAGCTGTGAAAAATGTGCTACTTATCAGCAAGCTGCGAACAATTCGACCTACACGGGGAAGAAGTAGCTGCTTGCGGTGTTGATCACCATGCCTTTTACTTCCCAGTCCCGCAAGCATCCAGGAAAAACTTTTCCGGTCGTGACGATTTGGTGCCGTGGTCGTCGTTTCCTGGACTTTTGCAGTTTGATTTGTGTACCTCGCTCAATGGCGAAGCAAAGACAACTCCAGATTTGATTGCTGCAACTGCGACGATCCCTCTTCGAAACCTTTTGAAGAGTAGCGATACTGCTGGTGAAATGCTCGTCCCGCTGTCTTCATTTTCCAGCCCTACAAGCCCCAAGAAAATGTAACGCAAGACGCTGCTGATGAACAGGAGGGAGATTTCTTGCTCGTCCGCATCGATTTTCGAGTGCCTGAAGAAAAGAAGTCGTCAAGCAAGAAACTTCGAGAGAGTGAACTTAACGAGAGTCAATCGCCCACACTTGCCTGCCAAGCTGCGGCGCCGAAAACGCGACCAGTCAGCCGTGTGGAGCGCAACTTTTCCGAGTTCGTGTGTGAAAGCATGGTAGAGAAGGAAAAGTCCAAGATTATTGGGGCAAACCTCTTGGACGCGTTCTGGAAGGTAAAAGACACCATCAAACAGCTCCAAAATGAAATTGGGCGCGCGTGTGGGGCTCTAGCTTGCGCTGAAAATTTGCTCAACTGGACGCACCCGTGGAAGACTGCTACAGCGTTCTTAGTGGTGTTTATGCTGACGCTTGTCTTTTCGGTTATTCGAGGGCGCTGGGCAATTCTGTTCTTTGGCATGACGGAATTCGGTGCTGTATTTGTTGGCGATGCGCCAGCCAGCAAACGTGCTCGGAAAATTCTCTGGAACTATCTGTCGTCGCTGCCTACCGATCAGGATCTAATCGATATCTACGACCCCGAACGTGCAGTGTATTTGAAAGAGCGTGAAGCAAAGAAAGAGGAGGAGCAAGAACTCTCCGTTCGCCTTCATCACCACGCGCTGTGGTCCGGATTCCTATCGTCGAAAGCAGAAAATGATCGTAGCGCTAAGGTTGGTATCTTGTCACGCCTGGAAGCTGTTTCCGTCTAACTCTCATTTGTTTTTTCAGAACTATTTCGTTGTGTACCGACCGTATCGATTTTTGCTGTGGAAGAATGAAGACGATGCGGAAGAAGGATGTCATCCTCACTTGCAGCTTCTGGTACGATGGTGTTACATTATAGTTGAACGAGTTAATGCTAATGTTTTCCCTTGCGCAGTTCGAGAAGCCACAGGCAGTCATTGATAGAGTCGATGATAAAGTTTTCGCCTTCAGTGTCTCGGGAATCACAGGCAGCGGAAGTCAAGGTAAGAAACATATCTCCCAGACCACCATTCCGACTGACCCAGTTCTGTCTGTTCCTTCAGAAACGCGCGTATTCGTGTTTGACTCGCAAGAAAAGAAAGATGAGCTTCTCAAGCTTGTTCGCCAGAGCTAGATATAGCTCGGATAAGCAAGTATATCGCCTTTTCATCACGTTGTGTTCGCGCTTCCATAGTCGGGCACTCGAGTCATTCAGTCGGTGTCGATAGCCAGCAATTCGATGGAGCTCTCGCCGACGAGCGCCGAGATGCTTCCCAGGACGAGGACGTCGCTGGCGCGCGTGGGCTCCCTCTTTGGCCACACGCCTACGCCATGCTACCTTCCACCGAGCATCGCCGGTAACGTGCCGCACCTGACGCCTGGTAGGAGACGACGCTTTCCGGCCTTGGGGGATTCGTGTGGGAGCTGACAGTGATCGTGTAGACAACTGCAGCCGAGTGCAGGACCTGACGGCGCAAGTGGTGGACTTCGCGGACATGTGAGGCTGCAACTATTTGCTGCGCTGCTAGCAGGACTAACGCGCTAGATTGCTGCAGCTCAGGGTTGGTGAAGCTCGCGACGGACAGGAAGCGATCCTTGCGAGAGGTGCTGAACGCCTCGGACTACTCGCTCGTACTCTCGGCGAGGGACTACATCAGTGATTTGGTGGGTGGATGCATAGCAGTCCAATGTTGTCCCTAACACCAGGAGGCTATTTTTTTGTTGCAATGGAGCAGAACCCACCGAGCTCCAAGGCCACGGGCTTTATGATCGAGACAAGTGGCGGCCGACGCGCCGTCTCCGTCCAAGAGTTTATGCAGGCAGCGGAGATGTTGCGTCCGGAGCTCATTGTGCCGCTGGCGGACGAAATCCCGATTGACAAGGGCCGCAACCGCCATCGCGCTTCCGTGCAGACGACACTGGATTGGCTTGATGCCTGCCAAGAACGCAATGCCTCCGGTACGCCCATGTGCGGGGTGGTCGTTGGAGGGAACGACGAGTTACTGCGACGTATGAGCGCTGGCGAAACAAGCAAGCGCAATGTACAGGCGGTGCTGCTTAGCGGATTGAGCCCTGTACCGACAAGGCGAAGCGGTTAGCTTTGATCGACGCCGTCGTAAGTGAGATCGAGCCGGCAGTGCTTCCACGGCTCGTTAACGGGATTGGCCACCCGTTGGATGTTCTTGATGCAGTTGACAGCGGTGTCGACGCGTTTGTGTCGCCCTACCCGGCAACAGTGACTAAGGCTGGCTCTGCGATGATATTCTGGATCAGCAATGCCGACGATGCTGATAGTGCTGGCCAGCGCGACAGTGAGCGAGAACGCTCGGGCGGCATCCTCCATTTGCGAGAGTCGCGATTCGCGACAGATTTCGGCCCGCTGATGGTCGGCTGCAGCTGCTTTGCTTGCAAGAATTATACGCGGGCCTACATCCACCACTTGCTCAATGTCCGTGAGATGCTCGGCGACATTCTGCTGTACTTGCACAACCTGCAGCACTACTACCAGCTCTTCAGTGAGATCCGGGCGACCATAGAGAGCGAGCGGTTTGACGCCTTCCAGGCCGAATTTGCGAGCAGGTTTGAAGAAAAGTTTCTACCGCGCCGGCAATCATTATTCCTGCGGCGGTGGTGGAGCGAAAGCGCAAAGTAGATAATGAAAAGGCAGTCGCCAAAGCTGCCAAGGCCAAGGTGACCGCAGAGAAGCACGGGGCCCCTGTCCGAAATCAGCCAGTGTAAAACATGGTGTTGCGAACTACCATACGCCTCCTTTCCTATGCTGTAAGACATCACTCTTCGCCGTCGTTGTTATTGCTCCGTTTCGTCTTGCTCGGGGTTTTGCTGTTGGATGAAAGGCGTGTCTTCACCATCGTTTTGCTCCTGGTTGGAATAGCTTTTGTCTTGGCTTTGCTGTTGAATTTGTCGGCCCCATCAACATAAATTGACGTTTGCTGCTTCAGCAGGTAGTCCACGGTGACACCACGAGCCTTTAGTGCATCTTCCAACCGGTCTAGTTGTGTGCGAGCCTGTGCCAAGTCGCGCTCTGCCTTCTCAGCGCGAGCCTCCACTGCGTCTGCCGCATCTTCCGCCAATCGTCTCAGCCGGGTCTCCTGAACTTGCGTCTCCCTCGCAACAGCCTCAGCTTGTTGTGCTGCCTCCCTTGCGGCTCGTGCTTTAAGCAGATCTTCCCGCAGTTGCTTTGCGGCGGTCTCTAACTCGCCGCCCCGCTGGACTGCGCGACGCAGCTCAGCCTCGTGATTGTCGTCGATGCCGGTCAGTTGGAGCTCCAGCACCTCCAGTCGCTGTTGCAGCTCAAGCTTCTCGTCCGTGAGCTGGTTAATTTGTGTAGCACGGTCGGCCAGCTCTCGTTTGGTCGCCTTCTCTTGGCGCAAAAGCCTGGTCGCGCTGCTCTAGCTTCTTTTGCCACACCACGACGACAGTTGCGCTCTTCTCCTCTGCCTGCTCGAGCTGCTTTTTGAGCTGGGGCAACAGGGATAGCTGGCCCTGGAGGGCCTTGGTGCAGTGTGCGAGCTGCTCATTCTCCTGGACCACGCGCTGAGCTTCGTCGCGCTTTTCCTTGAGCACTTTTTGGCACTTGCGCTTCGTTTCGTCGATGGCCAGCTTGGATTTCCGCACTTCACCCTGCAGCGCTGCAATCTCTCGCTCTTTGTCAGTCCAATCGGTCGCTGACTCGGCAAGGAACTGCTCTTTTTCGGATTCGAGCGCGGCGACTTGTTGCTGGAGCTCTTGAGCAGTGGCCTCCAGCTTTGTGTTCCGGGCCGTGAGCGTTTGGATCTGCTGCTTCAACTTGAGCTTAACGGTTTTGCTGCTGCCCTGCTCGGGGGCCGCGTTGTCCTTGCTGGTTCCAGCGGAGCCTGCAGCTCTCTTCTGCCAATACCGAGATGCCTCCCTGCCGCCACTGCCTCCTGGAGCGGAAACGCTGGTCTTCGCCTGGACAGCTGCGCGTAGCTCTTCTTTCTCCTGGCGCAGCAGCACCAGCTCCTTTTTTAGCTCTCGTGCTTCCTGCACCGCCCGCTTCATCGTGCTGTCCACGGCCTTGCGGGCCTCGATCTCGGAGCGCAGTCGGCATTTCACAAGGCGCTGCCATCACAAATAAATTAGTGCGCGGACAGCTCCATCGTACTTGGCACGACAGCGACAGCCTGTCGAGAAGACGCACCTCGATGTCCTCCTGCTGCTGCTGTCTAGCATTGGCCGACATGGTTCTCCGTACTATCGTAAAACTGCTCGAAATAGTTGCGCCTTCCAACAAGAACTGGCGGGTGTCCATGGCGGTGAACGCGCGAGCGAAGACAAAGGACGAGTTCCCCTCGGGACAGATGGCGGGCCGCCACTGGTATACCTGGACTTGTGCGTGGGCGAGTCGCCTCCGCGGCGATTGCACATTGAGGTGGGGCATTTGGACGCACAGGGCTAACGTGTTAGCCCGAGCACTCACCGACCCGTTGGGCCCGCAGCTCTTCCACGAGGAGCTTCCGATGACCGCTGACAACTTCCGTCTGCTATGCACCGGTGGGGCTCCAGCTTAATTCGTTCTGCAGTGTCGCCATTCTCGACTGACTCGGACTCTGACGGCAGGCGAGATCCGAGGCAAAGGCAAGGTGAAGGCGCTGTGGTACAAGACCACGCGCTTCCACCGCGTGGTCCCCGGTTTCATGATGCAGGGTGGCGACATTACCCACGGTGCGCAGCTCGATTGCGATTGCTGCTGCTTTGGCCGTGTCGGCTATCGGCTACTCATGCAGAATACACTGTCTTGTCCGACGGAGATCCAGGCAACGGCGCGGAGGTGCAGCGGTGCTCGGCACGACGTTCGAGGACGAGGTGCGTTGTGGTGGGGTTGGACCACACCTATGCAGGCACCTCACACACAACGTTTGTTGTTTGCTTGGCCAACGCAGAGCTTCCTCTATAAGGTTCACTGTGACCTCATCCTTGGCGGAGCCTTGAGCGCGACTGACTGACTGACTGACTGATTGTGGACTGCGAGCAGCACCAGGCGGGGGCCGTGGCCATGGCGCACCAGAACTCGAGCAACCGCTCGCAGTTCTTCATCTGCTTCGGCGCGGTGTGTGCTGCTGCTGTAGCTCGCAGGCTGCGATCCTGGCTGACTCATTCTCTGTGTCTGTCCACAGCTGAGCTGGCTGGACGGCAAGCACGTGGTGCTGGGGCAGGTGCTGCGCGAGGACCTGCCGCATCTGGCGGCGTTCGAGGCGCAGGGCTCGGCCTCAGGTCGACCACTCGTTCCCATCGTGGTCTCGGACGCCGGTCAGCTCAGCGGTGCGGGCTTCACGGCGGCGGCGGGCGGCAAGCGGCCCATGTTGAAGTGAGTATACGCATGGGTATACGACAACTATACACGCGTCGCTCCACCAATCCGCGTCTGCCAGCTCAAACTGACGCCGACTATGGCGCCCTGGCTATTGCCGCCGGCCACTTGCCATTTTGCCGAGTATTGCTTACAGGAAGCGAGCGAGCGATGGACCGGGCGGCCGAGGACTTTCTGGCGAGCGACCTGCTGTTCCAGGAGGCGGACGCCTTCGCGCTGCCGCTACTGGACTTTGACCCGGACGGCACGCTGCTGTCGCCCGCCGAACAGCGGGAGGTCAGCGCTGGCCATAGCAGCGACCCCAGCAGCCCCGTGAGCACGGACGGCGGCAGCACGGACGCCGAGGCGAGCTCTCCGCCACCGCAGTCGGTGCAGCAGATGCACGGCCACCGCCCGGAGATGGACGCGGCGCACTCGCCCCTGCCCAGCGAGCAGAAGCTGCTGGCGCCCCGACCCAGCAGCACCAAGAGCGTCGCCGCAGCACGGAACACACTAGCGCCTCCCTCCTCAGCCTACTCGACCCCAACCAAGCAGAATACTAGCAAGGCGCTGACGCAGCCAACACAGACGCCCTTCCCCGGTGCGCTGCCGTACGCGCTGCCGGTGGCCTACTTCCCACCGCTCAACGCCAACCAGAAGCGGCCGTTCCCGCAGGTTTTGCCTGGGGCTACGTCTACTGGAGCAACCATTGCCACCGCCAACGGCAATGAGGCCACCGCCAAAAATCCAAGCGCGAGATCCGGCAGATGAAGAACCGCGAGAGCGCCAACAAGAGCCGCCTGCGCCGCAAAGCCCAGCTGAGCTCCCTATCCGCCGAAGTGGAGGAGCTCACGAAGCAGCAGCAGGAGCTGCAGACGACCATTGCTGGCCTGCGCGCCGAAAACAAGTCGCTTCACGACCAGAACGCGTTCCTGCGGTCGCTGGTGACGGGCTTCAAGCAAGAGCCGGCGGGTTCTTCGAACAGCCAGTTGACCGCGATTGCGTCGCTCCCGCCGCTGGACGAGAGCTGCGTGACGCTGAGCGTGCTGGAGAGCGGCCAGAAGATGGACGTCGACGCTGAAGGGCTCGATACATGCGCAGACCTCTCCCTGACGAGACCAGGCAAGCGACGCGCTGGAACGTCTACTCTGTCGACGGCCAGCATGGCTGTGTGCGCGTCGGTGTTCGGCATCACAGTGTTCGCGGACTACGACGGCGGTGCCGCCGACGCGGGCAACGTGCGCAGTGTCGGCCGCGTGCTGCACGAAGCCTCGGCAGCGTGTGGCGCGGAAGGGTGTGCTTCAGGCTCGTCGTCTTTGGTCGAGACGTTGCTGTCTGGCGTAGGCTCGTGGTGGCAGTTCGTGTCCTCTTCGCAGCTGGTGTTCGGCGTGCTGCTGAACGTGCTCTCGTTCATCGCCATTATGGCCGTGTATCAGCTGTGGCAGTCTCGGTCGACGTCGGGCTTGTCGTGGAAGTACCGGGTGTCGTCGAAGCCCCGCTGTCGCGGTTCAAAGCGTCAGGCCATGCTTAGCCTGTCCAGCAGTGCCGCTGGCGACGAGAAGAAGCAGCAGTCCGGGAGTGGGCGGGACGTCGTTCGTCAGCGCGAGAAGCTTTTTGAGGCAGCAAGAGCATCGTTCAATCTGCATGATATACAATTCATATTTATTCCTCGAGTTCGTCTTGTTGAGGTGATTTCGAGGCGGTTTGTTGCAGTGCGTCCATTTTCCCCTGTGCCGAGGGTGGAAACGAAAATGGTGATTCAGTTGGCATCGAATTGCCAGTGGAGTTTGCGCTAGTATGATGGAGGCTGGAGCTCGAGTCAATGTCTTTTTCGTGAGAGGCAGCACGATGTTGTCTAGAGTTCGTGCGTGAAGTGTACCGGCATCCACTTGCTGAAGGCAAATCCAGCACTGTTGACTCTGTTGGCGACCTGTCCCGCTCGAACAGAACCATGATAGCTGGGCCTGCATTATTCGACTCGCGAGCAAGGTGTGCGCACTCGTTAAAAAGCTCCAAAGCTCCACGCTCGCAGGCAACTGAAGAGCCCAACACAATTCCGTTGATAAATCCTGCAAAGGATTGTGTCTGGGTGAACTCGCTCAGGAACCTCTGGTGCGCGGGGACCGCACTACAAAACGCGCTGTAATCAAACTGCACGCACAACGCAAGAGCTGACGAGCGGCGTCGCGAGCGCCCATATTCGTCAGGTCCTGGGAGCTTGTACTGGGAGTTGCACGATTCTCGACGCTCGACATTAATATACTGCTCATAGTCGCAGAAAATGCTCGCGAACATGACGGCAAAGGTACCGCGTAATGTATCCACCCACGACAGCAGCCGATTTTCGTGTACAGTCTGCAACGCTGACACAAA
The DNA here is from genome assembly GCA_011947325.1 of Phytophthora macrochlamydospora. Lineage (NCBI taxonomy): Eukaryota > Oomycota > Peronosporomycetes > Peronosporales > Peronosporaceae > Phytophthora > Phytophthora macrochlamydospora. The sequence goes on along the minus strand of JAAVTH010000384.1, from coordinate 1,130,636 downwards.
TGATAAGGCTTGCAATCGCTCGGCAAACTCGCATGCGTTCTCGTAAGGCAGAATTGCGTTCAGAAAACGCAAGCGGATCGGCCGCCCCGCCGTGCGCAAATAGTCGATGGTCTCCTCAAAACTCAAATCCATCGTGGATTTGCCATTGATACCGATAAGATAGCTCCCAGCGGAAATCATCCCTGATCGCTCTGCTGGGCCGGCGAACCCATCGTGAAGCTTAGGTAAAGCCTTGACGACGGCGGACCCGCCTAACTGTCGAACAGGCTCGAAGTTACTAGCTGCTAGAAGGCGTAAATGTGTAGACTCGAAAGTGATTCCAAGCTAATCGAACAAAAGGAGATTTGGCAAACGTTAGACCACACCTTTTATGGCAGCAGCTCTCCAAAACTTACCGGGCCCTCACCGAAGGTCAACTCGACCTCGTTAACTGTACTGTGCGGGGATGAATGTTCATACCTGTGTGTGTATGGCAAACAGCCAACTGGATTTGGAACCACATTTTCAAGCATTGAAAGGAGACCGGCCACTTCTCCAGACGGCAGTCGTGGTAGTGCAAAGTCCACAGGGTAACCATCAACTCGCGAAATAATTGGGGACACAACCTTATCCTTGTCGAGATGTACAACAACGCACGACGCAAACATTTCGGCGCCCACCCGAGTAGCTAACGAGCTCGTATGTAGCCCGATGAAATACGGGACTGGAGCCTACACAACCAGGTAAAAACGCAGAAAATGTAAGTTTGGCACACACACACACAAACACATGTCAAAGTGCACCTGTAGATACTCGATCAGCTCCACCGGTAGAAACGGAATAAAGACATGCTCCCACATAAATGGAAACAGCAACGTGCATAATGCCTCGCAAATTGGCGTTAGGAGACCTTGATGCTAAACACAAATGCACACAGTCCAATTGTTTGGCAACGTGAGTAGGTAAATAAAACAAGCGGAAGAAAAAAATGGTGCTCGTACACTTGAATGAACCAACACGCGCTGCTCAAGGAGAAGGCAATTAACCACGTAAACCACGTTCCTCAGACTCAAACACTGGAACAGCATCTGGAAGCAATAATCGTCTAGGTGTGAAGCTTTCCCTCGAGGAACTCGGTAGCGGAAAATGTCTTGCTTGTGTATCCGGATATCCAAAACTGTACCTGGAGCTGGCCGGGCAGCATATTGAAGAAGCTGAGAGAGGATCCGGTAATACTGGCCGCTGGTGTCACTATGAAGATTATTATCTTCGGCATCTTCCCAAGTAGGATAGGAGTTTCGGGTGGAAGCGTCGACATAAGGTCTATTCAACTGCTTCCGGGTTGCTCCATATCTCGGTGAAAGAAACCAACTGCAGTTCTCCGATGCGTGCGCAATTTTTCCCGCACACGTGAACCTTTCGTCTTTAGGAAGCGGCCTCGATACGTCCAACTACAAAGCAAACACGGGATATCCGTTAGAATGGCTCTTTAAGTCAGACGAGTATCTTCACAATGAACTACCTCACAACTTCCTTGAAAAGTGAAAAGAACGGGTGGTGCGAGATCAAGCATAGCACTCGTGGCCTCCAGTTGGATTCTACGAGCACGGACACGTCAGCCGATGACTGGGTGGTACTGATAAGCAGCGCTGGGAGTCATGAGTCAGCCGCACCAACTGTAAAGCACTTCTCGAAGAGATGCAACGCGAATCCGTAGGCTCGAGCGCCGTCGCCTCCAGTCAATATGAAGGAGAAGAACGTCGGTTTGCGCTCGAACACGGTCGGCTCGAAGAACGCCACGCTCTCTGGAATGCAAAACTGTCCAGCCACCACCACCGCAAGTCCATCAGTTCAAGACAATTATGGTCGCAGCTACCCACGTACGTACGTAGGGCACTCCGTCGGGCAGCGGGAAGTCCTCGTGGTCCTTTGGGGGATACGCGTCACCACCTTCCTCTCGAAGCCGTCGCTCTGCTGGGATGCGTCTGCGCGGACGATAACAAACGCCATCAGGCAACAGAGATACAAGAACTAGAGCTTTATCCCAGCGCACCGGCGGGCTCCGCCACGACCTCGACGAAGTAGTCGATCAGCCGCGTCGCGGGCATTCTTTGCCTTGGTGCCTGGAATTTGGTCCTTTTATTGTTTACCAACACTCCTTCCCTTTGGGCCACACGACTCTGGTGGACGTTGGCGCTACGTTCGACTGCCCCCGATGCTGAGCTCCCTCCGCGCCTTCCGCGTGGCTCGTCCGGCAGCGCTGCAGAGTCGGATGCTGTGCAGTCTGGCTCAGCTACCTTTGCGGCACTGTAGCGCGCCGCATGCTGCGCTGCCTCCAGCTCGAAGGGAGGCGTTCTGGGCTGCGTCTCCACCGTCGTTCCGCTGGCTGTCGACTGTGGCGCCCCATGGGGAGCAGAGGAAGAGCAAGCAGCAGCAACCAGAAGAAGGCGAGGACGAGCCGTTCCTGACCAAGATCGTGGAACCGACGTACCCCACGCCCAAGCCCCGCACAGACATCAACAAGGCCTACTTCCCGGGCAAAGTGTACCGCTCCACGTCCCGCGACGTGGTGTTCCGAGCCATGGCGGGCAACACGGCGATCACAACGCTCAAGGTACTGGCGTGGCTCAAGACAGGCTCCAGCGCCATGCTTTCGGAAGCCATCCACTCGCTCGTGGACACGGGCAACCAGGCCATTCTCATCCTGGGGCTCAAGCAAGCGTCGGGCGTGCCAGACAAAAACACCAATACGGCTACGGGCGCGCAGCCTACTTCTGGTCGCTGATCTCGGCGCTGGGGATCTTTGGCTGGGCTCTGGTGTGACTATCTTCCACGGCATCCAGTCAATCTTGGAGCCGCCGAAAGAGCTGTTTCTCTCGTGGGAAGTCTGGTGTGTGCTGGCGGCTTCGTTTAGTATCGATGGGTGGGTTCTCAAACGATCAGTGCAGGAACTGTTGGCCTCCAAGCCCAAGAACATGTCCTTTTACCAGCATGTGAAGCGGACGAAGGACCCTTTCATGATGGCTGTTTTGCTTGAAGACATGTCGGCGTGCACGGGCGTAGTCATGGCTGGCTGTGGTATTGAGCTAGTCATATTACTGGCAATCCGCTATGGGATAGCATTGCCAGTATCTCCATCGGCGTGCTGCTTGGCGGTGTTGCCGTATCGCTCATTCGATTGAATCAAAAGTTTCTACTGGGCCAGTCGGTGGAGCCCGAGATCGAGAAAGGCATTCGCGAGTTGCTGCTGGCGCGCCCGTCCATCGACAACGTGTACGCCGTGCAGTCGCAGTGGGTTGGACCATCGACATTCAGCTACAAGGTTTAGTTGGCATGATGATTCCCGATGGTGCTGATGCTAACGAGTTGCGTGTTGCAATTCCGCAGGCTGAAGTCGACTTTGACGGAACGTATTTGGCGGCCAAACTGCTGCGAATGTAAGCACGTTCTCGTGGGTGGATCGCTACGATATACTAACGAGTCGTTCTGGCTGCTGGCGCAGGTACAAGCCGGTGTTTTTAGAGACAAAGGACCTGGAGAATGATCTGCCTCTCATCCTTGCCTGGTATGCCGAGGATGTAACCCGTCTGGTAGAAAAGGAAGTCCAGGAGGTTGAGGAAGTGATTCGTGGCATCTACCCGGAGGCTGCTTTCATCGAGCTCGAGCCCGATAGTAAGGAATCCGAGATGCGAGCCGTGTTGAGTATGCAGACAAAGTCCTCCCGTACGAGTGAGCGTGAAGCGATGACGCGTGCGCTGGCCCTACTAGCGCGGACATTAGAGCGTAAGAATACTCCAGAACAGGAACGTGATGCCGGCACCGGTCGTGGTAACTAAATGCGATGAAGAGAGGTGCTGAATGGAGTGGATATTGATACCAAAGACATGTAACTCTGCGATTGAGAATAAATTATGCATAGGATACTGCCGTTCGTGGCTTCTCGCGCTGACGAACGACGTCCCGCCCACTCCCGGACTGCTGCTTCTTCTCGTCGCCAGCGGCACTGCTGGACAGGCTAAGCATGGCCTGACGCTTTGAACCGCGACAGCGGGGCTTCGACGACACCCGGTACTTCCACGACAAGCCCGACGTCGACCGAGACTGCCACAGCTGATACACGGCCATAATGGCGATGAACGAGAGCACGTTCAGCAGCACGCCGAACACCAGCTGCGAAGAGGACACGAACTGCCACCACGAGCCTACGCCAGACAGCAACGTCTCGACCAAAGACGACGAGCCTGAAGCACACCCTTCCGCGCCACACGCTGCCGAGGCTTCGTGCAGCACGCGGCCGACACTGCGCACGTTGCCCGCGTCGGCGGCACCGCCGTCGTAGTCCGCGAACACTGTGATGCCGAACACCGACGCGCACACAGCCATGCTGGCCGTCGACAGAGTAGACGTTACAGCGCGTCGCTTGCCTGGTCTCGTCAGGGAGAGGTCTGCGCATGTATCGAGCCCTTCAGCGTCGACGTCCATCTTCTGGCCGCTCTCCAGCACGCTCAGCGTCACGCAGCTCTCGTCCAGCAGCGGGAGCGACGCAATCGCGGTCAACTGGCTGTTCGAAGAACCCGCCGGCTCTTGCTTGAAGCCCGTCACCAGCGACCGCAGGAACGCGTTCTGGTCGTGAAGCGACTTGTTTTCGGCGCGCAGGCCAGCAATGGTCGTCTGCAGCTCCTGCTGCTGCTTCGTGAGCTCCTCCACTTCGGCGGATAGGGAGCTCAGCTGGGCTTTGCGGCGCAGGCGGCTCTTGTTGGCGCTCTCGCGGTTCTTCATCTGCCGGATCGCGCTCGGTGGCATTGCGTTGGCGGTGGATTGCCGTTGGCGGTGGCCTCATTGCCGTTGGCGGTGGCAATGGTTGCTCCAGTAGACGTAGCCCCAGGCAAAACCTGCGGGAACGGCCGCTTCTGGTTGGCGTTGAGCGGTGGGAAGTAGGCCACCGGCAGCGCGTACGGCAGCGCACCGGGGAAGGGCGTCTGTGTTGGCTGCGTCAGCGCCTTGCTAGTATTCTGCTTGGTTGGGGTCGAGTAGGCTGAGGAGGGAGGCGCTAGTGTGTTCCGTGCTGCGGCGACGCTCTTGGTGCTGCTGGGTCGGGGCGCCAGCAGCTTCTGCTCGCTGGGCAGGGGCGAGTGCGCCGCGTCCATCTCCGGGCGGTGGCCGTGCATCTGCTGCACCGACTGCGGTGGCGGAGAGCTCGCCTCGGCGTCCGTGCTGCCGCCGTCCGTGCTCACGGGGCTGCTGGGGTCGCTGCTATGGCCAGCGCTGACCTCCCGCTGTTCGGCGGGCGACAGCAGCGTGCCGTCCGGGTCAAAGTCCAGTAGCGGCAGCGCGAAGGCGTCCGCCTCCTGGAACAGCAGGTCGCTCGCCAGAAAGTCCTCGGCCGCCCGGTCCATCGCTCGCTCGCTTCCTGTAAGCAATACTCGGCAAAATGGCAAGTGGCCGGCGGCAATAGCCAGGGCGCCATAGTCGGCGTCAGTTTGAGCTGGCAGACGCGGATTGGTGGAGCGACGCGTGTATAGTTGTCGTATACCCATGCGTATACTCACTTCAACATGGGCCGCTTGCCGCCCGCCGCCGCCGTGAAGCCCGCACCGCTGAGCTGACCGGCGTCCGAGACCACGATGGGAACGAGTGGTCGACCTGAGGCCGAGCCCTGCGCCTCGAACGCCGCCAGATGCGGCAGGTCCTCGCGCAGCACCTGCCCCAGCACCACGTGCTTGCCGTCCAGCCAGCTCAGCTGTGGACAGACACAGAGAATGAGTCAGCCAGGATCGCAGCCTGCGAGCTACAGCAGCAGCACACACCGCGCCGAAGCAGATGAAGAACTGCGAGCGGTTGCTCGAGTTCTGGTGCGCCATGGCCACGGCCCCCGCCTGGTGCTGCTCGCAGTCCACAATCAGTCAGTCAGTCAGTCAGTCGCGCTCAAGGCTCCGCCAAGGATGAGGTCACAGTGAACCTTATAGAGGAAGCTCTGCGTTGGCCAAGCAAACAACAAACGTTGTGTGTGAGGTGCCTGCATAGGTGTGGTCCAACCCCACCACAACGCACCTCGTCCTCGAACGTCGTGCCGAGCACCGCTGCACCTCCGCGCCGTTGCCTGGATCTCCGTCGGACAAGACAGTGTATTCTGCATGAGTAGCCGATAGCCGACACGGCCAAAGCAGCAGCAATCGCAATCGAGCTGCGCACCGTGGGTAATGTCGCCACCCTGCATCATGAAACCGGGGACCACGCGGTGGAAGCGCGTGGTCTTGTACCACAGCGCCTTCACCTTGCCTTTGCCTCGGATCTCGCCTGCCGTCAGAGTCCGAGTCAGTCGAGAATGGCGACACTGCAGAACGAATTAAGCTGGAGCCCCACCGGTGCATAGCAGACGGTTGTCAGCGGTCATCGGAAGCTCCTCGTGGAAGAGCTGCGGGCCCAACGGGTCGGTGAGTGCTCGGGCTAACACGTTAGCCCTGTACGTCCAAATGCCCCACCTCAATGTGCAATCGCCGCGGAGGCGACTCGCCCACGCACAAGTCCAGGTATACCAGTGGCGGCCCGCCATCTGTCCCGAGGGGGAACTCGTCCTTTGTCTTCGCTCGCGCGTTCACCGCCATGGACACCCGCCAGTTCTTGTTGGAAGGCGCAACTATTTCGAGCAGTTTTACGATAGTACGGAGAACCATGTCGGCCAATGCTAGACAGCAGCAGCAGGAGGACATCGAGGTGCGTCTTCTCGACAGGCTGTCGCTGTCGTGCCAAGTACGATGGAGCTGTCCGCGCACTAATTTATTTGTGATGGCAGCGCCTTGTGAAATGCCGACTGCGCTCCGAGATCGAGGCCCGCAAGGCCGTGGACAGCACGATGAAGCGGGCGGTGCAGGCACGCCGAGCAACAACGACGAAGAGTGCGACCGATGGGTTATGTCCACTTATACTCCATTGACTCGATATATCCAATACTACTCAGCACCTCCATCGCATCCTCAACCAGCAGCACAACCTGGCGGCCTTCCACTTGCCACTTGTTCACTAAGTCCTAGCCCCGTGCAGAAGCTGCCGGTATTACCAAAGTCTCGGCGGCGGCTTCTGTTGCAGCAGAATCCGTGCACACGACCATTGTAAGCGCCAAAGAATTGTTCTGCCCAGCCGAGTCTTCGCAAATTTCCATCGGCACCGTGGCTTGTTTGGCTGACACGACCACTTCACTGTTTCCTGATAGCAGAACTCCGCCGTTTCGAGTAGGCTTTATAGCCACGCTTGGTTTTACATCATCATCAGTCGCTTCATTTAGCAACTGGTCTGTTGTTGTGCTGGTCGCGTAAACTGAGCCCCCCTTGCTGTTTTGCCAGGGCTGAGCACAGAATCAATAGCAGCGTCCACCGGCAAGATGCCGCCGACCCGCACCATAGTTGAAGAACGCAGAGTATCTTGCATGCAATCTTCACTCACTACCTTCTTTGATGCTCGTTTCCGAGACTTCCCCTTTTTTGTGAGCTGCTTTGTTGTGAGACCTTCGAACCTCATCGTCATAGCGAGAGTTGAGATAACGCGTGCGCTTTCCAGCTACACGCACCTCGCGCCATTCTTCCTGTCTCTGAAGCTGCTCTTGGTATCTGCGCCAGATTTTTGCCGCTTGGTAGCGCATGAAATCCCGCCTGCAAAATATCACCACAGTTTTATTCTCCATGCGAGGGTAGCTGTTTGTCGTTGGCTCCATTGCCGCCGAAGTCAGCGAACCAGTAGCTACGGGTTCGTTAGTCTCGATTGGGATTTTCTGTGACCGTCGTATTTTCAGTTTAGGCCTCGACTTCGGCTCAGTAGTATCTCGATGTCCGCGCAAGCCCACCTCGACCAAACGCCCAGGTATTTCCCTTTTGAGTAAATCACTAGGTGACTGCTGATCCCATAAGGATCCATCCAGTAAAGAGGTCTGTACACTCGTTCCATCATTGTAACTGGAGTCTTGGGCCAATTTGATGCTTTGGAGGTGTGGTTCCATCTTAATATACTTCTGGGAAAGCTCGCACGTTGGTTTAATTGGGACAGCAGAGGTAGCTCTGGTAGATTGATCCAGTGCAGCCACAGTTGAATGTAGCGACGGCAGATCGCTCGGGTTGGTCGTCACAGGCATTTCCTCGATTTCCACAGAATTCCTCTTTTTCTTGCACGACACTCGCGTCTTTTTAGTTTGAGTTGGTGCACTAGCAGGATCTCGGTCGGCAGACTTATGGATGGATGACCGCGTGCTGAGCACCGATAACCGTGGCTGTGACGACACAGAAATCCACGGGATTGGTTGTTTTGTGCTAGTGAAGCCAGCAGCTTGATGCACGTCTTGAGTAGCGCTAGACCAGCGGATGGGCTTACACTCCATGCTGGGTAAACCACTTGGTTGATTTTGCCCCATGGTAGGGTTGAGTGGTTGTTGGGAAAACACTGGCCTTCGGTTTTTGACCGGGGCTCTCTTTCTTGGGGTCTTTCGCTTGGGTGGCGGCCGTATTTTTTGCCGCCTTTAGATCGTTTCCTCGCAGGATAGACGACACTATTGACGGGAACGATATCATCACCAGCCAGGATATCTCGCATACTCAGACGCCTAGTTGGCGCAGCCAAGGACATTCCAGGCACAACGACAGCGCCTGTCGGCAGAATCGGTGGCCGTGGTTGGAGCTCTAGTCGCGCCTGTATGTGCTGCTGGTGTGGCTGCTGCCGTGGCTGCTGTACAAGTGAGTGATGCACTTGCTGTTGCGGCGGGAGTGTTTGCCGCTGTATGTGTAACTCCATCTGTGTCTGCTGTTGGGACTCCATTGAAATCGAACCATGGCCCTGCGTACAAGAGAAACCCCGCTCGCTGCTGACTGCGTTTCGGCCCGAAGATATGTGCCTGCCAATTGAGTCCAAGAACTCTTGATCAGGGACGAAAGAGGTAGCTTGCGTGAACGCTGCATCTTCTGAATCGCTACCATTACTTTGTCGGGAGGTGGGAGGCTGCGCATTTGCTGTGTAAACATTGGCGTGGCCTGCTCCTGGAACGACTGTGCTGGTGAAGTCGCCGTCTCATTGTATGATACTGTCCAGGAACGCGACGCGTTACTTGAAAATCTCTGAGAGGACTGTGCTTGGTAATTTGCCAACAGCCCCCAGCCCACCTGCTGCGCGAACATCCCTCCATTGGTACTCATTGATCCTGCGTCCACCCTTGCCTCGTACGGCTGTACAGTAGGATGCAAACTGGTTTGAAGTGGCTGGTAAAAGCCACTGCTCGTCATCATCGTGCTGTGTCTTAGTTGGTGCTGTAGGTTCCTGTTGTCATGGAAGCTTGGTGTTCCCAAAGACGTAGAAGGGGGTCTGGGTGCGTCATTATTCCACATGGGCAGCCCCTGGTGCGGGTTCTTGTTGTCACGGAAACTTGAGTTTACTCTAAGCGTCGCTGGAGGATTGTTCATGTTGCAGCTCCACGCTATCGGATGGGAATCATTTGTCCTTGGCTGGTGCTGAGGCTCGGTCCTGCGCGCCTGATGCCTCGGAGGCTGCTGCTGCTGTTGCACCCACGCACTACTCGATGTCGTAGGCGACCGCATCGCCTGAAACAGAGTCATCGCCGCCGCCTGCTCCTGTCGCGTCCTCACAGGCGCAGTACCGTTCGCGGGACGTTCGAATTCGCTGACGCCGGCGCCATCGGACGCTCCGGGGCGAGCTGGCGGCTGTCCAGACGCCACTGCCGCTGCTGCCCCCGACGGGGGCTTTCTGGTGGAACGCGCACAGCGCGAGCGCCATCTCCTCGTCCGTGAGCGTCGCGCCCCACGCCAGGTCAGCCATGGGCTTAGCTTCCAACAAAAATATGCAGCGTTTTTGTCCAGTGGCAATGCGGGCAAGCATCTGAACGAGCAGCACAGCTGCGCAGTGGCAATTTGAGCAGCACGAACACGTGCAAGCTATCCATACCATTGGCCTTCCTTATCTGGTGACCACTCTACTCGTGTCCTAGCTCCTTGAGCGAGTGCTGAGCCGACCCGCGCCGCAGCGGCTTTTGCTGCGACTCGTGCGGCGACCAGCCGATGAGGTAGATGACCTGGAACGTGGCCGGCACTGTGCCGTCCGGGTGGGCGTACATGGACTGATAGATGGCGGCTGCTGCTAGAAGAGCGTCGCGAGTGGCAGGAGGCCCACGCGACTGCAGGGCGTGGTTTTCGCCCATGCCGCGCAAGTGCTCCATCAGCACAAAGGCGTTCGGGTAGTCCACCTGTATGTAGTCCGTGTCCACTGGTGGTCATCACGGCTGCGTTAGCACAACTAGAGCTTGGGGTTCTTGTACAGCACGCGTACCGGTGCACAGATTGAACCCGGTGCTGGACAGGAGATTGCCAGCGTCGGCCACGTTCATGAAAGGGGAAATGTGCGCTGAAATGCCGCCCATGCGCTCCTGGTCGCCGAGAATAAAGGCGCTCCTGCCGCATGCAAGCAGACCAGCATCAGTATCATCATCACCAACTTTGGGATTGGGGTCGACATACCGCAGCTCCTGCAACGAGTCACCTCCCAGTACTGCCCCAATAAACGCGCCGTCGGGCTTGAGAGAGCCGAGGGCCTGCTGAAACGTGCTCTCGAGGTCGTTCACCCAGTGGAGGCTCAGCGAGCTCATGACCAGGTCGAAATGGTGCTTCGGAAACGGAAGGAACTCTTCATCCACCACCAGCCGTGTCGTCTCCACTGACAGGAATGAACCAGATCGTAATCAGCGACTTCAATCAACTAGCAAACAACTCGCAGCGTACGCGTGGTGTTTTCCGTCTCCAAGTCGTCACGGAGCAGCAAGTTCTCTAGCCATAGCAAACCTTGTCAAGCTTTCTCGCGCAAGCCACCAACAGGCCCAGTGACTCACCGGCCGAATCGCACTGAACGAGCTTCTTGACGCCCCCAATCCGTTGTCCACGCTGAGGTTCTTGTAGAGGTGGCCACTCCCGCAGCCTAAGTCCAGCGCCAGCGGGAACTCGCGTTCGATATCCTGCCCCCGCGCAGTAGCCGCCTCCAGTCAGCTCAGCCCTTCCTTCTTTCACTAACGCTCTCCGCACGTACCTCTAGTCGGTCAATGAGGCGGCGAGCGACTTCGTCCTTGAGGTACTCGTACTCGTCGCTGTTCTGCAGCAGTGCGATGTTGTTGCGCTGTTGCCTCTTGACGGCTGTGCACAGCGTGGCAATGGAGATCAACTCTTCCCAGTCCGCACGCCATTTACTTGATCGTACCTCGGTTAAAGATCGGCGCCATGGTGGAGAACGAGCGCCTCGCCATCGAGCGCAGCGGGCCGAGGCGGTTCTAGAGCGCCACTAACAGTCAGCCACACAGAGGAAGAGGGGGCAGCGCCAGCAGCAGCTCACCATGTTGTGCGGCTGTCGTTGTGAGGAGCGACAAAGACCAGCCAGATTGATACAACAAGTAATGGTTCATCAAGTAGTTAATGCTGCTCTCTCACACTCGTAACAATGTTATTGCAGCCTTCTGTCGTCGCCTGTCCGTCTCGTCGCGCTAGTGCTTGCTCGGTCTGCCACGCCACGGCGCGCTGTCGCTGAAGATCGGGATGAAGTTGTTGATGGCGTCGCGCTGGTTCTGCACGATGCACTCGCAGATCCACACCAGGTTGCGCACCTCCTGCTCTTTCAGCTTCACGTACGCGTAGAAGCAGGCTGTACACCACCGCAGCTTGTTAGTCTAATATGTTTTCGGCGAGTGCGTCCAATCTACATGTTGTCTTACCGAAGTGCATTTGACTCTGGAACGCAAGCTCAGCCATCTGAACGTCACGCTCGTAGAACGCGTCGTCGATGGATTTGCTGTCGACACCCTCCGACTGGTGCACTTCCCAGATCTTGCGGTAAATGGGGTACGCGTCTAACGCCGAACCAAGCGCGGACTCGTCGCCCACTTCCGCTAGCACCGCGGTCGCATCGGGGTAGAGCGTGCCAATGGACGGATACAGCGGCTTGCGGTCCGAAATACGCATCGCAGGCTGCAGATACGGCAACACACACACACAAACAATTAGCCGAGTTCTCCTCCGCACCTGTCTAGTCTTCAAGTTATCATACCTCGTTCAGCGGCGTGCCGAACGAGTTCAGCGTGATGTTGATGGCGATGCGATCAGCACGCGCCGAGAGGATTTCTCCCATGATAACAGCCGTGTCACCGCCAACCTCCTGCAAGTAGATCCTAAATGATTCAATCGGTGCTGTTGCCTAGACACACAGCAACCCAGTAACGCACCTGGCAAAAGTTGTAGAAGTCCTCGAGCCACAGCTTCAGCATGCTGTTCTTGATTAGCTCCATCTGCACTTCTTCCAGCACGTTGCGAACGTCCGATGTGCCTTCCATGCGGTCCCCCGGCGCTCTCCTCCAAAAACTGGCTGAAGTACGTGCCTGCAAGAATCAGAAGCGGTCATTCGTTTCCGCAACACCCAGCAAAGCGCCAAGCTTACCGATGGGCGTGTCGATCAGCACCGTCTCGTACAGATCCGAGTAGCCCTTGGCATTCGGCTCGAACGTGCAGATGCTGCGCATGATGGACTCATCGAATTTGCCCAGCGGGTGCAGCTACAAACACAGTCAGTCGTAGCGAGGTGCAACTCGTGCACCTAGACCTCTTTGTCGCTCACCTGCGCGATGAGCTCGTTCACGTCGCGTCCGTTTAGCGTTCCCTTGAGGAGGAGGATGACGTTGTCGATCATGTACTCGTACGTGATAAAGTCCAAGAACTCGCCCAGCGGCTCCATGGCCTGCGCGCGCAAAAGTTGAACTCCTCCACGAGCTTGTTGGTGGTACCTCCCTGGATCACGCCCGGCGAGATAGCGCCCGACTACAGAAGCCGAGGCAGTTAGTCAGCGCCGCTAATGGTTCTCCATACACAAGTACATGGCTCGCTTGGACTGCACCTCGTCGGCCAGGAACTGGTCGTAGTCGGTCTCCTGCAGGTTCAGCTTTACGTCTGCCGAAGAAGAGAAGAGAGGAGAGCATAGGGTTATTATACATGGACGAAGAAGTTATACGGGACCGGACCTTCGAGGCTCTCGCACTGCGTGAGGTGGTGGTAGTCCACGTCGTCCAGGAAGCCCGAGCGGAAGCCGCGCACCAGCCCCTCCACGTAGCCGTGCTGGATGTTGAACGTGTTGATGTCTCCCGCGGGCACCACCATCGTCGGTCGGCGGCGGATGCGTCTGCTGCTAGCGTCGGTTCTGCGTCCGTCGGTTCTGAAGGTGGATCTGTTAGCGTCGGTGGATTAGTCCTTGGATTAGATCGGTCGAAAGGTGATTTTAGGCGACCATACAAGCCTTCTTTGGCCCAAAAGCAGCCCATGCGCGTCCGACTGTGAACGCCGCGATGGCAACGCGAAAGAAATGGATACAAAAATTAGCTCCCTCGGGATAAATAATTACGTTTTTTCCCAATGGTAGTGCGAGAATTAGCGCAACGCACCCGAGCGCTGCCTGACCTCGCCGCATGCTACTATAGTACCAAGTTGCAGAAGAGCTTACCCAGAGCAAGTAAAGCGGAAAACATGACGCTAAAGCTGGGTCCGGTGCCAGTGCAGCCAGCGACAGCCTCCGTCCGCGCGAAGATGAACGAGCGTCGGCCTCGCAGACCGAAATTTGCTCGGGCTGGCAACCGTGCTGCTGACCCACGACCAGTACTTGAAGGAGATCGAGAAGAAGACTAATGCAGCCAGACGTGCTCTCCAACCCTACTGTTGCTACTCCTGGCTCGAGGAACTGCAGGGACCGAGGTGAGAACGAATGGAATCTCTATTCCATGGCGAATTCCGAACTAACTGCTAACAAACCACCCTCCCGAGGGGTTTCTCACAAGGGCGGCCAAACTACTAACCGCGAGCTCATGGTAAAATAGGTCGGTAACGGACCATCGCCGTACCGCCGGCAACACCTACCACCATTGACGAGCTGTCTGAAGCCTCGCGCAAGGGACTGGACGTGCAGATTTTTGCTGACCCAGACGAGCTGGCGGCTAACCAAAAGACATGCTGAAGAAGCTGCAAGAGGCGGACGTGCCTGTCTGGATGCCCATGGACAAATCTGCGTTCGTGCACGTCAAGTTCGTCCTGGCGGGCGAATGCCAGCTCTTCATCGGCACTGCCAACATTAGCGCGCGCGGACAGCAGACTCAAAGCGGCAATGGCAAGAAAAAAAAAAGCAGTCGGCAACAAGAAAATCGAGGCCAAGTCGAAGAAGAACGGCCAGGGCAAAGCGCAACTGGACGCTGAACCAGACGACGGAGACGACGGGGACGCGACGCAGACAACTTGAACGAGCTGCAAGCATCGACGAATGCTCAACTGACAGAGATGTACACCAAGCCAAGAAACCTGGAGCTGAACTGGATCGTGATCGAGCGCAACGGGTAAGTTTGTTGTTGTTGTGCGCTGTAACAATTAGTTGTATTAACTTTTTCCCCTCTAGCAACCCTCTTTCGCAGGACCTGGAGACGTGGTCTTGAATCCAGCTTGGCAAGGCTCGCCGTTTCATCACGGACGACATTACAGGGCAATGGAACGACACGGTGTCGGGTGAAGGAACGCGACGCCCAGCCCTACAGGATTCTCGATTGAAGACAGCGCCAAAGTCGTGTGACCTGCCAGAAAATAATCCGGCCGAACCTACCAATCTCAACCCTCCTCGCCAGGAACTGCTTGTGGCGGAAATGGTGATGCGGAAGCTCTTCAAGATGAATGTGTCAACGGAGCAAACTGTTGCTCGCCTTGAGCAGGGAATGCAGCTCTGCTCGCCAAAATCGCTGTGCTTGTGGCTAGTAAGGCAGCGGAGACAGAGACGACCAGTGACAACCAAATCGAAAGCACATTCTCTTTCAGACAAGGATTTTAATATCGTTGCCGCAGGCAGGTTGCCTACCCACCAAGCCACGAACGAATTGCGCGACTAGACCAGCAGCAGCTCGACCACCTTCGTCACCTGGCTGCCGAGCAGGATAAGACCATCGCCGCATTGCAGACTCGTATCAAAACGCTGGTGCAGGAGCTTGGTCTGATCAGGAAAGCAAGGGCCCTCGGCTCCTGGACGCAAATCGACTCCACAAGGACACACGAACAAGTTCCAGAACAAATTTGCAACTTGCAGTCGCCGAGTCGGAGCGCCACAAGGCCAACTACCTGAAGATGAAGGCCGATTTCCAGCGCCTGCTAAGCGTCAAGGCGAAACCCCGGCTGTGATTTCTGCTGGTGCGCAAGAATTACTGTAGCTGATGCATCGGGAAACGCTTCAGCTGGAACAAGAGCACTCGATCAAAGTGTCCCTCGTCAACGAGCAGCTCTACGACGTCGAGCAGCAGACCTGCGAGTTTTCGTGCAGAAGAAAATACTCGAGCGTGAAATGCCCCGAATCGCTCAGGGCGTCCAGCAGCGAGACCAACTCGACCTGCAGATTGGAAAGTGCATGGTCGCCCTCTTCGATCTACTGCACCAGGTCGAAGCCGAGTACCTCCATCTCAAGCAAACATCAAAGCCAAGTACTCCTAATGAGGCTTCGTCTTGGTCGTCCAAATGAGCGGGTGAGACGTCACGCCTTCCACTTGATCACCAGCATCGTCCACGCGGTTGGAGCTGCTGATCAGCCCACCGAAGTTGTGACCACGCCAAGACTGAGATTGAGCCCCGTTGTCCTTGCACATCCCGCGACTGGGATCAAGTCGCATGTTTTCGTCTCAAAGTGGAGTGATCACAAGCACCAGCAGCCTCGCGGTGGTCTCGGCCAACAGCAGCTTCATCTGAGCTTGTCCTTCCATCGGAATAGCGCGTTGATGTTCTGCATCTCCTGGTCGAACTGCCCCCCAAAGCCTCGAAGATCATGACTGAGAACCATTCGCTTCTGCCGGTCCTCCTGCACCTGATGGATCAGCTGCAGACACTTGCCCAGGTCGTTGGTGTATTGGTCGAAGATTCTCCAGGAGAGAAGTCGAGAAAGACAGTGCCGCGCAGGTATATGCCACAGACATCAGCTCTTACCAACCGTGGTTCTTGTGGCTCTTGACAACCTTGATGCTTTTGTTGGCAGCTCATGGTACACGGCTAAAAAGCTACCTTGGTGGGACCGAGCATGACATCCTCCACTCGCGCTTGACTTTTGCGCAGCTTCTCGCGCGTATTCGGGCGTATGCATTAATGACTGGATCGCTTATCCCGAAGCGAGGACGAGGAGGTGAATACCGGGCAAGCAATTCAAATGCAAATAAATGATTTTGTTTTCAGATGCAAAAGATAAAGAGTAGTTACTACGCCAGCGTGATGCTCTTCCAGGCCCCTCCAGCCATGCAGAAGTAGAGTTTGCTCGAGTCGTATCGAAGCGTCCCCACTGTGCACGATCCCGTTGGAGTTGTACTCGCAACGCTGCCCGCGAAAACGACGTCGCCGCCCGACAGCACAAGCTGGGGTGTTGATATCGTCAGCGAGTTTCCAGAAGCGCTCTGCAAGTGCTGGATAACAGCTTGTGCAGGCAGCTGGAGCGTGCCAAGCATATTCACAAGACTCTGCGAGACATCCACAAACAGAACGTCCGTTGAGGCGTTCTTGGACACGCGCAAGTTGTTCGAGTCCACGTTAAGCGGGCCGCCCGCAATAGTTGTCGACGTCCCTGTGATCATGACTGCCGTCGAAGATGTCAGCGAAAGTGTAGAATATGTAGACGAGAAGGAAACCTGCTGGCTGCTTCCAACCAGCGAGGCGCCTGTGACCTTAAGCAGATTGGCAGTACCACCGAGTTTCTTGACGTAAAACCCGCCGTCACTCACGCTACCTGATCCAATGTTCGCGTTCACCGACCCACCCGTTCCGGCCGTGGAATCACCAGCGATCAAGTCAACCGACCCGCCAATAGCCGTAGTCGATGACGTGCCACCTGCAGCAATCGCCACTCCTCCCCATTACCAGTGTCTCCTTGCCCAACCGAAAGAGAAATAGATCCCCCAGCACCACCAGTACTACCTCCAGTACTTAACAGAACGCTGCCACTTGCAGCATTTGACGCAGCTCCGGAAGACAAGGTGATGCTGCCACTAGCAAACCCTGTCGCGCCAATTCCACTCGCTAGTGTGATGGCTCCACCTGCAGCGCTAGTGCTCAATCCGCTCGATAGGTGGAGGCCGCCTCCGTTGCCCGAGCCTCCGTTGCCAGCGTTAATAGTAACGTCTCCTCCGGAGGTACTCCCAAGTCCGCCATTGATAGTTGCCACTCCACCAACTCCGTTAGTTGTCGCCCCAGCCGATGCTGTTAAACTGCCACCTGCGCTTGATGCACCAGAGCCAACACTCAAAATCAAACTACCAGCTAAACCACTCGTCGAGGCGCCAGTTGATAATGTAAGGGCTCCAGTGGGGCCAGAAGCTGACCCAGATCCAAACAACGCGTTCCCGCTTCCGGAAGATCCACCAACAGCGGAGATTATTTGAACCAGTCCACTTGAGCTACCGGTACTTGTTCCACCGGTGATCCATCTGTATCGCTCCACCACCTCCAGTCCCGCCACCGGTTCCGCCAGTACTCTGGCCAGCCGACAGAGCTAAACCTCCGCCGACACCTGTAGTGCCAGCACCGACAGATACCGAGACTGCTCCTCCAGTACCGCTTGAGGTGGCACCGGAGAAAATCGAAATGCTACCGCTGTTACCGGAAGTCACCGCTCCGGTCTTCATCGTAACCGCACCGCTCGGACCAGCAACTGATTTGCTGGCGGTTGCAACGGAAACGTCTCCGCTAGCACCGGAAGATGAACTCGTACCAGTAGACAAAGTAATAGATCCTCCAGCACCACTGCCACTGCTAGTACCTGCTTGAATTGACGCGCCCCCACCGGATCCACCGTTGCCAGAAGATATTGCAACTTGACCTCCAATTGCTGTTGTTGCGGTTGTCGTTCCGGCCGCCATCGTTAGGGCCCCGCCAGCTCCAACAGCCAGAGCCAACTTGCAGTAACACGTCGCCACCAGCACCACCAACAGCACTCCCCGTCGAAAGTGTAAGGGATCCTGAACTTCCAGCCCCCGCACTGCCGGATGCCAGTCGAACGTTGCCACTCACACCAGTGCTACCTCCATCTGCACTTCGTATGTCCACATTTCCAGAGCTTTTGGCGCTACCTGCTCCGCTAAACAACGACAGAAGGCCGCCCGTTGATGAGGCTGAATTGCCTGCGGACGCCACAATATTGCCACCAATTCCAGAACCCGAGGTAGAATCAGTTGCCACACCAGCGGTCAGATAAATTGTGCCACCATTTCCAACGGAGCCACTACCGACAGACAGTGTGATGGATCCACCAGATCCTCCGGTCGATATTCCCGTAGACACCATAACAATACCACTCGAACCAGACGAAGCTGGGCCAGAGGTTAAGCTCAGAGCACCACTAAGGCTCGTCGCCACGCTAGGGTCGCTTAACGCCCCTGTCGTCAATGACAATGGGCCGCTGATACCAGTCGATGCGCTTCCAGTCGCGAAAGACAAGGACCCGCCAGTGCTGCCACCAAGTCCACCAGTCAGCTCCAGGTTGCCGCCTTGACCCGTGCTACCTCCGCGCCCGCCGATATAGCTACCTTACCGCCAACTCCATTAGCAGCACTGGTCAGTCCACCTATAATCGATACGGCACCTCCCGCACCTCCAGTTCCACTACCAGCTCCACCGGCAACAGTCACTAGACCACTAGCACCGCCGGTGCTTGCACCAGATGCTAGAGTAACTGCTCCAGAAACCCCGGCGCTGCTCACACCGGAGCTCACGGTAACAAGGCCAGATATTCCGCTCGTAGCAGAGCGCAGGTAAACCACTCCACTATTGGACGCAGTCGAAGAACCACTTACAAAGTCAAGCATGCCGCCCGCGTTCCCTGTTCCAGAACTGGCACCAGCAGAAACTTTCACGGTTCCACCAGTGCCAACCGTTCCAGCTCCAACAAATAATGTGATAGATCCACCAGACCCACCGGTTGAAGCTCCCGTGGACACAGCAATAGCGCCACTAGAACCAGACGATGCCGGACCAGAAACCACACTGATAGCACCACTAGTGCTTGTCGCTACCGTAGGGTCACTTAACGAACCCGTCGACAGCGATACCGAGCCACTGATACCGTTCGTTGCGCTGCCACTCGCAAACGATAACGAACCGCCTGTGCTGCCGCCGAGTCCACCAGATAATTCCACACTACCGCCTTGGCCAGTGCTACCTCCAGCACCTCCAGATGCGGACACCTTACCGCCAACTCCATTAGCATCACTAGTTAATCCGCCTGAAATCGTCACGGCACCACCCAAACCTCCAACCCCACTGCCAGCTCCACCTGCAACAGTAACAAGCCCACTTATACCACCAGTACTTGCTCCCGATGCCAATGTGACCCCTCCGGAGACTCCAGAAGTACTTGTTCCAGAACTAACAGCAACAATACCCGAGATTCCACTCCCTGCTGAAGTTATCAAAACACGGCCACTAGCAAACGAAGTACTGCCAGAGCCAGTAATCACCTCAAAAGCACCACCAGTTTGTGCGCCATCGCCACTTTTAGCACGATCGCGCCGCCAGCCAGTCCTGACGACGAGTAACTGCGGCCGGCCGTCAGAGACACCTGGCCTCCCGAACCAGTATTGCCGCTGCCCACACTCAGCACCACGGCCCCGCCGCTGCCGCCAGTGCTCTCGCCACTGCTCAGCAACACACTGCCAGTGGCGCCAGCAGACGCACTGCCGCTCAACAGTGTGACGTCGCCAGACCGTCCCGCAGAACCACCCGTGCCGGTGCTCAGAGAGATCGACCCGCTCGCGCTGGTCGTGCCTCGACCACTCGCCACGCTCACAGAACCGCCCGTGCTGCTCGATGCCGATGAGTCACCCGCCGACAGCAAGATGTTGCCGCCCGACGCCGTGTCTCCCAACCCCACGGACAGAGAGATCGACCCGCCGTGGCCTCCCGTAGACACGCCCGTGCTCACAGACACAGACCCGCTGTTTCCCACGCGACTCGCGCCGCTCGTCAGGCGCAGGCTGCCGCTCACGCCGCTCGACGTCGCAGCGTCCGGCGTCGTCAGCGAAATGTCTCCGCTCGACGTCGACACGCCGGAGCCGCTCTGAAGAGAGATCGACCCGCCGCTCTGCACGCCGCTGCCACCGCTCAGCGAGATCGAACCGCCCACGGTGCCCGTGCCCGCGGCTGTGCCGAATGCGTCGCCCGACCGCAGAGAGATGAAGCCGCCGGCGCCGCTGTTGCCCGTGCCCACCGCCAGCGTCACGGACCCGCCGTTGCCGCCCGTGCTGCCGCCTGTGCTCACTGCCACGTTGCCCGTCGTGCCTGCTGTTGACGACCCCGTTGTCAAACTGATCAACCCAGACGCGCCGCCCACGCCGTTCGGAGTGTGCAACAGCACGCTGCCGCTCGTGAACAAACTGCTCGCGCCGCTGGACACGTCCACGTTGCCGCCCGCGCTCGACGCCGCACTCATCTGACCGGCACTCACGACCACACTGCCGCCGGCGCCGGTGTCGCCGCTGCCCACAGACAGCACGATGTTGCCTCCGTGGCCAGTCGTCGCCGAGCCCGTCGTCACAACAACAGAACCGCTCGACGAAGAAGAAGACGCGCCGCTCGCCAGCGACACAGACCCACTCGTGCCAGACGTCGCGCTCCACAGCGACACGTCGCCGCTCGTCGAGCTCGAGCCCGTTCCGACGCCGCTGCCCACGCTGATGGACCCGCCGGTCTGCACGCCGCTGCCGCCGGCCAGCACGATCGCGCCGCCAGCCAGTCCTGACGACGAGTAACTGCGGCCGGCCGTCAGAGACACCTGGCCTCCCGAACCAGTATTGCCGCTGCCCACACTCAGCACCACGGCCCCGCCGCTGCCGCCAGTGCTCTCGCCACTGCTCAGCAACACACTGCCAGTGGCGCCAGCAGACGCACTGCCGCTCAACAGTGTGACGTCGCCAGACCGTCCCGCAGAGCCACCCGTGCCGGTGCTCAGAGAGATCGACCCGCTCGCGCTGGTCGTGCCTCGACCACTCGCCACGCTCACAGAACCGCCCGTGCTGCTCGATGCCGATGAGTCACCCGCCGACAGCAAGATGTTGCCGCCCGACGCCGTGTCTCCCAACCCCACGGACAGAGAGATCGACCCGCCGTGGCCTCCCGTAGACACGCCCGTGCTCACAGACACAGACCCGCTGTTTCCACGCGACTCGCGCCGCTCGTCAGGCGCAGGCTGCCGCTCACGCCGCTCGACGTCGCAGCGTCCGGCGTCGTCAGCGAAATGTCTCCGCTCGACGTCGACACGCCGGAGCCGCTCTGAAGAGAGATCGACCCGCCGCTCTGCACGCCGCTGCCACCGCTCAGCGAGATCGAACCGCCCACGGTGCCCGTGCCCGCGGCTGTGCCGAATGCGTCGCCCGACCGCAGAGAGATGAAGCCGCCGGCGCCGCTGTTGCCCGTGCCCACCGCCAGCGTCACGGACCCGCCGTTGCCGCCCGTGCTGCCGCCTGTGCTCACTGCCACGTTGCCCGTCGTGCCTGCTGTCGACGACCCCGTTGTCAAACTGATCAACCCAGACGCGCCGCCCACGCCGTTCGGAGTGTGCAACAGCACGCTGCCGCTCGTGAACAAACTGCTCGCGCCGCTGGACACGTCCACGTTGCCGCCCGCGCTCGACGCCGCACTCATCTGACCGGCACTCACGACCACACTGCCGCCGGCGCCGGTGTCGCCGCTGCCCACAGACAGCACGATGTTGCCTCCGTGGCCAGTCGTCGCCGAGCCCGTCGTCACAACAACAGAACCGCTCGACGAAGAAGAAGACGCGCCGCTCGCCAGCGACACAGACCCACTCGTGCCAGACGTCGCGCTCCACAGCGACACGTCGCCGCTCGTCGAGCTCGAGCCCGTTCCGACGCCGCTGCCCACGCTGATGGACCCGCCGGTCTGCACGCCGCTGCCGCCGGCCAGCACGATCGCGCCGCCAGCCAGTCCTGACGACGAGTAACTGCGGCCGGCCGTCAGAGACACCTGGCCTCCCGAACCAGTATTGCCGCTGCCCACACTCAGCACCACGGCCCCGCCGCTGCCGCCAGTGCTCTCGCCACTGCTCAGCAACACACTGCCAGTGGCGCCAGCAGACGCACTGCCGCTCAACAGTGTGACGTCGCCAGACCGTCCCGCAGAACCACCCGTGCCGGTGCTCAGAGAGATCGACCCGCTCGCGCTGGTCGTGCCTCGACCACTCGCCACGCTCACAGAACCGCCCGTGCTGCTCGATGCCGATGAGTCACCCGCCGACAGCAAGATGTTGCCGCCCGACGCCGTGTCTCCCAACCCCACGGACAGAGAGATCGACCCGCCGTGGCCTCCCGTAGACACGCCCGTGCTCACAGACACAGACCCGCTGTTTCCCACGCGACTCGCGCCGCTCGTCAGGCGCAGGCTGCCGCTCACGCCGCTCGACGTCGCAGCGTCCGGCGTCGTCAGCGAAATGTCTCCGCTCGACGTCGACACGCCGGAGCCGCTCTGAAGAGAGATCGACCCGCCGCTCTGCACGCCGCTGCCACCGCTCAGCGAGATCGAACCGCCCACGGTGCCCGTGCCCGCGGCTGTGCCGAATGCGTCGCCCGACCGCAGAGATGAAGCCGCCGGCGCCGCTGTTGCCCGTGCCCACCGCCAGCGTCACGGACCCGCCGTTGCCGCCCGTGCTGCCGCCTGTGCTCACTGCCACGTTGCCCGTCGTGCCTGCTGTCGACGACCCCGTTGTCAAACTGATCAACCCAGACGCGCCGCCCACGCCGTTCGGAGTGTGCAACAGCACGCTGCCGCTCGTGAACAAACTGCTCGCGCCGCTGGACACGTCCACGTTGCCGCCCGCGCTCGACGCCGCACTCATCTGACCGGCACTCACGACCACACTGCCGCCGGCGCCGGTGTCGCCGCTGCCCACAGACAGCACGATGTTGCCTCCGTGGCCAGTCGTCGCCGAGCCCGTCGTCACAACAACAGAACCGCTCGACGAAGAAGAAGACGCGCCGCTCGCCAGCGACACAGACCCACTCGTGCCAGACGTCGCGCTCCACAGCGACACGTCGCCGCTCGTCGAGCTCGAGCCCGTTCCGACGCCGCTGCCCACGCTGATGGACCCGCCGGTCTGCACGCCGCTGCCGCCGGCCAGCACGATCGCGCCGCCAGCCAGTCCTGACGACGAGTAACTGCGGCCGGCCGTCAGAGACACCTGGCCTCCCGAACCAGTATTGCCGCTGCCCACACTCAGCACCACGGCCCCGCCGCTGCCGCCAGTGCTCTCGCCACTGCTCAGCAACACACTGCCAGTGGCGCCAGCAGACGCACTGCCGCTCAACAGTGTGACGTCGCCAGACCGTCCCGCAGAGCCACCCGTGCCGGTGCTCAGAGAGATCGACCCGCTCGCGCTGGTCGTGCCTCGACCACTCGCCACGCTCACAGAACCGCCCGTGCTGCTCGATGCCGATGAGTCACCCGCCGACAGCAAGATGTTGCCGCCCGACGCCGTGTCTCCCAACCCCACGGACAGAGAGATCGACCCGCCGTGGCCTCCCGTAGACACGCCCGTGCTCACAGACACAGACCCGCTGTTTCCCACGCGACTCGCGCCGCTCGTCAGGCGCAGGCTGCCGCTCACGCCGCTCGACGTCGCAGCGTCCGGCGTCGTCAGCGAAATGTCTCCGCTCGACGTCGACACGCCGGAGCCGCTCTGAGAGAGATCGACCCGCCGCTCTGCACGCCGCTGCCACCGCTCAGCGAGATCGAACCGCCCACGGTGCCCGTGCCCGCGGCTGTGCCGAATGCGTCGCCCGACCGCAGAGAGATGAAGCCGCCGGCGCCGCTGTTGCCCGTGCCCACCGCCAGCGTCACGGACCCGCCGTTGCCGCCCGTGCTGCCGCCTGTGCTCACTGCCACGTTGCCCGTCGTGCCTGCTGTCGACGACCCCGTTGTCAAACTGATCAACCCAGACGCGCCGCCCACGCCGTTCGGAGTGTGCAACAGCACGCTGCCGCTCGTGAACAAACTGCTCGCGCCGCTGGACACGTCCACGTTGCCGCCCGCGCTCGACGCCGCACTCATCTGACCGGCACTCACGACCACACTGCCGCCGGCGCCGGTGTCGCCGCTGCCCACAGACAGCACGATGTTGCCTCCGTGGCCAGTCGTCGCCGAGCCCGTCGTCACAACAACAGAACCGCTCGACGAAGAAGAAGACGCGCCGCTCGCCAGCGACACAGACCCACTCGTGCCAGACGTCGCGCTCCACAGCGACACGTCGCCGCTCGTCGAGCTCGAGCCCGTTCCGACGCCGCTGCCCACGCTGATGGACCCGCCGGTCTGCACGCCGCTGCCGCCGGCCAGCACGATCGCGCCGCCAGCCAGTCCTGACGACGAGTAACTGCGGCCGGCCGTCAGAGACACCTGGCCTCCCGAACCAGTATTGCCGCTGCCCACACTCAGCACCACGGCCCCGCCGCTGCCGCCAGTGCTCTCGCCACTGCTCAGCAACACACTGCCAGTGGCGCCAGCAGACGCACTGCCGCTCAACAGTGTGACGTCGCCAGACCGTCCCGCAGAACCACCCGTGCCGGTGCTCAGAGAGATCGACCCGCTCGCGCTGGTCGTGCCTCGACCACTCGCCACGCTCACAGAACCGCCCGTGCTGCTCGATGCCGATGAGTCACCCGCCGACAGCAAGATGTTGCCGCCCGACGCCGTGTCTCCCAACCCCACGGACAGAGAGATCGACCCGCCGTGGCCTCCCGTAGACACGCCCGTGCTCACAGACACAGACCCGCTGTTTCCCACGCGACTCGCGCCGCTCGTCAGGCGCAGGCTGCCGCTCACGCCGCTCGACGTCGCAGCGTCCGGCGTCGTCAGCGAAATGTCTCCGCTCGACGTCGACACGCCGGAGCCGCTCTGAAGAGAGATCGACCCGCCGCTCTGCACGCCGCTGCCACCGCTCAGCGAGATCGAACCGCCCACGGTGCCCGTGCCCGCGGCTGTGCCGAATGCGTCGCCCGACCGCAGAGAGATGAAGCCGCCGGCGCCGCTGTTGCCCGTGCCCACCGCCAGCGTCACGGACCCGCCGTTGCCGCCCGTGCTGCCGCCTGTGCTCACTGCCACGTTGCCCGTCGTGCCTGCTGTCGACGACCCCGTTGTCAAACTGATCAACCCAGACGCGCCGCCCACGCCGTTCGGAGTGTGCAACAGCACGCTGCCGCTCGTGAACAAACTGCTCGCGCCGCTGGACACGTCCACGTTGCCGCCCGCGCTCGACGCCGCACTCATCTGACCGGCACTCACGACCACACTGCCGCCGGCGCCGGTGTCGCCGCTGCCCACAGACAGCACGATGTTGCCTCCGTGGCCAGTCGTCGCCGAGCCCGTCGTCACAACAACAGAACCGCTCGACGAAGAAGAAGACGCGCCGCTCGCCAGCGACACAGACCCACTCGTGCCAGACGTCGCGCTCCACAGCGACACGTCGCCGCTCGTCGAGCTCGAGCCCGTTCCGACGCCGCTGCCCACGCTGATGGACCCGCCGGTCTGCACGCCGCTGCCGCCGGCCAGCACGATCGCGCCGCCAGCCAGTCCTGACGACGAGTAACTGCGGCCGGCCGTCAGAGACACCTGGCCTCCCGAACCAGTATTGCCGCTGCCCACACTCAGCACCACGGCCCCGCCGCTGCCGCCAGTGCTCTCGCCACTGCTCAGCAACACACTGCCAGTGGCGCCAGCAGACGCACTGCCGCTCAACAGTGTGACGTCGCCAGACCGTCCCGCAGAACCACCCGTGCCGGTGCTCAGAGAGATCGACCCGCTCGCGCTGGTCGTGCCTCGACCACTCGCCACGCTCACAGAACCGCCCGTGCTGCTCGATGCCGATGAGTCACCCGCCGACAGCAAGATGTTGCCGCCCGACGCCGTGTCTCCCAACCCCACGGACAGAGATCGACCCGCCGTGGCCTCCCGTAGACACGCCCGTGCTCACAGACACAGACCCGCTGTTTCCCACGCGACTCGCGCCGCTCGTCAGGCGCAGGCTGCCGCTCACGCCGCTCGACGTCGCAGCGTCCGGCGTCGTCAGCGAAATGTCTCCGCTCGACGTCGACACGCCGGAGCCGCTCTGAAGAGAGATCGACCCGCCGCTCTGCACGCCGCTGCCACCGCTCAGCGAGATCGAACCGCCCACGGTGCCCGTGCCCGCGGCTGTGCCGAATGCGTCGCCCGACCGCAGAGAGATGAAGCCGCCGGCGCCGCTGTTGCCCGTGCCCACCGCCAGCGTCACGGACCCGCCGTTGCCGCCCGTGCTGCCGCCTGTGCTCACTGCCACGTTGCCCGTCGTGCCTGCTGTCGACGACCCCGTTGTCAAACTGATCAACCCAGACGCGCCGCCCACGCCGTTCGGAGTGTGCAACAGCACGCTGCCGCTCGTGAACAAACTGCTCGCGCCGCTGGACACGTCCACGTTGCCGCCCGCGCTCGACGCCGCACTCATCTGACCGGCACTCACGACCACACTGCCGCCGGCGCCGGTGTCGCCGCTGCCCACAGACAGCACGATGTTGCCTCCGTGGCCAGTCGTCGCCGAGCCCGTCGTCACAACAACAGAACCGCTCGACGAAGAAGAAGACGCGCCGCTCGCCAGCGACACAGACCCACTCGTGCCAGACGTCGCGCTCCACAGCGACACGTCGCCGCTCGTCGAGCTCGAGCCCGTTCCGACGCCGCTGCCCACGCTGATGGACCCGCCGGTCTGCACGCCGCTGCCGCCGGCCAGCACGATCGCGCCGCCAGCCAGTCCTGACGACGAGTAACTGCGGCCGGCCGTCAGAGACACCTGGCCTCCCGAACCAGTATTGCCGCTGCCCACACTCAGCACCACGGCCCCGCCGCTGCCGCCAGTGCTCTCGCCACTGCTCAGCAACACACTGCCAGTGGCGCCAGCAGACGCACTGCCGCTCAACAGTGTGACGTCGCCAGACCGTCCCGCAGAACCACCCGTGCCGGTGCTCAGAGAGATCGACCCGCTCGCGCTGGTCGTGCCTCGACCACTCGCCACGCTCACAGAACCGCCCGTGCTGCTCGATGCCGATGAGTCACCCGCCGACAGCAAGATGTTGCCGCCCGACGCCGTGTCTCCCAACCCCACGGACAGAGAGATCGACCCGCCGTGGCCTCCCGTAGACACGCCCGTGCTCACAGACACAGACCCGCTGTTTCCCACGCGACTCGCGCCGCTCGTCAGGCGCAGGCTGCCGCTCACGCCGCTCGACGTCGCAGCGTCCGGCGTCGTCAGCGAAATGTCTCCGCTCGACGTCGACACGCCGGAGCCGCTCTGAAGAGAGATCGACCCGCCGCTCTGCACGCCGCTGCCACCGCTCAGCGAGATCGAACCGCCCACGGTGCCCGTGCCCGCGGCTGTGCCGAATGCGTCGCCCGACCGCAGAGAGATGAAGCCGCCGGCGCCGCTGTTGCCCGTGCCCACCGCCAGCGTCACGGACCCGCCGTTGCCGCCCGTGCTGCCGCCTGTGCTCACTGCCACGTTGCCCGTCGTGCCTGCTGTCGACGACCCCGTTGTCAAACTGATCAACCCAGACGCGCCGCCCACGCCGTTCGGAGTGTGCAACAGCACGCTGCCGCTCGTGAACAAACTGCTCGCGCCGCTGGACACGTCCACGTTGCCGCCCGCGCTCGACGCCGCACTCATCTGACCGGCACTCACGACCACACTGCCGCCGGCGCCGGTGTCGCCGCTGCCCACAGACAGCACGATGTTGCCTCCGTGGCCAGTCGTCGCCGAGCCCGTCGTCACAACAACAGAACCGCTCGACGAAGAAGAAGACGCGCCGCTCGCCAGCGACACAGACCCACTCGTGCCAGACGTCGCGCTCCACAGCGACACGTCGCCGCTCGTCGAGCTCGAGCCCGTTCCGACGCCGCTGCCCACGCTGATGGACCCGCCGGTCTGCACGCCGCTGCCGCCGGCCAGCACGATCGCGCCGCCAGCCAGTCCTGACGACGAGTAACTGCGGCCGGCCGTCAGAGACACCTGGCCTCCCGAACCAGTATTGCCGCTGCCCACACTCAGCACCACGGCCCCGCCGCTGCCGCCAGTGCTCTCGCCACTGCTCAGCAACACACTGCCAGTGGCGCCAGCAGACGCACTGCCGCTCAACAGTGTGACGTCGCCAGACCGTCCCGCAGAACCACCCGTGCCGGTGCTCAGAGAGATCGACCCGCTCGCGCTGGTCGTGCCTCGACCACTCGCCACGCTCACAGAACCGCCCGTGCTGCTCGATGCCGATGAGTCACCCGCCGACAGCAAGATGTTGCCGCCCGACGCCGTGTCTCCCAACCCCACGGACAGAGAGATCGACCCGCCGTGGCCTCCCGTAGACACGCCCGTGCTCACAGACACAGACCCGCTGTTTCCCACGCGACTCGCGCCGCTCGTCAGGCGCAGGCTGCCGCTCACGCCGCTCGACGTCGCAGCGTCCGGCGTCGTCAGCGAAATGTCTCCGCTCGACGTCGACACGCCGGAGCCGCTCTGAAGAGAGATCGACCCGCCGCTCTGCACGCCGCTGCCACCGCTCAGCGAGATCGAACCGCCCACGGTGCCCGTGCCCGCGGCTGTGCCGAATGCGTCGCCCGACCGCAGAGAGATGAAGCCGCCGGCGCCGCTGTTGCCCGTGCCCACCGCCAGCGTCACGGACCCGCCGTTGCCGCCCGTGCTGCCGCCTGTGCTCACTGCCACGTTGCCCGTCGTGCCTGCTGTCGACGACCCCGTTGTCAAACTGATCAACCCAGACGCGCCGCCCACGCCGTTCGGAGTGTGCAACAGCACGCTGCCGCTCGTGAACAAACTGCTCGCGCCGCTGGACACGTCCACGTTGCCGCCCGCGCTCGACGCCGCACTCATCTGACCGGCACTCACGACCACACTGCCGCCGGCGCCGGTGTCGCCGCTGCCCACAGACAGCACGATGTTGCCTCCGTGGCCAGTCGTCGCCGAGCCCGTCGTCACAACAACAGAACCGCTCGACGAAGAAGAAGACGCGCCGCTCGCCAGCGACACAGACCCACTCGTGCCAGACGTCGCGCTCCACAGCGACACGTCGCCGCTCGTCGAGCTCGAGCCCGTTCCGACGCCGCTGCCCACGCTGATGGACCCGCCGGTCTGCACGCCGCTGCCGCCGGCCAGCACGATCGCGCCGCCAGCCAGTCCTGACGACGAGTAACTGCGGCCGGCCGTCAGAGACACCTGGCCTCCCGAACCAGTATTGCCGCTGCCCACACTCAGCACCACGGCCCCGCCGCTGCCGCCAGTGCTCTCGCCACTGCTCAGCAACACACTGCCAGTGGCGCCAGCAGACGCACTGCCGCTCAACAGTGTGACGTCGCCAGACCGTCCCGCAGAACCACCCGTGCCGGTGCTCAGAGAGATCGACCCGCTCGCGCTGGTCGTGCCTCGACCACTCGCCACGCTCACAGAACCGCCCGTGCTGCTCGATGCCGATGAGTCACCCGCCGACAGCAAGATGTTGCCGCCCGACGCCGTGTCTCCCAACCCCACG
Organism: Phytophthora macrochlamydospora; assembly: GCA_011947325.1. NCBI lineage: Eukaryota > Oomycota > Peronosporomycetes > Peronosporales > Peronosporaceae > Phytophthora > Phytophthora macrochlamydospora. Next base: position 1,101,028 of record JAAVTH010000384.1, on the reverse strand, counting down.
GACAGAGAGATCGACCCGCCGTGGCCTCCCGTAGACACGCCCGTGCTCACAGACACAGACCCGCTGTTTCCCACGCGACTCGCGCCGCTCGTCAGGCGCAGGCTGCCGCTCACGCCGCTCGACGTCGCAGCGTCCGGCGTCGTCAGCGAAATGTCTCCGCTCGACGTCGACACGCCGGAGCCGCTCTGAAGAGAGATCGACCCGCCGCTCTGCACGCCGCTGCCACCGCTCAGCGAGATCGAACCGCCCACGGTGCCCGTGCCCGCGGCTGTGCCGAATGCGTCGCCCGACCGCAGAGAGATGAAGCCGCCGGCGCCGCTGTTGCCCGTGCCCACCGCCAGCGTCACGGACCCGCCGTTGCCGCCCGTGCTGCCGCCTGTGCTCACTGCCACGTTGCCCGTCGTGCCTGCTGTCGACGACCCCGTTGTCAAACTGATCAACCCAGACGCGCCGCCCACGCCGTTCGGAGTGTGCAACAGCACGCTGCCGCTCGTGAACAAACTGCTCGCGCCGCTGGACACGTCCACGTTGCCGCCCGCGCTCGACGCCGCACTCGTCTGACCGGCACTCACGACCACACTGCCGCCGGCGCCGGTGTCGCCGCTGCCCACAGACAGCACGATGTTGCCTCCGTGGCCAGTCGTCGCCGAGCCCGTCGTCACAACAACAGAACCGCTCGACGAAGAAGAAGACGCGCCGCTCGCCAGCGACACAGACCCACTCGTGCCAGACGTCGCGCTCCACAGCGACACGTCGCCGCTCGTCGAGCTCGAGCCCGTTCCGACGCCGCTGCCCACGCTGATGGACCCGCCGGTCTGCACGCCGCTGCCGCCGGCCAGCACGATCGCGCCGCCAGCCAGTCCTGACGACGAGTAACTGCGGCCGGCCGTCAGAGACACCTGGCCTCCCGAACCAGTATTGCCGCTGCCCACACTCAGCACCACGGCCCCGCCGCTGCCGCCAGTGCTCTCGCCACTGCTCAGCAACACACTGCCAGTGGCGCCAGCAGACGCACTGCCGCTCAACAGTGTGACGTCGCCAGACCGTCCCGCAGAACCACCCGTGCCGGTGCTCAGAGAGATCGACCCGCTCGCGCTGGTCGTGCCTCGACCACTCGCCACGCTCACAGAACCGCCCGTGCTGCTCGATGCCGATGAGTCACCCGCCGACAGCAAGATGTTGCCGCCCGACGCCGTGTCTCCCAACCCCACGGACAGAGAGATCGACCCGCCGTGGCCTCCCGTAGACACGCCCGTGCTCACAGACACAGACCCGCTGTTTCCCACGCGACTCGCGCCGCTCGTCAGGCGCAGGCTGCCGCTCACGCCGCTCGACGTCGCAGCGTCCGGCGTCGTCAGCGAAATGTCTCCGCTCGACGTCGACACGCCGGAGCCGCTCTGAAGAGAGATCGACCCGCCGCTCTGCACGCCGCTGCCACCGCTCAGCGAGATCGAACCGCCCACGGTGCCCGTGCCCGCGGCTGTGCCGAATGCGTCGCCCGACCGCAGAGAGATGAAGCCGCCGGCGCCGCTGTTGCCCGTGCCCACCGCCAGCGTCACGGACCCGCCGTTGCCGCCCGTGCTGCCGCCTGTGCTCACTGCCACGTTGCCCGTCGTGCCTGCTGTCGACGACCCCGTTGTCAAACTGATCAACCCAGACGCGCCGCCCACGCCGTTCGGAGTGTGCAACAGCACGCTGCCGCTCGTGAACAAACTGCTCGCGCCGCTGGACACGTCCACGTTGCCGCCCGCGCTCGACGCCGCACTCGTCTGACCGGCACTCACGACCACACTGCCGCCGGCGCCGGTGTCGCCGCTGCCCACAGACAGCACGATGTTGCCTCCGTGGCCAGTCGTCGCCGAGCCCGTCGTCACAACAACAGAACCGCTCGACGAAGAAGAAGACGCGCCGCTCGCCAGCGACACAGACCCACTCGTGCCAGACGTCGCGCTCCACAGCGACACGTCGCCGCTCGTCGAGCTCGAGCCCGTTCCGACGCCGCTGCCCACGCTGATGGACCCGCCGGTCTGCACGCCGCTGCCGCCGGCCAGCACGATCGCGCCGCCAGCCAGTCCTGACGACGAGTAACTGCGGCCGGCCGTCAGAGACACCTGGCCTCCCGAACCAGTATTGCCGCTGCCCACACTCAGCACCACGGCCCCGCCGCTGCCGCCAGTGCTCTCGCCACTGCTCAGCAACACACTGCCAGTGGCGCCAGCAGACGCACTGCCGCTCAACAGTGTGACGTCGCCAGACCGTCCCGCAGAACCACCCGTGCCGGTGCTCAGAGAGATCGACCCGCTCGCGCTGGTCGTGCCTCGACCACTCGCCACGCTCACAGAACCGCCCGTGCTGCTCGATGCCGATGAGTCACCCGCCGACAGCAAGATGTTGCCGCCCGACGCCGTGTCTCCCAACCCCACGGACAGAGAGATCGACCCGCCGTGGCCTCCCGTAGACACGCCCGTGCTCACAGACACAGACCCGCTGTTTCCCACGCGACTCGCGCCGCTCGTCAGGCGCAGGCTGCCGCTCACGCCGCTCGACGTCGCAGCGTCCGGCGTCGTCAGCGAAATGTCTCCGCTCGACGTCGACACGCCGGAGCCGCTCTGAAGAGAGATCGACCCGCCGCTCTGCACGCCGCTGCCACCGCTCAGCGAGATCGAACCGCCCACGGTGCCCGTGCCCGCGGCTGTGCCGAATGCGTCGCCCGACCGCAGAGAGATGAAGCCGCCGGCGCCGCTGTTGCCCGTGCCCACCGCCAGCGTCACGGACCCGCCGTTGCCGCCCGTGCTGCCGCCTGTGCTCACTGCCACGTTGCCCGTCGTGCCTGCTGTCGACGACCCCGTTGTCAAACTGATCAACCCAGACGCGCCGCCCACGCCGTTCGGAGTGTGCAACAGCACGCTGCCGCTCGTGAACAAACTGCTCGCGCCGCTGGACACGTCCACGTTGCCGCCCGCGCTCGACGCCGCACTCGTCTGACCGGCACTCACGACCACACTGCCGCCGGCGCCGGTGTCGCCGCTGCCCACAGACAGCACGATGTTGCCTCCGTGGCCAGTCGTCGCCGAGCCCGTCGTCACAACAACAGAACCGCTCGACGAAGAAGAAGACGCGCCGCTCGCCAGCGACACAGACCCACTCGTGCCAGACGTCGCGCTCCACAGCGACACGTCGCCGCTCGTCGAGCTCGAGCCCGTTCCGACGCCGCTGCCCACGCTGATGGACCCGCCGGTCTGCACGCCGCTGCCGCCGGCCAGCACGATCGCGCCGCCAGCCAGTCCTGACGACGAGTAACTGCGGCCGGCCGTCAGAGACACCTGGCCTCCCGAACCAGTATTGCCGCTGCCCACACTCAGCACCACGGCCCCGCCGCTGCCGCCAGTGCTCTCGCCACTGCTCAGCAACACACTGCCAGTGGCGCCAGCAGACGCACTGCCGCTCAACAGTGTGACGTCGCCAGACCGTCCCGCAGAACCACCCGTGCCGGTGCTCAGAGAGATCGACCCGCTCGCGCTGGTCGTGCCTCGACCACTCGCCACGCTCACAGAACCGCCCGTGCTGCTCGATGCCGATGAGTCACCCGCCGACAGCAAGATGTTGCCGCCCGACGCCGTGTCTCCCAACCCCACGGACAGAGAGATCGACCCGCCGTGGCCTCCCGTAGACACGCCCGTGCTCACAGACACAGACCCGCTGTTTCCCACGCGACTCGCGCCGCTCGTCAGGCGCAGGCTGCCGCTCACGCCGCTCGACGTCGCAGCGTCCGGCGTCGTCAGCGAAATGTCTCCGCTCGACGTCGACACGCCGGAGCCGCTCTGAGAGATCGACCCGCCGCTCTGCACGCCGCTGCCACCGCTCAGCGAGATCGAACCGCCCACGGTGCCCGTGCCCGCGGCTGTGCCGAATGCGTCGCCCGACCGCAGAGAGATGAAGCCGCCGGCGCCGCTGTTGCCCGTGCCCACCGCCAGCGTCACGGACCCGCCGTTGCCGCCCGTGCTGCCGCCTGTGCTCACTGCCACGTTGCCCGTCGTGCCTGCTGTCGACGACCCCGTTGTCAAACTGATCAACCCAGACGCGCCGCCCACGCCGTTCGGAGTGTGCAACAGCACGCTGCCGCTCGTGAACAAACTGCTCGCGCCGCTGGACACGTCCACGTTGCCGCCCGCGCTCGACGCCGCACTCGTCTGACCGGCACTCACGACCACACTGCCGCCGGCGCCGGTGTCGCCGCTGCCCACAGACAGCACGATGTTGCCTCCGTGGCCAGTCGTCGCCGAGCCCGTCGTCACAACAACAGAACCGCTCGACGAAGAAGAAGACGCGCCGCTCGCCAGCGACACAGACCCACTCGTGCCAGACGTCGCGCTCCACAGCGACACGTCGCCGCTCGTCGAGCTCGAGCCCGTTCCGACGCCGCTGCCCACGCTGATGGACCCGCCGGTCTGCACGCCGCTGCCGCCGGCCAGCACGATCGCGCCGCCAGCCAGTCCTGACGACGAGTAACTGCGGCCGGCCGTCAGAGACACCTGGCCTCCCGAACCAGTATTGCCGCTGCCCACACTCAGCACCACGGCCCCGCCGCTGCCGCCAGTGCTCTCGCCACTGCTCAGCAACACACTGCCAGTGGCGCCAGCAGACGCACTGCCGCTCAACAGTGTGACGTCGCCAGACCGTCCCGCAGAACCACCCGTGCCGGTGCTCAGAGAGATCGACCCGCTCGCGCTGGTCGTGCCTCGACCACTCGCCACGCTCACAGAACCGCCCGTGCTGCTCGATGCCGATGAGTCACCCGCCGACAGCAAGATGTTGCCGCCCGACGCCGTGTCTCCCAACCCCACGGACAGAGAGATCGACCCGCCGTGGCCTCCCGTAGACACGCCCGTGCTCACAGACACAGACCCGCTGTTTCCCACGCGACTCGCGCCGCTCGTCAGGCGCAGGCTGCCGCTCACGCCGCTCGACGTCGCAGCGTCCGGCGTCGTCAGCGAAATGTCTCCGCTCGACGTCGACACGCCGGAGCCGCTCTGAAGAGAGATCGACCCGCCGCTCTGCACGCCGCTGCCACCGCTCAGCGAGATCGAACCGCCCACGGTGCCCGTGCCCGCGGCTGTGCCGAATGCGTCGCCCGACCGCAGAGAGATGAAGCCGCCGGCGCCGCTGTTGCCCGTGCCCACCGCCAGCGTCACGGACCCGCCGTTGCCGCCCGTGCTGCCGCCTGTGCTCACTGCCACGTTGCCCGTCGTGCCTGCTGTCGACGACCCCGTTGTCAAACTGATCAACCCAGACGCGCCGCCCACGCCGTTCGGAGTGTGCAACAGCACGCTGCCGCTCGTGAACAAACTGCTCGCGCCGCTGGACACGTCCACGTTGCCGCCCGCGCTCGACGCCGCACTCGTCTGACCGGCACTCACGACCACACTGCCGCCGGCGCCGGTGTCGCCGCTGCCCACAGACAGCACGATGTTGCCTCCGTGGCCAGTCGTCGCCGAGCCCGTCGTCACAACAACAGAACCGCTCGACGAAGAAGAAGACGCGCCGCTCGCCAGCGACACAGACCCACTCGTGCCAGACGTCGCGCTCCACAGCGACACGTCGCCGCTCGTCGAGCTCGAGCCCGTTCCGACGCCGCTGCCCACGCTGATGGACCCGCCGGTCTGCACGCCGCTGCCGCCGGCCAGCACGATCGCGCCGCCAGCCAGTCCTGACGACGAGTAACTGCGGCCGGCCGTCAGAGACACCTGGCCTCCCGAACCAGTATTGCCGCTGCCCACACTCAGCACCACGGCCCCGCCGCTGCCGCCAGTGCTCTCGCCACTGCTCAGCAACACACTGCCAGTGGCGCCAGCAGACGCACTGCCGCTCAACAGTGTGACGTCGCCAGACCGTCCCGCAGAACCACCCGTGCCGGTGCTCAGAGATCGACCCGCTCGCGCTGGTCGTGCCTCGACCACTCGCCACGCTCACAGAACCGCCCGTGCTGCTCGATGCCGATGAGTCACCCGCCGACAGCAAGATGTTGCCGCCCGACGCCGTGTCTCCCAACCCCACGGACAGAGAGATCGACCCGCCGTGGCCTCCCGTAGACACGCCCGTGCTCACAGACACAGACCCGCTGTTTCCCACGCGACTCGCGCCGCTCGTCAGGCGCAGGCTGCCGCTCACGCCGCTCGACGTCGCAGCGTCCGGCGTCGTCAGCGAAATGTCTCCGCTCGACGTCGACACGCCGGAGCCGCTCTGAAGAGAGATCGACCCGCCGCTCTGCACGCCGCTGCCACCGCTCAGCGAGATCGAACCGCCCACGGTGCCCGTGCCCGCGGCTGTGCCGAATGCGTCGCCCGACCGCAGAGAGATGAAGCCGCCGGCGCCGCTGTTGCCCGTGCCCACCGCCAGCGTCACGGACCCGCCGTTGCCGCCCGTGCTGCCGCCTGTGCTCACTGCCACGTTGCCCGTCGTGCCTGCTGTCGACGACCCCGTTGTCAAACTGATCAACCCAGACGCGCCGCCCACGCCGTTCGGAGTGTGCAACAGCACGCTGCCGCTCGTGAACAAACTGCTCGCGCCGCTGGACACGTCCACGTTGCCGCCCGCGCTCGACGCCGCACTCGTCTGACCGGCACTCACGACCACACTGCCGCCGGCGCCGGTGTCGCCGCTGCCCACAGACAGCACGATGTTGCCTCCGTGGCCAGTCGTCGCCGAGCCCGTCGTCACAACAACAGAACCGCTCGACGAAGAAGAAGACGCGCCGCTCGCCAGCGACACAGACCCACTCGTGCCAGACGTCGCGCTCCACAGCGACACGTCGCCGCTCGTCGAGCTCGAGCCCGTTCCGACGCCGCTGCCCACGCTGATGGACCCGCCGGTCTGCACGCCGCTGCCGCCGGCCAGCACGATCGCGCCGCCAGCCAGTCCTGACGACGAGTAACTGCGGCCGGCCGTCAGAGACACCTGGCCTCCCGAACCAGTATTGCCGCTGCCCACACTCAGCACCACGGCCCCGCCGCTGCCGCCAGTGCTCTCGCCACTGCTCAGCAACACACTGCCAGTGGCGCCAGCAGACGCACTGCCGCTCAACAGTGTGACGTCGCCAGACCGTCCCGCAGAACCACCCGTGCCGGTGCTCAGAGAGATCGACCCGCTCGCGCTGGTCGTGCCTCGACCACTCGCCACGCTCACAGAACCGCCCGTGCTGCTCGATGCCGATGAGTCACCCGCCGACAGCAAGATGTTGCCGCCCGACGCCGTGTCTCCCAACCCCACGGACAGAGAGATCGACCCGCCGTGGCCTCCCGTAGACACGCCCGTGCTCACAGACACAGACCCGCTGTTTCCCACGCGACTCGCGCCGCTCGTCAGGCGCAGGCTGCCGCTCACGCCGCTCGACGTCGCAGCGTCCGGCGTCGTCAGCGAAATGTCTCCGCTCGACGTCGACACGCCGGAGCCGCTCTGAGAGATCGACCCGCCGCTCTGCACGCCGCTGCCACCGCTCAGCGAGATCGAACCGCCCACGGTGCCCGTGCCCGCGGCTGTGCCGAATGCGTCGCCCGACCGCAGAGAGATGAAGCCGCCGGCGCCGCTGTTGCCCGTGCCCACCGCCAGCGTCACGGACCCGCCGTTGCCGCCCGTGCTGCCGCCTGTGCTCACTGCCACGTTGCCCGTCGTGCCTGCTGTCGACGACCCCGTTGTCAAACTGATCAACCCAGACGCGCCGCCCACGCCGTTCGGAGTGTGCAACAGCACGCTGCCGCTCGTGAACAAACTGCTCGCGCCGCTGGACACGTCCACGTTGCCGCCCGCGCTCGACGCCGCACTCGTCTGACCGGCACTCACGACCACACTGCCGCCGGCGCCGGTGTCGCCGCTGCCCACAGACAGCACGATGTTGCCTCCGTGGCCAGTCGTCGCCGAGCCCGTCGTCACAACAACAGAACCGCTCGACGAAGAAGAAGACGCGCCGCTCGCCAGCGACACAGACCCACTCGTGCCAGACGTCGCGCTCCACAGCGACACGTCGCCGCTCGTCGAGCTCGAGCCCGTTCCGACGCCGCTGCCCACGCTGATGGACCCGCCGGTCTGCACGCCGCTGCCGCCGGCCAGCACGATCGCGCCGCCAGCCAGTCCTGACGACGAGTAACTGCGGCCGGCCGTCAGAGACACCTGGCCTCCCGAACCAGTATTGCCGCTGCCCACACTCAGCACCACGGCCCCGCCGCTGCCGCCAGTGCTCTCGCCACTGCTCAGCAACACACTGCCAGTGGCGCCAGCAGACGCACTGCCGCTCAACAGTGTGACGTCGCCAGACCGTCCCGCAGAACCACCCGTGCCGGTGCTCAGAGATCGACCCGCTCGCGCTGGTCGTGCCTCGACCACTCGCCACGCTCACAGAACCGCCCGTGCTGCTCGATGCCGATGAGTCACCCGCCGACAGCAAGATGTTGCCGCCCGACGCCGTGTCTCCCAACCCCACGGACAGAGATCGACCCGCCGTGGCCTCCCGTAGACACGCCCGTGCTCACAGACACAGACCCGCTGTTTCCCACGCGACTCGCGCCGCTCGTCAGGCGCAGGCTGCCGCTCACGCCGCTCGACGTCGCAGCGTCCGGCGTCGTCAGCGAAATGTCTCCGCTCGACGTCGACACGCCGGAGCCGCTCTGAAGAGAGATCGACCCGCCGCTCTGCACGCCGCTGCCACCGCTCAGCGAGATCGAACCGCCCACGGTGCCCGTGCCCGCGGCTGTGCCGAATGCGTCGCCCGACCGCAGAGATGAAGCCGCCGGCGCCGCTGTTGCCCGTGCCCACCGCCAGCGTCACGGACCCGCCGTTGCCGCCCGTGCTGCCGCCTGTGCTCACTGCCACGTTGCCCGTCGTGCCTGCTGTCGACGACCCCGTTGTCAAACTGATCAACCCAGACGCGCCGCCCACGCCGTTCGGAGTGTGCAACAGCACGCTGCCGCTCGTGAACAAACTGCTCGCGCCGCTGGACACGTCCACGTTGCCGCCCGCGCTCGACGCCGCACTCGTCTGACCGGCACTCACGACCACACTGCCGCCGGCGCCGGTGTCGCCGCTGCCCACAGACAGCACGATGTTGCCTCCGTGGCCAGTCGTCGCCGAGCCCGTCGTCACAACAACAGAACCGCTCGACGAAGAAGAAGACGCGCCGCTCGCCAGCGACACAGACCCACTCGTGCCAGACGTCGCGCTCCACAGCGACACGTCGCCGCTCGTCGAGCTCGAGCCCGTTCCGACGCCGCTGCCCACGCTGATGGACCCGCCGGTCTGCACGCCGCTGCCGCCGGCCAGCACGATCGCGCCGCCAGCCAGTCCTGACGACGAGTAACTGCGGCCGGCCGTCAGAGACACCTGGCCTCCCGAACCAGTATTGCCGCTGCCCACACTCAGCACCACGGCCCCGCCGCTGCCGCCAGTGCTCTCGCCACTGCTCAGCAACACACTGCCAGTGGCGCCAGCAGACGCACTGCCGCTCAACAGTGTGACGTCGCCAGACCGTCCCGCAGAACCACCCGTGCCGGTGCTCAGAGAGATCGACCCGCTCGCGCTGGTCGTGCCTCGACCACTCGCCACGCTCACAGAACCGCCCGTGCTGCTCGATGCCGATGAGTCACCCGCCGACAGCAAGATGTTGCCGCCCGACGCCGTGTCTCCCAACCCCACGGACAGAGATCGACCCGCCGTGGCCTCCCGTAGACACGCCCGTGCTCACAGACACAGACCCGCTGTTTCCCACGCGACTCGCGCCGCTCGTCAGGCGCAGGCTGCCGCTCACGCCGCTCGACGTCGCAGCGTCCGGCGTCGTCAGCGAAATGTCTCCGCTCGACGTCGACACGCCGGAGCCGCTCTGAGAGAGATCGACCCGCCGCTCTGCACGCCGCTGCCACCGCTCAGCGAGATCGAACCGCCCACGGTGCCCGTGCCCGCGGCTGTGCCGAATGCGTCGCCCGACCGCAGAGAGATGAAGCCGCCGGCGCCGCTGTTGCCCGTGCCCACCGCCAGCGTCACGGACCCGCCGTTGCCGCCCGTGCTGCCGCCTGTGCTCACTGCCACGTTGCCCGTCGTGCCTGCTGTCGACGACCCCGTTGTCAAACTGATCAACCCAGACGCGCCGCCCACGCCGTTCGGAGTGTGCAACAGCACGCTGCCGCTCGTGAACAAACTGCTCGCGCCGCTGGACACGTCCACGTTGCCGCCCGCGCTCGACGCCGCACTCGTCTGACCGGCACTCACGACCACACTGCCGCCGGCGCCGGTGTCGCCGCTGCCCACAGACAGCACGATGTTGCCTCCGTGGCCAGTCGTCGCCGAGCCCGTCGTCACAACAACAGAACCGCTCGACGAAGAAGAAGACGCGCCGCTCGCCAGCGACACAGACCCACTCGTGCCAGACGTCGCGCTCCACAGCGACACGTCGCCGCTCGTCGAGCTCGAGCCCGTTCCGACGCCGCTGCCCACGCTGATGGACCCGCCGGTCTGCACGCCGCTGCCGCCGGCCAGCACGATCGCGCCGCCAGCCAGTCCTGACGACGAGTAACTGCGGCCGGCCGTCAGAGACACCTGGCCTCCCGAACCAGTATTGCCGCTGCCCACACTCAGCACCACGGCCCCGCCGCTGCCGCCAGTGCTCTCGCCACTGCTCAGCAACACACTGCCAGTGGCGCCAGCAGACGCACTGCCGCTCAACAGTGTGACGTCGCCAGACCGTCCCGCAGAACCACCCGTGCCGGTGCTCAGAGAGATCGACCCGCTCGCGCTGGTCGTGCCTCGACCACTCGCCACGCTCACAGAACCGCCCGTGCTGCTCGATGCCGATGAGTCACCCGCCGACAGCAAGATGTTGCCGCCCGACGCCGTGTCTCCCAACCCCACGGACAGAGAGATCGACCCGCCGTGGCCTCCCGTAGACACGCCCGTGCTCACAGACACAGACCCGCTGTTTCCCACGCGACTCGCGCCGCTCGTCAGGCGCAGGCTGCCGCTCACGCCGCTCGACGTCGCAGCGTCCGGCGTCGTCAGCGAAATGTCTCCGCTCGACGTCGACACGCCGGAGCCGCTCTGAAGAGAGATCGACCCGCCGCTCTGCACGCCGCTGCCACCGCTCAGCGAGATCGAACCGCCCACGGTGCCCGTGCCCGCGGCTGTGCCGAATGCGTCGCCCGACCGCAGAGAGATGAAGCCGCCGGCGCCGCTGTTGCCCGTGCCCACCGCCAGCGTCACGGACCCGCCGTTGCCGCCCGTGCTGCCGCCTGTGCTCACTGCCACGTTGCCCGTCGTGCCTGCTGTCGACGACCCCGTTGTCAAACTGATCAACCCAGACGCGCCGCCCACGCCGTTCGGAGTGTGCAACAGCACGCTGCCGCTCGTGAACAAACTGCTCGCGCCGCTGGACACGTCCACGTTGCCGCCCGCGCTCGACGCCGCACTCGTCTGACCGGCACTCACGACCACACTGCCGCCGGCGCCGGTGTCGCCGCTGCCCACAGACAGCACGATGTTGCCTCCGTGGCCAGTCGTCGCCGAGCCCGTCGTCACAACAACAGAACCGCTCGACGAAGAAGAAGACGCGCCGCTCGCCAGCGACACAGACCCACTCGTGCCAGACGTCGCGCTCCACAGCGACACGTCGCCGCTCGTCGAGCTCGAGCCCGTTCCGACGCCGCTGCCCACGCTGATGGACCCGCCGGTCTGCACGCCGCTGCCGCCGGCCAGCACGATCGCGCCGCCAGCCAGTCCTGACGACGAGTAACTGCGGCCGGCCGTCAGAGACACCTGGCCTCCCGAACCAGTATTGCCGCTGCCCACACTCAGCACCACGGCCCCGCCGCTGCCGCCAGTGCTCTCGCCACTGCTCAGCAACACACTGCCAGTGGCGCCAGCAGACGCACTGCCGCTCAACAGTGTGACGTCGCCAGACCGTCCCGCAGAACCACCCGTGCCGGTGCTCAGAGAGATCGACCCGCTCGCGCTGGTCGTGCCTCGACCACTCGCCACGCTCACAGAACCGCCCGTGCTGCTCGATGCCGATGAGTCACCCGCCGACAGCAAGATGTTGCCGCCCGACGCCGTGTCTCCCAACCCCACGGACAGAGAGATCGACCCGCCGTGGCCTCCCGTAGACACGCCCGTGCTCACAGACACAGACCCGCTGTTTCCCACGCGACTCGCGCCGCTCGTCAGGCGCAGGCTGCCGCTCACGCCGCTCGACGTCGCAGCGTCCGGCGTCGTCAGCGAAATGTCTCCGCTCGACGTCGACACGCCGGAGCCGCTCTGAAGAGAGATCGACCCGCCGCTCTGCACGCCGCTGCCACCGCTCAGCGAGATCGAACCGCCCACGGTGCCCGTGCCCGCGGCTGTGCCGAATGCGTCGCCCGACCGCAGAGAGATGAAGCCGCCGGCGCCGCTGTTGCCCGTGCCCACCGCCAGCGTCACGGACCCGCCGTTGCCGCCCGTGCTGCCGCCTGTGCTCACTGCCACGTTGCCCGTCGTGCCTGCTGTCGACGACCCCGTTGTCAAACTGATGAATCCAGACTTTCCTAGTATTCCTGCATCTGGGGTTGATACGATGGTATTGCCGCTGGAACTGTAGGTGCTAGCTCCAGTTGTGATGAAGATAGTTCCTCCTGTTGCGTTTTGGTCTAGTGTCATTCCAGCTGTCAAAGATATATTGCTACCTTCGCCAACAGATCCAGTACCACCTAGAAGTTGGATAGAACCCCCACTCCCTTGTGCCGCATCTCCTGTTTGAACGTAAGCATCACCACTATTGCCATTCATGCTTTTGCCTGTGCTAATGAAGACTGTCCCGGACCGACCAGCAGCCCCAGAAATCTCAGTGGCGATAATAATGTTTCCAGAACTGAAAGTACTGCTAGCACCAGATTTTACAGAGATCTGGCCTCCAGTTTGAGAGCCTTGACCACCGATTGCAGTGAAAGCCCCACCAACATCAGAGCTGTTTCCTGCCATAGCCTGTATATCACCGCCACGTGTTGGCCCCGAGTTCCCGACAAGTAATGCAATGCTACCTGCTCGTTTCATATCCGAATTACCAGTTGTTAAGGATATTTTACCAGTCTCCCCAGCGCTGGCGTAACCGGTGTTCACGCCGATCGGCCCGGATCGTCCTAAAAGTCCTGCGGCTGCACTTTCGATTTGGATTAAACCACTTGATGTCATTGTTCCGAGCCCACTTCGCAACCATATCGCTCCGCCCGTGCCACTATAGCTGCTTCCACTGGTCCCATTGATCATGCCCCCATACCCACGGTTCCCAGTACCAACAAGAAGGGAAATAGCCCCTCCGGCTTGTCTAGACGATTGACCAGTTGTCAATGTTATGTTTCCACTGCTTCCCGAAGCAGACCCACCCGTAGATTCGATGATTGACCCAGAAACACCAGTGTCACTGGAACTTGGAGTACTCATCGAAATCATGCCGCTACTTAAGGTTCCATACCCAGACGTAACATTAACGGTGCCTCCAACATGCTCCAAACTTTGTCCACCAAACACATTTACGTCACCACCGCGCAGTGTATTCCATCCTCCCGATATAGTAGCGTTTCCCCCAAGCACCAAAACTTGTGCCACTTGCAATTAATATATTACCTGATTGCGAACTGGCTGATGATCCAGTACCGACGATGAAATCCCCGCTAGTCAAGTCTGCTGACCCAGTATTGATGTTAATTTGCCCCGAGCTACTAGTCTTTCCAGCAAGGGGCGTAGTAATACTCACATCACCAGTAACACCACGATCTGCATATCCCGACCGAACCAATATAGAACCTCCCATTGCAGTACTGTTTCCACTCAAGATACCAATTGACCCTCCAGTCCTAGTTTTCGAGAACCCAACGCCAACAGTCAAACTCCCTGCTTGCCCAGCCGACGCATTTCCAGACAACACATTCACATCACCAGAAGTACCACTGCCAGCCACACCAGTGGAAATCATCATCGAACCACTGGAAATACTGCCCTTCGCAGTTTGGATCGTAGTCGTTCCCGATGCAATAGTTCCAGATCCAGATGAAGCTAGGAGAGCCCCACCAATATATCCACTCCCACCTGAAACTTGTACTTGCGATCCAGCCACACGGCCCGATGACCCCCGCAACAACAACGCTCCCTGACGTCCCCGTCGAGCTACTTCCAGACGACAGCAGCAAGTCCCCTGTAGAACCATCATTAGCGTTACCTGTTGCTATCGCAATGAAGCCACTTGACCCGCTAACAACGCTGCCTGAGGCAAAGGACACGTTCCCAGACAACGCTGTGCTTGTCGCGTTGGCGCTCATAACACCTACATTGCCGCTGGAGCCTCCCGCTGCGTCGCTGGGGCCAGAGGCTAGACGAAGCCCCCGCCTACTGCAGTGCGACTGCTACCCCCAGCAACGTCAACACTCCCAGCATTCTGAACACTCGAGCCTGTTCGGAGCACGATGCCGCCACTACTGCCAGTGTCAGCAGCTCCTGTCGCCAGCTGAACGGCGCCGCTGTCCACAGCCGAGGCGCCAGTTGTCGCTCTGACTGGTCCAGAGACGCGCGCAGGCGGAGTAACCTGGTCGATGCTACCCGACCCCTGGGTTACGCTCCACCCTCCAGAAATGAGGACAGCTCCTCCATCAGCGCTGGAGCTCCCGCCAGCAGAAATATTGACCATTGCGCCGAGTTGACCGCCGCTCCAGCCGCCAGCTACACTCATGTTACCCCAGCAACACCCCCGCTTCCTGACAAGATACTTACGTTCCCAGCCAAAGTGCCTGAGTCCCCGTTGCCACCACCACACTACCCGAGGCGCCGGCAGCGGCGATCCCCGACGAAAGAGTCACTCGTCCAGAAGACACGCCGCCGACTCCAGCGCCGGACGATATGCCGACAATCCCGCTGGCAAGTGCGTCGCTCGCCCCGGACTGGACAGACACCGCACCTCCACGGCCAATGCTCGATCGACCACCAGAAAGCAGGATGTCGCCGACTACGTCACGCGCAGCACCCGACGAAATCGAGACCATGCCGCTCGACCCTTGACCGCCTCCAGAAGAGATATCGAGCCGTCCACTGAACCCCCTGAGCTCGAGTTTCGAGAAGTAATCAATATCGCGCCTGAAGTCGAACCTCCTCCTCCTGAGACGACGTCGATCTTTCCGCCCATATTCGAGCTGCTGTTCCCGGAGACAACCTGGACAGACCCGCCTGCCACGCCAATGCCCGAGCCAGCAGTTAGTCGAAGAGAGCCGACCGAGACGCTGCTGTCTCCAGAAGCCATGTTCACGCCTCCAGAGAGAGACGAAGCCGACGAGCCCGTTCCGACAGTGATGGACCCACTCGCGCCATTACTAGTTGGGGCGGTTCGGAGAGAAACCGAGGCAGATACGTCGCTGACGCCTCCAGAAGAGACGCCCGACGAAATGTCAACTGTGCCTAGTGATCCTCGCCCGGATGCAATACTCACCGGCCCAGCGCTGCGCATGGTATCAGACACACTAGAGGACACCGTCACGGCGCCGCCGGTGCCAGCAGACCCTGTCGCGCCGGCCACTACCTCGACAGATCCTCCCTTCGACAAGCCGCTACCACCACCCACGGTGATAGAACCTCCTGTGCTGGAACCTCCGCCGGCGACAGAGATGGCGCCGCCGACACCACCGGCGGAACCCGAAGTACCTCCTGCCAAACGCACGGTGCCCACTGTTGTGGATGTCGGCGAAGATCCACTGCTGACGATCACGTCGCCCGACGTGCCGCTTGAGGAACTGCCCGATTCAATCTGGACCGGTCCGCTGTTCGAAGCCGACGCCACGCCAGCAGAGCGCAATCCAACCTTGCCAGAGTCGGCCATCGCGGACGTCCCCGACGAAATATCCACGATGCCGCCAATCCTTTGACAGTATCGCCGCCACTGACGACCACGCTGCCGCCGTTGTTAGCCGACGATTGTCCTCCAGCGATGAAAGCTACGCCCACAGTTGCGTCCGAGTCACCAGTAGCCACGCTTACGTTCCCACTTCCGCGAGACTTGGGGCCAGAACTTGACGCGGACGCAATCGAAATGCCGCCGGATGCACCAGTAGTGGAGGTGCCCGACACGACGCCCACGGAGCCGCCCGCGGTATTAGACCCGGATGACCCCGCCGAGAGCGCCACTGACCCGCCATTGCCTGAGAGGCTGGATCCAGCACCAATCACGACGTTGCCGCTAGTCCCACTAATAGAGTCGCCGGAACGTAACTCGACGAGACCGCTTGTCACCGGACCAACTCCTCGACCAGATAGAATGCTCACATTGCCAGCAACAGCACCAGAGTCCCCGTTGCCACCACCACACTACCCGAGGCGCCGGCAGCGGCGATCCCCGACGAAAGAGTCACTCGTCCAGAAGACACGCCGCCGACTCCAGCGCCGGACGATATGCCGACAATCCCGCTGGCAAGTGCGTCGCTCGCCCCGGACTGGACAGACACCGCACCTCCACGGCCAATGCTCGATCGACCACCAGAAAGCAGGATGTCGCCGACTACGTCACGCGCAGCACCCGACGAAATCGAGACCATGCCGCTCGACCCTTGACCGCCTCCAGAAGAGATATCGAGCCGTCCACTGAACCCCCTGAGCTCGAGTTTCGAGAAGTAATCAATATCGCGCCTGAAGTCGAACCTCCTCCTCCTGAGACGACGTCGATCTTTCCGCCCATATTCGAGCTGCTGTTCCCGGAGACAACCTGGACAGACCCGCCTGCCACGCCAATGCCCGAGCCAGCAGTTAGTCGAAGAGAGCCGACCGAGACGCTGCTGTCTCCAGAAGCCATGTTCACGCCTCCAGAGAGAGACGAAGCCGACGAGCCCGTTCCGACAGTGATGGACCCACTCGCGCCATTACTAGTTGGGGCGGTTCGGAGAGAAACCGAGGCAGATACGTCGCTGACGCCTCCAGAAGAGACGCCCGACGAAATGTCAACTGTGCCTAGTGATCCTCGCCCGGATGCAATACTCACCGGCCCAGCGCTGCGCATGGTATCAGACACACTAGAGGACACCGTCACGGCGCCGCCGGTGCCAGCAGACCCTGTCGCGCCGGCCACTACCTCGACAGATCCTCCCTTCGACAAGCCGCTACCACCACCCACGGTGATAGAACCTCCTGTGCTGGAACCTCCGCCGGCGACAGAGATGGCGCCGCCGACACCACCGGCGGAACCCGAAGTACCTCCTGCCAAACGCACGGTGCCCACTGTTGTGGATGTCGGCGAAGATCCACTGCTGACGATCACGTCGCCCGACGTGCCGCTTGAGGAACTGCCCGATTCAATCTGGACCGGTCCGCTGTTCGAAGCCGACGCCACGCCAGCAGAGCGCAATCCAACCTTGCCAGAGTCGGCCATCGCGGACGTCCCCGACGAAATATCCACGATGCCGCCAATCCTTTGACAGTATCGCCGCCACTGACGACCACGCTGCCGCCGTTGTTAGCCGACGATTGTCCTCCAGCGATGAAAGCTACGCCCACAGTTGCGTCCGAGTCACCAGTAGCCACGCTTACGTTCCCACTTCCGCGAGACTTGGGGCCAGAACTTGACGCGGACGCAATCGAAATGCCGCCGGATGCACCAGTAGTGGAGGTGCCCGACACGACGCCCACGGAGCCGCCCGCGGTATTAGACCCGGATGACCCCGCCGAGAGCGCCACTGACCCGCCATTGCCTGAGAGGCTGGATCCAGCACCAATCACGACGTTGCCGCTAGTCCCACTAATAGAGTCGCCGGAACGTAACTCGACGAGACCGCTTGTCACCGGACCAACTCCTCGACCAGATAGAATGCTCACATTGCCAGCAACAGCACCAGAGTCCCCGTTGCCACCACCACACTACCCGAGGCGCCGGCAGCGGCGATCCCCGACGAAAGAGTCACTCGTCCAGAAGACACGCCGCCGACTCCAGCGCCGGACGATATGCCGACAATCCCGCTGGCAAGTGCGTCGCTCGCCCCGGACTGGACAGACACCGCACCTCCACGGCCAATGCTCGATCGACCACCAGAAAGCAGGATGTCGCCGACTACGTCACGCGCAGCACCCGACGAAATCGAGACCATGCCGCTCGACCCTTGACCGCCTCCAGAAGAGATATCGAGCCGTCCACTGAACCCCCTGAGCTCGAGTTTCGAGAAGTAATCAATATCGCGCCTGAAGTCGAACCTCCTCCTCCTGAGACGACGTCGATCTTTCCGCCCATATTCGAGCTGCTGTTCCCGGAGACAACCTGGACAGACCCGCCTGCCACGCCAATGCCCGAGCCAGCAGTTAGTCGAAGAGAGCCGACCGAGACGCTGCTGTCTCCAGAAGCCATGTTCACGCCTCCAGAGAGAGACGAAGCCGACGAGCCCGTTCCGACAGTGATGGACCCACTCGCGCCATTACTAGTTGGGGCGGTTCGGAGAGAAACCGAGGCAGATACGTCGCTGACGCCTCCAGAAGAGACGCCCGACGAAATGTCAACTGTGCCTAGTGATCCTCGCCCGGATGCAATACTCACCGGCCCAGCGCTGCGCATGGTATCAGACACACTAGAGGACACCGTCACGGCGCCGCCGGTGCCAGCAGACCCTGTCGCGCCGGCCACTACCTCGACAGATCCTCCCTTCGACAAGCCGCTACCACCACCCACGGTGATAGAACCTCCTGTGCTGGAACCTCCGCCGGCGACAGAGATGGCGCCGCCGACACCACCGGCGGAACCCGAAGTACCTCCTGCCAAACGCACGGTGCCCACTGTTGTGGATGTCGGCGAAGATCCACTGCTGACGATCACGTCGCCCGACGTGCCGCTTGAGGAACTGCCCGATTCAATCTGGACCGGTCCGCTGTTCGAAGCCGACGCCACGCCAGCAGAGCGCAATCCAACCTTGCCAGAGTCGGCCATCGCGGACGTCCCCGACGAAATATCCACGATGCCGCCAATCCCTTTGACAGTATCGCCGCCACTGACGACCACGCTGCCGCCGTTGTTAGCCGACGATTGTCCTCCAGCGAT
Source organism: Phytophthora macrochlamydospora (assembly GCA_011947325.1). Taxonomy (NCBI): domain Eukaryota; phylum Oomycota; class Peronosporomycetes; order Peronosporales; family Peronosporaceae; genus Phytophthora; species Phytophthora macrochlamydospora. The sequence continues at coordinate 1,081,974 of JAAVTH010000384.1, read as the reverse complement.
GAAAGCTACGCCCACAGTTGCGTCCGAGTCACCAGTAGCCACGCTTACGTTCCCACTTCCGCGAGACTTGGGGCCAGAACTTGACGCGGACGCAATCGAAATGCCGCCGGATGCACCAGTAGTGGAGGTGCCCGACACGACGCCCACGGAGCCGCCCGCGGTATTAGACCCGGATGACCCCGCCGAGAGCGCCACTGACCCGCCATTGCCTGAGAGGCTGGATCCAGCACCAATCACGACGTTGCCGCTAGTCCCACTAATAGAGTCGCCGGAACGTAACTCGACGAGACCGCTTGTCACCGGACCAACTCCTCGACCAGATAGAATGCTCACATTGCCAGCAACAGCACCAGAGTCCCCCGTTGCCACCACCACACTACCCGAGGCGCCGGCAGCGGCGATCCCCGACGAAAGAGTCACTCGTCCAGAAGACACGCCGCCGACTCCAGCGCCGGACGATATGCCGACAATCCCGCTGGCAAGTGCGTCGCTCGCCCCGGACTGGACAGACACCGCACCTCCACGGCCAATGCTCGATCGACCACCAGAAAGCAGGATGTCGCCGACTACGTCACGCGCAGCACCCGACGAAATCGAGACCATGCCGCTCGACCCTTGACCGCCTCCAGAAGAGATATCGAGCCGTCCACTGAACCCCCTGAGCTCGAGTTTCGAGAAGTAATCAATATCGCGCCTGAAGTCGAACCTCCTCCTCCTGAGACGACGTCGATCTTTCCGCCCATATTCGAGCTGCTGTTCCCGGAGACAACCTGGACAGACCCGCCTGCCACGCCAATGCCCGAGCCAGCAGTTAGTCGAAGAGAGCCGACCGAGACGCTGCTGTCTCCAGAAGCCATGTTCACGCCTCCAGAGAGAGACGAAGCCGACGAGCCCGTTCCGACAGTGATGGACCCACTCGCGCCATTACTAGTTGGGGCGGTTCGGAGAGAAACCGAGGCAGATACGTCGCTGACGCCTCCAGAAGAGACGCCCGACGAAATGTCAACTGTGCCTAGTGATCCTCGCCCGGATGCAATACTCACCGGCCCAGCGCTGCGCATGGTATCAGACACACTAGAGGACACCGTCACGGCGCCGCCGGTGCCAGCAGACCCTGTCGCGCCGGCCACTACCTCGACAGATCCTCCCTTCGACAAGCCGCTACCACCACCCACGGTGATAGAACCTCCTGTGCTGGAACCTCCGCCGGCGACAGAGATGGCGCCGCCGACACCACCGGCGGAACCCGAAGTACCTCCTGCCAAACGCACGGTGCCCACTGTTGTGGATGTCGGCGAAGATCCACTGCTGACGATCACGTCGCCCGACGTGCCGCTTGAGGAACTGCCCGATTCAATCTGGACCGGTCCGCTGTTCGAAGCCGACGCCACGCCAGCAGAGCGCAATCCAACCTTGCCAGAGTCGGCCATCGCGGACGTCCCCGACGAAATATCCACGATGCCGCCAATCCCTTTGACAGTATCGCCGCCACTGACGACCACGCTGCCGCCGTTGTTAGCCGACGATTGTCCTCCAGCGATGAAAGCTACGCCCACAGTTGCGTCCGAGTCACCAGTAGCCACGCTTACGTTCCCACTTCCGCGAGACTTGGGGCCAGAACTTGACGCGGACGCAATCGAAATGCCGCCGGATGCACCAGTAGTGGAGGTGCCCGACACGACGCCCACGGAGCCGCCCGCGGTATTAGACCCGGATGACCCCGCCGAGAGCGCCACTGACCCGCCATTGCCTGAGAGGCTGGATCCAGCACCAATCACGACGTTGCCGCTAGTCCCACTAATAGAGTCGCCTGACTGAAGTTCTACCCAACCTGTTTCCCGAAATTAGTGTTGCCGGATCCGACGAGTATATCACCAGAGTTACCGGTAATTCCTGCATTAGTAGTTCCGATAGTGACGCTTCCAGTGTTTCCAGCGTCACTACCGCCGGAAGCTACAGCAACAGAGCCACCGACGCTTGATGATCCGGTTGCAGTTCCACCTTCCAGCGAAATGCTTCCACCATGGTCACTGCTGTCACCCACTCCGATCATAATGCTACCGGCTTGGCCGTTTAATGCATCACCAGTCACCACCTGAACGTTTCCACTAGAACTTGCTCGTGAAACTCCTGATTCTATTGAGACTGATCCGGTTCCAGATGTAGCTGTGCTTGTAGCATACCCCCGAGTCTGCACTAGACACAATCACGTTCCCGCTTTTGTCTGGCGTATTCCCAGATACGCGGAACCGTCGATGTTGCGCGTGAATCGCCGCGACAAGGTCTAAAATGACCTTTTGCTTGTCTATTTGATGAAAATTCATCAAACCGAAGTCGCTCTCGTTGAGATAGAAATCTTTCACACTAACGTACTCCGGAAACGTTTCGTGGGCTTGTTGCGCAATAATTCCTCGCACTACTGAGTCTTCAATCCCTCGAATCCGTCTCCACTCATCGGTGTACCGATACTGCTTGATTTCAAGTGTTTGCAAACGTTGAAGAATATCATCCTCGTCAATATCCTCAATATCGGTCTTAATCCGCCGGTCAGAAGGTGAAATCACTTGTGGAAACTGCGCTGGGACGGTACCAACAACCATATCATTACGGACTCTAAAGATGATCCCATCTGCAGTGACCGAGTTTGCATTCTCAAAATTGCTTCATCTGTAGATGTTTGCTTCGTAAAAGCCCCGCTAATAGAGACATTTCCATCAGCACTCGATATCACGACACCCCCATTTCCAACACCTATGGCTGCTTCATGATCTCCTGAAACAAGAGACACCGACCCGGCATTAGAACCACTTCCTGAAGTGAGTTTAATTCCACCGCTATGTGATCCATCCAAGCTCGGCTCGGTTTTAATCTCGACTTCTCCAGAAGTATCAGTCCCTGAAGCACCACTGGCGATTGTCACGTCACCTCCAGAGCCGTCCGTCGACGACCCGCCGGACACACTGACAGAGCCTCCCAAGCCGCTTGACGAAGACAAGCCGCCGCTCACCTAACGGAGCCAGCATCCCCGTCAACGTGTTGCCACCGGCCACTGTGATGGTGCCTCCATCCCCAGCACCACCACTAGACCCGCCGACCACATTCAGCGCGCCGCCATTCGAGCTGGCGCTAGACCCGCTCGCCACACTCACAGCGCCGGACGCGCCAGCCACGGCTTCCCCAGACACCAACGACACCGCGCCAGAAACCGACGCACCACTCGACGCAGCGCTACCAACAGACACAGCGCCGCTCGAGACGCTGCCGCCGCCGCTCACCACGGACACGACACCTCCCGTCGACGAGCTGCTAGAGCCTCCCGACACCGACACGTTGCCGGCCGTTCCGCCCGCAGAGCCAGACGCCACGGACACATTACCACTGAAGCTCGACGAAGAAGGTCCCGACGACACACTCACGTCGCCCGAAGCCGCGTCCGCGGACCCGCCGCTGCTGACCGACACGGAGCCGCTCGGGCCATCCCCGTCAAACTCACGCCGGTTGCAACACGCACGGAACCACTTCCGAGCAAACCGGCGCCAGAAGAGATAGCCACACGGCCGCCCACACCAGCGCCACTCATGCCGCCGTCGAGAGAAACACCTCCCCGATGGTCGTGCCAGACGAACCCACGCCGCCAGACAGAGAGACGCCGCCAGCGACGCCCGATGATCCACTCAAAGACCCGCCGCGCACGTTCACGCTGCCACCACCCACACTGTCACTAGTGCTGTCACCGGCAGCTATGTCCACTACCCCGCCGCCAGCACTGCGACGAACACCACTCACTAGGCTCACCACGCCATCCGGGCCGGATGACACAGACACGGAGCCTCCGCGTGCAGTCGCGCTGCCGGTCGAGCCGCCGTGGATGCCCACATTACCAGCATCCGACGACGTCGAAAGGCCACTCGCCACGATTACGTCGCCGCTTGAAGCGCTGGAGCTGTCACCAGACACCACCGACAGCGTCCCTGACGCGCCGGACACCGCACTGCCCGTGCGAACACTGATGTTGCCACTAGCGCCCGACCCCGCCGCAGCCCCGCTCCCAATATCGACGAGACCGCTGGCAGCGTCCGCGGCACTCGAGCCACTCTGTAACGTCACAGAGCCGCCCACGGAACCACCGCCACTGTGGCCACCGTGCACCGACACAGAGCCGCCGCTGTCTGCAGCGCTGGAGCCGCCGACCACAGCCACGGACCCAGACGTGCTGCTTGCAGAGCCACCGCTCCCCACCGTCACACTGCCAGACGCGCCGTTGACCGACGCACCACTGACTACTGCGACGGACCCACTCGCGTCCGCGGCAAACGAACCCACCGTCACGTCGCCACTGATCGCAGCCGTGTCACTGCCGCTGCCACTCAACACGGACACCGAGCCGCCCCGCGAGACGCCAGCGCCACCAAGGACAGACACCACGCCACCCGCGTTCGGGCCACCAGAAGCGCCGCCCTCCACTCGAACGGCACCTGCTACCGGGTCCACCGAAGAGGTCGACACCAGAGACGAACCACCCGTCACCTTCACGTCGCCCGCGGCGGACTGAACACTAGACCCAGCACGTATGTCAACGAGGCCGCCTCCAGCCTGGGACACACCCACGGTCAGATCGATGTTTCCTGCCGAAGCACTGCTACCGGACGACGAGCCAGACGAAATCGACACATTGCCCGACGCCACTCCAGCCGCACTCGACAGCCGCACCACGCCACTGCCAGCGGACCCTTCTCCACTCGTCAGAGACAGCGAGGCCCCGTTGCCAGCCGAGCTCAAACCAGCGGCCACCGTCACGGTACCGCCCGTTGCACCGGCACCACCACTCAGATCGATCGCACCGCCGGACCCAGACGCGCCGGAGCTGCTGCCTCCAGACACGCTCACAGACCCGCCAGAGTCGCCAGCGTCGCCACCGCCGACGCGCAACGGTCCACTGGGTCCTCTCATCGATGAGCCAGACGTGATCGAGACCAAGCCAGACGAACCGTCATCCGTCGGACCGCTCGACAGCGACACGGACCCACTGACGGCGCTGCCTGTGCCGGCGTGAGAACGCACCACCACCGTGCCGCTCTCGGTCGATACGCCCTCGCCGCTGACGATCGTCACATTGCCACCGGTCGACGCGTTGGACGCGCCGCCAACCACAGAAATGCCAGAGCCTTCTCCGCTTCCAGACGAACCCCGGACACGTCGATGGACCCAGCACGAGTCTCGCCGGACCCGCTCGCGATTCCGACAGACCCACTCGAGACACTACTAGCACTCGTGCTCACAGCGACATCGCCACTCGATCCACCCGACACCACGCCGGTCGACACGATCACGTTGCCACTAGTCGTGGCGCCGGCGCCGCTGGTCACAGACACAGACCCGCCGGCACTCGCATCAGACGACCCGGCCTCAACCGACACATCGCCTCCGTCGCCTAGCGCGTTCGGAGACCCCGCGATCTTCACTTTCTGTGCAGGAGACGAGCTCCTCACGGCGCCGCCGCGCAGCTCCACATCGCTGCCAGCCGCGACGCTGTCGCCTTGGATGACGCGCAGGCCACCGCCGGAGCCGCTACGGACGGCCACACTGCTCCCGGCAACACCACTTCCGGAAGCACCACTGGCGATTGTCACGTCACCTCCAGAGCCGTCCGTCGACGACCCGCCGGACACACTGACAGAGCCTCCCAAGCCGCTTGACGAAGACAAGCCGCCGCTCACCTTAACGGAGCCAGCATCCCCGTCAACGTGTTGCCACCGGCCACTGTGATGGTGCCTCCATCCCCAGCACCACCACTAGACCCGCCGACCACATTCAGCGCGCCGCCATTCGAGCTGGCGCTAGACCCGCTCGCCACACTCACAGCGCCGGACGCGCCAGCCACGGCTTCCCCAGACACCAACGACACCGCGCCAGAAACCGACGCACCACTCGACGCAGCGCTACCAACAGACACAGCGCCGCTCGAGACGCTGCCGCCGCCGCTCACCACGGACACGACACCTCCCGTCGACGAGCTGCTAGAGCCTCCCGACACCGACACGTTGCCGGCCGTTCCGCCCGCAGAGCCAGACGCCACGGACACATTACCACTGAAGCTCGACGAAGAAGGTCCCGACGACACACTCACGTCGCCCGAAGCCGCGTCCGCGGACCCGCCGCTGCTGACCGACACGGAGCCGCTCGGGCCATCCCCGTCAAACTCACGCCGGTTGCAACACGCACGGAACCACTTCCGAGCAAACCGGCGCCAGAAGAGATAGCCACACGGCCGCCCACACCAGCGCCACTCATGCCGCCGTCGAGAGAAACACCTCCCCGATGGTCGTGCCAGACGAACCCACGCCGCCAGACAGAGAGACGCCGCCAGCGACGCCCGATGATCCACTCAAAGACCCGCCGCGCACGTTCACGCTGCCACCACCCACACTGTCACTAGTGCTGTCACCGGCAGCTATGTCCACTACCCCGCCGCCAGCACTGCGACGAACACCACTCACTAGGCTCACCACGCCATCCGGGCCGGATGACACAGACACGGAGCCTCCGCGTGCAGTCGCGCTGCCGGTCGAGCCGCCGTGGATGCCCACATTACCAGCATCCGACGACGTCGAAAGGCCACTCGCCACGATTACGTCGCCGCTTGAAGCGCTGGAGCTGTCACCAGACACCACCGACAGCGTCCCTGACGCGCCGGACACCGCACTGCCCGTGCGAACACTGATGTTGCCACTAGCGCCCGACCCCGCCGCAGCCCCGCTCCCAATATCGACGAGACCGCTGGCAGCGTCCGCGGCACTCGAGCCACTCTGTAACGTCACAGAGCCGCCCACGGAACCACCGCCACTGTGGCCACCGTGCACCGACACAGAGCCGCCGCTGTCTGCAGCGCTGGAGCCGCCGACCACAGCCACGGACCCAGACGTGCTGCTTGCAGAGCCACCGCTCCCCACCGTCACACTGCCAGACGCGCCGTTGACCGACGCACCACTGACTACTGCGACGGACCCACTCGCGTCCGCGGCAAACGAACCCACCGTCACGTCGCCACTGATCGCAGCCGTGTCACTGCCGCTGCCACTCAACACGGACACCGAGCCGCCCCGCGAGACGCCAGCGCCACCAAGGACAGACACCACGCCACCCGCGTTCGGGCCACCAGAAGCGCCGCCCTCCACTCGAACGGCACCTGCTACCGGGTCCACCGAAGAGGTCGACACCAGAGACGAACCACCCGTCACCTTCACGTCGCCCGCGGCGGACTGAACACTAGACCCAGCACGTATGTCAACGAGGCCGCCTCCAGCCTGGGACACACCCACGGTCAGATCGATGTTTCCTGCCGAAGCACTGCTACCGGACGACGAGCCAGACGAAATCGACACATTGCCCGACGCCACTCCAGCCGCACTCGACAGCCGCACCACGCCACTGCCAGCGGACCCTTCTCCACTCGTCAGAGACAGCGAGGCCCCGTTGCCAGCCGAGCTCAAACCAGCGGCCACCGTCACGGTACCGCCCGTTGCACCGGCACCACCACTCAGATCGATCGCACCGCCGGACCCAGACGCGCCGGAGCTGCTGCCTCCAGACACGCTCACAGACCCGCCAGAGTCGCCAGCGTCGCCACCGCCGACGCGCAACGGTCCACTGGGTCCTCTCATCGATGAGCCAGACGTGATCGAGACCAAGCCAGACGAACCGTCATCCGTCGGACCGCTCGACAGCGACACGGACCCACTGACGGCGCTGCCTGTGCCGGCGTGAGAACGCACCACCACCGTGCCGCTCTCGGTCGATACGCCCTCGCCGCTGACGATCGTCACATTGCCACCGGTCGACGCGTTGGACGCGCCGCCAACCACAGAAATGCCAGAGCCTTCTCCGCTTCCAGACGAACCCCGGACACGTCGATGGACCCAGCACGAGTCTCGCCGGACCCGCTCGCGATTCCGACAGACCCACTCGAGACACTACTAGCACTCGTGCTCACAGCGACATCGCCACTCGATCCACCCGACACCACGCCGGTCGACACGATCACGTTGCCACTAGTCGTGGCGCCGGCGCCGCTGGTCACAGACACAGACCCGCCGGCACTCGCATCAGACGACCCGGCCTCAACCGACACATCGCCTCCGTCGCCTAGCGCGTTCGGAGACCCCGCGATCTTCACTTTCTGTGCAGGAGACGAGCTCCTCACGGCGCCGCCGCGCAGCTCCACATCGCTGCCAGCCGCGACGCTGTCGCCTTGGATGACGCGCAGGCCACCGCCGGAGCCGCTACGGACGGCCACACTGCTCCCGGCAACACCACTTCCGGAAGCACCACTGGCGATTGTCACGTCACCTCCAGAGCCGTCCGTCGACGACCCGCCGGACACACTGACAGAGCCTCCCAAGCCGCTTGACGAAGACAAGCCGCCGCTCACCTAACGGAGCCAGCATCCCCGTCAACGTGTTGCCACCGGCCACTGTGATGGTGCCTCCATCCCCAGCACCACCACTAGACCCGCCGACCACATTCAGCGCGCCGCCATTCGAGCTGGCGCTAGACCCGCTCGCCACACTCACAGCGCCGGACGCGCCAGCCACGGCTTCCCCAGACACCAACGACACCGCGCCAGAAACCGACGCACCACTCGACGCAGCGCTACCAACAGACACAGCGCCGCTCGAGACGCTGCCGCCGCCGCTCACCACGGACACGACACCTCCCGTCGACGAGCTGCTAGAGCCTCCCGACACCGACACGTTGCCGGCCGTTCCGCCCGCAGAGCCAGACGCCACGGACACATTACCACTGAAGCTCGACGAAGAAGGTCCCGACGACACACTCACGTCGCCCGAAGCCGCGTCCGCGGACCCGCCGCTGCTGACCGACACGGAGCCGCTCGGGCCATCCCCGTCAAACTCACGCCGGTTGCAACACGCACGGAACCACTTCCGAGCAAACCGGCGCCAGAAGAGATAGCCACACGGCCGCCCACACCAGCGCCACTCATGCCGCCGTCGAGAGAAACACCTCCCCGATGGTCGTGCCAGACGAACCCACGCCGCCAGACAGAGAGACGCCGCCAGCGACGCCCGATGATCCACTCAAAGACCCGCCGCGCACGTTCACGCTGCCACCACCCACACTGTCACTAGTGCTGTCACCGGCAGCTATGTCCACTACCCCGCCGCCAGCACTGCGACGAACACCACTCACTAGGCTCACCACGCCATCCGGGCCGGATGACACAGACACGGAGCCTCCGCGTGCAGTCGCGCTGCCGGTCGAGCCGCCGTGGATGCCCACATTACCAGCATCCGACGACGTCGAAAGGCCACTCGCCACGATTACGTCGCCGCTTGAAGCGCTGGAGCTGTCACCAGACACCACCGACAGCGTCCCTGACGCGCCGGACACCGCACTGCCCGTGCGAACACTGATGTTGCCACTAGCGCCCGACCCCGCCGCAGCCCCGCTCCCAATATCGACGAGACCGCTGGCAGCGTCCGCGGCACTCGAGCCACTCTGTAACGTCACAGAGCCGCCCACGGAACCACCGCCACTGTGGCCACCGTGCACCGACACAGAGCCGCCGCTGTCTGCAGCGCTGGAGCCGCCGACCACAGCCACGGACCCAGACGTGCTGCTTGCAGAGCCACCGCTCCCCACCGTCACACTGCCAGACGCGCCGTTGACCGACGCACCACTGACTACTGCGACGGACCCACTCGCGTCCGCGGCAAACGAACCCACCGTCACGTCGCCACTGATCGCAGCCGTGTCACTGCCGCTGCCACTCAACACGGACACCGAGCCGCCCCGCGAGACGCCAGCGCCACCAAGGACAGACACCACGCCACCCGCGTTCGGGCCACCAGAAGCGCCGCCCTCCACTCGAACGGCACCTGCTACCGGGTCCACCGAAGAGGTCGACACCAGAGACGAACCACCCGTCACCTTCACGTCGCCCGCGGCGGACTGAACACTAGACCCAGCACGTATGTCAACGAGGCCGCCTCCAGCCTGGGACACACCCACGGTCAGATCGATGTTTCCTGCCGAAGCACTGCTACCGGACGACGAGCCAGACGAAATCGACACATTGCCCGACGCCACTCCAGCCGCACTCGACAGCCGCACCACGCCACTGCCAGCGGACCCTTCTCCACTCGTCAGAGACAGCGAGGCCCCGTTGCCAGCCGAGCTCAAACCAGCGGCCACCGTCACGGTACCGCCCGTTGCACCGGCACCACCACTCAGATCGATCGCACCGCCGGACCCAGACGCGCCGGAGCTGCTGCCTCCAGACACGCTCACAGACCCGCCAGAGTCGCCAGCGTCGCCACCGCCGACGCGCAACGGTCCACTGGGTCCTCTCATCGATGAGCCAGACGTGATCGAGACCAAGCCAGACGAACCGTCATCCGTCGGACCGCTCGACAGCGACACGGACCCACTGACGGCGCTGCCTGTGCCGGCGTGAGAACGCACCACCACCGTGCCGCTCTCGGTCGATACGCCCTCGCCGCTGACGATCGTCACATTGCCACCGGTCGACGCGTTGGACGCGCCGCCAACCACAGAAATGCCAGAGCCTTCTCCGCTTCCAGACGAACCCCGGACACGTCGATGGACCCAGCACGAGTCTCGCCGGACCCGCTCGCGATTCCGACAGACCCACTCGAGACACTACTAGCACTCGTGCTCACAGCGACATCGCCACTCGATCCACCCGACACCACGCCGGTCGACACGATCACGTTGCCACTAGTCGTGGCGCCGGCGCCGCTGGTCACAGACACAGACCCGCCGGCACTCGCATCAGACGACCCGGCCTCAACCGACACATCGCCTCCGTCGCCTAGCGCGTTCGGAGACCCCGCGATCTTCACTTTCTGTGCAGGAGACGAGCTCCTCACGGCGCCGCCGCGCAGCTCCACATCGCTGCCAGCCGCGACGCTGTCGCCTTGGATGACGCGCAGGCCACCGCCGGAGCCGCTACGGACGGCCACACTGCTCCCGGCAACACCACTTCCGGAAGCACCACTGGCGATTGTCACGTCACCTCCAGAGCCGTCCGTCGACGACCCGCCGGACACACTGACAGAGCCTCCCAAGCCGCTTGACGAAGACAAGCCGCCGCTCACCTTAACGGAGCCAGCATCCCCGTCAACGTGTTGCCACCGGCCACTGTGATGGTGCCTCCATCCCCAGCACCACCACTAGACCCGCCGACCACATTCAGCGCGCCGCCATTCGAGCTGGCGCTAGACCCGCTCGCCACACTCACAGCGCCGGACGCGCCAGCCACGGCTTCCCCAGACACCAACGACACCGCGCCAGAAACCGACGCACCACTCGACGCAGCGCTACCAACAGACACAGCGCCGCTCGAGACGCTGCCGCCGCCGCTCACCACGGACACGACACCTCCCGTCGACGAGCTGCTAGAGCCTCCCGACACCGACACGTTGCCGGCCGTTCCGCCCGCAGAGCCAGACGCCACGGACACATTACCACTGAAGCTCGACGAAGAAGGTCCCGACGACACACTCACGTCGCCCGAAGCCGCGTCCGCGGACCCGCCGCTGCTGACCGACACGGAGCCGCTCGGGCCATCCCCGTCAAACTCACGCCGGTTGCAACACGCACGGAACCACTTCCGAGCAAACCGGCGCCAGAAGAGATAGCCACACGGCCGCCCACACCAGCGCCACTCATGCCGCCGTCGAGAGAAACACCTCCCCGATGGTCGTGCCAGACGAACCCACGCCGCCAGACAGAGAGACGCCGCCAGCGACGCCCGATGATCCACTCAAAGACCCGCCGCGCACGTTCACGCTGCCACCACCCACACTGTCACTAGTGCTGTCACCGGCAGCTATGTCCACTACCCCGCCGCCAGCACTGCGACGAACACCACTCACTAGGCTCACCACGCCATCCGGGCCGGATGACACAGACACGGAGCCTCCGCGTGCAGTCGCGCTGCCGGTCGAGCCGCCGTGGATGCCCACATTACCAGCATCCGACGACGTCGAAAGGCCACTCGCCACGATTACGTCGCCGCTTGAAGCGCTGGAGCTGTCACCAGACACCACCGACAGCGTCCCTGACGCGCCGGACACCGCACTGCCCGTGCGAACACTGATGTTGCCACTAGCGCCCGACCCCGCCGCAGCCCCGCTCCCAATATCGACGAGACCGCTGGCAGCGTCCGCGGCACTCGAGCCACTCTGTAACGTCACAGAGCCGCCCACGGAACCACCGCCACTGTGGCCACCGTGCACCGACACAGAGCCGCCGCTGTCTGCAGCGCTGGAGCCGCCGACCACAGCCACGGACCCAGACGTGCTGCTTGCAGAGCCACCGCTCCCCACCGTCACACTGCCAGACGCGCCGTTGACCGACGCACCACTGACTACTGCGACGGACCCACTCGCGTCCGCGGCAAACGAACCCACCGTCACGTCGCCACTGATCGCAGCCGTGTCACTGCCGCTGCCACTCAACACGGACACCGAGCCGCCCCGCGAGACGCCAGCGCCACCAAGGACAGACACCACGCCACCCGCGTTCGGGCCACCAGAAGCGCCGCCCTCCACTCGAACGGCACCTGCTACCGGGTCCACCGAAGAGGTCGACACCAGAGACGAACCACCCGTCACCTTCACGTCGCCCGCGGCGGACTGAACACTAGACCCAGCACGTATGTCAACGAGGCCGCCTCCAGCCTGGGACACACCCACGGTCAGATCGATGTTTCCTGCCGAAGCACTGCTACCGGACGACGAGCCAGACGAAATCGACACATTGCCCGACGCCACTCCAGCCGCACTCGACAGCCGCACCACGCCACTGCCAGCGGACCCTTCTCCACTCGTCAGAGACAGCGAGGCCCCGTTGCCAGCCGAGCTCAAACCAGCGGCCACCGTCACGGTACCGCCCGTTGCACCGGCACCACCACTCAGATCGATCGCACCGCCGGACCCAGACGCGCCGGAGCTGCTGCCTCCAGACACGCTCACAGACCCGCCAGAGTCGCCAGCGTCGCCACCGCCGACGCGCAACGGTCCACTGGGTCCTCTCATCGATGAGCCAGACGTGATCGAGACCAAGCCAGACGAACCGTCATCCGTCGGACCGCTCGACAGCGACACGGACCCACTGACGGCGCTGCCTGTGCCGGCGTGAGAACGCACCACCACCGTGCCGCTCTCGGTCGATACGCCCTCGCCGCTGACGATCGTCACATTGCCACCGGTCGACGCGTTGGACGCGCCGCCAACCACAGAAATGCCAGAGCCTTCTCCGCTTCCAGACGAACCCCGGACACGTCGATGGACCCAGCACGAGTCTCGCCGGACCCGCTCGCGATTCCGACAGACCCACTCGAGACACTACTAGCACTCGTGCTCACAGCGACATCGCCACTCGATCCACCCGACACCACGCCGGTCGACACGATCACGTTGCCACTAGTCGTGGCGCCGGCGCCGCTGGTCACAGACACAGACCCGCCGGCACTCGCATCAGACGACCCGGCCTCAACCGACACATCGCCTCCGTCGCCTAGCGCGTTCGGAGACCCCGCGATCTTCACTTTCTGTGCAGGAGACGAGCTCCTCACGGCGCCGCCGCGCAGCTCCACATCGCTGCCAGCCGCGACGCTGTCGCCTTGGATGACGCGCAGGCCACCGCCGGAGCCGCTACGGACGGCCACACTGCTCCCGGCAACACCACTTCCGGAAGCACCACTGGCGATTGTCACGTCACCTCCAGAGCCGTCCGTCGACGACCCGCCGGACACACTGACAGAGCCTCCCAAGCCGCTTGACGAAGACAAGCCGCCGCTCACCTTAACGGAGCCAGCATCCCCGTCAACGTGTTGCCACCGGCCACTGTGATGGTGCCTCCATCCCCAGCACCACCACTAGACCCGCCGACCACATTCAGCGCGCCGCCATTCGAGCTGGCGCTAGACCCGCTCGCCACACTCACAGCGCCGGACGCGCCAGCCACGGCTTCCCCAGACACCAACGACACCGCGCCAGAAACCGACGCACCACTCGACGCAGCGCTACCAACAGACACAGCGCCGCTCGAGACGCTGCCGCCGCCGCTCACCACGGACACGACACCTCCCGTCGACGAGCTGCTAGAGCCTCCCGACACCGACACGTTGCCGGCCGTTCCGCCCGCAGAGCCAGACGCCACGGACACATTACCACTGAAGCTCGACGAAGAAGGTCCCGACGACACACTCACGTCGCCCGAAGCCGCGTCCGCGGACCCGCCGCTGCTGACCGACACGGAGCCGCTCGGGCCATCCCCGTCAAACTCACGCCGGTTGCAACACGCACGGAACCACTTCCGAGCAAACCGGCGCCAGAAGAGATAGCCACACGGCCGCCCACACCAGCGCCACTCATGCCGCCGTCGAGAGAAACACCTCCCCGATGGTCGTGCCAGACGAACCCACGCCGCCAGACAGAGAGACGCCGCCAGCGACGCCCGATGATCCACTCAAAGACCCGCCGCGCACGTTCACGCTGCCACCACCCACACTGTCACTAGTGCTGTCACCGGCAGCTATGTCCACTACCCCGCCGCCAGCACTGCGACGAACACCACTCACTAGGCTCACCACGCCATCCGGGCCGGATGACACAGACACGGAGCCTCCGCGTGCAGTCGCGCTGCCGGTCGAGCCGCCGTGGATGCCCACATTACCAGCATCCGACGACGTCGAAAGGCCACTCGCCACGATTACGTCGCCGCTTGAAGCGCTGGAGCTGTCACCAGACACCACCGACAGCGTCCCTGACGCGCCGGACACCGCACTGCCCGTGCGAACACTGATGTTGCCACTAGCGCCCGACCCCGCCGCAGCCCCGCTCCCAATATCGACGAGACCGCTGGCAGCGTCCGCGGCACTCGAGCCACTCTGTAACGTCACAGAGCCGCCCACGGAACCACCGCCACTGTGGCCACCGTGCACCGACACAGAGCCGCCGCTGTCTGCAGCGCTGGAGCCGCCGACCACAGCCACGGACCCAGACGTGCTGCTTGCAGAGCCACCGCTCCCCACCGTCACACTGCCAGACGCGCCGTTGACCGACGCACCACTGACTACTGCGACGGACCCACTCGCGTCCGCGGCAAACGAACCCACCGTCACGTCGCCACTGATCGCAGCCGTGTCACTGCCGCTGCCACTCAACACGGACACCGAGCCGCCCCGCGAGACGCCAGCGCCACCAAGGACAGACACCACGCCACCCGCGTTCGGGCCACCAGAAGCGCCGCCCTCCACTCGAACGGCACCTGCTACCGGGTCCACCGAAGAGGTCGACACCAGAGACGAACCACCCGTCACCTTCACGTCGCCCGCGGCGGACTGAACACTAGACCCAGCACGTATGTCAACGAGGCCGCCTCCAGCCTGGGACACACCCACGGTCAGATCGATGTTTCCTGCCGAAGCACTGCTACCGGACGACGAGCCAGACGAAATCGACACATTGCCCGACGCCACTCCAGCCGCACTCGACAGCCGCACCACGCCACTGCCAGCGGACCCTTCTCCACTCGTCAGAGACAGCGAGGCCCCGTTGCCAGCCGAGCTCAAACCAGCGGCCACCGTCACGGTACCGCCCGTTGCACCGGCACCACCACTCAGATCGATCGCACCGCCGGACCCAGACGCGCCGGAGCTGCTGCCTCCAGACACGCTCACAGACCCGCCAGAGTCGCCAGCGTCGCCACCGCCGACGCGCAACGGTCCACTGGGTCCTCTCATCGATGAGCCAGACGTGATCGAGACCAAGCCAGACGAACCGTCATCCGTCGGACCGCTCGACAGCGACACGGACCCACTGACGGCGCTGCCTGTGCCGGCGTGAGAACGCACCACCACCGTGCCGCTCTCGGTCGATACGCCCTCGCCGCTGACGATCGTCACATTGCCACCGGTCGACGCGTTGGACGCGCCGCCAACCACAGAAATGCCAGAGCCTTCTCCGCTTCCAGACGAACCCCGGACACGTCGATGGACCCAGCACGAGTCTCGCCGGACCCGCTCGCGATTCCGACAGACCCACTCGAGACACTACTAGCACTCGTGCTCACAGCGACATCGCCACTCGATCCACCCGACACCACGCCGGTCGACACGATCACGTTGCCACTAGTCGTGGCGCCGGCGCCGCTGGTCACAGACACAGACCCGCCGGCACTCGCATCAGACGACCCGGCCTCAACCGACACATCGCCTCCGTCGCCTAGCGCGTTCGGAGACCCCGCGATCTTCACTTTCTGTGCAGGAGACGAGCTCCTCACGGCGCCGCCGCGCAGCTCCACATCGCTGCCAGCCGCGACGCTGTCGCCTTGGATGACGCGCAGGCCACCGCCGGAGCCGCTACGGACGGCCACACTGCTCCCGGCAACACCACTTCCGGAAGCACCACTGGCGATTGTCACGTCACCTCCAGAGCCGTCCGTCGACGACCCGCCGGACACACTGACAGAGCCTCCCAAGCCGCTTGACGAAGACAAGCCGCCGCTCACCTTAACGGAGCCAGCATCCCCGTCAACGTGTTGCCACCGGCCACTGTGATGGTGCCTCCATCCCCAGCACCACCACTAGACCCGCCGACCACATTCAGCGCGCCGCCATTCGAGCTGGCGCTAGACCCGCTCGCCACACTCACAGCGCCGGACGCGCCAGCCACGGCTTCCCCAGACACCAACGACACCGCGCCAGAAACCGACGCACCACTCGACGCAGCGCTACCAACAGACACAGCGCCGCTCGAGACGCTGCCGCCGCCGCTCACCACGGACACGACACCTCCCGTCGACGAGCTGCTAGAGCCTCCCGACACCGACACGTTGCCGGCCGTTCCGCCCGCAGAGCCAGACGCCACGGACACATTACCACTGAAGCTCGACGAAGAAGGTCCCGACGACACACTCACGTCGCCCGAAGCCACGTCCGCGGACCCGCCGCTGCTGACCGACACGGAGCCGCTCGGGCCATCCCCGTCAAACTCACGCCGGTTGCAACACGCACGGAACCACTTCCGAGCAAACCGGCGCCAGAAGAGATAGCCACACGGCCGCCCACACCAGCGCCACTCATGCCGCCGTCGAGAGAAACACCTCCCCGATGGTCGTGCCAGACGAACCCACGCCGCCAGACAGAGACGCCGCCAGCGACGCCCGATGATCCACTCAAAGACCCGCCGCGCACGTTCACGCTGCCACCACCCACACTGTCACTAGTGCTGTCACCGGCAGCTATGTCCACTACCCCGCCGCCAGCACTGCGACGAACACCACTCACTAGGCTCACCACGCCATCCGGGCCGGATGACACAGACACGGAGCCTCCGCGTGCAGTCGCGCTGCCGGTCGAGCCGCCGTGGATGCCCACATTACCAGCATCCGACGACGTCGAAAGGCCACTCGCCACGATTACGTCGCCGCTTGAAGCGCTGGAGCTGTCACCAGACACCACCGACAGCGTCCCTGACGCGCCGGACACCGCACTGCCCGTGCGAACACTGATGTTGCCACTAGCGCCCGACCCCGCCGCAGCCCCGCTCCCAATATCGACGAGACCGCTGGCAGCGTCCGCGGCACTCGAGCCACTCTGTAACGTCACAGAGCCGCCCACGGAACCACCGCCACTGTGGCCACCGTGCACCGACACAGAGCCGCCGCTGTCTGCAGCGCTGGAGCCGCCGACCACAGCCACGGACCCAGACGTGCTGCTTGCAGAGCCACCGCTCCCCACCGTCACACTGCCAGACGCGCCGTTGACCGACGCAC
Organism: Phytophthora macrochlamydospora; assembly: GCA_011947325.1. Lineage (NCBI taxonomy): Eukaryota > Oomycota > Peronosporomycetes > Peronosporales > Peronosporaceae > Phytophthora > Phytophthora macrochlamydospora. The sequence continues at coordinate 1,064,148 of JAAVTH010000384.1, read as the reverse complement.
CACTGACTACTGCGACGGACCCACTCGCGTCCGCGGCAAACGAACCCACCGTCACGTCGCCACTGATCGCAGCCGTGTCACTGCCGCTGCCACTCAACACGGACACCGAGCCGCCCCGCGAGACGCCAGCGCCACCAAGGACAGACACCACGCCACCCGCGTTCGGGCCACCAGAAGCGCCGCCCTCCACTCGAACGGCACCTGCTACCGGGTCCACCGAAGAGGTCGACACCAGAGACGAACCACCCGTCACCTTCACGTCGCCCGCGGCGGACTGAACACTAGACCCAGCACGTATGTCAACGAGGCCGCCTCCAGCCTGGGACACACCCACGGTCAGATCGATGTTTCCTGCCGAAGCACTGCTACCGGACGACGAGCCAGACGAAATCGACACATTGCCCGACGCCACTCCAGCCGCACTCGACAGCCGCACCACGCCACTGCCAGCGGACCCTTCTCCACTCGTCAGAGACAGCGAGGCCCCGTTGCCAGCCGAGCTCAAACCAGCGGCCACCGTCACGGTACCGCCCGTTGCACCGGCACCACCACTCAGATCGATCGCACCGCCGGACCCAGACGCGCCGGAGCTGCTGCCTCCAGACACGCTCACAGACCCGCCAGAGTCGCCAGCGTCGCCACCGCCGACGCGCAACGGTCCACTGGGTCCTCTCATCGATGAGCCAGACGTGATCGAGACCAAGCCAGACGAACCGTCATCCGTCGGACCGCTCGACAGCGACACGGACCCACTGACGGCGCTGCCTGTGCCGGCGTGAGAACGCACCACCACCGTGCCGCTCTCGGTCGATACGCCCTCGCCGCTGACGATCGTCACATTGCCACCGGTCGACGCGTTGGACGCGCCGCCAACCACAGAAATGCCAGAGCCTTCTCCGCTTCCAGACGAACCCCGGACACGTCGATGGACCCAGCACGAGTCTCGCCGGACCCGCTCGCGATTCCGACAGACCCACTCGAGACACTACTAGCACTCGTGCTCACAGCGACATCGCCACTCGATCCACCCGACACCACGCCGGTCGACACGATCACGTTGCCACTAGTCGTGGCGCCGGCGCCGCTGGTCACAGACACAGACCCGCCGGCACTCGCATCAGACGACCCGGCCTCAACCGACACATCGCCTCCGTCGCCTAGCGCGTTCGGAGACCCCGCGATCTTCACTTTCTGTGCAGGAGACGAGCTCCTCACGGCGCCGCCGCGCAGCTCCACATCGCTGCCAGCCGCGACGCTGTCGCCTTGGATGACGCGCAGGCCACCGCCGGAGCCGCTACGGACGGCCACACTGCTCCCGGCAACACCACTTCCGGAAGCACCACTGGCGATTGTCACGTCACCTCCAGAGCCGTCCGTCGACGACCCGCCGGACACACTGATCGAGCCGCCTTGTCCAGTTGACGATGATGATCCGGCGCTGGCCATGATAGAGCCCGCCAGCCCCGAGGAGGACCCTCCGGCTTGAAAATTAACTATTCCACTGGACGAAGAAGCTGTAGATCCGGATTGAATTGTAACGGACCCCGAATTCTTTGAACCCGCCTCTCCGGTAATCAACATGATACTCCCTGTTGCACTGGTATGGGATGATTCTGTGCTGACTGTAATAGCACCTCCATCCGACTCCGTGGAGCTTGGCATCGAAATCGAGATACTTCCAGGTTTTAAACGACCACGACCTGAAGAAATCGTGACATTGCCTCCTTTGTCTGCAGAGTCACCTCCTTGAATTACCACATTCCCAGCTTCACCAGAAGGCAAAAAGGAAATGCTATCTGCATCTGACTTTTCCCCTGACCGCAAGATAATGTCTCCACTTCTTAGATTTCCGACACCAGTCTCGAGTTCAATCGATCCAGTTTCACGAACACCCACCAATGACGCAGTTGACAGTTTCACGTCTCCCGAACGCGATTCAGCGCTGGCACTTTGCAGCTGAACATCACCTGCGGTTTGAAACGATTGGGGCGCGCCAACATTCACCAACAGCTCGCCAGAAATGTACGTGGATGACGACTCGAGCTCTACATGACCCTGGGTCCCAGCTAACGTATCACCGGTGGTAATAACGACAGAACCGCTATCTCCGAGCGGAGACCAACCTGTGGTCACAAATATACCCCCGCTGTTTTTCCCCCGCGAGAGTCTGGTGTTTGTATACTTACGTTCCCGGTTTACCACTCGACTCCCCACTAGCAATGATAACGCTACCTGCGGTCGAGTTACTTCCTTGAGAAGACCCCGCACCAAATAGTAAAGACCCACCATCGCCAACGAAGCTGTCCCCCGCTCGAGCAGTAATCGACCCAGCGCTAGTTTGCGCACCGCCGCTAGCAATCGAAACATCACCACTCTTGCTAAAACTAGAGGATCCCGTTTCAATAGCAATATCCCCGCTGCTGCTGCTAGGCGAGGCATCGACATAGGAGCCGCTGTCTGCTGTCGCGATATTGATTCGTCCACTCTTCAGTTCGCTGTTAGGGCCAATTCTGAAACGTTTGTGCTGCGCATGCATCGCAGCAATAAGATCCATCGTCATTTGCTGCTTATTCACTTCATGAAAGTGTTCAAAGCTGAAGTTTTTTCTGGGAGCTCAAACTTTGACACAGTAACGTACTCCGGAAATGTTTCCGCCACTTGCTGAGCAATAACACCCCGAACTGCTACGTCTGGAATTCCACGTATGTCTCGCCATAGCTGAGAATAGCGGTATCTTTTCACTTCAAGGGTTTGAAGGCGTTGAAGAATGTCATCCTCGTCGATATCTTCGATTTCTGTCTTGATGCGCCGATCAGACGCGTAGGTGATCTCAGTAAACTGAGCTGGAACATGGGTAATCGATTTGTTTGACTGGAGGCGCCAGATAACTTGCCCGGGAACGACAGCTTGTGTGTGCGACACTGTTAATTCTCCACTCTCAAGGCTAGTATTGAGGTGGTTACCACCTCGAATCTCCATCGACGAAGTACTACCAGCCTTCAATCTCACCGAGCCATCTCCAGACACATGCATATGAGAAGCCGTCGCACTTGGCCCTGATACTGTCACGTCGCCTCCACCAGATGTTAGCGTTAAATTTCCTCCAACTCCATTAGGTGCAGACGCGATTCCACTCGCAATTACAATATTTCCACCGTCGTTAGCTCCTTCCCCAGCAGTTAGGGTAACGTCGCCACCGCGCAACAAGTCGCTTTTCCCCGATGAAACACTGACAGATCCAGATGATCCCTGTGACGTCGAGCCAGACTGGATAACAACAGCACCACTATCCCCCACTGTTGCATCTCCACTCCCAATCGTGACCGTCCCACTTGTCGAAGAATCACCCGTGGCTGCAGTTAAATTACCGCTGGCAACCCCGAAGCCAGTAGCAATGCTCACTGACCCTCCATTATCCAGAGCCCGAACAGACGAACCACTGCCTATGGACACACCACCGCCTGCACCTAAGGAGCTCGGTGATCCAGCGATCAATACCTCGCCCGCCGCCGTATTTCCCAGGCCAGCAGTTACCGTAATTCTGCCACTCTGCTGCGTAACGGAATCACCCGACGAAATCCGCACGTCGCCTGATGTTTGATCACTATTGGACGTTTTAATACGCACTGTTCCACTCTGACCACCGGCGTCAGCATCTCCAGATTGTAGGGCTATGTCTCCACTGGTTATTCCTGAACCAGACGACACAATAATCGACCCACCTTGAGCAGTAGGATTTCCACCACCTGTCACACGGATTGTACCGCTATTAATCCCAGTCCCGTTGCCTCCTTTAATGTCGATCAAACCAGCCGTCCCAGTTGTAGCTGTCCCCGTGTACAGATGAACAGGGCTGGATGAGCCACCCCGAGCTAAGCCCGATGCAATCTCAATCAAGCCGCTGCTGGCATTACTGTCCGCGGTTTGAATCAACACTTCTCCGCTGTTTCCAATTTCGCTTGCGCCAGAGACAATAGAAATATCACCTCCAGTTTGCGCTTGTCCAGCCCCGGCGCGCAAGGATGCACTGCCTCCTGTTACCCCGGTACCAGCAACTACCGCAGCACTGCCCCCAACACCAGATTCTGACTGGCCACCAGCAAAATTTATGTCACCGCCGTCACCACTTGTGCCTTCAGTGTTTCCTGCGAACACCGTCACTGACGCCCCTTTTGCTGTGGTAGAAGAAAACCCTGCACCAAGCGACACACTACCCGCTCGAATCCCAGAATCTCCAGTCATAATTTCTACACTTCCAGTCACATCTTTGGGTGAATTCCCAGTATTTACGGAAACATGTCCTGTGGATGTTAATCCTGTTGCGACTGCCGTCGAAACTGAGACAGAGCCAGAAGACGCTGGGCCTGCTCCCGTGCGGAGTACAATCGATCCACCAGTCGCTGCAGCAGCATCGCCGGCTGTTAAAGAGATACTTCCACTGTTCAAGCCGAGAGAGACATCGAAGTCTCCCCAACACCCGAATTGCTAGTACCAGTACTGAATGTGATTGACCCTGGGGAGCTGGTGTCCGTTGTTCCAGTAGAAACAGCAATAGACCCAGATACCCCAGTGCTCGAAACACCTGATCCCAGGTTTACGCTGCCGGTCGTGCCAGCGGTAGACGGTCCGGACACAAGTGCAAGCGAGCCTGATCTCTCGGCACCTTCACCCGACACAACTTGTATTAGTCCGCTGCTGCCGCTGTTCGGGGCCGCTTCACTTTGGACTAATACATCTCCACTGGACGCCAATGTATTTCTACCGCTGATAATATGTACTGCGCCGCCTGAAGCAGCGACAGCTTCCCCACCTTTAAAAACAACAGCTCCACCAACATCTGTAGCTTTAGACCCACCGAAACTTTGACCACCCGTTAGCGCGATCGAGCCACCGCGACCACCTCCAGCTCCATCACCTCCGAGTCCAGATCCTCCAACAATCGTAACATTACCACCGACAGCATTTTTCGCCTGAAGAGCATCTCCAGCTGACACACTTACTGACTGACCGTCCCCAGCACTTGCCTGGCCTGCAGTGACTATGATACCGCCATCAACAGATACAGCTCCCAAACCAGTGCGGAGCTCAATAGGTCCGGCAGACTGCTTGAACGAGTCGCCAGTCTTGATGGTGACCCCCAGACGAGCCATCCAGTCCGGAATCACGTGTCTCCAGGGACAAAGTACCGCTGGAAGTTGCCGAATTGTACCCGGATAATAGAGAAATCTTTCCCCACTGTCCTTCGTGGAGATAGTAGGGCCAGCTGACACAGCGACGTCGCCCCCTGAGGCACCGGAACCTGTACCTACAGTTAGGCTGATTGAGCCCGCCCTTCCGCTGCCAGAATTACCCGTTTGAATATCGACTCTACCAGACCCACCAACTTTGGAATCGCCTGTGTGGAGCTGAATTGCGCCGCTTGCGCTCGGAGCGTCAGCTGTAGATACCGTGACGTCTCCACTCGAACTGCGGACAGAATTGCCGGAAAAGATTGAGATCATTCCGCCGGAAGATGCCGCAGCAGTTCCACCAGAAACAGCGACCTGACCTCCTTGATCCTTTGCATTGTTTATCCCGTCCGAAACTCCGGCAGCAATGGCAACATCACCGCCATTGCCCCCATCCTTGTCATCCATTGAGCGCCCACGCCCACCAACAAGGCGAATAGAGCCTCCAAGAGCACCACTAGCAGTAGAATCCCCACCAAGTAGTTGAACCCCGCCACCATCCCCGACAGAGCCAAGGCCTACAGCAATGGTGATATTTCCACCCCCACCCCCACAGCGCCACCAGTAGCGACCGAAATATTTCCAGAACCAGGGAAGTTAGTGGAAGCTCCTGTCTGGATCACCACCGAGCCCGTATATCCAGCGTTTCCTGCGTCAGCAGTAGCGAGAGTGACGTCACCACTCGATGATGCAGAACTTGCGCCAGATAAAATTCCAACACTCCCGCCACCATCGGCGTGAGTTGTCGCTCCAGCAGATATCCCTACATTCCCTCCCCGTCGACCCACACCAGAGCCCACTGAGACAAGCACATCCCCTCCAGCCCCGCCGTCGGAAGATCCTGAGCTTAGCATCACGCTTCCGGATGTGCCACCTGGGGAAGCTCCTGATGACACGCTAATCGCACCACTCCCGTTGTTACTCCCACTGCGATCTGAGCTAATGCTGACATCTCCACTAGACCCAACAGAGGAATAACCGGAAAGAACTGTGATCGATCCTCCTTTCGCCGAGGACGTGCTTCCTGCCTGAAACGCCACATTCGATGCACCCTGGAAACTTGTTCCGCTTTGCACGGAAATGTCGCCACTGGTTCCTTTCGGTGCATCGCCAGATCTTAAATAAATGGACCCACTCCCTTCATTAACTGATACACCAGTGCCAACGCTAATGTTTCCAGAATTGAGAGAAAGTTTATCGGTCGAGTCCCCAGTTGATATTTTGACGTCCCCGCTAGAAGAAGACGCCGCATTCCCGGTTAAAACCATAATCGACCCACCAGTCCCAGCAGTGGCCCTGCCGCTAAGAACGCGGATAGATCCACCAGCGTCAGTTGGACTTTTCCGCTGGCATCTCCACCTGATATCACCACTTCTCCTCCATCGCCACCGTTCTTTAGATCAGAGCTTAAGCCACTTCCTGCCGAGAGGGAGATCTTGCCGCCCACCGATTCCGGGCTCAAAGTATCTCCAGCTCGGGCGGTGACGTCTCCCCATTTCCTGCACGGCCTGTGCCAATGGAAACTTGAACACTGCCACCGCGCCCATTCGCGGTGCCAGTTGTCACCGTGATCACCCCAGAATCTCCCTGGGCGGCAGCGCCGGAGGATGCTACAATCGATCCACTAACTCCACTTGTTCCTGAATCGTCAGTGTTTACTGTTACGTTGCCGCTATCGCCTTTTAAGCTGTGTCCAGAAGAAACAACTACGCTGCCGCCAGCGTGCCCGGCTGCGGAAGTGGAGCCCGCCTTCAGCGTCAAATCTCCGCCAGAATTCTGCATACTATTGCCAAGCGCAACGTCGACATTACCGCTGTTTCCCTTCACCGAGTCCCCGGTTCGGAGGCTATAGCTACCAGAGTCTCCAGCTGTACCTTCCCCGGTTCGAACTTTAATTGTCCCACTAACGCCATAGAATCCAGAGTCATCCGTGCGGATCTCCAGATCCCCGCTGGAGTAATAATCCGACCCACCAGTAACAACGGAAATGGCACCGCCAGTCCCCTTATTTGCATGGCCTCCTGAATGTTAACCGGTCCACCTGAACAAAACAAATAACAAAGTTGAGCGACACAAAACTCTAAATCTACCGAAGCAGCCGAGACTTACCCGTATCGCTGCCAGCTTGACCTCCAGCTTGTCCGCCAATAACATTGACTGGTCCGCCTTGTCCTCCGCCTCCTGGGGAGCGGTTGAGAGATTGGCCACCAGTTATATCAACTTCCCCGCCATTAGATCTATAGTCAGTCATATCGCCAGCCGACACAGCAATGCGACCACCAACTCCTGTTAGGCCTTGGCCGACATTAACAATGATATCACCCGCTGCGCCAGGTTTAGAGTTCCCAGTCACAACAAATACTGAGCCGCTTGGACCAAGCGTCGTATTTCCGGTCCGAAGCATGAGGGTCCCTGTCGCTCCCTTCACGCCAGCACTCGCAGTTTGAATTTCCATATCTCCGCTGCTGGATGCTGTACCAGTACCGGAATACAACTCGATTTTACCACCAGTCGACGTCCTACTTGTCCCTCCTCAACATGAACTCTTCCTCCAATATCGAAGGAAGATTTGCCCCCATACCTTGACCTCCAAGAACTTGAATAATACCGCCGTCGCCACCGTTACTCGGGTTTAGGCTGGTCCCAGAACCTGCTTGGAGTGCAATCCTTCCCCCACTTGGGCAGCCGCTGCAACAATTAATGGTACATACACAAACATTAGATCTACATCCTCCCTATATACATGCATCCTAATAGAGCCATAGCACATACCCGAAGTATCTCCCGCTGTCACGTTCACGTCTCCGCCGTTCGAGGTTTCTCCAACCCCAACAGACACGATGATACTACCACCATGACCCTTTTGGCGTAACCTGTGACAACACTTACCGACCCACTGTCGGTTGACTGTGCTTTACCGGTGGTGAATGCTAGAGACCCAGATCCACCATCGGGGCCACTGTTTGGTGTTTGAAGGGTAACGTCACCAGATGTCGAGCGGACGGAAGCTCCAGTGGAAACGACGACAGAACCACCGGTGAACTTGTAAAGCGCGCGTCCAGCCTGAACGGTCACATCTCCTCCTGGGTTCTCAGTGTTGTTGCCAACAGAAAGCGAAATAAATCCACCTCGGCCTTTAAGGCCCTGGCCGCTATATAATGAAACTTCTCCGCTATCCCCGGATGTTGTGTCACCAGTATTAATGACCACAGCGCCACTCACTCCCTTTGTACCTGAAGCCGCCGTCATCAGAGTCATCGCACCACTCGACGTTGATGCGCTATACCCGGTCTCAGCGCGAATAGGACCGCCGCGCCCTCGGCTAGCCCAACCACCTTCGACATAGATGCCTCCACCAGTATTCAATAAAGTGCTCCCGCCTTGAGAAGCACCACCAGTGACCTTAACAACGCCACCGTTTCCGCCATTGGAAAACATTGTACTTAAGCCCTCGCCAGCTTGAATGGCTACCGTGCCTCCTATTCTCCCGCCAGCATCTGTAGTCGCACCAGCCGTCAATTGGACCTGGCCTCCATCGCCTTTGGTTCCCTGACCGACACTAACGATATAATCACCCCCGTGTCCAAGTGTAGCACTCCCAGTCGATACCACAATGGCCCCAGAGTCTGTAGAAGTACTTGTCCCTGTTTGAAACTTCATGCCTCCGCTTCCTCCAGCTCCACCTGCATTCGCAGTGTTTAGTGTGATGTCTCCGCTAGACGTAGCCTGGCTTGTCCCAGAAATTATTGAGATGGCACCTCCTGACTTAGTATCGGCCGTGCTGCCTGCTTCAAGGGAAAGCAAACCCCTTCGCCGAAGTCACCAGGACCAACTTGAACCTGAAATTGACCGCCTTTTCCATTTCTTGCAGCTCCCGTCGTAAGACTCATTGGGCCAGAGTTCCCTCCCGTCGATGTCCCCGTAGAAAGTGATACAGAGCCACTTACGCCACGAGAACCAGCATTTGCTGTGGAAATCACTACCGACCCACTAGAACTGGCAACCCCCGCTCCAGAAGTGAGGTCTATGTCTCCTCCATAGCCAAATGCAGCCCGGCCAGCCTCCACATTTACGGTTCCGCCATTATCAAGAGAATTTGAACCGCGCGCTTCTCCTCCAACGATGTCGATATCACCACCATCTCCACCATCCACGGCATTTGTGCCGGATCCGGTTCCACCGGTTAGTATTACTTTCCCGCCAGTACGACCCATCCCCGAAGACTCACCAGCGCTCATTCGGATGTCACCACCATCACTAGCATCACCAGCGCCAACCACGATATTAACAGAACCACTAGTACCTCTAGCTGCGGTACCCGTTGAAAACGTTAAAGCTCCTGCTATTCCATCAGGGCTGTTTCCTGTATTGATTGCCATGGGACCACTCATACCTCCGCTAGCGGATTGGGCGGTTGAAATTTCAACAACACCACTCCATGCCTCAGCACTAACACCAGAAACCAGTTGGATCCCTCCACCAACACCGCTTTTGCGTCGCCTCCTCGAATCGCAACAGTGCCCCCAACGTCTTGGGCTGCGGACCCAAGTGATGAACCTCCAGCTACAACGACGCGGCCACCATCACCTCCGTCGCCAGAGTTGTCACTTACACCTGAGCCTCCAGTCAAGAATAAAGCTCCTCCCGTTGTTGCGGCATGCATGGAAGGACCAGACTTGACAACAATGTCGCCTCCATCCCCAATTCCATTAGACCCCACAGAAAGCGAAACACCCCTGCGTATCCGTCGGACACACCAGTTCCAAGGACGATTGATCCAGCCCTACCCAGCAGTGTGTCCCCAGTGATTATACTCACCGTTCCAGAGTCACCAAATGCGGAGGCACTACCCGACGCTAAGCTAATACCACCAGATGAGCTGAGGCTTGACTCGCCACTGAAGATGTTCACGGAGCCGCCAGCTGAAGATGAGCTGGACCCACCTTTTACTTTTAACTCCCCTTTGCCGTCGATGGCCTGGCCACCGACAATCTCGACTTTACCACCGTCACCCTCTGCTTGTGAGTGGAGACCGTGACCACCACCTCCCGCGATACGAACTACACCGCCACTTCCTCCATTTGAGGCTTCACCCGATCCCGCCGCAAGTTGGATGGCCCCTCCAGCACCTCCGTCAGCAGCCGTGCTACCACTTCCCAGGCTGACCATACCGGCAACGCCGCTAGCCGAGGACCCAGTGAGGAGCTGGATCTTGCCAGCAGAGCTAAGAAGTGAGTCCCCGTACTAAGCAACATATCTCCCGACACACCATGCGAGGCTGTACCCGTCGACAATTTCACCACACCTGTGCCTTTTCCTAGCACACTAGCTGCAGTTGTCAATTCTATAGACCCGCTTGTGCCTGAGGTGCTAGCTCCAGACGAAAAACTAAGTTGGCCACCATCGCCATTTTCGCTGGGTCCGCCACCAAGAGCAATTCCACCTCCAAGACCGCCAATGGCCGGGCCTCCATTTAAGTGAATAGTGCCGCTGTTTCCTTCAGACGATGTGCCCGTGGATAATGTTACTGGTCCGGAGTCTTCAACAGAATCCCCTGTTGCAAGCTGAAGATCCCCGCTCCCTTTAACATACCCGGGGCCAGTAGAAACAAGCACGTTTCCACTTACACCACTGTTGCTGACACCACTGCGAATCACAACAACGCCGCCAATTCCTCCTGTCGAATTTCCACCGATAACGGCCACGTTACCGCCACTTGATGTGCCCGAAGTTCCAATCGAAGCACCACCACTAATGGTAGCGGTGCCACCGACGGAGTCCTCGTCATTAACACCGTCGCCACCCGATATTTTGACCTCGCCTCCTCACCACTTGATTTGGCCGTAGGTCCTGCGGCGGCAACGATTCCTCCTCCTTTGCCAGCATTTCCGAGGCCTACCTTCAGTGAAATAGAGCCTACGCTCGATCCATTGGTACTCCTGTGAATAAGAGCAATGGACCCGTCGCCTTTGAAGACGAATTGCCCGTCCCAATCACAACAACACCACTAGACCCGTTAGTGCCGGCATTCGCTGTAACAACAACAACTTCACCAGAAGCCTTAGATGCGGAAACACCAGTTTCCACACGGACAGACCCGCCAGCTACATCACCGCCAGACGTACCACCAGTTACAAGGACACTACCGCCCTTGTCATTACCGGACGAGCCACTGGATAGCACGATAGGCCCAACTTGACCCGACACCGAAGTCCCCGTGAAAAACTCCATAGCACCAGATGGACCTTCCTGCGCTCCACCAGTTTGGAGAGTAATCGTTCCAGACCCACCCATATCAACCGCTGCAGAAGTTCTGATAGCAATGCTGCCGCTTGACGAGAATGCACTCGGGCCCGAGACGATATTCACGGATCCGCCGGTATTCCCTCCTTCACCACCAAGCACATCGATACTGCCGCCGGTCCCAACTGCTGATTCCCCGCCCGATATTTTAACGGGACCCCTGTGACGGAGCCGTCAAAGTTCTGGACACCGTTACCCTTTCCACCGGAAATGTTGACAGTACCACCGCGTCCACGATTTTGGTTCAGACCGTCGCCGGCAGCAATCGCTACAGTACCGCCTGGCATGTTAAACCGGTTATCATCGCCTCCGCGCACCTGGACGCTGCCGCCCGATTGTACAGACACCGCCGACTGGTTAACGATCACCGAGTAGTTTGTCGAGTACTGGGTCACACCCGTGACAACAATACCCTTCTGCACATTCGGCGGCTCCTGGCGGATGATCACATCCCCAACAATAATCGTCTCTGATACATGTAGGACGATAGTTAGTATCTGACAGGATCCCAGAGCAAACACGAGTGACGCACCTGGAACAATCACTGTGGGGCATGGCGTTTCGCTCACTAAGGCCTTGCACCCAGACCCATAGCCCTCTTCAACCGCCATGCATGATGCATTTGATGCACACCACACACACTCGTCCGAAGATGCGCAGCTGCTGCAGTCCGTGATCGTCTCGCACTGTGGATCCACTGGACATGCTTCAGCCTCTGGAATCCAGTCACTGCACCAGATCTGGAACTGCTCGAATGGACCCTGGAGATTGCCAGCGACGCACGTCATGGTCGAGCGGCAGAAGCCGCACGTCGGTTCGGCCGCGCAGTCGTAGCAGCGGTTCATGGCATCCCAGAACTTGACGTCTGGGGGCGGCGAGAAGGCCGAGCAGTTCGCCATCGATTCGTCGTCGTCCCGTACCCACGCCTTGACCTGCGTCGGCGCCGAAGAAACCCGAAGACTCCACACCCCGACAAGACATGCCACAAGCACACTCGCACGGGCCAAGCCACCCCGCCTGGCCCGCTCACTCTTTCCACACCACTTCACTCCCATCATCTCACTCAACATGCACATATGTACTCTTTTTGTTGTCTTTTCCTACTTTTGATCTTTTTGTTTTTAAATGAAATACGCAGACGGAAGGCCAAGCAGCCCCAAAGAACCCCCACGAGAGAGAGGCCTCTAGGTCGGATGAACCTCCTTGGTTGTTTTGCGCTGAAAGACCCGCTCGGCAACTAGTGACCGATCGATGCCCGTCCGCGCCGCACTCTACACGCAGTTAGCACTCCACACACTCCACACGCGCCTTCCGTCCACCGACGAGCGGAAGGCCGCAAAAACGCTCTTCGAGACTAAAACGCCCCTTTCTCCTTCTTGGTCCGCGCTGTCCTGTCCTGTTTGTTTTTGTTGTTGTGTCCTTTTCCGTCCGTGTGTCCTGTTAGCAGTTGTTTGCTGTCGCTCGCAGTCGTACGCTGGTCTCCTTCGCTTGTCACCTGCGGCGCCAATCGAAGAATGACAAGCAAAGGCCGCCGACGAGCGGCTGCCGCGCGCCGCGATCTTCGCGCAAAGATTTCATGGAACGATTTTCGAGCAACAAGAACAACAACCGGGTAGCCAATAAGGCAACAGAAAGACTACCAGGGATTCATTCTTGCTGGCTCCTGCCTCCACACCTGCAACAATGACCTCGCGGTAATTGTCCTCGCGGGCGATACGCGTCAGGTGGACAGGAGCCTGTGGAAGATGTTCGAGACCAAGAACTGTACGAAGCAGACGACGAGATGGTCGACATGCCCAAGATGCCCATTGTGCTCTGCGCAAAGACTCCATCGTCGACGAGCTGCTGCAGCACTACTGATGTCGTCGAAGTAGCATCAGCTCCAATGTCGGGCTGATGATCCCGAACATCACGTCGTTCATTGGACACCACCACGTGGCCAGAGGAGCCGCTGCAGTCGCTCGTGCTCAAGTGGGTGCAGCTGGCCTTACCACTGGCTCGACCAGTTTGGCCAAGAACCGCGACTTTGTCTACGTGGAGGTGACTGACATCGTGAAGGCAGACAGCATTGCCTCTCTGTCGCGCTGCTCTAAGCCCAGGAGCTGATCCGGGTTGATTCGCGGCAATTACCTCTGCGCCAGGACATATGTACGCGACCGGTGCGTGTGACGGTGACGTCGATGCTCTTGTCGTGTACAGACTACGCCCACTGCGGTGAAAGTAAGAAGCTAACGTGGACCAGCAACACCGAGAAGAACGCCGATCAAGTAACCGCAACTCGAAGGAGCCGCCACGGAAAGAACCCGACTGCTTAGCAGACGCGCAAGCCAAGCCATCGAGCGATGTGGCTTCTGTCCAAGCAATGGAAATGAAAACGCCGCATTGACAAACGTGTGCACTCGCTGAACGACAAGACGGACCCCGTTGGCAGTACGCGAGTGCCTCGAGCGCACAAAGCTCGGAGTTCTTACGCAAAATGATGCTGTTGCTGCTGCCGATGGCAAGGGAAAAATCTCGCGTGCATTAAAGATAATGACGGGTTCTACGGCGTTTCTGGCTCGCCTACAAGAGTTCGTCGAGAGCGGATGGCTCAACCTGGTGAAGACGCAAATTTGGATCAGGCTTTGACTGTGAGCGAGATAGCAACTGCGTGGCGATTGACCTTCGCCACGAAAGACACACGAACGGCAGCAATCAGACAGGGCCGCAGGACGGTCGCGCGCCAGCAAAGCAGTGTGTTAGCGTCGGCTCTACAGTCACATGGGAATTCCGATGCCGCCAGGGTTTCCGATGGCAGGGCGGTCGACGCCGACACCAACCGCGAACCACCCTATCCATGGATATCCTTACCAGTCTCTGAGGTCTGCCTGCCAGCCCACCAGCCGTTCGATCAGGCGCTTGCTGCGCCGCTAGAGATTCGGTAGCCGGTCCCCAGTGGCGCCTGCTTAGCGACGTGAGAAACAACAACAAGTGCAGTGCAATACCGCCGCCGCTACAGTCATAGTCGAATCAACCACAAGACCGAGCTAGCAGACGTCACCATGGTACTCCGCCCCTGACTTCTTCGCGCGCACGCGATTATGGTCTACCCACACCTGATTGTCTACGACTCGCCTATCGATCAGCTTAACGCGCTGGAGCGGGCGTTGAGGAACTTAAGTGAGATGACCCTCAGTGCCACCACCTGGCGATCTGCAGTCGGATCGCCGCGAGGTTTTCGTCATGCCCGAAGAGCATATTCCCATCGCCCGCCGGCTGCTGGCAGCTTGCTGCAGCAACTCCGGCAGTATGTGAGCGGTTTCCAAGTTCGACATATGAAACAAAGCGCAGCGATATATTGGGGGAAAGGATGGTTTTTCGAGTGTTGCCGAGAAAGGATGAAATTCACGTGTGGGGCGAAAGCTATTTCATTGACCAATACATACAGTGCTTCCCTATTACTTTTGTGCTTGACTCAGCATATCGTCGCTAGACTGTGCTGGCTGCGCTGCATCGAGTCCTGCATATATTAGAGTCCTAGATCATCATGGCCTCGTCGGAAATGAGCTCTTCCGCAGGAGAATCGTCAGCCGTCTCTGATTCATCATTGTCCCAAACAAGATCCGACAGCGACGCGCTTAGCTTCTTGTACACTTCATGGAACTTGAGGCACGAGCCGCTCGTACGCCGGAATTCCACCACACACTGACTGGGGGCCTAGAGATTAACAAGTTCCGCACAAATCATGTCAGCAAGCCGATCGCAAAGTACTCATAAAACATAGTTGGCAGTCAGCCACGGGACACAGCAAGCAAGCACCAGAGGCAAAGCGACACGCATCTCCCAAGCTCCCAAGCTCCCAAGCTGCTAGTTGCGAACACTTGTCCTCCTCCGCTCACTCGCAACAACGGCGTGCTGAGGCTGCCGCCTGTCGTCATCGCAAAGGCTCCTTACATTGTCTAGAGCATAGATGCGCACGGCGAATCCCACGTCCTCGGCGCTTGTGGTCACAGTCACCTTGGTCTTGAATCGGTCCTTGTGTGCCACAAATCGCGCCGAGCTCTCGGCCAGCGCCTCCTCCACCCGAGTCTGCAACTCCGTGGCGGTCCGATTCGACTGGAAACTGGTGTATAGCGCCACACTCGAGGCTGGGTACGACGGCGCCTTCTTCGAACTTACCTCCACCGTCGACAGCTCCGCGGCCATTGGCGCTGCCACCGAGCGCGTGACGTTTCTGTTGAACGGGTCAAACTCTTCGTCTTGCTGTAGCTGCTGCTTGACCGCGGCTCGCAGCTTTTCCTCACGCTCCTTGCGCTTCTCTTCGTCGACTTGCAGCTTCCGGCTGAGCAGCTCCGAGCGTAGTTCCTTGGGTGCGACCGCACTCTGCTTAAACCACGGGTCGGCTTTGATTTCTTGCAGTGTGATGCGGTCCTGAGGGGCGACGCAGAAGATCTTGGTCATGAGCGCCATCGCGCCGGGCGAGAACGCGGCCGAGCGCAGATGCGCCGCCCAGAAGGCATCGTGCTTTTTGGCAGCGCAGGCGCGGAACCACCAGTCCTGGCTGGTGGCGATCTGGAAGGGCGGGAAGCCCGCCAGCATGATGAAGAGCACGACCCCAGCGGACCAGACATCGGCGGGTTCGCCCTCGTAGGGCAGACAGCTTAGCACCTCGGGGCTCATGTAGCCCCTGGTACCGCACTGCGTGTAGAGCTCGGCCACGGCGCCGTCCGCACCCTCGCGCAGGCCCGAGAGCCCGAAGTCGGCGATCTTGAGCGCAAAGTCCTCGTCCAGCAGGAGGTTCTCGGGCTTGATGTCGCGGTGGAACACGCCCTGCGCGTGGCAGGCCTCGAGCCCGGCGACGAGCTGCTGGAAGTAGGCGCGCGCCACGCTCTCGGCAAAGCAGCCCGTGTACATCATGAAGTCGAAGAGCTCGCCGCCCGCTGCGAGCTCCAGCACGATCACGATCACCTGCTTGCTGCGGCCGTCCTTCTTGACGTACGGCACGTCGTCGTGCACCGACAGCAGCCGCAGCACGTTGCGGTGTGCCACACGGGACATGGCCTCCACCTCGCGGTAGACGTTAACCATGGCCTTGCGGTTCAGCTTCTGCATGTCGATGACCTTCAGAGCCACGCGCTGGCGCGTCGTCAAGTCCACGCCAAGCTTCACCTTGCCCTGCAGGCCCGCGCCCAGCGTGTGCAGCACCTCGTACTGGGCCAGCATGCGAGGAGGAGGCGAGGAGGAGGGGAGGTGGCGGAAGGCGCAGCGTGCTGCGCGGAGGTGTCCATGGCCGCCACGGGCGCGGAGAATAGCACGGACGTCATGGCAATAGTGCTGCGATTGCGAAGTGACTCTGTTCTCTGTGGGTTGATTTTGGTTCGCGATAAAGTATGACCTTATGTAAGGGGCTGATTTGACTAGGATAAAGTATGCGGCTACGTCGAGGAAGTCGGAAAAGTCCTCCAGCTCCACTCCTCGACCCCAAAGGTGGTGCTCAAAGCTCCTGAGCAAATAGGCGGCTGCTCATCGGGTGAGCAGTAAGATAGTTCGCTTTAGTTGACAACTTACTTACCAATCTCGCGCCCCCTGCATGATCATGAACAGCTCGTCGTTCCTGGTAAACGCTGCTTCGCTCCAATTCCCAGAGCCGGTGATGACAGTGTCATCGGCTCGGATAAACTTGATGTGCATGATCGCCTGCTCTCCAGTTTCGCGAGCAGGCTTCTGCAATGTCACGTGCGCCTTTTGCATTCGTTTCACAGCAGCTGCTGCCAAAAGTAGTAGAACAAAATGGCAATCATAGGTGCAAAATTGGGATATCAATCCACCGTCAAGTCCAATTTCGTCGACAGAAGCGCGGTTGGCCTCTGCCGAGCGTGAATACGGTGCTAGGGATGCCTCACACCTCTGCAGACACGTCTAAATAGGATAGTTTGAAATGAAAGAACGAAGGTGATTCACCAAGTGTGTTGCAGGTGGACTGTAGAACCACGAGGTGTGCTGTGTGTCGTATTCTACTACTGGACGATTGACTCTCCCGATATTGGGTTCTGTACGAGGCTGCTGGCTTGCGGCTTGATAAAGTGTTGGCAGCATACAAATAGCCTAGGAGAACATTAACTTAGTTTTGCAGTGTTGTTAGTCAGTCAATCCTGTCCTAATTGTTCCCTCTCATCCCTGATATCCTGGTATATTTGATGCCATCACGATCCACCGACTCGGTTCCCTAGTCAAAGTATACAACAAGTTGATATCACTGTCTGGTCCCATACTTGATGCCGCTGCGGCACAAAAGCGATAGTTTATATCGAAAATTGTATGGGGTCCTAGAGCAAAAACATGGGGAATTGCCGTCTGAGACAGCGATTTCCATGGGGAAGTTGGGCTGGACAAAAATTTGACCGCAAAACTCGCTTTCACTGCGACTACGACACTAATAAGCACCCTAATGATGAAAATAAGTCTTTTTCTGGTGTTTTATTGCGATGCTGTTGCTCCAGCCGAGTAAAAATTCTGGCTTCACGCAAAAGTGCCATCCCCCTCTATTTGATATTATTGCTATACCTGATAGCAAGGCGAGCAACGGCAACTACCAGTTAGGACAGGATTGACTGTGATCTCTTTTGCTACAAAGTGTCTACACAAAAGACAGAAACATTTTGGATGAAAAGAAAGATAATTGGGCAAAACCGCTACTCAAATTGGGCTCACTCTACCGGAACGAACTTGAAGAAAGAAAATACTGTCTTGGGCAATTTGCCTCCAGGTGTTGGGTCTTAACTTTTCATCGCAGCAGGCGGATTCGAACCCAGGTCATGGGAGTGGACGGGCAGATACCAAACCGCTTCCCTAAGTGAGCCCGCAACAATGGAAAACTAATTATAAACTTTAATGGACAGATTAATTTTGAACTTACCAGAGATCTCTTCACCAATAGTAGTCTGACACATGCTAATTGTGAGCACAGACTAATTTTCCAGACAGACTAATTACTGTTACTACTATAGTGATGAAACCGTTCTACTTGGCTTTGACGTTCAAGACGACGGAAATTGCTTTTTCGCTGTATTGAGGAGAGCGGTGTATTGCCAAAATGGGTTAATTATTCGGCCATCTGCGGTCAACTCTACCATTTCGCAACAACGGTTCACCGTGAGTTCTCGCAATTTGCTTACCAAGCAGTAGGTAATCAGCGATTACTATTCGCTGCTTAACTGGCGAGTGTGTTGAAGCTGGACGGAAATGGGCGGGTACTTTCCAAATGCTCCTACTCCTTAAGATCTTCGACATTAGTGTCGTGTCATTCTCGAACACTTCCTGCGGGCTCGTCGTTTTGAACTCTCTTCGTTTTGCGAGTACGGTGCTTCAATGCCAGACCTACCACAACATCCTCATACGTTGTACAGCTACCATCACCGGTACGGATTCTCAACAGAATCTGGACATCCCAGCGCGCTCAATCACTTTTGTCGCTTGGATCCCCTGCGCTTACCTGCCGACTGTTACACAACTATTGGTAGATCCTTTGCACGCGTATCGGCCTTTGCAGCGACTACCACGACAAGACGGGTGCAAGCTGCAGAGCAAACCACAGTCGTCGCTACTGGGCACGATTTCAGTTATTCCGAGCCAAGGTAGATGCAAGCGGCTGAGTAAAAAGCAATCGTCGCTGTTGGGTACGATTAAAACTACCCCAAGGCAGTCAACATGGGGCAGAAAGTGTCAAGTTGCAGAGTCAACCCACGTCGCGTCGAGGAAAAAAACAAAAATGATGCAAGTTTGCTGACGTTCCTAAGGTCAATGGAGATTGATGAGCAAGCAAAAGCTCGGTTGAATAAGATGCGCCTTCAGGGGAATTGCTCACAGAGATCGAGTCGGAGCTGAAAGTAACAGCTGTCGTAAATGGGTTGGTGGCGGCCGTAAAGAGACAAGTCCATTTGAATCGATTAGAGACTGAAGTTGGTGAGACAAAAGGTGTTGGAGCGCGTCACGTGAAACCGCAACGAACATGAAGGCAACGAGCTTTGGTGATATGCTATCATCTGCACCCCTTGCTGGGAAATAGTAGCTGTGTGAAGACCAGCAAAGTTTTTGATGTCCAGGTCAATGCCGTGAATAGTTAGACCAGCTTACGTGAAGAAGGGAATCGCTTTTGCGAATGGTTTGTCTCTATCAGATATTGTCAACAGCATTCCCCCAGTAGTATCGACGCGTGCATAAGTTGTGGAGTCACATCCAGCGGTCAGCGATCTTGCCGAACTGTGGAAACGGCGATTAGCTGCTTGCTCTCGAAAGGCATTAACTTCGAGTACAGGTACTCAATCCACCACTCAATTATCGCCTACATCTAACTTCAGGGTGACAGTGTACAGAAGATTTTCGCCAAAGCCAGCAGTTCAAAAGCTACAATATACTTAATTGTAAAATGCAACTCAGGTTGACACATTTCGGGGTTTGCGCAGGAACTGCTGGGTTACTTTGTAGTGGTGTGGAGACTGCTGGTGATAGCCCTTCCCGTGGAGCCTTCATGGGAGCAGGCGCTGAATGCTGTGATGCATGGGATGTCAACTCATGAAGCTGCGAAGTGGTTTGATGTGAGCAGGGACGCGTTGGGTCGCTGTCGTCACGGGAAGGTCGCTATACACGCTACGGTGGGGACTCGACTTTGATGCTTTGAGTTTCGTGGCCTTCCATGACAAGTCGGTATTCATCCTCAAGAGAAGCCACGATCTCACGAAACCCCAAACACCCTCACGATGAAGAAGGTGTCCTCTTGATGGGCCAGAGCTGTGAGAGACGCTTGCGAGGCATGGTGAAGTATAAGCAATGCGTCAAGAGGATCAGTATCGTGCCAAGTCCACCGAAAACGGAAGCACGACAAGCCGTGGTGAAGAAGGCGATCGCCGCCCACGAGTTGGAGGAGCGCAGAGCGATATCTCTCAAAGACAAGAGAGTGAAAGCAATTCGGGCCCAACTAAACCGTGAAGGGGCTAACCGTCTGGCCGCCGAGAAGAAGGAAGTCGCCCAGCAGAAGAAGGACGCGTCCAAACAAGAATCATCTCGCAAAAGCACCGAGCAGATGCCGCCCGCAGCCCAACTAAAGCGTCGCGCTTGGAGAAATCTTCAACATCATGCATACAAAACCAGAGTAAGATCCAGTGGCTCGCCATTTGAGCCCCTCACTTTTGACGAATACAACTTCACATACTTTAGTTGAGTAAAAAAGTGGCGCGGCATGTGTCGTTCACAGTGTGGTGAAGCTTGTTGCGGATTGATGGGAAGAGACCGCGATTGTTGGGTGATGGTGATGGACGGGTGATACGCACAGAGAACATTCGGAGAACTTCCGTCCGACCGACCGCGACCATTTTGGGTCGGTCACTTTGGTCGGTCATTAGAAGTCGATTTCAAAAACGAGGTACATCGTAGAGTGTCTCTCTCTCGATCATACAGCGGGTCCGTTCCGATACGATGCGGGTCTCGCTCAAGACGGCTATGTGCATTACGCGGGCTCCCTGTTATAGATTTCTACGCACACGTCACCACTTTGCTCGAATCATAACTGAACCACGAGGTTTTGCTTGGGCAGCCAGAAATTGATTTTCGCGCAACCTATGCTACCAAAACCTGTATCACTAGTACTCAGTGCTAAAGTCGGAGAAGTCTTCGTCCGACTCGTCTTCTAGAGCTGGCATTTGCGTCGCCAGAGGCAGTTGGCGTCTTTCTCGTGCTCTTCTGCTACGTTCGCGGTGTTTTTCACGGTCGGATGTTCCAATGGAGAACAGTTGGCGCACGTAGTCTTGGTAGCAGGTGCCGCCATCGGCGCGAAGCGGGTGGACACGTATGTGCACGTTGGTGAGTGCAACACAAGCTCGAAAAAGATCTCGTAGCTCTTCTCCTGCCAGCGATATTTATCCGAGCACAAGCCCCATAGAGGGCAGAGCCTCCCAAAAACGTTTTCGATGATGATGCGATCCGAGGAGATGTTGTGGTTGAGAGCTTCTTCCTCTAAGGTTAGCGGAGTAGAAGGACGGCGGCGTTGAGGGTGGATGACTCTCCTTTCATCGGCAAGACCTTGGTACCCTTTGTCCGCAAGAATTGCCCACGACTCCGGGTACTCGGCCAACAGGGGACCATCATCAGGCATGCTATCTTCCTCGTTTCTCTTGGCTGACGCAGACACATAGAAGTCGACATTGCTCCAAAAATGCTAATGTCAGCAACAGCACCATGGTAGTGGTGCGAGCAGCCGATAGCTAGACCAGTGGGGATTACGGAAACTTCCGTTTTGAAGCCATGCAATTTATGCTTCGCCAAGTAGTAGCCAGCCCTCTCTTATTGTGTGCCGCTGGGCATGTTGGACTGCTGAAAAGTGACTTCTACCGCGTAGCAAGCAGCCGGATAATGAGAGAACGCATGGCCCGCTAGAGTGACCTTCTTCATCGTGTACTCTCGCTCTGCGTTGACCACGTACAGCTTGAAAAGATGCGGAGACAGCAGACTGAAAAAGCGCAGGACTATCTTCTCGAACGTCGGTGGCTTGATGCCGAAGGAGTTAGCGAGCACGTCCTAGCGCCCGAGAAGCGCGAGTAGAAGAGGCAGGCATGATGCTTGGGTGGGGAAAGGTGCGATACGAGATGCTAATTCACTTGCTGGGAGAATGCAATATGAGCTGGTGTGGCAACCTAAAATACTGAGAGTTTCGTGCGGCTTAAAGACCCACTCGGTGTCTAGCTGATTGCTCAATTGGAGGGTACTAATACACTCGCGCGCGCGGGAGCAAGAGGGAACATATCGATCACGACCTCTTTCCCTTCCATTGTCGCACCCGCCATTGTTTTAAACAATTCGTTATGGAAGTGCTGATGAGTTATTGATGTGGAGGTCTATTGGTGGTCGATCACGGGCAATCATTTCGATACACGATCACTTTCGGTTGGTCAGGTGCGATCAATTCGACACGGGATCACGATCACTCCCGGTGATCACTGTACATCGGTCATGTGCAGGTACGTGGGTATGCAATCACTCTCTGGCGGCACTCTACGATCGAATGGATGTTGTGCAAAGGAAGCCCGGCGAAGGAGTGATGCGCAAGCAAGTTGAAGGGCGGCGGAGCCGAGTAATACCCATGAGCGGTGACGAGATCTTGGGTGCTCTCTTTGAAGACGTTAAGCAAGGACAAAGTAAGGATAGTGTAAAGGAGTGCAGACAGCTGTAGTGGATAGAGAAGAAGGCTAAAGAACAAACAGAGTTGATTTTCCCCTGGAACGCACAAGAGGCATCGGGCACGGGAAGGTGTATTGGCCCACCCACGCCGTCAAGTCGCAGAGGGCCCGGAAGCTTTTGGCCGGTGATCACTCACCCCCGAGATCCCGCTATCGGAAGCGGTCACGCTCGCAAGAGCCCAAGGAAAGGACAAGAACAAGAAGGGCCCAAGACACCGTCTGGCCCGTCGACCACGAGCTCGAAGACTCGCTCGGAGGACGACACCCCAACCCGGACAGCAGGCGAGGCATATCCGCGCTGCTGCCCAAGGTCCCGCGACTGTCCAAGTCGGGTCAAGTGACCACCAACCCACTCATCTCCAAGCCACCTGAAGAGCGTTACCCGCCCGCCGACGGGTACACAAGGTGAGGAAGAGTTCAGCACACGCACGGCATATCAGAGTACCCCTCCGCAGTCGGCAGTCTGGGAACCGTGCACAAGAGCGGTTTCGGTAAATCGCGCCTCGCCACAACAGATATTCTGTATCTGAACAGCTTGTGCATGCTGTACCAGGGCATGGAAGCTATTGGCCTAGTTTGGGACAAATCTAGCACCCATACTCTGGAAGAAGTTTTAGAATTGCTGCGTGAAACCAACAAGACGGAGAGGTCTCGCATCGTGATAGATTCGTCGATCCTGGATTAACTTTAATTTGTCAGCCATCTATATCGATAAATAAAGCATTAAAGCAACAAATACACCGAACCTATCAAGGCATGATTCACGGGCGACACAGTTCATCTGTAGCTGGAGAAAAGTCACCGTTTCAAGGGAGGAGCTCGACAATATTATCGAGGCATCATATGCAGCGAGAAACCGGGAGAGCACGAAAAATAGGTAAATTCAACGCTCATTCGACAATTGTGGCCTGAATCCGTGGTCAGCTGGATTAAGTGCTAGCACCTGTGTCAATGCCAAAGGCATGCCGCGACAAGAAATATGCCGCGTTTCAGACGACCTGTGACGCCACACTCCACCAAATCTTGGTCAACAACTAGTGTAATGATCTGCAGTCATCTTCTGATGTGTCCGCAATCTTGACGCCTCACAGCTAACCATGCATATTTAGTACAGGAGGTAGCACAGAGCAGAATGTCAGTTTCCTTTTACCAGCTAAAGACTACCACCACGACACTTACAACTAGTGACTCAGCACCAGAAAGCATTCGAACAGTGATCGTCATGGAGCATTTGCTTGGATTTAATTCATCCCAACCGTAGCAGACACTGTAAGCTGCGCGAGAGAGCCCCGAGTTAGATATAGATGTGACGATGTGAATTACGTTTTTTTATGGATCGCGCTGTGGAGAGTTTACATATGGATTTACTATGGAGCTGGTGTTGGATATTACGTTCAAGAGATGGAGAAGTGTGCGACAAAGTGTGTCGTTTGGGAGAAGGCAGGGGTGTGCTGTCTTACCAAGGATGGGCCCTCAAGACTAGGAAGTGCGCCCAAGAAAGTGTGTCCTTGAAAGGCGCGCCCAAGAATGGCGCGCTCTAGGAAGGTACACTGAAGGAATCCCCGCTCTTGGAATGTACACCCAAGGGCACATTGTCTTGAGAGTGAGTGCACGTTACGTCCCGAACACCCCTCGTCTTTAAACGGGTCGCCAAGAACCAAGGTATAAATTACCACAGTGAAAGGTATTCCCGTGTGCAATCCGTCTCGCCTTGGCTAACCTCACGATGTGTGAGGAAGGACATGCAAATCCCCAAGCTGCCCAAGTGACCCAAGAAGCACAGCTGCCGCCCAAGACCCAGGAAGTTCTTGGATGAACATTCCAAGGACTTATTTCTTGGGCAGACTTCTTCGATGGAGGTTCTTACGACGGAGATTCTCTTGGATGGAGATTTCTTCAATGGACATCTTCTCTTGGACGTGGATTCTGGCACTTAGCGATAATTCGCATTCACCATGAATCCAGTAGTGTGTATCCAGAATGTTTACGCCACGGATGATTTGAAGAGCGACGAACCCACGATATGTGGCCGTCATCAAGTCAAGCGTACTGAGATCCAGACTAATTCGTACCTTAATGACTGTATCCAAGCTCTGCGGAAGAGCTGCAGATCAACTAGCTATAAGAGATATCAATCAGAAAGTTCTTTTTGCCCTGTAGTGCACAAGAGCCAGTCGGTGCTCTTTGCGTGTTAGTGTTAAGGTGACCTGCTGCTCCCCACCTGTTTGTTAAGTCCAATTGGGAAGGGAGTCTAGGCGCCCCGACCATTTCGTTTACTAGTTGGGTGTCTGTCTTGCAGGCCAACCCATTTCATATTAAAACTACGCTCAAGCGGCTGGATAGCAGTTGCCGCCTGAGTTTGCTTTGAGACTGCATCTTACAACGTTCTGTACTGGGATTTGTATTGACTGATCTGTGTGTTCCTTCGATTGAAGGTGGTGCGCGTTCGCTGAACCAAGTCCAAGACTTTCCAGGTGTCTTGGGCGTTGGATTGAACCTGGCGTGAGACCCCCGACCAAGGGTCTATAAGAATAAGTGTCGGCTGTATATTTGCGTAAGGATCTCTCTGTATATTCATTATCTGTGGTTGCTAGTCCTTCTTGAACTTGCAGTCCAAGAACCCCGTCTCTTCAACTGCCACCCAAGAAAAGTGGGCCGCAGGGGAACGAATTGTGGGCAAACTAATCCATCTAACACTCTTTTTGTGTCTTTGACTGTGAAAGGCCATCCGGTAAATTAAACGCGGAATCCAAGGGTCGAACCTATAGGGATTCACGAGGTGCACACGCCAATCCTTCAGCGGCAGCTCCAAGAACCGCCGCTGAAGTAGTACACGACTGATCTCGGTTCACCAGGATCCTGGCCACATTGCCACAGCTCGTGCTGTGCAACAACCACCCCTGGACGGAAAACATCACCGGATTTCCGCCACATACAGCGCTTGGCCGATGGTTGAACACGACAGCTAGACGTATTGAGTGCACACTAACCTTGTACTGGCCTGCGCGGAGTAGGGTCACACGATTCAGTTGTGTTCTACGCCACTGGGAACTCCATCAAAGTCTCCTGTTCGCGAGTGCTGGGAAAGGGGGCGAAACGAGACAAAATGTATAGATAACTGGAATATGTTGCGCTATTCCATAGTCAGATCCTGAACAGCCACAACAAAGTGCGACGCATGCAAGTGTCTCCCGTGGTAATACAATCCTTGCCGCCCCAGTATTCGCTACTTCAGCTTTCGTGTCATAAAGACTAGCAAGAAAGCCAAACCGCTGGTCCCAAAAAGCCTGACTAAGTCAGGAAGGAATCGCGATATGGTGGTCTCGTCTCCATCGTGTTCTCCAGCGCGAACCACGGCGACTACGTTGATCTGGGAGCGGACCACTTGCGAAGCTACCAAAGATCCTGGTCGGGTGCTTAACGCCCGGTTTCCAAGGACACAATTCGTTGATCGACGAGGTGGTAACGTTCGAAGTGGCGCACAACTTGGAGACTATGGGATAACTATAGCGTTCGTTTGACGTCAGAAGAGATGCAAGCAGTCGATTTCAGGCGCATGTGCGCGACTACCGCGCCAATTGCTAGCAGTTGCTGGAGCGAGTGAAGGTGACGGCACCGCACCTTGTGACCAAGTAAGACGTCGTTGAAGCTCGGCGTGACAAGGACGGTCTCAGACACTGTGGGGCATTGTAACAGCGGCGTGGGTGTTGGTGACCTTCGGTCAGTGTGTCTTGAGGGCCAAACACATGACAAGTTGCACGTGGAACCATAGGCGTTTTTCGCTGCTCGCGCTGATGGAGCTAAGGGAAAACTACCGCGGTGATAACAAAATGCGTTTACCTACGCCCACTCGCTCGCTTTGTGGACGGTATGAAACTACCGACAGACTTCATCAGCTCGTTCCGACAGAACGCAGCTGGCCAGCTTGAGGGCTGTACTCACGGCGCAGAACTGCATGCGTTATCTCGCTTCGGAACAACCTGGCATGACCAGCAATTTCGCCTTCGGTGCCCAGCCAACCTATGGGTGAGATGACGTGATGTGCCCGTAAAGTTTGGCGATTGTGGATGGATGGCGACGCGCAACAAGTAGCGCGTCAGCAATCAAGAGTGTGGAGAGGACTCTCACTACCTGTCCAGCGGGGACAGGGGATTGGCTGCTGTAGAGTAATAATGCGAACGGACTCTAAGCGAAGCAAGCTAAGTCTTGGACCGAGCGCCGCCAACTAAGAACCATACAGATTCCGAGTTAATCTGGGAAATGTGTTCCTGGCGGCCGCTTGCAGCGTTCCCCAGAATAGAGCCCCATAACTTTCAGGATGGTGACAAGCTCCCACAATCTGGGGAAGTCACAGTCAATCTGGGGATTTCCCACAGTATCTTTGGAAGCGACTGTTCAAGCACGATCCCCTGATTTGGCAACTGCACGAGGATGCGCACCGGATTCCTGCTAGGAGTACCTTTAGTTTGTATGAGATCTTTAACCTAACAGAGTTCGTTTTACCTTCTAAGTGGCAAGCCGGAAGATTCGCCCGGCGGAAGCGGCTCCACGTCCATCAAGTTATCCTAAGGTCAAAGAGATGGCCGCAAGAGGCGTTCGACTGCTAGTAGCCTTACTTCATACCTGCGTGCTGTCAGGCCCCGGTGGGGTAGGCGGTGCGCTATATTACGGGGGGCTTTGCTTCCTAAGAGTGACTCGCATACTGAGAGGCCGATATTGTGTGGCAAAAACCATGCATTTTACTCCTCTTATCGGCTAATATGACAGCATTTTCGCGACCAATTTCGTTTTTTTTTTTATCATCTACGGTAGTGACGTTGTCCTGTCTAGTACCTAACAGCTATCATGACTCGCCACTCTTGAGTTATTATAGTTGCCGTTCATGGGCCTCACTCTTGTCTTTGTTGTGCACGGGAATGGATCAGTAGTGTTGCCCTCACCTCGAGCAATGCAGGATTGCCACTGATGTCTTTCTTCAGTTCATCAATTCTTTCAAGTATATTGGATGTCTTGCCGAACTTGATCAGTACATACCCGTTTCGCGGCCCGGTTTGGCCTTCTCGAACACGCATATCGCGGCGCAGTATACTCCTCTTGTTGGACAGCCTGTATTGCAATGGAAACACTTTAGATGGTCGCAACCCGAGTAATTCCTGTGGCTGGCACCTCCGCAGGACCACTGGTTGCTTAGCAACATTTGTGTATCAACACAGGGATCTCTAACACTTGAGCAAGTAGTCGATAGAGCTCCTCCTCCTTACAGAATCGCACAGCCTAGGGAGGGTACTTTGGGTCTTCTATTGCCATCAAAACACACAAAAGGCCCTCCCAAATTGTTCCTGAACGCTTCCCGGCTGCCCCTTTGGTGTGGTGATAGCGCATGACGCGCAAATATGGTCCACTTATCAGTTGGATCCAGAGCTCTTTTGGTGGACTCGGAACCATTCTGCGCAGGAATCGTTGGTTGACGATCTTCTTTTCATACGCGATTGGTAGGCAAGTAACAAGGCGGCGGGTTGTTGGACCGTTACTGCAATGTGTGAGATGACCGGAGCGGTTCGTGGAGTACAGATCTCCCCGGTATATGCTCGCCTGAAGCCACTCGTATACTTCGCATCCATTGTGCAAATCGCTGGTTTGTGATCTGTGCACTAGCAAGCATATATACTTAGTTAAATGAACTTCAGAGGAAACGTGTCGCCTCAGGAAGTATGCGTGCATGCGCTGGTCGCAGGATGGGAGTACAAAATGACAGGCTGAGAATGAAGACCATGCCTGGCAGTGAAGATGGCTGCCGGCGCAATGCATT
Source organism: Phytophthora macrochlamydospora (assembly GCA_011947325.1). Classification (NCBI taxonomy): domain Eukaryota; phylum Oomycota; class Peronosporomycetes; order Peronosporales; family Peronosporaceae; genus Phytophthora; species Phytophthora macrochlamydospora. The sequence goes on along the minus strand of JAAVTH010000384.1, from coordinate 1,035,601 downwards.
CATCGATCGTCACGATGCCTTAGCAACCCAAAACCAAGAACCAGCGCATAACGGCGTATATAAGCCTCAAACTCGGCCAGAAGCTAAAGATCTACCCATTTGTTAGCATGCACAAGAACAGAAACATCGTCGAGCTGGCGTTGTGGGCGACTCGAGTATTTGACCTGCCGCACTCCCCATCGCAGTGAACACTCTACAACATCCTTCAGAACGAGGTGCCACCTCGAGCCATGCCCAAGGACTTGCACAACCGCAAGAAAACAGCAGATCCTCTTGTTGATTCGTTTGACAGGGCTCTTATTGCTGAGTTTAACAAGATGACAGTGAGCGTCACTTCGTTGACGGACTACGATCTAATGTATTAGAGGCACGCGAAGCTGTTTGCTGGTGAGCATGTCCCCCACCTGCCAGTGGACAAACACCCTGGTTTCTCGAATATATCGCTTCCGAAAGCGCCATGAAATTCGCTGTCTTCGAAAGTTAGCGCGGTTGCCGCTCACAGATTGCTCTCAGTGACATCTGGTTTTCAATCATGCCGAGCAGTAAATCGTAGCTTTGACCCAGCTAATTCCTGTAGCCATTTTAGTGGCTACACCCTTAACACAGAAAACTTGATGGACAACCACTCGGCAAAAACGAAGGAGTCAATGTCTACTAGGAACGAATTAGTAAATCTGCCTCTAGTGGCGGTTAACTCGGAGGCTACAGAGACCATCGCATCCATGGAGGCGGCGCCGCCGATGGCCGTGAAGCAACAGATCGAGACGTCGGTGCTGCGCACCGCCGAGGTGTTTGCGTTGACGAAACGCAGCTCCTCATCTGCATACGAGTACGCGCCCAGGTACGCCCGTTGTCGTGTTCTGTACGCCTCCCTCTCACCACGCAATCCCCCCTCTGCAGTAAACAGATTCGTGTACGCGCCAAGCTGGCAGATACGTATCTCCTGGACATTGCGGACGCGTTGTTAACGGTCAAACCGACTGCTGAGGACGGCAATCGGGCGGAAGAGGCTGCTACTGTTGCCGAGGGTGATGCTGACCCGGACAACGACTCCACGCCGCCCGTCCCCGCGAGCAAACAAGTCTCCGAGAAGCCTTCACTCGTAGAACAAGTGGCCAAGGAGGCTGAAGTAGAGCTGGCCTCCAAGAGAAGAAAGATCAATGGCGACAGCAGCTCGTCGGCGGTCGTGGCGTACTCGAAGCAGCAGGAGACGGCGGCGCAGTTTGGTTCGAGCGCCCTCGTCCGTCGGCGCGTCACAGAAGTGCCCAAGCCCAAATGGCATGCTCCGTGGAAGCTCAAGCGCGTAATTGCTGGGCACCTCGGCTGGGTGCGGTCCATCTCGGTGGACCCGACCAATGACTGGTTCGTGACGGGCTCTGCAGATCGCACCATCAAGGTCTGGGACCTGGCCTCAGGCCAGCTGAAGCTCACGCTGACAGGCCACATCAATGCCATCCGGGGCTGGAGGTGAGCCCGCGTCACCCGTACTTGTTCTCGGCGGGTGAAGACAAAAGGTGCTGTGCTGGGACCTGGAATACAACAAGGTCATTCGGAGCTATCACGGCCACTTATCTGGCGTCTTCTCGCTGAAGATCCACCCCACCCTAGACATCCTCATCACTGGCGGGCGCGACGCTGTCGCACGAGTAAGTTGGCGCCTATGGTTGTGGTGGACTAGTGTTCTAGAGGAATTGTTTGTTACTCACCATGCCTTCTCGTTTACAGGTGTGGGATATGCGCACGAAGAATCAGATCCACGTGTTGTCTGGGCACCAGGGCACCGTGTGGGACATCGATTCGCAGCCCACGGACCCACAGATCATCACGGGCTCTAGCGATAGCACAGTGAAGGTGCGCCGAGCCGATTGCAGCGGTTTGAAATGACTGCTTTCTGACGTTTTCTCTGTTGTAAATTCTAGTTGTGGGATCTTGCCGCAGGAAAAGTGATGACGACACTCACCAACCACAAGAAGGCCATTCGAGCTGTCACCAAGTCTCCGACGGTAAGCGGTGACACGTTGGGCTGTGCGAAGAAAAATCGGGTCTAGTGTGTTGATCTCTTCTGTAATATATTGTAGGATCACACTTTCATGTCAGGCGCAGCTGATAACATGAAGAAATGGGAGGCCAAGGAGGGACGCTTCCTGCGTAACTTCTCGTCGCACAATGCTATCGTGAACTCGATCTCGATTAATCAGGACGGCGTGATGGCTTCTTGTGGCGACAACGGCTCGCTGCGCTTTTGGGACTACCAGACGGGCTACTGCTTTCAAAACGATTCGACAAAGGCGCAGCCCGGCTCCCTGGACAGCGAGACCGGCATCTTTGCGTCAACATTCGACAAGACGGGCCTGTACGTGAATGCGCTTGAAATTTCCTGCTTGCTGCCGGTATTGATTTTCGTGTTTCCAACGATATAGTCGGTTTATCACCTGTGAGGCGGACAAAACGGTTAAGGTCTGGCAGGAAGATGACTCCGCGTCCGAGGATTCGCACCCCATTGACATGGATCAGTGGACCAGAGACTTCACCGCCCCAAAACGGTATTAGCTCGCACAAGTCTGCTACCGTTTACGAAGGCCGGGGTGACGACGCACGGGATGCTGCTGTCCATGTGCTTGTCGGGGATCTGGTGCGTTCATTGAGAGGAGGTTTTGATGCCAGAGCTGTTAGAAGGGATTGTTGTTGATGCTTGATGCTTGGTGCTGCAGTTTGGCGATCGGCATGTGGCCCGTGTGGCAGTGGCTGACGCTGCCGTACCTGTTCATGTGGTCATGGGGCGTCGTGGTGCAGCTCTTGGTGATCTTGCCTCCCGTGGTGCAGCGAGTGGTGTTTGCTGGAGGCTACGTCTGGTTCATGCATAACTACCTCTCCACGCTTTTGGTGAGCAGCTAGTGAAGTGGATTAAGCGGGTTTTCAATCGACGCTGCTTTATCGCGAACCCGTTTTGCGTGCCTTCTGCACTCATGTATCGTGTGCAGTCACTGCGTTGACTCTGCAGCGTTTGGTGGAGATCGCCGTAATGTTTTATTTCGCAGATGGCTAGCTTCGGGCTTGGAGAACCAAGATAGATGCGTGGAGATCAACGATCAAGTCGAGGCTGGCTGGATATTGTGCAGATGGAGGAAGGGCTCGAATCGCTCGGTACGTTCGTTGGTTGTGTGTCATATTCATTTGCTTTACATGTACATCTACTACTGCTACAATATTAATTCGTGTTGAGCTCGACTCAGCGCTTATGCTTGTGCTGTCGCTACCGGTAGCTGCGCGAGCGACTGCACCGAGAACGGTCGAGGCGCGTTCAACTTGGTGAGTGCCGCTGCTCGGCGCTGTTTGGAGTCCGCCACCTGCTGCAGGTATTTGGGACTGGTGCGGAAGTCGAGGAGACGAGAGCCGGGGTTTGGATGCGAGCGCGGAACTCGGTGAGCGTGCTTCGGGGTCGTTGGTCGCGGTGTGGGGCGGCCGTGGTTGACGATCGAATAACCGGGATGCGGGTCGGGCACAGTCGACCGGGGAGCCGAGACTTGTGGATATCGGCTCGAAGAGAGGCCGTCGACGGAGACGCCACCGTCGTCGGCGCCGTCGCGGAGATGTCGGAGGCCTTGTCGGTGGCGTTGTTGGTGGCTTCGCCGGCTGCTTCGTTGACATGGGGCTTGTCGTTGGCTTGGTGGCCGCACTCATGAGCTTGATGGCGAGGTGGCGCATTGGACGGCACAGACGAAGCCGTCGACGTCGAAGCAGCCGTGGAAGTAGCCGCCACGAGCTTGAACTCGGCCTCCAAGGTGGGAACGGCCTCGGACGGGGTCACCAGGAGCTCGGGAGCACTTGACGGGACGACGGGGTGCGTCGGTGTGCGGTGGCCGCTGACGGAGGAGCAGCGTCGACGGAGCCGCTGCGAACGCCTCGAAGAAGTCGACGAGGCCGTTCACGTTGGAGTTGGCGGCGGCGTCGGTACTGGCGGCGTGGGAAGAGGAGGTAGAGCTGCTGGAAGAGCTGGCGAAGGTCTCGAAGAAGGCGATGCGGGCTTGAACGGACATCGTCGAGGTGGGGTCTTGGGAGGAAGGTCTTGGGCTTGGGCTTGGAGGTTGGAGCTTGAGGTCGATCGCGGAGAATCAAGAAGTGAGCTGCAGGCGCGAGAAAAAATCGTTCTCGTGAATCCCGCGAAAGTGCTGTCAGTCTTGGCTTTTAAACAGCCACGTGGTCACGTGGTGCTTGACGGGATCGACGCCGCCTTTCTCGAAAACATTTTTTTCAAAGGCGAGAGCTCGGTACATCATTTCCAAGACGTTTCGAGAAAGGCAGCGTGGCAAGGATTTTCAAATTGCCGGCGGTGCCTGTGAAGAATTTCTTTTCGCGCGCGCCTGAATTTCGCGCCCAGCAGCTCACTTCTCGATTCTCCGCGATCGACCTCAAGCTCCAACCTCCAAGCCCAAGCCCAAGACCTTCCTCCCAAGACCCCACCTCGACGATGTCCGTTCAAGCCCGCATCGCCTTCTTCGAGACCTTCGCCAGCTCTTCCAGCAGCTCTACCTCCTCTTCCCACGCCGCCAGTACCGACGCCGCCGCCAACTCCAACGTGAACGGCCTCGTCGACTTCTTCGAGGCGTTCGCAGCGGCTCCGTCGACGCTGCTCCTCCGCCAGCGGCCACCGCACACCGACGCACCCCGTCGTCCCGTCAAGTGCTCCCGAGCTCCTGGTGACCCCGTCCGAGGCCGTTCCCACCTTGGAGGCCGAGTTCAAGCTCGTGGCGGCTACTTCCACGGCTGCTTCGACGTCGACGGCTTCGTCTGTGCCGTCCAATGCGCCACCTCGCCATCAAGCTCATGAGTGCGGCCACCAAGCCAACGACAAGCCCCATGTCAACGAAGCAGCCGGCGAAGCCACCAACAACGCCACCGACAAGGCCTCCGACATCTCCGCGACGGCGCCGACGACGGTGGCGTCTCCGTCGACGGCCTCTCTTCGAGCCGATATCCACAAGTCTCGGCTCCCCGGTCGACTGTGCCCGACCCGCATCCCGGTTATTCGATCGTCAACCACGGCCGCCCCACACCGCGACCAACGACCCCGAAGCACGCTCACCGAGTTCCGCGCTCGCATCCAAACCCCGGCTCTCGTCTCCTCGACTTCCGCACCAGTCCCAAATACCTGCAGCAGGTGGCGGACTCCAAACAGCGCCGAGCAGCGGCACTCACCAAGTTGAACGCGCCTCGACCGTTCTCGGTGCAGTCGCTCGCGCAGCTACCGGTAGCGACAGCACAAGCATAAGCGCTGAGTCGAGCTCAACACGAATTAATATTGTAGCAGTAGTAGATGTACATGTAAAGCAAATGAATATGACACACAACCAACGAACGTACCGAGCGATTCGAGCCCTTCCTCCATCTGCACAATATCCAGCCAGCCTCGACTTGATCGTTGATCTCCACGCATCTATCTTGGTTCTCCAAGCCCGAAGCTAGCCATCTGCGAAATAAAACATTACGGCGATCTCCACCAAACGCTGCAGAGTCAACGCAGTGACTGCACACGATACATGAGTGCAGAAGGCACGCAAAACGGGTTCGCGATAAAGCAGCGTCGATTGAAAACCCGCTTAATCCACTTCACTAGCTGCTCACCAAAAGCGTGGAGAGGTAGTTATGCATGAACCAGACGTAGCCTCCAGCAAACACCACTCGCTGCACCACGGGAGGCAAGATCACCAAGAGCTGCACCACGACGCCCCATGACCACATGAACAGGTACGGCAGCGTCAGCCACTGCCACACGGGCCACATGCCGATCGCCAAACTGCAGCACCAAGCATCAAGCATCAACAACAATCCCTTCTAACAGCTCTGGCATCAAAACCTCCTCTCAATGAACGCACCAGATCCCCGACAAGCACATGGACAGCAGCATCCCATGCGTCGCTGTCTTGGCCTTGTCGTAGTCGACGCGCTCCCCGAGGATCAGGCCGCGGTAGACCTCAATGTAGCAGCCGAAGAGGCCCAGCAGCGTCCCGAAGAGGACGCCCAGATGGACGAACGGACGGTTGGCTTGCGGTGCGTGCAGCAGTTCCGACACAAAGTCGGCCTCGTAGAGTCCCAGAGAGGCCACGGCCAGGAAGGCCGCGGACCAGACGCGGTCCAGCACCACGCGCAGCCACGTCTCGGGTCTGGACGGGCGCGACTCGGTCCTCACCGGCGGCACCACCGGGTCCGTCTCCTCCGCGTCCGGATCGTCCTCCGCCGCGCGCGGCACGCGCTCCGCGACAGTCTGCATGCGCCTCATCGCTGACGTTGACGTTGCGCCGGCTCCGTTTGATGGCTACAAAGGAGCTTCTGTTCGAGCGGCGGGCATCCGAATAGAAACTCCACACAAAACAACTTGCACGGGCGCAATCATTACCGAACACTCGAATTAATGGTTCAGGAATTCAAATAGAAGCTCCAATAAATTACAGCCGCGCATGGTCATGCGCCCCTTCTGCGCTGATCTGCGTATTTACAAGACGTAGCCCCGATATAAAATGGCATTCAACGGGACGTTTGTAGGTCAATACAAACTTCAAGTGAAACGATCCTGAATTTGGGTTTTCTTCGCGCTTTACAACCATCAAGTGAAACGATCCATTTCTATTTCAAGCTCAGAAGCAAGCACCACTTCCTGCTACGAGCGCGAGGTGCGGACGATGGCGACGAGGGACCTGAAGCGGACGTTCCTGCAGCTGCGCGCGGACGAGAAGGCCAAGGTGCTTCGGCGCAAGAACATCGTGAGCCACCGCGAGGAAGGCAGCGCGCTCATGGCGGCGCAAACGGAGAGCACGAGCGTGGCCATCGCCCCCGGCTGGGTGGACGTGGTCAACGGCACGAACCAGCACGTGGCGCGCATTAAGGGGATGAGTAAGTGGCAGCAGAGAGATAGTGGAGCAGGAGGGCTGGAGTGGACAAAAGTTGACGAGCGTTTGTGTCTGCAGTGGAGAAGCTCAACACGCTGCACACGAGTCGCCTCATGGTGCGCTTCGACGGCTCCGAGTCCAAGTACGAGCAGGAGATCGGTCAGGTCACGCAGGACATCACGGACGAGTTCAGGAGCGCCGAGAAGGGGCTGCGCAGGATGGCGCAGGGCGACCGCAACGGAGAGTTCTCGGCGGCGGACGCCAAGACCAGGCAGAACGTGCAGAGGTGAAGTTGACTACGTGTACATCGCAGGAGAGAGAGGCTGATGGAGACTGTATCTTGCTTGTTAGAGCGCTGGCAACGCAGTTGCAGACGCTGTCCGGGGACTTTCGCAAGTCGCAGAAGACGTACTTGGCCAAAGTCAAGAGTCAGAAAGAAGGGCCCGTCGAGTTTGACTTTTTGGCCGAGAACGAAGCGAAGCAGAAGCGGCGTGGAGACACGGTACGGCTTGGAGCTGGTGTGTGGGTGCCGTGTGTTCTGACGAGCTAACTCTCGTGCTGGATACAGGGCTTCACGCAGGCGCAGATCACGGAGGTGGAGATCGCCGAGGACTTGATCAACGAGCGGGACCAGGAGATTCAGCGCATCGCCACCTCGATCACAGAGCTGGCGACAATATTTAAGGAACTGGCCGTGCTCGTCATCGACCAGGGCACCATCCTGGACCGCATCGACTACAACATGGAGCAGGTAGTGGAGCAGACGGAGAAGGGCATCCAGGAGCTGGAGAAGGCCGAGGAGACGCAGAAGAATAGCCGCCCCATGAAGTGTATCGGCTTGCTCCTGGTACTGATCTTCATTATGACCGTACTGCTGGTGCTCAAACATTCGTAGGCGATGCGTCCGACAAATAACGAGCGTCATGCTCAGCTAGCATTACAGTTTATATCGCAATACAAAGCCGATTGCTTTTTGCTGCGTGGTTGAAGTGGACCGAGCTCATTCCCCAATCTTCGCGCCTGTGCAGAATGAGGGGTCTGCGCGTGGTCTCCGCATTGCTAACTGGGCTGTCTGCGTGCCCCAACGCCGCAGCGACCCGGATCTCTTTGCACCGGTGGTCGCTGCGTACAGCTAACGGCTCCATTGACGTGGCCAACGTGACGATTCCTGGTACGACGCACACGCACTTGTTGGAGGCAGGTGTCATTCAGGACCCGTATTATCGCTTCAACGAGCGCGAGTACGAGTGGGTTGCACACGCGACGTGGGCGTACGAGACGCAGGTAGCGCTGCCTTTTGACGGTACCGAGACTGCCAAGGCAAAGCTTTTGTTCGAGACTTTGGATGGGATCGCCAGCGTGACGATGAACGGGAATCTCGTCGCAGTCACGACCAACTCCTTCCGGCCGTACACGCTCGACGTCGGCCACCTGCTGGTGAGTGGGGTCAACCGGATCGTCGTGGAGTTCTCGCCGGTGATCGAGTACGCCGATAACGCGGTACGTTGTGACCACAAACTGAGCTGTTCCAAACACACTCACACAAGGTGTGCCAATGCAGGCAGCGCGGTATCCTTACTTCGTCCCCGCCACGGAGAATTTCAACACGTGGACAGAGCCATCGCATCGATCGTTTGTGCGGAAGGCGGGGTCCGATTTCGGCTGGGACTGGGGTCCGGCGTACGTGACTTCAGGCATTTCGGGTGCCGCTTTCCTCGAGTTCCAGACGCCAGCCATAGTGCTGAAGGAGCTGCAAGTAGAGCAAGTATTTCCTGCTGACCAGGAAGACTTCTCAGTTGTTGATGTCACCGTCAGGGTGACTCTGGATGGGGAAACTCGGCATGAAAACGTCACGTTTGACCTGTTTGTGAAAGGGGAGCACGAGACCGCAATTGTTGCAACGATTCCAGAGGATTGGGTGGAGGACGCGGCAATTGAACTCTCGTAAGGCCGTGACATGATTAAGGTGATCTATGAGTGCTAACGACGTGCGTGACTGCAGGTTCCAACTGCAGAACCCCAAGTTGTGGTGGCCAGCAGGATATGGAGAGCCCTATTTGTACGACCTGCGTGTCGACGCGTGGACAAGTGACTTTAACTCGTCTACTTCTCACAAGAGCGGGATTCGACTTGTGGAACTCGTTCAGGAAGATACCAACGCCGGCAATGTGACGGGGAAGACCTTCTTCTTTAAGATCAACCGTGTTCCAATCTTCGTCAAAGGAGCGAATTGGATCCCTACCGATTCCTTCCCTACGCGCGTAAAACCAGCAACTGTGCGTCATTTACTGGAGAGTGTGTACGCAGCAAACATGAACATGGTACGTTGGAGGCAAAAGAGTTTTATTCGTCGAGAAAATGAATTAACTCTCTCCAATTGTCGTAGGTCCGTGTTTGGGGCGGTGGGCGATACGAGTCAGATTTTTTACTCCGAGTGCGATCGACTAGGCATTCTCGTTTGGCAAGAGCTCATGTTTGCCTGTGGCATGTACCCGCGCGACACCGTCTTCCTCGACAATGTTATGAAGGAGGTGGCCTATCAAGTCTCTCGCCTTCGGAAATTCACGAGCATCGCAATCTGGGGCGGGAATAACGAGAACGAGAACATGATGGAGCAGTTTGCCGATATGCCGAATTTCCCCTGGGGAATCCTTCAATCGCGACGTCGCAGTGGCCGATTTCACCAAGCTCTTCGTGGACTTGATCCAGCCCACTATTGCAGCGCTGGACCCGAGTCGGCCGTTTGTGGACACATCTCCATCGAATGGCGTGTACTCTGTCGACCCCTACGTCAAAAGATGGGGGCCCACGAACGGAATTGCCTACGGGTGAGTTAGGTTGATTCCTGTATAACGTGAAACTATTATCTAGTAAATTTTGTTATTTCGCTGCAGCGACGTCCACTTCTACGACTACAAGAGCGACTGCCAAGACTACAGAATGTATCCTCGTGCTCGCTTCATCTCCGAGTTCGGTTTCCAGAGTTGGCCTTCGGCTGCTGCATTGCGCGACGTGAGTTCGGAGGAAGACTGGGAGTCTTTTCAGTCGTTTTGGCGCTTTCTCAAGTACCGTGAACGCCACGAGAACGGCACAACGCAAATGCTCACTCAACTCAAGCGCCGCTTTCACGTTCCGTTCCCCTTTCGTCATGAAAATGGCTAGGCGAAAATCTCTCCATCCAGAGCGATGCAGACCTCGGCTTCAGTATTAAGAAGCGGATTGAGTCATACCTGTATCTGACGCAGATCCAGCAGTCATTGTGCTATCAGACAGCTATTCGGACATGGCGACGCGGGAAGAACACCGAGCTCGGCAACACAATGGGCATTTTGTACTGGCAGCTCAACGATATCTGGCAAGGCAGCAGTTGGTCCAGCATCGAGTTCTCTGGCCGATGGAAGGCTCTCCACTACGTGGCGAAGCGGGAGTTTGCTCCATTTATCATGTCGATTCACGAGCGCTCTCATGACGACGCGGTGGAGGTGTATGGGGTGAGCGATATCAACCAAGAACTCCGGGTAGACGTCGTGTATGAGCTCCGTCGAACCGCGTGCGGCACCCTCGTCAAGTCAATCGACCGTCAAGCTGTCGAGATAGCTGCGCTGGTGAGCTGTAGGCCAGCAACAGTTTTTGGGGTTGCCTGCACGAGCTAATCTGTTTTATTTGTTTGCAGGAGAGTCGATCGATCGAGGCGATGGACATCGACGAGTTGTTGGACGGAGAAGCCACATCTTGCCACCGCAAGTCGTGCTTCTTGTGTGTGCACTGCATCGCGAAGAGCGTTGCAACGTCTGTCGACCTGGCTGCCTGCGAAGACTTGCACCACTTCTTCGCTCCGTACAAGCGCCTCAACTTGAGATGGGGCGACGTGGCCGTCCACTCCATCGAGAAGACTCGGGTCGACGACAAAGCTGTCTTCAGCGTCGAGCTAGTGTCCACCGATTTCGTGGCCTTGTTTGTGGAAGTGGACATTCCAGGCGTCCTCGGGCGCTGGAGCTCCAACTCGTTCCTGATGCTGGCCAACGAGACGAAAACCCTCACTTTCACTGCACCTGGAGCCGACAATCTCTTGATCGACGAGTTCTCGAGCAGGGTCCAAGTCAACTGGCTGCAGAAGAGCTATGATAACTCGCTCGTCCAAGTGGCCGCGTTGCAATAAAGACGGCGAGGGGGCAACAATGGTGTAATATCCGCTTGCGAATAATGAATAATTTCAGCACACCAGCATTTCAATTCGGCAGCAGAAACACTTTCACAGTCTTTATGCTACCAACATCGCTTGGCGATCAGGTTGCAGTCACATCAGAACCTTCGGCGTCGCAATATTCAGTAGTTTCAACAAATGCATGTATGATACGATCGTCTGCCGCAATGCCTCAGCCTTGCCACTAATCGAGGCGATGGAAATCAACGAGTTCAGCAGTCTCGACGTCAACACCATCGCAAATTCTCGCCCAACCACTCAGCAGCTTTCAGTCCTCGACGGTCCAGCACATCCATGGGCACGAGGTACCGGCAACAGTGAGCTAGCTGCTTGTCCAAACGACTGCCTGGGCACCGATCCAGGCAACGTCCGAGCAATAATCAACTAAACCGACGAGGCATTTTCGTATAGCCGTCCGACGGTCGACTGGGCTACCGCTTCGAACAACGCACAATTTCTCTCTGCGACGACATTCAGCTAACATACGTCGTCGGCACCACGTATTCGAGTTTCGTTCATCGTGCTGATGATGTTGCCTTTCATCGAAAGTGTGTTGATGTATGCATCAAACCAACAGTAGTAGTCACGCTTTCAGCACTGGCAACATTTCACCAGCCGACCCTCATCCATCCAAGAGACGTTCGTCTTGCCAACGATGGCATGCTGACGGCAGACGCCTGTTCTTCAACATTGTCAACTTGCTGCTAGGGGCGCTCGTTTATCCGACAAAAGGGCGCTTCCTCATACAGTCCGTCCCTCAGTACACATTTTCAACAGCGCCGTAGACACCCCGCCTACACAATCACTAGTGCAGGCATGATGGAACAAAATTCTTGGGGGCTGTCATTCGGCACTTTGCTCTCTCACGCTATGAACCATATTGGAGTAGTATAAAATCTGTCACTGTTCAAACCTCTATGTCTAGGTGCCCAACACGAGAGAACAAACTGCTGCAAGAAGCGGGAGCAGTTTAGTCAGTCCGGTCAGGATCGTTGTACCATTGGCGACGAGGTTTTTCCATCCCCGCCGCGTTCACTACTTGCGTTCGGAACAGGTGAGCGTCGTGGCACCGTTGATCTGCTCTAACTCGTATTGCGGCTGAGCATGATCCTCTCTCAAATGCTTTAAACGGGCTTGTCCAGGGCTGTGTTAGTAGTAACAAGGTTATGGCTTCTGGCTAGTTCCACTTGTTGTACGCGTTCTTCATCACGGACGCGGCGTCTCTCTTGATTGCGCTGTATACGTTGTCTTCGTCTAGTGGCATGGCAGGTGAAGTGGCTTGCCTTCGAGCTGGATGCCGCCCAGCGTAGCGCATGGCGTGAGCCTGGCGCTGCGTTTCGCCAACTAGTCCTGGTAAACCACGAAGACAACGACGACGAGATTGGAGATTGTCCGTGGACTGTGGACTGTGGAGTCACCGAGCGTGGTCAAATCGGTGCGAAGCTCTCAATCGTCAGCCAGAAGTCGCTGCAGCTCCTCTGCACTTAGTCGCAGCACTAAATCGTGGAGAACGGCCAGGATATGTTTCCGAATATTCTCATATATAAAAACCACCTCTCTCTGCATGGATGTCGTGCTTGTCCACTATATCCCCAAGGGACATTTAACGGAACGGCTAACGGCAAATGATGTATCTCCCGTAATATGCTATCATTTTGTACAAACAAGGTATCACCGTAAAGGTAAAAGAGTATGCTACGACTGTATTGTATCGCTGTCGACAATCGAAGCTAAGGAAGGTTTCGTTATTGCCTTTGTAGCTTGGAGTCACTTCACCTCGCTCAAACAGGGTCAAATATCGGAATACCATCTGATTATATACGAATTCCAAGATCATCTCAAACTGCAGCCGTAAGATCGGTTGACCAAGTGGTTAACTGGGGTCTTGAGGGGCTGTCCTGGTGTCCAGATAGCGCCGAATTAGCTGCGACTTGATCTCTACTTGTGTCTGACCCAAGTAGCAAGGTGAAGGCAACCTTATCGTTCTCCTGTGAGTCATCCGTAGCGGTGCAAACCGCCGAATCAGCTCTTGTACCACTTGAAGTTGGAACTGTACCATTTGGGAACGTCGTCTTCACCACGGTCTTCCTGCAAGTTCTGCGTTTCTTGGCTTCTACGCTCAGCTTGTTTTTGGCTGCATGTTTTGTCTCCTTCAAGAAATGTTTAATGATGGCTGCTTGCTGTTTTTGTTCGCGCTTCTCTAGACGTTCTCGAGCTTTGGTAACACGATCTTCTGCTTTCTGCTTTCGTTCAGCTTCCGCCCTGAGCACAGCAGCTTTCATTTCCGGGTGTGTCATCAAAATTCCTCCGTCGACAAAGGTGCGTTTTTTTTTGTTGATGCTGAGTACTCGGTGCAATACTCTTGAACTGCTCGATGCCCATGTACAATGCGGTTACTGCGTCTTCAGTAATCCCATCTCTAGCGAGCTTGCGCTTTTGTCTGTCGGAAAGCTGGGGCAGCCTGGATAAGTAGCTGACGTGCGGGAGATCTGACGTAGCAGGTTGGCTACCGATAACTCTCTTGAGCATCGTCTCAAGACATAACGGGAGAATTCCAGTTCTTCGGAAAGCTATCAAACAGTTGAGAACAGAGACGGATTGTTTCCAAGCCGCCGTGACTAAGCCGGCCACGTCTTCTTTGGTTGGAGATCGATCTCGTCGAAGCGGGAAATCATTAAGAAGCTTCTCATAGTTCCTCTTCAAGGCAGCGAAAACAGCATCGTCGAGTGGCTGAGTAAAGTGGCTTGTATGCGAGGGAAGCACGAATATCATGATGTCGTTCTCATCGGCGTAGTCGAGTACAGGCCCATTGACATGTGAAAAGTGACGTCCAGGATAAGGAGAGCAGGTTTTGAAACTTGACGCTGCATTAGGTGTTCGTTGAAAAACTTCAGCCAATGCAGGAATAAGTAGCCATTAATATTTGATGAATCGGTCATCGCGCATACTGCATCATCATCGGTTCCGTTCATCCAGTGCAGTTGCCTCCTTTTCCCCGGAAATATGAACATGGGCGGCAATCGATCGCCAGCAGCACTCACGCATGCCATCACCGACACATTCTCCCTCTCATTGGATCGGACGAGGTTGGCTCTCATTCCTTTAGGACAAATCACACGAGGAGGCTTTCTACCTTGCGGACAGAATCCCGTTTCATCGCAGTTCCATATCTGGCCTGGCTGCATACCCTTCATCGCCTTCTGCAGATTCTCGTGGTAGTCCTTGATCCTATCTGTAGTTGACATGTCGTACCGCTTCACGTCCAGGATCTGCGACCGCTTGCGTGAAATGAGGCTGCCGTGTCTCGTTACGAAGCGCAGTGACCACTTCTTGGACGGGAATGTGTCAGGAAGGACGCCATGTTTCCTGATCGCTATGCGACGAGCTAGAATACGGAGCTCGCTGTCCGTCATACAGACTCCATGTCGTGCGCGGAGTAATATCGTTTCCACAATACCGGCTTCGTCGTCGGGGGTGAGTAGAGCTCTGCGGCCTTTGCGAGCATCTACTGGTACCGTACCGGTACAGCGCCGATGCAACGAGGTTTTGGAGACCCCATGGGCCGCTCCAGCTCTCGCCAACGACACGCCTTCTTTCTTCACGTAGACCATAGCTTTCTCGAAAGCTACAGCCCGAGACACTAAGTCGTTAACCGCCGGCTTGGAAGACATGATTGTAACAGCTGGTGACAGGAATGGAGCGACTTGGATAATGGCAAGCTAACACAGCGAGGTTTTGCTTGATTCGGACGCAGTAAAGGGAGAGTACTCGTCTCTCCTTTCTCTTCCGCTCGACGCAAGCAGCTTACCACCAATCGTATTTCCTTTGACAGGAGGGCGGATCTAAAATTGCACCTTCAAACAGATATTGTATTGTTCCGACATAAGGGCCGTTCCGATTTGTGGCCGCCAGGGATAAGCTGCATTCAATGCTCACCGAGCCTCCACTTCGACCAGGATCCCCGGTTGAATGCCCAATGCTTGCGATGTCTATCTCGACGTAAATCCGCCGGTCTCCGTGCGCGACCAGGTACTTGTCCATGTCATGCTGCTGTGGTGTTACAATCAGCACAAACTGGCCAGAAGTCACGCAGTCGCTGCCCGAGTCCAAGGTCGACGAAAGTTGAGTCAACACAGGGGTAGTTCTCTAGCGGTTCAGCCCTTCTGGGAAAGCGGTATCTCGCGCTCGATGAGTACCCAGCTCCAAGCAAACTTGTCCAGAACCGTGTCTGAGCTTGACAGGGTCCTTCTTCCCTTATTCGAGTCCCCACACGAACGAGTAGAGGAGTACGAGACGCTACGCTTGAGGTAGAATAAAGAATGTGGCGTCCGTTATGGAGCCCACCGAGTATGGACTCGGCGAGACTTTCTCTTCGCGCGGAGTGATACAATGATGAAGAAGCAGAAGATTTTCTCTGAGTGGACCAGCAAAAGAAAAATCTGACGCCTACTGCCAGTGTTCGATTCCAAAACCAGGTTAAAAAGGCTCAAGCATGCACTGTTCGTGGAGGTTGCAAATGTCTTTATCAAGGTCGTGAGCCCGTTCACGTGACTGGTTGTGATTTGTGTGATGCACCGACAAACGCAATAAATTAGACGTTCCTGGTTGACAAGCGTCATGTACAAGATGCCCAACGCGAGAGCACAAACAATATCCTTGTCGGCGTGTATAACTTAACTCCTCTGGAATAGCGATGGAGCCAGAATATCTGCTTGGGCGGTAATTGACAGCGTTGTTGAGTTTGCTGCTAAGTCTGTGGCTTGTCGTGATAAATATCCCTTGTCACCATGCCAATACGTCTGGGGGCTGCCATTCGACCTTGCTCCGCTCGTGGAGCAGCTATATTGCGGTAGCATGAAACCTGTCACAGTTCAAATCTCTGTGTCCAGGTGTCCAACACTAGAGAACAAACCGCCGCAAGAAGCGCGAGCAGCTCATTGCCGATTCCTCTCGCCCGACGACGATGACCGAGGCCTCCGAGCGCCGCGAGCAGCGCCGCCACCTGAACGACTCGCTGCTGAGCGGCTCGCTGTCCCGTCGGGAGTACGACGAGTTGCTGCCCTTCGTGCTGTCCCCCAGCAACAACAGCCAGCCCAATCCCGCCAACCAAGACACTGCCACCCGGGACGACGACACCTTCGCCACCGCTTTGGCCCAAGCCCAGCACCCCAATAATGCAGGCACGCTGCCGTCCGATGGACAGCACACAGCCGTAGCGTCTATTCCAGAGTCTACGCCAGTCTCAGCTCCAGCCATACTGGCCCGAGCTCCTGCTCCTGCTCCTGCTGGTGGTGTTGTGGGACTGCAGCTGCGTTGTCCTGGGTGCGGCACTTGCAACGACCCGCTGCGTCGGTCTCGCTGCGACGTCTGCAATTCCCGTCTCACGATTGGAGACGAGCTGTCTGCCACAGCGACGCGGAGATCGACGTGGCCCATCGTGGCGGCCGTGGCTCCCGTCGTGAGACCCACCGGCGAGTTCACTGCGTCCGAAGACGGCCGTGTGCTGATCCTCGACGGATTCTTCTCCTGCCAGATGCAGGGCACACAAACGATTGCGACGTCGGCCAGTGGCGCCTGCGAAGTGTTTGTCATGTGCTGTCGCTGGGAACCGCGGTCGGGAGCAGGTGGGGCGCAGTCCGAAGCCACTTGGTACGTCTCACAGCGCTTCAGCCAATTTGAGAGACTGCACAAGGCGCTCAAGAGGAGGTTGTCGCGCTCATCTCTGGCGACGCTGCCTCCATTCCCGGCCAAGTATCATTTCACCGGCCGTCTCGAGAAGCGCAAACAAGATCTGGCAGTCTACATGCCTCGGCTGCTGGAGATGTGTGCACATTTGCCGCACGCGCAGGCGACTCCGGAGCTCGACGAGTTCCTGGATGTGTCACACCAGGTGCACTTGTTCCGAGCTCAACGCCAAGGGAGGCCACTGTTCCTGCTTCCGTCGGCCTGGACGCTCTGCGTCAGTCGACTGCTTCAACATCGACAGCTACAGCGTCGACGTCTTCCCCTTCCCAGCATTTCCAGCATTTGCAGGCCCTGCAAACCCTCCTCCACTGCGCCACGAAGCTGCGCCGATGGATGCAGCAGAGTTGGCGCAGGCGGAGGGTGCGGTGCGAGGGCTCGCCGATGGAGTTCGCCGAGCAAGAGGCGACGTGCGCGGAGACGGCACGGTTCAACATCATTTGGACGTGTGCGTTCAGCTTGCGCCCGCACTGCAGCGCACCGCCGACCTAGACAACCCATTCGCAAACACAGAGCTGATCCCACGCGCCATGCAATGTCTAGAGGACCTGCAACAAGCCGTCGCGCTCTACAACGACGCTCTCCTGGCTGTCTCGGAGGTGGCCCCACGTGCCCAAGTTCGCTTCCAAGACCAGCAAGCTCAGCATTCCGAGCAAGAGCCGCTTTCTCACGCACATAGTGAGATTCCAGCGCTCCAGGTACGCAACGTCGTGCCTGCCAGCGCCGCTTAGCAGGACGACGAGCACGTGTAATTAACGCAGCGAAAATGTGCAAGGAAAATGGATGTATTTGAAAAAACATACGCAGCAATATGAAAGCTCCCGGCGGCTCTTGCTATTCCCTTCGCTCAGTGTACGTTCCGGCAGTCGATTGCGATTCCTGGCGTGCTAACTTCGCATCGTGTACACACAATCGTCGCTTGCCGCCTCTACTGTCTTGCGATCACGTCGTTATTGCGGTGAGGCAGTCGATTACACGCCGTAGCTGGGCTGATACGAGTTCTGCTGGCCCGGAACGTACGGTGGCGGGGCCTGGACGCCACTGCCCTCCTGTGCTGAGAGCGCATACGTTTCCGTTACAGCCAGCAGCGAGTCATTGTACAACCCCATTGTCGTCTCCAGGTCTTCCTGGCACTGCATTGCGCGCGGAATGAGGTCCACGTTCGCGAACGGATTGTCCAAATTGGCCGAAATCTGCAGACGCGGCAGCAGCTGCACGCACACCTTGAGGTGGTGCTGCACGGTAGGATCACGGCGCAAGTCGCCGCGCGCGCTGCGGATAGACGCATTCAGCAAGGCAACCGCCTGTTCAGTGTGAGAAAGCTCTTCCTCGTCCAAAGGCGTGGGCAACTCCGTAGGCAAACGAGCCTGCTCACGTGCCGCCATCCCCTCGGCTCCGCCAGCGTTCACGTTGAGCGCTCGACCAAATGGAGCAGCCTCCTCGTCACCGCCAGTTCCTCCCGAAATGACCTGGCGGCGGAACTGCTCGACCTGGCGAGACACATTCAAGAAGCGGTCCAACTCCGGTACGTTCAGAGTCTCAGGAAGGCGAGCGCAAAGTTCCAAAACCTGCGCAACGTATCGCTCCAGGCCCTGCTTACGCTCCTCCACGATAGCACTCGAGTTGCCCGTCTTGCCCTTGAACACCCCACCCAACACGTGCTTTCTCGGGAATAAGGGCATCGTTGCCACAGCCGTCGGAATCTTACGCTTCAGGTCCTTGTGCAGCTTCTCAAACACGCTGAAGCGGTGCGAAACCAGCCAGGTAAAGGGCGACTCGCTCGAATCTTTTGGCTGCCACTGACAACGCAGCACATATACGGTGTACTCGGTGTAATTGTCGTCTTGAAGCACCTGTGTGCGGTGCATTTGCGCCTCAAAGTAACCATCGTGAATCACAATACGACCGCCCTCCGTTGAGAACGAGCCAAGTGGTGCCGTCAGTGTCGACATGCTTCTCTGCTGACGAGATTGCCCGCGGTAGCCGTAGTAAGCAGGATCATTCGCCGCAGCCGAGTCATCACTAGTTGTGAGCAACGAACCGCACTCGTCGCAGTGGTTGCCGTTGGCCGTGTTGTTAGTCGCCCCACAAGCCGGGCAGCGAATCTGGATGCCGTATACACCCGCAGTGTACAAACGGCTCAGTGATTCCTCCTGCTCGGCGGTGAGAGCAGCACCGGACGGCACTTCCTCGGGCTTCTCGAGCAGGAATGGCACCAGCTCATCATATTCAGCCTGCGCGATAGCACCGCTCAGCAACAAGTCGTTCAACTGCTGCAGTTGCTCGCGGTTCTCCTGCGAAACATCGTCGGGGATCTCCACCACGTGCACTTGGCCTGCAGGCGTCGACACACTGTTGACTTGCGCAAGACCGCTGAGCAGACTAGCACTCACGCTGGCAGCCTCCAGCAAGGCCTGCTCCTTGCGACGCTCGGCCTCCTCGCGCTCGCGCTCCATACGCTCCTCCAGCTCCTTCGCCTCTGCGATAGCACGCAGCTCAGCCTGGCGTTCATGCTCGACCGCAGCCGTCGCTTCTGCAGCAGCGGCCTCAGCCTCGGCAACAGCAGCTGCCGCTTCCTTAGCAAGGCGAATAGCCTCCTCCTCAGCAGCGCGAGCCTCCGCTTCCATAAGCAGGCGGTCCTCCTCCGCAGCTGCACGAGCAATGCTTTCGCGACGAGCCGTTTCAGCAGCAATCCGAGCTTCCTCTTCCCGACGTTTAGCTTCCTCTGCCTGCCTCTTTGCCTCTGCTGCACGCGCTGCTGCCAGTGCTAGCATTTCTTGCTTCTTAGACTTGAAAAGGCGGCGAGCCGTCATGCCGCGGAACAGAGCTTGAACCACAACCACAGCAGAGCGCTTCTTCTTGAAGTCACGGCGCACGGTCAGTGCGCGCCACCAGCGTTGAATACGCACCACTGAGTTACGACGGAATTGGATGCGGCGTAGCAGCTTAGCAAAGCGGTTCTGTGCAATAATCTTCGCGAGACCAACGCGCCAGCGCCGACGAGCAAGCCACAGCTTCATACGTCCCACGATGTGCGGACCATCCACCGCCCAGTTAATCTTCAAAATGGAGTCCAGCACAGCAATTTTGCCAGACTTGAAGAACAACTTCGTGATACCGAGTTTGTACTCATCCATTGGAACCTGGAACGCCCACAAAATGGCTGTGATGAGCGTTGGGTCGCTCTGGTTAGCGAACAAACGCTGCGCGTCGGGTGGCATGTATTTCTTGTAGGCGCCCACCAGCTCGCTGTAACTCACACGAGTGGGCAGACCCACCTTGAGCACTTGAGCCGTTTGCATAATACCCTGACAACGCAACTGCCCAACGACGTAGCGCGGATCGAACATCCCAACACGCATGAGAGCGTTAGGCTTGATGCAGCGGATGAAATTGCATCGCGTCGCATCAAGAGTGTCTACAAGCTCCTGCATCTGGTTCGAGAACTTCGCAGCCACACTGCGCGTCAGTTTCTTCTTTCCTGGTCGGCTCCCTTCCGCCTCCTGCTTGAAAAAGCGGGCACCAGCTTGTTCGTGGATCCCAAAAACAGGCCCGACATGTCGGGCGGAATCGTGTCATTGTTCTTGTCAATAAACGATCCGATCGTATAGCTCACAGCGCCGGCAAAGTGACGAACGATAAACATGTGCTCCATGTCCTTCGGGTGCGGTCGCGGGAAGTACGGGTGTTTTGCGTGCTTCTGATGCAGCGTTCTCAGGAATTTCGCGTCGTTAGGTTGCGGGTTCATGGCCTCGGCGTCCAGCAGACTCAAGATGCCGTTAGGTTTCGATGCGATCAGGTCCACACATTCGCGGTTATCCGGCCACTTAATCTTGCCCACCGTGATACCCTCACGCTTGTACAATTCCATTTCGGCAATGAACACTTGGTTGTTGAACGTCGCCTGCAGCACTTCGTTCGTGTAGTTGATCAGCAGCTGCTCAAAGTCATTCCGCTGGAACGATTCAAAACCGAAGATATCCAGCACACCAATGTACGGAAGCGGGGCCGGGTCGTGGCCCAGCGACGCGTTCACCTGCTTAATGACCCAGTCGAACATACGGCTGTACAACGCCTTTGCGATAGCATCACGCGTGTACACGGCGTTCTGTTCGTTCCGGCGCACGTTGTAGGTCTCCTCGCGCGTCACAATATCACGCGTCATGATCACCTTAGACAAGTCCTGTTCCTTCACGCCCAACAATCTGGATGCGGCAACAAGTGCACGTTTCGCCGAGTCCTTCTCGATCACAGCAGCTTCGCCCTCAGGTGTGTCTTCCTCCTCGAATTCAATGTTACCGAGATGCAGTAGACCTGCGACCACCGAGAAGATCACGTGCTGGACATCCTCCGACAGACCCACACAGGTCAGACCGCGCACAACAGCGTTGAAGCACGCGTGGTCGTCAGTCTCCTCGGCGATGTAGCAGCCGCTCTGGTTCAGGTAGCAAAAGTCCTCCGCCTTCGTTAGCTCGAACTCCTTCCGCGCCGTTGCCGACGCACCCGCCAGCAGCTGGTAGAAGATGTGGAAGTTGCGCTCGCCGTCCACTTGGTACACGAGTCGGGACTTCTCCAGCAAGTACGTCTCCACGAGGGCACCGGCCAGCTTGAACTCTCCGTCCGCAGTGAACTGCAGCTTCATGAACTTGCCGAAGCGCGACGAGTTGTAGTTCCTTAGCGTCTTGGCGTTGCCGAAGGCTTCCAGAATCGGGTTCTGCTCGATGAGCCGGTGGTCCAGCGATGTGCCGTGGTCCTGTCGGTCGCGGCTGAGCGTCTCAATGTCGTTGCCGCGCGCCTTCTTGCCGTAAAGGCCGCGCGTGGTCAAGTGCCGCAGCACGATCTTGGACGACTCGGTCTTGCCGGCGCCACTCTCTCCGCTGATGACGACTGACTGGTTCGTGGGCTGGTCGGTGCCCGAGTTGTACACCATTTGCTGGTAGGCCATCTCGGCCACCGAGTACGGGTGGGGCGCGCTGCCGGCCGTGTTGACCACTTGGCTGATGGGCGGGTTGGGCAGCTCCCGCAGCGGGTTGACGGCGATCAGCACGTTGGCCATAAAAGTGTAGGGCTTCTGGCCGGCGCCGTCGCCGCCGTCGAGCTTGGAGCGCTCCTCCAGGTTGTGCA
The DNA here is from genome assembly GCA_011947325.1 of Phytophthora macrochlamydospora. Lineage (NCBI taxonomy): Eukaryota > Oomycota > Peronosporomycetes > Peronosporales > Peronosporaceae > Phytophthora > Phytophthora macrochlamydospora. Next base: position 1,013,647 of record JAAVTH010000384.1, on the reverse strand, counting down.
GCACGCCCGGCTCGTGGATGTAGTAGAGCGACGTCATGTCGTCGGCCTCGCGCGGGTTGAGCGGCAGCGCCAGCCCGCGGTCCACCTGCTGGATCTTGCCGGCCTGCGTGCGCACCGTCACCTTGAGGCCACCGATGGCCATGACGGTGCCCTTGTCCCACACGCGCTCGGAGCCGGGCACCCAGATCGTGTTGCCCACCTCCACGGGCAGGAGCTCGGCGTCCGCGTCCGACTTGGAGGCCTGGCGGTGGATGGGCGGGGGCGTCGCCATGCTGCTGCTGCTGCTTGGTGGAGAGGAAGCGTTCGTAGCCCTCCGGGGTCTTCGAGGCTTGAAGTGGACTGCTGAAGAATCCCCCTCGGATCGGACTGACAGCTCGCGACGCGTGTGTATATGGGCGTTTGTATGTCCCGGGTAAGTGCGATAATAGGCCAATGACGACAACGCGGCGACCAAGGAGACGACCATGGCACCAAGGAGACGACTATGCGCACGATATTCTGTTGCATTTTGTACTAACTGTCGGGCTACGAGTCATTGCGCGCGACGAAACTCTCTCTCTCTCTCTGTGCAAGCTGGCGCGTCTGGACCGAAGCTCTACGGTCTGTGGGGGCCCGTCGCCACTCACTTGGACGCCGCCGCGAAGCGCTCGAGACGCTGTCGTCGCTTCTCCTCGAACACCTCGGACGTCTCCAGGTTAAAGCGCTTGGCGCGGTCCAGACGCCGCTTCTCCTCGGCGTTGAGCCCGAAGCGCTCTGCCCGGGCCTCCTTCTTCTTCTCCAGCTACACACAAAACACACGCAGCAAGTTGCGAGCCGTCAGCGCCTCCACTCAACGACATCGACGCCGTCGCAGTGAACCAACCACGCACCGTATCTTTCGTCTCCAGCTGGAATCTCTCGGCACGCTTCAGTCGCTTCGCACGCTCCTCCTCCGCCACTGCAGGCAAACACCACCAGCACAATGCAATAGATCAGTTATCTCTCTCTGAGTATCCGCCACGACGCCAGCCTGTAAACGTACCTGCACTAGGAAGGTGGAAACGCTTGGCACGCTGGGCCTGCACACACAACGCACAAAAAGCAAGCGCGTCAACTGCCGCCACCCCTTCGCCAACTCCACAGTCCTGCCTGCTACTGACCTTCTTGTCCTCGAGGCTCGGCGGGATGCCAAACTTGGCTGCACGCGCCGCGCGCTTCTCCTCTTCCGTCAGGGGTTTGCTGGGGGCTCTGCTTCTGCCTCTGCCGTGCTGTTCTGCGTCTCCCCATATGCTTCCCCTCCTCCTTCTCAACAACAGTGACAGGCTCTGCAGCGACAATAGGCTCTGCGATAACGGGCTTCGGCTCCGGCTTCTCCACGACGGCCGGAGCGGGCTCCTCTTTCTTGACGGGTGACAGCGTCTTGCTCTTGGTCTTCTTGGGACTCGGCGCCTTCTCCTTCTCCTTCTTGGGCTCCTTCTTCTTGCTCTTTTCGGGACTCGGCGGCTTGAGCTCCTCCTGCGCCGCGCTGCCGAACTCCTCCTCATCCAGTGCCAGCTCCAGCCGCTGGATCAGCTCCGTCTTCAGTCCGTTGGAGCTCAGGTTGCGCTGCTCCAGTGCCGCGCGCAGCTCGCTCACCTTCATCTTCTTGGGGTTCATGCTGGCGCTGGTCATGCGGGCGATGTGTTTTTTGCGCGAAAATCTATGTGACCGGGTAGTCAAAATCGTGATGGCGTACACTTTACCAGGTAGCCACAGACTCGATGGACAAGTTGGTGCAGGAGCAGCAGGCGCTGATGCGCTCTCTGCGGGAGTTCGTGGACGCCCTGCGAGATATCAAGGGGACTGCCGACGAAGCTGTCGTGGACCGCGAGGTGCTGAAGGCTGTGCACGCGCTCAGTGGCTGCGGGGTTCTGCACCGCACGATGAAGTGTGGCGCCGCGGCCTGGTGCCGTCGTTCCAGCGCCTGGGACTCTGCATGACGCGTATAGACGCTCTAGAGCTGCAGGAGAAGAAGAGGATGGGGCCAGTGTCGGCCCGCCAAGAAGTAAAGCCCAAGGCGCCTGCTGGACTGCTCAGTCTGCGCGACTACTCGGTGCTGCAGGCAGCTACAGAGCTGCTCTTCTGCTGGGGCGCGTATCCGCGCGTCGCTCCTGGGATTCTGCAGTCTATCGACAAGAGAAGACCGACGAAAACTCTTGACAGTAAGCTGCAGCGATGCTGAGTCAGTGGGGGACTTTTGGCCTAACCGCGGTTCGTGTTGCAGTTTCCAAGCAGGTTTTAATGTGGGGATATCGGAAGTACAGCGAGATCGCTGTGAGAGTGGAAGAGGAGGAGATCGCGGAGCTGCTCAGCATCGCGCAAGCTCTGCTGCATTTGTTGTCGCTGCCTCAGTTCCAGCCGATCTTGTTACCCAAGTACGTGGTGGAGCTGCTGGCGCTGTTGGTGTATGGAGAAGTAGCAGGCGACTCCAAGATTGAGACACCCGTGGAAACGGAATTTACTCGACTTAGAGATGATGGTCCGAGTATTACCCGTGAAGATGAGCATGAGCAGCTTGCGAGCGGCGCTGGGGCAAGTTGGGCCCGCTGCGGCCCAACGTGCCGAAGGAAAGCGGTTCAAGGCAAGATGCGGAAATTTATTGTCGCGGTTGCTGATGCAAGACGGTGGCATCGTCGCCACAATTGAGATGCTTCTTGGCGCCGTGGAGGACGGCAACACACAAGCCAGAATGCAGGTTGCGACGCTGATCTGTCAGTGCCCAAGTGATGTGGAGCCTGAGCAGTACGCCAGCGCCTTGTGCGCACAAGTTCGTAAGCTGCTGCTGGCAGCAGTGACACCCGAGAAAGGCAACACGAGCAGTAAGCTCTTAGGTGAGATGGCGGCACTACTAGCAGATCAGATTGCTGCGCGCCATCCAGCGCTCTTCGATACACAGATCCTGTCGACACTCTTTCATCCGCTGCTCGTCTACGAGAACACCCGAAGTGACCCGGTTACTCTTCGTGGAGACGTTAGTGAAATTACTCTGACGCGGTGTGTTGGAATTGCGCATCTCCTTCTTTGCGGTCCTCCCCCTCTCAGCGGTTCCTGCAGGCTCTCGCTCCATTGGTTCGACCCTTTGTTCACATGTATGCTTTTGCTACTTCAAGCAAGAGTTTCCTGGCAACACCGCTGCGCGAGTCGCTCACGACATGGATCCGTTCGTGCTCGAGCGCAGCCTTGTTGCTTCAAGTGAGCGTTCTCCCAGTAACACTGCCACTTCATCGTACGCTACTCTCGTGTGGATATGAACGGAAGTGTTCAACGGGAGTTTGGAGGCCATTGCGCGAGTTTTGTGCAGGAGGAGACGGTGGAATAGCGATTCGGCTCGTGGAAACTTCTTTACAAGCAACAGAAGCCGACGAGAGAGATGCAACGAGATCACTTAAAGTGCTGATAATGCCATTGGTGCAGCTGCTGAGTGCCGAAGAGCTTGAGAAGTCGGAAGTTGTCGGCGATCTCTTTTCGTCGCTGTTATTGACCTACATGCACGTACGAAAGCAAGATGCACCAGATGATGTTCGCCTAGAGACGGATAGTGTTTCGCTATTGACGTTGTATGAGGCGATGAAAACCCCAACAAGCGCAGCAGGTATCGAAATGGTGCTGACACTGCTCCTAGCGCTCATCGAGTGTTTGGGGCCTTCCGTGCTGCGCAGCGCTACCAGCGTTCTCCAGTGCATTGGAACTGTGCTAGAAACCTATGTCATTTCTACAGCCAAGATCGTGGATAAAGAGCAGACGGATGGAAATTCCATCCAAGTAGCTGAAGAAGTTGAACAAGAGGAAGAAGGAGATGAAATCCTGACGATTTGTCTGGGCGTGGTTATGACTATTCTTGAGGTTGGATCGACCCACCGAAGTGATGCAGAAGAGCAGCAGCTTCGTACAATGCTGCCAGTGCTAGAAGCTTTATCTCGCCACGCGAGACCAGAAGCGGCTGAATTGGCCAGTAGTGCTCGTGCCCACATTCTAAGTCGTGGGGCAAGTGATGGTTTTAACACAAGTACCAGCGGTGAACAAAGCTTCGAGAAAGTGCTGCGCGAAGCCCAAACAGATCTCTCTAGCGAGCTGGTGCCACTGCGTGCGCGTGGAGTGGTGTCACTGACAAAGCTCGTACGCCAAAGTAACTCGCATGCCCATGATGCAGACTGGACGCCGAGGGTGCACACACTCGCTGGTGTCTTTTGCTTCAGCTCCACGATTCCGAAAGCTACGTGTTCCTCGCAGCCGTGCAGGGGCTAGCTGCGCTGGCAGATGTCCATTCCGACGTTGCGATCCCTGCTCTAGTGAAGGCGCTGCGTGATTCAACCAATTCGCTGGAGACGCGCATCAAGCTCAGCGAAGCGCTGCTGTTCTCGGCCAAGCGTTGTGGCGAGGTGCTGCCCAAGTTTGCCAAGCTGTTCGTTTACGCCTACTTGGACTGCATTCGCCCGCCTCCCTCGACAAAGCACACTCAAGCGGAAGCAAGCAAGCGCTTCCAACTGATTCAAGAGATCGACCCTGTTTCGAACACAGCCAAAGCTGAAGAACAAGGGGCGACAGATGAACTCGACAGTGAGCAAGAGCTTCTTGCGGCTTCTACGTTGCGGGCGAGCTGTCTGTCCAACCTGGCCGAAGTTTGTACCCTATTGCAGTGGGGGCTGCAACCGTTCTTGCTTGACGTGGTCACGTGCGTCTTCGGCATCCTGCAGCTTGAGCTCGAACTGGAGGCCAAGCACAAAGCGAGCTCTCACGAGGCAACCGACCAGGAAGAAGACGACGACGAGCAGCAAAAGCTGAGGAAGCACCAAGCCGAGGAGTATCAGCAGCGCGTGGTCGCTGTGCGTCGCGGTGCGGTCTTCGTTCTGCGCTACCTTGTCGAGCTATTGGGCTGGAAGATTTTGGAGCTCATGCCGGAGCAGCTCAAGCCGCTGTACCACACGCTCAAGCACGTTGCTCGACTTGATCGAGACCGCGTCGTGGTGTTCCACGCCAACCGAGCGCTGGCCGCGTTAGGCGACGTCATGCGCGGAGAGCTCTTCCCCGCGTCGAGGAGCAGGACGCCGCCTTCGGCGTCTCGAGCCTGCGCCTTCTGTAGGTTAGAAGCAGAGCTGGGCGCTCGCTCAATACAAGCGAGTCGTTTGACGTTGGTGTTGAACATGATCTGCGTGATCAGGATGATGGACACGCTTTGATTACGATGAGACCTTCCCGCCTTGGACATGTTCGCTCATTCCGGAAGATACCCCGTCGCCGACACTGCCATGAGCGCCTTCGTCAAGAGCAAGACCCTCCCGAGCGGCCACAAAATCCCCACCGTGGCGCTCGGCGTGTATCAGAGCCCGCCCGGGTCGGAGACGTACAACGCCGTGGCCAGCTCGCTCAAACTTGGCTACCGCCACATCGATACGGCCACGTTTTACCACAACGAGGAGGACGTGGGCAAGGCCATCAAGGACTCGGGGATCCCCGCGAGGAGATCTTCGTGACCAGCAAGTTCTGGCAGCCGACGTGGAAGTACCAGGAAGTCGTGGACGCCGTGCGTCTCAGCAACACCAAGCTCGGCCTCGAGTACATCGACCTCTACCTGCTGCACGCCCCTTTCGACGGCGCCACGCGAGCCGACGCCTGGAAGGCCCTCGAGGACATGCAGAGCGAGGGTCTAGTGAGAGACATCGGCGTGTCCAACTACGGTGAGAAGCACCTGGAGAAGCTGGCCAAGACGTGGCGTGTCAAGCCCGCCGTGAACCAGGTGGAACTGCACCCGTGGCTGCCCCGCACCGACCTCGTCAAGTACTGCGAGGCCCAGGGCATCCTGATGGAGGCGTACTCGCCGCTGGCTCGCGCCCAGAAGATGGACGACCCGGTGCTGACGGAAGTCGCGGGCGAGCTGAAGGCGACTCCGGCGCAGGTGCTGGTCGCGTGGAGTCTGGCCAAGGGCTTCGTGACGCTGCCCAAGTCGGTGAAGGAGGCGCGCATCAAAGAGAACTTGGACGGGGCCAAGTTCACGCTGTCGGAGGTGCAGATGGCCAAGCTGGACTACCCCGACTCGTACATTGTGACGGCTTGGGATCCGGTCAAGGACCACGCCGCCTAAGCTGCGACTTGGATTGGGAGTCGTGGGTAGAAGGCCAGCACGTAGAATTGCCGTAACGAAACATGAAATGGTCTTCTACCACCAACAGGGCGCGAGCTGCAATGCGAATACAGCCTGCATTTGAGTTATTGTACATTTTTCAGACCCTCGCCTTCCAGGCCAACTACTAGGTCACTAGTGCTACAAGTGTATCTCTAAGCATACGTGAGTCGGCGCAGCTGCCAGTGCGGGGCCGGAGCCTTGGCGACAGCCTGCATCTGCCTCCGCAGAGGCACTGACTCCATGTTCGTGCCCAGGCGGTGGGCCTGGATGAACGCAGTCGACCCGGTTCCTTCCAGCGAGGTGAAAACCACCTCGCCACCGAAGTACCGAGCGAACAGCCGAGCCATCGGCAGACCGTAGCCGCCGCCGCTAAAGTGCTCGCGGTACGTTGGGTAGTTCTCCGAGTCGATGGGAGGACACAACGGGCTCGTGCTGTAGTCGTACTGCCACAGCTTGTTCCACTTGCTGCGCGGCACGCCTCCGCCGTTGTCGCTCACCTTGACCGTTAGATCCTCGCTGCCCTGGCAGATCACGATCTCGACGGGCGGCAGCTCGCCACCGGCTCGGTACTTGCTCGAGTCCGGGAAGACCTTGACGCCCGAGACGTCCTCGACCGACGGGATGCAGAAGTTGAGCGACCGACTGTCCGGGTTCATGACCCGTTCGAAGTGGTTCACACTGCCGCGGGGCTTCAAAGCGCAAGCTCGATGGTGCTCCACCGTGGCGCGCATCGCGTTCTTGACCAATTCGAAGACCATGTGGTGCAGGTGCGACTCGACGTACATGAACGGCAGGTCGGCGTTTGCAGCCGCGCGGATCTGCACCGGTGGGGCCACGCCGCAGTACTGGACGCACAGTCGCCGGGCGCGCTCACAAGCCTTGCGTACCACCTGCTCTGCGTTCACGAGGCACACGCGACCGCCCGAGTGCTCGAGCGACTCGACGTGGTGGCCGATGAGCATCCGGATGCCGATGCGGCCCAGAAAGAACTTGTTTAGACGGTCCTTGATGTCTTCCTGCACGCTCGAGCTGCAGCGCGCTGTGACCGAGGTCAGTGCTCTGCAGTTCCTGCAGCCCGTAGCAGATGAGCGGCACGAGGTTGGAGCCACGCTCTTTGGCGCGGCGGATCTTGTCTGTGAACCGCAGGTCCTCGCTCACGGAGGCGGGCGACTTCATGCGGTTGATGGTCTGCAGCTCGTCGCGGTAGAAGTTGACGGCGTGGCGCACCGACGCCGTCTGGCTGAGCCCTACGGGCAGGTCCGACAGCTCCACGATGGCGCGCGCGTACCGCGACTGCAGCTCCTTGTGCAGGAACTTGGCCGACACGAGGTGCAGCTTGCGGTCACCGTCGGCGAAGGTGCGCATCTGCCGCAGCGACATGGGCACGGGGTCGTGCGCCGCGATCTCGCGCACCTGGTCCATCGGGATGGCGTCGGCCTCGAAGTCCGGCCGGAACGCCTTCATGTGCAGCAGGGCGGCGCCGTGGCGCGCGACGGCGGTCTTGGCGACCGCTGCTAGCGCGCTTGGCAGCAGGTGCGGACTCGTGCGACTACACCTGGCGACGATCTCCATAGTGTGTATGTGTGTATGTGTGTATGTGTGTGTGCGGTGGTGGTGGTGGCTGCTTCTCAAGGCAATTCCAATTGTGAGCATGGCGGCCGACAGCAACGTCAAGAGCTCCTCTTTCTGCTTGGTGGCGGCTTGCTCGGACGTGTCTCCGTTTGCGCCGTTTGCTTACTAAAAGTACAGCGTCCCAGATCCGCCTTACTGGAGCCAAGTTTGACGGTCGTGAAAGGCAGCATCGTTTGCCTAAAATCAATCGTTCCAAATATCAATTACTTTAACCAAGTCAATCGGATCGGAAAGACGGCGCCGTATGCCGTCCGTCCAGAAACGCGCATGTGGCTCTCGTCGTTTGACAGAATTTTCACCTCGCTGCCCGGCACGTCTCGGCTCTCGCCGCTCGCTTGCTCACGGGTCGGCGATCATGCATCGGACGCCCTGCAGGCCGATTACTCGGGCCGCGGACGGCACGCGGCAACATCTGCGGCCAGCCTCGGATCTGGCCGCGCGCGTGTGTGCAAGCGTTGGGGCTCCGATGAACGTCGATCAGCTGCAGCCGGCCCCGTTAATCGTCAAAATTAGCGGTGCAGAGCATGCCGCTTTTTGTCAGTCGCGGACGTGTTGCCTGGTGGTGAGTGCAAGGCGGGTCGGCGCGGTGCCGCACGGATGGATTCCGACGTAGACACCTGGGGTTGGTCGCGACTCAGAGGCTGTGCTGCTTAACCGTTGCATGGTCTCAAGAACGACGCTGATGGTTGAGAGCACCTTCATATCAGATGAATGACTGGGGTGTGGAGATACTTGTCGAGTTCACAGGAAAATTGGAAATGGTTGCCGTAGCTAGTGCAGTTTGCTCAAGCTACCCCTAGTGCTTCAGCTCGCTCCGACAACATGTATTTACAATAAAAGCTGCGTGAGGTTGTTGCAATCTTGTTTGTCGGCGACCCGTGCATTGTTCATTGAGCTCTGGTATCTTAACATGCGCCAACGTCGGAAGTGACCAGCCTGGAAACCATACGAATTCATTATTGATGAAGGAACCCCTCCTTGTAAGCGTTGTAGCGCGCACCATAATGCTCTACGGATCTTCAATGGCAGTCCATTCGGAGGTTAGGGAGCCGTTGCCTTGGCAAGTCAGAAACTTGGTGAGGCGGCCCCATGCAGTAAGTAGTTGTGCGACAGCTGCCGCTTCAACTCCAACACACAGTGGCGAATCGACCGTGCGCGGAACGCTAGTCCCGACAAACAAGCTAACTTTACGACGACGACTGGTTCTTTGTTCAAGACCAAGACCTCGACACTCAGGTCAACTTTGCGCGCGAGGCCATCAATGCCTTTTCCGTAGCTGCGACTTGACTTGATTGAGTTGCCCTCTGGCCAAACAGCCGTACGAGCCGCGACCAACCCCAGGTGTCTACGTCGGAATCCATCCGAGCGGCACCGCGCCGACCCGCCTTGCACTCACCACCAGGCAACACGTCCGCGACTGACAAAAAGCGGCATGCTCTGCACCGCTAATTTTGACGATTAACGGGGCCGGCTGCAGCTGATCGACGTTCATCGGAGCCCCAACGCTTGCACACACGCGCGCGGCCAGATCCGAGGCTGGCCGCAGATGTTGCCGCGTGCCGTCCGCGGCCCGAGTAATCGGCCTGCAGGGCGTCCGATGCATGATCGCCGACCCGTGAGCAAGCGAGCGGCGAGAGCCGAGACGTGCCGGGCAGCGAGGTGAAAATTCTGTCAAACGACGAGAGCCACATGCGCGTTTCTGGACGGACGGCATACGGCGCCGTCTTTCCGATCCGATTGACTTGGTTAAAGTAATTGATATTTGGAACGATTGATTTTAGGCAAACGATGCTGCCTTTCACGACCGTCAAACTTGGCTCCAGTAAGGCGGATCTGGGACGCTGTACTTTTAGTAAGCAAACGGCGCAAACGGAGACACGTCCGAGCAAGCCGCCACCAAGCAGAAAGAGGAGCTCTTGACGTTGCTGTCGGCCGCCATGCTCACAATTGGAATTGCCTTGAGAAGCAGCCACCACCACCACCGCACACACACATACACACATACACACATACACACTATGGAGATCGTCGCCAGGTGTAGTCGCACGAGTCCGCACCTGCTGCCAAGCGCGCTAGCAGCGGTCGCCAAGACCGCCGTCGCGCGCCACGGCGCCGCCCTGCTGCACATGAAGGCGTTCCGGCCGGACTTCGAGGCCGACGCCATCCCGATGGACCAGGTGCGCGAGATCGCGGCGCACGACCCCGTGCCCATGTCGCTGCGGCAGATGCGCACCTTCGCCGACGGTGACCGCAAGCTGCACCTCGTGTCGGCCAAGTTCCTGCACAAGGAGCTGCAGTCGCGGTACGCGCGCGCCATCGTGGAGCTGTCGGACCTGCCCGTAGGGCTCAGCCAGACGGCGTCGGTGCGCCACGCCGTCAACTTCTACCGCGACGAGCTGCAGACCATCAACCGCATGAAGTCGCCCGCCTCCGTGAGCGAGGACCTGCGGTTCACAGACAAGATCCGCCGCGCCAAAGAGCGTGGCTCCAACCTCGTGCCGCTCATCTGCTACGGGCTGCAGGAACTGCAGAGCACTGACCTCGGTCACAGCGCGCTGCAGCTCGAGAGCGTGCAGGAAGACATCAAGGACCGTCTAAACAAGTTCTTTCTGGGCCGCATCGGCATCCGGATGCTCATCGGCCACCACGTCGAGTCGCTCGAGCACTCGGGCGGTCGCGTGTGCCTCGTGAACGCAGAGCAGGTGGTACGCAAGGCTTGTGAGCGCGCCCGGCGACTGTGCGTCCAGTACTGCGGCGTGGCCCCACCGGTGCAGATCCGCGCGGCTGCAAACGCCGACCTGCCGTTCATGTACGTCGAGTCGCACCTGCACCACATGGTCTTCGAATTGGTCAAGAACGCGATGCGCGCCACGGTGGAGCACCATCGAGCTTGCGCTTTGAAGCCCCGCGGCAGTGTGAACCACTTCGAACGGGTCATGAACCCGGACAGTCGGTCGCTCAACTTCTGCATCCCGTCGGTCGAGGACGTCTCGGGCGTCAAGGTCTTCCCGGACTCGAGCAAGTACCGAGCCGGTGGCGAGCTGCCGCCCGTCGAGATCGTGATCTGCCAGGGCAGCGAGGATCTAACGGTCAAGGTGAGCGACAACGGCGGAGGCGTGCCGCGCAGCAAGTGGAACAAGCTGTGGCAGTACGACTACAGCACGAGCCCGTTGTGTCCTCCCATCGACTCGGAGAACTACCCAACGTACCGCGAGCACTTTAGCGGCGGCGGCTACGGTCTGCCGATGGCTCGGCTGTTCGCTCGGTACTTCGGTGGCGAGGTGGTTTTCACCTCGCTGGAAGGAACCGGGTCGACTGCGTTCATCCAGGCCCACCGCCTGGGCACGAACATGGAGTCAGTGCCTCTGCGGAGGCAGATGCAGGCTGTCGCCAAGGCTCCGGCCCCGCACTGGCAGCTGCGCCGACTCACGTATGCTTAGAGAGATACACTTGTAGCACTAGTGACCTAGTAGTTGGCCTGGAAGGCGAGGGTCTGAAAAATGTACAATAACTCAAATGCAGGCTGTATTCGCATTGCAGCTCGCGCCCTGTTGGTGGTAGAAGACCATTTCATGTTTCGTTACGGCAATTCTACGTGCTGGCCTTCTACCCACGACTCCCAATCCAAGTCGCAGCTTAGGCGGCGTGGTCCTTGACCGGATCCCAAGCCGTCACAATGTACGAGTCGGGGTAGTCCAGCTTGGCCATCTGCACCTCCGACAGCGTGAACTTGGCCCCGTCCAAGTTCTCTTTGATGCGCGCCTCCTTCACCGACTTGGGCAGCGTCACGAAGCCCTTGGCCAGACTCCACGCGACCAGCACCTGCGCCGGAGTCGCCTTCAGCTCGCCCGCGACTTCCGTCAGCACCGGGTCGTCCATCTTCTGGGCGCGAGCCAGCGGCGAGTACGCCTCCATCAGGATGCCCTGGGCCTCGCAGTACTTGACGAGGTCGGTGCGGGGCAGCCACGGGTGCAGTTCCACCTGGTTCACGGCGGGCTTGACACGCCACGTCTTGGCCAGCTTCTCCAGGTGCTTCTCACCGTAGTTGGACACGCCGATGTCTCTCACTAGACCCTCGCTCTGCATGTCCTCGAGGGCCTTCCAGGCGTCGGCTCGCGTGGCGCCGTCGAAAGGGGCGTGCAGCAGGTAGAGGTCGATGTACTCGAGGCCGAGCTTGGTGTTGCTGAGACGCACGGCGTCCACGACTTCCTGGTACTTCCACGTCGGCTGCCAGAACTTGCTGGTCACGAAGATCTCCTCGCGGGGATCCCCGAGTCCTTGATGGCCTTGCCCACGTCCTCCTCGTTGTGGTAAAACGTGGCCGTATCGATGTGGCGGTAGCCAAGTTTGAGCGAGCTGGCCACGGCGTTGTACGTCTCCGACCCGGGCGGGCTCTGATACACGCCGAGCGCCACGGTGGGGATTTTGTGGCCGCTCGGGAGGGTCTTGCTCTTGACGAAGGCGCTCATGGCAGTGTCGGCGACGGGGTATCTTCCGGAATGAGCGAACATGTCCAAGGCGGGAAGGTCTCATCGTAATCAAAGCGTGTCCATCATCCTGATCACGCAGATCATGTTCAACACCAACGTCAAACGACTCGCTTGTATTGAGCGAGCGCCCAGCTCTGCTTCTAACCTACAGAAGGCGCAGGCTCGAGACGCCGAAGGCGGCGTCCTGCTCCTCGACGCGGGGAAGAGCTCTCCGCGCATGACGTCGCCTAACGCGGCCAGCGCTCGGTTGGCGTGGAACACCACGACGCGGTCTCGATCAAGTCGAGCAACGTGCTTGAGCGTGTGGTACAGCGGCTTGAGCTGCTCCGGCATGAGCTCCAAAATCTTCCAGCCCAATAGCTCGACAAGGTAGCGCAGAACGAAGACCGCACCGCGACGCACAGCGACCACGCGCTGCTGATACTCCTCGGCTTGGTGCTTCCTCAGCTTTTGCTGCTCGTCGTCGTCTTCTTCCTGGTCGGTTGCCTCGTGAGAGCTCGCTTTGTGCTTGGCCTCCAGTTCGAGCTCAAGCTGCAGGATGCCGAAGACGCACGTGACCACGTCAAGCAAGAACGGTTGCAGCCCCCACTGCAATAGGGTACAAACTTCGGCCAGGTTGGACAGACAGCTCGCCCGCAACGTAGAAGCCGCAAGAAGCTCTTGCTCACTGTCGAGTTCATCTGTCGCCCCTTGTTCTTCAGCTTTGGCTGTGTTCGAAACGGGGTCGATCTCTTGAATCAGTTGGAAGCGCTTGCTTGCTTCCGCTTGAGTGTGCTTTGTCGAGGGAGGCGGGCGAATGCAGTCCAAGTAGGCGTAAACGAACAGCTTGGCAAACTTGGGCAGCACCTCGCCACAACGCTTGGCCGAGAACAGCAGCGCTTCGCTGAGCTTGATGCGCGTCTCCAGCGAATTGGTTGAATCACGCAGCGCCTTCACTAGAGCGAGCTTGTAGTTGCCTGAGGCGATCGGAGAACAGCGGATTTAGGTCGTAGACAGCTTATCCCACTTACTGCGCGGCACGCCCCCGCCGTTGTCGCCCTCGTTGACCGTCAGATCCAAGGTGGTCGAGGCCACCGGGAAGAAGCATTTTAACATGACCCGTCAAACAGCCGCCGCCACCGGAAACGCAAGCACAACGAAGGTGGCCTCGCCTTGCGTGTCCGCCCACTTCGCTCACTTTTGAAAGCTGCGCCCAAGAGGAGAGGGAGAGTCCTGTGCAAAACATGCTGAGTGCGCGTAGTCCACGACTGCTGTTGGCAACCGCGATTAAGTCGGGCTGCACGCGCCATCGCACCGCGATGCTTCACATGCCCGCTCTGCAGTCTGAGGTCGCGTTCGAGTTCGAGGAGGAGCCGATCCCCATGGACCAAGTGCGCGAGATCGCCGGTACGGAAGCCACCCCGCTGTCCCTGCGGCAAATGCATGCGTTCGCAGAGAGCAGCAAGTTCCGAGTCGTGTCTGCCCAGTACCTGCACAAAGAGCTCCAGCTGAGGTTTGCGCGGTGAGTTGCCTCCGACAATGGCCACACCTTCGGTTCCTCTCACCAACTTGCGTTGCCACGTTCTAGGGCCATCATGGAGCTGTCAGACCTGCCGGCAGGACTTAGCGAGATGGCACCGATTCGTCAGGCCATTAGTGTGTACCGCCACGACCTGCACCTGCTTGGTTCGACGAAGGCCCCGAGCTGCCTCGTAAGCAGATAGTTATTGCTGCGTTTGCTGCAGCTTTCACTCGTCCTTTGTAGAGCGAGGACCGAGTGTTCACAGAGACACTCCGCAAGGCGAAGCTCCACGGCTCGAACCTCGTGCCGCTGATCTGCTACGGCCTCCAACAGCTCAAGGCCGCCAACCCAGACGATCCTACGCTGCAGCTCAAGAGCGTGCAGGACGATATCACCGACAGGCTGGACAAGTTCTTCCTGGGTCGTATCGGCATCCGCATGCTCATCGGCCAGCACGTCGAGTCGCTCGAGCATCCAGGGGGCGTATCCGCCTTCTGTCAGCAGAAGACGTCGTACGCGAGGCTTGCGATCGAGCCCGACGGCTGTGCGTCCAGTACTGTGGCGTGGCCCCGCCGGTGGAGATCCGCGCGACAGTCAACGTCGACCTGCCGTTCATGTACGTCGAGTCGCACCTGCACCACATGGTCTTTGAGTTGGCCAAGAACGCGATGCGCGCCACGGTCGAACGCCATCGAGCCCGTGCTATAAAGCCTCATCGTCCAGCTCGCCGCTTTGAGCGCGTCATGAACCCGGACAGCAGGTCGATCGCCTTCTACATCCCGTCGGCGGAGGACGTCTCCGGAGTCAAGATCTACCCGGATGAACACGTGGAAAGCGACTTACCACCGGTCGAGATCGTGGTCTGCCAGGGCAGCGAAGATTTGACCGTCAGAGTGAGCGACAACGGCGGAGGCGTGCCACGCAGCAAGTGGAACAAGCTGTGGCAGTACGACTACAGCACGAGCCCGCTGTGTCCTCCGATCGACGCGAACACGTTCCCGACCTTCCGCGAGCACTTTAGCGGCGGCGGCTACGGTCTGCCGATGGCTCGGCTGTTCGCTCGGTACTTTGGCGGCGACGTCGTCTTCAGCTCGCAGGAAGGCGTGGGCTCGACGGGGTTCGTCCACGCGCATCGACTCGGCACCAACATGGAATTGGTGCCGCTGCGGAGACGGTCATCGGACGTGGAGCTACCGCAGCTCCAAGCTGCCTGAAGAGAGGCGAGTGCCCTGTAGTCCGTCGAGTACCAATCTATTTAGCGTGCAACATGTCCATTTGATTGCCAGTGCGCCTTGACCATGAGCAAGCAACGTCAGCCCGCCGGAAACCTTCAACGTCGAGGCAGGCAGGACCGCTGTCATCGCGCGAAGCCCAACCGCAAATCGACCGCGCAAACTCGTCCAATCGAGCAGATTGGTCGCGTGCGTCTTCAGCGCGTTCTGTCGGCGCTGGCTGATCGAGGGCATCGCCGTCGATGCAAGTCCAGCCACGGGAAACTGCACAGGCTGACGCTTTGAGATCGCAGTGGCAGCTCGATCAGTCAGCTAGTTGAAGCTGGCCGCCTTTTTCTTGTGGCTCTTTGCCATCTGCTTGCCGCTGGGGACACTTTTCGTCTCACTTCAGAAACCCCCAGCATGGACGCGTTGCGGCGTGGCGGCGGCGACCTGCGTCGGCCGCTGAGCGCCGCCCTTCGCCACGCACGCGGCATCCAGATCCACCGCTTCGCGCCTGAGCTGTGCGTGCTGCTGCCGGCAGCAAGGACCGGCCACCAGTATACTAACCGCGCGGTTTTCGGCGGTGCTGCTGTTTGTGCATTCCTCCAGACACGAGACCCCCTACCCATGGACCAGGTGCGCGAGATCGCCGACACGGAGCCCACGCCGCTGTCGCTGCAGCAGATGCGCTCGTTCTCGGACGGCGGCGCCCAGCTGCGCCTCGTAGCGGCCAAGTTCCTGCACCGGGAGTTGCAGCTGCGATTCGCTCGGTACGAGACGCAGCATTGAAGAGTGCACGCTAACGTAGTGGGGGACTTATGCTTTGCTGTTCTTGGCTGGCAGAGCCATTGTGGAGCTGTCGGACTTGCCGCTGGGACTTAGTGACACGACATCCATCCGACAGGCGACGGACGTCTATCGACACGAGCTGCAGTGGATCAGCAACACCAAGCCACCTAGCTCCATTGTAAGGGGGCAGTCTTACCACTGAGGCATTGCTAGTTATATTGAGGCTGTGTTTACTTCAGAGTGAGGACCGACAGTTTACAGAGGCGCTGAGGCAAGCCAAGCTGAGGGGTCCAACTTGGTGCCGCTCATCTGCTACGGTCTGCAGCAGCTCAAGGCCACGGACCTCGGACACAGCGCTCTGCATATCGAGAGCGTACAGGAAGATATCAAGGACCGACTGGACAAGTTCTTCCTCGGGCGCATTGGCATCCGCATGCTCATTGGGCAGCACGTCGAGTCGCTGGAGCACCCCGGAGGACGCGTGCATCTTGTCAATGTGGAGGAAATTGTGCGTGAGGCCTGCGACCGCGCCCGTACGCTGTGCGTACAATACTGCGGCGCTGCGCCTCCTGTAGAGATTCATGCAACTGCGAGTGCCAGCACGCCGCTGATGTATGTGCGGTCGCATCTGCACCACATGGTCTTTGAGCTGGTCAAGAACGCCATGCGCGCGACGGTCGAGTATCACGAGAAGCTCACGCACAAGACGCCAGGTGTGGTGAACCACTTCAAGCAGGTGATGAACCCGGAGAGCCCGCAGCTAGGCTTCTTCCTACCCTCGGTACGGTAAAGTGTCCAGGCTGAGGGATCGAGTTTCCTATCGATTAACTTTGTTCTCGTTAAAGCAGGTCGAAGACGTCTCCGGAGTCACGATCTTCCCAGACGTGAGCAAATACCGACAAGGCGGAGAGTTGCCACCGGTTGAGATTGTGATTTGCGTGGGTAGCGAAGACTTGACCATCAAGGTGAGCGATGAAGGCGGAGGTGTCCCTCGTAGTCGTTGGGGAAAGCTCTGGCATTATGACTACACAACAAGCGCGCCATTCCCGCCCATCGACTCCAACAACTATCACAGCTACAGGCAGCACTTCAGCGGGGAGGCTACGGACTGCCGATGGCAAGGCTCTTTGCACGCTACTTTGGCGGCGAGATCACTTTCAGCTCACTCGAAGGATCGGGTTCTACCGGGTTCATCCAGGCGCATCGTCTAGGAACCAACATGGAAGTCGTCCCGGGCCACGCGTCATTTAACCTTCAGCCTCTCTGCTCGTAACTTAGACGACACTATTGTCAAACCAGTGTGTATTGGATTGTTGTCATCTTACTACACTGCATGCTCCCTGATGGGATCCCACGCCGTCACCATGTACATGTCCAAGCCGTCTAGCTGCCTTACCTGCTCCCTTGACAGCTCTAACCGTGCCGCATCCAAGTTCTCTTTGATGCGCGCCTCCTTCACCGACTTGGGCAGCGTCACGAAGCCCTTGGCCAGACTCCACGCGACCAGCACCTGCGCCGGAGTCGCCTTCAGCTCGCCCGCGACTTCCGTCAGCACCGGGTCGTCCATCTTCTGGGCGCGAGCCAGCGGCGAGTACGCCTCCATCAGGATGCCCTGGGCCTCGCAGTACTTGACGAGGTCGGTGCGGGGCAGCCACGGGTGCAGTTCCACCTGGTTCACGGCGGGCTTGACACGCCACGTCTTGGCCAGCTTCTCCAGGTGCTTCTCACCGAAGTTGGACACGCCAATGTCGCGCACGATTCCTTCAGCCTGCAGATCCTCGAGCGCCTTCCATGCATCGGCACGCTTAGAACTTGAGCACGGGGCGTGTAGTAGGTAGAGATCGATGTAGTTGAGACCGAGCTTGGCGTTGCTGAGACGCACGCCGTCCACGACCTTTGGTAACTCCAAGCCCCGTCGAGGAATTTGCTAGTGACGAAGACTTGCTCGCGGGGATACCCGAGTCCCGGATGGCCCTGCCCACGTCCTCCTCGTTTCGATAGACGGTAGCAGTGTCGATGTGGCGGTAGCCAAGCTTGAGAGCGGTGTGCACAGCAGCGTAGGTCTCGGACCCGGGGCGACTCTGGAACACGCCGAGCGCGACGGTGGGGGTGAAGTGGCCACTGGGGAGGGCCTTGGGCTGGACGGAGGCACTCATAGCGGGCGCACCTCGAGACACACGGACGAGTTGGCGCTCTTCTCCAGGCCGGGCAAAATGATGATGGATAATCCGAATTGGTCAAAAGGGCACAATGTGTTTTGATTAGTAATCCGATTTGGGTCAAATTGAGGGATATTGAGCAGTTGGTCTTCAACAGCTTAACTTGAGTTCACCAATGAGGCCAAACCTGTGACGGCGCTGTTGTACCGCAAGTGCCGTGTCATTGCAATTCACGACTGTCGCGGATAGATCAATGAGCGCTATAGTCGCCCAACCCCGCCACCATCGGCACACTCTGAACAACCAAGAGCACTAACGGTTAGGCCATTCAAGATCGTTTACACGAACAATGAAGCTACCGAAACGACTACGACGGTTTCAATCGTCAATCAACGTCGACTTGTTCACAAACTACCCTGAGCAGCCGAACCGATTCCGATAGAACACCGAAAGCGACTTCTTTCCGTTGTCCGTCGAGAACAGTTCTGTGGCAACCAGGTCACACAGGATGCAACTCCTGACACTCCTCGTCGGGCAGACTATCTGCCACGATGTAAAACCAGCATGAGGATGCCGCCAGCGAAAGACCAAGACCAAATGTTGTGTATCCGATGAGAAGGAAGGGTCGCACGTCGTAAGTTCTGACCCAAGTATTTGGACTAAAAAGTCTTCAGACTAAAATGACTCGAGGCAGACGCACTATACGCATGGGTGGCAAAAACAACTCACTGACCTCGCCACACTGGTTAGAAGCTAATACAAAAACGAGGATCTATACAAAATAAAGATGTCTGCTATCGACCGTCAAGCGCGCAGTTAGCTATCACTACAATCTTATAAGGAGGCATGGGCAGACGTTAGTCGACTATGTAGTTCTGAATACTACGCGTATCGACCACGGGTAAGAGCACGGCAGTAGGGTTGCTCGGATTCAGTCTAGGAAATATTTATCCACTATACCATATCATTGATCCATCCTAATTCTGCTACGATATTCAACCTCATATTTTAACCCGTTGCGGCTCAGTCGACCGTCGTCATACCCCAATGTCGACACGAAGCACCGATATTGCTTATGGGATGCGAACATGCGTACAGAAAAATTGACTCCTTATTACACTTTCCTGAAAGCAAATTGTGGGGAAGTTGGAAGCAGGTACTAGGTTGAAATGATTGGTAGTCAAAGCAATACAAATGCCTGATGCAGAGTCACTCACTTCCATGGACACTCATCGTCTTCCACAATAACGTTACAGCCGTACAAGTTCATGCAGCACGCAACCACCTCGGCTCGCTTAATTCGTACTCAGGTTATCGCTTCACACGTCCGTTGAGCTCTGAGTACCATTCGGACTTTTACTGTTACGTAGGCCGCACACTACACGAAATCTGTCGTTGTCCTCGGTTAGAATGTAGTCGTCCGCACAATCGAAGTCTTAATACCAGCAATAGGAAGGAACAGCTCACCAGACGCTGCTGCAGAGAGTTGTTGCTTCCTTGCGAACCAAGTGTGTGCCACATCATAGTTAAAAGGGCCCCATCGTGAATTTTCTTGAGCCCAGTAGCAACGTCAGCATGAACAACTAAACGATCCACTAGCACACACAGATCATTCAAAGTACAAGCCGGGGCATCGTTCGTCTGCGCATTTGCACGCAACTTTCGTTCATCAATAGCGTTTATCACGAATTTTAGCGTACGCTTTGAGTCTTGAAGCGCTCTCGTAGCAAATAACCAATTTGAGAGAAACCCGAGAGCTCTTGCCTTGGCTAAATAGCCATCAGCGGCCGAGCAAGAGAATCCTGGCTTTCACGAGGCGCTTAGCTCTATGCCAAGAGACAGTGAACGGATGAACCAAGAGAATGAAACAACTGCTAACCCTGTGTCTGTGAGGGGAGCAGCGGTCGCCCTGTGCTCGACAACCTGATCTCCATGACCCAAAACATCCAACGGACACAGTTCCAGATGTAACAGAGCCAATTGCAGCGACAACAAGAACGGGATGACCAGCGTGCGGACCGTCAGAGAGTGCAGGAAATGCAGGATGCACGGCACGCAGAGATGTTGGCTGCTCGGACAATAGGGCAGCGAATCATGACTCACCATAATCACGAAGTGCTTGTACAATTCCCGAATTGAACAGCTCTGTTCTCGATATGGTTGCCACCTTGAGTCAAGTACTCGATATCATGCAAGACAACAAGAACAAACACGACAGCAGTAAGTTGAAATCCAAGACCGAGGCCAGCAAACACCCATAGCATTACCTACGTCTGGAGCCGCCCCGGGTCCAAGACCTACGATGCCTACTGGCACAGCGCACGCTGCCACTTTGTCATCATGTCTTCCAAGTTGGGCTTGTCAAAGGCACACGCGCCCAGCACTGCTAGTATCTCGTCTCGGAGCAGTGAATGCCTTCTTGAAGTCTCTGCTCGTCGTCGCTTATCAACTGCTCGATATGCAGGAAAAACTCGTCCACGTCGAGTATGGCGTCACTTGCGCAGCGTTAGAGAACAGACATGCCGCCTTGGTGGTCTGGAGCTCGAGATCATGGCCTCCAATACTTGTGACAGCGGAGACCAAGGGGGAGGATCTGCAGTATCAAGTTGCCGTCTGTGCAATTACAGCACCTGGACTTCCTCGTGCTCTTGTTGGAGGTATCCGCGCTCGTCGCCAAGCATCACACCGCTCTCGGCCAATTGAACGACGCAGGCGGCGGCATTCCGGAGGGAGCAGGCTAAAGACACGGCGGATGTATGTCGGTCATGCGGTGCCGGTGCCTCAGATCGCCGGCACACGGCAAAGCCGTCTTTCGCCATGCCGTGCGATTGACGCCTGCCTGTGGTTTAACTTCGTCGCGGCGATCAGGGTGTTTCTCCACCTAGCGCTGAAAGCAGCAGTACAGGTGCTGCCGAGCCTGGAGCGCGACTAGCACAAGATTGAGGCACCTGATAACGCGCCTCAATCGCATGGAGAGGAGCTCGTGCGCGTCATACCACCGGGAGACTTGCTCATTGGCAGAGACCGTCGTCGGAAACTAGTCGGCAACTCGCTGAATGCAAAACGGACCCGACGCCGAATGAGCCGCGTCACCAGGGCCCGCCCGCCGGGCTTGGAGCTTCTCCTGCATGTTGTCACCGTCTTGAGGCGGACTCGATCCATTGCGCATTTTGCTCGCCACCAGCGTCTACTTCTTCCTGAGCAAGGATGCCCCACGCACAGGAGCTCGACCTGGAGAAGAGCGCCAACTCGTACGTGCGCCTCGAGGCCGACGTCCCCGTCGAGTTCGAGGATGGCGACACCTGGTACGCCCGCGCGCAGCGGTGGGCCGAGAAGAACTACATGGAGCCGCGCAGCATCGAGCGCGTACCCGAAGACGAGCGCCACGACACGTCGCTGCTGAACGTCTGCACCATGTGGCTGTCCCCGAACATGGTCATGGGGCACTTCGCCGTCGGCGTCTTGGGCAAGGCCATCTACGGCATGGGCGTCGTCGACTCGATGCTCGTGATCCTGTTTGCCAACCTGCTCGGGGTGCTTCCTGTCAGCTTCTTCTCGTGCTTCGGTCCCGTGTTCGGTCTCCGTCAAATGGTGCTCGGCCGGTTCTGGTTCGGCGCCTACGGCATTCGTCTTGTTTCCGCGATCGCCTGTGTCTCTGGGCTCGGTTGGGCTACTGTGAACGTGATTGTCGGCGCGGAGCTCATCCACGCAGTCAACACCGACGTGCCCGGGTGGGCCGGGATCATCATCATCGCCTTCTGCACCTTCCTCATCACGCTCTTTGGATACAAGGTTGTGCACTACTACGAGCGCTACTCGTGGATCCCAAACTTCATCGTGTACTTGATTTTGCTGGGGACGTTCATCCATTCGGGGCGTACGTTCACATTCCGATGGGCACGGGCAGCGCGGAAGTGAACGGTGTCCTGAGCTTCTTCTCCGTGGTGTTCGGCACGGCAGTCAGCTGGAGCACGATGGCAGCCGATTACACAGTGTATCATCCGCCTACCGAGAGCAAGCGCAAGATCTTCTTTGCGACGTGGCTGGGGTTGATCTTCCCTTCCGTCTTCACGGAATGGATCTCCGTCATTGTCATGTCGGCCACTGGGCTCGACCCCACGGCCACCGACAACATCTACCTCAACGGGTACAATGACTCGGGCGCTGGCGGTCTCATCGGAGCGGTATTGATTCCTCACCTCGGTGATTTCGGCCGTTTTTGCCTCGTCATCATGGCGCTGTCCACGGTTGCCAACAACTGTCCAAACGTGTACTCCGTGACGCTCAATATTAAGGTCATTGGACGCTGGACGCGGGTCGTCCCGCGTTTCCTGTGGGCTCTCATTGCTGCGGTTGTGTACGCCGTCATCGCGATCGAGGGCTACTCGCACTTTGAGACTGTTCTCAACAACTTCATGAACTTCATCGCGTACTGGGCCACCATCTACGTCTCTATTTCGTTGACCGAGCACTTTGTATTCCGCCGCGGCTTTGGAGGGTACAACGTAGATGACTACAACACCAAGAGCAAGCTGCCCATTGGCTGTGCTGCCATCTTCTCGTTCCTGTGCGGTTGTGCTGGCGTGGCGCTGGGCATGAGCCAAACCTGGTTTACCGGCCCGCTTGCCGACCACGGCGATATCGGCTTCGAGCTGGGCTGCATCTTCACTGTGGTGGCGATGCTAGCCTCACGTCCTCTTGAGCTCCACTTCTTCCACCGGTAAATCCGTGCATGTGTAGTCGTAGGGTGGGGGATGGCGCGACCACCGGCTGAGCTTGGATCAACGACTAGATCACGTACAGCGCTAAAACCGTGTTCAAAATGCAATCTCTTTTCGTCAAACCTTGACCTATTCATCCTTGTGCGATGGGCCCATGATATGTACGCCGTCATCGCATTCGAGCGGTGTTCGTGGACCACTTGCTAGTCACGGCTTCGGATCTTTACAGTTTTGCTCTACCGATCTCAAGCCCACCGAAAATCGTTGATGCAAGGCGATATCATTCATTAGTCTGGCAGCAAATTGAATGAACCACGTACCCAAATACACAGCCACGACAACGAAACCTATCGACTCACAACGCTACTTGGCCATCGTGACTAGCAGCCCGTCTTGTCGATAGAACAAGCGCGTAGCGTATTGGCCAATCGACGCACCAATGGTGCCATTGACCCTCATCAGCAAGCCACCCGTCATAGAATGAATAATCGTCGCAATTGCCTCTGGGCTCAGGAAACTCTGCATATCAGCACTCATGCACTGGCCGACTGATGCCTGTGGGCACAGCGCCACATGGTCCTCACAGTGTGATCCTTGGCAACACGAAAAGCACCCGTGTGTGCTGGCGGGAATAAAAATGGGGGCAAATGTGGCTGGAGCAAACCGAGCAAGCGACTCAGCGAAGTATTTGTTGCATACAAGCGTGCCGTCTTGTTCTGGGCGACACAACACGCGGCAGTTAGCACATTAACTTCTTAAAGAGTTCGAGTTGGCATACCTGTGACTTGGTCCTCGCATGGATACAGCTCCAAATCCACCATCGTAACTGTGATGCCCTCACTGAACGGATTTCGCAACTCCAACGCTATCGGAATTTGTGTCAGATGAAACAATGATGGAATATATAGCAAAGACGAGGTGACGAGTGTGGGTGTCGCTGGAAACAACTCTCCTAGGGTTGGTAGTTTCGATGGGATCGAAAGACGTTTCATTGCTGGCTGGAGTAGATCGAGTGGTGTGCTTGCTGTCGATCCTTTGATTGTAATCTGCCACACAACAATACCATTAAATTTCGGCATTAGAGAATACGTTCTTAACAATTACCTCCTGAGCTGCGCCGTGCGTGAAGTAACCAGATACGAAATTTGACAAAAACCTCTCTGCTGCCACAAGATCTGCTGCTCGCGGATTGTATTCGAAACTTCCATTGAGAATCGTGGCATCGCCACAACAATTGAGATTGAAATTCAAGATTTTGCGGATCCCATGCGAGCCCCTCGAAGAAAACGTCTAGCACGAGCGAACCCAACTTGGTCCGTACAATGGACGGGTTTCGCAACGAAAACTCCATTTTCATCACCATTGATGTTGTCGATCCGTGCTTGATGTCGACACCAAGCACTTTAACAGGTGGATGGCGGAAGGAGTCCATGGCGGGGATTAGTGGCTCTCCTTTTACAGGAATATTGCTTAATTCAAGCATCCCCATCCGTGTCTTGACGTCTGGAAAGGCCCCCTCATTCAGACGAACATCGCTCGCTAGCCGCATCATGACGCTCCCATTGTTCGTTAGTAAACGCCCAATAAAATCGGACATTTCAGCAGCGTCGTCATGAGTGCGGAATCCGATCGGGTAGAAGTTGCTCATGTTTAGACGAAACGCTCCATCATCTGACTGGTTGAAATCGCAGGCCTCACGCGCCGACACTAGTGAACCGAGTTGGAAGCCACTAGCATTTTCAAGCGTCAATGCAACCGATACGTTGGAAATCTCTATGGGAATGCTAATGGGGGCAGGCATTTTTACCTTTGCCTTCATGTCTGTGCGAACCCGCATTCGCGTATTCGTGATAGCATTCCTCTTTTCTGGTGGGGCTTCATCCAAAATGACGTCCAGCTCGTTCATTTTTATTCCTGACATCATTTGAAACCCTTTGCTTACTCCAGGAAAAATCGTTCCGATCGTTAGGCCAACGAGCGCTTCTTGCATCCATATGCACTCGCTGTACTGCGTGCTTGTAATTTTGCTATCAACCGAGAGCTATTACCACCAAGATATTGCGAGAAGAACGCAGCTACACCTTTACTCGCTCTCCCCGCCACATCTTCAATCGGTTTTAATAGCCCAGACATCGCCAACGCGTTCATACCTGGCCCCAAATTCATTGTGCCGTGAAGGTTACCAAATTTCTCCCGAGGATCATTCAGACATAACTCCATTGCAAGGGTGCCAATCGAAACGGAAAAGACAGAAGGATTCCGAATTTTAATCTGAGCTTGAATGGGCTCTCCATGATCCTTTCCACTGCCAGTTCCTGGGAGCTGGAAGCTCTCCACTGTCACGTCCCGAAAGTTGTTCATCCCATTCAGCCACGCGGTCGTTCGTAGTGGCAAACCAGATAGGCGCAGAGTCCCTAAACGATATTTACCGAAAACGCGTAAGGTTAGTTGGCTTGTCAGCACAGCGCAACAGGGGAATTAGCAGTACCACATACCAAGAGCTCCGTGACATACCATAAGCCCAGAAAGTGACAGCGGAATCTTTTCCTGAATCACTGATGCACGAACAAAAGCTCCAAAAGGCTTTCCCTTGTCTGTGAACGCTAGCTCCGTCAAGGAGTCCACTGAAATATTACTTCGGCCCACCAATTTGCCATTCAGGATTTTGACAGACACAGTCGATAGCGACCCTAGAGCTGTGTCAGCACCAACAAGGTCCACGCCCATACGAACATCCGAGATCAACAAAGCTGAATTTGGCCCTAACGGACTGGAAGCCTCCACTTTGACTGCTGCGTCAAGATGTACGAGCTCGTTCATCTTGCCGTCTTCCGGGGCATGAAGTGATATTCTTTGGAAAAACATATTTCCCACTAGCGGTTCTTTTTGAGGTGGCAGCGAGCTCTCGATGGTAAGATTACGCATAGCTCGGTTGTATAAGTCGACTGAGGTTGCCTGAGGCTCACATGTCACGACCGTGAGAGCTGCCGACACATTGCTAAGATACTTTGTTATCAATCCGCTGATAGCCTCCGAGTTCGTGCCAAGCATTTTACCACGTAGTTCCAGCAAATTGTATCCCTTGCTCATGTCAGTATCCCCAGTCAACGATGCGCAGTAAGGGTGTGACGGTTGGTTGCCCGCCACTGTCAAGCTCGTATCCGGTGGCATCGTTAAATGAGCAACCAGAGTATCCTCGCTTAAATCCGGGTAATGAGCGTTTAAACACAATGCCCCCACAGGTCGAATGGTGGTAATCGAAGGGTTTCGCACACACGTCTTGATAGTCGCCAGCACTTTTGTCTGCGTCGACTGGCTCATGTCCACCTCCGCGATCTGCATCTGTTTGAGTCCATTCATGCCTTTAAAGCTCATTTTTTGTCCAAGAGGACATCCGACGCGCTGAACCTCACCAGTCCGCCCAGCAGACGCACATGGATCTCCAACTTGCCCTGAATCTGATACTGCACACTCTGCAGCCTCATCATGTCTGCTGCAAACTCGTCCCAGGCTGTAGAGTTACTTATCTCTAGTGTGGCATTGGGGAATTCTTGGCTGTTTACTCCGTGGTGGATCTGCATGGCAGGGGCCTGGAACTGTCCGACCTTTTGGCCCCCATAAAGGATGCTGAAAGTTGTGGCGTCCACCGCCGCTGGGAAAGGAGGAGGACGTGAGCTGTAGCTTTAGGCTCAGCACCACACTGCTACGCTGTGGCTGCGTCAGATCCATGGCATTTATGTTCATTCCCGTGCTCTTGATGGCGCTGGCTGCGATCCGCTGGATTTGGCTCGACACGATGACGTATAGCAGCGCCAGCAGTACGCAGCAGACGCCCAACGCTTTCACCAGAGGGGTGCGGTACCAGACGCGGTGTCGCGGCTTGAGGGGGCGGCATGCAGCCCCAGCAGCGGCTCCAAGGAGGCCGCGCGCTCGTCCAGCTCGTCGTCTTGGCTCATCTTTCTTCAATGAGCTCTTTTAGTGTAATGCGCCATACACTAAAAGGATCGACACAAAAATACAATTTGGTCATGGGGGCGAACGACGAGGGACCTTCGACCAAGGTCGTCAAGGTGGAGGGCGAGAGCGACGGACCTGGGTACCCCGTGGGCACTACGCTGGTGGCCCGATGGATGGGCAAGACGGAGCGCACGTGCGTCGTCATCGAGCGCAGTGCGTAGCGCGCGAATTGAGGAGTCCGATGGAATTGAGGAATATTGGAACTGAGCAGTGTTTGTGTATCACAGCGGCGCTGAGCAACGACAAGTTCAAGTACTACGTGCATTGGCATGACGTACGCACTAATATTCGCCAGTATATGGGTAAGGACCGATGGGTCTAACTGCGTGCTGCTGGCCAGTTCAATCGCCGCATGGACGAGTGGATCAACGAGCACGAGATTGTGCGTCGCGGCACGGACGAAGAGACGCTCAAGCTCCAGGAGAAGGACGCCAAGGAGAAGGAGACGGAGCAGAAGAGTCGCAGCAAGAAGGCTGCGGGCTCTGAAAAAGAGGGAGCAGAGTCCACGGCCAGGACGCGTGGCCAGAAGCGCAAGGCCACAGACGACGATGACTTTGCGCCGCCAGAAGAAGAGGAGCACGACGAGCACGAAGGAATGGACGCTGCCAGCATCCGAGAGCACGAGGAGGTGACCAAAGTCAAGGTGGGTGGACTGGGTTCGCGTGGGGTCATGTCGAGGTTGTTGACGTTGCCACGATGCGTGTAGAATGTGCGCTTTGTGGAAATGGGCCGCTTCCGCATGGCGGCATGGTACTTTTCTCCGTTCCCGAAGGAGTATTTCCCGGACGGCTCTATCGATTGTGTAGGTTTGCTGCTGTGGTGGCAGTGCAAGACACTAGTCAACAGTTCACTGATGCTGATGTACTTGTTCGGAGACAGCTCCACTTCTGCGAGTTTTGCATGGCGTTCTTTTGCTTCAAGCGTGAACTCGCTCTCCACCAAGAGCGTCGCGTGTGCAATCGTGTGCGTAGATACTTTTCGGTGTTGATGGTTTACTACTGAGAAGCTAAACGTCAACTTTGCTTGAAAATGTTTGTGAGCAGCACCCGCCTGGCAATGAGATCTATCGCCATGAAAACTTGAGCGTGTTCGAGGTGGATGGCGCTATTTCCAAGATTTACTGCCAGAATCTGTGCTACTTTGCCAAGTACGGCTCAAGTATCACCAATTCGAGGGGAGTAAAGATTCTGACTTGTGGCGTCCTGCAGGTTGTTCTTGGACCACAAGACGTTGTACTACGATGTAGATCCGTTCTTATTCTACGTCGTATGCGAGGTCGACTCGCGCGGATTCCACCCTGTGGGCTACTTCTCGAAGGAAAAGTACTCAGAGTTGGGCTACAATCTGGCCTGCATCCTCACATTCCCGTGCCACCAGCGCAAAGGATACGGCCACTTTATCATCCAGTTTTCCTACGAACTGAGCAAGAAAGAAGAGAAAGTGGGTTCCCCGGAGAAGCCGCTCTCGGATCTCGGGTTGGTGAGTTACCGCAGCTACTGGACCCGTGAATTGCTGCGGATCCTGCGCGACTACCCCGAAAAGGAGGTGTCTATCATGGAGCTCACTCGGGTACATACCGTTAGGCTGCGTCTCTCTTGTGAATACCCACGACTAACGATGCGTGTGGTGCTTGGTGGGGACACTTGAAATGGCAGATGACGTCGATCAAGAACGAAGACATTATCGGCACGCTGCAGCACCTCAACATGATTAAATATCTCGGCGGACAGTACGTGTATGTGGTGCCGACCCACATTGTGGACGCCCACCTGACCAAGCTGACTAAGAAGGGCCCGCAGGTGGAGCCTGAAAAGCTGCACTGGGCGCCGCTGCACTTGGATATCAAGCGTGACAAATGGTCGCTGAAAGCCATGACTGCGGACAAGGAGGACTAAGGCGCGTCAAGACACCAGGTAGTGTAATAAAACGTTGGCTTGGTTTGGTTCTACTGATCTCTATGTACTTTAAGAATTCGAGGACGCCTACAAAAACTACTAACTTTTACTTTCCAGGAACGGCACGGTTCACGTACTACTCGACACCGATACATCCAAGCGATCGTGGTGGCTTGACGTTGTTGTTGTTGTTGCTGCTGCTGCTGGCTCGGACGATGTCACACGGCCACCTTCTTGCAGGCCAACTGGAACTCTTTCTTCTGCGCCGGGCTCATTTCAGCCTGCACGGTCTCAAGAACGCCAGACAGGCCGCTGCCCTGCAGCGACTTGGAGCATTGCAGGTGGTACCACTCCATGAGCATGAAGCCCTCGACGTGGATGAACATGAGACCGAGCTGCCACTCGCCTTTGGCGATGCACTTGTTGCACACCTGGCAGGTGGTGGTGGCGATGGGCGCCACGCGGGCCACGGCCTGGTCGCAGCGGCTCCAGGAGCTGGAGCTGCGCGGACTGGTGCCTGGCGGCGGCACCTGCGGGAGCTGCTCGATGGGGGTAGCCATTTCGCGACTGTGGAGGATTGATTGATTCTGAAGCAGACAAGCCTTCGTTCGAGCTGCAGTGTCCGGTGCGGAGGAGGAGCTCGCGCGTTGCAAGCGCTCGGGTGTTTGGTTGCCGGGGAGGGGCGAATGGGAAACTGCAGATGAGGCCGCGGACGCCGGTGCCGGGGCTGCGTGCAAGTGGCTGCTTGATCGACGACGTCTCGCTGAACGCTGTTTGTGATGGCGCGAATGAAAGTGCTGGCGAATGTGGTCTGTCCTTGATTTCAGGGCTGCGATCAACGACTGGGGCGGGTGGGGCTGCTGTCTTTCCAGCGACTTCCGCGGGCTTGCTTGGGCGCACGTTCGTGCGCGACGACTGACGCCTCGGCGGCACGAGTGGAAGTGAGCTCCGGAGCGGGCCCTGCCAAGTGGCAGAACGCACATGCCGCTCCGCGACGCGACGAAGCACGCTTGGGGCCCAAATCCCGCAGATAAAAAGCCGCGGTGGATAAAGGTGGGCTCCGCTTATTCTCCGCTCCGGTGCGTGCCGGCGTAATGGACGGCCGTGGAGGCGAGGCTGCCGCGCACACCCTGGCGCGGACGATGGTCGTGTTCGGCGGCGTCCACCTTGATTTATTTCTCTCCACGGGTAACGCTGCCATCTGAACGGAGCTCGTGGCTGTTGCGGAAGAGCCCCGCCGGTTGGCGCCGCCAGCTGATCGGCACCGGCCGGGGCCGGTCTGCACACTTGAAGGATGGACGCCGGAGTCGCGGTGTCGGAGCTTTGCCGCGCAAAATTTGACACACCTCGCGATATGCCGAGCAGCTAATCCCGAGATTTCCCCGACACGATGAAGACTTTTTCAGCGGAGCCACCGGGCTCCGACTCTGAAGCCGGCTTGCTGCAGTCGCGACGTCGAGGCCCGACACCGGCGGCATGATTCATTGATTGATTTCGCCGAGTAGTTGGGACATGGGGAGGTTTGTCGTCGGCGAGCCCTGTGATGCATTCTTTCGTGTCCGGATGGAGTTGCCTGCCCCCTATATCATATCGCCGCGAGACCGGTTCAACGAGGCTTTGCTTGTTGGAAAAGCTCACTCATCGGCAGCCTTGTCTGCTGTGGATGTTTGGTCAGAAACGTGTTGTATAGCGGAGACGGCCTCCGCTGGAGGCGACGCCCGCCAGTACAAGTTTTCCGGGGAGGCAATGAACATTTCTTGTGCCCTGGTCGGGGCATGGCGTGCTCGAGTTTTATTATTTGGCAAGATAAATATTTGCACGCGGATCTGCTCGCAGTTAAAGCAGCACATCCAGGGGATTCCCGCGATCGAGCGATGTTGTGGAGCCCTCAACGAGCAGAGACGACTGTGAGAGACCCCCGCGTTGTGGACGTCGAGCGTTCCATGTGGCTCGTGCGTGGAGCCTTGTCGGCGGCAACCTGGACGGAAGCACTTCGATCGAGCGCTTCGAGCGTCAATGTGCACCAGCCTGCACGACTATAAACGGTGTTTGTACTTCGCGAAAACCAGCTGCATGTCGAGGTGAAGGCGATTCACTGATGATGACCACGCCACACTCGGCTCGAAGGAGCTCCGGGCCGCCAACCACGGCAACGAAACGGAAGCCAAGGCGCACAAGATGGCTGCTGCATTGGCGTCGACTGACAACCTCATTAAAGCTTTGTTTGTGGTTGCATTCCTCAAGACGCAAGACAGCAGCTTCGAATGTGAATTAGTTTCTTTATCAACCATTTACCACACAAAGGCACTCTCTCCCGACTAGTAGGAGGTCGCGATTTCAGCAGCACATCAAGCAGGCCGGCAAATGGACACTTACATATTGCGAGGTCCAGCTTACATAAAGTCGTCCGTGCCACTGCCGCCATCTTCCTGGGTGTCTAGATGCACCGCGCGGAAGCGCTCGTTGCTGTCCCGGATCTCGTCCTCGCTGTCGTCGTACTCCACGGTCTCTGCGTCTGCATCCACATTCACAGTCTCCACGACCATGTCCGAGGATGGAGCGCTCGGGACCTCTCCGTGGTCCGGGAAGCCGCCGCCGGCGACGTAGTCGACGTCGTTATCGGACGCATCGGCGGCGTCGCCTTCCCCATCCAGTGCCGCTACTGTCGAGCTGTACAACCTCACCGTCGGCACAGGCGGCTTGGCCTTCTCATTCTTAACCCAGACCTTCCAACCGTCCACAGGCGGGGACTCGTCGTCAATATGCGACTGCACAAAGTAAAAGTCCTCGTCCGACATGGTTCCTAGCAGACTCTTGTTCGGCGAGTAGGAAATGTACCACCGGCGCGCCTTGCTGGGCATGCAGCATCGGAACAAAGTGTACTCAATGTCGCTTTGTACACACGCGTATGTCAGACAGGTGTCGTGCACGTGGGAGGTGCTGACGTACACCCCATTCACTGGTGAGTACCCCGCTCCCTCCACAATGTAGCGGCGCTGCTCCTCCTGGTACGGAATGCCCAGCGCCTCGCCTAGCCGCCACAGCATCTCCAGCTTAGATGGCTCACGCCTCAGAACTGACAAGCGCCCGCCAAGACTCGGTTGCAGTGATTCCAGTCGCAGCCATTCGTACATCCACTCCCACTCACTTCTGTGCGCAGCCAGCCAAGTGCTCACTGCAGGCACCCGCGCTCGCAACTCGAGCACCAGCACGAGTTGTCGGTACACGAACAGCGGGACGTGGGTCGTGTTAACGTATCGCGAGCGTAGATTCTCTCGACTGCGCGCTGAGCTCAGCAGACCATAATCAGCATGAATCAATGCCAGATCCACTAGTTCCGTTTGATAATCGCACTCGTAGCCTAGGACACGCTGAACAGCGAGGGCGCATGCGTCCACAATCGGCTGACCCTTCCACCCTGTTTCGGTGCTCTGCAGACAGTGTAGTAACGCGCGCAGAAGGCGTGTGGATGTCTCGCGGTCCCCCAAACTCAACCGCAGCAGCAACTCACAAGCTGTTTCTGCTTCCTCCTCAAGAGCCGAGTCGAAGAAGACATCGTTTAGCAGAGCCCCACGGCTCAAAGCACTCAAACCTTCCAGGATTTGGCCTGCAGTCGGCAGATCCCCACGCCCGATTGGGTGGCGCTGGAGGTCCTCACTGAAGCCGAAAGCGCGCAAGTCTTGAAGGACTGACTTGGTGGAGGATGCTGCCATGTCCGTGTAGTACAATAAAAACCCATCTAGCTCAACGCGGGTATCTGTTGCGTCCAACTTGCCCGGTATAGCTGCAACAGCTGGAGTGCCATACTTTGCCAGCATCCCCTGAGCTTGCTGTTCAACTACAGGACTACTGACCGCACTGCTTAGTGACACACAGAGAAATTTCTTCAACTCTTCCAGTCCCAGTCCGGTGTGGCCGTCCGCTCCGCCAGCCGATTGATACTCCTCGAAAGTCTCAGTGAGTGCCTGCTCCGCCTTATCTGATAGTATCACCCGGTGCGGGTATTGTGTACTGCTTTCAGTGAGCAAAGGCTCTGTCGTACGCCGAGGTAGCCCTAGGATGGCGATAATAGCCTCCAGCAAATACTGGTAGTCCGGAGAAGCGTATCGCGAGGCAGTTGGTTGCAATGTCGAGGATGGGAATGCTTCTTTCAGCGCAGTCGGGCCACGGTCACCCAAGAAGAAATTGACCAAGCGAGCAATCATCTCTAGTTGTTGCAGTTGTGTGCGAGCGGTAGCGCTATTCTCTGCACAGTTGCGCAGCAGCAAGAAGCATTCCTCCAAGTGCGACTGCTGCATGATCGACGTTTGATCCAAGAAAGAAGCAATAGCTTCCAAAATGCCCGGAGAACTGCTACATCCTCCGACAAAGCGGCTTCAGCAGCAGCCGCGTCGGGTATCATGTCTCGTTCTTGTTTTTGGTGCGCTTCATACGCCGTAAGTGCACGAGATACTAAGTGTACAAAGGACTGGCGAGCGATTGAATCAGGGCACTCGAATAGTAGTCCACGTAGCCATAAGACGCGCTTTGACGTCGACAGTGCCGTGAAAAACCGCGCACAAATTGCCTTGGATTTTGTAAATTTGGACGCCAATGCAGTGATCCAACGCGCAATACCGTGCTTTTCCCGTGAATGCAGCAACACACTTAGCACGAATTCAACGCCAATCTCCGTTAGTGTCATCTGGATTTCCTCATCCGCTCGCAGGGCTGGTACTACTAAAGCTACCGGTGCAGCTGGCGGACCGGCGATATCACTTATCTGCGTTGAAGAAGATAATGCCATGGGCATGGCATCCTCCACCGATTGAGGCACGTTATCTTTAATGTACTGAGATTGAACCATCTCTCGCAGGAACTCGTGAAATTCCACATCGAACAGGTAAGAGTTTTGCAGGAAAATCTCGTTCGATTTCCAGACTTCCGCTTCGTAATCACAGCGATCTTGGTCCGGTGCGGCAACAACGTCAGCTGTTCCTGCGTCGTTGCCTGGCAATGTGGTTGGAGCGGATTCGGGCTCGACAGGGATTACCTTTTCGTAGAACAGCATTAGCGCATTGCTAAAGACTTCCATCTCCATCGAATTGTTTGAGCCATGCCACGAGCGCCGCTGGACTCCCCAAAACACTCGGCTTCGATATTTGCCGGGTCAAACGGCGTCACATCTTCATCATCGTACTTGAACCACTTTTCGGACATGTGATCATAGATAAAGGAATAGTAGTGACCGCCCTGAGCTACACCGGAGTGTACCAAGATACCCTTTAGCCGATATTCATAATTGGGATCCAACTTGAGGCTGTTCTTGTCGTCATCATCGCCGCAACTATCAGTAGATGAAACATTCCCACTTCGTGGAGAAGTTGCCGTTAGCTTCATGCTCGCTCTGGGAGACATCACACGCGAGCTCGAGGAAGGAGCAATTGCAGCAGTGCCTCCATTGACGTCAGCCATAAACTCGTCAGAATCGCTCGAGTCGTCTGAAGCCATGTCTTCATCAGCTGAAGTCTCCTCTCGGTCTTGTTGAAGATTAGATCGTGCTTCCTGCTCTTCAATGCCCGCCTTTGTGTATGGTTTCATACTTAGACGCATGGGGAACGAGCAGCGGTTGTTCAGCTTCACGGTCTCGAAGGTCGTGTAGTCCAAATCGAAGCGCTTTAGATGAAGAATTAGTAGGTTTGGCAGAGATCCGAAGCATGTGCGCCGAACAGCAGCCTTCTTGGTCCCGCATAGTTCGCATTCCACCTTGTTGTCCCCATCCATGAGCTCTCCTTCAACGAACGCCGTCAGCGATTCCTCGATGCTCTCCTTCCCCCGAATCTGCAGTTCCAGCCTAATAAAAGGCTCCTCACGTTCATAACGGTGACCGCAGTCTTTAGGGAGTTTTTGAGAGATGAGCTTGCCACCAAGAACGTCCTGAAGACATCTTGTGCCCTGTGGCGTAGTTTTTAGACCCGTCTCAAGACGGTCGAGTAGCTTATCGCAAAATTCCGTGGCATCATTCTGCTGGTACACAGAGAATTCGAGATTGAGGCACGTACAGGAGTCCACAAATGCCTTTGGGTTAAAGTAGCGCATTTCGCTGTCGCGAAGATAGCAGAACGTGCGTTGAAGTTGGCGGAGAACCTCCAAAGTTGCATCAATGCCTGTCAATTCAGGCTGTAGAATCACGTAGCGGCCGTTCTCGTTCCCTGGTCGCCCCTCCGAGAGTATGAAACTCGCCTCGCCACCGTCGTCGTACCGCAATGTGTGCCGACCAGACAACTCGTCGTATCCGACAACATTTGTTTCATACACACGGCCGCCAAGACACTCCAAAGCCACACGGCATCCTATTAAGCGCTCTGGAGCTTTCTCTGCCTCTGCCTTCGTAGGTTCTTGAGGAGTGGGGCGTGGGGCAACCTTGGCACCTAGCAATCCTTGGCGCAATGTTGAGTGCATGAACAACTGTTGCAAGAAAGAGTTCATGTAGCAAGAGCATCCTTGGTTTTTCAAGCCCACATGCTCGCCGTTGCCACGCGTTTCAATGTTATTTTCTTGACCCCACTTCAGCCTTAAGGCCTCGCTTCGTGTGAACAGCCGACTCAGTCTGGTCTGGAGATCATGCAAAATGCTGGCATCTGACGAAATGGCGCTAGCTAGCAGTTTAAACGCTGGTCGCCGTGTCTCGAGGGATACACAAAGAGGACAGCGACGACGGTCTTCTGACGGCAAAGTAAACAAGCACTCCTCGTAGACGACATCCACAATGTCATGCGCGATAGCAGCTCGTACGTCAGCGTGCACCGTGAGCACCTCACGCAAAAACTCCAACAAACCAATCAATACCTCGCCTGATCTTTCGTTGCACGCAAGAAATTTGTTCGAGAACCCGCGACGCAGTTTTGTCACAACCGCCTGTGCTAGCTTCCGGCAAAACTCCGCGGACTCCCCGCTCTCCAGCCGCGCCAAAGAGCAGAGCATCCGCATATATTGATCGCACGGCGCAGCCACATCCTCAATGCGATCGATGGATTGAATGCATTCCTCAAAAACAACTTCAGATGCCGTGTCTGAGGCTTGGCAAACCGATGCCAGCGACGCAAGCCATTGTTCTCGCACCTGCTCTGACTCAAATTTCATAAAAATATCAGCGATAATGGAACGTGGCTCCAACGCCCTAATGTACTTGGCCGCCGCATCATGCGCTATTGACACAATTGCCTCCACAGTTTTAACGGCGTCGATCAAGATGCGGTGTGCCGCCTTCTTGGTTGGAGGCTTCTCTTCAACACGAGCATACTCCGATACAACTAATTCCGCGATTTTCAGTACCAACTGATCATATCGATTTTGTTCAACCACAATTTTCGCCTTGGTTGTTTCCAGATTCGCATCTCCATCAGCATCGTGGTCCGTACTAAGATCTCCATTCGACGTCGAGTACAGATCGTTATCATGTCCTGAGTCGAAGAGACAAAACTTCAGAATCCGCAGAGCCACTGCAGCACCCTCATTGAATGAGCTTTCGTGGAAATTCGCCGTGATAAAATATGATAGCACTTCATGAAATCCGCCACCAGAGATGAACCGATGGAGATATGTTTTCGCAAACTGCACCTTAGCAACATCCGAAGGGAGAAGCAGCGCATCCATGATCTGCAGAGTATAAATGGCCTGGTGGGAGGATACACCTTTTACCATTGAGGACCACTCTGCTTTGCTTTGCTCCGAGACATTTACCACTTCATCGGAAGGAGCGCTCATTGTCACATCGCCGTCACTGGGTTCAACAGCACCAATGCTAGACACGCGGTCCAAAACTCCTCACTCGTTGGGATCTGCTTCAGGAATGCCCACAATAATTCGTGGACCGCGTGACCTTCGACGATGTCGAGCACACGGAAAAGGATGTCAAAATAGGATCTGTCACGAGCAATTACTAACCCGGGGTGGTGAACCGATGACGATATCGAAGAAGGTGATTCGTTTCCTGCTGTCGTCATTTGGTGGTCGTTGTTCACTGGACTAGTGTTGGACCGCTGCACAACCGAATTAAACATGAGAACTCGAAGCTCACTGGACTCCATGATTTGCAAGTCTGCCAGGGTTTTTGTCTCCTGTCACTGCTGATCCAGAAGAGAGAATCTTTGTCTGATGCATTGGATGACCCACCAGCTTTTCGATATGTTTACGAAAAAGCCACAGCGTCTGGTTTGCGTACGCAGACGTGTGCATTGTCCGGACAGGATTATCGTGCCCCGCACTCGAAGCGGACGAAGTCGCGCCGCCACTTGACGCAGGAATGTGCTGCGCAATAACTTTGATCGTGAAATATGCTCCACGCCCGCTCAGTCCATGGGGGACAAACGTTTGCTTCTTGCGAGCATTAGCAACTAATCCTGTCAAGAGACTAGCGCACTGCCGTACCAGTTTTAATGATTCCGGCGAGCTGTCTTTCACTACAGCCAACTGTTTAAATACTCGAGTGAGAAAATCTTTCACACTTGCATCCGAGCCATTGTCATTGTCGAGTCCACGCCCATTAGAAGATCGATCATAGACGCGAAGTAACTCACGTGTGGCCATTTCCGATACTTCAAGTGGAGCTTCGAACGCAATGCGCCACAAAGCATCGATTCCAAGTATCGGCATATTTGTCGCTTGGGAGTCGTCAACGGGCTGCAACAATTTTTGTTGCGCGTTGAGCCCCACAAAGTAGGTATTGAAGCATTTATAACCCATGCATCCAAGCGTTCGGAAATCGGTTTGCTTGCACAGCAGTTCTTTGAAAACATAGAAGCAGACATCTAGGTTGAATGCGGAGCTGATTGAACCGCCCACTGTGTTCATAACAGGCGCTCCTCCGGCTGGCTGATGGCTTCGCAAACTGGTCTGGTTGAAAAATATCAAACAAAACTCCCGCTCCGCAGGCGACGATGACAGAACCTGCCACAGACGTTCGATCTGTGGGATCGACAGTTCTAGCTTTGGAGACTTCACGTGAATATAATGAATCAATTCGAGGCGGTGTCCAATTGCCGTTCGATAGCTTGGGGATTGCTTGTCGGTGCTCCTCGCGACAAACGTTGCAAGTTCATCAAACAGCAAACTGACTAATCCGTGCTCGGAGTTCAACGATTCTACCACAAGTGCCTGGTTCATTCGATAGGAATCAATCAAAAATTTCAGCAGTTCCAAAGACTTGGACGCCATGGAATCCTTGCGTTCATTTGTGGATGAGGCGGAAGACGTGCTCATTACCGATCCAGTACTCCCTGGCGCTGGGGAATGCCCGCACTTCTCGGCGAGATTGCCGTAACATCAGGCGTCGAGCTGGACATTAAGCATGACCTCTTGATCCCATCAATACACTCGTTCAAAAGCCTTCCGCAAAGGCTCACCATATTCACTTCGTAGTCCTTCTTGGAAGAAGT
Organism: Phytophthora macrochlamydospora; assembly: GCA_011947325.1. NCBI lineage: Eukaryota > Oomycota > Peronosporomycetes > Peronosporales > Peronosporaceae > Phytophthora > Phytophthora macrochlamydospora. The sequence continues at coordinate 975,674 of JAAVTH010000384.1, read as the reverse complement.
CGCGTAAGCTCCTGCTTAACCGAATGTTTGCAATACTGCAATGCATCTGAATTGACCAGAGAAGCTGCAATATCGCTGTCGTAACATCCACACTGCGCTCCATAAGAAAGCCTGGCGAATTGGTGGCCAATCGTTGCAAAAACGAAATCAACTCGGGGAAGGGCTCGCTGTTTTCCAGGCTTCGAAGTAGCGAGGCGTGAATGCTTTCCACAAGATGCAGGAGAAGTTCGTTGGACAGAAATGGCACGGTTGAAATCAACAGATTGTGGATTTCGTGCACTAGTGTCTGGTCTTTTTGGATGCATGACTGCCATATCACATCTATCGCGTGCGTGTCCAGCTTGTTGGACTCAGCAAGAAATTTAACCAGCAACGAGCTCCGGGACACAATCTCGCGGTGAATCCGGTCGCCGAAAATCTCCTCAATAATCTTTTTCTCCAACACCCATGTACTCAAAATATAATCCAACCGTGTTTGATCCTCATCGCCGTTTTCCTGAACGCTTTCTGCGACAAGTTCTGGAGCGGGGGCCTCACCTTTTCCTGTAGGCATCCAATTATGGGTCGGCGGCAGGTACTCTTCGTACTGCGACTGGTGCTGGTAGTAATCTATGTCTTGATCTGACCCGGGCTGCATTTTGTCGGCCTCCGAAATAAACCACCACTTCAACCCGCTTTTCATGGTGCAGCAAAATAATGTAAACACTTGGTCTGTCTCGTCTCGCCGCAGTACATACGTTGCCGACGTAGAATTGGCCTTCAAATTGTACGTTCCGTTAATGACATCAGTTCCAGCGTTCCGGACGTAGTATCGCGGCGGGAATGCGCGCGACGCTCGTGCACAGTTGACGATCTGGTTAATTTGCTCCAGACCGAAGAGCCGCAGAGGAAGAGACGTTGACTCCACGTACCGCTCGGTAACTTCGAGCCACAGAGCATTAATCGCTTCTGAAGAAATGATTCCAGCGTCCACTAGCCGACGGATAATAGCGATCACGGCACCGACTGCGTCGCTCGATTCTTTCTTAAGCACAGAGTCAGAAATCTTTGTGAAATATGTCATGATCAGCACGCAGATCTTGGTGCAAATATTTTCTGGGACCGATGTACGGAATTCCAACAACGCCTGCAACAATATGCGAATGTCCTCGCTGTCCATGGTTGCTTCCAATTCGTCACCGTCACGGTGGTTCTGCATCAGCAGCTCTAACGTACTAAGCAGCAAGTGGAACCCCTTGAGTTCGCAGAAGGCTTCGATGCATTGCGAGCGCACCTCAGGTGAGCCTGGCACTTTGTTCCAGTAGCTGCCAATCATGGCTGAAGTGCGTAGGTCTTTATAAAACGTCTTCTTCTTGCTGAACAACATAGTGAGCACTGGCAGCGTCTGGAAATACTTGCCACCTTTCAGCTGAGCGATCACTAAAGGCACCGCTAGCGACAAACACTGCGTGACACATGACTTTTCAAACGACCCGATCTTACTGGCGCTACAGCAACAACAACCATAACACACCTAGCGTTAGCACTGCACAAAAAATAAGAACAAGGTTCCAAATAGCAATTCGAGGCACGCACTGCTGGTCCAGCATGATGCTGACGATCTTGGAGAAGGCGTCGTCTAGGAAAGCCTGGCTCTCGGGCCGGTCAATGTAGGACAAGGCCGAGTTGAGCACCTTGACAGCGTTCTGCCAGCCCACCGTGGACTTGAGGCGCAGGTCCTCCTGCACCACGTGGAACAGCTCCAGCTCCTCGTCCTCCATCTCGTGGGCCGTGTCCTGGCTCTTCTTGCGCCGCTTTTGGCCGTCCTGGTCCTGCGCGGGGGCGCGCTCCATGGATCGTTCGTGCAGCTTCTTCTCCGGGCCGCCGCTGGGGCTGGGGGTCTGGCTGGGTATCGTGTCCGGCTGCAGGGATCTGCTTCGCTTCTTCTTGCTGGCGCCGGACCCTCTCTTCCGGATCTCGCGCCGCCGTCGGCCGCCGTCGACTGCCGTACTTGCGCTCGGTCTCGAGAGCGCACGCCCCTGTCGGTCGCTGGGCGGGGAGCAAGCAAGCAGGCAAAGCGATGGGCCGTCCCCGGTTGGGTGGCTTCTCTTTCTCCCTTTGGCTTTGAAGAAATCCAGATATCAGATATTCAATTTCTTTGGAAAAAACGGTTTTTTGCATGCACACGACTTCTCGTTTAGTCTTAGTTAAACCAAGTCATTTGGTGTAGCCATGCACACGACTTCTTGCGCACCTCAAACAATATTTGGCTCGGACGAGCCAGAGTGCCGTGTGCAATGCACACGACTTCGAAATATCCCGCAATATCGCAGAACGATAATGGATCGGCTTGAAGTGCACTCGCTGCTGCGAGCAGCCCCGGGCGCGCCGTCCGCGCGGCTCCACTGCACCCTGGCATCAGCCTGGACGACTCTCTGGACGAAGAGGCGTTCCTCAAGGCCCTGGAGGAGGCTTTGCAGCAGCACGTGGCGTCGCTCCCGCAGCAGTTCCTCGTGCTCAGCTCTGCCCAGGTGGACCGCCTGGCCTTCCGTCTGCACGACGCTCTGGTGCCCAAGCGGGACGCCGACACGCGCGTCATCCAAGCCTGGACCATCCAGCCGCAGCTGCAGCTCAAGGTCAAGGCTAGCTCTCACATCCAAGTGCTCAAGCTGTCCACGATTCTGCGGGAGGTGCAGCGGCTGCGGGTGCACCAAATAGGCCCGCCACTAGAGACTGACGGCACTCCACAGAGAGCGCCCATTGAGATCGAGATATTCCCTTCTCTCAAGGTTGTGGAGGCGCTAAACACAGAGGCTGCGGCGCTGCAAAATGCGCACTTCTTCGCTCGCCAGTTGCGGGAGCTGCACATTGAGTATAGCGAGATGAGTGCGTTGCAGCAGCTGCTAGCTCCAAAGGCTGAGAAAGATGAGAGTGGTCATTTGCAGGCGATGAACTGGAGACGACTGGTCAAGCTGCAAATGAACTGCTGTGCGCTGGAAGTTGTGGACGACTCTGTGAATCTCTTGAAGGCGGTGCGGACCTTGGATTTGGGGTGGAATCAAATAGAGCGCTTTGATGCCGCAGTGATGACGCGCTCGTTGGAGACGCTGAACTTGTGCCATAATTTGCTGCGGGAGGTGCCGCCGATTAATGCGTTGAGATCGCTCAGGAGCTGGATCTCGCGGTGAACAAAGTGAAGTCACTGAAAGGGATCGAATCGCTGACGGGACTGGAGAGACTGGACGTCTCCCATAACAAGATCGCTAATGTTGATGAAGTGGAACTGTTGATGAGGCTGCCCAGGTTAGCGTTTCTGAAGATGGAGTTCAACCCGATCGCTCGACGACCAGATTACCGACGTGAAGTTCTGTTTTACTTGGGTGAGATCATTGAACTGGACAAGCAGCCGTGGAGTGAAGCTGAGCGTAGCAGTATGAAAGATCGCCGGATGCTTTTGATGGTTGACCATGATAAGATCCGTAATGAGAGCATGTGGATGCAATCTGTGGAGGCTCCTGAATACCCAAAGGTGCATGTCCGCAGCGGTATCGTGGTGAAAAGCCCAAAACTCATTATGGGGTACCCCGTACTGCCCCAAACTCAAGATATTCCTGCTCACTACGTGGAGATACAAAATCCACCGCCGATAATGCCAACGCACAAAGCAGCAAGTGTACTAAAGGGAACTAGTGGGGAGACGATAAACAGGCAACAGTTCAAACAGTGAACGATTACTTCAAGACGCAGCGTGGCGTAATAATTTCAAAAGGAAGAGCGGAAGAGAAGGTCAGCAGGAATACTGGGGATACTAACGAAGTGAAAGAAGAATCGAACGATCAAGGTGCGCGCAATAGGAATATGGTATTTTTGTTAAACTATTAACGCTACTTTGTTAGATGAGATGGTCACCGCAATCCGAGGAAAAGGGCTCGGACACGCAGTCGCAAGTACACAGCAAGTGACTTTATGCGTGACTTTGAGGAGGAGGAGTCGCTGCAGCGGGAAGGCGATGTAGAGGAGATAGAAGTGCGACTTTCCCGATCTTCATCGCATGCGCAAATTCCGTCGCCTCAGGTATCAGAATGGCAATTTGCTTTGAGAGTGATCGAATTCATGGTACGATATGTTATGCCAATGTCAATACTGTAGCACTCGGATTACAGTATAAGTGTCCGAGTGTTGTTAAGCGCGAAAGAAGCCGCCGAGTATGATCTTCACTTTGGAATTGATGGTGTTCCAGCGACAATTGATATCAAGGTGCGCGTGCTGGAAATGAGTTTGGCTTCCGGATTCTGATTAACAATGAATTGTGCATGTAGCCGCCCAAGCTAATCGAGAGATTCGCTCTGAGCGAAGACAGAAAACCAGTTGTCATCACCCGCTTGCTTTCGGATGTTGTTGCTATCGGCACGTCGATCCATGCAAGTCGCGCAAAGATTGTGACAATGAAGCTGAGATCTCGAGAATCGTCGAGTGTGGCAGACGCAGCGTACCAAATTGACACGATGGGGTCGTTGGAGACACTGCTGTCAACACTGGTTGTTCGTCTCTGCAAGCATCAAAAGGTCACGTTGTCATTTGCACCTGCGCAAGTTGTGGCGCAATTTCTGTGCTGACAAATTCATACCTGAAACGATCCGACGCAGACAACCTGGTGATGGTGTACGCGTGCTTGTTGTGCTCGAGCTGCAATGTGCGAGAAATTTCTTTCAAGAAGCTAGTTGTGCTGTTCGCAAGCGAAGGTATATCAATCCCAAGTGCAATTCCTCTCGCTCCGCCCCCGTGGGAAGCTATGACTGAAGGGTATTATATTGAGGAGCCTGTGGCTGACCCGGGGATGCACGAGTGCGTCTTTGTCTCCAGTAATGGCATCCGGGAAGTTTCCTTCGCGCAGCTGGAAGACAATGACTCTCAGTATGGCAGTCGAGGAGTCCACGGTGATGAATGGAACGATGCGATCGTAAATGCTATGGCAGCGAAGTGACAATGTATTTGCTCGATGGAATAATGAATTGAAAATGGCGCCCTCTATTATTCTATGCGAGCGATCGAGTCTTTATTGTAGTAATTTGAAAAAGGACCAAGCAGCAGAAGCAGCAGCACCTCAATGAGCAGCAGTACAATTCCATCATAAATGTACTTTGGCGCGAAGATAGCCCACACCATGAGGTGTCTTCGCTGCAGAGCCACAAACGCCGTGGACACGAGCGCATTGAGAGAGAAATATCCCGAAAATGCCAGAGCCATCTTAGCCGCCCCATCTTGTCGATGCTGTTGGGTTAAGCCCATCCACAACAGTGCCAGCGCGGCGAAAGCAAAGCAGCCGAACGTGTTTAGACCCAGAAGTGCACCGGCAGCGTAAAATTGAAGAGATCGAAGCCCACAAAGCCTGCAGCATTCTGTAAACTTGTGAAAGTGTTCGCGTGGCCGGTTGTGAAGAATGCTTGGTAGGAACACGATGCCCAAAGTAGCATCCACGGCGTAAGACTAAGGGTGGCACGTCTACGCTTGGCAGAACTATTCAACGCAGCAGACTGGCTGCAGTTAAGCACGTATGTAAAGCTCAAAGCCTGCATTGTCAGGCATAACACCGACAACGGTGACGTTGGTCCCAACACAAGCATAAAAGACGGAACGAGTTGCCAAAGTAACACGAGATGGTCCCCCGATGGTGGTTTAGCTTCCTCTTGGCGGACGGTGCATATCAAAAGGTAAACCAGCGATCCCAAAAAGTCAGGTACACGAAGCGAGGCAGCCAGAGCCTCCAGAAAGCAAACTGGATCGGAGATGCTGACCAATAAATGCCACAAATGCAGTAGTTCACTTCCACGGATATTAGCATAAGCTTTCCGAGCATCGAAAATCGCAGCCCAGTGCTCCGCTTCACGTAATTGATCGATCCAAAAGCGAGAAAACTCATAACACCTAGTGGCGCATACGTCCTCCCGAACGTTGTGGAAGACTTGATGATATTTGGTGGATCCAGCGCACGGCTTAGCCGTGTGGCCACGATGAAGGCCAGCGCAGCTGCCGTCGCACTATTTCCTTTGCCGTCAGAGAGCTGAGCAGTGAAAAGCAAAAGAATCCCGTGGTCGCTGATAAAAATTGCATAACGCTTCCCTCAGCAACAATATAGCTGTTCGAAAGTAGCGCCAGCGCATGCAACACCACTACCACAGCCGCCACAATCGATACAGGGGTCCATATTCTTGCATGATTGTATCGATGAACCGAGCTAACTGCACTCTTTCGTTTAAGATGGCTAGTAATGCCAACCATACCTGTGCAAGACGCTGCTACCAATGCGCGTGACAAACTCGCTGCTGGAAGCATCGGCAAGTTGATACTCACAGGCCAGTTAAAAATCATACCACCGACAACAAATACTTTCGCCAACAATGACTTCCAAGAGGCTGCCGACAACGCTGCAACATCTCTTCTCACATAAAGAGCGCTGATAACAAAACTCCACCCAAGGATCACCACTCCCCAGCACATACTGCACAAGTCGAATTGTGTCCAAATAGACCGTCCAAGTGCGAGTGCTTCGCGCAGGTAATTTTGCTGCTTTTTCGCCAAGTCGTCGTGGAGTCGCAGAAGCAATGGGAGATCCGCTTGCGAGTAGCTGGACCGAGTTTCACCCCGTGCACTTGATGAAGCTGCTTTTCCACTCGCTTAATATCCTCGAAAAGCCTCTCAAGTTGGTCGTACGCTTTTTCCGGAAGCTTAGACGCCGACGAATACCTGAAAAGATACCGCCGCACTTGATCAAGATTTAGCTGCAAGGCACGGTTAAGCGTCCGAAATGCAGTCAATGCACTACTTGTTCCATCAGATACTGATGGGGGCGATGGCGTGAAGAATAGAGATGGAATGACACTACCAAGGTTACCAAACGGGATGGGCAGTCCACTAAGCAGCGCCAGCGTCGGAACGAGGTCTACCTGAGGTACCTCTCTCGAGTCGGCCAGTATTTTGTCAGCATATTGCCTCAGCTCGTCATCATCGTCCCCTCCTGCTGCAACAAGTGACGCCTTACTGTACAAGAAAAGCGCTGCTCCCGTCTCTTCATCCGTCGCGCCACCATGGTTCCCATCAGCCGACATACCGTGGTCACCCAGCACAGCAAGCAGAACGTCCTCTCCACCCGGCATCTCCTTGAGCTCCTGCAGAAGCTTTGTCAAAACCCCGTTCATCTCATCCAACTTCTCCGCCATGAAAACCGAGCTGGGTCCATGTGTGTGACCAACATGGTCAACTCCAAGAAAATGTGCGATCAGCAAGTCCCAGTCCGGGTTCTTGAGCTCCGGGAACAAATGCGCAGTCACTCCTCGGTCCACCGAGTGCAAGTCCTTGACATTGAACGAGTCGAACGCGAATTTCCTCGTGAATTCTCCTGCATAGAGCGCGTCCCATGTGTCGTCCCCCATGAAGACGACACCTCGCTGCTGCTCCCTTAGCTGCCGAAGCAGGTTGTCCTCAACAATTTGACTGCTGGCAGCCATGTTGTCCTTGATATCTAGGAACGTGGGCAATGATCCGGTCGTCAGGCCCTTGAGCCGTTGCATGGTCATGGTGGGGGGTCGGCCACAAACTTGAGCAGCAGCGCGTGCTCTGGTTCGTTGGCCAACGTCTCGTTGAGCACTGGAAGGCGGTCGCTATAGAACGTCGAGCGCTTTCTGGTCCCTGAGGCTGCAAAGTCGAAGCGGAGCGCATCGATCACCACGAACACGACGCGACGGAAGCGCCTCGGCATCCAGCAGCCCTCGAGTTCTGTCGTCTCCTCCAGATTTGGCGTGTCAATCCCCCGCGCAGGTGCGTTGACGAGGCGGCAGAATCGGACGGGCCCGTGCGGCAGCTGCTAATGTCCGGCACCTCGAATCGCGTCAGGAAGAAGCCTGTGGTGAACAGGTAGAACGCCGCGCCGTGCAGCGCCAGCAGCGCTGCCAGCACGCGAAAGCCCATCGTGCGTGGCGTTCCCTATTGTAATGATACAAACCCCATAGAAAAACACTACTACACGGGATGAAGTTCGCTTTATTGCTGAAGACGCTCTTATGCATGCAGTCATGTAGTCGTGTAGATCGAGGCCGCTTAGGCGTCGGCCCAGCCCTCGGCGTTGTGCAACCTGACGTCAGCGTCCATGTTGGGGGAGTTCTGGATGGCGTACAGCAGCTTCGCGCGCAAGACCTCCTTGCTAGTGTAGGCCGGAAGCCGCAGCGCGAAGAAGCACGTCTGCGCGTGTGGCAGGTACAAGTCCGGCTCGCCCACCGCGCCGGGGTCGTGCGCTGCCTGGAGCTTAAAGTTCATGGGGAAGTCCTTGGCGCTATTGGGCATGCGGCTGCGAGCCCAGACGAACCGCAGGAAGGACGTTCGCTCCTCGCTCGACATCTCACGTAGAACCTCCCAAAAGTGCTGCACATGCGGCATCGCCTCGTCGGCTCCTTCGCTGTACTCTGTGCATTGGCGCAGGAGGTCAACGTCGACCTCGCGACGTCCACAAATCAACACTTCAAGTTCTCGGGGCGTGAACAACGGCGCCAACTCCATCGGGAGCACGGCAGCCAGACCGTCCTTAAGCGCAGCAAGCTGCTGGCTGCTCTCTGTCAAGCGTGTCTTCTCGACGAGCTGCACATACAGCTCCCGGTTCGCCAGCGTCACTGGCATCTTCTCGCCCTGGGGAATCAACGGCACCTCAACACCATCACTCAACGTCGTCGATAACGTTAAATAGCCCAGCACTTCTTCCACCTCTTCGGCACCAGCCTCGGTGTCTGTATGGAGCTCCTCAACACGACTCAGGTTGTTTGCTGCGGCCACATCTACACTCTCGAGATGAGTTCGGCTGACTTCCAGTCCTGCCAGCGGCCGCCACACCAGCCCTGGTAAATCCAGCCCCATTTGCAGCCCGTGGCGCACTGCCGTGCCGATGAGCTTTCCCAAGAAGCGATGCAGATCCAGAGCCATGGGGCCGCTTGATAACAGTGCTGCCCCACATGAGGGGTTCAACAGGAACTTGTCCTGATTGCTACCAGTACCGCTGCGTCGATTTGGACACGGTACAAGCAAAGGTAACAAGCCTTGCTCGCCCTTTGCCAGTTCCACGTTGTCCATCTGCAGCTCATCAACAATCTGCTCAAACACTGCTCGATAGGGGCCGCCATAGTCATTTACGCCCTCGCCCAGGAATTTCACTTTGAAAGCACGTCGTTGTCCACCGTGACCTTTTCCACAGTAGGCTCGACGGAAAAAGCTGTCACTCCACGCTCGCATTTCACGATAGAGCTGGCCAAACACCGACCTACGCAAGCGCTCACCTGGCTGTGCTAGCAAACTCAGTTTAGAAGGCTGTGCCTGGATTCGATTAATCCGAATCACGCGGATCTCGCGCGGGTCTTCGTACTCATCGGAAGGCAGAGGCGTGCTCGTTGTTGTTGCGCGCAAGACGTCGTCCCAGAAAGCCCGCTTTGTGCTCGTAAACACTAGTCGTCGAAGTGCACGTAGCTTTAAGCTTGTCGACAAGAATTCGGCCGTGCGCTTGTAGGCCTGCGACCCTGAAACTTCAATCGGTTGGATGTTGCTACCGTCGTTCGGCTGTAGCGCAATGACAGGAAGCACTCGCAAGATCTTGTTATTGAGCACACGAAGCACAGCACACCGCGCGCGCAACTCTGGGCCAGTGATATCTTTTAAAGCGGGGGACGAGAAGTAGTCGTCCACCACGAATGAGCGGGCTCGAGATCGTCCCGAGGCCTCGTCGCTGTTCATGTTAGAGGTGCCGTCGTCTGCACACTCTGCGGGAGTAACAACATCCGAGATTTTTAGATTAATCACGTCCAGTCCGATCGCAGCGCAGTGCGCGTTAAGACGTTCCACCAACTGCATATCTGACGTAGCTGAATGAGCTCGTGTAGCAAGATCTACAAAGGCGTTAAACTCTGTGCGTGCTCGCTCTTCAAGAGGCGAACGGGGCGTGAATGGAGTGTGCTCTGGTGAACGTTCGTAATCTGACATGTCCATCGCACTATTTTCAATCAGAGTCATATCCTTCCCGCCACGACGAATCAGGAGCAGCTCTGGCAACTCATTTGCAGACCAGTACCAGGCCCACGCACGGCCTTCGTCGGCGCCTTCATTACCCTGTGTTTCAGTTCGGTACCACAAGAACCCACGGTAAACGCCCAGGACAACGGCTTCTTCAGGTTGGTTTAGCTCTCGTCCAGATTTCGAGCACATGCGAACGCGGTCACCCGCCAGGAACGGAGCTCCAAGACCAGCTGCGTTACTGACACCAATGCACGCACTAGGAGAAGTATCAAAGTCCACGGAAACTCCACGAGGTCGTACGTGCCATCGTTGCCAGTGGTTGTCACTCCAACGATTCCACTCTACCCAGCTTTCACGGAGCAGCGCTTCAGGAAGCTTCACAGACGAATCATTGGTCGCAGCCGGCGTAGCCTCTGTAGCTTGTCTCGCTGGGGATGAAAATCCGCTGGCGGTAGTTATCGCTTTTCCTCTCTGAATCGATACGTACCACGAATGCAAGGCATAGCTGACATCCATAGCATCCGATAGAATTAGACGCGGTGACACTCCAGGCATGGAAACCCACTTTTCGTTCAGTGTAACTCGGTCGCCGCCTTTGCGCATGCCAATGCACGGATACAATGTCCGCGAGTTGCGCTCCCCTTCATGTTCTCGAATGCCACGCCCAAATCGGACACAATGTGCTCGCCAAACTTGATACCATCCATAAAGAAAGATAGTTTTCCTTGCTCCATGTCTAGACGGACACCGATGATATCCCCTGCATTGAAATGGTCCCCGTAAATCCGCTCGGTACTGTTGTGATACGTGGCCCGGAAATTGACAAAGCCCCACCCGTGCCACCTGTTCAGACGGTTTGACAGTGCGGCTTGTGACCCAGGAGGGCCAGCCTTCTCACAAACCCCGATAAACACACTACCAAACTCTGCTTGCTCAACGTGCACTTCCCAATAGTGCACGCCAGTGGTGAATCCTACCGTACCCAGAGCAAGGTTGCGTGACTCTCCACTGTGGCAAGTCACGGAAAGTCCATCTGGCGAAATCCCAAGTGTCGAGAAGTGGTTGTACGGATCCATCGTAAACAAGTGTCTCGTTGACATTTGTAACACGCCGCGAATCTCGACAAGATTGCCGTCCTTCCTACCTGGGTGAGTATATTCACCACGAAGAGTATCGACTAGAGAGGATTCAGATGGACGGACTGCTCGCAGCGTGTACTTCGTGCCCGGCTGCCATTTCTCAGAGCCAAAGCGAAGCGTCCACCCCATGTCAGGGTTACCACGCGTCAGTTGTAGCTCTTGAACGCAAATAGAGCCATCTTCATGCTTCGTGCCAACAACACGAACTGCCGCACCATAGTCTGGCCATTCCATTAATCCAGAAATTTTCGTCTGCCCCGCATTTTTCGTCTCAGCGCGTTCGTTAAGATAAAGGAGTACACCTAGGTGAAGCTCCGATCCAAACGATCCTTCGTCTTCCTGCTTTGCCTTTGGAGTGGGGTGTTGGAGTGTGATATTACCTGCCTCATCCACTTCTACGTGAACCAGATCATAGTTGCCATCTGCTCCCCAGCGATACGTGTACAAGGAGTCATTAGGCCAACGCACAGACATTCCCTCGCCATCCACACCACTCCACGGAGATACACCTTCAACAACACCAACACTGCCTTCGCCACCGTCTTGGTCACGCCACTTCCAATTCGGTCCACGGATCACCTTACAACCGACCTTTAGCTCTGGGTGGTTGGTTTCTTCCTGTTTTTGCTGCAGTATATACTGTGTCAATCTACCACTCCAAAGTTGCGTGTGTTCATCACCAAGAACCCCAACATCGTTGCCATGTTGCCACCCTCGAGGTTCCTCTCCCATGATACCGCGTTTTGCTGCCTCCAGAACGCCAATTTCTTCCTCGTCTAGCATAGATGTGTCAAAAACTGGTTCCTCCTCTGCCAAACGAAACTCAAACTTGACTTCAGGCTTCTCCTGGAGAATCTCAGAGGCAGATAGTTTTGTCGCCCGCCCTGGCCCAGATATGATGAGTCGCTCGCCAGAGCCAGCAGCAACTGCAGCTGCGGCTGCAACTACATCAGTATCCTCCGTCACCATGTTGGCAATAGCTGACAGCGTAATGTCCGGAGCCTCTTCCGAGTCACTGTTGTCGACGTCCATGTTAGTGACACCGCTGCTCCGTACAGCGTTAGAGTTCTCCTCCACACTTTCAACATCAGCGCTTGCACCATCGCTATTTCGCGTTGCTCCGTTAGATTCCGTCACACTCGATGACGATCCCCTGTTTAACCCAGCCGCCTCACGCTCCGCCGCAAGCTTTTCTTGCTGCAACGCTTCTTCGGCTGCTTGTTGGGCCTGTTGCAGCTTCCTCGCAGCGACGACCTCCTCGTATTCTTTCTTGTCAATTGGCTCGAGGTCCGCCTCAATTTGTTTACACGCATGCAGCTGTCGAGCTGAATTGCTTTCAAACAGCGTCTCCGTGGAGTCGCCAACAGCACCCATCGCCAACCCCGCAGCTGAAACCAGTTCAACAATACTCTGAAGATACTTCGAGCACACGGGCAGGTTCGGATATTCTCGGAGGATTCGCTCCTGTGAAAGATCGACAAGGCGTTGCAACGGAAGAGCTTGCAATGCGTTTTTCAATCGCATCTTGCACTGGTCATCCATGGTTGCGAGTTCCAAATTGGCTGCAATCCCGCTTGTCTTCGGCAAGATATCTTGGAAGATACCCGCAAGAATGGCCGCGCCGCGTTCCTTGACGCAAATGCTTGGAGACTTTAGCGATGATACCCAGGCTTGGAGCAATTCCTGTCGAATCTGATCATGTGTGAGAGAAGAGATGTGCTCCTTGTGCATTTTCAATGACTCCAACAGCAAACCGCTGATCCACTCAGCGAGGAAGAGATTGGGATGGCTGAGCACCTCTTTATCGGACCACGACTGACCTCCTTCGGCAGTAATTTGCAGGAAAGTAGCCGTAATTGTGGTGTCAGAAGAATCCCATGGAATTCGGGCGTACTGTCGTTGAGAGGATTTTTCTACCTCTGACGAAACGCATGCCACCATTGTATTCACGAGAGCACTGCGGTCTGTCGCTATTGTTGAGAGAGCAGTGCTCAAAGCCGATTTGACGACTCCAGACAGTAAGCTCAAGGCGTAGCGACCAGTGGCACCACAGTCAAGAAAATGCGTATCATCGCCATCTGCCACTGCTAGCGACGAAGCGGGCGCGGGATCAACTACATGTGGAGCGCTCAACCCAGCAATCAGCTTGATAAACTCGATGAACCGCGTTGAGTCTCCACTACCACCTGCATCACCGGACAAGAATGTAGACACCGAAAACTGCCCAACGACAGCGGACGGCCATCTTGCAAGTAGAGTTAATAGGGCTCGCCGGGCTTGCAAAATTGCAAGTGCTCGTGTGACAACCAAAAGCTCCACATACACCCGGTTATCGGGCAGTGTCTTTATTTCAGCTAAGGCGTCTGCCTTTGTCACACCAGCGCCAGACGCGAAACCGCTGCCTCTACCATGGCCAGAACTTCGAAGCATTGACGGGTGCATATCTCGCGAGAAATATCTGCATTCACTAGAATAGGTTTCTTCGCCCATATTTTCTTCCAAGCAATCCTCTCGGGATCCAATGACATCGAACCCCTTTGGCACTGCAGTGAGATCACACGAATCACTCAGCACGTTTAAGATAGGCTTGAACCCTGGGGGGGGATACTTAAATGGTGTCCCGCCAAGATTAAATTGCAGACGTTCTCTGCGATTAAAGCTAGCACAGGGATACACCCCTCTGGCAAAATCAATTGCACGGAAAGCAACGCCCATATTGGCTGACCTCATTTTGCCGTTCAAACTGAAAATCACAGTACCAGCATCCGCATCAATTCCGCAGCCAACAACATCACCTTGCTTCCATTTAGAGCCCCACGGCGACGACCGCCCATGCCATCGTTGCTGCCTCCAGCCATCGTATGCCCACGAGTGTGCTCCATCTCCTACTCCATCTCCACGATCAGCTGCACCGCAAAAGGCAACATCAGCCCAACCAATTTGAATACACCCATTTGTATGTAAGGTTGCTTCGTAGTACCATCGGCCGCTTGAAACGAGGCAATCGGGCGCACCGACGCTAGCAAAACCGCCACCAACCAAACCTTCGACCATCAAATCGTGTTCTCCGATGCAAGCTTGCCCGCTAACAGAGCGAAGCGGATTAGGCATCAACACGGTACCTTCTCCTGCAGGGGCATCTCGAGGAGATTTCCCGTCTTTCGTTTCACTATCCGAAGATCGCAGCTTCGCTTCTTCTTCACGTCGATCTTCCGCCTCCAAAGCTTCTCCGTTCGATAAAATCCATGTCAATGCTGCATCCACATTGTTCCTGTTCGCCGCTAGTGCCTTCTTGCACCAATTAAACGGAAACCCCATCTCGGATAACTGCTCCAACAACGGGCTGATAGCTTCAAAATCGTCCTTTTTGAAGATTTCGAGCCGGCACTCGTCCCTCCGCCACCGCCCTCTCGACTAGATCGGTGTTGCGCTACAAAACGTTCCATATCACTGCTATGCTCGAAACAAAAGTTAATCGCAGCCTCGACGTTTTGCGAACAACGAGCCAAAGCCACATCACACCATTCCTTGGGGAATCCCATCTCCATCATTTGCTGTACCATTGGACCAGACATCGTATTATCTGCTTCCAGGTTGTTGTTTCCTTGTGACTTGTCGTCAGTGTCATTGTCTGGAGGCGAAGGAGCCGCATGGGCTCTTCTAATTGCATACCAGCGCGCCCATAACATCAACCAACTTTCTTCCAGCGAAGAAATATCGCCCACTCCAGCTGTCGTCGGCGTTTCAGAAATGGCAACACTCAGCAGCTCTTTCAGACCCTGTGCCCCAGCGCCACGAATAAATGTAGCTGCGCAATGATCGTTTTTAGGAGTGTCGCGGAAGCACGAAGGCCATGTTGACAAAGCAGCATTCGCAGAAGCCGCGACTCCTTCTCCATTTCGGCCAGAACGTCCGTTGGTTCTGCAGGTGCCGCAGAGCTTTCACCATTCTTGTGGTGACGAGGAGAAGCGGATTCTGACTCAGATTCGGCACCATTGCTCAAAATCATTTCACTGTCCATCCCCGATGGCGAAGAAGACCCATCGTTTGACATGTCATCGTCGCTATCACCATCGTTTCCGCCCTCATCATCTACACTATTGAGCACGTCCACGACATTCATCTCCACTAAGCTCTTTTTCACCTCTGACAGGAAGTATGGGAAACGCTCGACCAGTAATGCCTTTAAAACGGTGTCTGAGAATGCGTTGTTCGGTAACTCGACTTCGGGGACGGCAAATAAATCATCAGTAGGAACTCGAACAGGCCGCGTCTGTGTGCACAATAAGAATAAAAAAGATTTTAGCAAGAAAACAACCATGCGTATAATAACGCGCATCACTCACCGGTACAGATCGACTTGGCAGTAAGGACTGCTGCTGATTATTCGTTTCTTCCGAGCGGTTGCCACGCAATAAAACTTCGGCAGCGGACTTTTCAGGCTCATACGCAACAATTACTCCCCGGGCGCCTCGGAACGCGATTTCTTGTAAAGATGAACCGGATCGAGGCATAATTATAACAGTTCCACCGACTCGAAGGCCTTCAATGTGACCATCAAGTATACAGAGGGCGGACAGCGCCTTAACGTAGGAACCTGTTTGCGTCGTCCAGGAATCCAGTGACGGTATTTCCCGGGACATATCCTCCATTTCCACATCAGAATCGGTAGTTTCTGTCGTGGCCACATCTCGTTCGGTGACACAAAGAGGAGGGATCGCAGCCAGGGCGCTAGATATTGCACGATTCAGGTATTCCGCCCATTTGTCCGACTCGTATAAAGAACGAAGAAGGAGTACGACCTCAGCAGCAAGCCCATCAGCGTTAAATCCCGCTGGTATTCCGGATAGCTGGACGTTGACGCTGTGTACGTTAGAACCAGCAAAGTGGCGCAGCATAACCTCGGCAACGCTTGGCGGATTGTTCATCGCAACAATTCCCACAAAAAATTGATCAGTGTAGATGCGTGGTCGAGTTCGTCCTGGCCATCCGCCTCGAACTCCTCGTCACTATCCATGTCAAAACTCTCGACCTCGTCGTAACGAACTCTAATAGTCGATGGGTCAAGTGATGGTAGGAGCCTCCGAAGTAACTTCAAAATCCGGCGCTGTATTTGCGGCACATTGACGTCGACGAGGGCAAGCAGAAGGCGTAGCCACCGCGACGAAGATAGGTGTGACCGACAGACAGGCGAACCACTCACAGAGTACAACAGAGAACAGATCTGGTAGCAATAATCTTGGGCGTCATCCATTCCGTCAGCATCAGACCCAGTAGTGCTAGGATCTACAGATTGAGTGGGATCTGTCACAAAAGCTGTCGCCGATACTCCCTCATTTGGACGAGTATTTCCTTTCCCTTGCCGCATCTCCTCCAAAGAGTTTTTCAATTCTGTGTACAACATGTGGAACACAGATTTGCCCAGAGTTTCAGGGCCTGACGGTTTCCGCAAAAGTGGAATTGAACCCAAACTGAGACCGGGAGTCGGAGGAAGATCAGACTTGCTCAAGAGGCCATCAGCTGTATCGCTAGCATGAGCAACTTGAGCAGCCAGTAGATGGACAACTTTTAACGCAGCCTGGACGATCTTCTTTTTGTTCTGAGCTAACAACCCCGCTTCGTCTGGCGAGTCCTGTGATGGTGAATCCTCTAGAGCTCCGTCACTTGACCCACGAGCTTCATCCAGCACTGTTTGTAAAACCCTAAAAATGCCGACACGCGACAAGAACGAGTGATCATCGGGCTGAATAATTATCCCCCACGCTAATAAGATCACAAGTTGCAAGTCAACGTCATGTGCCCACGTTGCTCTTGATAAAGATGCGCACAGGTAACCATACAAGGATTCAAAGGAATCCCTGAGGTCGTTTTTGAGGTGCTTTCCGCAACCACCGAGTCCGCTTAGGTAGTGAGATGATTCAGTGACAGTTTCTGGTTTCGAGGAAGAGACTAAAGACAGAGCACCGCCACTAAAATCACTCAGTTCTTTGCTCAGAGCGGACCCGCGGCCACCACTAGTCTTGAGGTCAGTCAAAGTTGGAGAGAGCCATTGTAGAGCGCTCGACAATGCGAAGGAGGACTGTATAACCTCGTGGCGTTCCGATGATAGCACACTGCGATGATTCCCACCAGAGTCGCCAACAAAGCTCCGGAAAGACAGCAAGCCAATGATCCGAAGAAATGCCCCGTGCAATTTCCCAGCATTCTTGACTGGAGTGACGAAACCCGAATAGGAGCTTCCACGAAACGCGTGACTTGCACTAGCACGTCACTGTATATACGCTCTGCGCATTCGAACACAGCAGATTTTGCCGGAACTCTCTGGGATCCACCACTTGAAGGGTCCACAGCTGCAAGAGCAAATACAGCTTCAGCAGCAGCCACCGCCTTCGCACTCGGCTCAATTTCTAGCAAGAACTGCGCTTTTCTGATTACCAGGCCAGCCACAACCGTATACGAGGAGCCCATAGTATTCTTTGCGCGAATAGCCCACTCGATAACTCGCTGAGCTGCTCTCCAAATATGCATAAAGTTTTCATGTGGGCGGACTTCACTTTCCAGGTGACTGGCCTGCGTACTCTCCACGTGCTTTTTAATGGCTTTCAAAGAACCACTGTGCCATATCATCGCGGCACAAACAGTTCGACGTGCAGCCTTCATAGGCTCACCTCCTAGTCGCACAAATGGCGACTCGCCCACGTGCTTAGAAACCCAGCGATCCATTTCCCCAGCTTCACCGCAATTATCAACTAGATCCTTAAGGAAAGGGTCGTTTGCGCGCACTGCCCCAACCGAATTGACGCCAGTCGTGGGGGCAAGAGATGAGAGCGTCTTAGGTAACACATATTGCAGCCACTCTTTGGTTGTTTCTGTAAGCATGGGGAGGGACCCAGCTGCTGCAACCGTGCCATAGCCAGTAATCTCCGACGCTCTCTCCAGCACGTTTTGTAGATGGGACTGCACTGTGGCCAAAGGCAATCCTCCTTCAAGCAAGTTGCTGTTCACCCATTCGTTGTATTCGTCAATCGAGCATTCAGAAGAGGACATCTTTGAGATATCATCTTCCACTATATCGCTCGAATCAGCCATGACAGACTCGCTCGAGGCCGAAGCACTTGCAAACACATTATCTATCAGCAAGTCATCTTTCTCGAGGCTGGCCAAAGCATGACTGAAGTTGCCCAACAAATTGGAGATTACCATTTCTAGGATAACAAGCTGATTGCTCACCCATTGCCGCTTTGTGATATGTTGTGCCTTCGAATCCATAGACAATTTGTTGCCAACAATACTGCCGCTGGTATGGCTTTTTGTATCTTCGTAACTGCCTGTGAACACGCAGCCATCAGCGCGTAGGCGTCCTTCCACCAAGCAGGTCCCTCCTTGGCGCCATGTTTCCACAAAACACACCTTGGTTCCACGTGCAATGCCATTCAACGTTACTGTAGTGAACGATCCACTGCTGCGTCCAAATATCATACCGTTTTTCCTTGTGACAGCGTAAGGTGGTATTGTTGAGCCGGGATGTTACCAGCAGCTACACTTTTAAGCTCCCATTCTCCACCCACACTGAGTAGAAGATTTCCAGGCGATACCCCTCGTCGTCTTCTAAAGATGGGGTCAATGTACGAAGACATTGGTTCACATTTTCGATACATTGCATTGTGCGAATGCACCACGGCACAAACGCCATCGCCAGCGTTGATCCCAAACCATAGTAGTTTCGAATGAGAGTGAGTGAACTAATAAGAGGCGTCACCATTGTAAACAGCAGGGGTGCGAAGAAATTAATTGCTCCAACCCACGCGCTCGTTCGGTCTTTTGAGATCCTGTAAGAGTTAACTGCTGTTCCGCGGCAGCACTCAAGTCGTTTAAACTTGGGCTTGACAGAAACGCGCAGCATGATTCCAAAAGTGCCCCCGCATGATGAAGGAACGGCTTGAGAACTGCGGGGATCGCAGCTCGTCTAGGTTCCATCGATTCGCCGCTAGCAGATGAAGCGAGAGCCGAATTCAATGGAGGCTGGACAGGTAAAATCGTCACCTGGTCATCACGTTGGTATAAACCGATTGCAGGATACAAAGTCCCATGCTGAGTTAAGCCATCGAACGCGATGCCCCAATCGTTATCTTCCACACCAAAAGACAGTGCTCCACTATCTGTGTTCAACCGAACGCGAACAACGCTTCCCGTTGTAAAGCCGTCTCCATAATCCCCACGTACTTTGCTGCGACTGTGCCAAAGTGCACGAGTACCGATAAGTCCCCACCCCTGTCGATCACCGCCAACATAAGTTGCAACTGATGCATCCCGAGTGCAAACACCAAGAAAAATATGACCCTTTTCGCATCGGTCAAGCCGGACAGCCCATTCGTGAATACCTGTGTTAGGTGGACAGCCTGTAGTAGCCATCACCATTCCCCACTGTTTAGCGGTATACTGCTTTGCTGTACGGCTGCCGTCCGACAACGTCATTGTTTCCGCGCAACGCGAGGAATCAAACTCCAGTGCTGGTGGCTCATCACCACGAGACCCGCCCAGGCGTTGAATCATCAAGTCTTGAAGTGATCGCAGCAAAAGAATTCGAGCATTTAATGCTGATGAACGAGAATGTTCGTCATCCTTTTCGAGGAGCGGGAGTAAAGGGGCGTGGAGAAGTTCACAACTGCCCTTAAACGAGGAGACTTGCCATCCTGTCGATAAGATACTCTCGCGCAGCAAATCAAGTAAGCTTGGAAGTCGATTAATGCATTCCAATGCCTCCACCTTCTGCTTGCGACTCATGTCCCACATTTCTTCGTAAGCATTTGCTAAAGTATCGGCACCAAGAATTTCATCGCTCGGCCCCGAGGTCGGTTCCACCGTAGCACCTAGGACGCCAGGCGGTCCGTGGTCGGATATGTAATCGTACAAACATCGCACGCTGAGCGTTCCTGCATCAAGAGAGGAACGAATGATAGCAGGAGTCCATTTCGCTTTGATTTTGCCAGTCTTTGACGCAGCATTTTGCAGGGCACCATCGTCAATCGGTTTCACACTAGGGTCGTTCCCATGCTTGTGTTTCCGTCCACGTTCAGTGCTGTTGTCATGTTCTACTACATCCACACAGAGGGGAACGAAGAGCTGTGCCATGTCCGGTAATGCAAGTCGCGCGCACACAAGCTCCAGCTGATAAAACTTCCAGTGCACGTCTTTCTCACCACTTTGAGCTAACTTCAGGCACTCCGCGAGTTTAGACATCAAAATGAAGTGGCGTTCTTTCTGTGAACTGTAGAATATAGCAAATGCTCGAATCCACGCTGCCATTGCTTGCTCTCGAATTCGAGCAAAATAATACTTGGCCGCATGCTCGACTTCAACCGGATCGCAGGCCGCTGGATTCAAAATATAATAGCACCGATAACGTCTCGGCTGTCGTTGATTTGACCAATACATTCAAGAGTAATGTATTCGAGCACAAGGGATTTTAAGCTCTCCAACAAAGGATTTCCACTCTCGGGCGCTTCGTCATCTCCATTAGAGTCGTGTCTTGATATGTGACCGAGACCAACGGAAGCTGGTGCAATTCCCATTACTTCGACATGAAAAAATGAACTTCCAGAACACGAAACAAGGACAGCATTGAACACGACGTAAAGAGTTGCCACTTTGCCACCCGTGCAGGATCCCCGAGTATTGAGACGGAAGAGAAGCTGAGTTCTGCAGGCTTTTCAACAAAGAATTCAGAAGCATAAATGTCAGTGGGTGGGGCTGAACAGGAGACTTGCTGAGAAGAATGCCCTTTTGGCATGACTGGAGATACTCGAGACAAACCTTGTTCATCTGAGCAATCAGTGCCATCACGACAGTAGCTCCATCGACATCAGCGACATAATCTCCAGGTAGAGCAAATGGGCCAAGTTCCAACAACTCCTCCGCAGAAAATTTTGGAGGGCGAGTTTTCACGTTTTTCCCATCAAGTGGAGCATCACCAGATAAGTCATTCCCACCCTTCGGACTAGCAGGGATTTCCTCCGATGTGTTTTGCTCCCGAAGGTTGACTTCGGGGATAGCGACAACGCAATGGCACGTGCCATCAGCGCATCTTCGTCCACGCCTTCTCCACTAATGCTGTCTTCACCTTCACCACGTTCATCCTCCTCATCGTCGTCGTCGTCGCCATCCTCCCCGAATCGACTTAGGCGAGCGCGCAGCTTCGCGAGAGATCCGCTGTCGGAATCCAAGTCCATTTCGCCAGCAGAAGCCTCTAAAACAGCGCTCTGTAAGTCCGATTCGAAAGCACCGTCTTTGCGTCCTAGTGTACTGCTATCCGTCATGTGCTGGTCTGCCTTCGTCGGCGTCGTGACTTCTTTCGTCGTCGGTGATGCAGTAGGCGCTTCTTTTGGTTTGTATTGCGGTGCTGGTTCGCCACGCAATACTCGAAGATGAGAAGCAAGCGGGAACACCGGGGGCGCGGAATCCGCACTTTGCTGCTTTAGATACGACAGCACCAGCTTCGCAGCGAGCATCAGCCCCTGCAAGGATCCATCGGCAATGCTTTTCGCGACGAAGCGACTAATGTTGAGTCTCATGGCACTGTCATCCAGCGGTTCGGCCGTCAAATCGGGCGTCAGCATCGTGCTGCCCAAGTTTGTCTGGGACGGCTGCTTTTCTTTCCTCTCACGGTCCTTCCGTTTCTTCTTCTTCTTTGTCCTTCTTGGGGTCCACCCCGTTACGAGCGGGTGGCACAAGATGGCCCCATAAAGCGCCGGGTTCTGCTCTCGGATCTGGCTGAGCATGACGTTGTACACGCGGTTGTCCGGTTTGTCTTTTAGCAGTCTGGCGTGCAGTTTGGCCAGTTGCCGCGCCGGGTCCTTGGCGACTTCCTCCTCCTCTTCCTCGGCCGTTTCGTTCTCGCGGTCGTCGCCCGCGTCACTCTCGGCGTCTTTGTCCTTAGCGTCGCGGAACTCGCGGCCGCCGCCCAGCGCGAACTCGATGTCCGACTTGGCCTCCATGAAGAAGCGCGTGAGCTCCTCCACGCGCTGGCGGCGGGCGGCGTCGGCGCTCAGCAGGTCGTCCTGCTTGGACGAGGTCTTGGGGGCGGCGTCGGCGCGCTCTTGCTGGCGCTCGAGCTTGACGGGTTCGGCGCGTCCGTCAGTGGCGAAGAAGGCGAGGCTCTCGGGTGTCAGCACGTGGTCACGGTCGCCGCAGAGCGCCGAGAGCTCCGCCATGAGCCGCGCGTAGCGGCCGTCCAGCGAGTCCTTCTCCTGGCTCTCCTGTAGCTCGTGCAGTACGCTGCTCTGGCGCAACAGTCGCGCGGCCTTGCTGCGCTGACTGCTCATGGCCGGCGGGGGCCTGTGTCGCAGCGATAATAGAGCTCTGCAGACGGCGACGGGCTTCCTCGGTAGCTCTTTGCCCCCTTCTGCGTGCTCGATCTTTTCTGCTACAGTATTGGGGCATTTCAGCTTGAAGAGCTGTTATCCTCCCCATACTTCAATCAAGGCAAATTTGTATTCGACAGTTTAACGGCATAAGAGCTGTACTGGTTTAATACTAGGTTTAGTAAAATCTATGCCAGTATAAGCGTATTTCAGGTTTAGTGGCATCACGGAACTGATAGCATGGACGACGAGGAAGCTGCCGTGTGGGATGCCTTCGAGAAGAGCGTGGCGTACATGCACGAGGTGGCTGCGCTGTACCAGTCGGCATTCGGCGTGCGGCCGCAGCTGCAGCGAGAGAGCGTACCGCCCAGCAAGAAGAGCGTCGCCAAGGCGCATCTGGACGAAGCCCAGAACCAGGCGCAGCAGGCGCTGGAGCTGCTGGCGTCCAACCTGCTGAACGCGTCCACGGCCCTCGTCAACGACATCGAGAGGCAGGAGAGCGAGGTCGGTCGACTGAACGACAAGCTGGCGAGCGTCCGGCAGATCATTCGAGACCGACAAGCTGCAATGGACCAGCAAGCGATCGGTCGGTTCTACTCGGCCAATTAACTACTCTCCACAGGGGACAGACCGGTCTGCTTCGGTACGAGATCTACATAGCGTGCGCTACGATGTGGCAGCTGCATTCCTGGTCTGTCAAGATTCATATTTAATTTCTATTGCAGCGAACACGCTTCTTCGCCTGGATATACTACACATCGGCAGTGTTCTCTTTCTGCGGCTATTCAATGTCCTCTAGTAAGTCCTCATGGTGGACAGTTCCATGCAGTATGGGCGGCGCTGTTGGAGCCGACTGCCGCCGTCCAGTTTGCCCTGTCGTGACAGCCACCTGACTCGTGCCTGACGATCTTCTAGCATTCTCCACTTTCGCGTGACTTGCAGCTACAGCGGCTGCGGTTGCCACAGCCGCTGCCTCCGAGTCGTCGTGACTGGCCTTGCTCGAGACGAAGGTTCGCGTCAGCGAGCTGCGAGGGAAGCTCACGAGCTTAGAGCCCCGTCGCCGCCAGCTGCTTGTCATTTTGAGCGACTTGACTTCCAGTTGTCTCTCGGCGTCTTCCTCCATCATGGTGAGTAAATTCGAGCTTGTTTGCCGAGAGAGCAGCGTTACCTCTTTCACGTGGTCCCACTTCATCTGTCGGACATCGACGGACTTGCGGTTCGCCGTCGCTCGCGACCAAAAGCTCTGCCCCAGCACCTTTCGCTGGATCTCCATCTGCAGTTCGAACGCAGGAAAGAGCAGCATCGGGTGGCGGATCGAGAACTCCTGGAACTGGGCCATCGACAGGCGATTGTTGGACGTTCCTTCCATGATAGCATCCAGCTTGCCGATGATTTTCTGGGCCGCCGAGCTGGTTTCCCAGGCGCTGCCCCATACTTCGCGCACACACCGCACCACTTCGCTGTGCTCGATCTCGCCGCTGCCGTCCACATCGTACAGGTCGAACGCAAAGCGGACGAGGCTGGCGTGGTTGAACGAACAGTAGTTCCACACCGCCAGTACGAACTCGACAAAGTCCACCTCGCCGCTGCCGTTGCGGTCCATGACAGAGAACGCCTTTTCCGAAAAGCGGCTTCGCTTGATGTCTGCGGCAGCAAACACGGCGTCAGTGCTACCTGTTCATGCAACGACGCTAAGGACGACGCACCGATGTAGTCGAAGAACTCCAGCATGTCGATCTCGCCCGACTTGTCTGCGTTGTGCATGGAATACTCGCATTAGCATTGAGATAGTACACTGAGGCGCAGAGTTCGACGACTTACCTTTGTCCATCGCTGTGAAAATCTGGTGCAGCGCGAAGAGGTGCTTGTGGTCGAGGCCGAGGCCCTTGAGCGTCTGTACTAGCGACTGGTTGAGTCGCAGCGCGCTGTTGAAGGCGTCCTCGCTCGTCTGCTTGCTGCACAAGCTGCCCATTCCATGAGGAGAGCAGTGAGATTTTGCGCGTCAGCGTCTATTATCGGTCGACGTCGTTTCGCAGTCGCAGTCGGAAATGGGAGGTTTAGTCTCGATTCAAGTGGTTGTGTCCGCTGACAGCACGGACAGGGAGGAGCGTCAAAGCTGCTTCGCATTGGCGCTCTGTTTGCCGTTGTGGAAAAGGTCAAGAATGGACTTCGTTTGAAAATGGATGTTGGTCATCATCTCCTGACTTATAGTACTGCTATCGTGGGGCTGGCAATGGACTACTTCGGCGCAGCGAACTTGGACTTGCTGTCTTCGCCAGTGAGCTGCAGCACCTTGTACGGGATGTTGGTCTCGTCCAGCTCCTTGGCGATACCCAGCTCGGCTCGTAGCGTATATTGCGAGATAAAGTCCCACGTGTCAAAGTGTTTCTGCATCTCCGCGTCTGGATCTGCATACCAGTCATCTGTATCGGAGAATGCAAAGCTAGACAATTAGTTGATATGCAACAAGCAAGAACACGAGATTGATCACTACTTACGTCGGATGAAGTCCTTGTCGCGCATGTCGAAGTGGGACATCATGTGTTCGTAGGAATTGTAAATCTTCTTGTCCGTCAGCAGCGGCAGCGCAGGTTTGAACTTGGCGTCAATGTGCTTCATCATGAGCTTCTCCCAGTCCACCGTCTCGAAAAAGAGTGCTCCATGAACTCGGCGAACCCCTTATCCGAGTTGCAGCCTAACCGGTGCTCCGGGGACACCTCAAGCAGGCGCTTCAAAATCTTGGGCGTTCCGCGACAGGTGCAGCGGGAATGTCACGCCCTGGGCCATCTTCTGGAGCTCAATCTTGTGCTGCGTGCGCGGCGACAGCCGAAAGATTTCTTCGTTGGCCACTTCCTGGAAGAAATTGCCGTTCGAGTGCATGCTGAACGGCTGAAAGCCGCACATGAGCTCGAATATTGTGACGCCCAGCGACCAAAAGTCCACTGCAAAGGTATACCCGGGCCTTTGGTCGCGCTTCACAAGCTTGCCCGAAATGATCTCCGGCGCCATGTAGCCGCGGGTGCCTACTGTTGTTTTCCGGCGCGTGAGTTTCGGCTGGAAGGGCTCGTACCGATAGTGTCCGGTCTCTTCTTTCTTCAGCTTTATAGGGTCAAAGCCTGCCGCAAGGCCCATGTCGGCCAAGATAACATGTCCGTCTTCGCCCAGCAACACGTTACCAGGCTTCAAGTCGCGATAAATAAGCCCCAACTCGTGCATGTGGTTGAGTGCAAGACCAATCTCTGCTGCGTACAACCGCACACGGTCTTCGGAAAGGTAGCCGTCGCGCGACGTTTTCAAGGCGTCGCCCAGATCGCCACCACGTACGAGCTCCGTCACAATGATAGCGTGTGCCGGTGTCTGGAAGCTGTAGTGCATGTCCAAGACGAACGGGTTGTGGCAAATCTGTAGAATGTCTTTCTCCGACGTGATCTGGCTCAGTTGGTCGTGGTGTTCGTCCAAAAGACCCGACTTGAGCTGAATCTTCATGGCTGTCGAAAAACAGGTTTGTTAGACCATGAACATCAAGCACTACTTTGTCTCGTATCATACCGTAGTGTTTGCCGGTCGATTTCTTGCGCGCATGCACGACTCGGCCGAATCCCCGCTGCCCAACAGCTCCAAGTACTCAAAGTCTTCGATCGTGACCTTGTTGTACGTGTCCTTCAGGTCCTTCTTGTAGGCGTCATACTCCGGCGAGGCCTTGAACCGCATGAAGGTGCTTTTACACATATCGGCCACGATGTTGACCATTAGCGGATCGAAAAGTCGACCGTCGCGGTCTTGCCATGATCCAAGTCGCCGATTTCTTTCTATCAGGTACGAAAACCGGTAAATATCAATTAGCACCAGCCAAAAAGCCCCCAAGAAGCGCGCGTACATCGTAAAAGGCGATGAGGTCGGACGTAATGCTGCCGAGAGCCATGGTGGAGCCGTTCTTGATGTATTTTTGTAGATGAGCTTGGCCATGGATTTCCGGTAGCCGATGGACGGAGCCTCCTTGAACTCCTTGATCTCGACCCAGCAGAAAAAGTCTCGGACGTGAGGATCTTCTTGGCGAACGCGCCAATGTGCTTCTGCCCCACCGGGTCGTGCAGCATGTGCAGCAGCTCCTGCTCGTTCGTGGACGGCTCGCCGTTTGTGCCCGCGTACGGCTGTGCAATCTTCCATTGGGTCTTGGCGGCCACCAGCGGTGCGTGGTGCGGCTTGTTGGCAAGGTTCAGGAACGCCGCGACGATGCGCGACGGCGTCTGCAAGCGGATCGCGCTGTTCCCGTCGGTCGGCACCGACGCCGCGCTGCCCATGGCTGTCTAGTGCTCTGCTCACTCGGCAACTTGGTGCGATGAGGTTGGACGAAAGCAAAACCAACCGCGGCGAGATGAATACCGGCGTAAATATAGAGGCGTCGCCTCCTCAGAACCAGAGGCTCGGCCATCTATTTTCACAGCGCCAAACCACGTCAAATCATGAGCTGTCAAGCGTGACAGACATTTAGGGCACCACCAAGAGAGAGAGAGAGAGAGAGAGAGAGAGAGAGAGAGAGCTCCGGAAGCAACTCCAAGCAGGAGTAAGTGGGTGCTGGCTGCTGAGCTCCAGTGCAGTGTTCGAAGGTGTGTCTGCACGTCTTTCGGACAGCTTCAGCATTAACCGATCGTTTGAATTTGGCTAGTAAGGACTGAACAGCGTCACGGGAATCGGTCTCTATCAACAGCAGGTAATAGCAATGGAACCTCTTGGCGATGAAAGGCTCAGTCCCGACCTCCACCAGTTGCCATGGTCACGTCTGCCCTTGCAATAGCAATGGCAACTCACTTCAACTTGATACCTCCCAAATAGAGGACCCTACTCACAGTTCGCATCGCTGGTCGACAACTACGGTATTCTAAACGACAACTAGAACAGACCCGCCGCCAGTATATCCGTCCGTAAGAGAGATCATTTCAATGATGAAGCTGTCCCGATAGATTAAGCAAAGACGTGCAGACACACCTTCAAACACTGCACTGGAGCTCAGCCAGCACCCACACCCACCAACCTTCGCTGGCTGCTCGAACGAAAGATGGTTCCGGGGACATACATTTCGAGACCGCAGTGCAAGAACACGTGGCCCTTCGAGGTGATATTCCTGCCATCAATGACAGCTATATTAACCGGGGCTTTTATAGTTCAGCAGCAGACTCGACTCAGCGTGGCAAGGAACCTTGGCCGTCGGCTTCGACTGTACGTCTTTTCCAAGTATAACAAGAATTCGATGACGTGACGGATATCGTCAAAGATGCACTGAAGGAAGCGTACACGAGAAGGCCGTGCCAACCCTGCTGCACCAAGAAACGCAAGAAGAAAGCTCTACCTCCTGACTTTGCCGTTTGTCTGTCGAACCACGACGCAGCCACCGAGGTCCGAAGACTGGTTCCTCGAGACACTGAAGGCAACATCAACTGGAGTACACAAGCGTTCTTACCACTCTACTCAACCATCCTTACTGCCGTAAAGACAGCGAACGAAGGGAACAGCAAGCAGCCCAAGTTCCAGGCCATCCAAACGTTCAGCTTAGTCCCGACGAAACAAGGTTTCCGCTGCACCTACGCGCACGTCAACTCGACGGTGCTGAGGGACCTGCTTCAATGTAGTACGTTGGACCGAGGCATGACCGTGGAGACCGCGAGAGGCAGCTGGTTACTCGTGGTGAGAGCTTCAAAACTTGGGGTTCAGTCGCGGAACTATGGTGGGGTAAACTATTTCGTGTTGCGATCTTCGAGAAGAGCGGTCTTTACTTTCCTTGCGAGCTGGCAACGGATGGGAAAGGTGTCAGTATGACTCTGCATCTGAAAAAATCTGTGGCGCCAGCAGAGCCGCCTCCTCAGCGTCTCGAAGACTACGATGTCGCGTGGGGCCTAGACCCCGGCAGCACCGACATATTTACTGCCGCGAGATTCGACGTCAGCATGCACACTCTTTCTGACAAAATGAGACATTCCCCATCGACTAAATTTTACGGGGACAGCCGTTATAGGCGTAGCTCCAAGTGCATCCAACGCAAGATCGCAAGGACATCCGACATCCAGACAACTCTCAAGAACGTGCCAACCAAGAAGACGGCCTCTCTGGAGGTCTTGAAGGAGCATATCCGCTACGTTGTTCCCAAGCGCGAACTACTGACTGACGTTCGTCATGACGTTCAGGAACCTGCGTTTCCGTCGGAGCATGTCAGCCGACAAAACCTTAGAGAAGGTCTACAACGGCCAACACACTTTGGTTGCTTTCGGGAACTGGGCTGCCGCCAACTCCGCGGGCATCATCAAGAAGAAAACTCCTGGACTGGTGAAGCGCTTGGAGCGCATGCTTGGAGCGCATGCTCTCTCACTACTGCGACGTCAAGTCCACCGACGAGTACCTGACGAGCCAGATGCACCACGGCTGTCCCAGTCCAGAGTGAATGGTGAACTGAAGAACCATGCGTCGCTGCCGCGACAACGTCGTGCGGTCCGTTGCAATGCACAAGGTGTTCCATTGTCGACGCAGAGATAGTAGCTGCGGCCAAACCGTCAACAGGGACGTGAACGCTTCGAGGAGCATCTTGGATGTGGCGCTGTGTGAGCTTCAGTACGGCGAAGGAGCGCGGCCAGTGCGACTTCGCAGGCCATCTTCATGCAACCGAGGTCTCCTCCTTTGCCGGCTCGGAAGAAAACCACCGTGCACGAGTCGGTACAACAGAGTAAACCTAGTTGAGGACCCTAATTGTACCAGTAGTGTAGTCTCAGATCTTCCCTCTCTTGGTGTCCGCTATCGATGGCCTCCTCTGTGCGTGCCTTCCTGCTCTCTCTGTTGGCGTGCGCGCTAAGCAGCCTTGCCGCTAGCAGCAGCAATGTCACGTACACGCTCACCATGAGCCCTGTGGACGAGGACTTTTGCGACTCGACGCAGCAACTGAGCGGCTACTTCAAGATCGCTGGGTCCAAGTCCAAGAACTACTTCTACTGGTTCTTCGAGTCGCGCGGATCGCCCAGCACCGACCCGGTGGTCATCTGGCTCACGGGTGGCCCCGGCTGCAGCTCCATCCTGGCGCTGCTGCAGGAGAACGGGCCGTGCTCCGTGAACGACGACCTGTCGCTCAAGCGCAATCCCTTCTCCTGGACCGAGCGCGCCAACGTCATGTGGATCGACCAGCCCGTGGGCGTGGGCTTCAGCTACGGGGACGTTAGCGAGTACGACACGACCGAGAAGGAGGTGGGCGACGACATGTTCCACTTCCTGCAAGAGTTCTTCCAGGCCAAGCCACAGTACCAGAAGCAGGACTTTTACGTCTTCGGGGAGAGCTACGCGGGCCACTACGTGCCGGCTATCGCGCACCGGATCTTCACCGGCAACCAGCAGAAGGAGGGACCTGTGGAGATCAACCTCAAGGGCTTCGGGATCGGCAACGGACTGACCGACCCAGAGGTGCAGTACAAGTACTACCCGGACATGGCCTACAACAACACGTACGGAGTTAAGGCTGTGTCGTACCCTGTGTATCTGGCCATGAAGGCCGCCGTCTCGCCCTGTGTGGCCATGATCTCTAGCTGCCAGACCACCAAGGCGGCGTGTCTGGCGGCGCAGACGTTTTGCAACGCTGCACTAGTGGTGCCATACTCCATTTCGGGCTTGAATGTGTACGACGTGCGATCCAAGTGCGAGCACCCGCCCATGTGCTACGACTTTTCCCATGTAGAGAAGTTCCTGCGGCTGGAGACCACGCTGAAGAAGTTGCATGTGAGCCCGAAGAGCGCCAAGTGGCAGAGCTGCAACATGGAGGTGCACGCGGGCTTCTCGTTCGACTGGATGAAGAACTTCCAGCAGTTGGTGCCGCCCATGCTGGAAGCCGGCATCCGGGGCCTCGTGTACGCTGGAGACGCCGACTTTATCGTCAACTGGATGGGCTGCAAGGCGTGGACACTAGAGCTACCGTGGAGCAAGCACGGGGAGTTCGCCGCCGCGGAGGACAAGGACTGGATGGTGGACGGGAAGAAGGCTGGTAAGATCCGCCAGGTCGGGCCGTTTGCGTTCCAGCAAGTGTACGAAGCGGGTCACATGGTGCCGCTCGACCAGCCCAAGAACGCGCTCGAACTGCTCAAGGCCTTCACACTGCCAAACGAGCAGGAAAAAGAGCGCGAACGGGCGCAAGAAGATGCCGAGCAAGGACTGCTGGACATGGAATTCATGGCCAAGGAAGAGAGCGTCATGAGCGTCATGTAAGTCGATCTCAAGGACGTGTGTTCACCAATGACCAAAGCGTTGTCGAAATGTACGAAGCTAAGCTACCAAACAGCAAAAATGCAACCTCACTGCGGTTTCCGCACGATCAGCGTGTAGCCTCCAACGTTCCCCGCGTTGAACAGCCGTGCTACGCGCGTGTAAAAGTGGTCGAGTCCGCGGGCTGCCTGCTCCCCGTCGCTCGCGATGTGCGCTTTCAAGTCAGCATGGTACGTGGTCGCTCGATTGGCCAGATAGGGCTGCCACTTTGTCGTCACGTCCTCAAGCTGGGCTCCTTAAAGCCACACGCGTCCAGGACGGACAGTATCTCGTCTCGACGCAACAGCTCGGAGCAGTAAATGTCTTCTTGGAGCGTCTGCTCGTCGTCGCTTGTCAACTGCTCGCCACGCAGGAAAAGTCGTCCACATAAAGGAGCCCGCCAGGCTTGAGGCTGTCGAAGCAGCGCTGGAAGAGCTCGCTCCAGTGGCCGACGTGCAGGAAACACAGCAGCCCCACCACTGCATCGTACTCCCCGGGGCCACCGGGAGCTCCAAAAGTCTCCGTTCACGTGTGTGACGCGGTCTTGCAGCCCGCAACGACGTGTGAGCTCTCGGCCTGCCTCGCATAGATCTGGCTGCAGCTCCAGCGCGTCCACCGTGCAGGTGCTGCGATGTGCCAGCAGTCTGGCGGTGCCTCCGAAGCCGGTGCCGATGTCCAGCACCTTGTCGCTCCCGTCGCCAGGCAGCAGTTCCACGATGCGGCGGATGGGCTCGTCACCGAAGAAATGCAGCGAGTCCAGGGTCCCCAACTGCTCCGGGTCGACCTTGTCCGAGGCGGAATAGCCCAGTTCCTGCAGCCGCCGGTCGATGCGGTCCAGATGACGGTAGAGCTTCATGGTCTTGATCTGCTGGTGTTTCATGGCTGCCGAGTTGGTGGGGAAAGCAGGAGTGAGCGCAACGACTGCAACTTGCCAACGGCAGCAGCTGTTTTCTACCGAGAAGGCTTTTGCTTCTGTTTATGGTAGCTGCAGCGCAGCGGATGTGTCGGCAACCAAGCTGTCTGCGAGATCGAAAGCAACGGGATGACTCGCAAGCAAGTACAGCAGCCGCACAGCCAAAGCCATCGCATCGCTCGTCCAATTCCGCTGTGATCTTGAAAGGTCACTTGACATTGGGCAATGGACCCCACCGTCCCAGCACCGACTAACTACTACACGGGCGAGGGAGACCCACAGGCTTCCGAGTGGGAGGAACACATTAGCGACGACGGAGAGGTCTACTTCTTCAACGTGGTAACTGGGGAGACGTCGTGGACGAACCCAACAGCTCCGGCTCAAGACCAAGGCGAAGGCGATGCGTGGAAAGAGTTCCCAGTCAGCGAGGCCAATGCTGAGCACGAGGAGACTCTTGCGACCATGTACACCGAGGACAAAGTAGGCATTCAAGAACAGCTAGTTGACCAAAACTCGGCGGAACTCCCGGAGCTGGAGGCGGAGACACAACAGCCATTTGAGGAGAATGGTCATGGCGACCACGACCCGCAGCAATGGATCGAAGTGTTCGACCCGGTGACCCAGCAGCAGTATTACTATAGCCCGCGCACGAATGACACGCGGTGGGATGCCCCAGAAGCAGCAACCGCATCGATTGCAGACAATCGCAAGGCGGCAGCAGCGATTTCTATTCAGTCGTTATCCCGCGGACGTTTTGCTCGTAAACAAGTTGGCGAACTTCGGTTGAAGAAGCCGAAGAATGAGCAGCAGCAGCCAATGCAGACGCTGCTTCTTGACGAGTCCGAGGATGAAGCGATGAGGTGTCGCGAAATGGAGCAAGAAGAACTGCTGCAACTTGCAGACGGCGATCAATTCTGGGGGCTGGAGATCTACGACGGCGAAGAGGAGCTCTATGAACAAGCCGTTAGCCCCGATCACAGCACCACCCGCCAGAATATGCTGGCGTCGAATATCCGACTGGATGAATTCCTGGCTCGCATAGAAGAAGACGAGAAAATGGACACCGAACGACGGCAGCGCGAGCTGCAAGATGAATCCGTTGCTCGCGACACCATGGCCTACGAAGAGGAGCAGCAATGCCAGAACGGAGATAAGTTTTGGGGTATTCAAGCCGAGGAGGCACGACAAGTGGCAGCGAATATTGCCATGGCTGTGGAAGAGCGGGCCAGTCGGCACTTTGCCGCGAATGTCCGAGAACAAGCGCTCAATGCGGCCTGGGAGGATGAGGTTGAACGGACCGTCACAAGGGAGTTAGCCACCCGCGGCGGAGTGGAGCAGCGCATGCAGGCAAGATATCTGCGCTGGTTTTACGGGCAGTGCGTTTCCGTCGATGAGCTGCTGAACTACCGATGGCCCTCCAAGCAGCAACAAACGCGTCTTGACGAAGCATTGTCCCCAGGGAAGAAGAGGCGACAGCCTGTCACTCAATTCACACGTCGCTCCCTTGAGCCACCGACACCATTCCCACTGGACGATTTGGTTGTGCGTGAGCGGCTAGAGCATGGCGACCTACGTTACGGACTGCGGTCGATTTTGACTATCCACCACCAGCACCCACACGGAACTAACGGCACACGCTTCGAGATCACGAAGGTTCCACCCGAGTGCGCGTTTGGTGAAGCAGCGGTGGCTGCACTTTTCGAAAGCATGATGGAGAGTCCTTCAGATGAACATTTGCAAAGCAGCCATGGGTCCGACGGCTCTTACGACAGATCTATAAGAGAGCCATCGTCAGTCAATTACCGCCGCTCCGAGGTAGTTTGTTTGTTCAGAATATTGGAAAGTAGTTGTTTGACTTTACTTTTTTGTGCAGACGCCGGACCCGCATATCCCTGCAAGGTTCAACGGTGTTCCGTACAAACCCAATCAGGTGAGCTGCATTTCTGCTGGTGCGTTCAATTTATCTAACGATTTTTGGACTCACAGATTAGTCCGACTCGAGATATACTAAGTGGGGACCATCGAAGGTTTTCACAGCTTCCATCTCTGGGGAGTTCAAAACCAATAATGCAAGCGCCAAAACTTCGTCAGCTGCAAAGGCGAAGGTAAACGTTCGCCCCAAAGCGAAAGTTTCTACCTCGTCACCCCAGCAACCCCTAGTCGTAACAATGCCATCTCACCCCGAGACCATGTGACGAATGAATTGAATGAACAAGCGGGCAAGCTGAAGCCCTCAGAAAATGGTCCCCATGACCAATTTGTGCGGCAAGAGCATGCCGTTCTATCACAGCTTTTTGCTCTCATGGATGTGGATGGCAGCAGAACCGTCAACCAAGACAAGATGAGGTGGGCTCTGCAGCGTGACCAGGAGATTAACGCGCTTGCAAAAACTTCGCCACTACTTCGTCTTCTTTTGAAGCAGCAGAGTCGACTACAGCAGTTGTTCTCGAGTGAAAATGCGACCAGCGATTCTGCTAATCGAGGAGACAATGAGCTTTCACTGGAAGAGTTCCTGAGTCGATGTGAGCGTTGTCACTGCCAGCTCATTTCTGATGGCATCATCCAGCGTGATTCTGTCGCGACTGCGTCCCTATCTCGACAAAACTCACACAACAAAATTGTTGCCAACGCCACTGCAGGCGATCGTGTCAACAAGGAATCCGAACAAGAAGAAGCCGAGAGCCTCAAAATCCGAAGGGTATTCGCGTTGTTGGACAATGACCAGAACGGAGTGTTGGAGGTCGCGGAAGTCCGACGAGCTCTCTACGACACAACTACCACCCCTCTAACTGGTAGTCGTACGAGCAGCACAAATGTGGTGTCTAGAGAGCTCCATGCCCTTGTCAAGAGCTCGAAAGCACTGCAGCCAATGCTGCGCCAGGAAATGTTTATGACTGCCTTCACCAAGTTCCAGCCTTTGGACTCCCGCGGTATCAGCGAGGAGGAGTTTCTAGCCTTCTGCCTCGAGATCGCGCAGGTTGCTGCAGTGAACAATATGATGGCCAACGGTTAGGTACATGCGTGGCCAACATCATAATTCTGACTGCGACGCTGTACAATGGAGCTCAAACAACAGCTCTAGTTGTCAGCAAAGGCTCCAAGACATCGAAAAGTTGAGCAACCGCAAGATGGGTCCTGCTCTGCGGGTCAGATGAGCTAGTTAAGACTGGGTAAAATAGTAAACACCGACCGCGTCGCCATGCCATGACGTTGTTCCCGGCCCCCGATTCCCCTTTTACCACTTTCCTAGAGCTAGGGGCGTTTTCCCACACCATTTGCTCTAGCTGCTGTGATTTTGGAAAACTAGTTGAGGCCGGAGCAAACAACGTCAGGCCCGACAGTTCCACGAACGGAAGAACCACATCAGCCACCCGATAGGCCCGACCTGTTCGATGGGGCTCCATTAGTGCTGCCACTCGCCCGATGATATCAATCTCGATGACTCGTTGAAAGCCTTGGGGATCGGAGTGGCTCACTACCGCATTCTTTGACCGCCATCGAGGCTTCTTCCGTGTTTTCCGCTTCTTTCTGTCATCAATCTGGATAGTTGTTGCAGCGATCGCGCGCGTCGATGCCATCATGTTGCAGATGCTGAGGTTCTTCGTTTGTTGCCGTGCTATCTGCCCCAATGTTGGAGGAACAGCCTTTCGGTGTTCATCCTCGCGATCGTTGCACTTGTTTCCTTTTCACCGCCGCCATAGTTTTCTTGGTCGTTGACGATAGACGCAGAATCATCCAAGCGTGCCGAATAATGGAAGAAAACAAATAACTCTCCGTGATCAAAAGCTCGCATGCGGTTGAAGTCGCTTTCTTCCAGTCCCAAAAGGACTTGCTCACTTGCATTAACTAGTTCCCTCTCGATTGTTTCATCAATCGCTTGGAAGAATGCGTGGCGAAAGCGGCGAGGCTGAATGCATTACAACAAAACAAATAAAAAGGTGAGAATAGCATTGACACAGCACTCGTGGGCCACTCAACGCACCACTTGGTTAAGCACAGTCATAAGTTGCATTTCGGCATTCTCCCCATTCTCATAGTTGTAGGCTACACGTTTCACTAGCCCCCTGCAAAACAATCGGCCCACGTTAGATTCAACATCGACAGTCCCTTCTTGCCATGTCAAGAACCTACCGTGCTACAGCTGCATCAAAATCTGGTGCAGTGAAAAGCACCTGACAGCACACAAGAAGCGTGAGTTACAGATATTTAGTAAGAATTGCAATTTCATGCACACACCACAAGAAGTTTGTTTGACGGCGTTGCAGCAAGCACAATGTTTTCAAGAGGCGTGGCGAGCATACTGATCTCAGCGATACCCGTCGTGAACGAAGTTTGATGCCCTGCATTCTCAGGTGGACGGACACTGCTCCCTAGAGGAGCAAAAGAAAGTGTCAGCAATGGCTAAAACAAGAGCGTCTTCATTCATCCCCACCTGCAAAGTTTTGCAACGCAAAAATGAGCGCGCTGAGGTTGAGACGCTCGGTCTTCGGGTGCCGCACGTCGAATGCATCCGAGAACGATTTTGTGTAATGCAAAGCGCCCGAGGCCATCTCCACAAGCATCACGCCTTCCATGGCTCACGTCGGTGATTAACGTGAGCAAAAATAGTGGCTCCACTTTCATAAGCGTCTGTGAGACGAAGGTCCTCCACGAAGCAGCTCACTTGCCTCAATATTTTTAGGCGATGGAAATGATCGTCAAAGGTCAGCACTCGAGGAGGGGTTTCGCCTCTTTGAAGCGTCCGCGCGATCCAGTTCCCAACAAGCACCGAGATCCTGAAGTCATTCACCATGGGGAAGCTCCAATCAGCTTGGCCGACGTAAGTGTCGCTGCCGTCAAGTCCAGCAAGGCCAAGAAGAAGCAGTACCGAGTGCTCTGCTGCGGCAATTCGTGGCAAGACCTGATCCTGATCTCCATGGGCCTCATCGGCGTGTACGCTCTACTCGGGGCGCTCTTCGCGCTGACGACCCGCGCCGTGCTGCAGACGGATGATACCAACACCGCGCTCTGGACGTTTTTCGTCGTCTACGTGTGCTTCATCATCATGCTGGGAATCGTGCTGGGCACGGTGGCGTACAACCGCAAGATGCTGAAGGAGCACGAAGATGACGATCCGAACGAAATGTGAGAGAACTTGCGCTGTGGTCGTCTAGGATTTTCCCTACTCCAGGCCCCCCAAAGCTCAGTAATATTACGATCCAACACAAACGTGCTGCATTCGCTGTGATCTTGGTTTGTGTCCACAGGTGGAGCAGCTCTAGGCTCATTTCTTGCTGGAGTGGACAACGCCTCGATCGCGAGGTGATACCTGGTTAGTGGCAACCGCGCTCACAGACACGACGTTATCTCCGCGAATGAAGAGCTGTTTGCTGTAGTCGCGCTGAGTACCCCTGCAGTACTCAATACGACCCGGTTTCGACGGCGGTCCACTGCAGAGAATACCGCATCTCCTGGAGCGCGTTTGCCTTTGCGTACGTCTTCCAATAACCGATAGTGCGTCTTCTGTGGGATGTACTCTTGACTCACATCCATAAGCACTAGATTCAAGTGCTTGTCGAACGCCTTCAGGAAACCCACACAAGTGCCACGAACGCTGTTCACACGTCGCACGACCACCAGCACGCGCATCCGCTCCAGGAAACAGCGACGAAGGACCTGGAAGGGACCATCCATATACGTATCTGCCGCATTTACAACAGTAAGCAATCGACACTCAGAGCGACGATATCCACTAGAAATGGTTTTGCCAATTTCACCTGCGAGTTGCTCAAACAGCGATGGCGCTGCAGCGGTCGTCCTCTTGGCCACTGTCTTCGCAGCCGTCGGACTCGCCTTCTTTGGTCTCGCCACCAGTGTTTGACGATGGGGATCTGACTCGGGAAGCTGCCGCGACGAACTTAGCTACTGCAACATCATCCTCCATCCTACCAAAACGACACACGTACCAGCTGCCGGCATTTTTGGATGTTGTCGAGGGGAAGGCCGTCTCGACCAGCAGCTTGACCTGCTCCTTCGGAGCCTGCAGTGCCTTCAGAGCATCGAATTTCACTGACCGCAAGTCCAGCGGGCTGTCTGTGGCCTTAGTCAGTTTGTAGGGCTTGAAGTGTCTCTGGTAGGAGCGTGACGCCTCCTCCTGCTGGTGTCGGGGCTGTTCTGCGGGCCTTTTCTCGTCCGGGGGCGGCAGATCTGGGGCGACACCATATTTCTTATGCAGTCTGGCGCACAACTGACGCTCGCGGCCTCGAAACTTGCGCACAATCTCGGCTCTGAAGGGGCGCAACAAGGAGAGCGTGAGCTGGCTTTGCGGGGCTGCAACGAGCGCTGCACTGCGTCTCCGACGGCGATCAGGCAGCTACTGGAGAGGCCTGGGTCTGCACAAGCTGAATACGCACATGTTCTGGTCGTTGCCTGGATTGTGCTGCGCGTAGTAGGCCCGCAGCCGAGCCTCCATTTCAACAGCGTCCATCACTCAACTATCGATAAATTTCACAATAGCGACAATGTCAATTTCCACAATAACAACGGCAACTTGGTCATCGCTCGATGCGTCTTTGCCTGCACGACGCCGCTGGGATGGTGAGCCGCAACGGAGCGAGCATGTTCCGAAGGCTGCGGCGGTGTTTGCAAAGCGGGGCTTGACTGTCTTGGCAGCCTTTCCAATGAGTCAATGGCGGCAACGACCAACTCAGCCGAGTGGTTTGGGAAGGCAATGCTACGGTCGATGCGAGGGCACTGTCGAGGACTGCCACAGTAGGTAGCGCTCTATCCATACGCCGCTGGTGCAGAGCGATGGGAGGTGTGCATTGTACTTTGTAATCCCACGTCGTCTCCACCGGAACGCATTTCATCGCCGTCTCACTCCACCGGATTCGACCAGCAGCATCTTCTTGGACAAGAGAGAGAGAGAGAGAGCACGGTGCAGCTTAATGGTCGACCCGAAGACACGAACGTCGCTCTGCAGACAGCGCCAGAAAGCACCAGTGTTGAACTGCAGTTGAAGAGGATGACGGCTGGTGCTCCCGACCCGGTCGGGAACCCTAGCAGGACGCTTCTTTGCTACGGCCGGTAGAACTGTCAGTCGATCTCTCGCCAAGCAGCTTCGAGTCGATCTACTGCAGTCCGTCGCTGGCATGACGGAGCCGGCGCCTCTCTCGACCGTGCAGAAGCTCAAGCTGCAGCTTTTCCACCGCCTACAGCGGCGGCACCGCGACGCCTGGACGCGCTACTGGGGCGCTTTCCAGCGCTACCTCCAGGCCAAGCTCTCGCTCGAGGAGTTCCACGCGCTGGCCGAAGAGCTGCTGGGGCCGGACAAACGTACGCGACCTTCTTTTAGCTTAAATCGTCGGCTAGTTACCGTGGTCCAGAGGTTTTAAAATGGTTGTGACGGTAGATCTGCACAACAAGTTCGTGGTGGCGCTGCTCAGCACCGCGTACCAGCAAAACGACGCGTCGCAGCCGCCGCTACCACCGGAAAGTCAGGACCACAGCGGGGAAGGCGGCGGAGAGGCAGCAGCCGAGCCAGTGACGACGCCCACAAGAGACCCGTTGCTGCAGATTATCAAGGAGGAAGGCGCGAGACACGGTACGAAGTGTTGAAACGGTGCTCTACAGTGCCTTTGTGCTAATGCAAGTGCGTGTGTGTGGAGACTCGGAGCAGTGCTCAAGCGTGCAGAAGAGCTCGTCCGAGCTGCAGCATCCAGGCCGGAAGCGTCCGCACAGCAGCGTCGCCTCTGCGCAAGACGGAGCCAGTAGGTTTGGCTGTGTAGTATTTGCTGCTGTTGAAGCTGGACGATGATCTGACGAGGTGTTTGCTTCCTCTGGTTTCCCTAGAGTCGAGTAAACTGCAGCACTTTTCCTCTTCTAATCAGGATAGTCACCACGAGGACCACCCGGACCACCACTCGGCGCAGCTACTGATGGGGCTCGGCAAGTATTCGAACACGATCAGTCCGCCGGCCTGCAGAGCGCACATTTCCTCGGGCGACGACAGGCGAGACTAGACAAGTGAAGGCCGGACTGTAGTCAGCGTGAAATGGTATCAGGAACTTGAATTGAAGGTATCCCATGTCCCTCCCTTTACTGCCGTTATGTCATTGTAGCCAGGGAGAAGCAGTGACTTTGTATTTGAAAGCAAAGCGGAAGCCGACCGTCTGAGCTCTTCAAGATCACCACTCGATATGATGCGCCAGGGCCCCGATACGACGCTGCCGACCACTGTGCGCTGGATCCCGGACGCCGAGGTGAGCGTGTGCTTCGGCTGCCAGCTGCTCTTCGACTGGGTGCGTCGTAAACACCACTGCCGGTAGGGAACTCGAAGGCTTGGAGGGTGCGTCTCATTCTTGACCTCACGCCACGCTGCTTCAGCTACTGCGGCCACGTCTTTTGCGAGTTGTGCACGCCGCAGCGCAGCCTTATCCGAGAGGACCAGATCCTCACCAACCCGGAGCGCAAGTACCTGGCCGTGAACGCCCACAACCCGCAGCGCGTTTGCGACGACTGCCACGCGCGCCTTGAGCCGGAGCAGGAGGAGCTGCGTACGCCAGCTACGCAACAAGGGAGAGATAAGAACCGCAGGGGCGATTAATGTATCTTGTGTGTTGCTCTGTCAGGGCTGACGATGAGCCACGCGGTGCAGCAGAACGAGGTGAAGGATTCCGGTCCGCAGAGGTTCTTCAACAGCCCCTACTCGTTCACACTGCGAGAGGAAATCCGCAAGGCCACGTACAGCGTCAAGAACTTTACGTTCCAAGGAGTCGTCAAGGATCAGAGCATACCGCTGCCCTTGTTGACGCATGCCAAGGGCATCGCGGTAAGAAATTGGTCGAGTCAATTTCTGCTAGAACTTGTTGCTGAGAGTTTCCGTGTGCTAGTTTCTGACGGTGATCAAGATGGGCTTTGTCTTCACGGGCCGCATGGGCACGGGGCTCGTCATTGCGAGGCTGCCTGACGGGCGGTGGTCAGCTCCGTCAGCGATCGGGACTGCAGGTGTTGGTTGGGGCCCGCAGGTCGGAGGGGAGATCACGGACTTTGTCATCATCCTCAACACGCAGCGCGCTGTTGAGGCCTTCTGCGCGTCCGGACAAGTAAACCTCGGTGCAGAGTTGGGCATTTCGGCGGGTCCGGTGGGTCGTGTAGCCGCAGGATCGCTGGAGGCGAGCGCTTCCATGGACATCGCGCCCTGCTACTCGTATTCCCACTCAAAGGGGCTGTACGCGGGCATCTCGCTAG
This sequence comes from Phytophthora macrochlamydospora, assembly GCA_011947325.1. Classification (NCBI taxonomy): domain Eukaryota; phylum Oomycota; class Peronosporomycetes; order Peronosporales; family Peronosporaceae; genus Phytophthora; species Phytophthora macrochlamydospora. The sequence continues at coordinate 934,740 of JAAVTH010000384.1, read as the reverse complement.
AGGGATCGGTGATCCTTTCGCGGCCGGACATCAACCGATCATTTTACGGAAAAGCTGTCAAAGTCGCAGAGCTGCTCGGCGGTGCTGAGCTGCCGCCAGTAGCTGCAGCACCGCTGTACGATGCGATTAATTCCGCAATGGCCAGGTGTGACGCGCTGTGCTTCATGATGCTTTGGTTGGCAACGATGCTAACGTTTCGTGTAAAATGTGGTTGAAAAGCAGTCCAGCGAACGGAGCTAACCGTGTCGTTCGCACCACGTCCGCCCCGGTCCCGTACCAAGCCACAGCAGCGCCAGCAGCAGCCGAGTCGCCGACGATCCAACGGACTCCAATCCCAGTTGCTTCATCTGCTCCGGCTGATAACTCCATGTTCCCTAACGCCCCTATCAAGTTGTAGGCGGGTCTTTCACGAAGTAAACCTAAGGCATTTCTGCCAGGATAGCCGGTGGTCTCCGGCATTAACCTGCTGATGCTGTAGGAAAGGAGTAGCTACTAGCACGTCCCGGATAGCGGGGGTAAAGGGGTTAAATTACCTATTCGCCGCTCATCGCGACTTCCAGGGCCGCGAAGAATTGTTCGTGCATCTGCCGTGCCTCGCGAGCCTTCTGTTATTCCGTCACAACACACAAAGCGTAAAGCTACTGAAAGAGACATGCTGTGAGCCGCATCATCCTACCTCTGCCTGCTCCTGCTGCGCAGGGGTTTGTGTCGTCGCACTGGCCGCAGCAGCGCTCACTAGGTCGCTTGCTCCTGTCGATCCGCTCCATCCACACTCTCCATCTTGACATCCTCGTCCGTAGCAGAAGACGCAGCATCGGCTGCAGTCGCCTCATCCGTCGACTCGTGCAGCTCTCCATGCACACGCTCCACGGCGCGTCGCGAGTCGTCGATTGTGCGACGGATGTCTCGCACCGCATCGCGCCGCTCCTGCACCTGCGTTTTAAGCATCTGGATCACCGTCTCGCGCGCTTGGTGGGGCCGGAACGCGTTGATGAGGTTGTGCATGTTGAGGAAGAGCAGCTCCACATCGTCCAGCTTGTCACTGCAACAACAGCAATAATACTAATAAATACCCTCGTCACGAGTTCCCATGGCATTCCTCCGTACTTGAACGAGGCTGGCTTCTTGATCAGCACGTCCACGAGTTCCACGAAGTTGGCAAGCAGCGACCGGTTGATCCTATCGCCATCACAAGTGTATTAGTCGTCTCGAGTCGGTCAGAAGCGTCTCATACTGCGACCCACTTCTTCATCTGGGCCTTGTAATCCACCGAAGCCTCGTCCTCCGCCGTGTACAGTTTCTTGCCTGGCTGCTGAAGCAGGTCCGGCACTACGTCCTGTGTGCTGTAGGGCGAGCCAAACATGTGGTACGTGGGCTCCATGGGCTCTGGCGGCGCCGGCCCGCTGTCCTCACCGTCCGCATACAGCGCGAAGAACTTGGGCGGCGCCGGGAACTCGGACACGATCTCGGGCGCCTCCTCTTCCTGCTCGGTGCTCATGCTAAACTAAACCATACAAAAGCATAGTCATAGGTGTTAACAGTGTTTTTGTATACCTCCGCGTCAAAATGCTGTCGATGCTGCGTGCTCGTTCTCGGCCGGTGCTCCGGCAAGTGCGTCGGTCCTCGACGTCCTCCAAGCCCCGCAGCTTCTTCGGCAAGGCGTGGGACTCATATGGCGCTCTATTGGAGTCGCATCCGCTGACCACCAAGATCCTCACGGGCGGAGCGATCGCCGGGGTGGGGGACGTGGCGTGTCAGTTGGTCGTGGAAGAAGAAGCCACGCTGGACGTCAAGCGGTTCGCCACCTTCACGCTGCTTGGCGGCGCTTTGGTGTCGCCTGTGCTGCACGTCTGGTACGGTTTTCTAGGGGCCAAGGTGCCTGGCGTGACCACCGCTGCCGTCGCCAAACGTCTGGCGCTGGACCAATTGGCCTTTGCACCGACCTTCCTGTGCGTTTTCTTGTCGTCGCTGCTGACGCTCGAGGGGAACGCTGAGCAGATCCCAAGCAAACTGAGAGCCGACTGGTGGCCCGTGACCAAAGCGAATTGGGGCGTCTGGGTGCCGGCGCAGGTCCTCAACTTCCGCTTCGTGCCGGGGTCCATGCAGGTGCTGTTCGCGAATGTGGTGGGGCTCCTGTGGAACACGTACTTGTCGTATGTCAGCCACTTGGAGGTGCCGAAGAGTATCAAGGCGAAGGACGAGAAGGAAGTGGCAATTGCAGCTGAGTGAAGGAGAGAACGACCCATGTTGGTAGAAGTCTTAACGTGAGTGTCGACTAACTTCCGTTTGGTCTAAGAAACTCGGTCGGTTGTCATGGACTCCCAAACGTGTTTTGCCGTGGAGAGGCCAAGTGTTTCCGTGCTGACTGCACAGTTTTCGCGACGAAAGACGCAAACGTCGGTGGAGCAACTCGTCCGCGGCGAGTGCGGTGCTCCTGGTCGACGTGACGGGAGAGGTTTGAGCAGGAAGAAGTGAAGTACGAAGAACCGGTCGGTGGGGACAACCATATCGTCGCGCTCGCACCCTCCGGTAGATCGTTCACGGCGTTCGGCAGCTCCATCAAGTTGTTGAACAAATCCGAGCCGCGTCGAGAGGTTTCGTCCTTGGTCGGTTTGATGGGGCGGATCGTCGTGCGCTTCTTCTGTTGCTTCGACTTGGCCATTGCATCACGTGTGCTGTTGTTGAGCGGTACGACCTCGTAGTCGGCACTACGGTCGCTGCTCTCCAGCCGGAGATGAAGCTTGTCAACCTGGTCGGCTAAAGACGCCTTGTCGATTGAAAGTGTCTTCATCTCGAACTCCATTTGCAGCAAATCTGCGCGAAGTCCGGCAATGATTTCGTCTTGCACCTTCAACTGCTTCGCTTCATACCCGGCAACTCCCGTGGCGGTGGCATTCAGAGCGGCCTGAAGCGTGTTGCGCTCATTTTGCAAGTGCAAGACCTGGGCGTGCGCTGACGACAGCTCTTCTTCCAGCCGACGACAGTGCATCTGAGCTCTGTCTAACGCCTTTCGGGCCTCAGTTCGCTCACGAGCAGCACACATGACAGAAGATTGAAGCAATTCGCACTCTTTTGCTGCTGCGTCAGGGCGAGAACCATGTCCTCATGCGCTTCTCGAGAAGCGTCCGCTTGGCGTTCGCCTTCAGCCTGTTGCGTGGCCAGCTGTGCGTTTTGCTTCCTCAACGTGTCTTTCTCGATACGTAGGCCGCTCAATTCCCGCTTCATGGACTCGTTTTCTAACACCAATGTATGTCTCTCCTTCTCAGTCGAGTCACGCTCCTGCTTGTGCGCTTGCTCTTGGCTCTCCAGATGCGACGCCAGCACCTCGACGTCTTCTTGAAGTTGATTGCATCGCCTCAGAAGGCTTTCTCGGCTCTCACCGTCCACACCGCCTTGTACTTCATGCTCGAACTCATCGCACTCGAAGTCGCTGCCATCACTACTCACAGAGGAGCTCTCCAGCTCGGGGTCGCGGCCTACAACGGCACGATCATCCTTTGTCTGCTTTGATCGAGTGCCAAAGAAGAGGTTTTGCTGGTTCGATGGGGCTGGCGGGGCTTGGCGATGCGACCATCGCGTGGGCATTGATTCGGGGTCCATTTCGTCTTGGGTCTAGTGCAGCAGCAGCAGCGGCAGCAACAACTACCGAAATAAAATAGAACGATGCAAAATTAGAACATGTAGCCATCTTGCCGACGAAGTTGAAGCGCTCCACTGCTGCCGCTCCATCTCGGTTACGCTGCCCCCGCAATGCAGTCGCACCACTTTACGAGCCATGACCTGGATGTAGGTTGCATACCCCCTTGCATAGTGTAGCATATGATGAGCTCATGTCATCTCTTTCTGTAGTTGCTCGAGTCGTACGTCCACGACTGCACCCAGCAGCTACCGAAGTTGCCAGGGGCCGCTGAAGCTGCTGCCATGGGCGCTAACAGCACGCAGATCCCAACTCGCTGCGCGACGTACCACACAGTGTGCGCCACCATGCTCAAGGAGGTGCTGGCGCTATTGTCACTCTTCTCTCCACGACTGTGTCGTCTCATCGCGCAGATCTGGGACCTCGCCTCGCTCAACGTGTTCGTGCTGCTGCAAATGTCAAATGTGGCTTTGCAGGACGCACACCGTCTGCGCGAGAAGCTCGCGTTTATAGATCGATTCCACTCAGAGGATATGGAGCGACAAGCCTCCGTCATCCAGCGCTACGAGGACGAACTCGCCCGTCAACGAGTTAATGACCAAAGCCTGCGAGCCGAACTGCAGAAGGTGCGACAGCGCGCCAACCGCCTCGCAGTGGAGAATGGGCAGCTTCAACTCGTCGTTAGTCGAGTCTTAGACGCGCAGGCTGCGATGGAGGCCACTCGCTTCGACAGCGCCAACTCTGCCGAGCAGACAATCGCGCAACATCCGGATGGACCGAGTTTCGGCGAAGATGTGGCTGCCGTCGGCGACACAGAGGAGCAAGAGCTTTTCGGTGTGAACTCGATGGACGAGGACGCCTTGGCGCATATGCAAACTGTGCACCCGATCGAGAGCTACGCGACCGACTTCGAGCAGCTCTTCCAAGCGATGTTCGAAGGCGAGGAGAGGAGCGTGCGGGTGTTGAACGACATCGATCGCTTCATCAACTCGACGGCGGTGGCCCTGCTGTGGCGGTACGGCTCCACCGAGGAAGAACATCGAATGATGCACAAAATGCTTAGTGCAAGCACTGTGGGCACACAGACGGATGCTGCGCTGGCGGAAAAGCAGTGCCCAACGCGACACGCAGAGGGCAAGACAGTGAAGACGAAGACTCGGGCGATGAGAGCGACCACCACCTCCGGGAGTACCACGAAGATGTCGTCGACCCGAAGACGACAAAACACGAGATCGTAGCTATCACGAAGCACCAAGTAATTCCACCAACGTTGCGAGCGCAACTTGACTCTCGGCCGCGCGTTCAACGTGTACTGGAGATGAAGCAGCTCAATCGTATCTTGTTGCGGTTGTATCTCGAGAAAATCGAGTGTGACGCTCAGCTGCTACGCCAACGATTTCAACGCACAAGTGACTCTCATACTCGTCGAGGAAGTAATGGCGGCCCTCTATCCGCAGGAGCAACTCGAACGCCGATCCACCGCTTCATGAAGGAATTCTTCCTCAAACGCTACGAAATACCAGCGCTGGCCGATTTCCACATGATGGAGGTCGTGAAGAGCTGTCTGTTTTACCACGAACAGCTCGAAGTTGCTCTTCGTCGGGGTGCCGTTTTTACAGCCACTGCGCTTGTTGGTTGTCTGCCCAGCATACCGGAAACGTTTCCCAGCACATGCAACACCAAACAATCCGACTCGCCTCGAATGAGCATTCACCCCACGAGCATTTCCAACAGCAACAGCAATTTGTTTCAGCCGATGTACGTGTGGCATTGTTCAGTCGGCTTTGTGAGCTCGTGCCTTTCAGCATGACAGTCACCGCAGGAGGAGGCAATCTGTCGCCCTGCTTGTTGAACGCAGTCATCGATGTGCTCGGTGACGTGCTGGAGCTGGACCCCGCAGTGAAATCTCTCTCAGGTAGAAGAACTCCAAAGCGAATCTAAGTGGGGTTTCCTCGATCTCTAGCACTTGAGCTGCTATTACGACACTTCATATTCATGGACCCAGTGATTTTGGAGCGCACCAAAATCAACTCACACAGCTTCCCCCATCGCTCGAGAGGGACGCTCGCCTATCGGCGATACTGACTTCATCGCTGTCGATGTGTTCCTTGCTGTCTTTGCGACCTCTTGGATGCAGTACGATCAACTGCTAGGAGCCAAACTGCGCGACAGCTTCCACCAGCAATTGTTGTTGTCGTCACCGTTTGCCAAACAGCAACCGACAGATACTACCGGCGAAAGCTGTGAGGTAGACCCATGGCAAAATAGAGATGGTGTCGACGCTGTCGCGGTTGTGGGGCGAATGAACAACAGGCGCTCCACTATGATGCTGCCGACCGTTCTGGCAAATGCACCACCAACGTTAGCGACGTCGCCACTGGACATGTTGTCGCGTGCGTGGAAGACACTGGAAAACGAGTCGCTGTCATCGCTCGATATCGAAGAGCTTGAAAGCGAGTTCCGCAGCCTGCTCGAAGCCAAGCAGATAGATGCAAAACACCGTCATCGGTCCTCCACGATAAAACTTCTCGACTCGACTCTCGGGTCGGAGCTATCTCTTGGTGGTGTGACTGAGAAGGAATTCGTCTTCCACTCACTTCAAGTTCTTCGACGTAGACGCAATAACTACGGGCTGCGTACGAATGGAAAGGGTCCACGTGGCTTCGGACAAGCACCAAACAACAGCAACGGAGAAGCGGATGACTTGCTTGTACCGCTCGAGGCACTAAAGCCTGGACTCGGCAGCAATAGCATGGCGTACGTTTGCAAGTAGCGTTTCTACGGCCTTGCGGTGTGCACCACTTCTTACTCTGTTCCTTGTCACCTTCATTTTTTCTTAATCCACGCAATTCGGCTCCAGACTATTCAAAATTTGGCTGATCCGCGTGCTGCTAGCGGTGAAAAATGCAATATGAATGTTGTCATTGGTGTCGTACCAACGACTTGTTGCGGGTTGAAGCTTCCAATAAGCAGTAACAGTTTTCATCGCTCTGATGGAGGCCTTTCAATTCGGACCCATTTTAGGTGTAAAACATGCGGTTGAGGACACCAGAATGCACCTCTGCGAACTCGAAGCTCGACATGTTCGAGTTGTACGAGCCCACCGTCGATGCGCCGTCCGATCCACCCTCGTTCAAGAAAAAGCGGGCGCGTGCTGCAGCTAGGTGGGCGTAGTATACAGGTGTAACGAACGACACCGAGCGAGTGCAGCGCGAGAACGTGTACCCCAAGTGGTACGTAAGACGTTGGATGTCTTCAGCCGCCATTTGGTTCTCGTCGTGCAAGACAGTGTAGTGCGCGGGGACGGTGGTGCCTTGGATGCCGCTGTGGCCGTACAGGAAGAAGTCGAACCGATGGGGATTCACCACCCCGGTGTCGATCACCGTACCGGGCATCACGTTACCTTTTCGGTCGGCATCTCGAGGGTTCGCTGCAAACGCACGCAGGTGGTGGCGCTTGTTCACCACGACAAACGTCACCGGCGGATTGTAATCCTCTGAGATCATCTTGAACGCCTTGCGCAGTGCTCGCATCTCCGTCTGCAGAATGTCGTGGAATCTTCCCTCGCTCACGCCGTCGCGGTAGTAGATCACATGCTCCGGCTTGCGCTTGGTGTTCTCGTAGTACGCCAAGAACAGCTCGCGCAGCATATTGGGCAACTGCTGGATGTCGTTTGCGGCTTTCTGCGCAGCCACGCGGGCGGCATACTGGGCCGAGTATCGATCCATCGACGCCACCACAGCAGCGATTGACGGGCGGGCGCCTTGGCCAGAACGAGGGTGCTCCACATCCGCGCCGATGATAATCGTGGGCGACGAGCTGATGAGCGGTAGCGGATCACGCAGAACAGCGTTCTTGCCGTTCAATTTCATGTTGATCTTGAGACAAACATTAGCACAGAATTGCGGGTTCGCGCGCGGCAGATTCACGGACGCGATACACTGGCTGGGGAGACCCAGCACCGTGTCCGACATTCGCTTCACGTCGCCGTACAGCGACGAGCGTTTGTCGGGGAGAATCACCATCAAAAATTGCGGCGGGCCCTGGTTTCGTCTCTCAAGCTCCTGGTAGCACATGCGCATCAGCTCTTCGACTTGAGCACCACGGTGCTGGTCCTGATGTATGACGACCGGATTTTTATCCTCGAACGGAAGTCCACGCTGGTCGCCCAACTCACTCAGCTTCTGCGTGAAGTTGCGAGCCTCACGCTCGCTCACGTTAGCAACAACAATCAATCCCCAATTGTGAACTGGAACGCCCTCCACGAACCGCTTGCCGTTCAGACTCCATTGGCCGCCAGCCGGACGCTCCGACACATTGTGGTACTGCACGTCAGGTGCATCCATCACTCGACCCTCCGTCGACTCAAGACGCTGCTCCACCTTCACACCAAAGGCTGCCAGGAAAGGATCATTTTCAAAGCCAGCTTGACGGACCTGTTCCATAATGTTCTGCTGGCGAGTCTTCGGTGGCTGACTGGTCTGGCGGATGATTTCGGCCGTGTCAAGATCATTAATATTCGCGCAGCGCTGACCTGGAGCGACCTCGCACAGCTCGATCGGCAGCCAATTCTCTTTGCCAGCACGCTTGCTGCCGACATTCACCAGCGGCAGATTCGGGTAGCGCAACTGCATGTTGTACTTCCTGCTGAAATAGGCTGCCACGGACATCGTTTCGCCCTTGATGCTCACCATGGTCTGGTCGGCAGGCTGGGCGCTCACGCCGAAGATCGCGCGCTTGCGATCCTTTCGATGCGTCGGCACTACTTCGATCTTACGTAGCCCACGCGCTAAAGCTCTCATTTCTCGCTCGCCGATATTCCGCACATCGTCCGGACCACGTGCTCGAAGAGCTGCTACAGCCAGCTGCATCAGTGGACCAGGAGAGTAAAATACTGTTGCGGCCTGGTCGACGTTCATGAGCAGCTTGCGGTCCGCGAGGCGGAGTGCTTGGTGATATCCCCAGCACAACTCCTTCCCACCCTTCAGCGTATGGGTATTCTTCATGGTGAAAAAGTTTCGCCCGACAGTGATCAGACGCTGGGCACCAAGATGGCGCGCCGCAACGTCCAGGGCTTGGAGCACCGGCATCACATTCACGTCTGGGTTTGAGTAGTACTCCGCCAACGAGCTCGTCGGAATCGTTTCTGCGAGTTTCATTTTCACGACAAACGTTCGTGGTCGGAAGCCACGGCGAGGTGGTTGGCCAGCAGCAGCTGGGGCCGGAGGCGTTGGGGGCGTGCCGTCCGGGTTAATATCGACAAAACTCTTCGCTTGGGCGTCCCACGTCAACAGCGAAGGAGAGTACAACGCCGACATGCCATCATGAACCACTCGAACGCCACCAAACTCCGACTCGTATTGACGCAGCGTGGCGTTGATGATGGAACGCACTAGCGAACGCGGAAGGGGTCGTTCCTGGCGCTGATCACGCTTAGGGGCAGCCGATGGGTCGCTCATTTCAACGTCCTTGTCTTCCATCTTCTTCCTTGCCCTCCTGTTTGCCCTCTTCTTTGCCTTCCTGCTTCGGATCGTCCCCCATTGTCTCGTCCTTTTGATCAGCGCCGGACGGGCCATACTTGGAATCTGCGGCAAGATCCGGTGAGCGTTCCACATCGACGTGATACTTGAAAATTTCCGGCGGCATCGAATCCAACGACACGCCAAAGTAGTTGACATTAAGCTGCACAGTCTTGCCACCGCGAGCAACACCTGGACGACGGCAGATCAGCACTTCTTGCTGCAGGTCGGCATCATCGGCTTGGACGTCGCGAGGGCCGGCGCGTCCACTCCACTGATCTTCGATACGAGGGTCCGCGATGGCGCTGCCAATTTGCTCGTATCCTGAGCCCGATACTGCGCCTGCACCAGGCCCTTCCTGGCCTCTACTTCCGCCGCCGCCACCACGTCCTCGGCCACCAAAGCCACCGCCGCCTCCGTAGCGGTCTCCACCCCTCGCCCTCCCCCATTTCCGCCGTACCCGCGATCCCCACTGCTGCGACGGTCACCTCCACCACCGAATCCGCGATCGCCTCCACCTCCGTAGCCGCGGTCATCGCGACCACCACCGCCGCTGCCGCCTCCACCATAGCCACGGTCGTCGCGTCCTCCTCCACCACCGTATCCTCGATCACTACCACCACCACCATATCCTCGGTCGTCTCTGCCTCCGCCACCGCCGTAGCCTCGATCGCCACCACCGCCGTGCCCTCGGTCGTCTCGACCACCGTAGCCGCCATGGCCTCCACGGTCGTCGTACCCACTGCGACCTTGGTCGTAGCCTCCAGAGGAAGAAGGCCGACCGTATCCTTGGTCACCATAACCTCCAGAGCCTCCGGAGCCGCCGTAGCCATGGGAGCGGTCGTTGTATCCCCCTGGCCTCCTCCATAGCCTCCACCACCGTAGCCGCCGTGTCCTTGATCGTAGCCGCCATGACCGCGTTGGTCGTAGCCCCAGAGGACGAACGACCGTAGCCTCCTTGGTCTCCGTGTCCCGCGTGCGAGTACCCTCCCTGCTGGTCGTACCCGCCGCTACTGCGCGGACGGTCGTTGTAGCCTCCGCCGCCGCCGTAGCCACCGTCGTGTGAAGCCGAGCGGCCGTAGTCCCCGCCGCCGTACCCTCCACGTTGGTCGTAGTCCCCTCCTGACCGTAGCCCTGCTGGTTGTAACCTCCACGTTGATCGTAGCCACCACGTTGGTCGTAGCCACCACGTTGGTCGTAGACTCCTCCTCCGCGCTGGTCGTAGTTGCCTCCATCGCCGCCGCCACTGCCGGGACGTTGATCGTCGTACCCTCGACGCTGGTCACCGCCGCCGCCGCCGTAGCCTCCGTAGCCGCCGCCGCCGCCTCCGCCGCTGTAACTCATCACTTCGCTCGGCGAGTTGGACTATGCTTCAACTCGCGGATCTTTTGAATGGAGGAGCCAGATGGACATATCTTTGGAGCACGCAGGTCTTGTTGAAGAGGATTGGCAAGCGTTTGCACTCCCCAGGCCAGGCACACCACACTCGAAATGGAAGCAGCGCTAACAGTTTACGAAGCATTTCCTAATGGCATACCAGTAGACCTTCGTTGGCTAGCTTTGCTACTACTAGTACTTGCTTTGGCTCGGACGAAAAAATCGCCACTCGTTACAGCGCAGCTTGCTGCTGGAGAAGAGGATCCGTCTCGCGCGGAACTCGGCGCGTGCCAGGCGAAGAAAGCTGCGCCAAAATATTGCGACCAACTGCCGCCATGGCGGTAAGGCCTACAACGGCCAAGATACCAACCAGCCCCATCAGCCACCGAGAGAAACCTTGCTCTCTGGTGCTGATCTCCAGCTCCGCAGCCTTCGCCTCGGCCTTCTTCGCGTACTTTTCAGCCTCACTCCAACCGTCCAGACACTTGGTTTTGGCGACGTGACTGAACCACTTGGCTGCAGGTCTTGGGATGCGTTCCAGCCCCGTCGTCTGCGGCCCGTAGGTTTCGTCCTTGTCCCCAGTCTGGGACGAAAAGTTCACGTAGTAGAGCCCAAAGCGAGGGCTGAACGACCCCACTCGTAGTTGTCGAGGAACGACCACGCCGTGTAGCCGATGATAGGGATTTTGTACTCCACTTTTGCCTTGTAGACCTCAGCCACGTACTGCTGGTAGTACCAAAGCTGGTCAAGGTTCTCCACTTCGTCGTTGCCGCACCACCCGTTTTCGGTCAACAAGATGTCGGCAATTGGGTCGGCGGCGTGCAGCCACTTGATCGTCTCCAGATACCCGGGAGGGTAGGCCGTGAACCAGCCGCAGTTGAGCTTGCCGTGGCGGTCTTTGCTGGAGCGACGTGAGCCCGGGAGCTCGTTCGAGTGCGAGATATCTACTCCCAGATCCCTCTCCCAACCTCGTCCCAACTTCTTGCACGGCGACTTGGCCCGCGGGGAAGTCCCGCAATCCGTCACCAGCTTGGATGAGTAGTGGTTGAGCATGAAGAGGTCGTACGACCCCTTGACCAAGGCCGCTTCTTCGGACGTGAACCTTGGCAGTCGATCACCTACCCGTTCTCTCATGATGGCAGGGTAGTCGCCGCTAACCAACGGCGACAGGAACCAGCCCAACTCGAACTGCATCTTTCGCTCGGCCGCCGCCACATCTCGCAGGTTCTTCGGGTCCAGCGGATACGCAAAGTCTGAGTTGAGGGTGATGCCAATGCGAGCGTCCAAGTGGATGACACCGGGCGAGCTCTTCTTCAGGTCGCGGAATGCGCCAACTACGGCAGCATGAGAACGCAGAACGTTGTGCGCCACGACGTATGCCATGGTCTCGGATTTCTTCAAGCCGGGGGCCCCGCGCCGCTGGCGTAGCCCGCAGTCGTGAACGTGAGCGGCTCGTTGAAGGTTGTCCACATATTGACCTTATCGCCCAGCTCATGGAACATGAGCGTCGCGTACTCGACGACGTGGTCGACGATGTCGGGATTGAGCCAGCCCTGTGGAGAGAGCTCGGTGTGGAGCTCAAGAGGGAGGTCCCAATGGTACAGCGTCAGTATGGGGACGATGTGGTTGGCGGTGAGTTCGTCTACCAGGGCGTGGTAGAAGGCGAGTCCCTCTGGGTTCGGCCGCATCCGCTTGGTGTTTGGATCCCAATTCATCGCCCGCGACCACGAGACCGAGAAGCGAGAGGACTGCAGTCCGGTCTCCACCATGAGCTTGATGTCGTCGCGATAGCGGTGGTAGAAATCGTCGGCGACGTTGGCGCATGCCACCTTCTTGTGGTGCGTGCGGCAGTACTCGTCCCAGATGCTAGGCGTGCGACCGCCCTCGTTCCAGGCCCCTCGACTTGGTACGACGCGGTGGCCGATCCGAACATGAAGTCTGCTGGGAAGCATCGACCGGCGTCTTCTGCTTGAGCCGTAGGAGTTGTCGCCGCGGCCAGCGCGAGCCCCAAGAGAAGTCCCATCATGTGTGCCAAGCGAAAGATCGCAAACTAACCGAGGAAGGGACGGCCGGAGAAATCTTTACCAGAGTGAACTCATCGAGCTCTAAAACTTCTCCACGAGTCCTTGAAGCGAGTTCTTAGATGCTGACATGAAGTCGCGACAGGAGACGGCACCAGCGAGCTCAATCGCGTCGGACATCTTGAAGTCTGCAACTAAACGCAAAGAATTGCTTCGGCGCGCAAGCAGCATCGACGCTTTTCAACAGCAAACCCCCATGGAGCTGCTTCCAAGGCCGTCGGGCTCACAAACAATGCAGCTATCATGAGGGACCACTACGACGCGAGGTGCGATGGCCTGTCCTCGCGTTTTATCAGCTACGAGGGCTACAAGGACCATAGCAGCAGACGACCTACAGAAGGGGTACTCGCACACGGGACACGGAGACCAAGGACGCTGCGACTGCTTGTCTTCTGGTGACTATGGCCAACGCGGTTATGGCGCCTACAAACAAGGGCACGATAGCTACGGCGATGGATGTGATCTACTACCGCGACGGCGTGAGCGAGGGAGATTTCACGATACATTGCAGACGGACCACTTGGCCGTCATGTCCTCCAGGAGCACCCACGCAGTTCCCTGCGCCGTTCCCGTGTTCTACGCCCGGCTGGCTGCAGAGCACGCTTTGTTGAGGAGCAGCACAGCGATGGAGGCACCGTCGTCACGAGAACTCGGCTCCGTTGAAGTTGCCTTCAACATGCACTTATGTAAGGTTATGTAAACCAGATGGCTACATCTGACTTGTGCCACACATCACTTTGGAATTCGCCTGGCAGAGGTCGGTCGAACTTCTCGACCATGGCGTCGTGCTTCTCGGCGCTAACTCTGTTGCTGCTGAGCCTCAGCCTCAGCGTCGCCTCCTGCTCACGCTGCTTCCCGCCCGACTTCCTTTTGGCTCAGCCACCGCCGCGTTCCAAGTGGAGGGCGCCGCCGGTCGAGAGCCGAGCATCTGGGACGACTTCTGTCAGGCCCACTCGGAGCTGCAGTGCGCCGACGTGGCCGACGACTTTGTGCATCGTTACAGACAGGACGTGGCCAGCATGGCGTCGATGGGGCTGTCGTCCTTCCGCTTCTCCATCGCCTGGTCCCGAGTGATGCACTGGGACCAACAGACCGGTCGCATGCAGCGAAACGACGAGGGCGTCGCCTTCTACCACGCGCTACTGGACGAGCTGCAGGCTCAAGGGCTGAAGGCAGTGGCGACGCTATATCACTTCGACCTGCCGGCAGCTCTGCAGAAGAATCTACAGCCCCAAGGATGGCTCAACCCCGACATTGTGACCCACTTTGAGGACTTTGCGACGCTGGCGTTCACTGAGTTCGGACACAAGGTGCAGTACTGGGCGACGTTCAATGAGCCGCTGACTTTCATCAGTGGGGGATACGGCTCGTGCGATTCTGCTCCAGGGGAGTATCGCCGTCAGAGACTAATACGTACACTGTGACACACCATGTGCTGCTGGCTCATGGAAAGGGGGTGGAGATCTTTAGAGGTCTGCAGGAGAGTGGGGTTGTTGACAGTCAGGCGAGAGTTGGCATTGTGCTGAATGCAGAGTTTGGGTACCCGGTGGAGGAGAAGAACGCGCTGGATGTGGAAGCTGCGGAGAGAAAGATGCAGTTTGATCTCGGCTGGTTCCTCATGCCGCTCGTAAGAGGCGATTACCCCGAGATCATGAGAGAGCGTGTTGGTGACAGACTCCCGCAGTTTAGTACTGAAGAGTCTGCGTTGGTCAAGGGGTCGTATGACGTGCTAATGCTGAATCACTACTATTCTCGCGTGGTGACGGATTGCGATTCGAGACACTCCGTCATCTCGTGTGACGATCTTCCACTGGGCCACGCTCGTGATCGAGGACTGGACGATACGCGAGCTCCCAGTGGTGCGCGACTACCTCCTGCTACTAGCCCAGAGTGCTCGTGGCTGACGGGATACCCGGACGGGTATTTAGCTACCATCAAGTGGCTGCATTCCAAGGACCCGAGTGCTGACATCCTGCTGACGGAGAGCGGGTGGTGCGGGGACGAGCAAGTGGAAAATCTGGACCAGCTCTGGTACTTCGAAGCGTATCTTGAGCAAGTGTACAAGGCTGTTGTGGAGGAAAAGATCCCAGTCATCGGCTACACAGCGTGGTCGTTCCTGGACAACAACGAGTGGGGCTCCTACAAGCCTCGCTTCGGATTGAATTACGTGAACTTTACGACGCAAACAAGCAATGGGTCGCTCATCGCCGGCGACTTGGCTCGTGTTCCTCGACTGGCAGCAAAATGGTTCGCACACGTGGCATCGACGAAGTGTTTAGACGGCTGGGAGCGCGGCGGCGTCATTACGGCTGCCAAGGATATGGAGCAGCCTGCAAATTCGCTGCAAAAGATGGCCTGATCGTCCCCTGGTCGCTAGGAGAGGTGGTTATCTTGGTGGTGGTTGGCGTTGGGATCCTCCTTGCCATCACGTGCGAAGCACTTCGTGAATTGCGCCAAAGCAGTATGGGCTCACGAGAGGAGCTAGAAGTGCTCATTACGATTGAGTGACGAGCTCAGAGACATCTTCACGTGTACCTAAAACTTTTGTAACAAGACTTTCATCTTCCTCTTTTTTTTGTGCATGCACGCAGACAGTTGCAGCTGGGGAGAATGTCTTGATGGAACACCACCTCGCTCTTCTTGCGACAGTCGTTTCCATGAGCCGAGAACAACTTCTGAGGAGCAAAGCTCACGACTCGGTTGAAACACACAACCTTGATGCAGAACCATTTGAGTTCATGGAGAGCAAAACTTTGGCCACGTGCTACTGCAATTTGGCCACGTGCTACTGCAATTTGGCGTCGTGGTCAAGGGTCGATCGGCCATCAAGACTTCGCATTTTGGTCTAAGTGATCATATTTCACACTGTCATTTCATTTTCTATCGATCTACCAGTTTGACGCAGAGTTCTCGTACAGGTTACTCGTGCCAAAGAGCTCGAAAGCATCCACGGTGTTGTCCTTGAAGGAGAGCGGCCTTAGATCCTCCAAGCAACTGGTGTCAACGTCCTTCAGCACGCCATTCTGCTTCACGAACGAAGTCAAAACGCGCACACCACAGGTTGGGCCGCCGCGCCCCATCGGCGTCGTGAAGGTCGTGCAGTGGCCGGCGTCGTCAAAATTGACCCACATACGCTCGCCGCTCATCGCCTCGTACTCTAGTTCACCATACATCCGTCGCGTTTGCAGATCCATTCCGCCGGTCATTAACAGCGCAGTGACACCGTCAGGTAACTCGCCGGTCTTATTCCAGTACTCGTCGCGATCATACTTGAACGGCCGGGCAACTGGGAGGTGAATCAGTTCCTGGCAGGCGTGTTCGCGGCTACCAGTGAACAAGCAGTAGTATGGAAGCGACAAGTAATTGTCCGACGCCATGACCGAGTCCTCGTACCATTTGATCATCGTCGCCTTATCCGGGGTGGGTGTTTCCCACATTTCCGAGAACACAATGAGGTAGTAGAGCATGTCTGAGTCGTAGAGCAAAGTCTCCGGCTCAACGTCGCTGTATTCACCATCGTCACCAGAGTCGGAGCGTGTTTCAGCAAAGTAAGACAGCGCAGTCACATCGTCATCGCTGCAGCGTGAGGCGCGGTAGATTACAGCAGGAATCGCGACCCGCATGCGGTCCGACATGAGGTACTCGCCAAACGCAGAGCGCATCACGTAGGACGGCTTCACGCCGCCCTTTGCCAATGCATCGGCACACGCATTTTCACCGCTCTTACCTCCAGCCACAGCAGCATCCAACTTGTCATAAAGCTCGTGTACAAACTTCGGGAAGTCCGTCACATCCGGAAACTTGCCCTTGCAAAAGTCGTCACGCAAGCAGGCTGCGAGGAACCGCTCGCCGACAACGCCCACATCGTGGTCCCAGTTCGAAAACGTCGATCGTTTCTCCACCGTGTCTCCACTCTCGGACACAATACCGTCCACTGCGAAACCTTTCACACTCTTCGGTGTAAAGTGCACCAGCCTCTCCACGAGATACGTGCCGTAGCTGAGACCGTAGACGTACACATCCTGGTCATCCAGCGCGTAGTCGATAATGGCCGCCAAGTCTTTGCGGCGCTAGTCACGGAGAACGCCGCAGTTTGGTTGTCAATCTGGAAACGGATGTCGTCCATGCACGCCGGCATCTCGTCTAGTCGGATCGTAGCTCCTCCGGGGCTTCCCAGTGCGCCTGCTTCCGCTGCTTGACACTGCAGCCGGGCACTGCGTCCAGTACCTCTGTGGTCCAGAGTGTACACACTCACCTCCCTGTCCAGCTGCTCATACATGGTGTACATGAGACCTTCGATGCCTGTAGACGAAGCTCCAGGGCCTCCTTGCAATACCCACAGAGCTTTGGCTTGCTTTGCAGAGTTCTCTGCCACCACACGCTTGACGAACACGTCGATGGTGTTGTCGCTATTGCAGACGCCAGTGTAGCACATTGGCACCCGAAACTCTGCGCACTCGTAGGCTGGCGGGCCTTGTGTGGACTGCTGCCTGGCCTTGGCATGCTGCTGTTGGTCCTTGTGCTTCTGCGCTTGACTGGGTCCTTGCTGCCAGTCGTGCTGGGCGAATAGACGGTCGAACGACTGATGGATAAATGGAGGATACTGCACTGCCTTGGAGGAAGCCTCGGCGGTGCGGCGGTGGCTGGAAGACGCCTCAGTGGCCATGTAGTAGCCGTCGCTGTGGCCCTTGTCCGTGTTGTCGGCGGACAGCGAGTCCTGCGTGCATGGGTACCAGCCATTGAGCTGCACGGGAGGGTCTGCGACGGCTGGAGATGCAAGAAAAGCTAACACGAGGAGCGCGCGGCAGCTTCATGGCGGGAGCAAGAGTGGCGCCGAGTTGCTCGGGTGCGTTTCGAGTCTGATACACACCCAACGGATACTTTATAGCCAAATGAGTGGGCCATTTGCTACTTTCACGGTGTCTTTTCCATAATACCCCGACTTTAGATAGGGGTTAAACGACGGATTGCAGTGGATGGGTGTATTGATGACGGGTTTTAATACATTGCGATGAAGCACCCAGCTTTGAAATGTGTGGATATCAAATCAACTTCGCGATGGACGTGCCGTCGTGGCACCCGGCCAACGACAACTCGGATGCGCTGCGGCGGCAGGCGCTGGCGGGCGACCCCAACAAGCGCACGGAGTTCACGGTGATGGCCGGCTCCTGCGCCGACACGTCCACGGAGGAAGGGCGGGAGCTCGTGGAGCGCGAGGAGCACGTGGCGGGCGGCGGTCGCGGCCTGCTGGACACGTCGGACCGCTTGTACCTGCTGGAGCAGACGCAGCTGGAGCAGGCGGCGCACAGCAGGAGCAGCAGCAGGAGGAGACTGGTGAGTGACGGTCTGGTTCGTCGCTTGCGTGGGTCAACTCGACTGACGCCACGTCTCGCAGCGCTGCAGAACTTCCGGTCGAGCGCCTTGAAGGTGCTCAAGCACAAGACTGCAGTTCCAGAGATCTCCTCAATAGTACCAAGAAGTTATTGACGTATCCTAAGAAGAAGACGGTCGTAGTGGTGAGGGCCAAGAAGAGACAAGTTGCAAAGACCGAGAAGCACAAGACCAAGAAGGCCAAGAAGGCGGAGGACAAGAGATCTGCTCAGACGTCGGTGAAAGTCGTTTCTGCTGATACCAGTAAGGCGGGGAGAAGCCCAGATCAATGTGAGAAGACGTCTGCTGCGACGGCATTGTTGTTGGCAGAGTACGCCAGCAGCAGCAGCGAGGATGAATGAAGCAAAGTATCTTAAGGAGCAGCGTGCAATCTACAGCAATACAGCACCCTGCCATTGCAGCATAGCCTCTCGTTCTTCCCGTCTACCTAACCTATCAGCGCCGGCTGGCCAACAATCTTTGTTCGTCTATCGGTGCGGTCGGGTTTACTCGTCATCACTGTCGAAGGTGATCTTGGTCGCCTTCTTGGACACGTCGATATTCTTGGCAAACGCGCCGTACAGCTTGTGCTCTTTCTTCTTAACGTGCGTGCCGAACTTGGTCAGGTCCTTCGGGACCTCCTGGTTGCTCTCGCGCAGCAAATTTACAAGCTCGCCGGCGCGCGGTTTGTCGTTGGCCGTGAAAAAGGTATGTGCAGTTCCCTTCTTGCCGCCACGACCCGTTCGTCCAATACGGTGCACGTAGTCCTCAATCGTCAGAGGGAACGAGTAGTTGAGAACGTACTCGACGCCAGGGATATCGAGACCACGAGCAGCAACGTCCGTAGCGATAAGCAGAGGGATCTCGCCCGACTTGAACTTCTCCACGGCCGCGGTGCGGTCATGCTGGCTGCGGTCACCGTGAATGGCTGCGCATGTCCAGCCACGCTGCTGCAGCATCCGCTCGACACGGTCCGCCTCCTTCTTGTACAGGACGAAGAGCAAGATCAGATTCTGACGGCTCGAGTGGTATTTCTGCAGCAAGGTGTGCGCGCGGGCATCACGAGCACGGTCGTCGATCACCTCGACAATCTGAGTAACGTTGTGGCTGGCAGCCAGCTCATCCGAGCCGATAGTCACCTTCACGGGGTCATTCAGGAACTCGTGGGCAAGCTTCTGGATCGACTGTGGCCACGTAGCGCTGAACATGGCAATCTGGCGCTCCGGGTGCGTGCTACCAATGATGCAGCGAATGTCCTTCTCGAAACCTTCGTCCAGCATGCGGTCGGCCTCATCCAGCACCACGAACGTCACCTTGGACAAATTGCACGAACGCTCCTCCACCAGATCTTTCAGACGACCAGGCGTGGCCACCACCACGTGCACTCCGTCCCGCAATGCTTGCTTCTGTGTGTGCTTGGGTACACCGCCGTAAATGCAGATGCTCTTGAGTCCGCACTTCTTTCCGGCCTCGGAAATCACCGTCGAGCTCTGCATGGCCAGCTCGCGCGTAGGCGCAACCACTAGCATGCGAGGGCCGGGGAAGTGACGCGACACAGCCGGTTGGTCCGCAATGTGGATCAGTCCCGGGATGGCGAACGCCAGCGTCTTGCCGGATCCGGTCTCTGCGATGCCAATAATGTCACGCCCCGAGGCCAGGATGGGCCAGCATTGGCTCTGGATGGGCGTGGGCTTGTCGAAGCCCTGCGTGGTCTTCATGAACTTGGCGTCGAACGTCACGTCGGCGAAGCTCAGCACGGGGCGGTAGAGGCAGTTGTTGCCGCTGATGGTCATCTCGTTGGTCTCGTGGAAGGCCGTGACCTCCTTGTCCGTCATGGCGGCCGTCTCCTGGCCCTCCGTGTAGAAGGCCTTCTTGAAGCTGCCGTCCTTGGGCGCTGGTTGCTGGTAGGGCCCATTGGAGAAGTCTGTGGCTGGGGCTGCCTTCTCTTTCTTGGGCTTCTTGTGTTTCTTGTCTTTCTTGTGGTGCTTCTCGAGCTGCTCGCTCTCCGCCTCCTCGCGTTGGCGCTTGTGGTGCTTCTTGTGCTTCTTCTTCTTGCCGCTCTCGTCCGAGTCCGTCGCAGGGTTTTGTGCCGCCTCGGCAGCTGCAGCCTCTGCGGCCTTACGTGCCGCCTTCTTGGCCTTCTTCTCCGCCTTGCGCTGCGCCTTGTCGCTCAGGTTCGCCATGGTCGCAGCAACTTCGCGTGTGACGCACAGCCAATGAAAGCCGGCAGCATGTCGGCGATACAAACCCTAGTATAGTGCGACCTCGATACAAAACCCTAGTGCTACGTTCAAACCCTCGCTTGCGCGGGAAACACGCTCCTTCGCTCCCCACCCCCATGGCCGACGAGGCGATCGCGCTCACGCCCGCCACGCGCCGACGCGACACTATCACTCGCCAGCTGCAGCGAGAGATCTTGGGCGAAGCTGCCGACGTCTCCAAGGACGCCACGCCAGGTGCGCGAAAGCCTGCAGGGAGTTCTGATCCAAGCCCATACTGAACCGCTTACATTTAATCCATTGGGCAGACGAGTTAACCTCCCCGAGAGCTCCTCCAAGAAGAGCACGACACAAGAGGCGACAGCAACTGCCAGTGCCAGGAAGAAGACGCCGGAGAAGAAGAATGCAGCCAACGAACGGGGACTCACGACGCCCCCAGCGGCAAACGACGGACGCTATCTCCGTCCAAGGCAGCGTTAATATCGAACCGCTCAGAGGCAGAAGCACTGGACGCTGCAGTTTCCAGGCGAGACACGGTGTCCCCCACTGCTCTGAGGAGTCTGCTGGAGGCGGAGGGAGGCTTGGACAAGAGCAGGAACAGTCTGGAGGGACAGAGTGCAGACGTCGACGTGTCGCCTGCCAGGTCCACGCGCTCTCGACGGAGGAGTCAGGAGGACGAGGCGTCTCCAGCCCGATCCACCAGGTCGTTGGCTACTAAGCGACCCCTGTCTGCGAGCAAGAAGTTAACATCTCTGGGAGATGACAGCGAGGGGCCCCTGGAGCGGAGGGGCTCGATGAATACAAGTGACAGCTTCACAGACTCCATGTTCGCGCCGAATTTGCTGGAGCAAAATCCAGAGAGGAGACCCACGCTGGACCCGACGGAGGCTGCGTCTGTGGTGGCTGCGCTGCAGAAGGAGGCCAGGAGTCTCAGCAACACGTCGCTGGAGCTTGATGATGCGGCAGACAGTGAAGAGAAACAGTCGACACCACCGAAGACATTCAAACCCAAAAGCACGCCGTCGCCAACTCGAACTAAAACATCCTCGGCGTCGAAGAAGGCGGCCTCAGCTTCAAAGAAAGCGTCGCCAGCGCCAAAAAGTATGCTGGCCGAATCAAAAGCAAGACAACAGCTGTATCCAAATACATGACGTCGCCTGCACAAAAACAAGTCCCCAGCGGCCCCCAAGAGCAAGACGTCTCCAGCTCAGGCCAAGAGCACCACAAAGCGGCGTGCTACTGTTGATCCAAGCGACGTGCTGAATATGCTGGATGACAGCTCACTTGTGCAGGAAGACCGTCGTCAGACGATTGATGACAGTGGCTTACTGGAGTTAAACAGCGCATTTGAGGCGCCCGCGAATGGTAACGCGGATTCGGAGGAGGCTTCGCGAAAACGTTCTCATGATGCAGATTCTCCTGTAGCAAACTCAGAGAAGCGGTCGCGGGTGGATAAAAGCACTGACAACCAGGAGCCAGATGCGATGGTGGTGGACTCAAATACTAACGTGGCGCGCGATGACCTATCGTCTCGATCACCATCGTCGAAGAATCGACAGGAAGCTCTAGGCAGCGATCAAAACCCAAGAGAGTCAGTAGAACGCTCGCCTGACGAGAGGATGCCGTCGCGGATTCCCAAGCCTTCGCTATTCTCACCTCCCCAGGGGAACGCGAGTGAGAACTCCGTTAAAGGGCATCCTGAGCGCCCGAAAGTCGAGAAAGCCGGCCGAAAGCGGCGTTCAAACCACACCAAACAAGTCGGTGAATTTTGGTCCTTCTCAAGGCGCCGAGTTCAACCACGGATCGCCATCTACGTCAATGACCCCCATGTGTGCTAAAGACACCATGAGATTATATCCTTCGGAGCCACGCGCAGAAGAACCTGACGATGAAGAGACTTCTTTGAACTCGTCCATTCTCGATGAAGCCGACTCTGTGGATGATGAGGAATCGACTGAGAATGATGCACGACTGGAGTTACCGTCAAAAATTCCAGTGTTTGACCACCTTCAGCGACGTAGCAGCCTTCTTGCATCAAAGCCATCTGCCAAGAATCAACGTAGACACAGTATGCGAGGATACAGCCCGCTCGATAACCAGGCAGAAGCCCGGCGCCGCCGGCGCAGAACGATTAATGGGACTCAGTCCAACGCAGTGGCGTCAATAGCGGCTTCATCGACTAAAGCAAGTTCTCAGTCACCACCCTCGACGAGGAACAACTCGTTCCTCATGCCAACAACTCGCACCCCGTACGCCGACTCATCGGCGTCCTCAGATGCAGGAGAGGACATGGAAATCACGGGGACTACACGAACCAGTTTACCATGTTTGGACGAAACAGTGTTGATCCTTCAGGTAAACAAATGCCTGGTGCGCGGACAAGTCTTCCACGTGATGATGATACGACCGAGTTTAACACTGCGGAGTTCAGCCTCGGACGTCTCCTCACTGAGTCCGCTGTCTACGAGCTGACCAAGTCTGCTCCTGAGCCAGAGCTTCCGGGCACGTTGGGCGATTTGGCTAATGAAGTGGCTGAAATGCCATCGAGTCAAGGCAGCAGTCGGTTTGAGGACTCGTCTCAGCGGGCTAGCCAAGACGTGACGCTTGACCCGATTCGGGAAGAAGCGACGTCTCGTCAGAGTATGATGAGCCTGGAGACCAGCGATGATAGCGATACTGAGTCGAGGCAATCGGTTGTCATGAATTTGTCGTCGCAGTTTGACCGCGTCAGTCCGGGCGGGAGAAAGTCGCCATCGAAGGCTGTTTCAGCTGTTCAGCTGATTACGATGGAGGAGTTGCTTTCGGTTGTCGCCATGGATCACGATGTTTCACTGGAGGCCGACACGCCATTCTTTGGAAATGGAATCAAACCCTCTATTGATCCGATAGCAAAGAACGTGAAGGTTATTTGTGCGTACAACACATCGTCCGAGGTGATTAAGCGGCATTCGCAGGATGTATCTAATTGGTCATCTGATCTTTCAGACGAATTGGCATCACTGCTAGATTTGAAGGCCCCAGCTCTCTTCAGCCCAGAAAACTTGGGACCCGAGGGGCACAAAGCCATTAAGGAGTTGCACAGGACCGAAAAGATGGTCGCGCGCAGCGGGTGGTGTCAATTTCGCGCCCAAATGGAGAAGCAGTTGGTGGACAATTTATCTTCGGGCGCGAGGTCTCTGGCAGATGATGTCAAGTCATTGAAGGCGATTGTTTCCGAAGACAGTGCGAAGCGCGAGCAGGATTTGGTAAAACTACAGGAGATGATCGCACGTGAAGAGCAAATGAGTGTTCTATTTGATGCTATCGAAGAGCAGCAAGGGGCTCAGAATGAGTACGAGTCTGCCGTGAAAGAGCTGGAAAGCCAGTGTTCGTCGCTTTTGCTGGAGGAGTCGGTGCTGCAGAGCCGCCTGAATGTGTTGGAGGGACGAGCAGCAGAGCTGGAGCCTGTGACCTCAGCGGCATCAACTCGCTTGGAACAGGAGGTGCTGGCAGCCGAAGAATTGCTAACAATCCAAGACAGCCTCTGCATGTGGCGCATCCAAGAGGCCACAGCCTCTCTCCTTCGACTCAGCTCTCGCTTTCAAGACGTCTTATTCGATGTGGAGGTTAATGTGGAAGTGAATTTGGCATCTCCAATGGCATCGACATCGGTCAAAGTCAACGAGACGCTTAAACGAAGACAACGCACCACCTCTCCTTCTGTCGAGGATGATGTGGTGCTAGTGCTGCAGAGGCTACTGTTGGACCCTCGTCACATTTCACAGATCGCAGACGAATCTGACCTGCTAGAGAATGTGAATGATGGGAGCTTGTGTTCGAAGCTTCAGGTGTTAGAGAACTTCCTCAGTCGCTCGTTCCGCTTGTTGTGTGAATTGCGGGAGCTGTCAACGCACTTTTGATGCGCTTCGATGACGACAACAGCACACTCTGGATCGACTTTTTCAAGTTCCCGTCTACAGTTCTGCGCATCAAAGAGGAGTGCGTGGGGTTTTGCGTGGGTTTCTCGATGGTTCCTACGTTCCCATACACCGACTTCCAGACACTGGTGAAGGTGACCCACGGACAGGTGCGGACATTTGCGACAAGATTGCTGTGACGGAAGGCTAACTGCTTGTGTTTGTGTAGGTGTCAAGGGAGGTGCTTGCAAAAGAGATCGAGTTAGTGCCAAGGGAATCACCAAAGTACTTTTCGAGCGTATGTCACCGTCTCCACGAAAGCTTCGTGCGGTAGCGCAAGCGAGTCGAGCTAGGGTATCTATTATGAACAGTAAGCAGTGGCGCGTGGGGCTGTACAATATACACAAAATTGCCTGGTAGGTCATCCGAGTTAGTCGTCCCAGTCATCATCGCTGTCGTCGTCCTCAGTTTGGGCTGCGGGAGGATTGACGCCCGTGTGATGAATGGAATGCAGCGTCGGCTGTGCAGACAACGACTACAGAGAGCATGAAAACACAGTTAGACTGCGGCATCAACAGCTAAGTGTTAGCCTAGCACATCGATATGCCAGCACTTACGCTGAGCCGCGCAAACTGGGCCGCTTTTTGGCGCTCTTTTTCTTCCTCTTCCTTCAAGCGTGCCTGAAAGTCCAACGTTTTTGGCCGTACGGGAGCTGCATCCTTTGGCTTTTCAGAAAGCGGCACCATACCTGTTGAAGAAAGCAACCATTAGCACATGCAAGGCGCGCGTAGGATGTCGTCTGGGAAAGTCCTTACCATCCGGTCGAAGGGAATCGTAGACCGGGGAGGCTGATTCACCAGCAAACCATTGAGCTGCAGTCAAGAGTGGCTCGTGACGGCGAACAAGCCCATAGATATCGTCTTGGAAAAACTCCTTGAGCTTCTGCGCGCGAGGCAACGAGAACGACACGCGTTGAATGACATTGGGAGTCGTTACCAAAAGGCGTGCCAGCTCAACGTCGCGCACATTGCAGAGGGTTTGGGGAGAAGTACTACCCCTCCAATAGTGTCAGTACCCGCCAGCATGAATGGCAAGTTAGCTTGGACACTTGCAGCTGCCGGGTCGATTTCATAGCTCCAGATGTGGCGGCTTCCCGTTCCTACAAGGAAAAGCAGACGCGAGCTCGGATCGTACAGAGGGAGTGGTGTCGTTGTGCTGGCGGCGCTTGACGTGGGCTCTACTAGAGCTGGAACGCCTAAAGGTTCCAACAGATTCCGCGCATCCCAGAAGCTGACCTGTGTTTCATTCCGAGCGTTCACGCCGACCGTCAGCAAGCGCAATGAGTCCGTCCACGCGACAAACTGTGGTTTGCTGCTTTCATGACCGCACCCAAGAGCCACCAACGCATGATCTGACTGACGCGGATCAAACACTCGCACAATCTTGGCGCGACTTGCTGTGGCGAGCAGCGCGCCGTCGTCGCTAAAAGCCATATTCCATGTAATGTCTTCAAGCTTGCCGTCAACATAGAAGTTTTCTTGGCCGGTCTCGACATCCCAAAAGCGTAGAGACAAATCCTGGCTTGTTGAGCAGAGCACATTAGCCGCTGCGGGGTTGAATTCCATGGCTCTGATACCTTTAGTGTGGCCGGACAAGGTCACCTTTGGCGTATCTGGAGCATTGAACGGCTCGCTGGCACTGTGCGACGGCAGCGACCAGAGTTGGATCGTCGAATCAGCTGAGCCAGTGGCCAACACATGATCATTGAACGGGCTGAAAGCGAGAGCTGTGACCTCAGCTTTCTGCCCGTTAATCACCGGGGCGGCGCCATGCTGCGCTTTACCAGTGGCGTCTAGATTTTCCACAAGCACAGGACCACCAGCACCGGCAATCGGGGCAGCCCAGAAGGTGGCGTTTGCAGCAATAACAGGCGAAGCTTGAGTCGAAAAAGAGACGCGCTTGTCACCAAAGTGAAATACTTCGTTCCGAGGGGCTTCTTTGCCCTGTAAATACTTGAGCTTGTGACCGTATTTTGCTCCGAGGCGCTGAGCCTTGTCTGAAAGTTCGACGACATCAGCTATCGTTGATGGACCTTGGTTTGCTGGGTCCGATCCTGGTGTTGTTGTTTCCGCTGCTACCGGAGCTGGCGGAGGGGTATTTTGTGCCTGCACTGATGTTGGTGGCGATAGAGAGTGGGTGCCCGAGCTTGTTTCTGTCGGTGGCACGGCAGTACTAGTGCTAACCTCCGACAGAGTAGAGTCAACCATGTGCGATGTTGGCTCCGGTTCGTTCCACTTTCTTGCATTCGATGCCCACCCTGTTTTAACATTAGACGCTGCCTTCGATGGCGCACTAGATGACGCTGTTGACGACAACGCTTGACCCCATCCAGAACTCTGCCAGCCACCGCTCGATGAGGCTGTGCCATTGGCAGCCGGGGCTCCCCAAAGGGACCCTGCTGGTGCATTCGATGAGGGCTGTCCAAACACACTTCCTGTCGTATCTTCGACGCTCTTGGCTGTCGGCTCAACAGTCTGCACTTTTGGCTCAGCATTTCGCCCAAGCCGCCACTCTTCTGCTGTCATCGCTGCTTCCACCGCCAATGTGTCTGGGTACAAGTCGTTTTGGAAGGTATGCGTTGCCTCCTTGCGCGGAACACGATAACTCACGACTTCACAGCTACCACCGCTGCTGCTTCCGCTGCTGCTCAGGTTTAACACCCGCGCAACCTCGCAGACATTCGTGTCGCACACCTGCTTCGGCAGCAATGCCGCCGCAATTGTCATGCTACCAAGTGCACTATGGTTGAGCGCGTGGACATACGGAGATCTAGTCAAGTCCACCTCAAACATTCTCACACTGCGGTCGCCTTTGCCGAGCACGTACAACAAGTCCAAATCGGCATCATACAGCGGGAACAACTGCCCCACTCCCCGGCATCTAGACGCTCGCGATGCACACACTTGCCGAGTTGTCGCGGATCCCACAACTTGATCTCTCTCCTGCATGCGGTCACTGCCACAAGTCACAAAGTGCTGTGTGCGGCCACACCACGCAATACTCAAGTGCCGTTTACCTGTATGCGCAGCATCAATAACCGGCGCGGAGTCCTGCCCCGCTCTCGGGTCAAACGTCCTCACCGCTTGGTCCTGAGTCCCCACCAACATCATGCTACCGTCCCAGTTCCAAGTCGCAGAACTCACAGCTGAACACTGCACCTCAAAGCTCACTGTCTCCTGTTGTAGGTCGTAGAGCCTCACTCCCCTGCTCGGTTGTAAGTAGCCGCCACATTATCTGCAGATGGATGCAGTGCAATACCCACGACTGTACCCGTCTCCTGGAAGGCTGCAATGGGCATCACCACGTCTTCAGTAAGTCCACCTGCCGGTAGCTTCCAGAGCTTCACGGTCGCATTGGCGTCTCCCGCCGATAGAAGGAGGTCGCTGTGGAACGGGGAGAAGCTCAACGCAGTGACGCGGCCTGTAGGGTGCGCTCTTATCAACGAGGGAGTGTTGGGAGGTTCTTTGCCCGTCTGCTTTAGACTTTTCACTTGGATGGAGCCGCCACTGTCCATCGCGTGAGCGAACGCGAAGCTCTCGGTGCTGGCAGCCAGCACGTTGCTGTCTGGGGAGACCTGCAGCTGGTCGTACGTCTGATCTCGAGTAAGGAGCTTGCACTCGACATTGCGGAACTTGCTGGCGCGGAACTGGAAGCGCGGCGCCATGGCGTCAGGGAGGGGGAGGCCTGAACTGGTCCGGTGTTGTCTGCTTCAAGCAGGGCGTAAATACTATCTGCTCTGAAATTCGTATTCGTAAATATTCTTGATAGTAATGCTCTAAACTCGGTAGTCTAGTTTCATAAATATTATGCCATCTAAACACTTGCTGTTGACTTTATCTGTAATTTCCCGATACCCCAACGTACGGCTCTGCAATCGCGTCATTCTGCGGGTGCCGGCGCGACGGCCGGAACGATGCTGCGTCGCGTGCTTCCTCTACGCTCTGCGCGCCACTTCGGCACCACTTCAGCTGCAGTGCAGTTCTCTCCGCGTCGTCACCACCAACGCCAACGGCGCCAGCCCCAGATTCGTATAGAGGACCGAGATGTCGCGTCGCTTCTCTCAGTCAGAGCGCCATCGGATCGCGTGGTCCAGACCTGCAGGACGCTGCGCAAGAAGGACGAGATCGCTGTGTTGGCGGCCACCGACCCACGCGCCTGGAACTTGGCACTGCAGCGGCGACTGGAGCAACGGGACGAGCGCGGTGCCGCCGAGCTGCTGGCTCTTGTCGCCAGCTTCGCCCCCGAGAACACCAGCGAGCCTGTGTGGACAGACCTGCTGTTCACGATGGTGAGACGGCGGTCGGGGCCCGCCGAGACGCAGCAGCTACTGGACCAGTTGCAGAAACGCTACGGCGCGCAGTTTGTGGCTCGAGTTCTGGTGGCCGTCGTCAACGGCTGCGGCAATGCCAACATGTTCGACACGGCAAAACATTTACTGCTTTATCAGCAGAACTTGTGGCAAGAAGTACGCGATCAGGACAAGAGTGTTGGGTCGACGGAGCCGATCATGTGCGAGAAGGTGGTGGGGCACTTGCTGAGCAAGATGGTGCAGAAGAAGAAGTATCAGCAGGCCCTTGAACTGGCGGAGGAGTACTTTTCCCATAAAGAGTTCGATGCTGTGAGAGATTTTCAACAACAAGGATTCTTGGCGCTGTTCAGAGCATGTGAAGCGACAAGGGAGAGTCCGAGACGAGTCGTTAGAACATTCATCGACTATGTGGAGCGTTGTGCGGAAAACTACGATGTGGATGACTTTCGGGGTCTGGTGCTGGAGAGGGGTTCGGTGCCGCGATTCAGTGCTGTGTGAAATTGGAGGAGTTTTCACTGGCACAGCATTGCTATTCGGTCATGGAGAAGACTCGAATGCGACTTGTTGGCAGGAATGACAAGCAGCATTTAGAGTTCACCGAAGAAAAGGACTCGTTAAGAAGCCACACTGTTGACGAAGTCCTGCCGATGGATGAAAACATGTACGTTAACGTGATGAAGGCGTGCACAGCCACGAACGACTTCGTGCTGCTGAAAAAAGTGTTCCGTGGTATGGCAGCTCATGGAGTCGCTCGCAGCGCTGGCTTTGGCTCGGCGATCCGGTATTGCCACGAAAATTTGGACGCCGACTTTCTGGAGGAGGTTTTAGCTGACGCATTTGCGACGGAGCATGAACTCCAAGGCTCGTGGATGCTGGAGGTTCCCAACTATAACGATGCGCTGGGTTGCTTTGCGGAGACGAAAAGATTTGATCAAGCCAAAGACCTGTTTTCGCACATGCTAGACAATCCTTTCATCACGCCTGATCACATTACGATGCTGGAGATGGTGGAGAACCATCGAGATGCGTCAGTTGAAGAACTCTTTGAGCTAATGGACGTCTTCCTCGAGTGGAAGCTTGCGCCAAACCTTCAAGTATTCACATCGCTGTTGTCTATTTGCATGCGACGACGAGTCGTAGGCGATGCTGTTGCTCTGATCGATGCTATGAAGCAGCGTAACGTCGTCTTGGATGTCAAAGCTTTCACTACAGTCGCCTTTATCCACGCTTCTCAAGGAGACTTGAAGGCTGTGGCGGATGTCGTTCGCGAAATGGAAAATAGCGGAGTTGTGACGGACCAGCTTTTCTTCGATTACATCATGAACGGGGTGTATGGCTCCTGCGGTATCGACATGTGCTTCTCACTCTTCCGCGAAATGAACCTGTCCAACGTGACGATTCCAAAGGGACTTTACGTCTCTCTGGTGGATCTAGGTACGAAAATCGGTCTGATCGAGCGGACACTACACATCGCCTACAACATGGAGTGCGAAGGATTCTCTATCTCACCAGAGCAGCTGCACGAGCTGATGGTACGCTGCCACTCAGACACGGAAATGTCCGAGTTCATGCGCACCTTTTCCCTGCTGCACCAAGGGGCTCAGCCCGACACGCCGCGCTTTGAAGTCGAGTTATATGAAGATTTGATCTCGACGCTTGCGCGCTTAAACCGCAAGAACGACGTTACGAAAGTGCAGCAGTTAGCCAAAAGTGTTGGATATGACGATCTGATCGTTTAGAACCGAAGCCGGTGGCCTATTTACAAGTTAAACAAGTGGATTGACTTTATCATGGTTTCCTGGCTTTGCATGTTGTGGCGAGTTGGCGTACTCTCTTGTTCGGGTTGAGCTGTGTCTGCACTTTTGGGTAAACTCTTGATCGCCGACGTGAAATCTGTACGGCTAAACTCTCTACTTAGACGAGGAGGTGTTTGATGTCCATGGACGTCGCCAAGATATCGTCTATCCAGCGATGAACCTTGTGTGCGGGTGTGCCATGTTGCTGACGGCGAAAGACGGTGGGTCGAAGTTGCCGTAATGAACTTGCACATCGTAATCCTAGACAGCTATATCTACAGTCGTACGACGCACAAGCGATGGTCGGACGGAAGAGCAGTCGTCGACGGAGCCGCTGCAAACGCCTCGAAGAAGTCGACGAGGCCGTTCACGTTGGAGTTGGCGGCGGCGTCGGCTGGCGCGTGGAAAGAGGAGGTGGAGCTGCTGGAAGAGCTGGCGAAGGTCTCGAAGAAGGCGATGCGGGCTTGCACGGACATCGTCGAGGTGGGGTCTTGGGAGGAAGGTCTTGGGCTTGGAGGTTGGAGCTTGAGGTTGATCGCGGAGAATCGAGAAGTGAGCTGCTGGGCGCGAAATTCTCGTGACCCCCGCGAAAATGAAATTCTTCACAGCCACGTGGCAATTTGAAAATCCTTGCGACGCCGCCTTTCTCGAAACGTTTTCAAAGGCGAGCCGCTCGGTACATCATTTCCAAGACGTTTCGAGAAAGGCAGATCTTGGCACGGATTTTCAAAAGCCAAGACCAACAGAATTTCTTCTTCGCGCGAACGAATTTCGCGCCCAGCAGCTCACTTCTCGATTCTCCGCGATCGACCTCAAGCTCCAACCTCCAAGCCCAAGACCTTCCTCCCAAGACCCCACCTCGACGATGTCCGTTCAAGCCCGCATCGCCTTCTTCGAGACCTTCGCCAGCTCTTCCAGCAGCTCCACCTCCTCTTCCCACGCGCCAGCCGACGCCGCCGCCAACTCCAACGTGAACGGCCTCGTCGACTTCTTCGAGGCGTTTGCAGCGGCTCCGTCGACGACTGCTCTTCCGTCGTCGGCCACCGCACACCGACGCACCCCGTCGTCCCGTCAAGTGCTCCCGAGCTCCTGGTGACCCCGTCCGAGGCCGTTCCCACCTCGGAGGCCGAGTTCAAGCTCGTGGCGGCTACTTCCACGGCTGCTTCGACGTCGACGGCTTCGTCTGTGCCGTCCAATGCGCCACCTCGTCATCAAGCCCATGAGTGTGGCCACCAAGCCGACGACAAACCCCATGTCAACGAAGCAGCCGGCGAAGCCACCAACAACGCCACCGACAAGGCTACCGACAAGGCCTCCGACATCTCCGCGACGGCGCCGACGGCCTCTCTTCGAGCCGATATCCACAAGTCTCGGCTCCCCGCTCGACTGTGCCCGACCCGCATCCCGGTCATTCGATCGTCAACCACGGCCGCCCCACACCGCGACCAACGACCCCGAAGCACGCTCACCGAGTTCCGCGCTCGCCTCCAAACCCCGGCTGTCGTCTCCTCGACTTCCGCACCAGTCCCAAATACCTGCAGCAGGTGGCGGACTCCAAACAGCGCCGAGCAGCGGCACTCACCAAGTTGAACGCGCCTCGACCGTTCTCGGTGCAGTCGCTCGCGTAGCTACCGGTAGCGACAGCGACAGCGCAAGCATAAGCATAAGCATAAGCGCTGAGTCGAGCTCAACACGAATTGATATTGTAGCAGCAGTAGATGTACATGTAAAGCAAATGAATATGACACACAACCAACGAACGTACCGAGTTCGTTTGAATACGATGTCAATAGTAAGTTCGATCGATAGTGTGTGTGTCATGGGGGGGAACGGCGTGTCATGCGACGTCGTTGTCAGTAGCTCGTGGAGTAAAAACCGCAGAGTACTTCACGTCGTTGATTTTGATGAGAGTTGAAAAGTTTCCGCTACGTCTAACAAACCATTTGACTAGATCTCCGCTGGTGCAGTCAGCACAAAGCCTCCGCTTCGTTGCCGTACCTTGACGGCCACCATGGCCAGTGCCCACAGAATTACAGCCCACACCATCCACAGCACAGACAGCAGCATGAAATTCTTGAGTCCGCCCTGGTCCTCACTGCAGAGAGGATTGAGAACAGCGTCCCCGTCGTCCTCGACTGTGCCGCAATTCGGCGCCCACTTGTCCCTCACAACGCCCATGACGATGGGGGCCGGCACATCGCCGAAGACGTGGATAATCACTGCGTTCGCCGAAATGGCCAGCGACCGCCTCGACTCTGGGAACAACTCGAGCACCGCCACCATTTCGGGTCCCCACAAAGCACACATGCAGAAGAGAGCGATGGTGAAGCACGTGAGGAAGGCGCCTTTGCTGTCCGTGAGGAAACACATGACGAGCGCGAACACCTCGGCGATGGTCACGTAGATGAAGAGCGTCGAGACGGCCACAAAGCACCGCCTGCCGGGGACAGTAGTGTGGTTGGTTTGTCGATCAAGCACAAAGCCACCAAGTGGGGTGCCAATGAGACTGGTAGCCGCCACAATTCCGCCAAAGATGAGCGATGCCGAGGTTTCGTCACTGAAGAGGCCCAGACCGATAAACACGTCCGGCCCGAACGCGTTGAATACGCCCAGAGTGAAGGTGTAGGCTCCATGGGCCAGCACGACCAGCAGGAATGGAATGTCCGACAGAATCGCCCACCACGACTGGAAGAACGTCTCGGCGTGAAACTTGTCAGCGAATTCTTCCGGTGATAGCAGCGCTTCCGCGTTCTTGTCCATCGCAGCAGGCGAGTTGATCGACAAAAGTTCGCTCGCGACTTCGAACTCGCTGGTCGACAGCACCGGCTTCCTCAGCGCAACAGCGTCGTCCGTTGGCGGCACGATGTTTAACTTGTCAGGCACGCAGAATAAGCAGCAACACACCAGACACGCCATCAGAACAGCTTCGAGGTAGAACGCTCCAGCCCATGTCAACGGCGACTCCGCAAAGAGCGACCCATAGACGAATCCGATCGCTGTGCCCACGATCACCGACGCCAAGTAAATCCCGACGTAGAGCGACCGACGCTCGGGCGGTGCGTGGCGGTCGATGAACGGAGGCGCCACGCACTGGAAAGACGCCTCGCCAGCGCCACTCAACACCCGACCCACGATCAGCAACGCGTAGCTGTCGACGTGCTCCGAGATGCCGCAGATGATGATCGCCACGATCCAGATCGACGTCCCCAGCGAAATGATGCGGAACGGGCGATGCGAGAGCGCAAAGTAGCCGAAGACGACCGAGAGGACGGAGTGGCCGATGATGAAGGCTGACGAGAGCAGGCCGAAGTAGACGGACTGGTCGGTCACGGCTACTCCGAGCGACGAGGTGATGAAGTGGCGGAAGCTCTGCGGCGCGCCGGGGATGATGCCTCTGTCGATGTAATTGAGCAGGTTAATGAGGCACAGCAGCACGATGAGGCCCTGCGACTGGAGCTTGCAGACCGCCATCACGGCTAGTGGTGGGGCGAGTTTGGTTGTGGGCTGCTCAAGGCGGTGGCGGCCGCATGTTCAAGGAAGGAAGGATTAGTCCGCGACCGCCGGCACCTCTGGTCGGGCGGGCATTCATTGGCTGCATCTCTGGCAAAGTTGGACAAGAAGAGCAAGCAGTGTACCTCCTCAGCTTCGCCGTCGATGCGTCGATTGTCATTGTTTGTTAGCACCTCTGTTTCTAGTACTCTGCGGGGGTCGTGAGCACGAATCCCCCTCCCGCTGCCGCTTCTTGACTCCCAGCACCAGCAACCCCCAGAGCAGCACGGCCCAGCACATCCAGAGCGCAGAGAGCAGCATGAAGTTCTTGAGGCCGTCCTGGTCCTCGCTGCAGAGCGGATTCAGGTCGGCGTCTCCGTTGCTGCCTTCCACAGCACCGCATTTCGGCGCCCACGAGTCCCACACAAGGCCCATGATGGTCGGCGCTGGGATGTCACCGAAGATGTGGATGACCACCGCGTTCGCCGAAATGGCCAGCGACCGACGCGAGGACGGGAACAGCTCGAGCATTATCACCATTTGAGGCCCCCACATTGCACTCATACCCAAGAAACCGAGCGTGAAGCACACCAGGAAGGCGCCTTTGCTACCACCGAGGAAGCACATGGCGAGGACGAACACCTCGGCGAAAACGACGTACACGAAGGAGGAGGTCGCGGCCACGAAGCAGCGCTTCCCAGGCACCGTCGTGTTCACCGTCAACCGATCGACCAGATACCCGCCGAAAGGCGTCGCAACAAGCCCACCGACGGCCACAATGATGCCGAAAACCAGCGACGCTGAGGTTTCGTCCGAGAAGAGTCCCAGTCCGACAAACAGGTCCGGCCCGTACGTGTTGAAGACGCTCAGAGTGAACGTGTAGGCGCCGTTGCCCAGCACGAACATCAGGAACGGGATGTTGGACAGCACGTCCCACCACGCCTGCAAGAAGGGCTCCTCCTTGGACACCTTGACCGACGCCAACTGCGATTCTGCTGACATCGTGCGCGATTTTGCCGACTCCAATTCAGCCTGGTCCGGCGAAACGAGCACCTTTTGAAGAGACGAACTCTCCTTGGACAGCACAACGTTGAGCTCGTCGGGCACGCAGAACATGAAGCAGAACACGAGGCATGCCATCATAACTGCCTCGAGATAGAACCCGGCGGCCCAAGTAAGCGACGAGTCTGCGAACGCCGAGCCGTAGACAAACCCAATGGCCGAACCAACAAACACCGACGCCAAGTAAATCCCGACGTAGAGCGATGCACGCTCGGGTGGCGCGTGGCGGTCGATGAACGGAGGCGCCACGCACTGGAAAGACGCCTCGCCAGCGCCACTCAACACCCGACCCACGATCAGCAACGCGTAGCTGTCGACGTGCTCCGAGATGCCGCAGATGATGATCGCCACGATCCAGATCGACGTCCCCAGCGAAATGATGCGGAACGGGCGATGCGAGAGCGCAAAGTAGCCGAAGACGACCGAGAGGACGGAGTGGCCGATGATGAAGGCTGACGTGAGCAGGCCGAAGTAGATGGTCTGGTCGGTCACGGCCACTCCGAGCGACGAGGTGATGAAGTGGCGGAAGCTCTGCGGCGCGCCGGGGATGATGCCTCTGTCCATGTAGTTGAGCGCGTTCACGAGGCACAGCAGCACAATGAGGCCCTGCGACTGGAGCTTGCACGCCTTCATCCTGTCCCCGCCAGTTAATCAGCCGCTGTGCTGTTGTCGATATTCTCTAATGAGCAACAGAGAGCAGCTCCTTTGCTGGGCACGGCCGATCGAGCTTTGCGTGGGGTCCTGGCTATCGCGTAATACAACCGCTCCATTATCATCGTCGTCCATGCGACGGCAGTTAAAACTCAAGTGGAGGTAATCCTGACTAGCTTCCTTACCCGACGCCTTGAACGCTACCCCACAACTGAACCAATGTCTGACTTTACCGCACGGAGAATAGCTGTTGTCGGGCATGTGGAGAGCGCACGGCTGTCGGTCGCTCTTGGAGGCACCCCAACCTCTCGTCATGCTGTCCCTAAGCGATGGGGATCCGCTTCGTGATCGGCTGCTGTAGCTGTCGGCACTTCGAGTGCTGGTGATGGAGCTGCGGCGCTGCTTCTGCATCGCACAAAGCACGTCGTCCAGTGGCTGTCGAATGTTGTCCATGAGCCGTCGCTCTGTCGCCTCGCGCTTTCGACGCTCGCCTGCACTCAGCACGTCCGGAGCCACATGGTACGCGACCATGAACTTCATGTCCGGCACGGCGCCCAGCACGCTGTCGATGATGAGCTTGGCCCGCGGGATTTGGAAACTGGACGTGACAACGTGCACGCGCTCGATACGCAGGTGCCGTAGCGTTGGGATCAATTGGATCACATTGTCGATCAAACTCGGCTGCATCAATCGTCCACGATAACGTCAGCTACTGTCAATTTACCCTGCCTAAGTTGAGATGACTCACCGCCGAGCAGTCCATCATGATGTGGTGCGGCGAGATGCCAGCTTCCACCAGCTCGTTGCGGATCGCCTCAGTCTGTGCGATGCCTTCCCTCTCGCTCTCGCCTCCTGTAGGCACCTAAAAGCACAACACACACCACGTCATCACTATAATACTCTACTTCTTCACCAATATCTGCAATCCTCTTACCAGGTAGCAGAAGGCGTTGGCTTGGTGTTGCGCGTAGACGTTCATCGTGTCCCAGTAGAGATCTGCCGCGCGTTGGATGCGCGTGACCCCAGTGGAGTGACTTCCCTCTCCGGTCCAGAGCGTCCCCGAGAATGAGGATCACTTGGCTGTCCGTCGTGGCCTGGAAGGCCACCGTGGCGTCGTCCTCCGGGATGCTGTTGAGGTTCGGAGAGACGGCTGGATGGCGCGGCGTGTGACGCCGCGGGTACACGCCGTCAAGCATGAGGCCCTCGCGGAAGAGGTCGAGACCTGCGGCGGCCAGCAGCGCCGTGTTGCCGTCGTGGCGGGACCGAGACTTGCGGCGACTGGGCTTCTTCTTGCGGCCGCTCATCGAGTCCAGCGGCAGTACAGTGCCTTCCATCCGAGGGCAGGCGACGTCCACAGTCACGTTGGTCGGTCCGGCGCTGTGCAGGTTGCTACGGAACGTCGGCATGAGGCGACGAAGACGAGTCCAGCTGGTCAATGTACCAATGTGGAGTCGAGCTGAGAAGGTGTGTCGAAATGATAGTCGTGGCCGCTTGGAGTTTGTATGCACCTTGAAGAGACGCGATGGAGCTGGCGGGGATCAACAACCTGCGGGTCATGCGAGACCACACGACCGACTTCGATGCGCTGGACCAGGTAGACCCGTTCTACCTGGCGCTGCTGCGCTCTCGCCAGCGTCGCTTCGCCGAGTGCATTGACATCTGCACGGACATTCTGGCGCAGAATCCGTATGACCAGGCCGCTTGGGTGACCAAGACCAAGGCCATGACCATGCAGAACTTCATCGACGATTCGGAGCTGGAGGAGGACGGCGCGGCCGATCTGCTCATGGACGACAACGTCATGGCATCCATGCCTAGGCCTGGCACGTCGCTCAACCGCCCCAACTCCAGAGCGGGCGGAGGAGACCCGAGTCTGCGCCCCATGACGGCCACTGGGCGGCCGCTCAGCGGGTTCGCTCGACCAGGAACGAGCTCGAGACCAGGAACAGGAAGCATGTCGGTGGATCGAGCCTTGCAGGGCAATCGACCAGGTACGTCTCGACCGGCTACGACACTGGGGCGACAAGTTCGATTGGGCACTGCGTCCATGCAGGCCTCGGACTCAGGAGTCTTCATCGACGTGAACCGCCTCGACTTTAAGCGGTACGCGACCCGTCCAGCCATCGCCAAGGCTCTTGTGGACTACTTGCTTTACTGCGAGCACAACCCCAGGAAAGCCCTTGAACTCGCTGCAGAGGCGACGGTGGCTGCTGACTACAAGGACTGGTGGTGGAAGGCGAGACTGGGCAAATGCTACTACCAGCTAGGGCTGTTCCGTGATGCTGAGAAGCAGTTCGAGTCGTCGCTGCGCAACCAGGACATGGTCATCACTTTTCTGGAGCTCGGCAAGGTGTATCTGCGACTGGATCAGCCCAACACGGCGCTGGATCGCTACGAGAAGGCCAAGACCAAGTTCCCAGGGGACACGTCGCTGCTGGTGAGCATTGCCCGCGTCCACGACATGCTCAACGACGTCGAAAAGAGCGTCAGCATCTACAAGGAAGTGCTACAGCTGGATGCGTCCAACGTCGAGGCGATCGCGTGCCTGGCCTCCAACTACTTCTACACGGACCACCCAGAGGTGGCGCTGCGCTACTACCGTCGCTTGCTGCAGATGGACGTGAACACCGCCGAGCTCTGGTGCAACATCGGTCTCTGCTGCTTCTACGCGTCGCAATACGACATGACCCTCTCCTGCTTCGACCGCGCACTTGCTCTCGCGTCCGATGACTGCATGGCGGACGTCTGGTACAACATTGGCCAAGTTGCCATCGGCATCGGCGACCTTGGGCTCGCTTACCAGGCCTTCAAGGTCGCTGTGTCCGTCGACAGCAACCACGCCGAATCCTATAACAACTTGGGCGTGTTGGAACTGCGCAAGGGCAATCTCGACCAGGCCCGAGCCAACTTCCAGCTCTCGGAAACGCTCGCAGATTTCATGTTCGAGCCGAGCTACAACCGCGGTACGTTATCCCCTCACTGCGTCTTCATGATGATAAGCCTCTCTTATCGCTTTTGCTATTGCTCCGACGGCGACAGCGTTGCTTGCGTACAAGGTGGGCGACTTCCACGACTCCTTCACCAAGGTCAACCGCGCACTCACGACGAACTCAACGCACAGCGACTCGCTCGAGCTCAAGAAGCAGTTACAGCAGTTCCTCACCATGCTCTGAGCAGTCTGGAAGACAACACAGCACAAGAACACGACAACCAAACAAGCCACCAACTATTTCGTGCATATATGAAGAATACCGTCCTGCCCTCGAAAAGCGAAAGGCCTGAGCAGGGAAACACCACGTCATAACGAACCACACCAGCAGTCTGCCCACTCGGTTCTCTCTTTGAGTAGCACACAACACACCTACCTGTCCGTTGTCTGGCTTTGTTTCCTGTTCCTGCTCCATGGCATCTTCTCCATCTTCTGTCGAGGCACATCTGTGTCGCGTCTCCTCCTAGCAGCATCATCTCAACACTCCAATCTGCTCTTACAGGAAGTAGTCGGGCGTGCGCTTCTTCTCGTTGAAGTTGCTGTCGCGCGGGGCCGGGTCGAACTGGATGAACTTGCACGTTTCGTATACCTTGTCTCCGCTGCGGTCGCTCATGACCTCGTCGATCTCCATGAGCGCGGCCTGGTTGCCGCACCGGTAGCAGTAGTTGGGCGCGCTGAAAATGGTCACGACGCCGCGGTTGTGGGTCCACTGGTAGCCCTCCATGACCAGTTGGTGGGCGCGGGCGATGAAGGTTAGGCCGTTGCTGCGCTTAAACTGCTCCGTGATGTCCTGGCCGAACGTGTAGCCGGCGCCGCGGGGCGAGATGCCCCAGCCGCAGCGGTCGTCCGGGTCGGACCAGACCAGGTCGCACATGGGGCCCTCGTGAGGCACCTCCTGCACGCGGTCCAGGGCGCGCGTGGTCGAGCGTGTCGATGGAGGGCGAGAGGCCGCCGTGCATGCAGAAGACGCGGTTCTCAATGAGCGCCGTCATGGGGAGGTGGTCGAACAAGTCCGTGAAGTACTTCCAGACGTTGGCGTTGCCGTACTTGCGCAGACACTCGTCGTAGAAGCCGTAGACCTGCGTGATCTGACGCGACTCGTGGTTGCCGCGCAGGATCGTGATGCGCTCGCGGTGACGCACTTTGAGCGCCACGAGCAGCGCCACGCTCTCGAGCGAGTAGTAGCCGCGGTCCACGTAGTCGCCCATGAACAGGTAGTTAGTGTCCGGGCACACGCCGCCTATCCGGAAGAGCTCCAGCAGGTCGTAGAACTGGCCGTGGATGTCGCCGCAGACCGTGACGGGGCACTTGACAGGCTGCACGTTGGACTCGGCAGCCAGGATCTCCTTGGCCTTCTGGCACAGCTCGTAGATCTCCGTCTCCGTGAGGTTCTCGGCGCGGCGCAGGCGGTCGATCTGCGCGTCCAGCGCCTTCATCTCCCGCGCGAGTCCATCGTAAGCGCTGCTTGTTCTTGGTGGTGGGAATGCACTGAATATGAAGGGGGAATCCCTACTGTAGAGTCCCCAATTTCTGCCAATCAACGACGAGTTGAAGTCTAAAGATAGACGCCCGCGAAGCGACGCCAATATGCTCATGAGCCATGAGCCATTCGGGGAGAAACCACCTGCAGGAA
The DNA here is from genome assembly GCA_011947325.1 of Phytophthora macrochlamydospora. Taxonomy (NCBI): domain Eukaryota; phylum Oomycota; class Peronosporomycetes; order Peronosporales; family Peronosporaceae; genus Phytophthora; species Phytophthora macrochlamydospora. The sequence goes on along the minus strand of JAAVTH010000384.1, from coordinate 894,652 downwards.
GGAGACGTCCCGCCATGTCCAGCAGCAGGAAGCACCACTACGCGCCCAAGAAGGAGGCGCACGACAGCTTCGAGGAGCTCTCGGCCAAGCTCACGGCGGACCTGCGCAACCACGTGCGCTTCATGGCCGACTACCCTGTGCTCTCGGACGACTGGATCCAGATGGCCGAGCAGATCGGACGCATCGGCAACATCACCGAGATGGTAGGGCTGGCAAATAGGTAGAACAAGATAGAGAAGATCCGAAAGCTAAGCAGAAACGTTGCAAGTAGGAGCGGCAGCTGCCCAAGAAGCATGACGCGACGCTGTGGGAGTGCGAGGAAGTGGCACTACGGTGAGCACACACAACCGCAGCGGCTATTATAGTCAGGAAGACACCATTTTTAACGTCGCGTTGGTGCCTTGTAGCTACCTGCTTGAAGACGGCAAACTCAATTTGTGTCTGCGCAACCTGGTGGACTACAACAATTACCTCAAGAGACTGGTCGAGCGAGGGCCTGTGAAGGTTGGTGAGGCTTTAGTGACAACACCAATAGCATGCTGACCTTCTCGACGACTCTTGCAGACGGAGACTTTGGCCACGCTGGAAAAGTTTGAGCACGGCATGGGCCTAACGCTCAAGAACGCCTGGCTGCATGCAGAAGCGGTGCAGACCACGGATCTTCCACTGCTGATCGAGTATATTCACGATATCTTAATCTATTGCCTCGAGCGACCTGACGTACGATTCCAGTTTTAATGTGTTTGCTGCGAGGGGCCTGGTGCTAACGTTATTGTTTCATTCATTTTTTTTTGGCAGTATCTACCTGAAAAGAAAGTCGACAACTGCCAGGAAGTCACAGTGATCCACTTCCTGCTAGGATTGTGCAGGCAACTAGACTCGATCGACGAATCTCGGTGCGTTTGACATGCAGGAACGCACTTCGGCCCCGCAATTATTTTGACAACCAGTGCTTTTTGGGATTTATCCGCAGAGTCATGCCACTACTCGTCGAGAAGCGCATCTTCTCGCTGCTGGCGATGCACCTGAGCACGCACATCAACATTTTAAACGTACGTCACGTCGAATCCGTGCAAAACTAAGCTGACTTTTGGTTGCGTGTCTTGTGCAGGCAACAGACATCTCTGTCGGTGTGGAGGTACTCGCACTGATCTGTAGTACTGAAGACTTTGAATCGCACGACGACTACTACGTGGATTCTCCTGAGACCGAGTCCGCTCTGCTATCACTCTACGGTGCGTCCCGCCTGCTCAAATTGCTCCAACTAGAAGCACTAACATTATTCCGTCTTGTTCTTGCAGACGACTACCTGGAGGAGGCGACGGAAGACCTGGACGTGCGCAAACGATTGCGGCCGCTGCTCGACGCCGTGCGGCAGCTTAATTACAACCGCAAGTAGGTCCAACTACGACCACTAGCGCCGGCCTCATTGCATCCCTATCTCTATTCGCACCAGCCCCGACACTAGCGGATAATAAAATACCTCGCGAGCGGTTCCTTGCAACTTGTTGTTGTGACTTTCATGATGGCTACATTTCCCGACTCAGTTTCTGAAGCACCAGTTGGCAGCAAGCGTCGCCGGGCCGGGGCTTCATGATCGCCGCCGCCGCTGAGAACAGCAGCAGCAGCTACAGCCCCACCGTCTACACGCTGCTGCTGACCGGCATGTGTCTCTTGCTTGCGCTATTCCTGCTGACGCGGCTGCTAGTGGCGCTGCGCAACAAGAACAAGCTGCTGGCCTGGTCCACGGGCTTCCACGTGCTGTGCCTGCTCTGGACGGGCGTGCGCTCCGCCTACTGGCTCATTATGCTCACGCAGGAGAGCATGCGCTACCTGACGCTCTACCTGCTTTACTGGAGCCCCACGCCCATCCAGTTCGCCAACTTCTCGCTGCTCATTCTGTTTTACATCCAGGTGCTGACGGGTCCCGAGTGGCGCGCCAAGTGGCGCAACGTGTGTCTGCCGCTCTACCTGCTGCTGACCATGACGATGGCTACATTCACGGTCGTCTGGGCCTTCAACTCGTCCAACGACATCAGCAAAGCGGCCAGACGGGGAGACGAGTACGACCAGGAGTTCTCTCGGGTCTCGGACGTCAGTGTGCAGCTCAAATACTCGGCCGCGTCCTTCTTTCTGCTGAGCGTTCTGTTCGGCGTCTTCGGGTGGAAAATGGCCAACGTGGAGAGCTGGAAGCGGAGGAGGCTGCTGCTTTCAAGGCCCAGGGTGAGCAAGATGAGAGATGCTGGAGAAATTGCTTCACAACTGATGGTGTGCTGCTGCTGCATTTTATTTTTCTGCAGAGCTTGGCGGTGATCAACTCGCTGCTGTGCTTCATCTTCTTCACGCGCGGGATCCGGGATCTTGCCACATCGCAGAGCTGGTTCCTGAGTATTTGGAACAACTTGGACATGAACGGCCGCGTCACGACCGTGGCCTACTTCATTTTCTTTTGCTTCTGGGAGTTCCTGCCTACAATCCTGTTGCTGTGCTTGATTTCGTCAAAGGCTGGCGGTGTCGGAGGTAAGTGGCAGCCAAAACTAATGGAGCAAGTAGAGCTAATCGGCACTTGTTGTGGACGACGCAGCTCCGAAGCATGGACCGGCGTCCCAAAAGCTACCGGACTACGGTATTTTTCACATCATCAACACAGGTGAGGGCAAGCTGCTGGCTGCAAGCCCACTCGGCGCGAGCTCCTACAGCTCCTACGGCACGCGAACAGAGGCCTCAGCCGCCTATGAACGCGAGCCAGAACAACCGCGGTGGACACATGGAGGCGACCTTTTCCAGGACCCACTACGCTACGATTCCGATGATGGACCGGTGACTTCACCACGCCATATCATGGATAGTTACAATAGTGACACGAGCAATGGCAACAGCTACTACTACGATCGAGTACCGGGCTATACGTCCGTGTAACTAACTACTCGTCTAAGTGAGAGTATGTTTTATCTGTCGGTGCAGCAAGTATCGAGTACAGCGTCCTAAGGATGGAGAACTAAGTCACAGTGGAAATCGGCATGATGGTGGAGTATTACTTTCGCTTCGCAGTGGCTGACCGGATTGGAGCGCGAGGGACGATGGGCATTCCGCTGAGCGACATGCTCAGTGTCTCTCCATAGCTGTCGGTTGTGTTTCTTCCGCTCTCTATGGCATTGGCCGGCTCAGTGGCAAAGTAAACGGCGGTGGAGCGCTGTTTTTCTCGTTGATTTGGACTCGACTCAGTGTGTCGTCGCAGCGGTTTGGATGGGGTCTCCTTTGTTTCTGGCGGGGCGTCATTTACATCGACGAATGTCTGGGACCGGTTGATTTTGGCAAATACGAGTCGAAGCACGCGCTCGCGGTCTTCCCAGCTTAGCTGTCGTAGATCCACTTTTTCCGTGAAGTGCTGTGGTGCGCTGTGAGGAGCTGGCTCCTGGCGAGAATTCGCTGCCGCTGGATTCGTTGGGGATGTCAGCTTGGGGAACCGAAGGCTGGATTTAATACCGTGTGCGTAGTTCACCTCTCGATGGTAGTTCTCAAGCTCGCGATCTCGTTTCTCCTTGCGCTCTCTCTCGATTTCACTCTTGACGTGCTCCAACGAGTCCAAGAAGTACTGCTCGACGTCAGTGCGCTGGTTCAGAATGGTTTGAGCGAGCCGCCTTAGGTTTCGCAGCTCGCGGTTTTTGAGACGCAGCAACTTCCGCAGCCCCTCGATATCCAGCGTCATCTCCTCTCGCTCGCGTTCATGGCGACTGATATTGGTGTGTGCGTCCCAAGAAGCAGCAGCTAGACCAGCTCCAAGCTTCTGTTCAGCTTCTCTCAGGCTAGAGCGCAGTTGAGCGAGTTCGCGTGAGTGCCGCTGGGCTTGTTTGGCGAATTCTGCCTCTTTTTGGACCTGAAGCTGCAGCTCGACATGAAGAGTTTTGGCTCGAGTCTCAAACTGCTGCTTCTCGCGCTGGAGTTCCTCGGTCATCTGCAGCTGGAACCGCAGCTCCTCGCCCATGCGCTTGTTGTCGGTCACGATCTTGCGCGTGTCTGCATCCAGTCCGTTGCGCGCGTCCTCTTTGGCCTGCTGTTTGACGACCTCGATCTTCTTCTCGTGCTCCTTTTGCAGTCGAGCTTTCTCCTCGAGGAATTTGCGCTCCAGTGCGCCCGACGTGTCACGCGCCTGCTCCCGCTCTAGTGTCAGCTGAGTCTCGAGGTCTTTCAGCTTTACGGCGACGGTGTCTTTCATCTCACGGAAGAGCTCCAGTTGGTGCAGCTCCTCGCGCAGATAGAAAATCTCCTCGGCTGCTTTCTCCTCCTTTGCGGCCGCCTGCTGGATAAAGTGCTGTCGCTCGGCGTCTCGAGCTTGCTGCAGTTGCTCGAGTGCGAGCGCATGGCTCAACCGAGCAGCGGCGAGCTCTTCGCCCAGCTTGGTCAGCTGCTTGTCGCGCGTCTGGATCTCTTTCTGGAAGTAGGCCACAAACTCGTGCGTCTCCTGCTCGCGCTTGTCGTGTCTCGCTCGTAGCTCGGCGTCTTCGTCCTGCAGCTGAGTCACTCGAGCCGCCATGGCTGCCATTTTCTGCTGATCCACCTGCCGGTTGAACAGCTCCGTCGCCGCATTGCTCTCGGTCTCCGGTTTTTCGCCCTCCATTAGAGCTGCAGAGCTTTGACTTGGCAATGCTAGAGGTCGATGGAGATAAATGCTATCCTCAGACGTAGGAAGGCCACTTTATTTAGCAGGAAGACCAAAAAGGAATGCAGCACCAGTTTGCCATTGATGATGGCGACGATTTCTGGGCTGGTCATCGCTCAAATGCCTTTGTTGTACGTGACCACTCGCACCGGCAGTCCGTCCTGCTTCCTCTTGGCGTGCTGCAGCTCTGGTTCCAGGTACTTGCTGTCAAGCTGCGCAGTCTGTCGGAAAAGTCCGAACGTCAACGGCACCGAGAACTGGATGGCGCACCCCACCAGTCCAAGCAGCGCCGGCACTCGCAGCCACCTCGTCTTGGGTCGGGTGAAGATGCCGCTGTGCTTGTCCACCTTGGCCAGAATCAACGGCGGCAGCAACAGAATCGGCGCCGCCGCGAAAATCCTGCCGGCAACGCACGACGCCACAGCAAGCGCTCCGCAGCGTCGCGACTTGCCCACGTGGTCTCCGTTCTCGTCGTACACGTGCACTCCCTTCAGATACTCGCTTTGACGCATCACCGCCATGTTGAGCAGATCCGCAGCCGCCACGGCCGCAAAGGGCCCCATCCGAGCCACTGCAGGGGCCCACTTTGCGTTGGTCATGTGCCTGGCCACTCTTCGGATGCCCAAAGACGCCACCACAGAGCTGGCGGTGGCCCCACGTAGGCCGCCAGCCGCATCTGCGCCGTGTCCTCATTGGAGGCGTTGCGGTTGGCGTAGTAGTGCAGCGCGTTGTAGGTCTGGTTGAGCCACTGGGCCAGGACGGTGGTCTTGGTGCTGTTGGCCAGCAGCATGGCGCCGTCCATCACCATGTTCATGGGGACGATCATGGAGGCTCGCAGCGGCAGCAGCACGGGCCTGCCAGTGTCTGGATGCAGGATGGCCAGTGTCATGTACTGGGCGTGCTCCAGTTTGGCAGGGTCCACACACTCGCCGCGCTTGTGGGCGGCCACTAGTTGCTGGGCCTCAGCGAGCTCCTTGGCGGTGGTGAAGGCGGTGCGGAAGTCTAGCATGCAGAAGGTCTTGTGCACGCGGCCCCAGTACGTGTCCTCCTTCGGGTCGGCCAGCTTGATGTGCGACTCGGGCGACGTCATGGCCAGCAGGTCCTTCTCGCCTTCCATTGCGCGCGGTCGGGCGTCAAGCGGAGACTGAAGCGGGCGGCGACGTCATTCGTGAGGGGATGAGCGGGATGTGAGGAAAGGTAACGATCCCATGTTAAGTGCGACTAGAATCGCTCAGAATTTGGTCCATCCCCCTTTGGTGGCATTAACCACAACATCCGCCACAGACCGTTTTCTATTGGGCAGCTCTCCACCCATCCGGTGGCAGTATTCTACCAAGGAGGAATAAGCTGCATGTAGTTAACGAGCAGCATGTGAAAGTGTTAACCGAAGCATTGACGACAACTTCGCCAGACTGCCAGATCGAAATGAGGTACGCGACGACAAAGAGTGCTGCTGCGCTGCAAGGTAGCAGAAATTCTCTCAGTTTTGTTTTTGCCCCGGCACCTCCACGCCATCGTATCCGCCATGAGTCGGAAGCGCAAGAAGAGGGATGACTCGGACACCTCCTGTACGTAGGCATCTCCGTGGTCTCTATCTCACGAGATATCGGAGTGGAAGTCCCCTCCGTTGGCACTACATCAGACGCTTTTGCAGCATCTATTGGTCTAGCCTCAGCAGCAGGTGCCTCGCGCTGCACTAGTTTATTTCTCTTCTTTTGAGACTCAGAGGTGCCACAACTGGTTCGACCTCTTTTCGTGGTGCGCACACTGCAACCACTTAACCGAATCTCACATTCAGTCCCTGAGGCGCCACTACTGGCTCGACCTCGTTTGTCAGCGTGGCGACCGCTTTCGGCCCCAACTGACCGGGCATCACTCTCATTATCAGCCCCACCTGACCGGTCATCTCGGCCAGGGTCATCCTTCCCACCTGTCCGACGATTGCTCTCATCTCGCTGGCCTTCGACAGCTTCAGGTATTTCAACTTTATCGACGTAAGCCAACGCTGCACAACCAAACGTTCGCGCTGCACCATACTATTGTGTCGCGGAGAGTGCTGAAGAACAGCACTCAAGCGTCATCTGCAAACTGACGCGGATTCTTCGCGTGCCCGAACTTCTCCCTCAGATCAAGCGCTTGCGTATCGTAATGAAACACATCCAGCGGGAGGATATATCGCAAACCTTCACGTTTTTCACTGTCTGGAAGAGGGCGACAAGGTGCCCAAATGAGCAGATGATGTTCTACTGCTGCTGCAGTGCCTCGATGACTAATCCCCTACATTCGATGCCAAATACTAACATTCCACCTTACGTGCTGTCGCTACTGGGCCGGCAGGGCACGAGTGCAGACATACAAAGTCAAGAAGATAGATAGTTGACGGGTCGCGAGTGATAAACGAGACGGTCCGCCTCACGTCTGTCAATGCACTCAGTATGATTGCTCTCAACTTTCGTCGCCGTCTGCAACAATACGTGCAATTCCGGTACGCTCCAAAAGCAAGCTGCAGCCCACGTATCACCAGACCAAGAAGCTTGTGGATAGCTATTATCGAGTTTGGACGGTACCATAGCCCGACGAGGAGGGCAACCCCAATGGTAACATGGTCAAGTTGTGGACCGAATGGGACTCAACTGCAGATCCTCTCGAGCTTGAGCTGCGCCAGTGGCTCGGTATCCGTCCATGGCAATGGCGTATTCGCGAACACAGCGGGCACTTTGTGTGCAAGCCGCACGATATGCTTGTATTCATGGAGATATTCGTCGACAGTTACACAAAGGCGAAAAGGTGAAGCTGTACTCAATATTGCCAGTGTCTTGAACTTACCAGGCGGTCACATCAAGCTAAACGTGAGCACGCTTCACAGCTTTTCCGCTCACGTCATTGATGGACCGAAAATAAAGGAGTTTGGGGAAGTTGAACATGGCTCGTACAAAGGAAAAGAGAGATGACCGGCTCATGTTTTCTGAAAAAGCGTTTCATAAGAACAAGTCTCTCGTAATGCGAGCTGTGTTCGACATTGCTCGGCTCGAGACACAGAAACAATATTTTGTGGACAAAGTAAAGACGAACGGCTATGCAGCCTCGGTGACAATAAAGCGCCCAGTGACGACGCGGTGGGTAGTGGTGGTCTCGAAGAAGGCTAAACCAAAAAAGAGCAAGAAGAGCGATGGTGCTGCTCATCCAAGCAAGCCGACACCACCGATACCCGAGGAACTGTCACCAAGTGAAGCGTTCAGCAAGGAATTGTTCAAACTTAGATATGATTACACCCCGAAGTACTCACTGCCATTGATCGAGGAATGGGTAGCCTGGCCACAGCAGTGACGGTCGGATGCGCAAAAATCGCCGCGAAAGAGTATCGCAAATCTCGACTTGCGAATACCGACACATGTCCCAAGAATGACTTTCAAGCCTACCACAAAAACCTGAAGAAGCGCGAACCCTGGTATGCGGACGTGCGGCGTGCCATGCCCTCGTTTAAGACGGCCAACCACAAGACTTACTTCTCCAGATTGCAGTTCTTGTGGTCGCGATTGAGATTCTTGCTCGCGTTCCCCGCGAGTCAAGCATCTCTCAGGAGGAGGTTTACGCAAGACCGCGGCAAGAAAAGGATCACTTGTGCCAAGACCCAGCAAGCAACTCTGCATCGCCTATGGCGACTTGAGGCGGCGAGATGGCATCAAGGGGCATCCCATGGGCCCGGTCAAAATGCTGTGTCAAGGCGCTCAAGAAACGGGTGACCGTAGTGCCAATGGACGAGTACCGAACTGGCATCACGTGTCCCTGCTACCACCAGTGCCTCAAGCAAGCCAGACTGTTTATACAGCTCAAGAGGAAGGAAGACAAAAGGCATTAGGACGAAAGCAACCCCGTCCAAGAGGGAGGCGAAGGAGATCGCGGAGATGCAGAAGTTTTGTAGTCTCGCGCTCACAGACAAAAAGATCGTACTCAAGTGCGCCAAAAAAGGCTTGCGCTGTGTGAATAGCCGCCGCCAAGCCAACCTCTGGGTTCGAGACGTTAATGCTGCGAGGAACATGCCAGAGCTACTACGCAGCGGGCTGGAGGGCAAGCATGGTGCAAGGCGACTGAGAGCATTCAGCGCGGACAATAACACACGAACGACTGAAACAGCGGTGGATGGAAAGCCTTGCAGTGTACGTGTTGCAGGATGTGCGTAGCCAGCCACTCCAAGGAAAAAAATCCTTAACCGAGTGGATATCCACTCAGTTGTCCCCAGCTAACGTCACCAGGAGTGAAAGTAAATGATTTCTATGTGTCCATATTTTTAGCATGCGACACAATTTAATTCAACATGTTGAGCTCCTCACTTTCGAATGAGCATTGCAATGCCAAAGAAGCAATCAGCAAAATATAAAAACTACGGGACAGCACCGTTCGTACTGGAAGCCTCGGACATCAGCGCGGCAAAGTCGTTCGAATTGCTGCGAGAGGACGCGCCGATATCGCCTGCCGACCCTCGCCATGAGATCTATGGAGTTGCCCAAGACGGAAAGCTTAACATCGGAGTCGACCTTAGCAAAACCAAAAACTATTCGAAAGCGATGCAAACACACAGGCTTTCAGTTGTACGTGAATTCCAGTAGTGGATACAACGCGAAGTATCGGTGTAAGAAGCTCAACAGCCAGCAATTCATCGACCCCGACTTGTCGTTTATTGACTCCTCGTGCCCATTCTTTATAAACACCTCCGGCAAAGAAGGAGATCATCTAAAACACGTTCATTTGTACGACGTATTCTTTGTTGCAACTTGTAAAGATTACAACAAGCAGATGCAACAAGCGTTTGCACTAGCATTAATACCGAAAGAATCTCAAGACCGTTGGACGTGGTTTTTAACACTAGTAAAAGCAAGTCTCGTCTCACTTCAGGCGTTTACTGCTGTCTCTGATCGACAACAAGGCTTGCTCAACGCGGTCACCGAAGTGTTTGCTCAGGCGGGGCATCGTTACTGCTTGGTGGACACCAAGCGCAACATCACCGAGACAAGAGCACTCACTAGCCAATAAAAAAGCTGAAATGGCAAATAGTGATTGCGAAATGACTTCAAACTCTTCTACAAAGATTTAGCTTCAACCACCTTCAACCTGTATTTCATGAAGATATGTGAACGAGCGTCTGAAATAAGACAAAACATTGCCACCTGGGCCCATGATTTCGGCGTAGAATCACTCGTGCCGTTTTTGAGGGCTCGACGTACGCAATTTTCAATTGCTAGCGAAATGTGTAAGCAAATTCCATGCACAAAAAGCTCATACATAATTCGCTTTCTCAGCCCAATCCGCCAAGTGGGATTTATACATCCCTGGAGGAACGTGAACCTTCCTGATGCCGAGTGCACCTGCATGAATTGGCAAGACTTCGAATTTCCGTGTATGCATTGCAGTTTGCGCCACGATAGCCCATGGAAAACGACTCGACACTTCGTATGATCCTGACAGACTCTCTATCCGACACTTCGGAGACTTCTACTCGCTGCAGTTTATTCCGCTTCCCCTCGATGGCGATTTTCCCCAGATACCATAGTCACGGCACCCCGTCGTCGAAGTTTCAACGCCTGATAAAAGCTCACGCGGAATGAAGCCCGGGCCAAAAGTGAAACACAAACGCAGAAGAACTAAAGGAAGCAATTAGGAATAGCAGATCAATGCCTTTTGTTTGATAGTGGCATCCATTCCGTTGGTTGCTTCTTGCTTTGCCTGCTTGATGTGCATTGTCGCTGGCCGTGCTTCGCGTCGTTCGTTTAACACGAAATCCTGCCAGGATGTGCGACGACATTTTCGTGTCCTTGGCCTTCTGTTTGGTGCTACAGCTGTACTCGCTGCTTCCCTAGATGTCTCGATGTTACGGCAAGTTTGCCAGCGGAATGCTGTACGGCATGCGGTCGTAGTTCTGGTTGACACCAAGTCTCGGGTCGCCCCTGCAGCACAGCACGTCTTCAACATCCATACCATCTCGACTGCAAGTCCCAGCATAACGAACTTACTCTCGCGGAGGCAGCAGCACCTCCTGCTCCCTGTAGAGTCTGCCGGGCGTCCGCACCGCCAGCAGCGTGGCATTTTGCGTGCAGTTGGTGGATCCTGGGCAGCAGTTGTCGACGCACGGCGAGCCGGGCGTGTCCACGGACGTGACCGCGAACACCTCGGGCCTCGTGTCGCCTCTCGGCGTGAGGTCTCCGGCACGGAAATTGCAGTAGCCGTCCTTGCAGTACCCCCGCCGCGAGCAGAACGCCGCCACATCCACGCGCTGCTTCAAGCTGCAGCCGACGCGCACAAGACACTGCCCGAGCTTGCTACCAAATCGGCCGCGCACGAACGCCAAGCAGAGGTCAGGTTGGCGCCTGCACAAGACCATTGCAAGCAGCTCGCGCACCTGTAGCACGGGCACAGGTAGCGACTCGGGTCCTTGTACTGGTCGAGGCAGTTCATCCGACACGCCTCCACCTGCTGGGCCGCGCAGCCTGCGTGAATGACACACCACGTCCAAGCCGGTCAGCCATCGCCAAGAACGCTTCCACGCAGAGTTCCCGAGTGTCTCGCAGCGAGCACCCACCAGAGGCGACCAGCTTGACCTGGGGCAGCGCCACCTGGGCAAGGGGCAGCGTCATCATCCGAGCAGAGAAGGGCGTGAGTACGCCAACACCAGAGCGACAAGCGGACGAACGGCAGGAAAGGAAAGCAGGAGCGAGCTGTGCCCGACCGTCAACAACAAGCAGCCTCTTACCTGCGCCAACGTGGCCAGCGACAGCGTGTATATCGCCAGCAAGACCGCCAGCAGCACCGCCATCGAGCGAGAAGAGCTGCGGCGCCGCATCGGGACGGAGACAATCTTTTTCTGGAGCACACACCGAGCCAAATGGGCCCCATGTTGCAGTCCCGCTGTGTGTGGACGAAGACGTGCGTACAGCAGCGAGCTTCCTGAGCGTAATACATACGCTGCCGCTGACAAGAGCAAGGAGCAGAGGGAGCAGAGGGAAGGCTTGGCCTGCTGGCTGGCTGGCGGCTCTGCGCTGCCAAGTGCAAGCTAGCCGCACCGAGCGAGCGCTTGCTGGAAGCGTTCTGCATTGACTGCGAATGCGACGACTGCAACGCGCTGACAGAAACGTCAACTGGTTGGTTCCGAGATTTCGCCTGCAGTTCGATCCAGCGACTAAGACCATTTGCCAAGCTGGCTGCTGCACTGGCAAGAACGCCCCGATCGGCGTCGGCCGAACTCGAGCAGCGAGCCGAAGAGAGCCAAGCTGGTCCTGCGGCTGGAGTCGGTCGGGCTTATTACACACGTGATTTTACGTTTTTCTGCCCATACAAATCCACCCACTAACAATCCGGGGGTGGAGGCGGTCGCACACAAGCGGTCGCAGACGTCGCACACAACTCAACCGACCTCGAAGCGCGCAGGTCGAACCGACGTCCCCGCCCCTGATAGAGACCAGCCCGACCGCCATGGAGACTTTCGGCCGCACGCCCAAGCTGCACGACGAGGTGCCGGCGCTGAGCTGGCTCTTCCCCTTCAAGTATGAGCGCGACTGGGTACGTTTAACAGCTCGCCGCAGCCTTGCACCGAGCCTCGCTTGCTGACCAACACACTCGCAGGACATCTCGTGGGAGCCAGGCTTCTGCAAGGACTCGATCCCCATGGCCGTCGCGCTCTGCGGCGCCTACATCGTGTTGTGCTTCGTCGGCCGCCGCGTCATGCGCGACCTCAAGCCCTTCAACCTCAAAGTGTACGTGGCAGCTGCGAAAGCGGACGTTCCAACGAACTAATATTTGCGTACCTTGACGACTGCAGTCCGCTGGCGCTGTGGAACTTGGGGCTGGCCACGTTCAGCGCCATCGGCGCGTCCCGCACAGTGCCGTTCCTCATCAACACCATCTACCGCCGCGGCGTGTACCACTCGGTGTGCGCACCTCCGACGCCACACTACGGCCACGGCCCCGTGGCGCTCTGGGTGATGCTCTTCATCTTCTCCAAGGTGCCGGAGCTCGTGGACACGGCCTTCATCGTGCTGCGCAAGAAGCCGCTCATCTTCCTGCACTGGTACCACCACATCACCGTGCTGCTCTTCTGCTGGCACGCCTTCGGAACGCTCTCGGCCAGGTACGCGGCGCACTACACTGGATGTTGCTTCTGGTGGTGACGTCTGACTGTTTTCTGTCAACTTGCTGCTGCAGCGGTCTGTACTTTGTGGCCATGAACTACTCGGTGCACGCCATCATGTACTTTTACTACTTCCTGACGGCGTGCGGCTTCCGTCCGCGCTGGGCGCGTCTCGTGACGATCTTCCAGCTGAGCCAGATGGGCGTGGGAGTGGCGGTCTGCGGCTTGAACGTCTACTACATGAAGCAGGGCACCGCGTGCAGCATCGACCCGGACAACCTCAAGTGGGCCATCATCATGTACTCGAGCTACTTTGCGCTCTTCCTCAAGTTCTTCATCGAGCGCTACCTGCTGCGCGGCACCAAGAAGCCTGCCGCAGCAAGCGCCAAGAAGACGCAGTAACCCGCCGCGAGCAGTGTACTTGAAGTAGTAGCCTAAGAAGAATCGCATCCACCAGTTTTTCCACCACGCTCCATTTCTGCCGTGGTCACACGTCGAGCGGTGCCGGACGGCGACTACAAGCGGCAGGAAAGATCGATGGCTGCATCTGACGTTTAGACCGCGATTTGTGTGACATCTTCAAGCGACGTCATGAGAGCGCGTCATCCTGCACATGTCTCACAGTGCGGACGTGGCCGGGCCATCCATCACCTCAGACAAGTTGCCTTTTGTGTGACAGTCAAGTTTTGCACCAGATTTTCTAGCTCTAGGGGCTAAACTAGAGCGGGCGCGTCTGTATCCGACTGGGAACCAACTGAAGCGCGGGGCTTACGAAGCGCTTGCAGTTGCATCTGTCAGCAGCACAGCCAGCGTGAGGCGCCCAAACTCAACAAACTAAGGAAACTAACTAACTACGACACCACACGTACTTGACGCCGATCCAGTTCCACGAGCCCAGCTTGGCCTTACAGGCTGGGCACAGCAGCTTGCCGTCGTTATTCCTAATAAAATTCGCGTCTGTCGCCATCCATTGCATGGGCTCTACGAAAATGCCAGCACAAGCGCCTCTTGAAGCTGGTCCCCTGTGGTCTAACTGCAAAGCCAATCGCAGAGTAAGAGCGCAGCAACATGCCAAGCCAACTCGAGTAACTTCCGCACCTGGTTTCTCGTCGTGCACAGCACATAATTGCACTTGCGGCAGCAGAGCGAGCTGCCTGGACGCGCAAGCTGCGGAACTGCAACAACGTCTGCAACTCCAGTTTTCAAGCGCTGCTGGTTCGCCATCATCGTCCGCAATTCGGCGTGTGCAGGTGTGACCCCATGATGTCGGCGTCATTCTGCATCCGCTGGAATAGTTCCAGCTGCCGCAAGAAGCCAAGGTTGATGGCGATACACGGGCGAGCTTGCTGCACATGGTCGTATGCCTCGAGCAGCGTCATGTTCTTGGTGCGCATGAGGAAAGCCACGCAAATGGCGGCGCTACGAGACTGGCCGTAGACGCAATGCACGAGTACTGCACTTGGAGCGTCGCCTCTGTTCAAATGGCGCTCCAGAAACTCGATGCAGCGGCCAAAGTGGGGCAGCAGCAGCTCGTCCTCCATATCCAGAATGTCAATCTCCAACACTTCACAGAGCTGCACAACAACAAATGCAGATAATGTTACTATTAGCACAATAAGCACGATGAATATAGATGACCTTTGCAGCGAGATTGCCAGTCCCCAACGCCACGATTGCCTCGATCCTGTTCGTCTCTAGGAATGATGCATCCTGTATTGGATGGTTAGGCATTTCAAGTTGCGTTCGGCGTTTGCAGGCCGTACCTGCGCAGCGCCAGCTTCTCCCAAGAACAAGGACAAGTCGCAGATGCGTGCCGCTGTGGGGAAGCCCTCCAGTAGCGGGTGGCGCTGCTGGCGCTGCAGCAGCAGCGTCACGATGGCGCTTTCCTCCATCGGAAACGTCTCGAGACACAAATATTTTGTACGGATCGCTGGTATAGTAAGCCCCAAAAGTATGCATCTATAATCAATCCAAGTCAACGTTTGTCTCACTTGGCGCGTCATCGCTGCGTATCTATGCAAAACCGCTCCTTGAAGCTACCGTATCTTGTGGTGTCCACACTCCGCTCACTTGCGAATCTGCCCACCAAGATGAAGATCGCCTTCTTCTCCACGCACAGCTACGACATCGAGTCCTTCACGCGCATCGCGCAGGAGGACGGCGTGACTCCCACGCATGAAATTGCCTTCTTCACGCCGCGACTGGACGCCACGTCGGCGGTACTGGCCGAGGGTTGCGAGGGCGTCTGCATCTTCGTGAACGACGTGGCCGACGAGGCCACACTGCGCGCCTTGCACGCCGGCGGCACCCGCGTCATGTTCCTGCGCTGTGCCGGCTTCGACATGATCGACCTTAAGGTGGCCAAGGAGCTGGAGATGCCAGTGATTCGTGTGCCGGCCTACTCGCCCTACGCCGTGGCGGAGCACGCGGCTGCTCTGATGATGACGCTGAACCGCAAGATCCACCGCTCGTACAACCGCACGCGCGAGCAGAACTTCCGTCTAGCAGGGCTGCTGGGCTTTGACGTTCACGGCAAGACGATCGGCGTGGTGGGCACGGGCAAGATCGGCGCTTTGTTTGCTCGTATTGCTGCTGGCTTCGGTGCCAAGGTGCTGGGCTATGACGTGGTGCAGAACCCGGAGGCGCTGAGCTACGGCGTCGAGTACGTGAGCCAGGACGAGCTCTGGGCCCGTTCGGACATCATCTCGCTGCACTGCCCGCTGTTCCCGTCGACGAAGCACACGATCAACGCCGAGAGCATCGCCAAGATGAAGGACGGTGTGATGCTCATCAATACCAGCCGCGGTGGTTTGATCGATACCGAAGCGCTTGTGAAGGGCCTGAAGAGCGGCAAGATTTCCGCCGTTGGTTTGGACGTGTTCGAGGGCGAGGGTGACTACTTCTACTCGGACCGCTCGGGCGCCATCATCGCCGACGAGACTCTTGCTCGCCTGTTCACCTTCCCGAACGTAATTATTACCGGCCATCAGGCCTTCTTCACCAAGGAGGCTTTGGACAACATTGGCCACACCACCATGAACAACATCAAGGCGTACGTGGCGAAGGAACCTTTGGCGAACGAGGTCAAGTGAACGCCTCCGGTGCTCCGAAGTAAGCTGTAATTTGCTGCTTCCATCACTCGAGAATGAAAGTTATGAGATCAACACATTTGCAAAGAGATCTTACTTCGTTTGGTAGTACAACTAGTTTCCTTCATCCTTTGCAAGTATGAACATCAACACTTTCTCGGGTCTCAACAACTACACGAAGAGTTTTACTTGACTTCGTTGACGAATGCCTCCTTGGCCGCGTACGCCTTGACATTGGCGAACGTCGTCAGGGCAATGTTGTCCAGGGCCTCCTTGGTGAAGAAGGCCTGGTGGCCCGTAATCAGCACGTTCGGGAACGTGAACAGACGCGCCAGCGTATCGTCGGCGATGATGGCGCCTGAGCGGTCCGAGTAGAAGTAGTCGCCCTCGCCCTCGAACACGTCGAGACCCACCGAGCCGATCTTGCCACTCTTCAGGCCGTCCACGAGCGCCTTGGTGTCGATCAAACCACCGCGGCTCGTATTGATGACCATCACACCGTCTTTCATCTTGGCGATGCTCTCGGCGTTGATCGTGTGCTTCGTCGACGGGAACAGCGGGCAGTGCAGCGAGATGATGTCCGAACGGGCCCAGAGCTCGTCCTGGCTCACGTACTCGACGCCGTAGCTCAGCGCCTCCGGGTTCTGCACCACGTCATAGCCCAGCACCTTGGCACCGAAGCCCGCAGCAACACGAGCAAACAAAGCGCCGATCTTGCCCGTGCCGACTACTCCAATGGTCTTGCCGTGGATATCAAACCCCAAAAGACCCGACAGACGGAAGTTTAGTTCACGCGTGCGGTTGTACGAGCGGTGGATCTTGCGGTTCAATGTCATCATCATGGTCACTGCGTGCTCAGCGACGGCGTAGGGCGAGTAGGCCGGCACGCGGAGCACCGGCATGCCCAGCTCCTTGGCCACCCTGAGGTCGATCATGTCGAAGCCGGCACAGCGCAGGAACATGACGCGGGTGCCGCCAGCGTGCAAGGCGCGCAGTGTGGCCTCGTCAGCGACGTCGTTGACGAAAATGCAGACACCTTCGCAGCCCTTAGCCAGCTTGGCCGAGTCCTTGTCCAGACGCGGAGAAAGGAAGACTAGCTCGTGCTTGGGGGTGATTCCTTCCTGCTTGGCAATACGCTGCATCGACTCGATGTCGTAGCTGTGTGACGAGAAGAAGGCGATCTTAAGGGCCATGGCTGTGGTGGTGGTGGTTTGGTGGGTGAGGGTGTTCTCAGCAAAAGAATAATGAACGACAAGGACCAGGACTCGAAGACCAGCACCTTGCCTCCCTTCCTGCCCTGGGGCTCCAGCAAGGGAACTTCTAGCTGACGAGGCAGCTACGCACACGCCCTCGCCGTGGCAGTGGCGCTTGGAGCCAAGTTATCCATCATTGTTGCTCATTTCTAGTGCTCCAGATACCGCAAACTTCAACGTGTTGGTTGGCCCTCGTCTCACGTCAGCGTTGGCTGGTGTTCACAGAACTGAAGTTGAGCTCACCAAGCAGTGCGCTCTGTGTGGAGATTATCTCTTCGGTCGCAGAGCAGCCTCGATTTCGTTCAAACAGAGCACCGTCATAAACCGATCGTGTCTTCCTTGAATGTCGTGACTCCATGCCTATCGACTGTAGAGACCGGTGCTGGTCCAGCAGCCGAATGCACGCTACGTTTCCTCTGACGACTGCAACTCGTTGCCGTTTACAACCAACTCATCCTAGCATACCCAACATTTCCGGCACTACCGTCGTCTCCACAGGTTCCTCGCTCGGGCTCCACCGTCGAATGCCCGACGTCCAGTGTTCGGCATGTGTCAGAACTCAGCACGAGCGTCGTCTGCATGAGCTGCCAAAGACCTCAAGTTGCCATGGACACGAGGCGAAGCTGACCGCCTAGATCACCTCGGACGCCGACTGTGGGCACGTCAACAGCATCATCCGCCCGCGCCACGAGAGCATTCCGCTTCAAGGCACTCATGCCGCAGTTATGCGCACTCATCTGGTCCAAAGACACGGCCTCGCCATGCAAATTCCTCGCGAACGTCCGCGTGGGCATTAGCGAAAGCGCCAACTCCTCTCAAGCAGAAGCTCTTCGACCCAAGCACCATGCTGCAGCGCATCGCCACTTTCGCGCGCCGCCAACCGCTGACCGCGACACGCCACTGGTTGCCGGCACTCGCCCAGCGCGAATTCGGCTCCAGCGCCAACCCCGCAAGGGAATGCGCATCGGCTTCTTCTCGGCCCACAACTACGAAATTGGTGCGCTGAAGTCCCTGGCGAAGCATGCCGGCGTGACCAAAGACAACGAACTAGTGTGAGTGTCTGCAGTGTATTTGACCTCTGCTTCGAAAACAAGTAATAGTGATTGATCTCTTGGCAGGTTCTTCTCGAACCGATTGACACAGCAGACCACGCAGCTGGCTGAGAACTGCGAAGCGGTTTGCATCTTCGTGAACGACGTGGCGGATGCTGTGGCGTTGCGCAGAGTACGAAGTTGTTGTTGGGATGAAGTAGATATGAAGTCAAATGCTAACACTCCGGATTTCTTTCGATGTTGCTGCAGCTGTACGATCGAGGCACGCGCGTCTTGTTCCTGCGCTGCGCAGGTTTCGACATGGTCGATTTGTCTGTCGCCAAAGAACTGAACATGCCGGTGATCCGCGTGCCGGCCTACTCGCCCTATGCTGTGGCTGAACATGCTGTTGCGCTCATGATGACTCTGAACCGCAAGACGCACCGCGCTTTCAACCGCACCCGTGAAATGAACTTCCGCCTCACAGGCCTGTTGGGGTTCGATATGAACGGCAAGACGGTGGGTGTCATTGGCACGGGCAAGATTGGTGCCATCTTCGCGCGCATCTGCCGCGGCTTCGGCTGTCGAGTGCTCGCGTACGATGTCCATGAGAACCCCGAGGCGCTGAGCTACGGCGTCGAGTATGTGAGTCAGGACGAGATCTGGAAGCAGGCCGACATCATCTCGCTCCACTGCCCGCTCTTCCCGAGCACCAAGCACGTGATCGACGCCGAAAGCATTTCCAAGATGAAGGACGGTGTCATGTTGATCAACACCAGTCGAGGTGCTCTTATCAACACGGAAGCTCTCGTCGAAGGTATCAAGTCGAACAAAATCTCTTCCGTGGGGCTGGACGTGTTCGAGGGCGAGCAAGGTTACTTCTACTCGGACCGTTCGGGCGAGATCATCGCCAACGACATGCTCGCTCGGCTCTTCACGTTCCCGAATGTGGTCATCACGGGCCACCAGGCCTTCTTCACAGAGGAGGCTCTGGACAACATTGCGCGCACAACTATCGACAATATCGCGGCGTACATCGCGAATGAGCCTCTCGAGAATGAGGTCAAAATGTGAGGCGTAGCAAATAGTCCGAGTCCATTCCAGCAACTATTTCTTTATCATGCGTCGCCAACTGGTCAAAATCAAAATGAAGTTCCTGCTCCTGGATCTAATCGGCGGGATTACATGTACACCGGCATCCACCCTGCATACTCGCTGCGACAGCAAGTGAAAGAGTTAATGCGCGTTTATATGTTTTTGTTTTTTCTGCTTTAACATCGTGAGTCACGATCGACAAGTGAATGGCCACGCCGCGATGCACTCAACAGCCCGCAAAACGACGAGCTTGGACGAAACTATGAACGGAATAATGGTTGCGGTGCTAATGCTTCACATACACAAGTCCGCTCGATCCTACATGAACACTCAGCAGCTCTAGAGATTTCCATTTGGGAAGCATCGTAACTGCGAAGTTAATGCACTAACAAGGTAAATCGCAACGACGACTGCATGCGTGTTAGTGTACATGTGCTCCGGGTGCGACCGCTAGCGATGGTTGCTGTGCTCCCGTGCGTCTTGGTGCTAACTTGACCAAGCTCTGCGGACCGCGAATCGTGGCCAGCGCTTTAACCCGGTAACTGCCGTCCAAAACCATTTCGGGTCTCTTATTTCGCCATTCGAGCTGCCGCTGCAGCCTCCGTTAGCCCGCGCACATTCCCCACGCAGGCAGCAGAACTACCAGCAAAAGACAAACCAACACGCCATCTCGTCTAAACAGAAATGTATTTACGTATGATACTATCTGGCGCACCGAACGCCACGGGCGAAGCGGCCTCTTTACTTGACCTCGTTCACCAGCGGCTCCTTCGCCACATACGCCTTGATGTTGGCGAACGTCGTCAAGGCAATGTTGTCCAGAGCCTCCTTGGTGAAGAAGGCCTGGTGGCCCGTGATCAGCACGTTCGGGAACGTGAACAGACGCGCCAGCGTATCATCGGCGATGATGGCGCCCGAGCGGTCCGAGTAGAAGTAGTCGCCCTCGCCTTCAAAGACGTCCAAACCAACGGCGGAAATCTTGCCGCTCTTCAGGCCGTCCACGAGCGCCTTGGTGTCGATCAGACCGCCGCGGCTCGTGTTGATGATCACGACGCCCTCCTTCATCTTGGCGATGCTCTCGGCGTTGATCGTGTGCTTCGTCGACGGGAACAGCGGGCAGTGCAGCGAGATGATGTCGGCGCGCTGCCACATCTCGTCCAGCGACACGTACTCGACACCGTAGCTCAGCGCCTCCGGGTTCTGCACCACGTCGTAGCCCAGCACCTTGGCACCGAAGCCAGCGGCGATGCGGGCGAACAGCGCACCGATCTTGCCCGTGCCCACCACGCCGATCGTCTTGCCGTGCACGTCGAAGCCCAGCAGGCCCGACAGACGGAAGTTCTGCTCGCGCGTGCGGTTGTACGAGCGGTGGATCTTGCGGTTCAGCGTCATCATGAGCGTCGCGGCGTGCTCCGCCACGGCGTACGGCGAGTAGGCCGGCACGCGCGTCACGGCCATGCCCAGCTCCTTGGCCACCTTGAGGTCGATCATGTCGAAGCCGGCGCAGCGCAGGAACATGGCCTTGGTGCCGTTGGCGGCCAGCACACGCAGAGCGGCCTCGTCGGCCACGTCGTTCACGAAGATGCAGGCGGCCTCGCAGCCGGCGGCCAGCTTGGCCGAGTCCTTGTCCAGACGCGGCGCGAAGAAGACGAGCTCGTGCTTGGGGTGATGCCCTCCTGCTTGGCGATGCGCTCCATCGACTCGATGTCGTAGCTGTGCGACGAGAAGAAGGCGATCTTGAGGGCCATGGTGGTGGTGGTGTGGTGGTGGATTGGGGTGTTGTGTTCCTGGCAAAAGGAAGAATGAGAGACGTCATCCGCCCCCACGCGAATCTTGCGTGGCTGCTGCTTGGGCTCGGCGCCACCCTCGATGGCTCATCGGACTGGACGTCACAGCCGGGCCGTCTCTCGGCGCATAAGCCAAGCTGCTTTGCCGTCAAGCATAGAGATGCATGCGAAGCCTCGGCCGCCGCGGTAGCCTTGAGCTGAGGAGCAAACGAACCTGAGACTTGAGAAGCTCGAAAACTGAGGCAGACGGGCCAGCTGCGCGTGTTTCTGCATTTTGACGCTGCTTGGTCGAGGTGGACGTTTCTTGACACGGTTGTAGTACCGTGAGACGCAGAACTGGAAGCCGCGGCTCAATTCGCATCGTGTGCTGACTGTGGGGCGACGCGATCAATCACTTGTGGGGCTTTTTACTAAACGACACCAGCTGGCTGAACAGCAGAGGACGCTTGCTAAACGACTCGACTTGCGAGCCGCGAGCATAGCGAAGGCTGTTAAAACTTTGGAGCTTTTGAGTCGGAGGCGGAACGATGCCATGCCACGGGCGCCGTGGCAATCGCGCAGAAATATAAACACGCGGCGATCGAGCTGACGTGGCCAGGGAAACTACTCGCCGAACTAAAATGCTGGCGGGGCCCAGAAGGTCCCGCGTCTGAGTAAGCGACCAGGCCTCATGATATCTCTGCGCTCAAAGGACGTTCGCGGCGCGGACGCGTATCGACAATTGGTTTTCCTCGCCTGGGCGCGGAGTTTTGCGTCGAGTTTGGACCTTCGACGCCGGCACCACCGCTGTTGCTGCTGCTGCTGCTGTTGCTGCTGTGACTGATCCGGATGTGCTTGTCTGTTTAAAGGTGCTGCTGCTGGTGGAGGCGGCCGTCTCTGCGTAGATCTTTCCAGGCGAAATGATAATTTCATACCACAATAGTTCAACCGTATTCGAATGGTGGCAAGAAGCGCATGAAAAAATATCGCTACCAATGTGGACCTCTGGGTGGAAAGGAGAAAATGGCATCCTTGCTCCAGTTATAGTTGCTGCAGGAAACTCTCTTGGCGTTGTAAGCAACAGTGAAGTCGATTTAATCTAGATTATCACTGTCTTGATCAAGACTGCGTGTAAATTTGCATGAATAGTTTAGTTCTTGGAGTGATTGCGCTGGATGACATTGCTATAGGGAGCCAAACAGCGATACCTGGCTATCGGGTGTCTTATTTTCTTTTGTATTGTTCAAATTCGAATGGCGGCCAGCGAGAATGTCGTCACCGCCTTTTCCAACCAACCGGGCATCAACTGGAGACTCTCCGATCCTGAAGCAAACCGGCTGGTACATCTTAAAAGAGCGACACGTAGCGAGTCGCATGATATCCACGCTTCAAATGCGTTTGGGCTGCACTGTGTGTGTGAACATTTCTCCTGGAAAGATCTACGCAGAGACGGCCGCCTCCACCAGCAGCAGCACCTTTAAACAGACAAGCACATCCGGATCAGTCACAGCAGCAACAGCAGCAGCAGCAGCAACAGCGGTGGTGCCGGCGTCGAAGGTCCAAACTCGACGCAAAACTCCGCGCCCAGGCGAGGAAAACCAATTGTCGATACGCGTCCGCGCCGCGAACGTCCTTTGAGCGCAGAGATATCATGAGGCCTGGTCGCTTACTCAGACGCGGGACCTTCTGGGCCCCGCCAGCATTTTAGTTCGGCGAGTAGTTTCCCTGGCCACGTCAGCTCGATCGCCGCGTGTTTATATTTCTGCGCGATTGCCACGGCGCCCGTGGCATGGCATCGTTCCGCCTCCGACTCAAAAGCTCCAAAGTTTTAACAGCCTTCGCTATGCTCGCGGCTCGCAAGTCGAGTCGTTTAGCAAGCGTCCTCTGCTGTTCAGCCAGCTGGTGTCGTTTAGTAAAAAGCCCCACAAGTGATTGATCGCGTCGCCCCACAGTCAGCACACGATGCGAATTGAGCCGCGGCTTCCAGTTCTGCGTCTCACGGTACTACAACCGTGTCAAGAAACGTCCACCTCGACCAAGCAGCGTCAAAATGCAGAAACACGCGCAGCTGGCCCGTCTGCCTCAGTTTTCGAGCTTCTCAAGTCTCAGGTTCGTTTGCTCCTCAGCTCAAGGCTACCGCGGCGGCCGAGGCTTCGCATGCATCTCTATGCTTGACGGCAAAGCAGCTTGGCTTATGCGCCGAGAGACGGCCCGGCTGTGACGTCCAGTCCGATGAGCCATCGAGGGTGGCGCCGAGCCCAAGCAGCAGCCACGCAAGATTCGCGTGGGGGCGGATGACGTCTCTCATTCTTCCTTTTGCCAGGAACACAACACCCCAATCCACCACCACACCACCACCACCATGGCCCTCAAGATCGCCTTCTTCTCGTCGCACAGCTACGACATCGAGTCGATGGAGCGCATCGCCAAGCAGGAGGGCATCACCCCAAGCACGAGCTCGTCTTCTTCGCGCCGCGTCTGGACAAGGACTCGGCCAAGCTGGCCGCCGGCTGCGAGGCCGCCTGCATCTTCGTGAACGACGTGGCCGACGAGGCCGCTCTGCGTGTGCTGGCCGCCAACGGCACCAAGGCCATGTTCCTGCGCTGCGCCGGCTTCGACATGATCGACCTCAAGGTGGCCAAGGAGCTGGGCATGGCCGTGACGCGCGTGCCGGCCTACTCGCCGTACGCCGTGGCGGAGCACGCCGCGACGCTCATGATGACGCTGAACCGCAAGATCCACCGCTCGTACAACCGCACGCGCGAGCAGAACTTCCGTCTGTCGGGCCTGCTGGGCTTCGACGTGCACGGCAAGACGATCGGCGTGGTGGGCACGGGCAAGATCGGTGCGCTGTTCGCCCGCATCGCCGCTGGCTTCGGTGCCAAGGTGCTGGGCTACGACGTGGTGCAGAACCCGGAGGCGCTGAGCTACGGTGTCGAGTACGTGTCGCTGGACGAGATGTGGCAGCGCGCCGACATCATCTCGCTGCACTGCCCGCTGTTCCCGTCGACGAAGCACACGATCAACGCCGAGAGCATCGCCAAGATGAAGGAGGGCGTCGTGATCATCAACACGAGCCGCGGCGGTCTAATCGACACCAAGGCGCTCGTGGACGGCCTGAAGAGCGGCAAGATTTCCGCCGTTGGTTTGGACGTCTTTGAAGGCGAGGGCGACTACTTCTACTCGGACCGCTCGGGCGCCATCATCGCCGATGATACGCTGGCGCGTCTGTTCACGTTCCCGAACGTGCTGATCACGGGCCACCAGGCCTTCTTCACCAAGGAGGCTCTGGACAACATTGCCTTGACGACGTTCGCCAACATCAAGGCGTATGTGGCGAAGGAGCCGCTGGTGAACGAGGTCAAGTAAAGAGGCCGCTTCGCCCGTGGCGTTCGGTGCGCCAGATAGTATCATACGTAAATACATTTCTGTTTAGACGAGATGGCGTGTTGGTTTGTCTTTTGCTGGTAGTTCTGCTGCCTGCGTGGGGAATGTGCGCGGGCTGACGGAGGCTGCAGCGGCAGCTCGAATGGCGAAATGAGAGACCCGAAATGGTTTTGGACGGCAGTTACCGGGTTAAAGCGCTGGCCACGATTCGCGGTCCGCAGAGCTTGGTCAAGTTAGCACCAAGACGCACGGGAGCACAGCAACCATCGCTAGCGGTCGCACCCGGAGCACAAGTTCACTGCCAGGCCAGGCATCGTCCAAGGCGTTCAACTTCGCGGCTACGGTGATCCACAAAAGAAGTCACTTCAACAAGAAACTACTTCTCTTCACTAAACGATCTTAACTGGTACAAATACTTTTGAGGCGGGTGCAGCTGAGCGTAGAGAAATGCGTCCAAGCACCAAGGGCCGCGATGATCTTGAGCTCATTCTTCCTTTCGCCACGCAAGTACCAGCCCAAGAACTCCCCAAGATGAAGATCGCCTTCTTCTCCACGCACAGCTACGACATCGAGTCCATGGAGCGCATCGCCAACGAAGACGGCGTGACCCCCACGCACGAGATCGTCTTCTTCGTGCCGCGCCTGGACGCCACGTCCGCCGTTCTCGCAGACAAATGCGAGGGCGTCTGCATCTTCGTCAATGACGTGGCCGACGAAGCGGCGCTTCGAGCTCTGCACGCTGGCGGCACCCGCGCCGTGTTCCTGCGCTGCGCCGGCTTCGACATGATCGACCTCAAGGTGGCCAAGGAGCTGAGCATGGCCGTGACGCGCGTACCAGCCTACTCGCCCTACGCGGTAGCAGAGCATGCGGCTGCTCTGATGATGACGCTGAACCGCAAGATCCACCGCTCGTACAACCGCACGCGCGAGCAGAACTTCCGCTTGGCGGGACTGCTTGGGTTTGACGTGCATGGTCGCACTATTGGGGTGGTGGGCACGGGCAAGATCGGCGCTTTGTTCGCTCGTATTGCTGCGGGCTTTGGGGCTAAAGTGCTGGGCTACGACGTAGTGCAGAACCCGGAGGCTCTGAGCTACGGCTTGGAGTACGTCTCGCAAGACGAGATCTGGCAGCGTGCAGACATCATCTCGCTGCATGCGCCACTATTCCCCACCACCAAGCACATGATCAACGCCGAGAGCATCGCCAAGATGAAGAAGGGAGTGATGATCATCAACACCAGTCGTGGAGGACTGATCGACACCAAGGCCCTAGTAGAGGGACTGAAAAGTGGCCAGGTTTCTGCTGTGGGGCTTGATGTCTTTGAGGGTGAAGGAGAGTACTTTTACTCGGATTGCTCCGGCGGCATCATCGCCGACGAGACGCTCGCGCGTCTGTTCACCTTCCCGAACGTGATCATTACCGGCCACCAGGCCTTCTTCACCAAGGAGGCTCTGGACAACATCGGCCACACCACCATGAACAACATCAAAGCGTATGTAGCCAAGGAGCCGCTGGTGAACGAGGTCAAGTAAGGCAGTGGCAGTGCGTGTGCTCACCGCTGAAGCTTCATGATACCGCGTCAAAGCTAGTGCTGTCTTCGTTTGCATGGGTGGGCTTAATGAAATGCAGCATTGAATGCCAAGCATTGCGGAGGCTATTGCGTCTCCTAGACTCATCATATCTGCTACTTGAACAGGTCCAACGCACAGGGAGACGTATTGAATGGGCCCGCGTACGTGCTGCAGAAATGTCAACGCCTACGATGAACTCAGTTAATTGTTAGTCTACAGCCAAGGAGAAGCAATCCAAACCTCATCCTCTTGTTTAAAGTCGGAAGGCCAAGCTGCCATGGAGGAGGCAGTTTCTTGGCGATGCGCAGCAAAACGACATAGCTCTCTCCACCAAAAGCCTTGCGGTATCTTCTTGGCATTCATAGGAAGATTCAGACGAGCGGATTCCGCTGCAACAATCGTTTCCCACGCCGGATTGAGATACGAAAGCGTCCTGCAAGACGGAGAAGGAACATCCCCGACTCTAGAGGCGTAAGAACTGCACAAACAAGTTAGTATTTGCATCTGCGCAGTACACAGGAGAAGGCAACCTACCAAATTAAAGTTTTCGGAAGTCCGGTGAGTTGGTCACTGGCTTGAGCTTTCGTCCGTGCCTTTGAGTACAACGGCAGCAGCCGATCCGCCTGCAAAACGACCAGTTGGCATCAAATTCGAACCATTCATCTCATCCTTTTCATCGACAACTAACCTTCTCACGAAGCGCATTATTGTCCTGCATTTCATCGCTGAAGACTCCAATAAATGTGACCAATGGCCCTCTCGAGCTGTTGCGAATCACCACTTTCACATGCGCCTTCAATCTCGCCGCGAAGATCCGCGCAACATGATGCGTGTAGTTTGTGTCTCTCCTTCCCACGCACTCGGCCAACACGATCACACTCAACAGCTCGCTAGCATTCAGAGCTTTTCCTCCGTGTTTAAAGTACTCCGCCATAAGCGTCTCTCCCTGCAGCCAAGCTCCCTGCAGCAATTCTTCTTCTTGTCCAACCTCTGTCGACTCCAAATGGACGAATTCAAGTACGTCCCGCACAGGACGTCCGAAGATGAAGCGAGGGTCCGTCCAAAATCCGTTGACAATTGCGTCTACCACCTCCGCTTGCTTTGTAACAGCCACGCGCTGCTTGGAGACGTCCCAGTCGCGTAGATTCTGCTCCCCAAGCAACAGCAGCAGCGTCCTAAACACCGTCCGCAGCATCCTCCGCGTCATTGCGTTACTGGAGTCGCAGCCGTTGCACGGTTTTTCCGACGCAAACACCAGCAGGAAATTCAGAGAAGTCTTCTCGTAGACGACGGAGCGGTGTTTGGCCTCCAGATTCAACAGCTCCGCCGAGCTGTTGGAGTGCTGTGCAGCGTGATACAATGCGCTGACGACACCCACGACGGCACTAGGAGGCGTGGACACTAGACCATAAGTACGCACAAGCAACGGGATGCCGTCGTCGCTCACTAGGAGCAGCAGAGCGTCGGTGGGGATCGGCTCCGGCGTCTGCATCGCTTCAAGATTGACAACAGGCTCGGCACTCCCATTGGATGAAACGTAATTCTTTATGTCAAGGGAGCTAATTTCCTCTATCCATGCATTTTGTGTGGCCAACTCGCGCGGACAAAGAAGGCTTGTATGGACGCTAAAATTACTATAGAGCGATCTAAAACATAGAGGCACTCCACCAAACGACTGGGCATCACTAACAGCAACTGCTTGACCATGAGCTCGCAGCGAGGCAACGTGAAGAAGCGCGCGCCCAAGCACCAGAACACGTTCGCGTTCAAGCACAACCCCAAGTCAAAGAAGACGGAGCGCATCCTGTCCATGCCCATCCACGGCCTGTGCGAGAAGTGCCGCGCGCAGATCGAGTGGCGCAAGAAGTACCGCAAGTACAAGCCGCTCACGCAGCCAGGCTCCTGGTGAGTTGCAATCACTGCACTGCATTGCATTGTATCCGCTGACTAGGCTCTTGTTGCAGCATTTACTGCCACCAGAAGGCGGTGACGTCCGCCTACCACGCAGCGTGTGACCCTTGTGCCAAGGTGACCGAGACTTTATGCCTTTTACTGCGGGGGAAGTGTGCTGAACAATTGTGGCTTTATTGCTAGTCGAGAGACGTTTGCGCCAAGTGCTGCCAGAGCAAGGAGATCGTCGCGAGGTGCGGACTCTGCTGCTGGGTGGATGCTTTTGGAGACTCATTTTCTGCTGGTTTTGCCTGTTGCAGTGAGCAAGAGCTGGCGGCCGAGCACGAGAAGAAGGCGCAAGAGTTCGAGAGCCAACTGGACGGCATGCGCGAACGCGAGCGTCGCGCGTATCTGCGCAAGCTGGAGAAAGAAGACATCGCTAATGGAGAAGGAGCTGGCAGTGCTGGCTACGAGTCCTACGACGAGGAAGACGAAGAGCTGCAATAGAGTTACCTTTTGACAATTCTAGTATACATTGTGACGGAACACGCGTCTTTTCATCATTTATTTTGCTCAGCGCGATGGTGTCGACATGGGCGGACTGGTGGGACGAGACCAGGCGCGGCAACATCAAGACCTACATCTCCATCGTGCTCTTCTTCCTCTCCACGGTGCTGGCCAACCCCATCGCGCGCTGCCTCTTCTGGATCGTCCGCAAGGCCTGCCCCAACAAGTGGATGTACGTCCAACAGCATGCAATCTTTGATTGGAGTATTCATTGATTTCTTCTGCAGCTGGCCGGATGAAGCTCGTCGGATGATGATGTGGCAGACGTCGCTCGTGTGTCGAGCGGGTCTGTTGTGGATCGCCATCCTGGTCTCGAGACTGTCGTTGCTGCTGTACCAGTGGCCTGCCTGGCTCTTTGGGGTCTGCTTCATCATCTGGATGGACGCTGGGGGCAACGTGCTGAGAGAAGTGATCGTCCGCAAGGGCGTCAAAGGCTACAAGAAAGACGAGAAGGCAGGCCGCATGACGCTGCTGTACGAGGGCACAACGCTGGCCAAGATGCTGCTGCTAGTGCTGGTCGTCTACACCTACTACGTCGCTCCTCAGATCGAAGACTCGAACGAGCTTCGACTGCTGTTCTCAGTCGGCTTCTTCGTCTCTATCGCATTGGCAGCTTTGCCCTTGGTACTGTTGTCCTTCCTCTTCTCATGGTGTTGGGTATTGACTGTTGTTGTGCAGCTGAAGAATGTCATGGGGGCGCACTACATGTTCATGGCCAATATGCTGCATCTAGACTCTCGAGTCTACTTCTACGGGGCGAGGAAGGGAATATTTGTGACGCGCCGCTCGGGTTCATCGTGCTGTCCACACAGGACAACACCAAGACGTTCATCCCTGCAAGCGGCACAGTCAGCAACACAACCGAGGTGTTCCACAACTTTCTTTGGCCACTTCGACTGGATATTCGATTGCCTTCAGACATTCCGTCCTCAACCGTGCGAGCGTTCGTGCAGGACATGGATCGGCTGCTGTTTTGGGAGCCGCTGGTCGTTGCCGCAGCGGATGGGACCGTAAGTCTGGATGCTGAAGGCGCGACGTCCTCGTTTTTGGATGCGTCTACCACTCGAGGAAGCAGCGGACGTGGCTTCACAACTACGGCGGCATCTGAGCTGGAGAAGGCCAAGTTTCTATTCGACGAGAACCAGCAGGAAGAGGACAGCATCATTCGACGTGCACGAGGCAACGAAGGTTACGTGGCGCTGGAGCCCAACAAGAAATGGGTCGTCCAGTTCCGAACATTCGTTCAAGCTGATCAAAAGCTGCATTTCCGTCAGACGCGTGCCGCGGTACGATCTTTGCCCTTGACCTGTTATTCAATAACTCATATCTTTGTCCACAGTACATCGAAGCCATTACAAAGCTAATGGAGAAACAAGGAACTGCATTTGGAGCGCGGGCTGCCGTCACAGAGCCTCCTTCAGCAGATTGACCGCGTCAGAAGGATATCCCTTTCACCCGGCGGCAGCACTCAACAAATCACTTTTTGCTTGTCGCGGACTTGGTCCAGTCGCATACTGACCTCGATGGTCGACATGTACAACGCGATATCGCCGTCGTCTGGCAGAACCTGAAGCAAGTCTTCTGGGCTGAGAGTGGAGCACACGTGGCTGAGAATGTTCTCTAAGATCACGTTTTCATCGTGGGAGGTCGAGTTGTCCACCTGGAACAAAGTAATGAATTCAAACTGGGGATTTCAACAAGTTAGAGACGCCGTACCTCTAACGAGTTGTCGGAAGTGGACGACAGCGTGCTGATCAGGAAGCGCCACTCATCCAGAGTCACACAGAAGCTTTTCCCATACGGAAGAAACAAGTTAACAAAATCAGGCCGCTTGGCAATGAGCTTTAAGCCATCCGCCGTTCTGAACGAAAACACAGAGCAAACCAATCAGTTCCCTAAGATATCACGAAGAAGCCACTGTAGGCGTACCTGGACACGCGTGGCAACGTCAGCAAAACAACAAGAGCAGCCAAGTCGTTCTCGAGCTCCCACACTGTCTCGGTCGACTCGGCCTGTCCGGAGGTTTTGATCTCGTACGTTGACAAGACATCCTGCGGGAGTATCAAGTCCTTCTCGTGCAGTAACCCCAGAGTTTGGTAGAACAAAAGGCCAGAGTTTCTCGTAGTCTAGGCGTCGGAGGCAGACAACGTTTCTTCAGGTACTCTTGCACCCACTCAGGAAGCATACTCAGACCAGTTGACTCTGCCACCATCGCTTCGAATAGACCACACACGGTCGACCCCACACGTCCATCCACATCGCAGCTCTCCGAGCCGTGAAAACATGAGCTTAACCTTACACACAATCGTGTCAACTCCACTGCAACAGCAGCTTTTGCGCGGTGCAAGTCTTCTTCGTCGTCTTGCACTTCTTCTTTCTCGGATAATTGCTGAAGCGTCGGAAACATCTGAAGCACGAAGACCAAAAAGCGCAAGACGAAGGCTTGATCAGGAACGAACGACATGGGCGACTCGGTCGACTCTGGGGCTGCAACAGTCGAGGCAATTCTCCTGGCCGATTCGACTGCAGCATCGCCGATGGAGTTTAAGCAGAAGTGGATCGTTGATTGAATCGTCTCCTGGCGACCGATTGCGTTGTTGAAAATGCGTTCCAATATGTCCAAATACTGCAGAGGGGCATTCTCAAGTAGCACCTTCGTCAACTTAGAGCTGGAGAATCGACGACGCTTGTCATGACCAGAGACCGAAACTTCGTGGACCAGTAAGTCAGGATGCGTCACTGTCAAGTGAATGAGGGCATCGACGTGGTTCTGCAGCAAGTCTTGTACGAGGTCCACCATGGAGTCACTTGAGCATTGTTGAACGAAACTCTCGACCGAAATCACTTCAGAAGCGTCGATACGCCCCCATTCTTCTGCTGGGAAGGTGGATGAGCGTAGGATAAGAACGAGTTTAGCAATCTTGACAAGAACGCTGTGGCTGGTGGACTCTTCCAATTTTTCGAGAGCAAAGCCAATGTCTTCCAGTGACCATTTCAGCGACGCATCCACAATCAAGCGAGATAGTTGCTCCGGGAAGTATTTACCGTAGTGCTGCAGTACGATCCTCGTAAACTTGGGGTCTTCTTGGATAGTTTCCTGTACTAATTGCGAGGCACACACATCAGCAAGAGAAGATGGCGGAGGAAAACAAACGCTTCTAGGTATTTCCCTGTAGCTTTGATCACATCCGACCGATCCACATCGCCAATGATACCTTGTAGACGATGCACCACTTCGATCGAGGGGACGTTTGAAGCCACGTACAGCAAGGCAGCACGCTCTAGGTTACGGTGATGCTCCGACATGAAAACTCCAGCCAAATCGGCTGCACATTCTCTAGCAAGACGGTCGTACAGCTTCGTTTCAAGCTCCAATGCCAATTGCTCCTTTCGGTCCGACACACTGCGACTGGAATCATCACTGGAGGCAAACCGAAGGATGTCAAAGCCCACGTCAGCACGGTACCGATAGAGCGAAAACAAACTCAACAACAAGTCGATCTGGAACGGCTTCATCTCGCCGTCGGTAGACAGCACTCCTTGTCGCACATACGAGAACACCAATGAAGGTGGGCTTTGCTGGAAAATCAACACGCTGCGTCGCGACGGGTGTTCGGCGTACTCAATAGGAGGTCGCATCTCGAACTCTGCTTCCGGTAGACGCTCAGAGGCAGCCAGACTGGCTACGTGCACGAGGTCATGTGATCTTTGGTAGGCCAATGCCTTCACTTGCGGGAGCAAGACAACGTACGCGTCAAGCGCAGCAATCTGCGCTACTGGATACGGGATTGGTTGAGTACACAGTAGCTGCGGTTGCGAGGGCTGCGGCACGAGAGACTTGCTCAGCGCACGGCTAGCTGCCATGTAGTGGCATGGACTCCAAATGGACCATACTTGCAAGCCAGACAGCGTCGCCACAAACAGGAAGGAGCTATTAGCAGAAATGCTGGTGACCGCCGACGTAAAGCTGTAGTGCATAACCACACGACCAGATTCGGTCGATCCGTCGGCATTTCCGTCATCTTGCTCATCCTCCACGCTCGTAAAAGAATCCCTGTTTTGTCCCACAACAACTTTGCCCAGTTTAATAGGCTTGCGCATTCCTCTTGACCGCGTTCGCTCACCTTTGCCCAGCACCTTCTTCGACATTGTCTTCCGCGTGGAGTCGACCTCTTCCGAAAAAAGTAATACAGGAAAGCGTGCTTTTCCGTTGCCACAAGCAGTCGTGTATAGCTTCTCGTCTCGACACACACACGATTGTCGATCGTTTCCGGCAAGAACTTGAGAGAGCGAACACTATGGTTGGGAGGCAGGAAGCGCTGCAGTAGCACGCTCACATCACTCTCGCGGATGAAATAGGACATAGCCTGGTTGGTGCGGATATCCTGGCCCTTGACGAGGCCAGCCAAATTCCAGGCCTCTTGCTGGGCTTCGTTGCGGCCCAGCACCATCGGGATCTGCTCCTGCTCCTCGAAAATGCGTCGTTCATCCTGCTCCCGTCGAGTGTCGGCTTCCATGGTGCTGTAGGCCGAGCAGGGCACCGTTACTTCCACAAACTTGTCGATATCTCCACTCCCCGACACTGTCACACACTGACTCGAGTCCCGAGGGACGCCGTCCCCACTTTGCTTGCCGCTCCACTCGTCCAGAGCTGCATCTAGCTTTGCTGGCTGCTTCTGCTCGCCCTCCTTTGAGCTCTGCACGTGGATCTCCATCACTCTCACCTCCGTCTGCGAGGCGAAGGCCACGTAAACGCCGTGGATGGCCACGTACTCGACCTGCATGAAGGCGTGGCGTTGACTCATGTCCACTTTGAGCTCCATCACGTGCTCAAAGAAGCCATGGCTGCACTGCCAGATATTAAGCACCGTGCCCATGGCCACCACCACGCGGCCGGTGAAGCTGCAAACCGCCACACAGTCCGCCTTGCGGCTAGAGGACGGACTCTCCAGCACCCCCAACGGCAGCGTGTAGCCCCGTACCATCTTGCGCTCTCGCCAGTCGTGATACACACACAGAAACGTCTCTGCATCGTCGTCCTGCGTGTCGCTCTCGAGCGTCACTAGCGAGTCCGAGAAGCTCGTGTAGTGCAGCGCGTGGACGTGGCTGTGGATGGCCGAGAATTCGTGCAAGAGAGCCGAGCAGGATGCGGCGTACACGCGGATGACGCCCTCCAGCCCACTGGCCACGGCGAAGGTGGCGTCGGCCGTCGTGCGGGAGGCGCTGGCCAGCGTCTGGCCCTCCTGCGGAGACGTCCCCAGCGCCAGAGATCGCACGAAGAGCGACTCCATCCCGGATACTTTTTCCCTCCCGATGCAATGTAACCTCGAGTGTACCCCTAACGTTGAAGCTTGTCATGGTCCACGCCGCAGCAACGCCATCTCTGCTCTTGCTTTGGCATCGGGTAGATCGTCATCACTTGGGAGGCTGCTCGTCCCTCTCCTTGGCGACTCATCCGCTTGTCTGGGGGCTCTCTTGATGAGCGGCCTGGGAATTTCGTCCATTTCGTCACGGTTGTAGCGCATGCGCTTGTTGGCGACACGAATTCGGCGTCGCCCTCTCCGCTGCTGCTGCTGCTCGTGATACCTCCGCCATATTTTGACAGCTTGGAAGCGCATGAAGTCGCGCTTGCAGAAGATCACCACAGTGCGGTCCCTCACCATCGAAGGACCATTCGCGATCCTCACAGGCACGTCCAGCTTGCTCTTTCGCGGCCTCCGCCCACTTTCATCGACAGGAACTTCGTGAGCAGATTGGTCCAGTGGTCGACTACTATTCGATAGAGAGAACCGAGGAGGAAACGAGGGTACTGTGCTTGTGAAGCCAGCAGCTTGCTGCAACGCTCGAGCAGCGGCGAAGTCAGCGAACGCGACACAGACGGCGCTGTACTCGGCATCGCCTAGATTACCATTCAATCTTCTTGGGCGTTTCCTCATCGGAGCAACAGCATTTGGATATTGTACTTGATGCTGCTCATTGAGCTCCCTCCTCCTCTTCTGCGGCTGGATCTGCAGTGGGGCTGCTAGCGGTAGCGGTTGGCTCTGCAAATGTGAAGTTACTTGTGAGTTGCTCCCAGTGTTCTCATTTGAAGCTACGAGGCTCCCGATCGTGTCCAAGAAGGATGGATCAACACCGAGCAGCTTATTGCTCTGGATAAAAGCGTGGGGAGGTCTTGCTGGTGGTTGGTACAGTTTGTGCTGGAGCTGCTTCTTCCAGTCGTCGCTCCTCGTGGTAGGCGACCGCACGTCCTGGAACCGCGTCGTAGCTGTGCTCGTCTCCTGTTCCTCGCGTGTTCTTGTATGGTAAATGCCGTTCTTCGGGAGGCCGAAGCCGCCGAAGCCAGCGCTGGCATCGAACACTCCGGGCGCCAGCTGCGGCACCTCGCGACTGAGTCGCTGCTGTTGGTAAGGGGGATCTGCTGCTGCTTGACCGTGGCGGGACGAGTGTGCTGGGACGCGCACAGCGCTCGTGCTGCCCCCGACGCCGCCGCGTCCATCGGAGCGAATGCCCCCGGTCCGTTTTTGTTCGGGATCGGCTTATGCGTACGTTGCCAAAGGTTTACCGAGGCCCAAGCTGTTCCACATCTCTAGCTTTTGTATTCGCATGGTAAGAGCTCTCCTTTCCTGCGCTGTCGGTGCTGCAAGAAACCATTGCTGCCAGGACTCAACCACCCGCGCCTTGCATTTTCGTAGCGTTGCTCCGGGCACACGCGCTCTGGGGCTCGCAACCGCCCGAAACGACTGCGGCGGAGTCGAGTGCGAGCAGTGAACTAACTTATTCTTTTGCGACGGGCTCAGGCCGCTTCGTGTGACTTGACGCAGCATGGCGTCGTCGTTGTTTGCGCTGTTTGAAAGCGGTTGCCGTCGCCAGCACGCGGCTCGGTTTCGGCTCCGTTTCGCACGCCAATCGAGCGTCCTCGGCAACTCGGAGCGCTTCGAGCTCCTTCAGCAATCCCAGCGCCAAATCCATGTAAAGACCGCCCTCCTTCAAACTATCACCACGATGACTCCTGTTGCCACAATCGACCTCGGGCGGCTGGCATCCTCGATCCTTCCGCGCCGCATGCGATGGAGGTGGCGTGCCGAGCGGGCTCACTCTCTCGCCCGATGCACGGCGTCCGGGATTCATCGCCAGGATGTCGTCAGCACCGTCAACGGACCATGGCGACAGGCCCGAGCCACTTGCCATCACCGTCCCAAACCACGGGCATGACTGACGAGCGCATTCTGCGATAAGCGCGCTAGA
Source organism: Phytophthora macrochlamydospora (assembly GCA_011947325.1). Lineage (NCBI taxonomy): Eukaryota > Oomycota > Peronosporomycetes > Peronosporales > Peronosporaceae > Phytophthora > Phytophthora macrochlamydospora. The sequence continues at coordinate 858,978 of JAAVTH010000384.1, read as the reverse complement.
GCTCACTCTGCTAGCCAACATCAGCCACCGCCAGCAGCCATGACAATGGTCTTCTCCAGCAGCGCCCCATCAATGCAGGGTGTGGACACGATGCCATTGGCGCTCGTCAAAAGAACCCGCTGCTGCCGCTGGGCGCGCGAGGACAGTTTGCGACCTGCGCCGCCATGACCAAGAGCTTCTTCGCCAAAGCGTTCCCGTCCCCGCATAAGAAGATGTGGGGCTTCCAGAGCAGCCCGACGAGCGTAGACGACGCCAGCGAGTCCAGCACGTCGTCCGAGTCGGAAGAAGACGCGCGCGGCGAGATCTGCGAGATCATCGTGGTGGCCATCCAGCGGATCACCGGCGTGGAAGCCGCCGAGGCCCCGGAAGAGATCGACCGTCCGAGCACGCTCGGATCCTTCCACAAGAGCGTCTGGGGGTCTGGAAAGTGGCAGGCACCGCCGCAGCGGCTCACGTGCTGCCTCCACAGCGGCGCGACGACCAAAGTGTCGGCCCACCCGCGGTCCCAGCAGGACGGCGACTTTGTGTTTGACGAGAAGTTCGTCTTTGAGCGGCGAGAGAAGGATGCCCAGTATCATGAGGTGACCATCGACGTGTCGAGTGTGGCCCCCGGTCTCGGCAAGAAGCACCGACTGGGCCAAGTGGCAGTGAACCTCGACAAGGAGTTTGCGAGCGCAGCAGGCCCCATCTACCGATCAACGTCCTTGACGACCACCGACGGCGCGCGATCCGACGTGGAAGTTCACTACGTGCTCCACCGGCTGGAAGTCACGAATGCGACGGCGGTCGAAGCTTCTCGCGTCTTGACGCGCTCCAGCACGAGCATGAACGACGACGAGGACATGGACGTCTGCGGGCAGATCTTTCCCGATTTGTGGTATCTCTGCTAGAGCAGCAGAGGTCAGGAGCGCCATGTAGCAGCTCCACAGTTTTCTAAGTTAGCAAATGAAGCAAAATGTCCTTTAACGCCATCTCTCCTCTTCGAGCTGTTGTTGCTCTGCAAGACCGACGAAAAAGAATGAGGGATTCCTACCTGCGTCCGGTGTTGTGCAGCAGCGGGGTCCTGCACCGCCACGTACGCGTTGGCGTGTGGCAGCCCGCAGCGCTAAGGTGGTCGCCAGCATTTTTGAGCATGTGTGGGATGAAGCGGAAGCTCACTCAGATCCCCATGCGCGGGATTTGCATCGCTTGTTGACGGAGGAAGAACCCTGCAATGTACTGCGGCTGCGGGAGATCGGCACCGGAAGCAATGCAGTCTTCTGCAGCGTGTAGTGTGCCGAGTATTAACCGCGCGGCAGCTGGCCGTGTGCTTGTTGCCGGTCAGTCTCCGATAAAGGCAAGAATTACTGTAGTCGCCTCGCTGTCACAGCAGTGGGACTCGGATAGTGTATAGGCCATACGATAGTGAGGCCGCTCACGGCGTACAGTGCACAGTTCATCTGGCCGCCGGCCTCGATACACTTCGCCAGACACCGCCCGCGCCATGGCGTTCCGCCGCATGACCCCGCCGAGGAGGAGGAGTCGTCCTTCTCGTCGACGTCCACCATGGACTCGGACTACGAGATCCCCGTGGCGCTTCAGAAGCTGCACGTCTGGACCAGCGAGCGCGTGTCTACCAAGGTCTCGCAGGCGCTCTCGGGCATGAACACGATCCGCGAGAGCGAGAGCATGCGCTTCAGCATGGTCACGGCCAACAAGTGGAAGAAGATGGGCTACCACCCGTACAAGCCCGACGCCTCGGGCTACACGGCGCTGCACCGCGCCGCCAAGCGCGGCGACGAGAACGTCGTGGCCTCGCTGCTGGCCATGTACGACGGCAAGGCGCTGGACCTGGCCGCCATTGAGTCCCACAAGCAGCGGCAGATCGCGCTGCACATTGCAGCCAAGTACGGCAACTTGGAGGCCGCCAGGCTGCTCGCCGCACCCGAGTTCAGAACGCTGATCAACAAGCCAGACCGCAACGGCAACACGCCGCTGCACTTTGCCGCCACGTGCGCAGCTCCTTCCGCCGCGGATGTGGTGGCGCTGCTGATCATGAAAGGAGCCGACCCGACCATCAAGAGCCAGAGAGGCGTCTTCCCGATCATCGCGCACGTCCTCACGGCGCAGAACGACGAGCCGGAGATCGTCCAGTTGCTCATGAAAAACGGCAGCGACCCCAACACGGTCGACGCGTCGGGCAACACGGTGCTGCATATCGCCGTCTCACAAGGACTGTGGAAGGTGGCGGCGGCGCTCGTGCGCGAGCAGGCGGGCATGACGATCCGGAACAATCAAGGCGTGATGGTGTTGGATATTCTGTCGCCGCCGCAGCTCGCGTGGCTCGCCAAGTTTATTGTGCATCCGCCGGAGTGGGTGCCCTTCGAAACCCAGCGATCGTGTATGGTGTGTTCCCGCAAGTTTGGTTTCCTCGTACGGCGCCACCACTGCCGTCTCTGCGGCCGCATCTGCTGCGGACCGTGCTCCAGATACAAGCGCCGCCTGCCGTTCACAGATTCGGCGATGAAGCCGAACACCAAGGCGAGCAACAACATGATGAAGGTCTGCAGCACCTGCATCACCGTCCGGGAAGTTGCGCACGACGACATTTCGTGGGCCAACACGAAGGCGGACCGGTTAATAGCAAGCGATGCTATTATCGACTACGATGATGATTATTAGTTCATGGGGAAGAGCGATGTGGATGTGGCCAGAGGGAGTCACGGCATGGTGGTGTGCAAGCTCTTCGCCATCTCATCTTGCTTCACGCCATGACTTTGTGTATCTTTAAGGGCACGGGAGCGAAGTAGGAGGGCGCCCAAATAAATGTCCATCTTAGAAGAAATGATTCCGTCGTCGGTAGAGATGCCCAAGCTTAGGAGAGGCGGAGCAGCACTTGCACTCCTCTCCATTTGAACTTATCGGACCAACTTCCCCATGGAGATCAGTGATGAGGACCTGCACATGATCCTTGCTGCCTGCTCTCTTGCAGACGTGTGACGTGGCAATGCTTGCCAGACCAACTGCGATTCTACCAGCCACCAGAGCCTGCTGTCTTATTAGCAAAGCGTGACACCTACGCTTTGCTGTTCGTAAAACGTGCGCTCCACGTGTCAACGCCTGACAGCACATCAACTTCGCGTTGACCACCCCCAACTAATCACTGCAGCGTCACTTTTCCAGCGTGCCATTCATTTTTCTGAGGTTACTGTTTTTCTGCCAGCACGCTTGCCGCCTCATAGACATTTACGCCTGGTACGCGCCGTGGGTGGGCAGCATCATCGGGCCTCCTTCTTTCATGCTGCATCGCAAGGAAAACAACGTTGTTAGCACCACATTCCCCCGACATTGACCATGCAAACGCACCTCTTGAAGTAGTAGTAGAGGAAATCCGCCATCATGAGCATGTGGCCGATCTGGACAAAAATGACCATGTAGCCCACGTGCTGGCCGGCGTCCTTCTCTCCAAGCTCGTGGTAGGACGAGAACCAGAAGACCAGGTGCAGGAAGCTACCGAAGGCCAGCGCGTACACAAAGTGCGAAATGCACGACTCCACAGCACCACCACCCTGCATTGGAGAAAGCAAAAGTCCAATAAGTCACTGTTCGAACACCAAACGATAACACCACAACGTACGCGCTTCTGGAACATGAAGAGCTGCGGCAGGATGGCCACGGCCTCAATGTACAGCGCGATCGTCCACGAAACGTCCGAGAACCAGTTGCGGTTCAAGTTGGGGTGGATCAGCTATACAAACATCGCCATCAGCAACAGCACCATTAAAGCAGCAATGTGATGGGTTCGTACCATGCCGAAGAACATGCAGGGCAGCAGAATGTAGAGCGCGCCGAGCTCCGTGGGGAGGTGCAGCCAGCCGAACGTGTCGTAGCGCAGCTCGTAGGTCGAGTTGAAGCGCACCATGACCAGGTAGATGACACCGCAGCAGAGCGACAGCGCCACGATCTCCAGGAACGTGTAGAGCCAGTCGCCACTGCGGTCGTAGGGCAGGTAGCCCTGGTATCGGAGGATGGAGCTGAGCCGGAAGAGGAACACGAAGGCGTAGAGCTCCAGCGTCTTGAGCGAGAGCCCGGCCACGGACCGCTGCGAGAAGGCCTTGAACACGAGGAAGGCGAAGCCGAAGGCGCGCACGAACGCACCCATCGTCTGCAGTGGTCCAGACACAGCATTAGGACAAGAGTTCTTCCCAGGAAGCGGAGGTAGGACCCTACCATGAGGAAGGAGAAGTCTCCGTCGCTGAAAAGGTGGTAGCAGAAGAAGACCACCACCACAAAGGCCGACCAGAGGGCGATGTTGCTCTTGTGTTTGGTCATGAAGGCGCTGCAGACAAGCAGTGAGTGTATACACAGGGAAGAGCTGCAGCAGATGAACGTACGCGCCCATGGGCTTGTCCTTGCTGCCGAGGTCCATGGTTGGCGGTGCGCTGACGCTCGATAAGATGATGGGAGTGCTAGGCGACCTGGGCAACGCCGCGTATGCAGCCGCACTTGGATCTCGTTCCGGTCGTCTGGTTGTGTCGGAAATGGACCAATGGGAGAGAAAGAGTGGCGCGTACTGCCGTATGCTGATAAGATTAATAAAGTGACTTGAACGAGAGGCTAAAGATGGTTAAAAACTAGGATGTTGTCCGCGAGCGAGTCGCTCGGCACGTGTCTCTCGGAGCGGCACATGCCGCGCCACGTTTTTCTGACTCGACTAAAGTATGTAAAGGTGTATTCGTCAAAAGCGAGGGCGCACAAGGCGAGCCACTAGAACTTACTTAGTTTTTGTATGCATGATGTTGGAGATATCTCCACGCGCGCGACGCTTTACTTCAACCCAAGGTCTTTGGGGGCTGCAAATAAGGAATGCTGCCCCCAGAAGTTCGAAAATATGTATGCCGCGTGGCCTCCACAACTGTTTTACGCCTGCTATCTATATTTGGTCAACTTTCTAATAGACATGTAATGCACAGCATATATCTCACTCTCCTCAAACGAACGCGAGGATATCTTGTAAGTATCTGCCGTTCGCACTCCAGTATGCAATTCAAGCTGCCGCTGGCATTGTCTGTTGTTGTGACAGCGAGCACCTCGGCAGAGTACAACGGCAGTGGTTTCGCTTGACGCTGACTTGTCTAGGCAAATCGATCTGCAAACCGACATGCCCCCGTTCCTGCTTCTTGATGAAGACTAACCCGACGTTTTTGATATCGCAGATGTCGAGTCGGATAATGACTTTGATTGCTGCCGATTAGGACAATGACAGGGAGATGGAGATACCTCCATCTCCGACTACCTTTAATTCTTCTGGGGCTACCAAAATGCCTGTGTCTCCATGTGTTGCAGCCGTCGATGCTGCAGCGTCGGCTCGAAGTTTCTGCTTTCGTGCACACATCGCCGCTCCCTCGGGCACCTGTTAGGCATCCTAATATACATCAAGTTAATCGATATGATCCTATGGCACGATGGGGCCCGGACGTGACGTGCGGCTTCCAATACTTCTTGGCTCAGGATGGCGACATCCCCAACCGCTCGTACTTGGTCCTACGGAAGACGCAGGAAATCCAACTTTCCTACGTTTGGAAAGATGAATTGGCGAACTATCTTGGCTTGCGCGCGCACGTCGACGATTGTGTGTGTGTGTGGGGAGGGGGAGCTTCCACGTTTGTTCGTTTTCTATAGAGCCTCTTCGGTGAAACGACCGCCTCCATCGCCGGCCGCTGTTTCTTGGAGACGCTCTTGGCTTAGCGATCTTGATTTAATTACGAGAAATATTGGGAGAAGTTTGCGGTGGTCCACACCCGTGACATGAGACATGATGTAAAACGTCAGGACAAGAAAGTTGGTTTCGCTAGCGTCGTAAGTTGCGCCTCAATGTCTTCGAACACTTCATCCTTTCGAAGCTGGAAGCTGATTGTTACGGGGTCTGTGCTGGCAAGGAACCGCTGATTTACTGTTTCTTATTGATTGACAACTAGATCGTGATTGTTCTTTTTAGAAAATAGAGTATTGCTATGAAATGACTTGTGGTCCTCATCAATTGTATAGCCTCGCTATAAGGTAAAATTAGAAAAATGCTATTATCAGCCTTTCCACGTCATCAACCGAACGAAGGTAAAAAAATTAAAACACATCTTGGATCACGATAGATTTAGCAGCATGGAAAGACTCAGTATGTTTGCTGCTCGCTACGAGGTAAGTCACTTGAGCTTATGATATAGAATATGAAGCTGCGACTAACAGTAATGACTAGTTAACGCTACTAGACTTTTAACCCAGTGGTTCCTTTTCTGTGATACTTTTCGTGGACTGAACCGTATTTATTGGGTCCTTGCCACGTACAACGGCTCCAAGCGAATTTATTAATCGCTACATCACTTCCACATCCACCACTCGGCTCAAATTTAGCGACGTGTTCGAGCGTGAATGGCTGCGTGAGAGTGCTGACCACCTTGACTTGTAAGGCTGCCACCATCACACCATAGAACGCTTTGGTCCGGCTACAATCACGCCAGACATGCGAGTATAGTCGATCAGGAATTCGCATGCATGGTATGTGATATCTATTATCATGTTGCGACGAAATCTAAACCGTACTGCGTAGCACATTCAAACCGCAGTAGGGAGTGGCGGCCCCATGAGCTCACCCAGGCCACTCATCAAAAAATATTGGGCAGTTTCAGGTAGATACAGATCTCGCCCGAGGTGGCCGCGATGCGGTTACTAGCAGTATCTTCAACAGTGATCCATGTGAATCACCCTCACACCACACTGGAAACGGCTACGCTGCCCACATACCTACGTGGAGTGCTCGAGCTACCTCATCGACCACTCTTTTGAAGGCGACCATGCCTGCATTACAGCGGGCCATATCCATGAACGTCACGTAGAGGCAACCTGCACTGCCTACATTTCGCTTTTTTTTTTGCTTGTATGCAGATCCGGTAACTTAGTAATGTCGATAATTCAACGTACAACAATCAGTTGCATTATGTGTACCAGTCAACTGCAGCAGCTTAGTCCTCGCCACCTGGGAATGGCAATGATTCGTTTGGGTAGAAAAATGACCCGTCGTTTAAAGGATTTGCCAAACGCAGTGATGGTTGATCCTTGATAAGGCTGAATAGTACGTTAGTGATCAATGCAAACCCCATTCGATAGGTGGCATTTGATACCTTTGTAATACCGTGTCATCACCAACAATACAACGTCGACTACACAACGGGTCTTCAGAAGTTCTGCGTGTCACCGTGACAAAATATTGCTACACCCACAGTAGTACACAAAACCACTAGTTGCCGATGTACATGACGGTGATTTCTTCGTTTTGGTGCACGCTTTTGGTTGTCACCACAACCACCGTAGTGCGACGCCTTTTGGAGGCCTCGACTAACTTTGCCATCGGATCGCACGAGTGCTTCACGAACCGCATGAGGCCACAGAGATGCTTGGGGTTGCTGATGGCTCATGGGGGTTAATTTGACTTGCTGGTCTCGACTTCAGCATCAACTGGTACCCTTCGTTTCGGGGACTACGAGAGCGTAACAAGATCACCTGCTCCAACTTGCCGAGAGACTGGGCCAGCACCACCCCTTGTCAATGACACCCGCAGCAGACACTGCGGATTATTACGTGAGCCTGTTTCGGGGCACAAAGACTAAGCCCAATTGCCGCCAAAAGAGCAGCCTTGGGATTGCGAACCACGTGCGTCAAAGCGTTTCTGCACGAACCAACACGGCATGGAGCTATGCAATCGCATTATCCAAAGTGTGCAGCCGCCGAAAACATCACCACCGAGAGGTTGTACTGATCAGTGAGGTGGTCCACCTGATTCAGCCTCTTCTATGGAATGAAAAGGCATTGAGGTGGTGGAGTTTTGCGACGGCTATGTTCAAGTGAACTCTTCACGTTGGTGTGCATCATCCGTGCGTATTAATGCACAGGATCGTTGGGATGACGGGACTGGAATACGGCTCGCAGAACGACAGTCCCAACGCGCACTTTCTCGACCACGATTTAAAAACCGCGATGGTAGCATCGCCGTCTATGATGCCGATGGTGTATCCTTTCAGAATGTAGGACGGCCACAGCGTCCGAAAATGCGGACAATTTGATTAAAATTCGTACCGTATACGAGCTCATTCGCCGACCGTTCCGAAAACGTGGTCGACTTTTGTCATCCGGATGACATCAAAGCGGTAAATTTTGTCATGGAAAAACGCATAATTTATGATTTGTTCGTGGGTGAGTGAACTCAAGGTAACAGTAGCGTTCCTGATATATCGCAATAAGTCATGCGTTTATCTTTAAACTTTAAATGTAATTGATCATATTCAAGAAAACGATCAGTTTGTCGTAAAGAATACTGCGCAAAGCCTAAAATTATGTTATTATTTATTATTTTCTCCTCTCTAAAATGTATAGTATTTGTCATATGAATGCGCTGGAAATGCCTTGTATTGCCCTATTTTCGGGTAAATCGCTGGAAAAAATACACACACAAACTTCGACGAACGTCGAAGTTTGTGTGTGTGTTTATTTTTTCGTATATGGAACTGTTGTCTTATACACATACCATTCCTGAAACTCATCTATAACGGCTATTCTGAGACGAGGTGGTAAACCTTTTTCGCCCAGGGTGTATAGTGTTCCAGGATATGATGTCAAATCGAAGTACCCGGAATCGTGACGCCCCGGAACCCAGAAACTCAGGATTCCAGGAAGAGTTCCGGGTTGGTGTCTACCTTGTGCAATCCCTAGAGGTTCGATTAACCTCGGGGCACCATTTACCGCGTTGATTGTTGGGGAAGGTAGTGTAATCTGGGTACTTGGACCGACATAAATGTAGAAACCCAGAAGCCTAGCAAGCACTGAGAGACGCCCAGGTCGAAGATCCAGGAACTTAGGTGGTGCAGCGTGGTGGATATTTTGTACTTGGTCTTTGTATGGCGTCCAACACGGCACGTCGCCAGACACTCGATCGGAGGCGACTCTTGGTGGCGGTGCCCTCTGGATCAAAGATCCCAAACGACCCTTGGTGGCAGGTATCCCTTAAGCAAAAATCTCAAAATATCTCAGGCGACCCTTCGCAGAGGTAATCCAGGAACTGGGAAACTCAGAAAGTAAGGTCGACTTCTCAGAGCTTTACCGGTGCCACGGTACTTGGGCTCGTATGTCCGGGTATCCATTGTCAACTCGAAAACTCGGAAAGTCAGAAATCTCAGAAATCCGGAAATCTGGGCCTCAGATTATTCCATCATCGGGACTTAGCACCATGTGGAACAGCACTTCTGGAAATTGGGATTATCGGCCCGAGTCTCAGGAATAGTCGACTGAAACTCGGGATCGCGTAAGATATCAAGATTAGACTCTGGGTGTATTGGGTTGTAGCTTTGCTGGGGGCATTGTAAGTTCGCGGTAGACATTTGATCACATACAAATTGGTCGTGGTAACTTGCCCAAGGGTAGCTAGGCCCGGGGTAGAGTGCACTCAGCACTTCCCAGTCCAGACCACCCGACACAAAACTACAAATAGTTGTCACAGTAACCTAACAAGTCCTCTGCGGCGGTGGTAACGGGTTGGGCCTTTGTGTGGGTCCGTGTGGGTCTCGGATTCAGACAGTGTTGGTCTACGTGGACCAAGACGGTCCAGATGTACATGTAAGTAAGTGACCAATCTGCCTTTGAGGGAGCAAACATCGTCGCAGAGATAGCAGCGAGAACGCCGTCGCTCGTTCAAGTATACCGTCGCTAAATCTCACAGCAGATATCTGAGCAAGGTCCTAGCTAGGCGGAGTTGTCGCGATGAATTTCATATGTGTACATTGGAATTGCTCGTTAGATTGAAAAACTATTGTATCCTCCCTAAGCATTACTTATAGTCCACGCTATGCCTACACAAACGATTCTATCCAGCCAACGAATTGTAGTTAAAGTTGGCGATGGTATGTTTCTTAGCATGACGTCCAGCGCTACTTGGGTCAGCATTTCATCATCAAGCTTAGTTATTATTTATTTATTGGCGAGCTCGTACGCGTTGAACACGCTGGCACCACATTCTTCTTCATGCAACTGCATAATAAATTAAAAGGCGCTAGTTAGCAAAAGCAGACAGCAGGCAGCAAAGTATAGATGACCAGGTCGTCCTTGGAGCGTATGTTTACAGAGATTGTAAAGAACATGAGTCACTTTTCATCCGGCTCGACAGAGCAAGCTACAATTTCTGGTGATCGACCTGTACTGGACCATCGTGGGTGGTGCTTTCCAACGGGGCCGTTGGCAATAATTATTGGACCTCTTACCATGTATCTTGCTTTTGTATGCACCCGGTTTGTCTTGCTATTTGTAAGCGCTTCAACTTGCCGATAAAAGATACGGCCAGGACCATTCCGCATCCTGCGCAGATCTCGAGCGAACTCCCACACATCGCCGTGACATGAGCTACAGCGGCGGCGGGGGCGGCGGCTACGGCGACCAGCGCGGCTATGGCTCGCGAGGCGGCGACCACGGACGAGGATATGACGATCCGAACCGCCCAAGCAGCAGCGGCAGTGGCGGCGGTGGCGGCGGCTACGACCAGCGCGGAGGGTACGACCAACGCGGGGGTACGATCAACGCGGGGGTACGACCAGCGCGGGGGTACGATCAACGAGGAGGCTACGACTCCCGCGGCGGAGGAGGAGGCGACTACGCCTCACGCTCTTCTGGAGGTTACGACGAGTACAGTCGTGGTGGCGGCGGAGGGTACGGCTCTGGCTCTGGCTCGAGAGGGTACGACTCGAACCGAGGAGCTGGCGACTACGGTTCTGGCGGAGGAGGATACGGAGGCGGAGGCTACGACAGCCGAGGAGGCTACGGCGGCTCGGGCGGCTGGCTATGGCGACCAAGGCTACAGTCGCTCGTCGTCTGGGGGCTACGACCAAAGCCGTGGCGGGTATGATGAGCGTGGAGGCTACGGCGGTGGCAGCAGCAGCTACGCAAGTGGCGGCGGGGGCTACGGTGGTCGTGACGATCGAGGCTACGGCGGAGGTGGTGGAAGTGGATACGGTGGACGTGACGACCGTGGCTATGGTGGAGGAGGAGGCGCCCGTGATGATCGTGGTTACGGTGGCGGGGGAGGAGACCGTGGCTATGGAGGAGGAGGTGGAGGAGGCGACCGTGGCTATGGAGGAGGAGGCGACCGTAGCTATGGAGGAGGAGGAGGAGGCGACCGTGGCTATGGAGGAGGAGGAGGTGACCGTGGTTACGGCGGCGGCGGAGACCGTGGTGATCGCGGTGGAGATCGCGGCTACGCACGCCGTGATGACCACGGAGGTGACCGTCGTGGAGGAGATCGCGGAGGTGACCGTGGTGGAGACCGTGGATATGGCGGTGGTCGTGGTGGAGGCCGCTTTGGTGGCGGCGGAGGCCGTGGTGGGGGCCGCGGTGAATCGGGACCTGGTGTCGGTGTGGTCACGGGCTCTGGATACGAAACCATCAGCGACCCCATCGCAGACCCGCGTCTCCAGGAAGAGTGGAGCGGCCGCGCTGGGATCCACGAGGTCAGTGCCGAAGACCCAGATCTGCAACAAGAGTTTCTCATTTGCCGTCGTCCCGGAATTGCACGCGGTGGCAAGACCATGCAGTTAAATGTCAACTACTTCGGCGTGTCGGTGGATTCGCTACCGCCGGAGATTTTCAAGTACCATGTGGATGTCGAGCGCTCGCCCGATCTCGCCGCTGACTCCAAGTATGGTCCGTCGGGTGCCGATCAGAAGGACGAGACGATGGGCGACGAGCCGAAGCAGGAAGGCAAAGAGGAGGGCAAGCAGGAGGGCAAGGAAGAGAAAATGGAAGACAAGGACATCGAAATGAGCGACGTGTCCGCCCCACCCAAGCGTGATCAGCGCCAAGAGCGACCTTTGCCACGTGCTCTAGTGCGCAACATCATCAACGCTGCGCTGCGTCAATACGAGACAGAGTTTGGCGGGATTCGAGTGGTGCACGACGGCATGTCAGCGCTGTACGCTCCGAAAATGCTGCCATGGGACGCTCAGGCCAAGACTTTCGTCGAAGTCAACCCGGATGGAACTCCACCGACGCCCCCGGCCCCCGCTGCTCCTGGCCAACCGCCACGTCGAGGCTTCCGGCCTCGGACCTTTGTGGTAAAGATGAAGCTCGCGGAATCGATCCCAACCAGCTCGTTGAAGGACTACTACTCGAACCCAGACGTCAATGTCATGCCGGTTCTCCAAGCCCTGGACGTTGCAGCGCGTCATCTTGGTGCTCAGCGTCTAATTGCTGTTGGGCGTAACTTCTTCACCATGAAGAAGACGTTCCCATTGAAGGGCGGCAAGGAGTTGTGCTGGGGCTACCACCAAGCCATTCGAGTGGCCGACCGGAAGCTGCTGATGAACGTGGATCAGGCTGCGACTGTGTTCTACGCTCCCAAAGAGCTCATGGAACTTGTGCTGGCAGCGTTAAACCTTCGCTCAGCCAACGACATCCGCACAATCAGCGACCGTGACGCGAAGGTACTAGCTCGTGCCTTGCGCAAGATCGAGGTGTCCCCACCCACCGCAAAGACCGCAAGAGAGCCATCTTCGGAGTGAGCGCCCAGCCAGCTGACCAGACGATGGTCAATATCAAGGAGAGAACATGTCTGTTGCCGACTACTTCAGCAAGCGATACAACACGCAGCTCCGTTACCCTCAGCTGCCTTTGGTCAACGTGGGCAGCAAGAGACCCGGCAAAGAAAACTGGCTGCCAATCGAGCTGTGCGAGGTGGCCCCAGGACAGCGCTGCGCGAACATCAACGACCTGGACACTGCAGAGATCATCCGCCAGACCAGTCAGCCTCCTCGAGCTCGCCAAGAGACGATTATCGACCAGGTTCGTCAGGCTGGGTTCGAGAATGATCCGTACTTGGCAGCGTTTGGTATGAAAATTGAACAGCGCCTGGAGGCTACTGATGCTCGTGTGATGGATCCGCCGGACGTCCAGTACGCGAACGTGTCGGAACGCCCTTCCGGTGGTCAATGGAACTTGCGTGACAAGCGCTTTGTCGAGGGCGCTACGCTCCGCAACTGGGGCGTCGTGATCAATGCCAACATTGGCGAGCGCGACGTGTCGGGCTTCGTGCGTAATATGGTTGACATGGCCAGCAAGAGCGGTCTAACCATCCAAGACAATAACCCGCCCATTATCCACCAGGACCAACACCGCGGTGCTCAGGTGGAAGAGCTCATGAAGATGTGCTTCCAGGACCTGGAGAGACGCAATCAGGGCCCACCGCAGTTGATCATGGTGATCAAGCAAGACAAGAGCGTGGGGTCGTACGGCGACATTAAGCGCATGTCGGACACTGTGCTGGGCGTCCCCAGCCAATGCATCGTGTCGTCGAATGTCCGCAGTGCGAAGCCTCAGTACTGTGCCAATGTTTGCTTGAAGATCAACATGAAGCTGAGCGGCAAGAACTCGGTCTTGCGTGAGCCGCTTCCGCTCGTCAGCTCGGCGTCAACGATCATCATTGGCGCTGATGTGGAGCACCCACGCTCTGGTATGGGTTCTCGACCGTCCATTGCTTCGGTTGTTGCGTCTCTGGATCGTTTTTCGGCGAAGTATGTCGCCCGCGTGGCTGCGCAAAAGGCTTCCAGTGACATTCAGCTGCTGCCTCACATGCTTCGCGATCTCTTCTTGGCCTTCTACCAGAACACGAGCCGCAAGCCTGAGCACGTCATTTACTACCGAGACGGAGTCAGTGAAGGTCAGTTCTACGACATCTTGCAGACGGAGATGCGTGCTCTGCGCAAGGCCTTCAAGATGATCTCGGAAGGCTACAACCCTCCTGTAACGTTCATCATCGTGAACAAGCGCCACCACATGCGCGCCTTCCCTTTAAACCAACGAGACGGAGATCGCAAGGGCAATGTGGTCCCAGGAACGGTCATTGACACGGGCATTGTCGACTCGCATCGCTTTGACTTCTTCCTCTATGGCCACAGCGGCATCCAGGGCACGAGTGTGCCGTGCCACTACACGGTACTGCACGACGAGAACAAAATGTCGGCTGAGGACGTGCAGAGGCTGACGTACCATCTCGGCTACACGTTTGCGCGGTGCACGCGCTCCGTGTCGTTCGCCACGCCCGCCTACTACGCGCACCTGGCTGCTGGTCGCGCTCGGTTCTTCCTGAACGAAGGATCCGATGGGGCGTCCACTGTGGGCTCGTTCAACTCGAGTTCCTCCAACTTCGACTTTACGGAGCTCCACAACGATCTCAAAAACTGCATGTTTTTCATCTAATCACAGCGAGTGGCTGTCAGCACCAAAGAGCCGAAGGAAAAGACCAGAGAAGCCGCTGACAAGACTCTGCTGGGCTCACGGTGGCGTTGAGTTTCAAGGAGAATAATCGAATGGCGACACCAGCGGACAAGTTTGCGCTGCCGGAAAGGAGGAGCGCCATGAAATGAGTAATCGACTGAATTAATAAACTCGCTCAGAGTGTTTCACTTCATCGACCCTCGACATTGACGATCTCACAGTAGTGGGGTGCCTTCAGTCGCCTCGCCCTCTCCGTGGCCGCGGAAGTGACGCCACAGACGTCTCGCCAACAAGAACACCAGTGCCAGCACCACCACAGCCGCGACGACCGCAATCGCCACAACGCCGAACAGCCAACGCCACACGTGATGGTGGTGCTCGCTGCGTTCTGGTGTTGCGGCAGTACCGGCGGCAGCTGCAGTCGAGTCATCGAGGCACTTGGTCCTTGCCACCTTCCCGAACCACTTGGCCGACGGGCGTGGAATACGGGCCAGATCGGTCGGCTTGGGCTCGTAGAAGTCTGGAGACCCTGTCTGCTCTGTGTAGTTGACGTAGTAGAGTCCGAAGCGAGACGTGTAGGAGCCCCACTCGTAGTTGTCCAGGAACGACCAGGCCGTGTAGCCGATGACCGGGATCTTCTCCTCAACCACAGCCTTGTGCACCTGCTCCAGATACGCCTGGAAGTACCATAGCTGGTCGCGATTGTCGATCTCATCATCGCCGCACCAACCGTTCTCAGTGAGGAGGATTTCGGCGTTGGTGTCGTGCTTGTGGAGCCACTTGATGGTCTCGAGGTATCCTGGCGGGTATGCGGTGAAGGAAGCGCAATGTGAGTCACTGAGAGCTTTCTTGCTGCGCTGGCGAGTTCCTGGTATAATGTGTGTGATATCGACGCCACGGTCACGCTCCCATCCGATGGCGAGGGTGCCGCAGTCGATATTTGACGCCTCCGAGTTGCAGTCGGTTGCCATTCGACTCGAGTAGTGATTGAGCATGAAGAGATCGTACGATCCCTTGAGGAGAGCAGACTCATCCGGTGTAAACACAGGCAAACGGCTACCGACAATCTTCCTCATCACGGAGGGGTAGTCTCCGGAGACAATTGGCGATAAGAACCAGCCCACATCGAACTCCATCTTGCGTGAGGCCGCTTCCACGTCCGCTGGGTTTGAAGCATCCAGAGGGTACGCGTAGTCGGCGTTGAGCACAATAGCGATACGAGCGTCGCCGTTGATGACGTTGGAGGCCTTGAGTTCTCGGAAATGCTGGACAGCCTTAGCATGGGAAAGCAGCACGTTGTGCGTGGCGACGTACACCTGCGTCGGGGAGCCTGTGAGTCCAGGCGCTTCCCTGCCGGTGGAGTAGCCGCTCGAAGTGAACGACAGAGGCTCGTTGAACGTCGTCCAGAGCTCCACCTTGTCACCAAACTCGTGGAACATGAGTGTGGCGAACTCGAGGTAGTGCTGGACGATATCTGGGTTGAGCCATCCTTGCGGAGACAGCTCCGTGTGCAGCTCCAGTGGCAGGTCCCAATGGTAGAGCGTCAGGATGGGCTTAACGTCATTCGCCAAGAGCTCGTCCAGCAGCGAGTGGTAGAAGGCGATGCCCTCCGGGTTGGGTCGCATGCCACGCAAGGCTGGGTCCCAGTTCATGACCCGCGACCACGAGATGGAGAAGCGGAAGGACTCGAGCCCCGTCTTGACCATGAGCTTGATGTCATCCTTGTAGCGGTGGTAGAAGTCGTCGGCCACGTTGGCGCACTTGACGCCGGGGCGTTCGCGACAGAACTGGTCCCAGATACTCGGCGTTCGGCCGCCTTCCTTGACGGCGCCTTCGACCTGGTAGGACGCCGTTGCAGACCCGAAGATGAAGTCGTCCGGGAAGCAGCGGGGCTCGGCTGAGGCGCCAGCGACTGCTGCGAGGGCGGCCGCTCCGACGAGCTGAGCGAGACGATGCACCATGATTTATGGCAGCCCGTCGGCAGCGGCAGAAGTTAGGATTTGCAGCGTGGAGTGGCGTGCTGGTGCAACAATGTTGAGTGGCTTGAACTTTAGGCGTACGCAGCAGATGCAAGTTGGATCAAGCTGACAAACTTCATGCAATGGAGCGGATGGTCGTAGAGAAGCAGGAGGCTTGGGCTGGTGTCCAGGAAGAGCTAGAGCTGGCGGCACGAGGCGACGAGCGCAAGCGCATAATGTCCGCAGAGTTTTCCGGCTCACTTCAACTTACCGTTCTCAGACTATACTCAATACAAGTACATCTTGATCTGATCCCACAAATGCATCAGTCATTTCGACACGTCTGGCTTCAACTATGAGCACATACGTCAACGTGAGGACTCGAGGCGGTCATTTCTGCTTGTCCTCACCGCCCCTCATGCAGCTGCATCGCATCGCTCAGCTCGTCGGAGCGGCCGCCCTCGCAGCAGTCGCTGGCGCCTCAGCCGAGCCCCGCTGCTTCCCGGATGACTTCATCTTCGGGTCTGCAACGGCGTCCTACCAGGTCGAAGGCGCCGTCAAGGAAGGCGGCCGAACGCCGAGTATCTGGGACGTGTACTGCCGCACACAGCCTGGCCTTAAGTGCGCCAACGTGGCCGACGACTTCTACCACCGCTACAAGGATGACATCCAGCTCATGACCGACACGGGCCTCGAGTCCTTCCGCTTCTCCATCTCGTGGTCCCGCGTCATGAACTGGGACGCCGAAACGTCCCGCATGAAGCCCAACGCCGAGGGCATCGCTTTCTACCACTCGCTTATTGACCACCTCAACGACAAGCAGATCGTCCCAATCCTGACACTCTACCACTGGGACCTGCCCATCGAACTGCACACGCAATTGGCGGGCGAAGGCTGGCTGGATGTGGAGATCGTCGACCACTTCGTCGAGTATGCCACGCTCATGTTCCACGAGTACGGCAAGAAGGTCAACTACTGGACGACATTCAACGAGCCGTGGTCATTCACGGCCGGAGGGTACGCGTTGGGAATGGGGGCCCCGGGATACACGGGTTCGCTCACACAGGCCTACACTGCGGCGCACAATGTGTTGCTTTCCCACGGACACGCCGTCAAGGCCTTCCGAGAACTCAAAGCAAGTAATGTTATCGACCACCAGGCTCGGATTGGCATCGTGCTTAACGCCGACTTCGCGTACCCTCTGAATCCGGACGACCCGGACGACGTTGCTGCCGCGGCGCGCAAGATGGAGTTCGATATCGGCTGGTTCCTAGCTCCGATCGTCACCGGTGACTACCCGCCAGTCATGCGCGAGGTTGTCGGCGACCGACTGCCGCAGTTCTACCAGGACCAGCCTGAGCTCTTGAAAGGGTCGTACGATCTCTTCATGCTCAACCACTACGGCTCTCGACAAGTGACAAGCTGCAATTCCAAGTCGTCTAACAAGGATTGCAACACGCTGTCTCCGGGCTGGGAGCAAGACCGAGGTATTGACGACAGCCACATCGTCCCGGGAACTCGCCAGCGCAGCAAGAGAGCTCAGAAGGACCCACACTGCGCGTTCTTCTCCGCATACCCGCCAGGATACCTCGAGACCATCAAGTGGCTCCACAAGCACGACACCAACGCCGAAATCCTCCTCACTGAGAACGGTTGGTGCGGCGATGACGAGATCGACAATCGCGACCAGCTATGGTACTTCCAGGCGTATCTGGAGCAGGTGCACAAGGCTGTGGTTGAGGAGAAGATCCCGGTCATCGGCTACACGGCCTGGTCGTTCCTGGACAACTACGAGTGGGGCTCCTACACGTCTCGCTTCGGACTCTACTACGTCAATTTCACAGAGCAGACAGGGTCTCCAGACTTCTACGAGCCCAAGCCGACCGATCTGGCCCGTATTCCACGCCCGTCGGCCAAGTGGTTCGGGAAGGTGGCAAGGACCAAGTGCCTCGATGACTCGACTGCAGCTGCCGCCGGTACTGCCGCAACACCAGAACGCAGCGAGCACCACCATCACGTGTGGCGTTGGCTGTTCGGCGTTGTGGCGATTGCGGTCGTCGCGGCTGTGGTGGTGCTGGCACTGGTGTTCTTGTTGGCGAGACGTCTGTGGCGTCACTTCCGCGGCCACGGAGAGGGCGAGGCGACTGAAGGCACCCCACTACTCTAAATCTCGCGTTGAGCCTGGAGGTTCTAGCTACGGCAGAATTGACTCTTTACTTTTTCTGTGAGGAATGGAATTGCGTGAGGCGACCAATGGTTTTGGTCATAACGCTGCTTTCTTGTCGACAAAACTTGTATTTTATCTCAACAACAACCGATCATATTGCTGGACTCACACGCGCCTTCATTTTCGGTGACTTACTCAGTTGGTCGATGTACGCGGGATGCGTTCGTAGCCCTGGCGGCGTTTGCGAATGACAACAACCGCAGCGATCGCGATCACCACCGCGAGGAACGCAACAGGGAAGCCGACCGTCCAAACGGCACTTTCGGACTTGACCGCAGCTTCAGCTCGGATGGCGTCATCGAGGCACCTGGTCGTCGAGACTTTGTGGAACCACTTGGCCGCCGGGCGAGGAATACGCGCGAGGTCGGTGGGCTTGGGGTTGTTGAAATCGGGTGAGCCCGTCTCGCTCGTCCAGTTGACGTAGTAGAGACCGAATCGAGGCTTGTAGGAGCCCCATTCAAAGTTGTCCAAAAAGCTCCAGGCCGTGTATCCGATGACCGGGATCTTCTCCTCGACCACCGCCTCGTAGACCTGGCCGACGAATGCCTCGAAGAAGTGGAGCTGGTCCCAGTTCTCCACTTCGTCGTTGCCGCACCATCCATTCTCCGTCAGCAAGATGTCGACGGTCGGGTCCTGCGAATGCATGTACCGGATCATGTCGAGGTATCCCGGCGGGTAGGGAGTGAACAAGTTGGCGCAGTAGTTGTTGCCGAACCGGTCAGGACGAGGGTGCAGCGTCCCGGGCATAATGTGTGAGTCGTCCACACCCTTGTCAGCTTGCCACCCCGGAGCGAGCGAGGCGCAGTCCACAGTCGACGACGGGGAGTCGCAGTCCGTGACAGCCTGCGATGAGTAGTGGTTCATCTGGAACATGTCGTAGGAGCCCTTCAGCAGTGCAGACTCCTCAGCCGTGAAGCGAGGAAGTCGATCGCCAGCGATTTCGCGCATGACGGCGGGGTAGTCACCGGTAAGAATGGGCTGGAGGAACCATCCGAAATCGAAGTCCAAAGCTCGCTTGGATGCAGCGACGTCCTTGGGGTTGGACGGGTCGAGCGGGTAGAACCAACTGGACACCAGCACGATTCCGATGCGGGCCGACGTAGCGACCACCCCAGCGTCCCTCAGCTCTCGGAATTTCTTGACGGCCTTGGCATGACACATGAGCACTCCGTACGAAACTTGGTACGCCTCTGTCGGTGATCCTCGACGAGCCGGAGGCATGTTTGGGAAACCCATGCCGTACGCGTAGCCCACGAGGCCCAGCGGCTCGTTGAAGGTCGTCCAGAATTTCACTTTGCTACCGAACTCGTTGAACATGAACGTGGCGTAGTCCTCAAAGTGACTCGAGATGTCGGGGTTCAGCCAGGCCTGCGGGTCCAGTTCGTTTTGCAGCGCCAACGGTAGATCGTAGTGGTGGAGCGTTAGAATGGGAACGATGTTGTTCTCCAGCAGCGTGTCGATAACCGAGTGGTAGAACGCGAGTCCCGGCAGGTTGGCGACCATGCGGCGAGTCTTTGGGTCCCAAGTCATGGCACGCGACCATGACGTGGAGAACCGAAAGGACTGCAAACCCGTCTCCTTCATGAGCTTGATGTCGTCGCGGTAGCGGTGGAAGAAATCGTCGGCGACGTTAGCACACTTGATTCCGGGCGTGTCACGGCAGTACGCGTCGTAGATGCTTGGGGTTCGGCCGGACTCATTCCAAGCCCCTTCCACTTGATAGGCCGCCGTTGCGGAACCGAACATGAATTCATCCGGGAAGCAGCGCGACTCGGCGCTCACAGACGACAGCAGCAATGCGGCAACGCCGCCGACGAGACGCAGAAGTCCCATCGTCGACACCCAGCGAAATTGAAACTGAGCCAACACTTCCCATTTACTGGCGGTGGTCATGCAGAAACGAGTGAAGAAGTGTCATCAATGATCCGTGGATGCATCGACTAGAGGCGTGTATTGCTGGCATATGACTATCATCTTGAAGTTGAAGGCATTTCCTACAATCGCCCGAGGCCGATCACCTTTGCGGCGGGATTTTTACTTGTGTTTGCCGACAATTCGTGGATGTCCTTATGCAGGAAAGTGCCATCACTGATCGGTGTGTTAGTGGCAAGGAAAACGGGGGGTAAGAACTCGTCAAAAGGTTTTCTTGTCTTTTATGCTAGAGGCTTATGGTGGCGCTCTAGTTCGACGACGACTGCGGAAGACGGCGGTATCCCTGGCGGCGGCGGTACGTGACTGCAGCTGCAACGACACCGATGACCACGATGACCACGACGCCGACGGTGATGTCGAACGTCTTGGACTTGTCAGTGGCAGCGCCAGCGGCAGTCGCAACCTCATCCGAGTCGTCCAGGCAGCGCGTCGTCGCGACCTTGTGGAACCACTTGGCGGCCGGGCGAGGAATCCGCTGCAAATCCGTCGGCTTGGGCTTGGTGAAGTCGGGCGAGCCAGTCTGCTCCGTGAAGTTGACGAAGTAGAGTCCGAAGCGAGGGCCGTACGAGCCCCACTCGTAGTTGTCTAGGAACGACCAGGCCGTGTATCCGACGACCGGGATCTTCTCCTCCACGACAGCCTTGTACACTTGTCCGACAAAGGCCTTGTAGTACTTCAGCTGGTCCCAGTTCTCCACTTCGTCGTTGCCGCACCACCCGTTCTCCGTCAGCAAAATGTCGACGGATGGGTCCTGTGAATGCAAGTACTTGATCATGGCGAGGTAGCCTGGCGGGTAGCCAGTGTAGCGGCCGCAGTAGTCGTTGCCAAAGCGGTCCGGGCGAGGCGTCATCGTGCCGGGCATAACGTGGTCCTCGTCGATCGCCTTGTCGGATTCCCAGCCACCGGCCAGGGTCGAGCAAGGCGTCTTCGAGTTCTCCGCATCGCAGTCTGTGACGGCCTTGGAGTAGTAGTGGTTCAACATGAAGATGTCGTACGAGCCCTTGATGAGAGCAGATTCCTCCGCCGTGAACGTTGGGAGACGGTCTCCAGCGCGTTCGCGCATGATGGCCGGGTAGTCGCCATTGACGATCGGGTTGAGGAACCAGCCAAAATCGAAGTCAAGCGCACGCTTAGCGGCAGCAACGTCCTTGGGGTTCTCGGCGTCGAGCGGGTAAAACCAACTGGAAACCAGCACGATACCGATGCGGGCCTTCTCGCGGATGACTCCGTCCGCCTTCAGCTGGCGGAACTTCTGGACGGCCTTGGCGTGCGAGACGAGAACATTCTTCGATACGACGTAGGGCTCCGTCGGCGATCCGCTGTGGCCCGGAGCGAGCCAGCCCTGGCCGTAGCCGTAGCCGACAAAGCCCAGCGGCTCGTTGAACGTCGTCCAGTAGTCGACCTTGTGGCCGAACTCGTGGAACATGAGCGTCGAGTATTCGACAAAGTGGTCGACGATCTCGGGGCTGAGCCAGCCGTTCGGGGTGAGCTCGTGCATCAACTCGGACGGCAGGTCCCAGTGGTAGATCGTCAGGATCGGGACGATGTTCCTCGACAGCATTTCGTCGATTAGCGCGTGGTAGAACGCGATACCTTCCGGGTTGGGGCGCATCCGGCGGGTCTCGGGGTCCCAATTCATGGCTCGCGACCACGAGATGGAGAAGCGCAGCGACTGCAGCCCCAGGTCCTGCATCATCTGGAGGTCCTTCGGGTAGCGGTGGTAGAAGTCGTCGGCCACATTGGCGCACAGCAGCCCCGGTTTCTCGCGGCAGTACTCGTCCCAGATGCTGGAAGTGCGGCCGCCTTCGTTGTAGGCTCCTTCGACTTGGTAGGCGGCAGTCGCCGTGCCGAACATGAAATCCTCGGGGAAGCAACGCGGCTCCGGAGCGGCGACAGCAGACCCGACCATCATGGCCGCCACACCGCTCGCCGAAGCGACGCACTTGCGGAGAGCGCCGAGCATGTTGCGGATGAATGAGACGGTCCTTGACGCGGAGCGAAGCGAGATCGGCTATGGCAATCACTCTCCACCAGGAAGGCGGTTGAACGAGCCACGCATATTTGATGGTGGGTGTGCGCGCAAAGTTCAACGCCTTGCAAATCGTGCGCGCGCTGCTAACGAAACACAAATCGATTCCGCCGGAATGATTCCTGCATTGATGTGTCGAGAGGGAATGGATCATGCTTGTCATCGCCACCACTGGATCCATGCGGCGAGAGTACTAGTGAGCTCGGTGATCAAAGATTGGTGTGCGTGACGCCTGCAAGCTCTGCCAGGATGTGTGGATGCAGTTCTCGTCCACCGGTCAGCGCTTGCTGCGGACGGAGGTGATTTACGTCTTCAGTACTTCGAGTCGGATTGTTATGCCAAGACGGCTAAGCAGCAAGAATGCTCCTTATATTGATCTGTATTAGCATGCCCCTCATGGAGGTGGCGGCATGCCATCGACACTAAGACATGGATACTCTAGCGGAACTTCCACTCGACAATATCTACCCGACCGCAGCTCAACTACACCAAGTTGCGCGACAGCAGCGGCTCGTAGCCGCTGCGGCGGTGGCGGTGGACGATCACCACGGCAATGCCAACGACAACCGCAATCACGGCGATGATGAAGAACACGATGCCGAAGACGGAGTGCTTGCTCTCGTGGGCAGCCGTCGGGTCGGCCCTGGTCTCCACCTCGCTCCAGCCGTCGATGCACTTGGTGGTGGCCACCTTGTTGAACCATTTGGCCGAAGGGCGCGGGATGCGGGCCAGGTCGGTGGGCTTGGGGTCGTAGAAGTCCGGCGAGCCGGTCTGCTCCGTGAAGTTGACGTAGTACATGCCGAAGCGGGGTTGTACGAACCCCACTCGTAGTTGTCCAGGAACGACCAGGCCGTGTATCCGATGACCGGGATCTTCTCCTCCACGACAGCCTTGTAGACCTGCTCCACGAACGCCTTGAAGTACCAGAGCTGGTCCATGTTGTCGATTTCGTCGTTGCCACACCATCCGTTCTCAGTCAGCAAAATGTCGACGGTGGTGTCCTGCGAGTGCAGGTAGCGGATCATGTCGAGGTAGCCGGGCGGGTAGCCCGTGAACATCTCGCAGTAGTTGTTGCCGAAGCGGTCCGGGACGCCAGCGCGCGTACCGGGCATCAGGTGGCTGTCGTCCACGCCCTTGTCAGCCGGGTAGCCAGGCAGCAGGGTCGAGCACGGCGTGTTGGACGCGTCTGAGTCGCAGTCCGTGATAGCACGCGAGGCGTAGTGGTTCATCATGAAGATGTCGTACGAGCCCTTGATGAGCGCAGACTCCTCGGCAGTGAACTTGGGCAGGCGGTCTCCAGCGCGTTCACGCATGACGGCCGGGTAGTCTCCGTTCACGATGGGGTTCAGGAACCAGCCAAAGTCAAAGTCGAAAGCACGCTTGGCAGCGGCAACGTCCTTGGGGTTCTCGGCGTCAAGTGGGTAGTACCAGTTGGACACGAGCACAATGCCAATGCGAGCCTTGTCAGTGATGACCTGGTTGCTCTTGAGCTCGCGGAACTTCTGCACCGCCTTACCATGCGACACGAGCACGTTGCGGGAGACCGTGTAGGCCTGCGTGTCCGAGCCAAAGTAGCCGGGCGCGTGCATGCCGAGACCGTAGCCCGCGCCGACGAACGACAGCGGCTCGTTGAAGGTGGTCCAGAGGTTGACCTTGCTCCCGAACTCGTTGAAGAGCAGCGTCGAGTACTCGAGGAAGTGGTCCACGATATCCGGGTTGAGCCAGCCCTTGGGCTCAAGCTGGGTCTGCAGCTCGCTGGGCAGGTCCCAGTGGTAGATGGTGAGGATGGGGGTGATGCCGTTGGTGTTGATTTCGTCGATGACGTTGTGGTACCAGGCGATACCCTCCGGGTTGGGCTTCATGCGGTGCGTCTGCGGGTCCCAGTTCATGACGCGGGACCACGACACGGAGAAGCGGAAAGATTCGAGGCCCGTCTCGACCATGAGCTGCACGTCGCTCTTGTAGCGGTGGTAGAAGTCGTCGGCCACGTTGGCGCACTTCATGCCGGGCTTCTCGCGACAGAAGTCGTCCCAGATGCTGGGCGTGCGTCCGCCTTCCTTGGCGGCGCCCTCGACCTGGTAGGACGCCGTGGCCGAGCCGAACATGAAGTCGGATGGGAAGCAGCGCGGCTCCGAGGCCGCGGCCGACGGGGTCAGTAGCGCCGCGACGGCAACGGGCAGCAGCTGGAGGAAATGCATCGAAGCAAGGACTTGACTGGTTGCTCGAGCCGGCAAATGGCAAAGTGACGGAGGAGATTAACGGGGTCTGAAGTTGTGGCCGAGGGCTTGAAGCTGTTGAAATGCATCCACGTCGGTTTGGTGACGCGCTGCAAAAACTTATTTTTTTACTGATGTTGAATGATTTGGCCATTAGTTTTTAGTTCGGGCATGCAGCTGCTGGAGGCGTGGGCGACGGCGAGGCTGGAGGAGCTGGGTGTGGACGGTGTGTTCGCGCCCTACATCGTGGGCATGCTGCCGTCGCACGGCGGGGCTGACGAGTCGCTCGAGGACGCCAAGTTCAACATGCACCAGGTGCTCATGGGCTGGCTGGCGCCGGAGGACGAGGTAAAGACCTGTAGTAAGGGTCGTATATGCCTATATTAAGCCGTTCCCACACGTTATTAGGAGCTAACTCATCCCCGTTATTAGGAGCGTGCGCAGGAGTTCGTTGACGAGCTGGCCAAGCTAGCCGACAGCCCCGCGCAGCTGACGGATGCGGCGATGGCACTGGCAGCACAGAGCAATGGAGAGAAGCAGGACGACATCAGCAACTTGCTGCAGGACGAGGAGCTCAAGGCGTCGGCACCCACTTTTGTGCCGCGCAAGTTCCTGTCGCCCGTTGTGGCCGAGTTCCACTCCACGGGCAGTCCCGACGCAGATTTTGCAGGCTACGAGCAGGTGACGCCACTGCCTTTGCAAAGCGACATCTATGAAGAGGACAGAGAGGACGGAGACCAGGAACAGGAAGTAGAGCAGCAGCAGGAGGAGGAGGAAGGCGACAGCGCTGCACTGCAGACAGAGGACAGCTTCTTCTGGTCCGTGGCCTACGAGGTAGAGTGCGGTTCTACGTTGCTCGAAGGCGGTGGCTGAAAGCTTTTGGGTTGTTTGCTGCCTTTGTGAGTTAGCTGGTGAGTCACTTGCAACTCAAGTTCCCGGACATTGATCCGAACCGACTGTGCGACTTGCTGCGGCTCGTGGGGCTGGATGTGGACAAGGCGCACGCGGTGCTCAAGGCGACGATCGAACGGGAGTCGATTGGACCGGGACAGGTGTGCAGACACTACTTGCAGGGAGAGTGCCGTCGCGCGGACTGTATGGTGCGTGTTAGCGTTGCCATGCAGAGTTGAGAGATGAGAGGGAAGAGTTCTGGACGCTCACTAGCTCCCGACTCTCTTGTTGCTGCTCACATTGGGCGTGGCTGTGGCTGTAGTTTCTCCACGACACGGACAAGATCACGTGCCGCTTCTGGCTGCGTGGCACCTGCCTGCAGGCTGAGCACTGCGTGTTCGCCCACGACTTCTGCGAATACTACTCGATGGATGACAATACGCTGGCCCAGCGCGACTACGACAGCGAGGACGAGATGGAGCAGAACAGCGCACCCTTGGATTTCCAAGCCGATGACATGTTCCCAACACTACAGAGCGCTGCAGCAGGAGCAGCTGCGCCACCCCGCCGCCATTACCACAAGGAAGCGGCAGTCCATTGCTGACACCAACCACTGCCATGTACCCGCCAACGGATGATGCAGTCGCTAATCTAACGATGAATTTCGCTCGTGCTGTCGCGCTGCAACCAGCTCCTGCCACTGCTCACCCTCCGTTTGGCATCAACGGCTACAGCTTGATTCGTCACGGCGGCCGACTCCGCTGCCGCTTCCTTCGACGCACCGTCCTTTGTATCACAAAGCAGGAGGCATCGATGGCTTTGGGCCGAAGTGGGTCTCCACAGGCGAGAGTGTTTCAACACAGTACCTGGAGCTGCGCGAGCAAGCTTACCAGATGGCGTGCGCTCGGAATAAATGCTTCATGGGCGCAACACAAGCATACCGCAAGTACGAAGCGCTGTTGAGCGGGGCGAGACTGGTCTTATTGGCAATTGCGTCACTTATTAATGTTGTCGTGGTGTGATGTTTTTCTTCTTCGTGTTTTTAGTGGCAATAAAGCGCTGGCGAAGGGATTGTCGAAGCAAGGGCACGAGTACAATGCCAAGATGAAGAATTTCCACTTCTTGGCGGCGTCGGAGATCTTCGAAGCCCGTAACCCTGTGAATCAATTGTACATGGATCGTATGATGGATCTGCACGGGCTGCATGTGGCCGAGGCCGTCGAGTTCCTCACACAAATGCTGCCCAAGCTTGCAGATGAAGGCGTGGACAGCATTTACCTGGTGACAGGATCGGGGCACCACTCGAAAGGCCCCGACGGAAATGCACGGCTTCTTCCGGCAGTCGAACGCTTCCTGGCTGGTGAGGGCTACCAATACCAACCTGTTGCAGACGGCTCTGGCTTTGTGGGGATGCTGCTTGTGGACTTGCGGTGGTAGTAAGTTGTAACAAGTGCAAAAAGAAAACAAAAATGTGACGAAAGGGCCGAGTGTTCATCATGTCCGTCTGGAAGAAACACACTCGTCAATTGTCTGCGCAAAGCTGGTGTATTTCACTGCAGCTGAAGTATCAGCAAGTTCTTCTTCATCCTCCCAGTTGCAGCCCCATTTTTTCTTTGATTTAGTAGCCGCGCTCGTAGTCGTGCATCTCCTTGACGTCCTGGTGGACGACGTGCTTGAATCCTTCGGGTTTGAAGATGAACACGTTGCAGAAGCCGCCACTGTAGGCGTCGCGGTGGGTGGCGTGGTAGATGGCTCTCTTGCCGAGCTCCACCGCTTCGTCGTCCGTCAGATCCCAGCGCCAGTTGGTGTCCAGCACGCCGTAGGCGTACGTGGAGCCCGAGCCGACGCTGAACTTGGGGATGTCCTTGCTGGCAGGGATGCGCGAGCCCTCGTCGTCCACGTAGTAGAGCACGGGCTTGCCGTTGTCGTAGCCCATCATCATCATGCCGAGCGACATGCCGTAGCGCTTGTAGTAGTTGCACGTGTTGGCGATGAGCTTGGAGGCCGCGCGCACCGAGATGCGGTGGCGGTTGCGCAGCTCGTACATGCGGCACTGCACAGCCAGGTTGCGCTGCCAGAACTGGCAGTCGGCGGCGCCTCCGGCCAGCGTGGCCAGGATGTAGTCGTTGATGGGGTTGACCTTCTTGACCTGCTGGGACGCGATGAACGGGCCCATGGTGGAGCGCGAGTCCACGGCCACGACGATGCCCCGTCGTATATGAAGGCCAGCGTGGTGGTGCCCTTGGCGAACTTGAGCGACTGCTCGTTGTCGTCCGTGTACGCCACCTTGAAATGCTCGCGGGAGTAGGCGGCCGGGTCGGCCACGGGGGCAGCAGGAAGCTCGCGGAGGGGGCCGCGTCCATGCGCAGCGAGTCCGACGGCGCCAGGTGCATGTCCGGCATGGCGCCGCCGTAGCTGAGTGAGCTGCTGCGGCTGCCGGCACGCAGGAAGTCGAGGTTCACCACGGGCGCGCTCATGTTCGCTTTAAAGATCTTGAAAAGGGGGATAATGCTACTAGTATATTGCAATAAGAAACTCAAGTTATCGGTTAAGTTTGTTATGTACTTACTCGAGAGGGGCGTTTATTCTGAGCCAGGGCGGGCTTGGTAGACGAACGTCAGGGGCTTCTGACGCCGTCTGGACGAGGCTTCTGCCCGCTGACGGCTGAGGACACAGCCGACCGCGCCTGGATTTGCGGGCAGCAGCGAGCGCCGGACCTGCTCCAGCGCTTACGAGACGCGGTTCACCGGCGGGAGCAGATCGTAAGCAGCGACGCCACATCGCAACTTGACCAACGTAAGAAAAACGGCGTGGAGCTGGCTCATGACGAATGGGGACAATTTGGCTAGATTATTATAACTTAATGGCGCGCACTGGCCGAGGTGGTCAAAGGGCAGAGCTACATCTGCAGGTGCTCGATGTGGAACTGGATCATGTCGTCGAGCACGCTGACGGGCTGTCGGCTGGCGTCCGCCATCGGCTCCTCGCTCTCGACCTGCTCCTCTTGCACCGTGTCTAGTTGCTCGTCCTCGGAATCCACTGCCTCGTCCAGAATTGACATGAGCGCGTCCAGCTGGTCCGGGTCCAGCGCCGAGCCAAACGAGCTCACGCCTCTGGCCACCGCAGCAGCTCCGGGCATGGGCGAGCCCACTGGGGTGTCGCACGAGCTCGGTGCCGGGCTCAGAGCGCCCGAGTCGCAGACCGAGACGCTGGAGGCCGGCGACATGGAGCCGAACGGGGTCGTCCGGGCGGTTAGCGCGTCGTCTGGTGCTGTGGGGCTGTCGTAGTGCTCGGAGTTCTGCGAGGGCCTCAACGTGGCCGCCAACAGCTTGATCTTCCGGGTGTCCAGGTCCGGGTGGTGGCCCTTGATGTGACGGTTCAAGTTGCCGGCGGTGCTGAAGGTCTTGCCGCAGCCCGGCGACGGACACACGTGCACGGGGCTCCCGAGGTGGAACTTCATGTGCTTGGACAGCTTGTTCTCGCTGCGGAACGTGCAGATGCAGCCCTGCACGGGGCACTCGAGCGGCTTGATGGGGCCGTGCAGCCGCTTGTGACGCGACAGGTTGCCCGGCGTGCTGAAGCGGCGGCCGCAAGTGCGCACGGGGCAGATGTGGCGCTTCTCGCCCGCGTGGACCTGGAGGTGCTCGGCCAGCGTGAAGCTGTCGGTGAACGACTCGTCGCAGTAGGGCACGGAGCAGCGGTAGAGCACCTGCTTGGGCAGCGCCGGCGAGTTGGCTGCGAGCACCATTGCCATCACAATCAATAGAGCAGGGGGCTGTTGGTGCTACGCGGCGAGTTCGGGAGTGACTGCATCGCCCAATGCGCTGCGGCGGACGCTGAGATGGGGCGCACGCTGGAAAGTCTCAGAAAACGGCCAGTCGGTCCCTCCCAACTTCCAGCTGGTGCTGCATAGGGCGGCAGGAGCGGCGAGTGATGTGATGAACACGGCCTGGAAGGTGGTGGTGGCCGTGCACGAGCTCTAGTCTAGCATGGGCTTTGAGGGCTCGCACGAGCGGTTGCTGCCTTGGCGAGCGATGTTCTGCGATGGACTGTCCGAAGACAGCAACGACAACTACACTGCACTACACACAGCTTCTACCCACGTATTGTAGCTACAGCTAGGGAGACCGCGTGCGGGGCAAAGAGCTGGGCCTCGGTTCCCGCGCGGGGACATCTAGCCTTCCGCTACCATTGATCACCGGAGACTAGCGCTGCGCTGCACGATCGCATCGGGCCGTTTCTTCGCGTAGGACACCCGAAGACGTTGGGAAAAGGTAGCGGCCAAATCGGTGCTGTGGTCTGGCAGCTCTGCCCGCCGCGAGCAAAAGGCAACCTGGGGCTGCCCGTTCTCAGGAGTGAGCCGGGCGGGCGGCAGGATTCGGTGTTCGTCACTTGGCGCGATTTTCAGACGATGGCCGTGCGATCCGCTTGGACCAAGCTTTCCGTTGTGGCAACCGCTTTCGAGGCCTGTCGTTTGAGTCCTACATCTTGCTGCCACAGAGCGACGGTAAGTGGCGAGCAGGCGATCGCCAACCAGACTCGTGTTGAATACATCATGGCAGCGCCCGCCTCAAGGCCTGTCTCACTGACTATCTGTAACTCATGTGAGAGTCGCTACTTGACACTGTTTTAGCGCGACGTGTGACTGCGGATGTCCACAAGACGGACACGAACGGCGGGGCAACTTCCTGGCGATGGCGAGAAAGCCCCCAAAGGCGGCGGTAGTCGCCATTTGCACAGACTGCGGCTGAGCCGGGCTCTTGGCTTGGTTTGAAAACTGAAGCTGTCGCGCGTTGTGCCTGCACCCCGTGTTGAAGTCCTGCGCGAAAGGACGACGCTGCTTGGAGCGACGCCCGCCTCAGCCTGGCGGTTGCACTCCACCACGGCGTCGCCTTTTGTCTTCACGCTACAGCGAGCAGATCACCGTTCCAGCCACAAAGCAGCAGATCACCAATGACAGATCATAGTCTCGGTAATCAACAAACCCTGCATGACCTTCGGCAATGCCAACGCAGCACATAACTCGACTCGATTCCTCAAGTGGTTCCCAGGTTTACGGCAAAGCACATCGCAGTGGTGTGTGTGGTGCGTTTGCAGTTGAGCATTGCAAGCAAGATATTGCGATGTTGTACGAATGCTTTGGAGGCCCCGACAAAAGCGGCAGGATGTTTTTCGGCGTAGAGCGTCTTTGGAATAGACCCTGCTCGTTCGGACGCTTGCATTCTCACTTGTCCGGTCTTGTCATCCCAACGTCGATGTCTGGGTTTCTCCTATTGAGAATGACACACCAGCGAGCTATGTCGAGGAATACAAGCTAAGCTAATAATGGTGGTGAGAAGCGCAGTTATGAATTGGGGGTGCTCTACGCGATTGCTGGACGGTAATTGCGTGCTGCGTTCATCATTTTGCTTGTTCCTGGCTCGAGTCCTACGGACGCCTCGCCAAGTAGTTTCCTGTTGGTTAAGGCTGCTGCAGTTAGCAGCAGCGTGTTACCGTTGCGTGCACTGATGCCATTTTGACGCAATCTTTCAACTACACGTACGCGATCATGAGCTCCTCGGTGGCCGCCAGCGTTCTGGCGCTCGTGGTTCGCGAGGTGAAGCAGCGCGGCGACGGACACTTTAGCGACGCGCACGGCGAGCTGTTGGCGTCGCTTCCCGCCGAAGACCTGGTGCTGCTACAGTCTGCCAGCGAGTTGGTGGCGCGTCGCGTGGTGACCAAAGTGGTGGCGACGCCGTCCCAGCGCAGTTTCTACCGGGTGTCGTCGCTCAACCGCTACCGAAGCCGAGACGAGTCGCTGGACAGCGTGTCGCAGCCGTTTGACGCCTCCATGGTGAGCGGCGGAGGCCCCAACTACTACAACTGCTTCAGCCACTACTGCACGTGCGCTGCGTTCCACGAGACGACAGTGCTGACCAACCCCACAGCAATGGTAGGGCGGTAGTGCAAAGAGTAGAGCGGGTAGAATGCTGACTCATGTGTTGTGCTTTTTATGGTAGTGCAAGCACATGGTGGCGAGGCAG
Organism: Phytophthora macrochlamydospora; assembly: GCA_011947325.1. Lineage (NCBI taxonomy): Eukaryota > Oomycota > Peronosporomycetes > Peronosporales > Peronosporaceae > Phytophthora > Phytophthora macrochlamydospora. The sequence goes on along the minus strand of JAAVTH010000384.1, from coordinate 827,422 downwards.
CTAGCGGACGCCACGGGGCAATTCGAGACGATGCAGGTGGAGGACGCCCACTTCGCGCAGATGCTCTGCCCGCCAACGTCCAGCGCGAACGAAGGTTAGGCTCGAGGCCAACACAGCAACAACGTCGTGAGAGAAATACTGGTTTATAAATCATTCGATGCAGTGGGGACGTCCTCGAGGACGTATTCAGAGAGCCCCGATACGGGCTAGCTTACACCGTGGCCTGAGCAGCCTTGCCGCTCATCGGCTCGTCGTCCAGCAGGCACGAGAGCGCGTCCAGCAGCTCCTGGTCCGACACCAGCGGCATGCCGATGTCCAGAGGCAAGTTGCCGAGACCGTCGTCGCCCAGCGCGATTGGCTCGAAGCTGTCTGCCTGCCAGGCGTACAGCTCGTTGGCGTCGACGTCCACGCCCGTGGGGACATGTCGTGCACGGCGTCGCGCGCGAGCGGGTGGCCGAACTTGATGTGCTGGTTGCGCATGTGGCGGTTCAAGTTGCCCGTGGAGCTGAAGGTCTTATTGCAGTTGGCAAACTTGCAGCGGCGAGTCGGTGTGCCGATGTGCACGCGCACATGGCGCTGCAGCTTGTGCGCCGTGGTGAACGTCTTGTTGCACCCCGGAACGGGGCACCGCAGCGGCTGCAGCTCCTCGCCGTGCAGACGGCGGTGGCGGGCCAAGTTGCTGGTGGTGGTGAACCGCTTGCCGCAGCCCCTGGCCGGACACGCGTAGGCCTTCTCGCCCGTGTGGGTGGCCAGGTGCTCCTGCAGCGCGTATCGCCGCGTGAATTTGCGCGGACACTCGCCGCACTGGAAGGAGAAGAGCGTGGTCAGCGTCTTGCTCGAGGGCAGCGTGAGCGGCGTGAGCACCTCGGACGCGAAGCGCGGCGTCATGGTCGAGGCGGACTGGTACACGGAGGTCGACATCCTGTGTGTGGGGCAGGCAGGTGGGGGGAAGGTCGCTTGCGGGGTCAACGCTAAGTTGGGAAGTGAGCGACTCGAGGTGTCGAGGCGCTGACAGCGGATACCATCTTTGCGTCCACTACCCGGCCGAAAAATTCGCGTCGTCATCACCATCGCTGTCATCGCTTTCGGTGGCCGTTCCAATTTCCGCCCATGGAAAGCGTTTGACTGCTTGAGCTGCCGGGAAGCCTCGTCCGGGCATTGCCCTCGGCACGCGGCTGAGACGAGATCGACGCCAGGCTGCGCTTTGGGCTGGGCAAGCGGTGGCGGTGTGCTCCATGCATGGCAAGCATCTATTTAATACCGTCCAGAACAGACTCGAGCTCGGTGGTGCCGACGCTTGCCGAATATCCAGCCGAGACTCGTTTTAGCGTCGTCCATGCTTCTTCTGTGTCCCGAGCCAGCATTTTTGACCGAAAAGCTCTCTAGGGAGCAGCGCACCTGCCTTCAAGACAATGTCAGCTTGGGGGCGCTTTAGCGACCGCGTCGTCGCGACGGACGCGATTGACTTTCCTTCCGCGGCCAGACAGAAGCCGCGGCGCCGTCGAAGCCTGACGGCGCGTTCTGTCCCAGTCACGCAAGGTGATCTGGGCAACAGTGCTGTAGCACTCTGCTTTCCATAGGACCCCTTCCTCCGACTTGCAGACGTGTAGCCATCCCGAAAGATCCGTAGACTTGGCAAAGCTCGCCTCCGTGTGCATGGCGTGCCGCTGGCGTGTCGGTCAACAAGCAGGTCGTCAGCACACACGGAAACCCGCGCGCACGCGCGGCAGGAGGTGGATCGCCAGCGTCACGTTGGACTCGACATGTCAAGGGCATCAGCATGCGGAGCCCGTGGCGAGGCACGCCACGCAGCAACTCGCTGACGTGGTCGCCACTTCAGAAACGGTCAGTATACTTTAACCCACGGCGCGGATCTCTTTTAACATACTTTTTATGCTTGTTTCCTTCTTCCTTCTTCTGCAGCCTCACACACTAGGCACTTCTCCTCTGCCAGGAGGAACTGCGCAAGCTTCCACTCGCTCCTACTGCTCCGGCTCCGGCTTCTTCTCGGGCGTCTCGATCGTGTAGCAGGCCGCTCCAAGCGTGATCACGCCCGCCGCCGCAAAGATGGCGTACGAGTGCAGCGGGCCGTCCTGGTTGTTGATGAACTCGGGCTTGTACGTCCAGACGGTGTGGCGCGCCGCGCAGAGCAGGTGGTAGCTGATGGGGAAGGCCACGGCGGCCTTGGACACGGGCGCGAAGAACGGATGACGTCCTGCGCCGCGTGGATCAGCGCCGGCACGTCAGCGCCCACGAAGCCCAGCGCGCTGCCGCCCACGAAGGCCGCGGACATGCCCACGGCCGAGAAGCGGTTGGCGATGGAGCTGATGGCCGTCACGGGGAAGTGGTAGACGGTCACGTGCGGCGACAGCGGGCGCCCCAGCGCCGCCTGCGTGGCCGAGTAGTTCTCGGTGGTGAGCGCGCGGGCCAGCGTGGGGTCACGGCGCGCGCGGCCTTCTTGGACGCGACCTGGAGGCTCATGGTGGGGCGACACTCGGTGGAAATGCGAGACTGAAGCTGCGACGCAGCGTGCGTGGCGCTTAACACAACGCGTGACTTGGAGTTTGTATAGTGGATCGACGCGAGAACGAATAAACTACCATAACCGATACGGAGGCAAGTTCAAGTATAGCCATAGAGAGGTATCCCGGGGTCCAGACAGCGTTTTGTATGGGCCATTGCGTTTCCGCCGCTATTCGTCGAAACACGACTCACTTGCGTTTTGTATTGATCCGCGCGCTGATTGGCCGAAATTCGGCCCGTTTTGTGCGGCCACCACAGCCCCAGACATCGCGATGCTGGCCACGGGACTGCGCCGCGCGACGGCCTCCAAGCGCGCTCTGACGCTCGCGCAGAGCCAGCGCCGCCACGGCGGATCGCTCAGCAAGAACCAGCACGTCGAGGTGGCTGTGCTTGCCCCCATATCTGCAGCAGTGATCGTCCGGTGAACTGACCCGCCGTCGTTGTATTATTCGGCCAGAACTGGAACAACTGGAGGGGCGACTCGGAGAAGCGCTTCAAGTTCGACGCGCAGTTCTTCACGTCCGTGGCGGCCTGGGGCCTCATCCCCTTCGGCATTTGCTACGTCATGGGCGCCGGCGAGCGCGTACGTCTGCTGTCCGTGGTGTTTGAAGCAGTAGGGACTGCATGCTGATCTTTTATCGATTGTTTCTGTTGTTATTGCCGACAGCGCGCTCGCGATGCGCACAACGGGGTGCCAGAGAACTTTCGCCAGTAAGCAGGAAGAGATGCAAGTGGCGAGACAAGCCGGCAGATCTGAAAAAGTCTTGAGCTGAGTTGACAGAAAATACGAACGTCTCCTTTACCGACCAAAACAACCGAGTGGCCGTGCAGTGGCTATTCGTCATTAGTGTCATTGAGGGGATTTCGCACGTATATCGCCGTGTCTTGGACTCCCGGCAGTAAATCTCCTCGTGCATCATCTTCGCCTTCAGCTTCAAAGTCGTACTTAGTCGGGTTCGATACAAACAGTTGTCATTTAGAACATTGGCAGGCAATATGCCAAGCGACCCCCACGCAGCGAAGCTGGAGGCGTTCTACGCCCGCGTCATGCGTCGAGTGTGCGAAGCCTATCGCGACGAGAGCGAGTCTGAAGACCGCGAGGCCATCGAGCGACTGGAGCAGGTCGAAAGGCGCTACGAGCACTTTGATACGGTGGCTGACACTGCTTGTGTTGCCGCAGACGTGGAGACTCAAGTTGCGTCGATACACTGGCAGCAAACCCCAATGCGAAGTCGAAGCAAATACTGAAATTGCAGTAATTGGCACTTCGTCGCCATCGCACGAGTCGTCTAGCGACGACGACAGCTTGTCTATATCCTCCTTCTCCAACGCCAATTCTGCTTCAACTGCTGCTGGAAGACCAGCCATCGGTCGACCCAGTGCAAAAGTTGTAGGTCTGAATATGTTTTAGTGCACGAACTGATCTCTATCTAATTGGACGTTGTGCTAGCCTCGTGCTGCGGTGGCGAAGCCTTCGTCGGTGTTTGCCAAGATGGTGCGTCGAGACAAAGCAATGGTCTACGGATGAGTATGCACTGATGACTGTCTGTGTGTATTAGCTCGGAGGCAAACGCAAGCTTCATCAACTGGACGGGACTGCATCGGACGACGCGAGTTTAGGCGAAGATACTGAGGTTGACCAACTGCTCGGGAGTGTTTGCTGCTGTTGCTTATTTACCGTTTGTGTGTGTTGCTTGTGTACAATCATTGCTGACAGGAAGCAAACGATGAAGATGTAGGAAGCCCCATGTCGGACACTCTGCTCGCAATGATCGATAATGCCAATTACGGACACGAGGGAACAAATGTCGAGGAGAAGGACCCTCGTAGTGACGATCTAAACGACTTGAGTGGGATCACAACTGGAGAAAAGCCGCGAGATGAACATGGTGCAGAAGAGAAAGAAGGAGACACTGGGTCCGACGAAGCTGCTCCTATGAGAGCGACGTCAGCAACGTCGACACTCGTGTCTGTGAGAGATCTCGTACCAGTGTCGGGACTTTATGGGAGTGAGTTCCCTTTACAAGTCGCCGCAGAGTACTCAAAATTCAGACACCGCGGCAAAAGACGAGGGTATTTTGGCGAGCTTGAGGGAATTGTGTTGACATGGCCCAGTCGTTTGGGACCAACTGACACAGTGCAGCCGGGAGATCTCGTGTGGTGCTACGCGAATCCGGAGGAGGGGTTGAACTGCGGTCTCGTGGAGGTTGTTTCTCTTGGAAGTGCACCTGGTGAATTAAAGTTAAAGCTTCCGGACGGGGACGAGACGACTCTCCCCATAGATCGAGTCCATCGTCTACGAGAGTACCTTATTCGCAAAGGGACACTTCGGCTGCAAAGCGAGCAGTAGTCGTAGTATCAGAACGTTGAACGTCCTCGCCAGGCGAACGGCATCCGCTTTGATGTATTTTTGCTCCTACTCAGGATTTGATGCCATCGACTGAGGACGATAGTTACTGGCTGGAGGACGAACTGGTTGTGTGCAAGTGACTTTAGCTTGCTCACTTTTCAAGATCAAGAGCTGTAGGAAAATGGGAACACAAACACACGAAGTTGGGTGCTTTGGACATTCGGAACCTGTGCGCCTCGTCACACACCAAGGACTATTGCAGTACCGAGGCAAGGACGAGCACTGGAAAGAGCGGTGGTTTCTGCTGGACGCAGCCAAGCCGGCGCTGGTCAAGTGTGATACAGCGAGCCACCTGCCAACCGAGTCCTACAACAGCGTTCTTGGGGGCGACGTGGTGATTGTGGAAGCACAGCCACTCCCTGGACAACAGACTACGTTGGATAGTGATGGCCTTCCGGTGTCAAGTGATGAAGCTCCTGTCACTGGGTTTGAAGTTGTCACGCAAGCTGGCACAAAGATCGCGTTCCGTACCAAGTCGTTGGAGGAGCAAAACGTATGGCTGAAGGCGATCGGCAAGACTTCGAGTGGATTTACGGTGGGTGTGGCTGAGAGATTGGCAGAGCGCGAATTGCTGGCCGGCAAATACTCGCTAGTTCGGGAACTCGGCCGCGGTGCTTCGGGCATTGTATCTCTCTACACCTGGCAAGGCAAACCTTTCGCGATCAAGAAGTTTGTCCCTCAGAAAAGCAAACGGATCCCGAATCGGCGCGCTGTACCTGTGGCTTCTGGGAGACGTCCATCCGTTCAATCGAGTCAGCCGAACGCGGTTCCGGACGATGTCCGACGAGAAGTGGCGCTACTCAAGAAGGCCAGCAATCTTCCTTTCGTGATTCGACTCCACGATGTGATTTTGGACTCCGAACACCGCGAATACTATCTGGTCATGGAGTACATGGGAGGCGGAGCCATCGCGGAATGGGATAGTTCGCGCACATGCTACGTCCGCTCGAGAGCCGCTAGTGCAAGTATCGGCAGGGCGAGTTTACTGGAGGAAGCCACCGTGCGGGCGTACGTGACGAACCTCGTCCTCGCTGTCCAGGGCTTACACTTGAATAATCTCGCTCACCGTGACATCAAACCTGAAAACTTGATGGCGAACGAAGAGCACACACTGTGCAAGTTGGGGGATCTGGGGGTTGCTCACTATTTTAAAGAAGAAAATGGCGAACTGCGGGATGAAGAAGATGTCGACGCGATCGAGCTCTGGGATGTCAACGAAGGGGACTCATCGACTGGCGCTGGGAAGAAAACGCGCGTTGCGAGGCATGATCAAGTCGACTAAAGGCACCTACCAGTTCCTACCCCCGAGTCTCTTAACGGCGACGCCTATTGCGCGTTTAAAGCCGACATTTGGGCTATCGGCGTGACGATGTACGCGCTTCTGTTCGGCTCACTGCCGTACTACTCGAGCGATGTGACCGAACTGTTTGAGAAGATCGAGAACGATCCTTTGGAGTTCCCTGCCACCTGTGAGGACAAGGACGCAAAGAACTTGCTGCAGGCCATCTTGGAGAAGGACCCGGACAGGCGAATCTCGTTGGAAGGCATTTTGCAGCACCCGTGGACACACCGCAACGTAAACTCAAAGAGTCTTCGCAAACAGGTAAAGGCGCTCAAGCAAGCTCCCACGCTGTCCATCGAGGATCATGAACTGGGGAGTGCAGTATCAGTCCACCAGAGCCGATTCCTGAAGATGGCGGCTGCCATCCAGCAGAACTCTTTGGATCGTGTTGCAACAGATTCACTCGATACGACCGCAGCGGTCTTACGGGATGTGGTTTACCGACCAAACCCGATCGATACCAAGGAGACGGCCCTACCTCAGTGGTTCTTGCCTCACCGAGAGCATGTCGCTGCACAGATGCACTTCGACTGGTGTCGTGGCAAGTCTTTGGCCGGGTGGAAGTACGGCGATGTGCGTGACGATGCCCGCTTGGTGCACCCTTGCATGTTGCCCATGCGAGCGCTCGATGACAACGCTCGCAACCGCAATTTCTCCTCCGTTGACGAAATTGTCAAGTGTGTCGTTGCTCTTGGAGTGCGAGTGAGTTATCGCCGCCCTCCAAAGACAAAGCCTGCCGAAGTCCCGTTCCCGTTAGACCGCGTTCATCTGTCGTGGGATATCATGATGCTCATCGATCTCCTCGCTGAGAACTCGCATGAGGTGTGGGCAGCGGAGTATGCGTCCAATGGGTGGACCTACGGACCCCAATTTGACGAGACCGCGAAGACTCATCCGTCCATGAAGCCGTACATGCTGCTGGAGGAGCACGACAAGATCTTGACCCGTGAAGGAGTCACGTCCGTGCTCAAGTCCTGCATACACCTCGGCTGCCGCTTTATGGTCTCCCACAGAGACCAGAAAAGCTAATGACAAGATAAACACAAATCGATGAACATGACTTAAAGCTTTATGGCATTGGCCAGACACTGCTTTCGTCTGCACAAAACTCTAGTCAGCTAAGCCGAGCACACGCAGTTGAGCGGCAAAGTACTTGAGGACAACTGCCAGACGACTTCCACCGAGCGCAATGCGCTGCTGCGACACGAGTCCTGCCATCGCCATGTAGTCATCCGACGGACACGGGTAGTCGCCAGAGCTGGTGGCGTTCAGGTCCAACTTCGAATACACGATCGAGTCGGCGTACGAGTACGTCTCCAGCACCACTTCCCGCAGCACCGAGTCGGTGATCATGGCCGTGTAGAAGTCGTTGTAGGACAGCTCCTCGTACTGCGTGAAGTTGAGGTTGTCCGAGATGTTCGGGAGCATTGCAATGAGCTCCGAGGCGTTGCTCTGCAGCGTCGGCTTAAAGTGTTCGATGCTGAGGTTCCACTTGTTCAAGCTGTAGAGGCCACCGGCGCCATCCCAAAGCGCGTGAAGGTTGCTGAATGCACACGGAGAGTTAAAGTACTCGCTGTTGCCACCACCGTCCCCGTTCGGATAGGCAGCACTGATACCAGCGACGGTGTGTAGTGGTTGGTGCAAGTCTCCGAAAATGTGGATGAAGTTCCGCAGCAACAGGTTGGCGGCCCAGTTAGACTTGGTGGTCTTGAACGACTTCATCGTGCTCTCGATCACGGACACTGCGTCGCCACCCAACGTGTCGTCGAAGATGGAGAGGTCGGCGTCTTTGCCCTCCCACTTGTCCCCATTGATGTACACGGGCAGATCGATGTAGTGCCAGTCGCTCATGCCCGTGTACGACGGCGAGACGGGGACGCACAGGTCGAGCTCACGGACGTGCACTTGATCAGGTCGGGCCAAACGGCGGCAGTGGCGATCTCTGCGGTGTTGGGGAAGTCGTCCTCCCATTTGGACAGTACGCTCTGGATGGTGGTGACGTCTGCTTCGTCCAGGAGCTGCGAGGCCACCTCGCCAACCAACATGTGCCCGTTATCCCACCAAGCGAAAGCTGTCGGTAGCAAAAGTGCAGACGTCGTGATGCTCGCAAAACCTTCATCGAATTCTAACCTGTTGATCGTTAGCGAAAGGAGAAGTGGCTGTGAATGCGATGAGGGCCGTCAAGCTCATGCAGACGAATCGATGGGTGGCGCAGTCACGCTGAGCCTGGGATGCTCAAGGTCTCCACTGCCGAGACCGTGCAGAAACAAAGGGATCCGAACCGTGTGGCGCATAAATCACATCGACAGAGGTCCATTCATCTTGCGGACGTCATGCTGGACACGACAAAACGTAGCTCGTTTGCAGTGACACGCTCTGAGGCTCGACGCGGCGATGTGTAGCAGCTGCCTGGTACTGCGTCTCGACTAGGACCACCGACTGGAAGGTCCTTATAGCGTTGCAAACAGGTTGGGACAGCTCGCCAAACAACGTTGCCGCTGTTGAATGGCGGCATGTGAAGATACCCATTTTCGAACAGCCAAATGAAAGCAGTCGGCATTTTAATCTTGCCTGCGTGTTTGACAGCATCACGTTTGTTGTCAACCGAGATCGGATCGAGCTAGTAGCTAACTACGATGAGAATGGGAACCTTGGGCGCAAATACCTTCTCCATCACCAGCACACCGTGAATGAGAGCGGCCAACATGGTGGTCGCATTACTCGCTGCTGCTGTAGTCACTGCATGCAAGTGAAAGGTGTCTTACCGAATCTGGTCGCTTCAGACGATCTCCTCGAATCTGTGTGGTGATTCGCAAGCATGGCAACACTACCGTTCGTGTGTATCGGTTAAAGCTTCCGAGCTCGGACGTCTACTTCCTCACTTCTTGTTGCGACTCAAAACAACAAGCAGAACCATAGCGATGAAGGTCTTCTCAACAATCTCCGCAGCACTGGTCATGGCGACATCCGCAAGCTTCTTCCCTGCAGCCTTCGCTTGGTGGGATAACGGGCACATGTTGGTTGGCGAGGTGGCCTCGCAGCTCCTGGACGAAGCAGACGTCACCACCATCCAGAGCGTACTGTCCAAATGGGAGGACGACTTCCCCAACACCGCAGAGATCGCCACTGCCGCCGTTTGGCCCGACCTGATCAAGTGCACGTCCGTGAGCTCGACCTGTGCGTCCCCGTCTCGCCGTCGTACACGGGCATGAGCGACTGGCACTACATCGATCTGCCCGTGTACATCAATGGGGACAAGTGGGAGGGCAAAGACGCCGACCTCTCCATCTTCGACGACACGTTGGGTGGCGACGCAGTGTCCGTGATCGAGAGCACGATGAAGTCGTTCAAGACCACCAAGTCTAACTGGGCCGCCAACCTGTTGCTGCGGAACTTCATCCACATTTTCGGAGACTTGCACCAACCACTACACACCGTCGCTGGTATCAGTGCTGCCTATCCGAACGGGGACGGTGGTGGCAACAGCGAGTACTTTAACTCTCCGTGTGCATTCAGCAACCTTCACGCGCTTTGGGATGGCGCCGGTGGCCTCTACAGCTTGAACAAGTGGAACCTCAGCATCGAACACTTTAAGCCGACGCTGCAGAGCAACGCCTCGGAGCTCATTGCAATGCTCCCGAACATCTCGGACAACCTCAACTTCACGCAGTACGAGGAGCTGTCCTACAACGACTTCTACACGGCCATGATCACCGACTCGGTGCTGCGGGAAGTGGTGCTGGAGACGTACTCGTACGCCGACTCGATCGTGTATTCGAAGTTGGACCTGAACGCCACCAGCTCTGGCGACTACCCGTGTCCGTCGGATGACTACATGGCGATGGCAGGACTCGTGTCGCAGCAGCGCATTGCGCTCGGTGGAAGTCGTCTGGCAGTTGTCCTCAAGTACTTTGCCGCTCAACTGCGTGTGCTCGGCTTAGCTGACTAAAATCACAAAAGTTTGGCATTATAGAAGTGTAAGCACTCGATGTAGAAGTTCTTCAGCGTTTTTTACATGACAATCGTGGAGCGAATCGGTTGCGCCGATTCCGGCTCGTCCTCAGCGATCGATGCATTCATGACGCTCGTCGACGAAATCCTCCTGTCGACGCTGAACTTCGTGAGAATACAAAGCCTTGCGGTGAAGTCATTTGGCTGCGTTTCAGAGCTACTGTGCCTTGTAGAGCTATCTACGCCACTTCACCGCTTCGAGCGGAGAATGTTAACCTTCGCATATTACTTGAACTTTATTCGTAAGAAATGCAACAGCGATACTAGTATGCGACTGGAAGTTGCCATTCTTATTGTGATCTTGGTGGGCGTTGTGAGCGATGAAGTTGGCACGTCTGAGCTTTAGCAACGACTACCGTCGCTACGCCTCTTTGCAGGCGTGTGCACGACTTTGGTCCGTTGGCGGTGGTCGCCGAGTTGACTGTGAGCGGGTGAGGCCTTCCCAGTCAGAGAGAAATGAGTATCTGATGAGAAGAAAGAGGTAATGCGCCTCCTCCTCACCCCCACGACCATCTCGATCTGTAGTATTGCGACGTCTGTCACGGATCTGCGCTGGGATTTTTTCAAATTCTTGCTTTTGCGTTCGTCCTGGAGACTTTAATTCCTTCTTCTTCCAGCCAGGTGTGAGCCACGATGCGCCGCCAGGAGGAAATGAGCTCCAGCGCACTCCGTGAAATCACACACAAGGCTGATGGTGGCAAGCTGACAGGGAGTAATGAGTCTCTTAGCAGCTTCTCTCGATTGTAAAGAGTCATGAGAATCCGCCAAAACGTGAAGACACGACGGCAAACGCGCGTTTCTGGTGCTTGGCCGGTAGCGAGGTGATGAAAACCCTGGGCTCAGTACGATTCCACGAGGCTAAGCACGCGCGGACTGGGAGCAATGAGTCCCTAACAGCGTCCATCTCCATGGAAATCGTTGCGCGAGAAAGTAATGAGTTTCTCGTAGGGCTACCAAGACACGAAAATACTCGTTGGTTCATCAGGGAGCGATGAGTCCCTCGTGAGAATCCACGATCCTGAAGGCTCGAGGAAGAAATGAGTTCCCCGGTCCATTCAGCGCGAGACTATTCGCACAAACCTCGTGTGGATACTGGTTGGTCTTGCTCCTCATGGCGAGGACGTAGTTCTTCGCTCGAAAACCAAACGGTCGCCGAATTCCTAGCAAAACCCGCTCGGTAGAATGAGTGTCGCCCACGCAGGCGCAAAGTTCCGTCTCGTTCTTCACGGCGCATGTTTCCGCGTATCGATATCCATCGCCCTGTCCATTCTCAATAGTGTCCGCACGTCTCCAATGCCCTACTACAAGTCCGGAAAACGTAACCACGAGGCTGGTTTGGTCTCATTCATTCTCCATCATTCACGAGATAAAAACGCCTCGATCGCCATACAAGACTCCGGCCATCGACACCGCGCTATTGACGCGGCGTGGCGTGCATCTGCAAACGATCGATTCGCAGCAAGTCCAGGCGATACAGGTTTTCCACCAAATTGCAAGCTGCTGAGCTCTATTCAGCTTTTGCCGCAATCACATCACTCGGTAATATACTGAACGTGTATGTCTCTTTACCAGACGAAGTTCCTGTTCGTGAATATTTTCGCCACGCTGTCTGATAAAGGCTTGTTCATGCCACTCACTCTGCCAGGACGAGCACATCACATCAATACAAGCAATCAACACGAATTCATCGTGCAGCTCGACCAAGCACCAAGCGTCTAGCCTGCGAGCGCGATCAACTCTTTAGCAGAACGGTGGCACCCGAACGGCTTCTTCCATCGCAGCAGCGATTGTGATATCGTGCGCGTGGAAGTAGAAAAAGCCACGCTAGGCTTTGCGACGCTGCGTGCGCGTGCCGTACCAGCAAAACGACTTAACATTTCAGCCCTTCGTACGGCTTCACGCACGGGCGGACATGTATACTTCGCAGCGAGATCACAGCCGCCTTTGCGAAGCTGAGCATCCACAACCATCTGAAAAAGCGTTCGCAGTCGTCCAGCTTACTCTTGAGAGGACTCTCGGCATTATCTTCGCTGTTGGCGGCGAACACTGCTCGGGACACGGCGTCGTCGAGGCCGCCGATGCGCTGCTTGCGCTGACAGTATTTCTCGATTCCAAAGTGCTTCATATACGATACACCATCGAGGGCGTCGCTGTCGTCCGTCTCGGGCACTGTTGGGGACGGAACGGCTACTCGTTCGATGGGGCCAGCTGGTGAGTCATCCAACGAAGAAAGAAGACGTTTCTTCAACCGTTGACGTGGCTCCAGAGGAACATCATCCAGCGCGTTGAGGAAGCTTCTGTTGTGTCCGCCAACTCCAGCAGAATCATCGTCTACTTGATCCACCCACATGTTCTTGAGTGGTTCATCGAACAGCTCGGTGCTGTCGATTGCAGGCTCTTCGCAGCTCTGGAGGCTCGCCACCTCCCACGGCGTCAGCTGCGGAGTGTTGTCAGGCACCACCACTACTGTGGCGGCTTTGACTGTCTCTTGGGGTGGCACGACCTGCCGCCACGCGACGCGGTCGCTGAGTACCTGATACGCTGGCGCACAGCCGTCTGCTGCACGCGCTTTCGTCTTGCTTGCGCGCTGTTGGAAACACAGATATGCGTTCGCGTGTAGACTCGGTTTTGCGCTCATATCGATTGGTTTGAGCGCGAAAACAAAATGAAAAAAGCGACTAGAACTTCAACATCTTTCGGATTTTTGAGCCAATCAGAGAGTCTCAGTAAGATAGGTTCGCCAATCAGTGGTATGTGTGACGTGTGAGCAAATGTGAATACCGTGAACGAAACGCATTTACGAAAGTAAAGCGTGTCTGTCGTTCGTGATGAAATGCAGTTCTTTTGGTCAGTGCTTCTTCTTTTTGACACGACAATCTTGGTGCGGATCGGCTGCAGCTTTGAGTTACTCTGCAGACTCGCAAAGCTCTTGGCCGCTCGCTTTTGCAGCTCTAACCGCGTCAACGGCCGATCGCACTCGTCTTCATCGCTTCTGGCCGATTCCGGCTCGTCCTCAGCGATCGACGCATTCATGACGCTCGTCGACGAAATCCTCCTGTCGACGCTGAACTCTGCCACTGAAACCCCATTCGACGCCAACGGGGACGCCGGATTCGCAGGACTCGATGCTAGCGGAGATGTGGCTCCGTACCCGCCGCTACCATCGAGGAAATCTGGCAACAAGGCTCGAACAGCGTGGACGGACCGAGTCGGATCGCTGGGACGCAGGTTGGCTCCTAGGGAGGCGCGCTGGGCTTCAACCGGGTTCTTGTACTGGAGGCGGCGCGAAAACTGCTCGATCAGCTCGTTGCTCCGCTGCTCGATGATCGCCAGGAATTGGAGGATGTTCCCTTCGGTGACGCCGTGGGCAGCCAAGAGATCGTTCATGGAGTTGATCCGCGCCTACAATGTTTTAAACATACACATATTGAACGAGTCCTAATGGCCATGAATTGATAAAACGTACGACCATCGCTAGCTGATCTTCGGATTGTTTTCTCGTGCGATTCGAAGCCGTGTCCGAGCCACCACTGGTGGAGTTCCCAACAACAGGCTGTCGACCCACAAGAAAGCATAGATGAGATAAAACATTACCATCCCGTGGAATTTGCAGCGAAAATATGATTACCGGCATGACGTCGTTGCAGCCGAGTGCGTTGTACAGTCTGTCGACCACACGAGCAAGAGGTTGGAATTCCCGTGCAGCCGCTGCTCGAAGGCGCTCGACCTCTGCGTTCTCTTTGATAATCCTACAAATATGTGCAAAACAGATTGATGTTATCAACTAAGCTGCTTTTCTTGGCGGTGGCAAAACATACTTCTGTCTTGTCTCGACAAGGTCGTCGACCATGCGCTTCCGTGCGTTGGCATTGCCATCTTGCATGTCGCTCTTGATCCTGAAGACGAAAACGCTGCATTACTACCGGCAATCTCGAAAGAAGTCGCTAAATAATGAACGTACTTCTGAACTTCTTTCTCCAGCGCGAGCTTCTCGTCCTCGAGCTGCTCGATCTCGTTGTTGGTGCTCTGCAAGTACCGGAAGAGCGCAAAGTTTTCCTCTTCTCGTTTCGAATACACCTCGACGAGCTCATGGTAGTCGTCCACTCCCATTTCCTGTTGCAGGCCAGCGAATGTCGTCTCGAACTCCTGCAGTTTCTCGTTGATGGAGGCGATATGTTGTTTATCTTCGAGCATCTACACACAGCAGCAAATTATCAGCAACATCTCGGCAGCAAACATCGCAGTGCAGCAGATTACCGTCATATCCAGTTTTTGTAGCGTTTTCTTGAGCTGCTGCTCGTCCTCCAGCCGCATATTTCCACGCACAAATTCGTCCGAGAGGTCCATGGGGTCCTGCTCCAGAATCTGCTTGCGGTACTGCTCCGCACTCTCCTTCTCCCGCTTAATGATGGAGGCGAGACTCTGGTACACTTGATCGTACGCTTCCTGCTCGTCCATATTTTGCCCCGACAGCGAATTTGCCTGCGCCAAAATCTGCAAGAACTGTTAGCTCTCTTCTAAGCTTCAATATCCAAAACCAAACATACTCGATCACGCTCAGCTACGATCTGAGTCGACTGACGGAAAGACTCCTGCATTTGCTTCTGGACTTCTCGCAGCCGACGTTGGTTCTTGTCAAAGACGGTTTGGCTCAGCAGTCGGTTGGCTCGAAGTTCGTCGACTCGGGCTTTGAGCTCTGCGTTGTAAGCGACCATTTTGCTTTCGCGGGTTTTGCAGGCCGACAGTCGGTTCTCGAGCTTCATGAGCTCTCGCTGCTCGTCGGCCATCCGAGCCCGAACGGCGTTGACTCCCCGCCACGTTGGTCGCTTTCGCCTCGTTTCACCCGCAGCTCTTTAAGTTCGTCGTGAACTTTTTCCAGTGATCGTCGAGCTGCCTTAGGCGATGCCTTTGCTCAACCAGAAGGCGCGAATACTTGTCGCCCTGGATCTGCAGGTTGAAGAGCTGCTCGCTCTGCGCACGAACATTCGATTTGGACATGGCAGGAAAAGAGAAGATTGCTTGAGAAGGTCGCTCCGAGACCCCGAAAAGCGAAACCTTTACCAGTATTTTCGTCGAGGCCATCGGGCTATAGCTGCAGGATCCGGTCGAAATGTCTTGGAAAGCAGGCAACCTGCCAACGATTGGGCATGAGAAGAATAAAACGCTGAGACCTCATAAACTACCATCCATGAAGCGCGGTGGTGGACTTCGAGTCGGTCGGGTCGTATCGGTACGTCGAATCCCTTCGGGGATGACGTTTAGCTGGTTAAATGAGTTTTTGTTGTTGTTGTAAGGATGCTCGTAGCGGCAATAACGACTCAAGACCGGGTAATCAACTTTCCAGTACGTTTGTCCAGGAGGAAGAACGGAGAGTTCAAGATGAACTCATTGAGATATTGACCGTTAAACTCGCCAACAAGGAGAAAGAAGTGGAACTATTGAAAGTGAAACAGAGCGAGGTCGATAGAGAACTGAGCGGCCACAATGATCAAATCAAGCAGCGGCAGAAAAAGCACACCCAAGTCGTAGACGAAATGACGGCGACAAACCAGGAGCTGCACCGACAAGTGCAGTTGCTGCAAATTCAGTGTGAACAGGTACGCTTTTGATAGCCGAAGCTGGAGCTGTTTCTGTTGTTGACTTGAGTGTAAGCGATGCAGCTTCAAGTCGAGAGCGAAACACATCGAATTGCTGCCACAGAACAGAGACGACTTCGCGAAAAGGATCAAGCACAAGTTCGACTTGACAGTCGGGCTCACCAAAAACCAACGATGATTTACAGCGCCAGCTTCATCGAGGTTTGAGTCACCGCAGCGTCTTAGAAGATAATATACAGAACCTCCTTCGGGATCAACAAGAGCAGAGCAAGCAGGTGAGCAGTTTGCAGCACTTCCGAAAACATTCTGCTCATAAGTGACAATTGTTATAAATATTTAGGTAGCTCAGCTCGAAGACAAGTGCGCCCTCCTAGAGCTAGCTGTCCAGAGTTCTGATGCAACCTGTCAACAGCTTCAAGAGGTGCGATTTCAGGATTAGCCAGGTAGAACTCGACGTCTAATAGCTCTTCTTTCATTTGCCAGGCCTTGTCAGTTGAAACGCAGAAGCGTGAAGGTGCCGAGTCACATGCGAGGCGAATTAACGAGGAGAAAGTTGCTTTGGAGGAGAAGCATCGAGCGTTGGCGAAGGTGAGCGTTTATCGTGTCTAAAACATGTCACGAGTAGCTCAATACTTGGATGCAGACGCTGAAAGGTGCGAGCGCGAGAGCTGTGGACGTGGAGAAAAAGCGAAGCGTATTGGCACGAGCCGAAGACCAGTTGACGCAGCAACTCGCAATCCTACAAAGGAGAACCTCGAGCTCAAGGCTCGAAAAGGTCAAATTGCCTCCCAAACCAAGCATTTGCAGGCTCGAATCGCAGCTCTGGAGAGCAGTTATGCCGTTCAAGACAAGAAGCTGGAAGATGCCGCTATGGAGCTGGAAAGCGCACGCAAATATTGTCGCGACAGCCAGTTCCGGGTCAAGCAGCTGCAAGAGGAGATCGTGTTCCTAAAGAACCGCAAAGGCGCCGTCACTGAATCTGAAGATAAACCTCCCCCAGCGCAGCAATTCGACCCACAGAACCCCGCTAAACTCGAGGTAGACGACGAAGTCCCGGTCTGGATGAAGGAATAAACCACCTACCTTCACGTCACAAAATAAAATGCAAACAAACTATTGAGTTGCCACCCCTTATGCGTCCGCAACGACCACCTGCTTCTGCTCTTCTATCTGCGGCTTCTCACTGCCGTTGTCAACAGGCAGGGGCCTCTTGCCCAGCGCACTCTGCACCAGAGCCTTGATTTTGGGGTCGCTGACTGCTTTCTTCTTGTGGCGAGAGAAGCTCTTGCCGCTCACTCGCTCGTCTCTCTCCTGGTCGTTCAGCACGCCCTGACTCAACTTTTTGTTGGCGAAAAGTCCTTGACGCAGAAAATCGTCACAGTTTCTCCATAATCTACAGTAAAAAAATAGATAAGTACATATACTAAATTAAAAGTGACGGTATTCCGCCCTTACAATGGAAGTTGGTCTCTCTGAACTCGTTCTTGAGCACGGCCTTCCTGGGCCTCGGCGGCTCCATTTCTGGCTTCTCCACCTCTGTACATGAATAAAAAAATATTAACATTGTCATACAAGAATAATAAGTAAATATAATGATAAAGTATACCTTTGGGATGCGTCGGACAGAGCCCTTTGTGGGCCAGACAGCACTTCTTGCAGGCCTGGTTCACGCAGCCAGCAGCGACGAGTTTCTTGCTGGTGCAGAACTGGCAGGTGCGCGCCTGAGACTCGCTCTTGACGCGCTTCAGGGGCGACGCCACTGCCTCTACAGGCGCAACAGGCTGCTCTGGTTGCTCTAGTGGCGTGGCCTCCATTTTTACCAACTGCCGCTAAAAGGAGCAAATTAGACCAATAATCCTCGGTACACTGCTCCATTGGTCCCATCTGGTCCCATTTAGTCCCATTTACGTTCGAGAAGAGAACGCCACGTTCACTTTGACTTTGACCGGTAGGGGGAAGGAGGATCGCTATGGTGACGCTGCACGTCAAGACGACGGCGGGCAAGAAGCTAGAGGTGGACGTGGCGCTGGAGAGCTCGGTGCTGCAGTGCAAAGAGGCGCTGGTGCCGCTCACGGACGTTGCCGCCGACCTGCAGCGACTCATCTACAAGGGCAAAGTGCTCAAGGACGACCAAACGCTCGCTAGCTACGGTACCAGACGCTCCATACAGAGCATACATTCCCCCACTTTACTTAGAAGTTTGTATTGTATTGCAGGTATTCAAGCAGAAGACACCATCTACTTTGTCAAGGGATCCGCTCACGCCCGGACTCGACCAGCAACCACTTCTGCTACTACTCCAGCTGCTGCTGCTGCTGCTGCTACGACCCCAGCTCCGACTGCTTCCCCAGCTCCAACAACTGCCGCCTCAACACCTGCAGTCAATCCCTTTGGGTTCCCATTGTTCCCTCAAAATGCTGCAGCTACTGGACCTGCTACTGGAGCTAACGCCAACCCATTTGGGAACATGATGGGCGCAGGCGGCATGCCCGGTATGGCTGAGATGCAGCAGCGCATGATGGAGAACCCCGAGATGGTGCGGCAGATGATGGAATCGCCGATGATGCAGGGTATTCTCAGCAACCCGGACATCATGCGCTCCATGATGCAGAGCAATCCGGCCATGCAGCAGCTCATGGAGCAGAACCCGCAGCTGAACCACATCATGAACGACCCGGAACTGCTGCGGCAGACCATGGAGGCCATGCGCAACCCTGCAGCCATGCGTGAAATGATGCGCAACCAGGACACGGCGCTGCGGAACATTGAGAGCCATCCGGAAGGGTTCAACGCGCTGCGTCGCATGTACCACGACGTGCAGGAGCCGTTGATGGACGCTGCTGCCAGCGGTGCGCCGGCGCCTCGCGGACCGGCGTTTACGATGCCCGGTGTTGCTGGTGGTAACAGCAGTGCTAATACGTCACAGCCGCAGACCAGTTCAGCGTCGTCAACGCCCGCTGCGCCGGCGAATCCGTGGGCTTCACCGAGCACTGCTACTGCGACGTCATCGACAGGTTCTACAGGCGCTGCTGCAAACCCGTGGGGCGCTATGGGCGCAGGCGGCCTTGGTGGACTGGGTGGTCTCGGTGGAAGCGCTCCGAACCCGGAGATGATGGCCCAGATGATGCAGAGTCCTCTTTTCCAAGCGGCAATGGACCAAGTGACGAGTAACCCGGAGCAGTTCCTGGCACAAATGGAGGCGATGAACCCGCAGATGGCGACGATGCTGAACGCGAACCCGCAGATGCGGCAAATGATGTCGAACCCGGAGTTTCTTCGCCAAGCGATGAACCCGCAGAACCTGCAGGCGATGATGCAGATGCAGAACGCAATGAATCAGCTGCGTGGATCCGGACTAATGCCGGGGTATGTAAATACTGGGCTGATTGAGCGGCCCCAGATATCCGACTAACTTGCTGTTGCTGGTTGTTCCTCTAGGCTGGAAGGCATGGGAGGACTCGGCGGGGCAGCAGGAACTGCAGGTACTGGAGCTGGAGCAGCTAACCCGTTTGCGGCATTCGGCGGCTTCCCTGCTTTCGGTGGAGCAGCCGGTGCATCAAGCACTGCGGCGCCTGCAGGCAACCCGGAGGAGCTCTACGCCTCGCAGCTGACGCAGCTGAACGACATGGGCTTCTCCAACCGCGACCAGAACATCCGAGCGCTGCAGGCCACCATGGGCAACGTACACGCGGCCGTCGAGCGCCTGCTGAGCGGCTCCATATAGTAAGTGAGGCGGGGCCAGTATAACGTCCACCCTAAATACAATTCCCAAGTCCTCAAAGCTGTCCTCCAGGTGTCCATCGATAGCACAGTCGGTCGCAGTAGCTTGATTACCGTTACCGCAACCGACTCTACAAATTCACGCCTCCTCATGCAGGACGGCAGCGTTCGCGAGCTGCTCCGTGCGAGCGCCACCGACGCCGATGCCGTGCGTCAGTACCTGCAGTCCATCGACAGCGACGAGGTAGATGCTCTGGTACCCAGTTTTAACATCTTACGCCTCGCATTAACCCTCATTTAACGCAGTTAAACGGCCTGTTGGACGGCATCGCTCCCAGAAACGTGAAATGCCAGGCGCAGTCCAAGACCAAGAAGGAGTTCCTGGTGCAAGACGACTGGCTGCCATTGGTACATTTGCTGCTGCAGTGCGAGGCCACCAGACTGCGCGCAGCCTGCAGGATCATCCAGGTCCTACGCAGAGGAGCCCCAGCGAACTCGAGTCCATGCAGCTGCTTACTGAGGTCAATTTGGGCTACGGCAGCGCGCTAGACGAGCTGGCGGAGCTACGTCGACGCCCCCGTCTGCAGTTCGCAGTCAAGCGGCGGACGCTGCTGGAGGAGATCGACGCCGTGCTGGACATCGTCTTTTCGTTCCTGAGTGAGGTGGTGGAGGAGGCCAAGCCAGATAGCGCCAAAGTGCTGCCTCAACTACTGAGACTGGTGCCTTATTTCCTTGGGATGTTGACGGAGATCAGCACAGAAGAGAGAAGTGTCGCCGAGGTGAGAGAAGAAAGGAAAGCGGAGATAGGAGGGAGGTCTGATGGTTTTTTGGTTGTTGTAGAGCTTGGCGAAGCTGTTGGAGTTGCCGTGGAAATGCCAGACAGTGCCCAGTTTACTGGATGTTTTGGTGGATGACACGTCGTTGATGTCGAGCGAGAGCTGGCAGCAGTTGCAGGTTGGTTGGTGCTAGGAATGGAGATGTTGTGCTAGTCTTGATGACTTTTGTTGTGCAATAGGAAAATGTGGCGCGTATGGTGACGACATCTCCCGAGATGGCTAGTGAAACGATGAACCCGATCATCCGAGCGTGTGTGGTTGTTGCGAACGTGACGGGAGAGCACAAGTGGATTGGAATTGCGAGGTACTTACTTCGACAGCTGCCTCTGCATTTACGCCAAGAAGCAGAGTTCAATTTGCAAATGGTACGGTCATTTATGTTTGTAGAGCTACAGGTTACGGAAATTTACATGTTGATGACTTCCTTTCTGCTCTACAGAGTTTCCACCAGTCACCGCGTATTGTTTCGCTGGTGTGCGAATCCATTCGGTTCAGTGCACTCTCAGACGAAGACGACGTGAGCATGGAGGACGCCAGTAACCCATTTGAAAACCCAGCAGCTAGTGCTGTGGATGTCGTGCCTGATTGGCGCGATCTGTTTCTCCTCCTTCACTCGCTGCAAGCGTCGAAACCAATTTTGCACCATCGAACTTCGTCTTCTCGTGTCGCGACTGAGGCATCCGTCTTTGCAGAGATCCAGCAGTTGTCGTGGTGGATTGTACAGAATGATGTTGAAGATTTCGTGAACTCCTCGGCGTCATCTCCACCTGACACTGGATCGGTGAACAAAACAGTGCAAAAGCACGTACTCGGTCGTGTTGAGCTTCTCTTGAATTTTGGAGGAAAGCAAATTCATGCTCGTGAGTGGAAAGCTCTGCTTTTGATGGACATGGCTTTCTACTGGCTAGAGCCGAATTGTCCTATCCATGAAGACGACAACAGTGCGACTTCGAGACCTTCAATGGCTCTGATGCTGCTACAAGCGATTTTTCAGTCAGTATGTGATCTAACTGCCTACCAGTAGTAGCTTTTAAGGACCTGACCTGACGATTTGTAATGCTGACAGGCACCTGAAACCCGGGCTGAAGTACTTAGCTGCTTGTTTGAGCGTTCCCAAAACCCATCTCAACGACAGGTATACAAGTGTCTGTTGCTGTTGTCTATAACATACGAATCTTGTACTGACTGACGCTTCTGGGCGGTTTTGCAGATTGCTGAAACAACTCTTTCACAATTATTTATTTCCCAGGCGGCTACGTTGTTCCCTCACCTTAATTCTATCCAGGACTGGCTCAGGTATTGATGACCAAAAACGATTTTAGACCATCGAGGATCTCACGAAGTCGTTATTTTGTGTCAATAGTGTGCAATTTCAGCGATCGTTCGATAGTTCCCGCCAATTTTTTCTTGTTGCCTCTCGCTTGGCGACAGTGCACAAAGGTTTGTTGCTCTACGTTGGTATAAAATGTGCCACTGGAATCCGACGATAACGTTTTGAAATTTTGTCAGATTTGTACAATTTTCTCATGGTTTTCTTGCGAAAGCTACTATCTACCGGCAACCGGCTGCATCAGGAGTTTGCTGTCGATATGTGGTGTTCCTGGCTGGATCGCCGACTGCCATTTAATGAACAGCAAGAGGTGCGTTTAGTAGACTCCTCGTTGTCATAGATTTGTACTTACCACCTTCTCACGTAATTTCATTATTCTTAGGAGGAGATCATTTCTGCGCTCAAGAACAGTGTAACAGTATGTCGAGATATCCAAGCGTGGTCGTTTGGACGCTTGGAACAATTGTTTCACCCCACCAATGTTGAGATGGATGGACCTGCCGTGTCATTACGCAAATCGTCATGGGAAGAACTACATCGATTCCTCGTCCATGAGATAGCCGAGTTTATCCAGCCCTCAGGGACTGGTCTTACTGACGATACCACTGGAGATGATGAGGATAGTGCGGATGAGTTTGGTGAGCGGGATACTGAATTGGCAAGGTTTCGGTTTTGCTCGTTGGATGCTTTCTATCGACAGAATTCAAGTTTGGATGGAGCTGCCATCCTCGGTCTTGTCTTCCAGAAGCTGCTTTCGTGCTTAATATCCTTCGGGAAAGCCGTAATCAGCTCGAAAGTCTCGTCCGATGGACTGGAGCTCGGCAGCATCTCTAAGATGGATCGAGACGTCAAGGAGTGGATTATTGGCCTGGTCTCGAACTGGAAGTACTTTTCCACTGGATTTGTCAAGATGCGGACGATGTCCTACCAAGCCAACCTCCACGCGGTAAAATCGACAAGAGCTCTTGGTGGCAATTTCTGGCTCGCATCTACATCGCGTGTGCGATCTGTAATGTTGCAGTGGAAATGTTAATGCGTCGCCAATCTACCGACAGTTCGGAGTGGGGATCCAGTGCTGGAATTTCAATTTGGTCCGTAATGGAGGTAGAGTTTGGGCTGCATCGGATGGTACACAAGTTCGCAGCTCAGAGCGCCGCTGAAATGGACGCGACCTTGTCAAAGGAATATTTGAGAGCAGCAGCCTACGGCCTCCATCGTGTGCTTCAACCGGAGAAACTAACACTTTTAAACGCCATCAAGGTAAACTTTCAGGAAGGTGAGGCTACCACTGCTCTCACCAATGATCGGCCAGATGGAATATCTTTCGACTCGGTGCTGTTTGCATTAGATTCCTGCAGCAGCGTGCTCGGTGAAAAGGATCGATACGAAGCGCTTTATCCCGAGCGAAATGACAACGGGCGGGAGGGAGGAGCCAGCTCAGTTCTAGAAGCGCTTTTATCTGTCTACCTCTGCGTTCGTAACCGTGTCATGAAGATGGCAAAACCAGCCTCTAGTGACTTGCCACCGGAAGAGAAAGTCCTAGACAACGATCACGATGACGCCGATACTGACATGGTATCTGAGAACAAACTGCGCTTTTCAGTGTACGCAGATTCCATTTCAGCCAAGTTTCCACGGTCAGCTCGATACCTGGTGACGCCCGCAAGAACAGCGAAGACGGTTGTGCTTCTTGACGCGAAATCAGGAGTGGAAATACTGGAACATGTTTGCGCTGCAATTGGACGAACGCTCGAGGTGATGAAGACGCAGGATGTGCTTTCAACACACAATCATGTAGCCAATCTCCTGCGGCAGACAATATGGACTCGACAAAGCCACCAGCCTCTCATTCAACAGAATGACTGCAGCAACAGCTTCCTCATTCTTGCTCGCCGCTTCTTGGATGATGTCGAGGACTCGATCCAACTGGATGGACTCACAAAGCTGGGTGTGTCCTGTGCGTCGCTTAGCAAGCGACTATGTGATATGGGGGCCGAGCTGACGGACCGAACCGTAATTTCCACAGAGTGGCAAGCGCTTTCTTCAGTAGCGTACAACATCTTGTGCGACAACGTCGTCTACAGTCCTCGGCTGCTTCGACTGCTCTTGAGCATCTGCTTGCCCACTCAGTTGGCGCAGCAACTCGGAGCGTTCGTGACGATGGAACCTAAAATCCAAGGGTATGTGCAAGCTTGCGGGCTGGACACAGCAGCAAGCACCGACGAACGACAGACACTTACCCATCGGAAAAAGGGAGGACAGAAGAGCTATGTTCCAGGCCGACGAAAGCGAATTCGCCACGAATTTGATGCCAGGGCTCCTAACGGGTTAAGCGTAGACTCTGACTCGGATGCCAGCCACTCCTCATCCGAATCGGACTGTCTCGGTTCGGATGATGCAGTAGCCGCCCATGACAGCATGGAGCGAATCCCTCACCTGAACTCTGAAGTCAGTCAGAACGCCGCCATTTTGGCCGTCTTGGTCGTGCTGGAACAGTCGTTATCTACACTGCTAAGTGTGCTTTCCTGCAAAACGAGTGGCAGCCCATTCCCCATCAACAGGAAGTATTGGGTTGCATTCGGGTCCACGAGCTGGTAAACAGGGCCCTATCCAAGAACAGCGGGTTTTCGTGTGGAAGCCGAAAGATGCTGCTCAAGATGCTTCACGTCATTGAGCTTGGCTTACGCGTCGGAAAGGCTGGTGGAGCATTGCGACGGTCGGATGACTTCACCACAGATGCGGCGGTTCGCCTTTTTGAGTCTTCGGTGATGACCTCCTTGCGAAGTCGGACCTGGATCGACAGCATTAAGGACGCAAGCGAAGATTCCGGGACTAAAACAAGAGTAGGTGGCACAAGTCCATTGCTTCTTCATGATCGCGATGACTAACAGTTGTGGTGCTCAGGTATCTGCGACGTTACTCAAGATGGACATCTTTTTCCTGCAAGTCCCTGGCACAGTGCAATCGTTGTTGAAAGAGGTGTGACTCTATCGATTAGTTTGAAAGCGACCTGCTTATATGAACTAAACGTTTGTCAATACCACGCAGAGCACACTGGACGCAGACTCGAGGGAACGTCTAAAGGCACTAGTTGCGTCAGTGAAGGAGAAAATCGCACCGGCGGATCAACAGCGAGGCAAAAAGCAAAGCAGCGTCTGCTGGGAGTGGTTCCGATTGTCAAGAAGCGCCGGAAGCGTCTTCGCAGCCGTCACCCGGTTATCGACGCATATCTCAACGAGGAGAATGGCGGCGACGCATTTGCCGATCTGGAGGATTTTATTGAATAGAACGGGGCCTTGCTTGCCGTTAGCTTTCCTTGTTCTACAGCAGATACGTGCGACGCACGATGTTGGTCGTGTGCGGTGATTGCTTCAGCAAGTACTTTGTGAAGTCCTGCGGCGAAAGAGTTAGATGTTACAAAAGAACTCGACCAAAAGTAAGCTTACCTTTTGCCTGATCTTGTATTTCCCAGCAAGAGCTTCAGTGACGTGTTCGTGCTCGGCTTTCAGCTCTGAAAACTTGGAACTACAATCACGGGGCGACGATGCTCTTTCACGCGAAAATGCCGTCATGTAGAATCGAGTCCTCGGGGTGGAACCTGTAGCTGGTTCCCAAATAGTTTTATTGTCTGCAGAGCTGGGGACACGAGACGATTTTGATCTGCTCGAAGAACTGTCTCCATCAGCAAGAGTTTGAAGGTGGTAACCTTGCTGAGATAGCTCCAAGCTCTCCTTCGTGAGGTTCTGGGTTTCCAAGACAAAATAATGTGAGAGATCCAAGCAAAAATGAGTACTATTCGTCATGTACGCACAGCACATCTGGCGTCACTCGGGTCGAGAGCCTGAAGTCGTCGCTGTGTTAGTTACACAATAAATATGAGTGTGAAATTCTCGCAAGCTCGTGAGGTTTGGCCTTACTTGCATCGCCGCACATTTGTCGAAACACATCGACGCTTGCTGCCGGAGTTCGTCTTCTGTCAATACTTCGCATCGTAGTCGACTCGACATGAACAGCTACTCAAATACGTTAACAAAAGGCATTTTCAAAACCGTTGGAGAGGTCGATCGTACCTGAATAAGTTCCTTCCACTGAATGCTGCTCGAGCCAGGAAAGTATTTTTCGAGTAGCCCCATATCACTCGATTTACCTTCAAGTGTACATCCGTCGCTCAAGACAGCGTACCCTCTTGTCCGAAGATATAGAACTAAATCTCCAAACTTCTCGTTCGAGAGACCGCTAAACCAAAGAAGACAGTTAGTACAGGTAACTAGCAAATCTTAAACTTGCCGCACACCTTTGCTGTGCGTCCTCAAGCGATCGAAAGTGCTTCTTTAGTGCCAACACTTCCCAGTCGTCCAATCCAGGTACTTCATCTGTTCTGTTGTTGTTGACAGATCTTCGGTAAGTCGTTGAGAACGTCTGCTGCCTGCGGGTACGATCTTGTTGCTCTCGCTCCGCTGCCTCTTGGGCTTCTTTTTGTTGCAGACGTTTGGTGGCGGCAACTTCCTTGAAAAGAATTTTGACTGTCCCGGATAATGCCTGTGAAGATGACACTATCGGATTCTGTTTCTTTTGCTGCCTCAATTTGTGTCCACCACCGTCTTCTTCAGCATGGAGCTTCAGTCTAAATGGTATCGAAATACGGAATTAATTAATCGACTGAAGAACATTTTTGAGCAGCCGATACGACTTACTTTGAAGCTTTTGCGCGTTCTTGATCCGTGACCACATGTCGATCCAGCACATCGAGGGACGGTAGCGCTCGGATCACTTGCAACCGATAGTTTTCCTCCTCAACAATAGCATTGCCAAATAGATCGAGGTCTCGAAGCCGCGACAGTCGACTCAGCACGTTGAGTGTTCCTTGCAAGTCCTTGAGCTTGTTGTTGTACAGCCGAAGTTCCTGCAGGAATTTAAAATGTGGGAGGGATGACCCATCCAACGTGCTACAATTCTTCATCAGACAAAAGCACACCTTGTGGCTGGGAGCGTTACCTCACCTTATGCAGTTGTTTTGAGCATACACTTGCTTCAGTCGGAAGCACGTGTCCAATCCGTCGAGATGTTGAAGCTGGAATCGATGCAGCAATTCGTTACTCTAGTTACATGCCACGACATTGTCCGTACCACTACCGTACCTGATTGTCATTTATCCACAACACCTCGAGATTCACAAATGCGTCAAAGTTGGCGATTTTGTCGATTCGTTTGTTGGCCAGATACAACTCGGTGCAGTTCTTGACATACTTGTGGTTTTTGATGGGTAGTTCCGCATGCGGATCCGCAACTCGAAGCTTTCTTGCAGACTTTTGAAGCGCCATTTCGTTGAGCTCCGAGCACTCCTTCAATTGCAATGAGGTCAATCTTACTGCTATTTCAGCAACGACAACAGGCAATCGCGATGGGAGATCTTCGGCTCGTCAAAACATTCACATCGATGGCGAGCATATTTTTGTCATCAGCGACGGACTTTTATTAGCGCCAAGACCCGTGATTTGGGACTGTGGTGCCAACTACCTTCTGCAGCCCAACATACCGCGTTTCAATCTCTGCCCGACGAATTCGAAATCGCCATCAAGATGCGAGGAGCGTACAACAACAGGAACAACAAGGCCGCTCTCGTCGGCAATTGGGTCGAAGAAGATGCTCTTCGGGATCGAACAGGGTTCGCTCGGCGAAAAGTCCCAGCACCGCATTTTGCACCAGGTAAAGTCGTCGACACAAGATCATGTCACCTCGATCACCACTAACGTGACATCTCCATGACCAGATCGAAAAGAGTCTCGCTACGAATGCACCCACAAGCGTGTGATGGTATACGAAACACCTGGAGGTGTGACCTGCAATAGTCACGCCAGCGAACTCTTGCCGCCGCCGTTTGAAACCACACTCCAAGCGAGTCATCGGTACGCTGACTATGCTGCCGATAAGGTCGGGTCTGGACCTCGCAGTTCTCTTCGTGATCAGTACCTCGTCGAAACGGCTTGCCGCATTCATGAGCAGCAACGCGAGTTAGAACGACAGGAAGACGAACGCGAGCTACAAGCTGCATCACGCATTACTGTGACCAAGAGTTCATACCAACCAATTGACGCTTCCGCTTTGTTGGAAACGAAACGAGTTCCTCGTGGGCGTAATGGCTCGCTTGCACGACAGATCGACCCGAGCATCCAACACCTCACGAAAGCAGAGACCGACAGCATCGACCAAATGAAGCTGCAGCTGCTTCAGGACATGACCTGCACAAGATACTCGTACGCATTAGCCACTGGTGTTGGTCTCAGCTTCCCCACCACTGCCTCGGATGGCCATAATGCCTTTGGGAGATCGAGCACCTTCACCAATGAGTTGAACGATCCGTCAAAGCGCCACGGTGAGGCCACAGAACCTGACACTGATCATGACGAGCGGCTTGGTGCAAGTGCACACCAGCGGTCCGCACTCAAGCGGTTGCTGCTGCTTCTGAAGGAAAGCCCAGAAACTACACGACGACTTGTTGATGCTCTCAAGCGCGGTCTGGATGTGACTTCGAGTCCACGACCACAGCAAGAAGAAGAACGCGACTACATCGAGCTTAATGAATTTCGCGCAACTTTTGTGGCCGTCGGAATTGCTCTTCCTGCGTCCACCATCGTGCGAGGATTGCCAGCCATCCTGACCGACAAGGAACTCATCCACATCTTCATGTTCTTCGACACAGATAACATCGGCGCCATCGCTTTGACTCCCTTGGTCGACTACTGCACTAGTCTAGGCGAGAAATTCCCGTTCAAGGTGCAAACCTTACGCGAGTACCAGGGCTACGCAACCAGGCGGTCACCACAGGGATACCGTTACAAGCTCTAGACATGACCGGAAATGCCAATCTTCATAGTTTTTCTGCTTGGTCATTGCTTTAGGAACCGCTGGACCTCCGCCGAGTTCAAAAACTTGGCGTACAACGGAGCAATATCATTGTAGAAGGGATTGAGACCACCTAGATCCGATCGTCGAGACAGCACTGCCGACGGGCTGATAGCCGACATTTGCGAAGAAGATGCCGCAGTTGAAGTTCCAACTCCGCGTGTAGCTCGTCTCGAGGGATTTTTAAGTCCGAGTTTGGAGGGACAGGCACTCGGACTTTGTCTTCCTTTTTGTTTGTGCTTGAATCGGAGCAGCACCGCTAGTACCGGTAGGTTGGGAACCGATATCTTCGGTCTTCTCGTGTTCCTTTCGCGACCTGTCGCTACCGTCAGTAGCAGTAATATCGCTGCCGATTGTTGTTGTACTTGCTTCAGACATTCCTGAAGACGGAACTCCAGTAGGCGAGTGGGGTGGCGACGGACTCGCTTTCAACGCACCGTCTACAACTGGATTGCACCACGACGTGTTGAATTTGCGCTTACGGAATACTTGGCGGGGAGGTCGGGGCTTGATCGCTTGCACCGCAGCTTCATAATCAATAAACAAAGCGGAAGGTGGGTCCGATATGTGCTCCGGTTGCACGGTAGATGGCATAATTACCGCTGACGTCTCTCGCGAGGTGACCATCGAGTACCTCGGCTCGTAGTGTGTGGGGCCAGGCTCGGGGCTTGAACTGCGTCCATTCGCATCGCGTAGCAATCGTTTCAGGAGCTGCTTAATACTCATGGTTCCGTCTGCCCGGTGATCTGCAGCGTGCCAAACAAACTCTAGGTCACGAATAACCGCGTTCGGGAAAATCATTCGCAGAGCGTTCACGAAGGCTGGAAAGCGAAGAGCAGGCAGCGACCCACTTTTCGTCGGTTCTTGACCCTCACTAGATTTTGCATATTGCAATCGGAAGGCCACGCGAAGTCGACGACATGTGAGCTGCTGTGTCTCCTGCGACCAACATAGATATTCCAATAGCGACAGCAAAGACCGAGAGCGCAGTTTTTCTTCTGAAGTTGATGTTGGACGCCATCGAAGTAGTCGTGGATCTGCACTCATCGCCTCATCATTGGCACCAGCAGTCTCTGGCAGTGACTCAAGCCCTCGACCTTTGGAAGTAGTCGCTGGAGTCTCCGTGGGTCGCGAAGACAACGCACTTTTGATCTTTGGTAGTGTGAAGCTTGTCTTTCGTAGTAGTCGCTCAACATTTTCTTCACCAGTCTCTTCAGGTGCATTTGCCCGAGATAACAGAGCACGCGACAGGAGGTGCTTGCGTTTCTGCCAGTTTTGCCACGCGAGGAACCAAGACCCGTCACTCACTTGACTAAACTCAACGCCATTTAGTGCCACCAACACTGTGAACACACCCTCCTGTGGAAAAGAGGGAGCTGGACAAAGAACTCGTTCGGAAGACACAAACTTCGCAACCACGTCCACGTAAGACATCGAT
This sequence comes from Phytophthora macrochlamydospora, assembly GCA_011947325.1. Taxonomy (NCBI): domain Eukaryota; phylum Oomycota; class Peronosporomycetes; order Peronosporales; family Peronosporaceae; genus Phytophthora; species Phytophthora macrochlamydospora. The sequence goes on along the minus strand of JAAVTH010000384.1, from coordinate 797,312 downwards.
TCTGCCGCTGCTCTTACTTCCGCGTCGTTGTTGTCGTCCCCATTCTCCCCTTTACCACCTTTTGCTCGGCGTTGATCGACACAGGGCAAAGGTTTTGATGTTGGCCTTTCATCTTCAACACGAGGAGTTTGATCCTTGTACAACTGGAAGCGAACGACGATTTTGCTGGTGTCAACGAAGTTGCTGCCTTCGATCACAATGGCAAAGCCCCCGAAGATCGGGCCGTCCATGGGAGACACCGAATTGACAGTGGGTATCTCTCGATAAACACACAACGGCAATGGTGATCCAGTAAACTACGGAACAAATACAAGAGTTAGTACGCTACACATCAGAAGCGTGGTTCTTTTGGCACTTACCGCATTACAGGTCCCCCAATCCAAACGTCAACAAGGATAGGCGACGATGCCTCCAACGTATGAGACGACGGTGCGGCTCGACTACCTGCCTGTGCCAGTTGTAAAATCTCGCGAGGGATTGAACAATATACTTGTCCGTCTTCGCACACACCACGCACAACTTTCTTGCCACGATCAACAGTGAAAGAAACTTGAACGATGCCACCATCGTTGCAGCCGCGGTTATTATCAGATGGCTTTAAAGAAGCAGCGACAAGATTGATTCCACGCAGTTCTAACTCAATGGTTGTGGTCGCCGATATCCAGTTTGGAAAGAGTTCTACGAGTCGCGGTGTTTGGAACACTCGCAATTCACCAGGACATTGCACGAATTCCACGCCGTTTATGGCCACAGCTATTCGCACAACAGCACCTCTAGGGAAATCCGGGACGCTGCACTCCATCTGAGTACTAGAAACCACCACAAGTCTTGCTGTGCGAGTTTCAGGGACAACCGCCGTGGAGGTGAATCGTACTGTCCATCAAAGCCACGTTAGAAAGAAGGACAAAACCAGAATGAACAAATATCCTTACCAACACCCGCGTTCGTATTTGTGAAGTTCGTTCCGTCAATGGTTAAATGGGACGTATACACACCGTCAGTGGGTCTTACGCGGGCAATTTTAGGCGTCAAATACACTCGCAGCTGAGGGACCAACAGGAAGTTCCCGGCTTTAGCGAAGCTACTCTGCGGGCGTGGTGACACGCCCCCAGCCTTGTTAACCGCTGGTTCCGTTAACGCGGCAGCTAAAAGTTTATGATAGTCGACCTCGTACTGCTCACTCACCAGCACAATGGTGTCCCCACCACTTTTTCTTTGGCTAGTCTGAATGGAACTCTCCTCCACAGTTTCATCGCCTTCCTTCACACATCCGCCCACACGCAAAATATGAGGAGAGGTCTCTGTAGGCGATTCTGACAACTTCACGGCCTGCTTCGGTAGAGCAATGCTATCGAAATCCGATCCATTGAGTGATACGTATACATTCACGTACGATGCCTCCGTGGCTAAATCCGACAGGGAGGTGTAGTGCAAACGATGCTGGTGCTCGAACGGTATCTGGCCTCGATAATCACTACCCGCTCACTGTCAACGACGTGAGTATCCACAAGCACCGCGAATGCTACCCGTATGCAGCCCGAATTAAAGAAGTTGACGCCTGACACATACAACTGCGTGCCTCCAGCGATACAAACGAATTTTGGTTCAACATCGGTCACAATGGGGGTTAACGTCGCAAAGCAGGTTGATGGAGCCATCGGCCAAAAATCTTGACCATTCAATGCGAGTTCAATCGACAATTCTGTGGGAATCAACGAAGTTGGAGCTCCGCGCTGACGAAACGCACGAAGCAATCTCTTTCTTGGACTTGAAAATCCGAACGCCATCTCGATTTTGAGGCTGTTTACCTGTTTGCGGGTGCGTCGAAATCGCCGAGATTATCGACGTACGCAGTGCGTTCTTGGGCTTCTTCGCCTGAATTGCAGGCGGAACAAATGCTATAGCGAGTTCCAGTTCGCCCATACTCGGCACTGCGACTGCTACTAATGTCGTCTTTTTCGATTTGGATCTTTGTTGAGGGTCCGTCACAGACTCTTCTGTTTCTTTGCGAACATATTTACCGCGAATACGACGCAAGGGGATCCAAGCACGGAAGCAAAATGGCTCTGTAAGTTTCTCTTTGGTTGGGAATGTGAGCTCAACATGCCCAAGACTTTCGCTTTGATCCGCTGTGAGTTGGCTCTCTAGCGTCACACGGACCGATGGTAATGTTGTTCCTTCATCAGTAGCTGACCATTCAAAGTCAAAGAGTTCGTTCCACACGGGCGAATACGCTCCATCTTTTCGCGTGCTTCTCATATGTTTCTTGCCCACATAAATTACTCCAAACGGATTGCAAGCATTCTTCTTGGACGCTCGCAGGTCCCGCGCACCAAGCAGCGCTACGAAAATACCGGAAGTTCGCGTCCAAAGCTTAGCTGGGCCTACGTTTGGGCGCTTTGCATTTATCCACTGCGTGGGATTCCCACCAACACGGGGTTTTGACAAAGGCGGCAGCCCTAGGAGAATTGAAGCCGGCAGCTCTAGCGCAACGGCATTTGCCACGCTGAAGCGAGGTACGATACACTCGAAGCGAGTCTCGGACACGAGCTGGGCATCCGACACCTGCATTTGTTCTCGTCGCTTGAAGCGAAACTTGGGTGTAAGTTTCATATCCTCCACAGATTTTCCGTAGATCCCTTGGACAATGACTTCAGTAGTCGACAGCCCCGATACAAGCCCTGAAAGCGGCGCAATCGACTTAATTGTCGGCGTCTTGTACATGACAAATGAAACCTCATCCTGTCCAAATTGAGGAATCACTTCAGCAACTCCACTAACCATTGCAAGTTCGACATTGACTGCGACGCTGTGGAGGCCGAACTTGCTTTGAGGGGAGTAAAAGTAGACGGCATCTTCCTGCGGGTAGCACTCGCCTGGGACCGTAACGTGCTCGAGTTCACGAGTGCCTTGCCTCCATGTAACTTGAACGAGCGGTGTTAATCCGGTACGTGAAGATACGCAGGCGTCAATGTTTGTTCCGTGGAGAGTTGTGTATGTGTTGCCCGAAATCGGGCCACCCGTTGGAGCAATAGAACTAACACTGAACAGCAGAACACTTGACGCGCGAGTAACCTCGGTGAATAAGTGTCCATCACACGACACGGAGTAATAAACGTTGTAGCTTCTCAGATATTGCGGCAACATGAACTTGATAGTGGTGGAGGAAACAACAGTGCCATCCACATCTCGCCTGAAGTACGACTTGAATCCGTCGCTGCTGCTGTTCGTGCGCTGTAAACACCTGGTGCTGTTCAATACTGCTAGAATTTGCTGCTCTTCCACGGAGCTCGTAAAATGATTTTTCGTGAGAGCAAATAACCGCACAATTGCTCTTCCACCTCTACCAAACCCAGTACCAGTGACGGTCACTTCGCCACCCGCTGACCGAGGCAGTACACTCGGAGTTGTATTTGCCACTGTTGGAGGTTCCGAGCGAGGGGCGGCATCTGAAGACACTTGATCGTCCAAAGTGGGCGGAGGTATTTCACAGATATCGAAGTCCGAGTTTATCGTCACAGGCGACAACCGAAGAAGTAATTCTACCTCAGTTGAGGGACTGGAGACCCCGAGAGCCGTCTCATTTCCGTCAAATACTCCTTGTTTGAAATGCTCCTCCAGTCGCGCACAATGTCGGCGCGCATCTGTTGAGCCTTCACGCAAGGAATCGATGGGCACCCATTGTTGTGCAAGCTCTAGTGAGTTTGAAATGGAGGGGTCTGACAGCTCAGCGACAACGACCAACGGCACAGCTCTGTCGGGGGCAACTGGAAGCTGGAACTCCTCCTCCCAACTCAAAACAGAATCAGAAGAGAGCGCTGCCAACACACTCACCTCTCGGCACGAAGCGAACACTCGCTGGTCGCCGCATTCAATGCGAAGTGTAAAAGTAAAAGTCGACCATAAAGATGCCGCTGAGACGAGTGATCCCCGTTTGTTGTAGCACTACCCGATGATGAAGAAGAAGTGGCTCCGCCTGTTGATTGAGATCCGATGCCGAGCGGCTGCAGCAACACACGCAAGTTCTTCACAGCGGCGATTCGGACGCACAACATGTGCGATCGTAGTTAAATATAATATGGTGTTGAATATCTTTTCACGTCCTTTCGCGTTTTTATTAGGAATGGAGAACGACGATGGATCCTCCATGACTGCAGCTGCACAGCATGGCGCCTCGAAAATGCTGGAGATGATGATCCAGTCAACTAACCAGCTGGATGAAATCCTTCAGGAAATGTGCGCGAAGGATGGCACCGAGGCGCAAGACAGCAACGGTAGCTTTAAGGACTGCATTGATGGCACGAGAGACGTATCACCAGAAACCTATCACCAGGTGAGCCCATGAATTCTTTATTTCTTTAATATTTCAACTAAACCTCTTTGTAAGTTTGTTGAGGAATCGCCAACTCCAGTGAAGAAAAGCAGTAGTGGTCCAGCCAAACAGAGTGTTTTACAAAAGATGCAGCTCTCTGAACTACTGACAGCGTCATTGTATGGAAAACACGATAACGTTCCGAGCTCAGACGGTGTCGAGGGCCCACAAGCAGTAACTAGTCCAAGTAAAGCGTCAACCTTCCGGAAGCTCCACATCGAAACTGTACGTTAAAGTGAATATGGCTCGTGCTTAGCTGACATCTCTTGGTTAGCCTCTTCCAAGGAATCGGATCGTTCATGCGGCTTGCAGCCGCTATCACACCCTGTTTCTAAGCGAGATGGGGCTGGTTTTCGCTTATGGCCACGTCATGGACGGTGCTTTGGGACTTGGACCTGAGTGTCAAGGTTACGTCGCGAAGCCTACCATGGTGGACTTTTTGGAAAATTTAATTGCGGTGAAACAAGTGGCGTGTGGCGGTGATCACCTGGTCGGTGCGCATTCCGCCGCCGTGAGCCAAGATGGGAACTTGTTTACGTGGGGCGCCGGTGTTGCGCTGGGGAATGGGACTCTACGAAGCGAGCCTGTTCCTCAGCGCATCGACATTGACACAAATGCTGCGAGGGCGACGGCGACGGTAGCGGCAATTTCTTGTGGCAGTGGCTTCTGTGTGGCTCTAACAACATGCGGCCAAGCATTCAGTTGGGGGAAGTGGAGCGACGGACGTCTGGGACTAGGCCCAACACCGATCATCGCACGAAGCACACGGCGTCAAGGTGGTGGCGCTGCTAGAAAGCAGTTCCAGTCTTTTCAGCTTGCACCAAGACAAATTCGTTGTACGCTCACAGATGGAAAGTTTCGCAATAGCGAAAGTGGAGACGTTGAAGTGACGTTCCTGAAAATATCTTGTGGAGACGCACACTGCGTTGCTCTGACTGGTGCGGATGATTTAATCACTTGGGGGCGAGGAAGCAGTGGTCAACTTGGACTCGGCGACGTTAGTGATTCGGTTAGTCCGACAATGGTATTTCAACGCTCCGATAACTGCGGTGGAAGGCCATCCTTGCGGTGGAAAGATGCAGCCGCAGGAGAAAATTGGAGTATGGCACTCTCAAGTGATGGGAATGTGTGGTCATGGGGGCGTGCGGTGGTGCAGTTCTGGGCCGTGGGCTCTACGGCAACAAGAATTATTCGTTAATCGCCGAAACGATTCTGCAGCACCACCGTAGATTGCTTGCAATGCGCAAGAAATCTTCCCCGACATCCTCGCCTTCGTTGCCACGCTTGAAATGGATGGAGCCTCGCCCAATTCCGTGCTTTTCCACATCCGATATCCGCATCTGTTCCCTTAGCGCAGGAGTTCAACACGCCGCCGCAGTTTCTGAGAATGGAGACCTGTACATGTGGGGTGAGGATTATGGTGAAGACGACGCCAATGGTACAGTCTTCAGCAGCCTGCCGAGCCTGATTAATTCGGGCGGATCCTCCCTAAAACCAACAGACGATGCGGACGGCAGTTCCGACATCGGGTCACATATAGTGAGTCACATAATTTGCGGTGGTCGCCAAGCTGTTGCGTTTAGCTCGGGTGACGTTTTGGCCCGGTCGCTGAACAAATTCCAGCACGGATCGGCTGTGAAATTTGTGCTTGGCGATGAACTGTCGACTGATACAGTAATTGTCGCTGAAGAACAAAGTATTCGTGTGCACCGTTGTGTGCTGGTCGCGAGAAGCGAATATTTCCGGGCTCTTTTAGCGTTCCAGGAATCGCCACTATCGACCAACACAAACCCCAATATCATTAATGTGGAGGAGTCATTCGACGAAACCATGCGAGTTTTACAATTCATATATTACGACCAGCTTGTGCTGCCGGAATTACAGCATGCGAATGAAGGTGATGACGGACATGGAACCAGCCACCAGCTCCTTGATGACCTCGTCGTTGCTGACAAGTACGGATTGGATCGCATGAAGCGATTGTGTGAACACGCCATCTCATTGACTGTTGCGAACTGCATCGATGTCCTTGCAGTCGCCGAACTTGTTCATGCTGCTCACTTGAAACAGGTTGTTATGAGATTCATCCAGACACATTTAGCAGAGATTACGGCTCGCAAAGATGAATTCCTGCGCTTTCAGACGGAATTTCCTGACCTACTACACGAGCTATATTCCAGTCTCCGTGAAGCAAACCAGGACGAGTTTTTGTTAAGGGTATGAACACTGTATTGTGTACTTTTACCGGCTTTCTAACTTGTGTCGTTATGTGGCAGCAATGGCACAAGGCCGTGGAGGCAGGTTTGTCTGCTGAGCGCGAGGAGAAGCAGCTCCAGTTGACCAAAAGGTCAAGAGACGCAACATTCCCATGGACAGCCTTGAGTTTGTCCCTTGCGTTTGGGGTGATGTACCTGACCTTGATGAACGCACAAGAGCACGAGTTTTCGTTTGTGCCGGCCACGAATATAGCCGCCATTTGCGGTATTGGCGGGGTGATTATGATGGGATGGCTGTAATCACTTCATTGACGACGATCATGGCGAGGCTAAGAGAAAGATAAAAGTTGTTCAACAACTCAATTTGTCAGAGATAAGCTTACAATGTCTCGATAGCCCTGGGCAGCTAGGTTGGCAATCATGCGGCGAGTATCCGAGGCGGCAACACCGATGTCATTTGTTATCTCAAGCACACGTTGTGAACCATCACGGAAAGTGGCCAACACTCGACGGCAAGACGAATTGGCGCTCCAACCTTTTCCGCCGCTAAGATGCCAGGCATTGCGAATCATAAGCTCGAACTCCTCGTCGTTTGCGAATCCTGCACTGACGTCCTTGTAGTATTCAAGGAATTCGTGCCACGTGATAACACCGTCTTTGCGTGAGTCGGACTGCTCGAATACGCTCATGAACTCGAGCATTGCATCGCGAGGTCGCATTCGACCAGCAAGCACTTCAGGATGCTGGGAGGTGTCGTACAGACGTTGGACTTCCTCAATCGTAGCATTCCCATCTCCTGATGTGTCAAGCAACGAGAAAGCTTTCTTCACCAGCAGAATCCGGCGCTTGGACATCGATCCCTGATCCCAAAAAGACAGATTAGTCTCGCAACGAATCATTACTCTCAACCCCAAAGACTTACGCGCAGTCCACGCATCAGTTCATCGACAGTGACTTTGCCACTTTGGTCGCGGTCAAAGAATCGGAAGATGCCATCCAGCTCGCCAGGGTTGGCGTCGCCGATGCCAAGCTGTACAACTCCATCACGAAATTCCTGCAACAAACACCAGTTCCTATCAACTACTTGAGCAAATAAACAGCCATCTCGTCATCGAATACCTCGATTTCAATGACGCCGTTTCCATTCTGATCCATACGGCGTAAGATGACGCCCAGAGTGCGAATACCGTTCTTCCCTCCGGCGTCTAAAATGGCTTCACGAACACACTCGAGCAGCGATCGATCTCGTCCGCCGATCACTCGTCCTGAACAGCCAGTGACTGCGCGGGCAAACTCCGCATAGCTCAGCACCCCATTCAGGTCCTCGTCGTAGCGATCAAACAGCGCTTCCGTCTCCGTCTGCACGCCGACAAAGTTGAGCGACAGCATGGCGCTAGCGAACTCGTCAAAGTCCAGCACTCCAGAGCCGTCGCGATCGAAGCTGCGGAAGTGCTTCGAAAGCAGCGCCGCCTGAGCTTGCGCCTCGCGATAGCCCGACCGGACTTCGAACATCTCGCGCAGCTTGGTCTCCATCGCGTCCACAGCTCGGTCACTCATTGTATCAGGCAGCACGTTCTGCAGTAGTTTTGCACTTCGAAAGGTGGGCGTTACACGAGGCCAAACGATTGCAACTCCCGATTTTTCTTGATCTGATCTCTGTTTATCTGGTCTAGAGCTCTATCTTCACTTGGTCTTGTCCTCCAGCATCCTCTTGAGCTGTTGGTTTTGCTGTTCCACGTACTTGGCGGAACTGCCGCCAGCTCGGCGAATTTGCGTCTCCTGTCACACGTCACACATTTTTCAGGACGAAGTCGACGTCACTTATACGCTTCAGGTCTAAAACAAGAATTTAATCAAACCTCTTTCTGGAAATTAGCGTCGGCGCGACGCTCTGCCCATTTCATAATGTAGTAGCCGCCAACTACCGGCGTGGTAAAGTAGACCACCCCATCATGCGCTGGCCGTTCTTGGACAGCGGGATGCGCGTGCTGTGGATCTTCTTCTTGAGCGCCTCGTGGCGGGCGCCAAGACGGCGTAGGAACTCCATTCTAGCGGTTGCTAAAACTGGAAATGAACAAATTTGATGTGCAATTAAATGATAGCGTCAATTTTTTTCGAAAGGGCGTCGGGCTATGCTGCTGTGAACTATGGAGAGCAACTACGACGAGAACGGCGGTCTGTTGATTACTGTTGCTGCTTACAAAGGAAGGACCTCTCAACTTCCACTATGCTGCTGTAAAACTAGAATATTTTTACCCCGAAGGATACGACGCCGGCAGCTACGCAGACGACTACCAGCAGCAGCAAGGATACGGTGGATACGACGATGTCTACACTCAGCAAGAAGCCCAGGAGACGGAAGTTGATCCAGGATATGATGGCTACTATGAATATCACGACGAGTACGAAGCTGTCGACGGTGTGGAAGAGTCTGGTGGCGTCGAAGGGGACTACGGATACTACGCTGATGGAGCACAAAGCGCTGAGACGTATGCAGAGACGCCCGAAGCATGGAGTTATAGTCCAGAGACGGAAGGAGATCACTCGGCCTACTTCGATCAAGTTGCAGCCGAACAAACTGCCGGCTACTATTACGATGAGGAAGGAAACCTGATTGACGGAGATGGCGGGGCAGAGTCGCCTATGAGCGTGTTTAACCAGGAGGCGTACTGGCAAACCGGGCCACAAGACTACGCTCTGTCCTACGACACTGATGCTACAACGATAGCAGACTACGTCGAGAGCAGTCCTGGAGATACCAACACTGAAGGCCTCACGGATACGTCTATTGAGGCCGCGACTGGAGAGATCGAGGGCGTTAAAATCCCGAAGAAGGCCAAAAAGCAGGACCAAGCCGACAGAGCTGCGTCTCCGTCGAGGAGGAGGGTGAGTTTTGGCGATGGAGTTACTTTTGCCGTGGCTTGACTGTAAGACTGTTTCTGCCGGTTGTAGAAAACGAGAAAAGAGCGCATAGAGAAACGACAGGAACTGTTGGAAAAAGAGGAGGAGGAGAAACTCAAGGCGCAGGAGAGTGCTGAATCTACTGAAACTCCAAAAACTTCCGCTGGTGAGACCAAAACGACGGCAAAACCCAAGAAGATTTTGTCCAGGAAACTCACCTTTGTGGACCGCGAGAAGGCGAAATTTCAGTTGAAGCTACGCATCGCTCGAGCCATTAAGAAGAAGCGGATGCCCGTCCAGATTCGCATTCTGACATCGGTGCGTATCGCATTGGCAAACTCGACATTCACGTTGACAGAACTAAAATCGATCGTTGCAGACGCGAAAGTATCTCTCTCCTTTGGAAAAGTACTTTGGTAGTACCAGCGTCGAGAGCGTTCTGTCCGACATCTTCTGGGCTTCCATTAAAGGAGACCTTGGGCGTGTGCGGCATCTCGTCGAAGTTGAAGGCGAGAGCGCCACGGACGGCAATTTGGATCCGTGGGGGTAAGAAACACGAGCCTCTGTCGGAAGTTCTCACATGATCCCTCATTCTCTTTTGTGTCGTCCCAATGAAGCTCCACCAGACCCCTCTGCATTGGTAAGGCCACCAGCTTACACAGTCGCAGCTGTGATAAATTGTTGTGTGAATGTTTCGTTTGTAGGGCTGCCAAGGGTGGGTCTGTTGCTGTTGTCAACTATTTGCTCTCGAAAGGTGCCAGTCCGAGAGCCCTAGATGAGAACGGCAGTTTGCCTTTGTACGACATCATGCACCATGTTTTGTATAGGTAAAAAGAAATTAGCTGTTTCTTATTATCGCAGACATCTCTCTTGCTGGGCTGGTCATGCCGATGCAAGTATTGTACTTTACGAAGCTCGGACGTGAAGGATTTGTACGTCCAAGACTACGACGTATGACACCGCATTGGCATTCAAATTCGATGGTAAGACTTACAATGACACTCTTTCTGTGCTGCTGAGCAGGCTGCAATGTGCCCATTAGACTGGGCAAACGTCCGCGGACACACACCACTGCTCAGAGCAATCGAAAAGGTCAGTTTGGAGCATATCCATCTTGTCGGCGTGTTGACAGTGGGAACGATCATTGTTCAGTACCAAGACTCGCTGTGGCTGCCGAAATTCGTGGACGACCTCATCCGAGGCATCGTGCGCTACAAGATAAAAATCTTCAAAGACCCGCCAAAGAAGCCTGGCAAAGCAGCAACGCAGACTAGCAATAACGCAGCAGCTCCAGAACAATCGACAACCCCAGAGTCCGGTAAAGATGCAGACAAAGGGTCTGAGAAATCACCGGATGCCGGCGAACAACCACCATCAGCTAAAAAGTCTCTATTGAAGCGCATCACAACTGAAAAGTTGAATCGGAAGACGGCTCTAGAAGACAAGGCTCCGTCTTCAAAGTCACTCCCTAACAAGGAGGGACGCAAACAACCTTTGAGAACGACTAGTTTCTTCGTAGTCATGCACTAACATTTGTTTGGTTCTGTCCGCTTTGAGGGAACGGCTGCCTTTCAAAACGATCACCGCTTAGATTGGCGATTTGGTGGCCAACTTGGTGTTGCTGGGGAAGTCAAAGTACGCGTATCCCGACGGGAGCACGTGGAGGACTTGGCCGGCGTTGTTTTCGTTCTCGACGGTCTCCACAAATGCGTCGTAGAAAGCGTCCACCGACAGCAACCCGCCGAACGGAGCCACCACAGGGTGGTCGTCCGTCATCCCGGTGCTGCGAGCGAGCGGGGTATCAATGAACCCGGGCGCCATGCACACGACACGCACATTGTGCTCCTCCTTCATCGACGCCAAGGCACGCGTGAACCCCACGACACCGTGCTTGGCGGCCGTGTAGTCTGCGGCGATGCGGGTGCCACCCAACCCGAACACGCTGGCGGTGTTGACGACCACACCTCCGTCAGGAAGCGTCTTCATCCGCTCGATGCCCACTTGAGTGCCGCGCATGACGCCCATGAGGTTCACCTCAATCACCTTCTGCCAATACAGAGACGAATCGCCATCGAACAAGTTGCTGTCGGTGCCGATGCCGGCGTTGTTGATCAGCAGGTTGGCCTCGCGGTCGAAGAACTTGGGCACGGCATCAAAGGTGGCGTCGAAGCTGTCGGGCTTGGTCACGTTCTGCACCACGGCGCCCACGCGGTTCTTCCCGAAGGTGGACTTGAGCTCGTCCGTCGTCGTCTCCAGCAGCTTCTCGTTGAGGTCGGTGAGCACTACGGAGCCACCGCCACGCAGCACGAACTCGGCGAATCCGCGACCGACGCCGGAGGCGGCACCGGTCACGATGCCAACAGCCTTCTGGAGATGCATTTGCGGCGGCGGGGGTCTGGATAGCAGAGGAAGTTGGGGAATGAGCACATCTCGCGATTTGAAAGCGAGCTGCTGTGGTTGAAGGCAAAGGCAGCCCACCGAAAGCGGCAGATGATGCGTGGACAAACGGGATGAAGCTGCAAGACGTTTGGCCGGTCGACGTAAAGCTGAGGATGTCGTGACGGATTCAGGCGCGCGCGATTGGCGAGTGTCGTGATCATGGCCTCGCTCAAGTTGAAGTGCTGGTTGGTGGCCTTGATTCAGCTCGAACGTGGTAGTTTGAAGCGGGAAGTTGGTCCCGCTGAGTGGAGTTCCTGGTGTATGTGCTGTCGATACTGATAGAGCCTGGAGAAGAACGATCTTGTCGGCGACATCGACGATTGAAAAAGATAATGTATCGCACCGTTAGTCCCTTGCTCAGGTGAAAACACGCGTGCTAACACGCAACGATCATCAGAACGTGCTGCCACCTGAACAAGGGCAGCACTATCGACTGTTGCAGCGATGATGGAGACGTAGTCAGCTACAACTGCAGCGAAATTCCATGCACTATGCTTCTCTTCTCCACCCTAAACCAAGTTTTTCTTTTGTTGAAAGGGGCGAAGGAGGAACTCTAGCGGTGTTTGTGGAGTAAAGAATGTTCTGGAGGGAAAATGTGGAAGGCTGCGTCGATAGCTGCTGCCGTTCTCACTTCTCAAGTTTCGGCCTTCTACTCCGTTGAATTTGTCCAAGACGCGCTATCGATGTGGAAGCAACTGGCCGTGATCCTGTTGGCGCTGCCTCAAGTCGACGGAGGACCTCTGGCGTATGGCATCTGTCAATCCGGCTGCAACTCGGTTGCTGTCGCCTGCTATGCAGCGGCGGGGTTTACCTTCGGAGCGGTGACCGCGGGGGCAGGAGTACCTGCGGTGATCGTGGGCTGCAATGCTGCGCTCGGGGGTGTATGGCCGCCTGCGTTGCGGCAGGGCTGGCTCCAACTCCGTAGCTACGATCCCAACAAGACCGTCTATCTACCGAGCAACACCCTGTCGTTGGCTTTAGGACGGTCTGCACATGTTTTTCTTGGGTTGGCATTGAATAATGAAATCCCTTCGACTTGTGCGTGCTTTCCTCTTCAATACCTTGACTGCCACGAACAAGTCATTCTTTTGCTTGTTGATCACATGCGCATCCTGAGCAAAGGTTTGAATATAGTAAAACAAGTCTCGGAGCTGCTACGTTCGTACGATTCCTCTGCAATTCTTTGGAAGCAACGCTCGAAAATTGAATCCACAGTCGGTATCCTTGCAAGTGGGCTTATGCGGCAAGCTTTGTTGTGCCAGATCAAAGTCATAAAAACAAGGAAACCTGATGGCGACGACAAGGTGTTCCTTATGCCTGCCAGCACGATATCACGCCTGGGCTAATGGCAACGATTGTGTGCTGGATCCAGTTTGATTTTAACCACAAGACCAAACCAATCCAAACTTCAGATTCTGGGTCCTGTTGATTGTAGTCGCGCTCTCTCTCTCTCTTTCTTCAAACAAACCCCGCTCTCACTCCGACCACCTAAGCTGAAGAGATCTCGTCGGCCAATTAAATGCACTCGGCCAAAGTCAAACGAAGCCACACAGCAAGTTGATGGCGTCTGGGTGGGGCTTTCAGGGAAGTTTATACTGTACGACTTCTTCAAAGTGGAAAGAAAACAGCAGCATCAACGAGTATCGGTTTGAGACCGGTATAATGTTTCACTCGTCTATTGTTTCCCCACAGTCAACAAGTTCTAATCGCTCAGGCGGCCTGGTCCACTACTTTTTGCGTTCGTTTGCCTCGATGGTGTTGACGACTTGAAAGAACTGGTAAACAGCGCATAATCCCTGGAGAGCAACGTCTTATTTCGCGTCTATCTGCTTTATCTGTTTCACATTGGTGCCTTTCTTGAGATTCCACACCTACTGTATTCGCTGTTCGTACATATTTCGAACTGACGACGCTGCCAGATTATTATAATGTTTGTGGTCGCGATCTCACCAAGGATCTGCCATATCCAAGGATCAATCGTGCTGCCTTAATAAACTCAACTCACCAATTATTTTGCAATTTGCTGCCAACCATCAAGAGAAGCTCTGACCAAGTTCCAAGTCATGCGCGTGTCCTTGGTCCTGATGGCTGCTACAGCCCTTTTCCTTCAAACAAGCTCCGCTCTTACTTCGACTACCGACGTCGAACATGCCGCAATCCTTCGGCCAACCAAGTTCACTCAACCGATGGCAAGCGTTCTCTTCGAAGCCACAAGGCCAAAACGTCGGACGTTGATGACGAAGAGCGGACCAACGACTCGGCCTTAATCAACAAGTTGATGAACTCAATGAATAAGCGCGAGACCGTATTCTATCCGATGTGGGCAGCGAAAATCAAGACTGAGACCCTGTACAAGGTCCTGGATGTGGACAAGAATCCGACCCACCGGAGGATCATCAATGCGTGGTTGAGCTATCTCGAGCATATGCCACCTCGTGGACACTAAGCGTCAAACTTTAGAGTCTTGGTGCCTGTTCTGAGTAATGCCACCGGAATTACAAGCACAGCTCTCGTTCATGCTGTTCTCCTCAGTAGCAATCCCTTCGTCGCTGCATAAACCCTGAATCCTCAGTCTCCGACAGTATTCAACAGATCTCCACGTTCATCTCATCACAACGCTTTTTGTTGTGCTTCGTCGTCCGCTGGCATTACAGCAGCTCAGCTTCGTCAATGGAAGCGTTTGCGAGGCGGTAAAACAACGACTGCGAATTCTGAGCCAGCTCTTTCGGATCCCCACTTTCAGCGATCCTTCCTTTGTCGAGCAACAGAACCCGATCACAATGCATTATCGTCTGTATCCGATGAGCTACCGTCAACACCGTAGACGTCGCGAATTCGGACGCAATGGCCTGCATAAAACAGAAGCACATTAGCGCAACAAAACTCCGCTTAAACCCTCTTAAACTCACCTCAGAAATGGCACGTTCGGTCTCATGATCAATGGAGGCTGTAGCCTCGTCAATACAAAGCACTTTCGAAGGCCGCAGCAGCGCTCGAGCGATGCACAAAAGTTGGGCCTGCCCCTTGCTGAAGGTAGCAGCTTGTTCTTCAGCACCACCCTCAACAACAGCATCTAGCCCTCGTTCAAGCTTGGCAACTGCGTTGGCAAGTCCGCCGCATTTACGCAGCACGGACCAAAGTCGATTGTCGTCATAAATTCCAGCGGGATCGAGGTTGGAACGCACAGTACCCGAGAACAACACGACGTCCTGCGAAATGTACGTAAGCCTCGATCGTAGATCTTGCAGTTTGAGAGAGTCTAGGGGCACGCTGTCAATCAAGATACTTCCGCTGCGCTCCCATGGAACCGCTCGAAACAACGCGTTCAGCAAAGTCGACTTCCCAGCACCCGTACGCCCGCAAATGCCAAGTTTCTGCCCTGCTGGAATGTCGAACGAGACGTATTTCAGGGCTGGGGCTGCTTCACGGGGTCCGACCCACTCCCATTCAGCATCTCCATCGTGGTGCTCGGTATTCTCTGTGGAGGCGTTGTACGTTACTGTGAGCGCTTTCACTACAATGTGACCATGCGTTGGCCATGAAGAAGACGCCTCTCCCATTTGTCCACTACTTTCTACTCCAATGATGGCCTCCTCGGGCTCAAGATCTGCGTATTCCTTCACTCGTTCGACAGCAATCATCTGACGCTCCGTGTCCACAAAGGTGTTCAAAATCGAGTTCAGCTTACCGACGATAGGCAGCGCGTACGTCAGCGTCAATCCAAGAATGCCAGGATTCACGGTGCCCGTGAGATTGAAATCAGCCACAGCAAAGATCGCAACAAAGGACGTGACGCACACGCCAAGCATGTCAAGTCGTAAGCCAAACCAAGCACCGGCAGTTGATCCGAGGAAAGACACACATTGGCTGCGATTTAACCGCACTCCATACCCTCGAGCGTACTGAAGCTGCTTACGAGCTGCACGGATCACACTCAGTCCATCAAGGGTGTCAGTAAACATGGCCAGCAAAGGAGATTGTGTTGCCGCATCCAGTCGCCTGAGATGCCGCGAGCTTGGGCGGTAATCCCGTTGCAAATGGAAGTACAAGACACTCAATGGCACGAGCAACGCTAGCACGAGACGATTGCCGTAGAAAAGGATGGCAAGCGCGCCTACCACATCTGCCGCGTCTTTCAGAAAGAGGTTGAGAACGAATGGGAGGGACTCATCGACCGCGTACGTGTCTCCACTGAGTCTGTTGAGTACTCGACCCGTAGGCGTTCGCTCGAAAAATCGCAAAGGGGCGGTAAACAAACTTCCCACCAACGCAGCATAGGTAGCACGAGCTGCACGCAGACCACCGTAGGCGAAGAGAAACGAACGGAAGAACACCGCGGCGATATTTGCTCCAGCGATGTACAACAGCACCATGGCAAACTCCCGCGGCGTGATTGAATGATTGCCGTTCGTGTACACAGCGATCCACCAATCCAACGAGTTGCGAGAGATCTGCATAGCGGCTACAGCCAGCAAGATGACGATCGATAGCCCCCAACCGACATTTACAGAGTAGGTTTTCCACACGTGCCATCCCACCACCCCAGATTCGCGATATTCGTCCTCATTATTGTTGGCTTCTTCGTCGCTTTCACTGTCATCCTCTTTCTCTTCCTTAGTCGCTGATGTTGCCTCATTCCTTTCGATTTGCTCGAAGTTAGACTTGACATTGTCCTCTTCTGTCTGATGGTCTTTGGTCGAACTCTCGAGGAGGGATACTAAGCGGCTAGCTGGTTCTTGTGTCTTGAGCTCTTCGTATGTTCCCTGCTCCACAAGACATCCATCGTCTACGACAATAATTTGTGCTGATTTGGGAAATAGTGGCAGAAGGTGGAGCGAATGCGTTACAATGACGATCGCAGCATCTGCAGGAAAAATATTAGACCCAGACTTGAAACAATTCGTCACCACCTTCCGCGCTGTGTTCATGTCCAATCCGCTGAGTGGATCGTCGAGCAGATAAAGACCTGCTCGCTGATAAAGAGCACGAGCGAGGTTAATCCTTGCACGTTGACCTCCACTGAAGTTACTGCCACTCTCAGCAACGTCATAAGGTGGCCGCAAACCTTTCAGATCCACGTCGAGCTCACAAGCTCGTAAAACTTGGTCGTATCGTTGACGATCAACTCGTTCTTCTTCAAAGTCGCCGTCACCACTGCTCAGAGCGACATTAGCACGGACGCTCCCTCGAAACATCCACGGGCTCTGCGGTGCGTAAGAACAATTTGAAGATTGCTGACGTCTGCGCAACAAGCCAGAGGCAGTTCGTCGTCTGGGCATCTCACCGAGCAAAGCAAGCAGCAGCGACGATTTCCCAGCCCCCACCGGACCGCATACCACATACATAGACCCACCACGCAGTGATAAGCGATTAATCTTCAATTTGAACGAAGCAGTAGAAGAAAGAGCGTCCTCCGTCAGAAGTGCTGTCTCGGTACCAGCCTCTTCATCATTGTCATCGTCATCATTCGATCCCCAGTCGAACTCGCAGTTGCTTATACTTACAACCGATTCCTCCACTTCCAATTGATCCGAGGATGTAGTTGGATCCGTTGACGCACCTTCTTGGTCTCCTCTATCAAACAGGAAACTGCGTATGCGAAGAGCTGACACCTTGGCTTCCAGGAATCCGTTGATAATCCACGGGAAGTAGTTCATGGGGAAGATAAGTCGATCCAGCAAAGCTATGGCAGTGAAGGCATCTGCAGCCGAAATATCTCGACCGGAGAAGATGGCGGTGGCAAACACGGACACTTGCACGATAACAGGAGTCGACGCCCAAAAGAAGACGCAAAAGGCGTCCAAGTACTTGCGCACCTGCAGTCGTCCCATTTCAAGCGATCTCTGTAGATTCATCGCTTCGACTCGAGGCAGCACCCATCCTAGCAACTTCAGTGTGCGCATCGCCTTCAGCGTCTCGGCTGCGAGCCCTACTCGTTCGTCTCGGTACTGCATCATGTCGGCTGTCACGCGTTGAATTTTGCGCCCAAGAACGGTTTGTAGAGGCAGCATCACAGCCAGCGCCGCGATACCAGCCACAAAGGCAATCGACACCGCTTTGCTGAGCAGCACAAGGGCTACAGCAATTTCCGCAGGGATCAGCACCATGTCAAACAACGTGCTGGGCATCCCAACAATGCGCCCGACGTCGACTGAGATCAAGTTCGTGATGCGTCCTAGTCCACCGGCTTGCCTCATCCCCTTTCCTGACAAGTGCAGTGTCCGAGCGTAGATCGCAGACACTAAACCAGCTCGGACACGTAAATCAAATCGTTTCCAGGCCAGATTGTATTGCGTGCCAGACACTGCAGACAGAATTGAGCGCCCCACCATCGCTGCAGCGAGATAGTAACCTTCAGCGAGTGAAGGATTCGATGACCCAGCCCAGTCAAGAAACAGCTTCAGCAGCAGCGGACTCGCTAGTCCAATTGCTTTGTTTGCAGTCGACCAAACTCCAAATACCAGGACGTCAGGTCCATACAATCGCCGCGTCACACGTAGAAAGGATCGTTCAGAAGGTTTGTACTCCCGGAACTCACGCTGCATCTCGTGCTCAAGCAAACCAGCGGCTACAGATGTAGTGTCACTCAAAGGGAGGTTTGGCACGTCGTGCATCTCCAGTCGGCGCTTCTTTCCCAGCGCAATAAATGGCGAGATCCAATGATACGAGAGCTGCGAGAGCCATCCAACACGGTCCAACGGGTTCAACATCCCCTCTTTTTCCTTGGCTGGCGACTTCATATCATCATCAAGGACGCTACCTCGCTTCGTAGGACTGTACAGCATTGCTCGCAGCACGGTGACTGCAGCAACCGCAATAGATACCAATGGTCTCCACTGCAAAACAAGCGCAAGAGTCTGGTCAACATCTGCAGGTGGAATCGTCCTTAATAGCAGCTCTTCGACGGCAGATAGCACCACAAGCAGCGTGATAACTACACAGCTTCGTCTGCGCTGCACAAACTCGAGCTGCAACACCACCAAGTAAAAATCCACGTTGCCACCGAGATACTTGCACCACACACTAGTGACGCTGAGGAATGAAGAGGTCCTACAATAACCCCCAACGTCGTCGATATCACCACCGCAGCTCCTGTCACCACCAAATGCAGAGCGAATAGCCAGGTCCCCAGTTCATCCCGGCAACACAGACGTCTTTTATATCGACCAGCGAGTTGCAGCACTCTCCTCATACAGAGCACCAGCAGCAGCAGGACCGAACCTAAAGAACAGCACAGCATGTGAGACCTTGCAACGCAATACAAGCACCTCCCACACGAACCTTGAGACGCCAGCAGCTGCGTGCATCGCGAGGACTGCAGGGGGACCCATTGAGCTCCACGCAGTACGCCGACAGCAGCCGCATCCCCGACCGATCGATCCTCTCAAGCAAAAGCATCGACTGGTCTATGCAAATCTTAGTCGATCAGATCCAAGTTAGATCGACCGACACCACGGAGGTCTCCGATGCAAGGAAGCTATGAACACTACGAACCTCTTGCCATCCACAACGCTAACAGTTAAATTACCTCATCAAAAGAATTGCCGAATAGTCGTCTTCAACATCCGGACCCTCCAGCCATGCGAAGACACGCGGTGCTTTCGAACAGCGACAGCAAGTTCGCCGTTGTCGTGTAGATCAGCATACCCAAGAATACGACGACCACCATCCACCCTGCTGACGAGCTGTACCCTCCGTAATACCGCAACTGCTGCACCTCGAGCTTTTGGTGCGGGAGCAGTCCAACGAAGGCGAGACTCAGCAGGTTCATGGCCCAAGCGATGAGGAATGTATACGTGACTTGCAGCCTCGTGGCGTTCGAGTCCTTGTGCACGTCCTCATCCGAGACCGCGAATAGCGAGTCAATGGCCTTGTACGCCGTCACGCTCATTGGGATGGCCAAATTCCGAAAAGTGATCACCAAGCCGTAAGTCGTCCCTTCCAGACCTCGCGGGGCGAGCTCCACAATGGGGAACACGAACACGAGGAAGCGCAGCGCCACTGCGGGGGCAGCCAGCACCTGCATGTACAGCCAAAAGTACCGACTCCGCAGCACCTCGAAGATCGTGCAAGCCACCGTGACCACGTCGACCCCAACAGCCCACACAGTGGCGATACAAAAGAGATGGCCCCATGATCCGCGTAGGAAAAAGCGCTGCGTCAACAGCAGCCCGGAGAGGAAACCGAGCCCCCACACTGCGACCGCGATGTCCTTGGGCCACGTCGTCACATCCACCCAGTTGGCTTCGATCGCGGCACTTGCACTCGAATCGATCGTCAGGAAGAAGTTCGCCAGCAGCTCAAACATCAAGAGCTGCCACATCGCGCGACTCTGCACGAGTCGCCACATGACGCGACAGCGCTCACCAAAATCTAGCGGCGGGTCGATCGGCGCCGACTCCGGTTGCCGACCTCGTGGACACGTGACTGCACTGTCAACCGATACGAGCGGGATCGTGCTGTACTTTGGCTCTTCATGCAGCAGCCAGATCGACCCTGCAAGCGGCAGCAACGCCAAGATCGCCAGCACCAACATGACATACACGACGCCCAGCGACCACGAGAAGCTGCCTCCGTAGGACTCGCCATTGAGCATGCCTGTCACAAACAGACCGCTCACCACCATGCCCAGCATCTTGGCCGCGTAGATACTCACTTGCGTATGACCTCGGGTCGGCAGCGGCTCTCGCTGCGCGATCTCCACCACCACCGCATCCGCAGCCACATTCGCCAAAAAGTACCCCACCGTCGCCAACGCCATGAACAGCGTGTACCTCCACGCCGCATCCGCTCCTCCGTCTCGTTCCACCCCGGAGACACCGAGCGTCAGCAAACTGCCAAAGCAGAGCAGCCACCCGGCAATCAAGTAGGGCTTCCGTCGATAACCAAAGACCCTGACACTGTCGGTCAATAGCCCGCCAAACACTTTGAAGTTCCAGGCCATATTCACCACCGTCGTGGCGGCTCGCACCTGGTAGTCCTTCAGCTGCAAGTAGCTGCCAATGAAGGGCAGCAGCGCGCTGTTGAATCCGCCGTACATGGCGCCAATGCCCACATAGTTGAGCAGTAGACCGCCGGTCTTGCTCGTCAGCAGCTTCACTTGGCCACCAGGCCGCAGCGCGCCGTCCGCCTCTAGGCCGTAGAAGTCGTACTCGCGACGCTCGCCCATGACGGTCGAATCGGGCGGAACAGCGTGTAGCATAACGATCGGGTCGGCCCGCAGCTCCGGCGGCAGCGAGTCGAGGCTCGTGGAGAAGGACAGCGCGTCCGGGGACAGGGACATGGACAGCGACGAGCTCTTGAGCCACACGCCCGAAGACTGTGCGTCACGGGGCATAACTAAAAGCAAGGCGACTAGCTCGAGCGCGTCATTCACCGTCCTAGTTGTAGTCGCGCCGCGGTAGACAGCGCGAGACAATGCGACGCCGTATAGTCAGATCAAGTCATCTGCTAAGTACGATTGCAGCCTTCCCAACAAGATGCCGCTGCTGCTACAGAGCTGCCGGCCGCTATGGTTCGTGTGGGACCCCGCAGGCATCGTGATCGCATGCTTCGCGTGGGTGGTGCTCTTCGGGCTGCTCTTCGCGGTGCTGTCGTCCATCTCGCAGTGGGTGGGGCTGCTGTCGCTCATGGGGATGACCGAGGGCGTGTGGTTCACTGGGCTGTTCCTCATGATCCTCTGGTGCCACGTCACGGTGCTCACGACCAACCCCGGCACGGTGCCGTTTAAGCTGCAGGGAATTCTGCCAGGAGAGGGGAACGACGTGGAGGAGGTGGAGGAGGAGATGCCTCTGCAGCAGTACGAGGAGTGCGAGGACGACGGCTCGCTGCTCATCTACTGCGACGAGTGCGAGATCTACCGGCCGTCGAGGTGGGGAGCGCCATCGCTTTTAGCTGCAGTATTTACTGTGATTTACTGACCGAATGTGCATGTGCTGCTAGAGCCATGCACTGCCATACGTGTGAGCGGTGCATCGTGCTGCAAGACCATCACTGGTGCGTTTTGCTACAGTCTGTGTGCAAAGTATTGATGTTGACGTGGCTGCTTGTTGATTGCTGCAGCCCGTGGGTGAACAACTGCGTCGGCATTGGGAACCACAAGGCTTTTTGTTGCTGCTGCTGTACGCCACCGCGACGAGTGTGCAGGGCGCGCTGCTGGTGGCCACGCAGTACGCCATGTGCACACGGGGCAAGTACACGTGCGGACTGCAGACCGATCAGTTCCCGGGTCGGCTGGGCGGCTGGATCCTCGCGGCCGCTGCTGTGTTCGGGCTGTTCTGCTCGCTCATGCTCGCCATGGAGGTGTACAATATTTATCAGGACCCACTGTTCTCGCTCATCGCGGACCAGCTCGCGGCAAGGCGGGGCGGGGACAAGTCCACGACGAGACTGGAGCGGCATCTGAGCGTGGTGTGCGGCACGGACGGCATGCGCGCGTCGTGGTGCTTCCCGCCTCCGGAGCGACGCGCGCTGCACGACGTGGAGATCGTACAGGGGTTTCGCTGCAGTCCGGACGACGCCGGGATCTGCTAAAGGGTGGAGGCTGTCGATAAGTGCGCATTGGCTAACGCTGCATCGGAGTCGTAGGGCCAGACTGCCAACCTCATGCGGTGTAGTCTCCTGTGTCGAAAGGTTACCATTAGATAGAGCTGCCTTCCCTTTCGTTGGAGCTGATTGCAGTCGCCGAGTCGAGCGCCATTTGTCCAGGCAGAACGCCAAGAGAGCGCGCCCAGGATTGCGAACAGCGAATTGAAGAACTGAACGTCGTAAATGAAAGTCCCGTCAACGTGGCAATCGAGGCGAGGCGAGTTGTGCCAGCAGCAGCAAGCTCCTGTGTATTGCGAGACAACCGTGCTGCATGCTTCGGGACCCGTAATCGACGGGAAGCGGCTGCGAGCCATGACCAGCTCGCCTTCAGACGCTCCTCGACAGCCGCACGTGTCCCTTATCAAGCCATCGGGCCGAAAAGATATCGATGGGTGGAGCTGCAACCGCCGCCAGCAGCTTGCCCTCGGCCCGCTCTCTCCGCGGGCGACATGAGTTTCACGGCGTCTCTGTGCTGGCAATGTCGAGCGAGTCTCCGGACTTGAGTCGGTCCAAAGGGGGCGAACAAAAGACCGATCGGCGAGCGGTTTGCAGGTGGCGACAAGGCGCCCAGCCGTTCGCGGCGCGCTGAGCTCACGGCGCTCGGCTCCAGATGGGGAGCGCTCACACGGCAGCGGCAGCGGCAGCTCCAGCGCTGCGAGAAGGTCATCGAAGTTGACCTGGTTTTCGGGTGCGCAATCGCTGAGACGCCAGTTTTCTTGCCTTGATTATGCTACACTCCGCGCCGTCCGTAAGTCGCGTTGAACATCGCTCACTCGCGAATTTACTTTGCAGGAGACAGCGCGAACTTCATCATCTTCCAAATGCCCGCGGGCGCACTGACCCTACAGGACGACGAGGCCCTGGGCCCCGTCAAGACCGTCGAGGACGAGAGCCAACTGTTCGACACGGTCAAGACGCAGCCGGCAGAGGACAGCGACGCCGACGACGATGACGACGAGCTGGCCGCCGTGGCCGCCAAGCGCCTCTCGAGCGCCACGGCCGGCAGCAGCGACGGCGAGGCGCTCGCCAGCGAAGACCGCGACCGCGTCCGCGAAGTCCGGGAGCGCTTGCTGCTGGACGCCAACAGCCGCGCGGCGGCGCAGTCCCCGGCCAAGACGCTGTTCCGGCGGGCCTCGACCGTGGCCGTCCCCACCAAGGGCCTGCTGCCGACGAAAGGCGGCGACCAGAGTGACGACAGCAGCGACGACGGCGACGAGACGCCCGGCAGCCTGCCACTTGTGCGCTCCAAGAGCTGGGCCGGCTGTCCGCAACGCGACGCCGCGCTGGAGGCCATCGAGAAGAGACAGGTGCGCTTCCGTTTCTCTACGGCCGCGTCGGTAAGAGAGATCGTGCGCGAGATGTACTCGCACAAGCTGCGCGAGTTTCCCGACGAGTGCAACATGAAGGCGGCCGTGGAGATGCAGGTCGGCTCGGTGTGGCGCAGGATGACGGTCGAGGTGGACCGCGACGGCGTCAACTGCCAGCGCACGTCGCTCTTCCGCAAGAAGACCAAGGAGTTCCAGATCGGCAAGGACGACCTGCTTGCGGCGGCGCTGGAGGACGGCAGCAAGACCAACGTGGTGGTGCACTACATGCTGCCTGGAAGGGGCAAGGAGCACCGCCGACTCATGCGCAGGTACCGCACCGTCACGATGCGCTTCGCGGACGAAGCCACCGCTTCCAAGCTGGTGGCGTCGCTGCAACTGTTTGTCAAGTGGTTGGCCCGTGTGCCGGAGAACGTGACGCGACGTATCAAGGTGGTGGTGAACCCGCACTCGGGCAGACGTCGCGGACGCAAGGTCTGGGAGCACTGGCGGCCGCTGCTGGAGCTCGCGGGTATCCAATGCGACGTGGAGGAGACACAGTACAGCGGCCACGCGCGGGATATCGGCGCGGCTTTCGACCTGAGCAAAAGTACGAGGCCGTCGTGTTCGTCGGCGGCGACGGCACCGTCAACGAGTTCATGAACGGCGTCTTTTCTCGCGAGGAGGACGTGTGGCGCACCTTGGTAGCCACGGTCCCGATCTCGCTCATCTGCGCCGGCACAGACAACGCCTTCGGCAAGGGCGTGGGCACCCCAACACATGCATCATCAGTGTACTGCGTCATCAAACGCAAGATCCGCCCGCTGGATGTGATGACCTGCCAGGCCAGCAACGAGGACGGCTCGACACGACTTGAGTTTGCGTGTACTGGTGTGAGCTACGGCATCGGCTCCGACATCGCTGTGGAGTCCGAGACCACGCGGTGGCTTGTGTGCACCGCTATCTGTACCTGAAGATCAAGCGCGGCATCTTCGCGCCGCACAAACACGAGGCCAAGATCAGCTACGTGCTGTCGGAGAACACCCCAGTCGACGAGAATGGAGAGCAGATTCTGCGCACTTACTACGAGATGATGGACGAGAGCGCCGAAGACCAGCACCACGTGGAGCGCTGCAGCGTGTACGACGACTCGGACCCGGCCGACAAGAAGTGGAAGGGCGACGCCGAGTCGATCTTCAACCCGGCCAGCGAGGAGAAGTACGCCGGCAAGTGGCAAACCTTCTCTTCCGAGCTGACGTCCGCTGGCGGCTCCAACGTCTACTTCGAGACCAAGTACGCGCACCCGTCGGACGGCAACCTGGACCTGATCTATTCCCGCAAGGGCAACGTGATGCAGACCGCAGAGATCGCTGTGCGCTACTTGTCCAACACGTTTCTCCAGTCGGAGCTCGTGGGGTACTACAAGGTGAAGGCGTTCGTGATCGAGCCGATCGTGGAGGACGTGCTGAACGTGGACGGCGAGGTCTTCGCCGGCCCCGGTCCGTTCCGCATGGAAGTGGTGCCACAACTGCTCTGCGTGCTGTCGGAGAAATAATTACTACACGGATAAGGACCGAAAGATTGAATGGCTTGAAAAAATGCGAAGAGAAGCAAGTAGTGTACACGAACAGAGAGAGAGAGAGAGAGAGAGAGTACGATCGAAGTGCTCCGAGGTCGAAGGAGGCGACGGCGGTAATATATACTCACGTGAAATTGACAATAAGCATCTTTGAAGAGGAGACCACCACGAGTAGAAGTTGGCACGAGCATCTGTGCGGCCAGCGCTTCGAACTGGTAGCAGCAGTGCAGACTTCTGGGGCAGCCGTTTGCTAGGACACTGGCGCCATGCTTGTTGAGCTCACCGTTCGCAGCAGGCCTTTACGAGGCGACGCAGTTCTTAACGTTGTGCAGGCCGCAGCTTGGCTTTGTTGAAGCAGTCGTGTGTATCAAATCTACAGCAGACATTATGCAGCTTGCGAGCAAGCCCAAGTTCGAGTGTCTGTGCTGGAAAGCATCAACGAGTTTCGACAAACCTTTGAGCTGGAGTCTGTAAAGTAGGCTCGACAACAAAAGTGTTGTCGACAACTTGTCGAGGATTTGAACAACTCGGCACAAGGCGGTTGCTCCACGAGCGCTTGCACTTGCTGCAAGTCCCTCTGCGCAAAATATAACGCTGCTAGAAAGCGATGTCCCCAAGCAGAAAATCCACTCGATCAGCAGAGCGCATCGGTTGACGATGTGTGGCCGACGCGCTCCACGCCACTATATTCGCGGCTACAGGGCATTCATCAAGTTCCCAAGCAAGTCTGTGTGGTGATTACCTTCTGATGGCGAGGACAACTGAGGTAGGAGTTGGCAAAGGCAGCACTTTGCCTGTCAAAACCGAGTGTATCCATCCTGTTCGGGCGGACGACAAGATGAAACGCGCATCTCTGCCTGGCTCTCTCCGCGGCTCGCGCGACCGACCCTAAAAATGATTATCTTGCTGTTATAGCAGAACTTGTTTAGGAATTGCAACGTTAAACGCTGCAACCAGTGTGAAGACTTGAGAGATACAGTACGCTCTCCAGACAGGAACGATGGTCTCCAGACGCATTGCGAAAGTACAATAGTGGCGTTACGGTGTGCTTGTGCCGGTGGTTTCCGTTCCCAGCACCAAAACGTGCATCTGGCCAGAGCTCGTACATTTGCAGAGGCAATCGAAAGCACTGCAAGGAGGTCACGCAAGAGGGAAAGGAGAAAATAGTTGTCGACAAGAGATTCCACACTATGCTCTTTTGTTTCGTGTCATTCCGAGGTACTTTCGGCTTCTGTAGATTTGAAGATTGCTTTTTGTAACAAACGTGTTGTGCCAGCGCATAGTTATCGCAATGTCATCGCTGCCTTCTTGTCGTCCGGAGTCGATTGCCGAAATGAAAACTGAGCTCTTTGCGATGCAGTCAGCACGCCCACCCACCCACACACGAACTAGCTACAGCTTGCTCGCGTTTCGCGTCCTTCTGGCGGTCACGTCCACACGACACACTTGACGCACACTGCGAAAAGGCCGCGTGCCAGAAGAGTGCTTGGAGATCGCTTGCTTCAGTCGGATAAGACGTTTCCTGCGCAGGAAAAATCGCAGCTCCAGTCGGGCGCGCGAGCAAGACCTGTCGTCGCGTTGCATATGGCTCCGCCAATGAAATCGCGGCGCCTCGAGCCCTGCATACATTGTGTCCGGCAGAAATTGCCTCTCCAGCGTCTTTTGGACCGCTGATGCGGCAGTTCTGTCCGACCACAGATCGCTTCCTTTGCCCTTGCAACAGACGACGCCCCCTGACGCTCGAAGGGGACGACGCCGGATAGACGGACGTTCAGTTCGGATTGTTGCTAAAGCGCGCGCGGTGCCAAGTCGTCTCTGGCGGAGCGAGAACAGCTCGCCCTTCCTCCGTGTGTGCGTGTGCGAGCGAGGCCCCCACCCCTCCGTCTGGTTCCGAGTCCTCTATCCGCAGGTACGAGGGGACGCCGCCAACCTGTTTCGAGAATCTGGGCGGCCCCTCACAGTCGGACTCACGCCTTCCTTCTCTGTGTGCCAACGCAGCAGACTCCCCAGCTCTCTTACTGTCCGTGCTCCGGGATCGGCGTCTTCTCGATCAGTAACAGGTAAGGTACGGGAAGGGCCTCATCTAGCACAGCTCTGAGCCAGCCACCTTCTCTAACCTCCGCGCTGTCCATTCCTGCAGACTATCATGTCGTTCCGCTTCCCTCGATGGGGCCGCAAGAAGAACAAAACAAAGAGCCCCTGTAGCCAACAAGTACTACCCCAATGGGGCGGCAGGGGCCGGCGCCGCAGTGCCGCGAGCCCCCGTCGGCACCGGGCCGCACCTACAGTAACGGCTCAGACTACCACTCGCAGCAGAGCTGGCAGGCCAATGGCACCATGCCCCCGGCCCCGGCCCCGGCAACTTCTGCCAGCTATCAGCCAAAGGGTCCCTCGCCTAACCGAGGCTCGCCGCTGCCATTCAGCCACCCGCTGTACGCCATGGACGCCGAGGGCATGATCCACCTCAAGGCCACAGGCAAAGGGCTAGACGACTCGGATCTGGCGGTACACCAAGACGAGATCATCAACTCGGTGGTCAAGTACGTGCAAGATTCGATGCGCAAGGAGCTGGGCTTCCGGGAGGTCTACATCCCTGCCAACAGCACCCCGGAAGCTCCGGTCAAGGCCAACGTGTTCGTGTCCCGCAATTACGAGTCCTGCAAGAAGCTTTTGGTCTTTGTAGCCGTCAGTCGCGGCTTATATCCAGGACTATGGAGCCGTGGGTTGGTTCTTCATGCTGGAGTCAAGAGCGGAAGCATGTTGGAGTACTTCCGCAAGGCTATCGACGAAGGCTACGGCATTATTGTGGCCAACCCGAACAAAAACGTCATTGTTATGCGGGACGGCAAGCAACGGTTGCAAATCCCCGGCTCGTCCAGTCCCGAGGAGCACATGGATTCGCTCTGGGACGCCTACGTGGCTCGCTCGCAAGCCCGACGGGTCTACTTTTGGGTTATTCTTATGGAGGCGTCCTGATCAAGTACTTGCTGCAGTCAAGAGGCGACCAGTTGATGCGTCGCAACGGGGCAATTGCTTTAATCGAATCGAGCCACCGTATTGAGGATGGAGACTCGCAGTCGGTGAAAAGTATCCTGGCGCATCGCACCATGTACTGGGAGAGCAATGACCAGCCGTTCCAGACCAAGTTGGATGGAGACGCTCCGCACCGCACGGGATGCACGTGTTTGTCGGCGGGACGGCCGCCGAGAGCTCATGCCAACCACTATTACGTGACCGCCTTCTGTATCAATAAGATCCAGGACGCGTTGTTCCGGTTCTTAGATACGAGAGACGCCACGACGTATGTCGCCGGGGAGAAGCCTGTGCCGGAGCCCCCTGCCTCAGCTCCTGCCTACATGGGCAATGGAGCGGCCCCTGGACCCGGAGGACCGACCCTGCAGCGTCAGGAGTCTTCGCGTCGGGAAGCCAACAACTCCAAGATGGGCAACAGCGAAAAGCACTGCAATTTGTGTCTATTCCACTTCACGCTGTTCGACCGTCGCCACCACTGCCGCATGTGCCACCGCGCGGTCTGCAATGCGTGCTCGCGGGACAGGTTGTTCCTGCCCGGATCTAGTACGGCGCAGCGTGTGTGCACAGAGTGTGCTACGGAGGGACCGCGGGCCAACCCGACGCCGAACCAAGTGCCAACGAACTACCCGCGTTTCAACCGCACTACGAGTGATGCGCCGACGTCGCTTACCTCGACGGAGCTGTCGACGCGCAACCGCTCGGACACGCAAATGTCGGACAACGGTCGGTCCGAGTCGAACGCGGAGCCGCCGAAGAACGCGAAGCTGAGTGTGGAGGACTTTGATCTGCTGAAGGTCATTGGCAAGGGCGCTTTCGGCAAGGTCATGCTG
The DNA here is from genome assembly GCA_011947325.1 of Phytophthora macrochlamydospora. Lineage (NCBI taxonomy): Eukaryota > Oomycota > Peronosporomycetes > Peronosporales > Peronosporaceae > Phytophthora > Phytophthora macrochlamydospora. The sequence goes on along the minus strand of JAAVTH010000384.1, from coordinate 768,051 downwards.
GTGCGCAAGAAGGTTCCGGATGGAGGGGCGAACCCGAACGCCATTTACGCTATGAAGGTGCTCAAGAAAGCATCTGTGTTTGCTAAGAACCAGGTGGAGCACACCAAGTCGGAGCGTCGTATCCTTCGCGACATTGATCACCCGTTTGTGGTGCGTCTGCGGTATGCATTCCAGAACGAAGACAAACTGTACCTGGTCATGGACTACTACAATGGCGGCTCGCTGTTCTTCCACCTGCGCAAGTCGCGCAAGTTCTCGAGAAGCGTGCTCGCTTCTACGCGGCCCAGTTGCTCATGTCGATGTCTCACTTGCACGAGCTCAACATTGCCTACCGTGATCTCAAGCTCGAGAACATTTTGATGGACGACAAGGGTTTTATCGCTCTGACGGACTTTGGCCTGTCCAAGGAGAACGTGGACGTGCCCGATGGCGCCAAGACCTTCTGTGGTACGGCCGAGTACATTGCGCCTGAGCTGCTGAAGGGTCTGCCGTACGGTAAGGCTGTGGACTGGTGGGGCTTCGGCACACTGCTATATGAAATGATGACGGGCCAGACGCCGTTCTTCGACCGCAACCGTAAGCGCATGTTCCACAACATCCTGCACAGAGACGTTGTCTTCACACAGGCCTTCTCAGAGGACGCCAAGGATCTGCTCACAGGTCTGCTGCGTCGTGACCCGGCAAAGCGATTAGGCTCGGGTCCTTCCGGTGTGCAGGAGATTATGGACCACCCGTTCTTTGCCAGCATCGACTTTGACAAGCTGCTAAAGCGCGAGGTGGAGCCTCCTTTCAAGCCCGTGGTCAACAGCGAGGCGGACACGGGCAATGTGGCCAACATTTTCACACGCGAGATGGCGCGCGACTCGCCCGTCACGCAGGAGCTAGGCGCGACGCATCGTGCCCAAGCACACTTCGACGGGTTCACCTACATGCCCGGTAACGAGCATCTGGGCTAGATGCTGAGCAGAGAAATCATAAGAGGCGCGGGAAGTGGATCAAAATGTTAGACGACTACGCGTCCCAATGCCAAATCGAGTGTATACAATCAGCAGCATGTGAAAATGGGGCCGCGGGGTATCGTCTCGGCATGGGCAGCTTCATTGGGATCCCCGTAGCTGGTGAGTGGGTCCGGGAGGTGGCACGAGCGAGAGAGCCGTGTCGATGTGTGTTGTGTACGCGAACAAGAAGAAAACAAGAATGACCTGAAGGGAGGTGGAGGAGTGACAGGAAAGGAAAGGAGAGCGAGCCCAGTGGGTTGGCTGGCATATTCGCCACTTAGTTTAGTTCTTTACAGCGAGTGGCATGATGAAAACAAACAAACAAACAAACAAACAGAAACAGAGGAAGCAGTAGAAGGCGAGTGCGGTCATAAAATATCGATATACAACAGTTTGTTCTTCAACGGCGCCAAGCCACGACGAGTTTAGCTTTCTGTTGGGGCTCACTCACCTCAAAGCTCGAGGAAGGAGAAGCTATTCTCAACACCGTTGCTAAGAGCAGAGGAAGACTCAGACCGGGGTCGCCACTATTGATAGCAGCGAGGAGCTGCTCCACCATGTTGGAGACCTTCGAGTTGGCGGTGCTGCCATCTCACTCCCAGATTTCCCAGCTTGTCACAACTCGACACGCCCAAATCCCTGAGCCTTTGACCACCATGACCACTGCTACCAACTCTCCGATCTGCTTTGGCGACGTCGTCAAGCTGCTGACCAAGTCGACGTTTGTTGAGACCAGCGCTCCAGCCTGCTTGGGGTTCCTGGAGACGCCCGGCAAGACCCCGACCCAGATCCTCGTCGTGTCGCCGGTCAAGGAAGATGCCAAGGACCGCTTCCAGGAGGCCGAGTTTATCGTCGCCCCCGTCCGCGGCGAGAAGCAGCAGAGCAACGGTACACCGCTCACTTTTCAGACCCCTTTCGTACTGCGCACCTCGGACGGCATAGATGGCAGCGTCTACACGCTCAACAACAAGGTTCAGGGCCTTCGCGACGCCATCAGCCTGCAGGTCGGCTCCTCCAAGGGCGAGATGTTCATGCAGGTGGAGAATGAGGGGGCCACAAACACGACCGAGGTGCTTTACGGTACCGACGGTCTCAGCGTCCGAGTCGTCGACTCGAATCGTATCCGCAAGACGCTCAACCACTTGCTGACGCACGTTGCAAAGCCCAAGAGCGACACCCCTGGCGGCACCGTTAGCTGCAGTGGCAAAGGATCAGCTCTTACCTTCTCCATTCAGCGCGCGATGAGCCCCGAAGGCGAACCACTGACCGAGACCCGCAAGTACATCAAGAACCCCGTGGCTCGTCGTGCGAGTATCGATGCTCTCAGTCCTTCCAAAATGGACCAGATGGGTCGCGCTGAGCGAGTCGACAGCAGCGAGTTCTCGGACTTGAGTCGTGCCAGCAGCATTGCAAGTTTGCGGTCGAACCCTGCCAGTCCGCGTGGGGCTCCTCTATCCACCCCCGTGGATGCTGCAGCTGTGGTTGCTCTTCTACCGACCAAGGTCGCCGAAAGCGCCAACGACACGGAACCGACCGTCTCGAGTTTGACAAACTCCAGCACCGAGTCCCCAGCCAGCACCGTTGCCAAGACGGTGAGTGTTGAGACAGCTGCTCCGGTTGTCAGCCCGGCCACGCCTCCGAAGTCTATTGCGACGGAGACCAAGACGGCATCCCCTGCCCCGTCGCCGGTTAAGCCTGGTCCAGTGACTGTCGCCACGCCTGCTACTGTGGAAGTTGCCGCATCCAACGCAGCTCCACGTGAGCCGATTGTGGTCGACGCTGACGCTTCGACCTTCCCGCCCGCGCCGGTCATTCGCGGCCCCGCCCCCGCTCCGGTGGTGATGTCTCCCAAGACTTCGTCCAAACCGTCGACCCCGTGGCAAAGACTTCTGCAGTCACCAAGATACCCAGCAGTGAGGAAGTGGAGAAATTGAAGGCCGAGGCCGAGGTGGAGAATGTCAAGCCCGCCTGCGCCGCCGAGTGCTCCGTCATGTAGAATCGGCGAGCTATTCACTCTGGTAGAATTTTATTAGCACCTTCAACATGAATTTTGCAATAAAAAAGAATACTTTATCATAAACATTTGAGAAAAGATCGACAAGTAATGGCGGAGGCTGGCGCGACGATCGAGCCGCAGGAGAAGGCCAAGACGCCGCCGCACTTCGAGGACGAGGCCGGCACGTTCAAGACCGTGTGCCGCTCCTTCATGCAGAAGAAGCGCTGCCCTCGACGCAACTGCAAGTTCGTGCACGACCCGAAGCTCTGCGCCTTCTTCTGGAAGACTGGCCAGTGCAAGTTCGGGGACGAGTGCAAGAGGAACCACTTTGTGACGGCGCAGGAGAAGCAGGACGAGGCTGCTGCAGCTCAGGACGAGCCCAAGCAGCCCGCCAAGAAGAAAGAGAAGAAGCCCAAGACCAACAAGGAAGCCAAAGACCAAGACGGAGAGACAAAGGAGACCAACGACGGCGCCAAACAAGGCAAGAAGCCCAAGCAGAAGAAGAAATGGGCCACCAAGAAGAACACGGAGAGCTTCGAGCCCATGAGCAAGCCCGTGGACCTGCGCATCACGTACGACCTGGGCTCCAAGGACGACAAGTTCTCGACAGCGCTGACGTCGCGCGATGTGGTGCTGGTGCCCAATCTCTTCAGCGACTACAAGAAAGGCGAACTCTACGCCAAGCTCATGCATGAGCTGGACAACTGCGGCATCCCGCGCGAGCAGCTGCTCAAGATGTGGCACGGCAACAACAAGATCGACGGCACGCACCTGATCGTGGACGACCACTCGAGCTGGAAGGCCAAGTGCCCGACGTTCGACCTGGTGACCAACCGGCTCAGCGACTTTTTCCGCTTATCCATCAAGGCCACGCGCTTCAACTGGTACAAGGACACGTCTCAGTGGAAGCCCTTCCACTTTGACGCGGCCGCTGTCAAGCCAAACATTGCGGCCATCCAGAACTTCACGGTCGGTATCTCGTTCGGAGCCACCCGCGACGCTGCATTCGAGCACGCCGAGACTAAGACGGTGGTGAGTGTGCCGCAGCCCGACGGCTGCGTGTACGCGTTTGCCAGGGACACGAACATCCTGTGGCGCCACGGCATTCTCCAGGACAAACCGGTGAGGGAGGAAGGCCGCATCTCGGTGATCGCCTGGGGCTGGGTGGATGGCATGGAAGACGTCCAAGACACGGTAGCAAAGTGATCCGACCATGACAGTCACTGGTCGAACTGAGCTCTTCATCAGCAAGAGGCCACTATCAATAGCAGGAACAACCAGCAGAGCGATCTTATAACGGCTTGCAAATGGATGGACTTTCACAGCAACTCCTCAGTACGAGACTTCTCCCACAACGCAAAAGACACGTGAGAACGAGTTTGCTTATCCGCTTTATCTCTCCGTTATGAGCACCGTCGAGCACCCGATCCGATTTGGCGACGTCGTCAAGCTGCAAACGAGGTCTTCCTTCGTCAAGGCCAGCACTCCAGCGGCTGTAGGCTTCCTGGACCTCCCGGGTAAAATCCCAACCCAACTGCTGGTGGTGCCTCCAGTCGCTGAAGACGCCCAGAGCCGTTTCCAAGAAGCCGAATTCATCGTCACGCCAATCCGAGGACCAAACCAGCCCAACGATGGCGACGCTTTGACGTACCAGACGCCGTTCGTGCTCCGCACTTCGGACGATAAGGACGGCACCCCATACACGCTCAACAACAAAGTGCCCAACCACAACGACGCCATCAGTCTCAGCCTGTCCGCCTCCAAGGGCGAGATGTACATCCAAGTGGAGAAGGAGGGGCGTCCCAACACCACCACCTTAAACTACGGTGAAGACGGTTTCAACATCCACGTCATCGACTCCAACCGAGTTCGCAAGACGATGAACCACTTGCTCACCCACGTCGTCAAGCCCAAGACCGACGCCCCTGGTGGTGTCGTCACCTGCGGAACGAAAGGGTCGGCTCTGACGTTCACGTTCCAGAGAGCGGTGGATGCTGGCGGCAAACCTCTAACGGAGACGCCCAAATTCGTCAAGAGTCCGAAGGCTCGCGGCTCCAGTAAGGACCTGAACGACCCCACCAAATCCGACGAACTCGGACGAGCTGGTCGCGTGGGCAGCGGCGACTTTTCTTCCAACCGTTCCAGCAGCATGGCGCAATTGGGCTCGAAACCTGCTAGTCCACCCCTACCAGTCGCTCCAACAGCGCTGCAGTCCTGAAAACAGACCCCAAGAGTCCCCAAAACGCAGATGCCAAGGAAGCGTCCGCCAAAACTCCAGCGAAAGACACTGAAAAGCCAGCAGCCGAGATACCTGCCTCCCCGTCTAAAGCTCAAGATGGCGACACCAAGGCCGCAGAGGTTGCGGCGGTAGCTGTAGCTGTAACTACGAACTCTGCAGCTTCGCCATCCAAGAACGCCGATACAGGAACAAAACCCGACAAAAAGCAGTCGAAGAAGGAAAAGTCCAAGCCTACTAAGGCCGAACCAGCAGTGACTGAGCCGGGAAAGGTGGAAGTGTCGAAGGCGGATCCACCTAAGCCCGAGAAGACCAAGGCCAAATCTTCAAAGGCAAAGCTGCTGACAAAATGTCGGCAGAGACCAAAGGTACGAATCCATCGGCTTCAACGTCGCCCACGACACAGGAGAAGGAAGCTGAGCAAAAGAGACTTCTTCATCACCAGCAAAGCCTCAAGTACCAGAAACCGAGTCGCCTACCAAGTCGCCGACGAAGAAACCGAGCTGGTTAAAATCCGAGAAGAAAGCAAAGCAAGAAGCGCCAGCCAAGACGGAAACTGCCAAGGAATCACCGACGAAGACGGATGCGAAGGCTACCTCGCCAAAGAAAGTCGCAGAAAAGATAGAGACTGCCACTATATCTGCTAAGCCCGATTCTGCTAAGGCAGCAGTTCCCGGTGCAATGCCAGTGAAGACAGAACAAGGCACGGAGACAGCGCCGCAGGACGTGGCACAAACCACCGATGCTAAGCAAGTCCAGCTTGAGATTAGCGCCGCAGCTTTGCCAGCAGCTCAACCTGCAGCGGCGAGCACTACTGCTGGAACGGATAAAGGTACCACTACTCCGGTTGACGCTGTGAAATCGCCATCGACGCATATCGCCATTGATCCTACCCCAGTAGTGATACCTGCCGAGACATCAGTCTCGGTTGCAAAGGCACCTGGGGCGGACGTTGCGGGAATGAAGGCTGAAGCTGAGAGCGAGGACGTAAAACCAGTTTGCACCGCCGACTGCTCCGTCATGTAAGCGGAAGACCAAGAAAAGGAACCACCACCTCCCAAATTTATCATAGCAAGCACTACTGCATATTATGCACCTTCGGGCAATCACCTTCATCTGAGCTCTCGTCCAAAAGTTTCTCGTAAATGCGTGACATCGTATCAAATGCTACTTGGCGGAAATCCTCGAGCTCCATGTCGCCACGTTCACGCTGCTGATCTCGTCGCTCATACTGCAGCGCGGCGGCAGCACTTTCACGACGTGCAATTCGCTGAAGACGTTTTTGTTCTACTCTTTCCTGCTCTCGAGCTCGCTCGTCTCCGTTGGTACTGATCATAAATCCCTCCGAGTTCAAGTACGGCTCAGCCAGAAGCCCACGTTGCTGATTACGGACGGATCGGAACTCCATGGACGAGTTTTCTAGCACTAAAGGAGCGTAGATGGGATCCATCGAGAGTGACAGTGCTCGACGAACAAACATCACTTGCAGTGCCGTCGTAGGTGAGCAAAAGCTGAGGCCTTTCGGAGCCCCCGGTCGTTGGCAATCGTGTGTACGTTGCGCTCGATCCAACGCTTCAGCCGACGTAATTCCGTACACTCGGCCAAGCAAAAGAGCTGCAACAAGCCCCGTACGGCCGTGGCCAAGACGACTGAAGATGTACACGTTCTTGCCTGAACGGAGTCTAGGCTCGACTTGTTCTGCAAGAAACTTGACAAGATCCTGCTCACTTTCTGGTACGCCGTCATGGGCGATTGGGAAGTGTAAGAACTCCAGCCGCAGTGTTGCCAGGCGCGATACCTCGTTTGACGCCTTGGTAAATTGCTGTAGGGCTAGCTGTAGCTTTTGCTCAAGTGTTTCGCGGATTTGTCTCGACCTCGCCTCTTCGAGTGCGTCTTCCTGTACTTGTTGGTGTAGTGCCATCGATGCCCTTCGCTGCATGTTGTCGCTTGTTCCTGAACTTCCCATAGCAGCAGCTGCAGTTTTAGCGGCGTCCGTATCAAACTCTGTGAGCGCTTGTCTCGCCAGCTCGACGTGCCGTTTGCTGACAGTCTCTGCCCCCTTAAGCTCTGTGCAAAGTGCCTGGTATTTAGTCCGAACTTGACGTTCATGACTCCACTCTGTAGCGGAAGCTTCGGTCGTCTCCATATCGCTTAATTCCTGAGGTGTCATGAGGCACACAAACACGGTCATTTGTTGTAGCAATACGCTCGTCGCGAAGTCAGTGCGTGAAACAAGTCGGCGGGCCTCCCGAAAAGCTGGACCCACGGGATATACTCCAGCCAGCACGCGAGCGCGGATGACCCAGTAGGAATTATCCACCGGGCCTGCATGGTTCGCTCGGAACAACTTGAACGCAGCCGCATCCTCGACAACTAATTGGCTTCCCGGTGCAGCAGCTTTATCTTGCGGAGTACGCCGACGGGCACCAATACGGGGCAGTTTGGGCAACATCCCTTTCATGCCGTGGCCCGGGTGCCATGTGACAGCAGGAGGCGGTAGGGGTTGACAAGGTCCGACTGCTACACGCCATAGCCGAATTGCGTTACGTTGCCACTCGACAGCTTTGCGAATGAGGAACGTGTACAGCTTCCGTGCCTCTACTTGGCGACGGCGATATCGTTCGAGGGCATCCATTGACGACCCTGCCATAGCAGCTAGGTGACGGTCTCGCTCTCGTCTTCTTTCACCCATTCGTCGTGCCCAACCTTGCAGAACGATTGCAGCTCGTCTCCGATTTTCTCGCTCCTCCCATTCGCGATGTCGAGTGACGTAGTCTCTCCAGAGTCGCCACGCGAACCCAGCATACACAAAGAAGCTGATCCAGAATGGTGCGGAGATGTTGCTTACACACACGCTCCGGGTAGACCAAGTCGTGCTGTGCCACCATGAAGAAACGAATGCGAGTTGCAGGCGGCCAAGGAATAGGTACAGCCGTGTTTTCATTAATCCCACAGGGAATATTTTCATAAGGGACAACGTCTTCCTCTCGCAAATGGTCTGCACGACCAATTGCTTCCATCCACCTTCGATAACTCCACGTTCCTCGTGATAGTTCCTCGTGAAACTTGACATCATCCTGACGCCAAAGTCGCACGGCAAAGTCGCGACCAAGAGCATCGACAGTCTCCGTAATAATTTCATCGAGAAGCTCTGAAGATGGAAAAGCTTCCTCTCAATATTTTCATCATCAACGGAACTCTCAAACTCGTTCCACACTCGTAATCGTCCTCCGGTTCGTTCGCGTCGGAATTTACTGCGTCCTATCTGTTCAGCTGTAACAACAGCACGGAAAGCAGAAAGTTGAGTCGGGAACACGCCAATCTCCTGAGGCCAATACGATTCACCCAGACTATCTCCGTCATTGCTGCTGAAGTCCCAACCAGGAAGCACCAACGAGGCGCGGAAGAAGCCGTTGGGAAGCGCCTCCACGCCTCGAAGCCATAGCACTCGATGGTAAAAGGTATCTCCACCCGACCGCGTGGCTGTGTCTAAAGACACCAAAGTTCCATTCAGCAATTCACGTGGCCACCGCGCACAGTCTGAAGCCCGAAAGAAAATGCTGGTTCCTGTCGGCAATGCCAGCCGAGACTCCTCCAATTGAATGGTTGACATCTTAGGTGGTGATTCTACTTGCCCTGGAGCGAGGACGTCTTCATAGGGTGCATGCTCCGCTGTAAAGCGCAGTTCAAGCTGCCCCTCAGGGACTTTACGTGGAGTTTCACATGCTTGAATGCGTATGTTGTGCATCGATAACGAAGGAATCTTAACACGCAACAATGTCAGTCAATTTTGGTGAATATTCTGTCACAAGAAGCAGTACTTACGATGTGGATGGCATCTATGCATCGAAAACACAGCGCTAGACTGCAATCTTCGCAAGCAAATACAGCAACATCAGAGCTGCATTCTTCACACGGCTGCGGTTCATGCTCATCAAATCTTGGAGCATCACAACGAATACCTTGGTCTCCCGTAATCCTGCCATCTTTCAGCTTTGAAGTAGTTTCTATAAGCGCCCGCAGATCCGCCTCGTCCGTGATTTCAGGAAAGCTTGCTTGGATCCAAGGAGCAACGAAATTGTCGAAAAGGTTTTCTTCCTGCTCCATTGCACGGGCATTCGCGCCGTCGCCTTCACCGATGATTTCGTCCTCTTGTTGACTCGGCTCGTCTTCTTCCGTAACATCTTCTAATGGCGAGCTCCGTTCACTAGTTTCGTCGGTGTGGGGCTCTTTTAGAAGTGTAGCTGCTGCGCCCTCAGGTTCGCCGGATTTGCTTAGGTCGACTTGATTTCCACTCGTGATCATCGCCTGCGTCGTGCGAGACGCGTTCGCTGTTGATCATTTACGACTCCAACTGGTTTCCATAGACCACCAATTAGTTGTCATACAACCCTCTCTTGAAAGCTAAAGCGTAGTACTTGCCTTAGCCACACCACGAGAAAACGACTTGCTGTGTGTTGCATTCTTGAAACGTCGCAACCTGCAAATACGGGCAATCATTTCAACGTCGACAAACAACGCGGGCTTTCAGGATTAACGCTACGTGTTGTCTGTGTTCCAAGCCTAATAAGGCGGTGGCAATATCCACCACCAGCCATGATGCTACTCCACGGACTACCATATATGTGCTGTGTTCGATAATCGTGGCACGAGCGTCACTCCTTCTGTGTGAAATTCATCGTGATCTCCCGTTTTTCTGTTCTTTTTCATGTCGAGCCTTCAATTCAGCTGATGTTATGTTGTGTGTGTGTGTTGTGGTGGTGGTTTGTCATCGCTGCGTTGATATGAACTCGGTCTTCTTGTCCTCACGCGCAACTAGACTTGCCTGTGTGATGAGCTGCTTTACTACACTAGCAGCCCAGGATTTCTTCAGTGGCCAGCAGGCTCGAAAGAATGTGTTTGCTTGTGCCAGTAGAGCTTCCTAACTGTTGTTGACCAGCGAGCCCGATTGCCGGTAGAGTCCACCGCCAAATTCGTTGCGCAGTCGACTGTCCTCGCCATTCTGAGGAGCCATCGAGGATGACGAATTGAAACCATACAAATTGCTCGAGAAGCCACTAGGTGGCTGAGGGGCCAGCGCTGGGTCGTAGAACGACGATGGCGTCGCACTAGATGTCCGACGCAAGTTTCCTTGTCCTTCAAAACCCAGTGAGCTCAGACTCCCACCGTCCCAAGCGTCTGGAGAGACCAATCCATCCCCGCACTCTGGCTGCGCTCAAACAGTCGACGCCCCGGGCTGCGACTCTACCAGCGCTAGCGCTACGAGCAGGGGTGTTGTTCGCACCACCAATACCTCCTGAGCCGGGTCCAGCCATGCTGGGGTAGTCACCGCCAAAGCTTATGTTCACGTTCGGCAGCATTTCCTGAAGGAAGGCTAACCCAGACGATGTCCCAGCTCCGCCGCTCAACGCCCCGCTACCAGTAAATGGCAAGTCGTTACCGCGGAAGTCACCGCCAAACGAGCTTCGTGACGGGTGCGGCGGCAAAGGAGCATTGCGTGAACTTCCCAATGGCGGAAATCCTGATCGGTCCACCGCAGATGGGAACCCAGGAGCTGCTGGTGGAGCATTTCCAACGCGTGACGCATCGAAGCCGCTAAACGAACTGCGACTGTTGTTAACCTTCGTGCCATCCAACAACTCGTACCCTTGCTGTTGCGAACCTGCATTCATCGAATTGGCAAAAGAAAACCGCGAGGTATGAGCATCCTTGGTAGGCCCAGCCAGAGGTGCTCCGTGTGTCATCGGAGTGGGGTCCAACTGAACCCCTAACAGCCCTGCAAGAGCCTCAGAAGACTCGTTCCGCTGACTGAAGATGGCATCGATCGAAGCAAATGAGGAAGACGCGCTGATGGCCGTCGTTAAGACCGGAGCTGCAGGCGGGAACGGGTCGTGTGCACTAGAAGACACGCTTGAAGATCCCCAGCCGTCATTTGACGGTGTAACCAACTGATGGGCACTGCTAGCACGACGAATACCACCTTCAAATCCGAGACCAAACGGACTGTACACGCCCGCCGCACTGCTCGTAGCAGGCTGTTCCTCACTCTGGGCCGCTGCTGGGGTTGGGAACGGTTGTGCCCATGCCGGTTCCTGGGTTGACGATCCAGTCGCAAGTTTAAGAGCTTGTAGCGGCCCCATGACGTCTTCCACTGGTTTTGTGTCCTTCTCCCGAGATGTGTCTACGCGAAGTTGTGGCTTCTTGTTGTGTTGTGAATCTTCTGCTGTTGATGTTGGGGGTGGTGTTGGTGACGAGGAGGATATAGCTGGTGGCAATGCTGATCCTTCTCCATCCACTGGGGTTCTGGTGCTGCAGCGTCTGCGTAACTGCTGCTACCACTTGTGACGATTTTGCTATATGACTTTTCTCGAGACAGCGTCCTAGATGGGGGCGGCGCGCTTCGAGCTCCGGCATCTACCCGGTCCGGAGACGACGATCCTGAGCTACTATTGCTATCGCCCTGCCGTAATTTGGAGATTGCTGCTGCGCTCTGTGCGTGTCGTTCTGAATCTCGATAGTGTCCGTCTCTGTCGTCGCTGTGTAGTTTGATTCCTGTCGATGCTCTAGCGGGTGACGGAGCTCTAGCACTAGTGGATACTGCTGACCTGGACTGTGCATTTGGTCTATGTGGAGGTGGGAATCTGGAGCCTTCCCGCTCCTCGCAGTGTCCATTGGCCATCGACATATCTCGGAACGCTTTCCCAGAATGTAATGCTACAAGACACGTCAACTTTCGTTAGATGGACGCCACAACGCTTCGGATCCGATTCGTAAATTGCCCAACCTGACTGCATCTCCTCCTTGGTAAAACTATCGTCTTCGTCGCCCAGTTCGTGTAAATATAAGCAGTCAGGGTTGTTACACTGCATATTGCGTAGGAAAAATTGCAATACTTGGTCGTTCCGAACGATGCCCTACAAGCAACCAATCAGTACACTATCCCAGGCATGTCAGCAGCAAAAGGTAACACACCCACCGAAGCTGACTCCCGTCCAAATAAAAGCCGTCTATTGCCACGATGCAACACAGCGCGTCGTCCTTGTTGGCGAACGTAATGTAGGCGCTGGCGGTGGAGTTCGCTCGGTCCATATTCAAGTGCGACTTGTTGACCACAGCCTTGACGATTTTTCCATACTGTCCGAAACACTCGTGCGACCGAAGAATCTGCTCCACCACACGATAGAAATACAATCAGTCCTTGCTCAATCATCAAATAAAAGAAAAGTATTTCTCTCACATCTTCCTCCGCAAAGTGCACGGGCAGGCCGATGACGTAGACCAAATTGCGCTGCATGACGCGCACGTTCTGCAGACTCTTGCGGTTCACGTTGCTCTGCTTGGCCTGCGCCGCCGAGCGCCGCTCGTTCTTCTCCTTCTGACGACGCGCCTTGGTGCGTCGCACCACACTGCAGAGTACCATGCACAACGTCAAATTGATAAGCCCAAACAGTGAGTTCTAACGACAGTCGACGCACTCTTCCCGGTCCAGCGGGTTCTTCTGCTTGGACAGCTCGGCATAGGGCTGGCGGCAGGCCGGACAGAGACCGTTGTACTCGTTCTTGATCTGGTGCCAGCACCAGAGACAGACCTGGTAGCCGCAGGGGCAGGCGTTGAACGTCTGGTCCGTCAGGTCCAGCTCCTCCATGCAGAGCGGGCAGCAATCGGGTTCCTCTTCGTCGGCCATAGCTTCGAGTGGCTGTATGAGGGGGCGGGTGTTAGAGGGGGAAGTGGAGGGGACAGCACGAGAGGGCGAGAGGCGCTACGGGTCCTACTTGGTTAGTGACGGGGGCGACTTCGCTCTTTCTCTTTCTGGCGGCGGCTGATCCTTTCAATTTTGCCGCCGACTGCCTAAAACCGTGAGCGAAGTTTGTTTGAGAGGAAATAGGCTGTTTACTGTTTTGTGTGGAAAAGATGGTAGCAAAGTGGGTTTTGACCAGGGAAATGTGGATGAGAAGGACGGCTTCGATTGAGAAGGACGGCTTCGATTGAGAAGGACGGCTTCGATAGAGAAGCCATGGCGACGACAGCGGTAGGTTTTGCCGACGAGTGGAGTCCAGTGCAGTACAAACATGATGGCATCGGTGGTTTTGTCGTCAAGACGCAAATTCGATGGTTTCCGAGGAACGAAAAGGCAACCTGTTGTCTGTCCTCACTTTGGCTGGATGACAACGCCTCTCCTGTCGAGACACAGCCGACCCACCCTTTTGCTGCACAATTGCTGTCCTCTGCAGTGTGGCCAGCATGTTAGTCCTGCTGCTGCTTACGAGCGTGTTGGCGTTTTTCCTGGCGTGGCTCTCCATCCCATGACGTTGAAGTTACCGCCAGTCATTTGTCAAACGTTGATCCTTCCATACAAATGCCAAGTCTATCGAAGCGACACAGCCCATCTCCTTCCACCATTTGTCACTTTCTACAACCCTGCAGAGTTAAACCAGCTCATTCCTGCTTTTGACACACACACACCCAGCCCAAGTGATGCACGGCCTGCAGCAGCCTTCGTTCTTCCCCACGGCCAAGGAGCTATCCAGCGGCGTGCAGTGGTTCAAGGACCACCCGGTGCTGGCCGCGGCCGCCGCCACCGCCGTGTCCGTCATCACGTACCTCAACGCGCTGGAGCTGGAAGACGCCGCCGACGGCTCGGAGCCCAGCAGAGCCCGCCGCCTGGCCAAGCCGTCGCTGTCCCGCAAGAGCTCGGGCCACAACAGCGACGGCAAGCTCTCGGCCGCCGTCAGCTGGTGCGACGAGCACGGCGGCAGCCTCACGCAAGTGTTCGAGGCAGAGACGCGGAGCTCGAGGAGAGACGACAGCGACAGCGACGACGACGTGGCCGAGAGCTTCCTCGAGCCGTTCGTGCAGCACCGCCAGCTGACGACGCTGCGCAAGAGCTGCACGACGCAGACACTGGCGGATATGGGCGCTGCGTCGCCATCCGAAGAAGGGGACGCGGTGCAGACCGAGAGTCCGCAGTGGGGCTGGTATGTGCCGATCACGCCGCCGCAAGACCAGTTTGTGCAAAACTCAAGAGAGTTGGTGGTAGCGTCCTGCTCAGAGGAGGTGGAGAAACCCATGCGACGGTCCGTCTCGGGTAGCATTTCGTAAGGTTGGTGTGTGTTATTGGAGCTGGAATGTAGTTGACATTGATGCAGAGTCTTTAGAGGTCCAGGAGAGAAGGGTCTTCTTGGTCTGGGGCGTCTTCTTCTGGGATGGGGCCGTTGTCTGGGAGCCGTTCTTGTCGAACGGGGCTGCTTGCAGGCTGCTCGAAGTCGATCGAGTACTGCGTCGTGTCCATACTGGTGGCGTGGTCGTCCTCGTCGCCCTGCTCATCAGCCAGGTCTTCTTGGATGCCAGCGGCGTCAAATACCTTGTCTTCGTCAGCAAGTGGATCCTCTTCAATTTCGACACCCAGGTCTGCCAAACCAGCAGTGTCGATATCGGTCCCCTTGTCGACAACTTCCGTACGCTCAGTTTGCGTCGGCGCCGGTCCCGGGATTGCAGCTTTAGCCTTTTCCATCTTGCGTAGGGCTCCGCTAACACTCCGATCGAGAGCACAGAGCTGCTCAAGTGCCTGGCGCTCTACGATCTGATCGATAACAGCATTTAAGCACTGCACGACCCCACTTTCACGCCGCGAGTCCTCCATCGACCAGTTCAAAAAGTCCAAAAATTGGCGGCACTCTTGTGCGTGTTGGGCAGACCACCCTTGCAGAGCATCCAGCTCTTGCTTGACGCGCCTTGTTTCAGCTCGAAGCTCGCTCGTAGCTTCCGTTGACAGCACTGTCGGTGCCGCTACTGGAGCTATAGTAGGAGCTACTACTGGTATCATCACTTGCTGCATCCCCTTCGAACGCTCTTGCTCAATCGTGTCGGCCAGCTTAGCCAGCATCGCATCCGAGTCCTTCATGAACGTCTCTATAGTATCTCGCATCGCGTTGTGCTGCACCTCTACCTGGCCTAGAACATTTTGATGCTCAAGCTCCAGCTGACCCACACGACGCAGCAGTGCTGATTGTGGCAGCAGAACCTCTTCCCGACTGAATGCCTCGAGCGCCTCTCTCATCGCGTTGTGTTGCACTTCCGCTTGGCCCAACGCGTCTTGTTGGTCCAGTTCCAATTGCTCCACACGGTGCTGGAGTGCTGTTTGTGGGAGTATTACGCCTTCACGGCTGAATGTCTCCAGCGCCTCTCTCATGGCATTGTGCTGCATCTCGACTTGGCTTACAAGGCTCTGTTGATCAAGCTCCAGTTGGTCCACACGTTGAATAATCGCTGTTTGAGGCAAGACAACCTCTTCTTGACTGAATGCCTCCAGTGCCGCTCGCATCGCGTTGTGTTGCAGCTCGACTTGGCCAAAGGCGTTTTGCTGGTCGAGCTCGAGCTGATCCACGCGCTGCAAAAGCGCCGTCTGAAATGGCAAAACCCCTTCATGGCCGCGTTCGATGGCGCGACTCAATGACTTCACAACGCTCTCTACTCGCTTTTTCAATTTGTCGTCATTCTTCTGTCGTGCTTGGACTTCCAACGGAACAACTTCCTCTAGAGCTTGTAGTTTGCGTTGAATAGTATGCGCTACGGCACGAATGGCCTCCTCTAATTCCCGAATCCGCAACTCCATTTCATCTTCTTGACGCGTCTGAGCTGCATGCCACACCTTGACCCCATTCGCGATCTCCATTAAAACACTTTGAAAGCGTGCGTCGACATCACCTGCCACTGCTTGAAAAAGCCGTTTGACCTGTCCAAATTCGCCATGCAGCCACCGCTCCATGGCGATCAAGTGGTCGTTTACGCGCGAGAATTCGCGCATGTGAGCTGTCACGCGCTGAAAATCGGCACCCGAGACGAGCTGTCGCTGTTCGTCCAGCACACGCGCCAGATCTCGCTTGTCCGCTGCCAACTTCACGTTCAGGCGTGCCAGTTGAGCCTCTAGCTTGGCATCCACGGCTGCGTCGCTTTTCCATCGGGCATCGCGGTCTGAATCGAGATCGCTGCGTAGTTGCAGCATAGCATCTTGTATGTCTCGGAGTTGGCGTTGGAACTCAGTATTGCGCGTTGGGGATCCCACCTGCTGTGGTTGCTGCTTGGAAGTAAGAGATGCGATGAACTGTGCATGTTGTTCTTGGGCCTCAAGCTTCCGATTAATGTCGCCAACGACAGCTCTTAGTTCGCTCTCCACCTCTTCCACGCGGTGCCCAAGCCGCGACACTTCCGCAAACAGCAAGGCAGCCTTCTGCTGCTCACGTTGATGATGGCTTGTGTCTGCTTGCAATTTCTTGTTGAAAGCGTTTGCGAGTCGCTGGAGATCTTCTGCAATATTGCTGACCGAAAGCTACGCTCAAATCCAGGACATCAGCACCGACACAGCAAACAGACGAGTGATAAAAAGCCACTTTACCTTCTCGTTCTCGTGGTGCAGCTGGTTGTTCGAGTATAGCTGCCGCAGGTGCTGAATCTCCTGGCGGGAGTGCTCGTTCTCGCGTTCGAGAGCATTCACGCGCTCCGTCATCCTATCTGCTGCACTGTCCGACACATTATTGTTCGGCTGTGAGTCTGTGCGATGTGGAGCAGGGAAGTTGCTGGGCACCGCAACTTGTTTCCTGCTTCCGTCGCCAACGCTGCCACGGCGATCGTTCGGTAAGCCATTCGTGGATTTGTAAATGGGAGGAAGCATCACAAGTCAGTCAAACACGCGGCAAGTTATGTAGCGATTCTCAACACCGCCGCTTCACATCTCCAAAAACGCACAAAATAGCGAGAAACCAACGTGCCTTGGGCTGAACATCGCTTTGATAATAGGAGTCCAGATATCCGCATATCCAACCAGTCCATCGGCGCAGGAAACACAACACACCATGCTCACAATTCCTCTCTCCATCATCCTCATCGTTGATTTCGTGCTTTGCCGCAGTCATCCTGCTTGGCGCCCTACTGAATCTCTACTTGTCTTCGGAAGTTGATGGTGTCTGCTGCCTTTTGAGCTGGTAAACTCCTCTTCTGATGCTGTCTCGGGCATGGGAGGAACTGGCGGTCCGTCAGCGGGTGGGAGGCTAGGAGACTCATCGCCGCTAGGTGTTGGTTCCCGAGGTAGAGGGGGCTGAGGACCTACTCCGCCAGGCATGCCGGCGCCTGGGTATGGCATGCCGCCAGCAGGGTAGCCTCCGTTCGGGGAGTAGTAATTTCGATGGTTGTACCCTTGCTGGTGGTAGCCGCCATAGCCACCGCGTCCGCCACGCATCATGGGCTGTTGAGGCATCATCGGTGGATACATCATGGGCATCGCGTAGCCGCCCTGCATGTAAGGAGGAACCCCCATCTCGCCACCATCTTCGCCTTCATACAGCCATTCTTCCTGCATCGGCGGATAGCCCATGCCAGGATGAGGGTAAGGTATGGGTCCAGGCGAACCGCCACGATAAGGAGACGACACGTTGCTCTTTGCAGCTGGCGGAACCGCGAAACTGGGAGTGAACTCAGCTGCAGACGCGCTCAACTTAAACTCCTTGGCGTTGGGGTTCAATCCCTTCTTGGGCGCAGCCACCTTCGCTTCCTCCTTGGACTCCGTGGAAGTGGTCGTGGTCGTGATCGTCGTCTTTTTCTCGGTCTTAGACTCGGTCTTGCTTTCAGCAGAACGCTCCGTTTTGGTGTCCGCTTTCCGCTCTTTGCTGGGGTTGGCTTCCTTTTTCGTCGGGCTAGCCATCTTCGGCTTATTGTTGGCCGCAGCAGCGGTGGGCTTAGCATCTTTGCCATTCACCTTCGTAAGCGACGCCGTTTTCTTCGGCGAAGTACCTTTTTCTCTGGTTGTGTCTTCGGTGGAGATGCCGGCGGCGTCGGTGTAGTCGCGGCTGGTGCAGCAGTAGCTGATCGGCCGGTCACCGCTTCGCTAAAGGACAGTGGCTTGGGCGGGGCAGGCGCTGTTGTCGATGCAGGCGGAGCACCTGAAGCAGGAGGTGCTGCTGGTACTGGGGCAGGAGGAGGCGTTGCTGTCGCGGGGGCTACTGGTTCCTTGGGTGCCTTCCTTGCGACTTGCCGCCACTGGATTGTTGCTGCGCATTCCGAAGAGCCGGCGGGACGTATGCACTTCCACTAGAGTTAGCACTGGTACCTCTGCGATCGACCGAGCTGTATCGAGCCTCTTCATCCAAATCATTGGCGTGTTTGCCGCCGCGCATCGTTTGGCCGCGCTCCTCCTGCAGATGGAAGTTTCCTGCCGCAGACTGGCGCTCGATCTCCTGCGCAAGCTTCTCAGCTGCACGGGACTGCTCTGTAGAGATCTTGGACTTGTCCAGCTTGGTCGTATAAATATTCTCGTCATAGGTCGACACGACGCCGAAGAGCTTCTCGTTCGCCTCAAACTGGTTCCAATTTCCCTTTCCCTGATTCTTGCCGTGGCGTCTGCTGTTCGCTCCCTCCTCCAGTGCGCCCGTGTCGAGCGCTGGGTCCAGCCACGAGCTGGCCGTCTCCAGTTCTCGTCCGTACAAGTGTTCTCCCTGACGTCCACTGATCTCCGTGTCGGTGCGGAAGCCCGCAGCGGGGCCCGCTCCGAACACTCCTTCAGTGTAATTCACCGTGCCGTCTGCCACCATGTGAGCCAGTTGTTGGCGCTTGAAGATGACGGTACTGCCGTCCTCAAAGGTTTTGCCACTGCCGCTCACCTTCTTGGCGTTCTTGAGCACGACCGAGAAGTCGTCGGGGTCCACACAGTCCAGAATGCCAGCGTACCGCTCGTCCGAGTCCTGGATCTTGAGCTCCACCGCCTTCCCCACTAGGAACCGGAAGGCGAACAGCGCTCGGTGTCGCAGCAGTCTCTTGTGGGGCTCTGTAGCCTCATCAAATAAAGGTTAGTCTCGCTATGACACAGCATCCCCTCCTATCCTAGCGATCTTACCGCTGTAGCCGACGCTGGGAGCCGCCGGAGCGAAGCCCGGGGCGGGGCGCTACCCTTTACGGCCTTGGGGTTTCCCCACGCGCCGGACACGGGCGGCGGGGCCACCGGACGCGGGCCCGCCTGCACCGCAGCCTCCCGGCCATTGTTCTTGCTCTTCTCGGGCGCTTTTTTCTTCTTGGCCGCGCTCTTGGGACCCGCGCCGTTCTTGCGGGAGTTGGGGGCTGCTTTGGACGTCGCGGTCTGCATGGTGACGGGAGGGGGCGACAAGAGAGAGAGAGAGGGGGCGGAGACGCGCGAAGAGCTCCCTCGTTGATCGCTGGCTCGTGAGCCTCGTTTTATTGCGGATAAGGATAAAGGTACCGCCTTTTCGGAACACATACAAGTTGAAGCGCAACAGCAACAGCTAAAGCTGCAGCGTTCGCGATTGTCTCTCAAGCGATAAGGATAGTCAGTAGTTATTTAATGGAAATGCACGGGCGAGCTGGACGTCACGACGGGCAGATCGCCGCCCACGGCGCGTTCCATGGTGGACGACAGCGCGTCGGCAGTGAAATCGGCGTCGATAGGGTGCACGCCCACGCGGGTCTTGCTGCGCTTTGTGCGGATGATCAGCAGACGCGGCTGCTGCTTCTTGCTGTGCTTGCTACTGCCAGTGGCGGTCTCCAGCAGCTTGCGCACGGCGCGCTCCTGTGACTTCCAGTCCACGTACGTGATTTTGAGGCTCTTGGACTGTCGGAACTTGAGCGCGAGCTCCTGCGCCACCTTCATCTCCTTCGCACGCTGCTTCTTGTCGCCAGAGAGGACGAAGATCGCGCAGAGTGAGGACGCGCTTGTAGCCTGCTTGCCCACGTTGCAGAGCTTGGCTTCGTTGCCAGCGTGCAGCTTCTCCATCTCGCCCGAGTCGCGCATACGGTGCAGACGCGCAATGTGCTTCTCGACGGCAAAGTTGTAGACGAGGTACTCGTCCAGCTCGCCCTCGTACTTTGTGCGCTGGCCTTCCCAGACGTACATGAACGTCGGGAACGATTCAACGCCGCTGGCTCGGCAGAACGCCGAGTGCTTGTCACAGTTGACAGCGCCGACACGCACCTTGTTGTTCAGGTCGCGCGCGATGCTCTCGTAGTGGTCGCGGAACTTGACGGAAGCCTCGTCCGACACCGAGTAGAACTCCACGAGCCACTCGTTGTTGGCGCCGGTGTTGGGGAACTTCTTCTGCGACAGCATCTTAACGGGCGAGTCCTTTGCGTACAGAGTTTTCGGCTGGCCGCCACGACGCGCTCCAGGCTGCTGCGCCTGACCAAACCCGTCCATGCCACTGAATTGGAACTCGGTCGGCATGCCGCCGCCTCCGAATCCGCCCGCGCCTCCTCCAAAGCCTCCCCCAAAGCCACTAGCTCCTCCAAATCCGCCACCACCTGCCCCACCAAAGCCGTGGCCAAAGATATTCTCAAACATCTTGGTAAAGGACGCCATATTTTCGTCTGTGGAGCGTCCACGTCGCCCTCTGTGCTGTCCCTGCTGTCCAAAGCCGCCGAAGCCTCCTCCTCCGGGCGCTCCTGCACCCATGCGGCGAGCGTCGTCGTACTCTGTCCGCTGCGTTGGATCGGACAGCACTTCGTAGGCCTCCGAGACCTCCACGAACTTTTCCTTGGCTGCCTCCTTGTCTTCGGCGTTCTCGGCCTTGTCCGGGTGGTACTTGAGCGCCAGCTGCCTGTAGGCCTTCTTGAGCTCCCGGTCCGAGAAGGTTTTGGACACGCCCAGCACCTTGTAGTAATCCTTGCTGGGGTCCATGCCTCGAATGGCCGCCACGGCCAGCGCCAAGAGCAGCGCGATCAGCAGCCGCACGCGCGTCTTGCTCGCCATTTCGTTGGTTGTGTGTGTGTGTTTTGCTTTCCTGTGTCGCGAGCTGAGTTTTTCCAGAGTGTTGCGTCTTGCGGTCGTCTACCAGCTGCAGCTCATTCACTCGGGGAGCTTGCCACGTGTGCGTCTTGAACACCGGAACGCCCGAGAAGCTCCGCTAGTCAGGAGAATTTTCGCGAATGCTGGCCGACATGCGATTGACACGTCAGTTGCATTGGCCCACAAGATAACCAAATTTAGTATGTCAATTGTGCGGATACTTTGTTGAAGTGAAAGGCAACATCGGCGAGTATGTCTACCCTGCATAGTTCGTCTACCGCTGTCAGTCAAAGAGCAAGACTCCCCAGAGCTGAATCTGCTGAGAGCGCTTCATCTTGCTCAACGCATGAAATCCGCTAGCTTTACCACGTTCTCTCCTCCAAACTGAAAGCTTTTCCCTGGCCATGTAGCGATAACAAGTCGATGCAGTCTCGCTGCGAAGTGGTGTCGATACTCGGTGTTTTTGCAGAGTGCAGGGCGTTCATGCAAGCCCGTGGACGACCAGCAGCACGACCAGTAAAAATACCACTAGCCTGCTTCGCCAACCATCGACCAAGAGGCAACTTAGCTTGTGGCCGTTTATAAGACTGCAAGGCAGTACCCCAGCTACCAGTAGCAGTGCAGTGCCACCAGCCTGAAGCACTCCTCCTGTGAGCTTCAGAAGGTGTTGTGGTACCTCAGAAAAACGAAGGTTTGGGAACGCGCCCGGAAGCTTCACGCTGCCGCAGGCTGCTTGGTGTGCCGCTTGTTGCCGTTTGCCCTTGGTGGCGGCAACCTCGCCGCCATGTCCTCACACTTGCCGGCCATGTGCGTGTGTCGACACATTGAGCGCCATCCACACCGAGTTTGTCGCCACACGATCTCAACCTGCAACGTGGCCCCACAGTCCCGTTTGCAGCCGACTTTAGCGTCAGGGCGAGCTGCAAAAAGTCAGCTGATTTTTATATCTTTACCACTTCGAGATTTGCGCGCTTCCAGCCAAGCCCTGCGATGGAGCCCGTGCGGCTCCAGCGGCAGCAGCAGGTGCCGGCCAGCCACCGCCCCGACAGCCCTGTGCAGCGCCCCGACGAGCAACTGGCGGGCCCGCTGGCCGCCATCAAGCTGGCCGAGAGCGGCGACTTCCCGCGCCTCTTGGTGGCCCTGGCGCTACGACCGCGACTAGCGAGAGCCGCCGACGCCTTCGGGATGACCACGCTGCACTGGGTCTGCAGCGCTCCTCATGTCCCGCCGCGGGTCGTGCTCACCGTGGCAAGGGCCCACCCGGGTGCCGCCGCGACCCGCAACTTGGCGGGGCTCTTGCCGCTGCACTTGGCCATCCGGAAGAGACTGGCGCTGGAGGCCATCCAGGCGCTGCTGCAGGTGTACCCACGCGCAGTGGCGGTGCGCACGCCCGATGGCAAGACGCCGTTGGCGTTGGCCAAGCAGCGACCCGCGGCGTCTAGCGCCGTGCTCGCTCTGTTGAGAGTCTTGGAGGCGCACGCACGCACTGGAGCCCCGTCGGAGCTGACGATGCCCACCCAGCAGTGGCCAGCCGATACAATTGACCAGAGGATGTCAGAGAGATTAAGCACCGAGAGGTCGGTGACGCAGGAGGAGACGATCGCCCAAGTGCTGACTCCGCCGGCGCCGCCTCCGAGGTGGGCGCTCTCGGACAGATGCAGACTGTGCGCGGCCAAGTTTGGATACTTTCGACAGCGCCACCACTGCAGGAGCTGCGGCGCGTCGGTCTGTGGCCGACATTCGCGACACCGAGTGCCGCTGCAGCACCTCGGCCTGTTCCAGCCGCAGAGAGTTTGTGCGTGTTGCTTCGACAACCTGCAGAACCAACTGAACGTGCAAGCACTGGAGCGCGTGCATCGTGCGGGTGGTGGGTATCCGTACATGAGCAGCAGCGACGACTCAGGCACTGACAACCCAGTGTTCCGAAATGCACGCCACCGGCGACGAAGCAAGTCAGTGTACAGTGAGCCCACGCAGCAACGCGACCCGGTCGAGTGGCAGGACAACAATCGTAAGAAGGGCTTCGCACCCATTCCTTCGCCGTACGACAGCTGGAGCAAAACGCCCTCGGAAGCTGCCGAGTCGCTGCAGCCGACCATGGGCTCCATGTTCCTGTCGATGGCACCGGCAACTAAGCCGACGGTGCTGGAGCGCCAGCGAGTCCTGCTTCAGCAGCAAGGCGGGTCTCTAGAGTTTATGTCGGAACCAAGCAGACGACGCAGTCGGAAACATCGCCCTCGGCCACACTCCTCAGCGCTGGACAGAACTTTGCACGTGCAACGGTTGACGGAGGTCGATTCGGACCGCTCGAGCGACGATCAGGAGCTAGAGCAGCGTATGCAGCAGCTGATGACCGCTAAACGAGATATCGGAGAAGCACTACGTCGTAGTGAAGAGGAGATCGCTCTAGCAGAGCGCGAAAAGCGCGAGCTGGATGCGGTTGCGGACAAGTACCGGGAAGCTGGGTACTCGAGTCCCCTCGAGGACGAGGATGAAGAAGATGAAGAGGCCGAGATCGCAGCGACTCTCGCTTTCCTGAATGGGAGCAAGAAGAAGATCAGCGCTTCGGACCTCTTTGACGACTTCGAACCGCCGCTCGACGTTGCAGCCACACACCACCAACTGGGTGAGGCGCTTTTAAACAAGGGAGACTTTGCCGGTGCCGTCCTCGAACTACAGAGAAGTGTCGATCTCGACAGTGAAAACGCGGTTACTTGGCTGCACCTAGCCAAAGCCTTGGATGGCAACGGCGACGGCAACGAGGCAGCCGAAGAGGCTGTGCGCCGTGCACTCGAGCTGGATCCGTCGTCGATTGGAGCGCTGTCCCTGCTCGGGAAGCTGCTGCATATGCGCGGTGACCACGACGACGCCATCCTAGTTTTCAGACAGGCACTGGAGCTTCAATGTCCAGCAAGGAAACTCGACGCTGCGCTTGACGCGGATGATCTTGGGAACCAGCAGGTCGGCGTTATGTAGGCAAACAGTATCCAAAGTGTTTGGGGATACGACGAAGATGAAGACGTGTCGCCGGCAACACGACCCATAAAATCTTTGATCGCGGAAAAGCGTCGCGCTACTGTTGATAATAAACCACTGCGAAAAGATATTTGCTCAACGGTCGGCGATGCAGCAGAGATCTGTGCGTCTGCTACGAGATGACGGTGCTCGACAGCCCGATCGACGAGCTCCTGCTGGAAGTGCGAGTACGATGGAAATGAAGTCGTTCAAGAGTTCAAATTCGAGCTCGTCGTCATTGGTGGTGAAGAGGAAGGTGGACGAGTTGTTTCGTCGGCTGCAACCGCATATGCTGGTCCAGTCCACAGAGAAGTTGCTGTCGACGTTGAAGCTTTCGCCGAAGCTCTTTGTCAACGGAGAAGAATTAATACCCAAGGCCCCGCCGGCGCATACAATCGCAGCTGCTGCAGCAGCAAGTGGAGCCCAACGACCTGCGTCGACTACGGCGGGTTGGCGATTTAGGCCTAACGCCGGGAGGTTTCGATATGGGCTGAGTCTGCAATACACACTGACGGATAAGGAGCTATCGCTGTCATCTCTAGAAGATCTACGTGTGCTGATCGCATCTACTGCTATGCAGAGGCCTCGAGAGTTGCGACTCGTTCGTGGGAGTGCACCGAAAGCCAAAGACTGGAGATTGGTAGCGGAGACCGAGGATCCTCGCATTGGGCTGGCGCTGTATGACCTCGCGCTTGGTGACTGGGTCGCTAGCTCGCTTGTTGCTCTTGTGTGGACTCAAAAACGTGAAATTGCGAGGCTCTTCCTCCAGCTGCACACGACCGAGATGTTGTACTCAGCTCCCAAACGAAGCCTGCCATTCCGCTGTGATGACGATCTGGACAAGAAGCATGGATTGTATTCGTACACTGCGGCAATCAGTCTGCGATCGCTCGACGAGCTCTATTGGGAGCACGAGGTCTATCAGATCGAGTTCCCCAGCCCGCAGCAACGGACTCGTAGCGTGACAGTGCATTTGCTAGACGATGTTTTAGGTGGCACTGTTGCCGCACGAGAGCGAGTGGTTGCCCCAGATTCAGAGCCATCGCTGAAAATCGAGACGGAGGCTGTTAAATTTGCCATGTCCAACTGCCTTATGGTTGATTTCACGCTCTGGGATTCCGAGTGTGTGCCGGTGTGGGGATTTAGTCGGGCACTGGAGGTGGCGGCCGTATCGAGTGGACAGTTGAATGATGAAGACGATGGCGTTGACTTGTCCGTGAGTGCTATGGGCGGGACCAAGAAGCGATTTCTGGTGCAATTCGAAGACTCCACTGGAAGTAAAAAGCTTGCTATTAGCCTGACGAAGGTGTTCCCGCCGACAAAGAAGCCTAGAATATGGGTCTCTCAAGTCGACTTGACGCTCAGTCTAGATTTTATCAACACCACGTTCGGCACAAGATACTAGGGAGCACCTTTTCCCCAACGCGATGATGTTCAAGGCGGTTGAATACATCCCAGGACGCAACAGTAAACGGCGATCTCAATGCCTACCATATATAAGGCCCATTCCCATCAGTCTGCCAGCGCACATGACATGTAGATGAGGTTCACGAGCAAGTCCTCTACTAGTAATCCTGAAAGCAAACACAAAGTAATCGTCAAATCTTATTTACTCAAAGCAGAGTAAACGTGTCATCTCGTTGAACTGCTGCGTGAAGAAGCATTTCCTTCTTCCAACTCATTCCGCTTTTTGCCAAGTCAATCTCAACAACCACCGCAGCCGAGCTGCCGACCAAGCAGCTCACAATGAACTTCGCTTCCTTCGTCGTCCTCCTCGTCGCCGTGACCGCCTCCTCTGCTCAAGCCGAAGGCGAGCCATCGTGCGCGATCGCAGAATGTGGCTACAGCTTCTACGGCGGAGATCTTGCTGCGCGAATGACCGCGTGCTGCAAGACGAAGACCACATGGGACTTCAATGACTGCTGCGTCCAGAGCTGCAAGTACGGCAACCCTTGCAAGTAAACGCGACCCGACCGAAGCGAGAGTAAAAGCACTAGTGAACATTACTACAGGTAATAATGCACAAATGCGAAATTTACCTCCGCCCAGCAAGCAATTTGAACACCAGATGACTTTGCTACATACCTGATAGTTTGTCAACTAACTAGACCAGTTGTTCCCATCAAGTTTATCAACTTTATTCTCTCTACTGTGTACGGTGTACGGGTGTAAGAATAACCGGGAAGCAACGGGCCTCACCGTGCTGCAGTTAATTGCTATAAGAAAACTGCCACATAATCTCTCCGATACCGGTACCTTCCCCGCGGATGCAAGTCGATTGCATTTTTCCCCGTGACTTGCTTCCGGGCTTCTGTAGTCCTGTATAGTACTTCGAAGTACGAAGTAGCATACTTCACGTACATGTATAATACTTGAAAAATACTATCGTTACAAAAGATACTGTGGCCATGCAGTACGGTATGTTTGCTGATCTGAATTGTATTTACACAGCCAAGCAACCAACGCAACCACTAGCACCAAACGGCAAGCACCACAAGAAAGCAATACCGGTAAGTGAAAACTAACATTGTTTGGCTGCTCGCCTTTCGCGGACACCCCGCAGAGCTAGCTAGGGTTCTACTACCCTGGTACTATCATCGTAGTACCGAGCCGACACCGAGGCCACTGCTGTGCTTACTGCTCGCGCTTCGAGTCGTACTCGGCCTGGATCTCCTCGGCCGACTTGCCCGACGTCTCCGGCACCATCTTGAGCGCCAGCAGGTAGAAGAGCGCCAGCAGCACCACGAACGGCACGTACGCGTAGTCGTTCAGCGCGTCCGAGACGTACGGGTACGATACGCCAACGATCAGGTTGCACAGCCAGTTGATGCCGATGCAGAGCGACGACGCGCTGGCGCGGATCGAGTCCGGGAAGATGTCGGCCGTCATGACCCACACGAGCGGGCCCAGCGTCACGCCGAACACGATCACGTATAGCGCCGTGAAGACGATCGACAGCGTAGACACGTCCACGATGAAGGCCAGCGTCATGCCCACCGACATGACCACCATGCCCGAGAGGCCCCACAGGATCATGTTGCGCGCGCCGAAGCGGTTGGCCAGCACGCCCGTGAAGAAGGCCGGGAAGATGTTGATGAAATCGATGATGAGCGTGCCCACGCGCGAGTCCGAGATGCCCGCGTCCGAGAAGATGCTCCCCGAGTAGTAGAAGACGGCGTTGATGCCCGACAGCTGCTGCGAGCACGACAGCAAGATGCCCGTCAGGAGCTGCATGCGGTAGCGCGGCGCGAACATGGACTCCGTCTTGGGGGTCGCGTCGATCAGACCCTCCTCGGCGCTCGTCTTGGCCACCTCGAGCCACGACAGAGCCGTCTGCACATGCTCCTCGCCGTACAGGCGCGCGATCACCTGCTTGGCCTCCTCCTTGCGGCCCTTGGTCAGCAGCCACGCGGGCGACTCGACGCACATCGACGGCGCCAGCAGCAGGTAGACGACGGCCAGCACCACGGGGAACGCCGCCAGGTAGCGCCAGCCGCTGCTCGTGTTGGCGAAGAAGAAGCAGATCGCCGGCACCAAGATACCGATGGTCGTGAAAATCTGCAGGCCCAGGCCCAGCGTGTTGCGCATGTGCGGCGGCGACAGCTCGTTCACGTAGCCGCCGATCGTGGCCGTGGCCGTGCCGGACGCGATGCCGGCGATGAGGCGGCCCAGCGCGAACAGCCAGACGTTCGACACGGACGCCTGCACCACGCCGCCCACGATCATGAAAACGCAGTTGCCCATCAGAGCCTTCTTGCGGCCGAACTTGTCGCTGAAGTGGCCGCAGCACAGCGAGCCCACCATGGCGCCGAAGATCCAGGCGTTCACGGCGAACGTCCACTCGAGCTTCGAGTGGCCCGGGAACATGAGGCACGTGTCCTCGGCCACGGGGCGCGCGTTGCACTGGTCCGTGTCGTTGTACTGCGACAGGTTCATTTGCGAGGTGGACCAACCGCTCTGGAACGGCTGCATCCACGACAGCAGCGCGCTCGTGTACAGGATGGCTTTGGGCTTGATGAGGCGCGCCGCGGCCTTGTTGGCCTCGTCGAAGGCGGTGACGGGCTTGGGCGACCCCGCCTGCGCGTACGCGTCGTTGTCGGCCATGCTACTTGACTGGTTGACTTGTTTGGGACTGGGTCAATTGGAAAGTGAGCTGCTCGTGGCCGTTTGCTGGAGGCGGTACCGCACTCACCGTCGCGGTCACCGCTGTTGGCTGGCGCTAACGATCGAGGCCGTGAAAGGGATCGGCCACGTTGAACTTTGGGGCCGGCAAGGGATCCGCTCGCCGCAGAGAACCGCGAGCTTCAGCGCCGGCTGGCGATTGAAAGTGTGCACGGGCTTTCAATCTCGGACGAGCACACCGCGCTAGACTTGGCCCAGGCGTGAATCCGGTCTGCTTGGAACCGTGTATCGCGGGATCAAGTGCAGAAACGGTCGCGAGTCGCCGTTGTGTTAACAAGATTTGACGACGTCACGAGCACGATCGCGGGGCACTGCGCGGCACTTGATTCATGCCGCATGCTTGCACGCAGCATTACATCCAACTTTGCACTCCAGAGTCGGGAGTCCAAAGCACCAGGGAGAGGATGCAAAGACTCTGACAGAGTCTGCATTGCAGACGACAGCAAGCGCCGTGGTGGTAATTGTACCGTACCGCATCGTACCGTACGCGTACTGGAATTTGGGCTGACTCAGGTTGTACTAAATTCTGGCCTTGTCTCATGATCTATTTTGATTCTGTATACTTTTTTTTGCCAAAAATGCTACTACCGGTCGTACATGTATCAATCGCTTTGGTTGGTTGTTGGTGCTCCTGCTATGTATCTACCACGCTGCTCCATGACGCTGCAGCACTTCGTTAGAATACGCTGTTGCCTGCAGCGGCGGCAGAAATCTTCAGCGTTCGTTCACAATCTACCTCCCCTACCTCCTGTTTGCTATTCTAATGTACCTCGTGCGACCCGTGGAAATCTAGCGGAAGCCGGTGTTTGTATCAAAAAGACAAGGAGAAATAGGCAACGCTGCTGCCCAACAGCTTGCGCGCAAAAAGAACAGCTTCAGAAACCCGCGTTTGTAGCACTCCTAGTGTCCTGTCGGCTCGGCTTAAGTGCTCATGCTCCCTACAGCCTACCGGTTGAAGCAGCTAGAAAACATCCGCGGGCCGAGAAGGGGTTCAGGAGTGGCAAATGGACTGTAATGTCCTGGAACAGCGCGACGGATCCGCAGCGAGAAGAGTGCTCCGTCGCCACTGGAGATCGCGTTGGATACCACCGTAGACAGCGACCCGGCCCAATGGCACTACAGCACCCCGCCACCAATGTGATGTGCTACCGAGTTTGACACGGGAAGCCGGCACCACCTCGCGTGTCTGGGCGCGACCCTAAAGTCGCCCACGACTTCAAAAACGTCAATTTGATGGCCAAGCTCCACTTCAAATCGCAGCACTATCGACGCCGATCGCCATACGGCTGCACACGAAAACGCAACATACAGTGCCGTGGCGAAAGGCTGCGTGCCGGCAATCAAGTGAGCCCGATCCTGCCTGCCGGTCCAGGTGTACTACCGCTGCAAGACCGCAATTCTGACAGCCCAACCATTGCCACTTTCCAATTGACCCAGTCCCAAACAAGTCAACCAGTCAAGTAGCATGGCCGACAACGACGCGTACGCGCAGGCGGGGTCGCCCAAGCCCGTCACCGCCTTCGACGAGGCCAACAAGGCCGCGGCGCGCCTCATCAAGCCCAAAGCCATCCTGTACACGAGCGCGCTGCTGTCGTGGATGCAGCCGTTCCAGAGCGGTTGGTCCACCTCGCAAATGAACCTGTCGCAGTACAACGACACGGACCAGTGCAACGCGCGCCCCGTGGCCGAGGACACGTGCCTCATGTTCCCGGGCCACTCGAAGCTCGAGTGGACGTTCGCCGTGAACGCCTGGATCTTCGGCGCCATGGTGGGCTCGCTGTGCTGCGGCCACTTCAGCGACAAGTTCGGCCGCAAGAAGGCTCTGATGGGCAACTGCGTTTTCATGATCGTGGGCGGCGTGGTGCAGGCGTCCGTGTCGAACGTCTGGCTGTTCGCGCTGGGCCGCCTCATCGCCGGCATCGCGTCCGGCACGGCCACGGCCACGATCGGCGGCTACGTGAACGAGCTGTCGCCGCCGCACATGCGCAACACGCTGGGCCTGGGCCTGCAGATTTTCACGACCATCGGTATCTTGGTGCCGGCGATCTGCTTCTTCTTCGCCAACACGAGCAGCGGCTGGCGCTACCTGGCGGCGTTCCCCGTGGTGCTGGCCGTCGTCTACCTGCTGCTGGCGCCGTCGATGTGCGTCGAGTCGCCCGCGTGGCTGCTGACCAAGGGCCGCAAGGAGGAGGCCAAGCAGGTGATCGCGCGCCTGTACGGCGAGGAGCATGTGCAGACGGCTCTGTCGTGGCTCGAGGTGGCCAAGACGAGCGCCGAGGAGGGTCTGATCGACGCGACCCCCAAGACGGAGTCCATGTTCGCGCCGCGCTACCGCATGCAGCTCCTGACGGGCATCTTGCTGTCGTGCTCGCAGCAGCTGTCGGGCATCAACGCCGTCTTCTACTACTCGGGAGCATCTTCTCGGACGCGGGCATCTCGGACTCGCGCGTGGGCACGCTCATCATCGATTTCATCAACATCTTCCCGGCCTTCTTCACGGGCGTGCTGGCCAACCGCTTCGGCGCGCGCAACATGATCCTGTGGGGCCTCTCGGGCATGGTGGTCATGTCGGTGGGCATGACGCTGGCCTTCATCGTGGACGTGTCTACGCTGTCGATCGTCTTCACGGCGCTATACGTGATCGTGTTCGGCGTGACGCTGGGCCCGCTCGTGTGGGTCATGACGGCCGACATCTTCCCGGACTCGATCCGCGCCAGCGCGTCGTCGCTCTGCATCGGCATCAACTGGCTGTGCAACCTGATCGTCGGCGTATCGTACCCGTACGTCTCGGACGCACTGAACGACTACGCGTACGTGCCGTTCGTGGTGCTGCTGGCGCTCTTCTACCTGCTGGCGCTCAAGATGGTGCCGGAGACGTCGGGCAAGTCGGCCGAGGAGATCCAGGCCGAGTACGACTCGAAGCGCGAGCAGTAAGCACTGCAGTGGCCTCGGTGTCGGCTCGGTACTACGATGATAGTACCAGGGTAGTAGAACCCTAGCTAGCTCTGCGGGGTGTCCGCGAAAGGCGAGCAGCCAAACAATGTTAGTTTTCACTTACCGGTATTGCTTTCTTGTGGTGCTTGCCGTTTGGTGCTGGTGGTTGCGTTGGTTGCTTGGCTGTGTAAACAGCTTACCCGGGCCCGTAGGTCCCGGGGAAACCCGCAGATCGTAACACAAGCTGCTCAGTTATAGAGACTCGGATATATGGCCGACAATGCTTCTACTCAAAACAGGGTTATTGAACACAACCAAATTGTTTTGATGTATTAACGCAGATCCACCGTCAACCTACAGATCAAACCCGTAGATAGCTCGCTCTTGGCGTTTTAGAGCGTACACAACGTCTCGTGCAGTCATCGTCTTCCGGTTAGCATGTTGCATATAGACTACAGCGTCTTGTATGAGGCTCTTCAAGAAAACCTGCAGAACACCTCGCATTCGGTCGTATATCTGCGGTGACATCCGTACAATGCCACCTCTTCGAGCGAGGCGGCGGATGAATGCGCTGGAAATGCCGTCAATGCTGTTGCGTAAGACGAATCGATGGTGTCGAGACCCACCTCTGCCTGCACCAGTAGCTGCCTTCCCACGGCCTGGCATCTTCATGTAGAACAGTAGATTTAGTAACGACGCTGGAGTTAGAATTTCCTTGTGCACCTACCTCCACGACTAGCTCCTGCAAGGCAAATTGGAGAATGTGGCTGAGTGGAGCTTTGGCATGAACAGACATTAATTTTAATTAGTTCCCTACAACGGAGATGGTGATGACATTAATTGTAATTAGTTCTAAGCATTCCTTTAAAGCAAGAAATATAACTATTTCTTACCATCCAACCAAGCTGTACCCTAGCTGCTCGATGCCTTAAGCCTTTTTAAGGTGTACTTCAGCGATGACAGACTGTCCATTAGCTCCCTGTGTCTGCAATCCGTATCGCGCAAGTCTTCAGCTCTTCGCTCCCTCTTCAACGCGTCCACATGAGCCTTGTCCTTATCCAAAACGCGGCGCCGCACCTCGCGCTGTACTTCACGCTGCTGGAGCCACGCCAACAGTCGATCGGTTGTGGATGCCTCGCTATTAGCGGGCAACTGGAGAGTCGTTCATTCTCGCTTGCCGTTTGGCCTGGCTTGGTCCCTGCCGAGCGCATCAGCATCCTTGCTCTGCTTCACAGCCGCTGTGAAATCTGCTTGAGACCCACCTACTGCCAGCGATGCCGCTTTCCGCGGTGTCGGCGTGTATTCTTTTTCCTTGGCGCGTCGGACGATTTGCTGTCGCAGCTGAGCAGCCAGCGTGACTTCATGGCAACCTCCAGTATCACTAACCTGAGCATCTCGCGCAGACGTGTACAACGCGGTGAACTTGGGCTTCAGACTAGCAGCGTCACGAGGCTGCCAATTCAGGTCGCTACACGCGTTGTAAGCAGTCGCAACAGCAGCCCACTCCTCTTGGTGAACTGGCAACCTTGCCGCGATGATATCCAGGAGTCTCTTCCGCTCTGCCTCGGTGTAGTTCCGTACTCCTCTTGGTTTTGTCATCTGCAGAATTGGAAACGTTGGTTAGCGCTCTCCCTACAGCACAGCCTCTTCCAGACCTTACCTCCTTCTCTCTCCTCGTACCTTTTGGAATGACGTCTTGACGAATGGGTGCCAACCCGTGCCATAGATCACTGTTCCACTTTTTTAAATGTAACTTCAACGTCAGACACAAACAAACAAGCTCTCCCCACAAGAACACTCTCACATGAATTATGTAGTTAAGCGTACGAGCACCAATGCAACACTACGGATGGTTGTTCTCCCAGCTCAGATCTCGTAGCTTCACCGTGAGCTGGCAGCGGTCTTCTTGAAACAGGCGCAACTTAGAGTAGCTGTTGATGTTCACG
This sequence comes from Phytophthora macrochlamydospora, assembly GCA_011947325.1. Lineage (NCBI taxonomy): Eukaryota > Oomycota > Peronosporomycetes > Peronosporales > Peronosporaceae > Phytophthora > Phytophthora macrochlamydospora. Next base: position 734,963 of record JAAVTH010000384.1, on the reverse strand, counting down.
AGCTGACCTGGGCGGGGCAAATCGTCCGAGCCCGAGTCCATATCCCACATGGTGGCGGTCAGCAGTATGGCATCAATCGCTTCTTGGTTTTCAGCGTAGGTATCGCGAAACAGCTACACATGCAAGGAGTAGCAGATTAATCACTCGTACGTTTAAGTATGTCGCTGAAGCGTACCTCTAGCAAGGCTGGCAGGGGTTCTGGGAGTCCTCATCAACAAAGTGAAGTTTCACCATGTTGAACTGCTTAAAGGTGTGTTGAGAAATCCATAGGAGCTTCATACGCAACGTCAACCGCTCCTCGGGGTCAGCGCTGTCCGCTAAGATGGCCTTCAGGTCTGTTTCAACATTCAAACTCAGCACCACAAGCTTTAGGTTTTAGAGTACCGCAACAACGCACCTTCCACCTTCGTTACACGTCGCAAGTTCCCTCCTGTTGCTAAGCGCTGACGAAGGCGCTCGTATGGGGTGAGTCTTGCCGTATCCACGGGCTTCTCGGCCGTATGAACCGTCCTTGTGTCAGCTGCTGCGTGCTCGATTGTAGCAGGCTTGGTTGACACTTGAGCTGCTCTTGTAGCAGTCGTCGCCTTCACTTTCACTCCGCGGCCGCTGCTCGTGGCCACAGATTCGGAGTTTGGCTTCTTTACCATGGAGTCAAATTGATTGTGGGGCGTCGAAATATGCATAACACTTAGCTAGGAGATCGTATATCAGTGCAGGGCAACATAAGTAAAGGCGGAGGTTTGCTTATCAACCGGTTCCTTTCACCAAAAGAGAAAGCTTTCGAAGGCGGACATTTTTTTATTTAGTTGACACTTCAACGTATCTTTTGCTACAACAAAAATAAATAGTTGACAAGAGCTCATCTCCTTCGCTGTGATTGCATCTGCACATGGCTTGATGCATGTTCCTTAAAGCCACCTGCAGTGTGCTAGGAACTAATGACTTGTTGAAGGTGCGTGAGTCGTTCAGCACGGACTGCGCATCGAGGTGAATAGCCTGTACGAAAACCAACACTGGAAGTGACACGTCATGCAGCACAAGTAGCCGACAACCTGACTGCAACTTTTGCTAAAAAGTTACCCGCCCATCTCTCAGCTTCGTTTACAACTCAACCCACGGAGCTTTGAAGGAGTAAAGCACACATCGCTGCCGTGCTTCAGCACTCGAAGCAGAGAAATTTAAGCAAGCCGTGGCTGGAAACTTTTTTAAAGTTACCTGCCCATCTCTTTCAGTACTCACAAGAGTATCTTTTGGCAGAGCGAAAATAGCGCTCCATGGCCAGGAATTCAAAGCTCGCGACGTCGCTGCCCACGTTCGAGCCCTCGTAAAGGAGGCTAACACAATCCTCAGACGGTAACTTTTTCAAAAGTTAACTACTCATCTACAACGGTATCTTTCTGCATGGCTTGTATGCATCCTCGCCGCTCTAGCATTAACGTGTCTGGTAAGAGACCCCAGCCATGTATAAGTAGTTTAACCACAGGATATGCGTCTCACTTTTGAGATTGCCTTCACCAGCAACACCCTTCCGGCAGCTACACCAGCATCCTGCTCAACGCCATCGACTCATGTTTGCGCGGCACAAGCTCAAGACTCGGGGTCACATCGTCATGTACCAGGCGGTACCAGATGAAATGGTGAACGAACTGCGAGCGCTGTCCCGTGACGAAAACTACTGGATCCATGACACGTGGGATGGAGCGCTGCATGATGTCCATCGCCTTCGTGCATTTGTGCCCATTACTGAAGCCCAAGTGCTGATGACATACCTGAAGAGGTTTCACCGCACGTTCTACTCGGACTCCTCACTGGGTGTGCCATGCTTCCTCAAGCCAACTGGAAATACCCCCGACCAGCTACCTCGCCGAGAATTTCCACCGGTCGCATCGAGTGGAGAGTGTATGAACGTGTGCTCGGTCCCGGGGTTGCTGTTCCTTGCAACACAAGACAGCACGTATTTCTACGTGTATGGGTGGAACCAACACGTGCCACTGCACTCCAACCAGCAGTTAATTGAGCTGAACAAGGGTGACATTATCATGCTCCGGGGCGATTGCATCTATGCGTTGGCGGGCGGCGAAGCTACGATTGTGGTCATTCAAGCGTACATCGACATTCCGACGTTTGCGCGTCCTGCTTATCAAGTCCCAGAGATCATGGATATTCCAGACGACACACGCGATGCGGACGACATGTTTTGCTTTGCATGGAACTGCCCTTTTGTCGCCGGAACCAAGCAATCCCTTTACAAGCACCTGAACTACTACCACCATTTCCACTTCAACCAGCCGCGTGAAATCACGCCCTGAATTGGTGGTCGCTATGTTGAGATGTATGCGCTGCACGACCGATGAGTCCGGATATCTTGCTTCACGTCTCCTGAGCCAGATGTAGCTTCATGTTCTGCATATCTCGTTGTAGTGTGTGTTTTTCGCTTTGGCACTACATCACCAAAATGCAATCTCCCTTTTCCAAATTCAGTATCGGGCTCAGCAACCTCCCGCATAAGCCCAACGGGATCTCTGCTCAGTTCACAGCGACATTCAGTTGCCAGGACGTGTGAGAGTATGGTTGTGCCCCATACCATACGCTGCACCAACCGGTCACGTGTAGGCCACTCAGCTGGAGAATACTGGTCTAAGTGAATGTACGATACGTGAAATGGCATGAATTCGATGTGTCATCGGCTACCAAACGAAATTGAGGCCAATCTGTTAACGGCGCTGGCGCTACCGTTGGATCTCGCGGTGCTGTCAGCCTTCTTTAATGCTGCTGCTGATCCTAATGCACCGCCGATCGCTCTTGCCGTGGTGATAAAAGCGTCGACTACGCCTTTTTGCCCGAGCACAGATAGCCCCAATTCCGGTTAGTGCTGCAGAAAGCTGCAGGTGCAAGCAGCAGCAGCTCAGCGGCAAGCAGCAAATAGTTGGTGGTGGAGTAGCTCAACAGTGCGACAGATCCATCTTCGGTCGGTCTAGCAATCACCAGCAACTTGTAGCGCTGTATGCTAGCTGAAATACATGTTTATTACTTGCTCGTCCGACAAGTACGCTCAAAAGTGCCTACTACCCCATCTGATACTTCAAGATGGCAGCCGGATCTCTATGTTCTCGTCCGTCCGAGTTTGAAGCGATACAACGCTTTTTCAGTGTTGTCTTCGATTCGATTACCTGCAGACATTTTACAGCAAGCTAATCTGGAGCCGATGTGCCGTAACTCTTTGGTCGAGGCTCGACGCATTGTAGAGCAGCGTGAAATGATGGAGAGCAGCTTGTCTAGCAACCATGGTGCGGTGAATAATGCTGAAATTGGAATTGCTGAGTGGCTAGATCATTTGAATTTCTCTCAAATGAAGTCATTTAAATATGATGATGACCCATTTCAAAACGACCAGCTTACCCGGTTGATTGAGATGATGCCGCCATCCTCCTCAGACGCTCGGATGTCCCAAACTGCTATTGATTATATGGTTTCTTCGCTTGTCTTACTGCTGAATCAGCACTGGTGGGGGCACACCAACACATGCTTCAAGCAGTCATGTATGATGGCTGACGCATCGTTTCGCAGATATGGGTTTCCTAAAGAACGGCTAGCGGATACGATATTTACGCCATCTGGCATTCAACTAAGCCGTCCTGTTGCTCATGAATTTATTAATGGCTTTAATCACATCTAATGTCCACATTCAAGTGCAACCACGATATCCAAGTACTTGTAGGCGGCCAGGAGGCTACACAAAGAATTCACTATTGCTGCAAGTACGTCACCAAGCAGCAGCAACGGCTTGATTCTGTCGTGGCAGTGGGATTGGGAGCATTCAAACGTCGCCAAGAACGGGAACTTTTAGGCAGTATGGCATCGGTTCGAGATGCAGATGAGAGATTTTCAATCGGTCGAAAGCGAGTCGCTTCGATTGTGTATAGCATCACGAACAGGCAAGAGGTGGGTGGACCGCTTGCTGCTCTCTATCTGAATCGTGGATCAAGCTGCTATTCTAGTGCTACTTGTGTCACGCTTCCGTTGGGCGACATCATTCGTCAACTGCTTACAGTGGAGGGGTCCTCGTGCCGTCTCGTTAGCGATAGCAACGAGTTTGGTAGCCATAATTTCCAGGCGGTCTCCAACCTAGATGATTACATTTTTCGCAATGATGCATTGGCCAACATGAACCTGTATGAGTTTTCGATGATTTTTTTCGAAAGAAGGATGAACATGCGAATGATGCAAAGTTTGCTTTTCGGTCTGGCCATCCTCTCCACCACTCACACAATCTCGGACAACGATACCAAGAGGCGGTTCCTGTTGTACAAGGATATCGGTTGCCGTATATTAACGGAGAATCCTCCATTGAATATCAGTGTAAGAAGGCGATTTTGTCTTTGGTTCTGTTCAAGCCATTCAGGTCTCTTGTTGACCTCATTGGCGATGGTTCTGTGTGTGGTGTTGCGTGGCTACACGCGTATGACCAGTGGAAAAGCACACGAACGGACTTTTGAAAATGATAATGGATAACATGAACGACTACTACAGCGGATTCAACCATGCTAACGAGCACCATCCAGAATCAGCTTGTTCAGGTCCACAGGAACGGAATAGCAGAGGCACTAATCCTGCTGAGGATGGAAGTACCGATAGCGACGATCTGTACAGCTGTGACAGCGTGTTAGATGACGAGGAATGTTGTGATAGTGCAAGCGACATCTGTTGAATATGGGATTCCACAGAGGACACTAACACAGTTCTCGAAAGCAGTTCATTACACCCGTCAGTGTGCCCATCGACTGGCATACCGGACCGTAGAGTCAGTGATATCCTCGACACATTTATGAAATTTGGCATGATCGAAAGCACGGCAGTGAAGACGGCATTAACTGCAAATGTGGTGGGTTTGGAAATGCACTCACTGTCTCCACATCATCTCGGCCAATGGGTTCGTGACCCAAGCACCGATAATGCTCTGAGTTTGCCCGCCACAGCGCCTCCCGACGTACAGGAGACAGCAGTTGTGGAGCTGTTGGATCGGATTCTTGAAGGCGCCAACACTGCTTGAAAACCTGCAGCAGTAGTGAGATCTCAACCGCCGAGTCCAGTGAAGTCGTTTGCTAGTATTGCAGTAGTATCCAGATCATTTACGCATTGGCGTAGCACTTTTGACACGATGGCAAAAAGCAGAGAGCATGAGTTATCTGGATGGGAATAAAGAAGACTCTCTTAGGGAAGACCAGCTCCGCTTCTTCCTGGGTGGTGAGGGTGGCACTGGGAAGAGCCGAGTTATCGACGCAGTCCAGAGCCTTTGCAGAAGCCGGGGGCGCTCTAGATGTCTTGTCAAAACTGCCCTAACAGGAAAAGCGGCTACATTAATTGAAGGAAGGACTCTCGAAAGTTTCTTACTACAACTAAATGGAGAGAATGCGGTCGATGCCACTACTGAGCTTGACGTGTTGATAATAGATGAAGTTTCGATGATGATGAAGTTGCAGTTGGGTCAATTAGACAGGAAATTGCGCATTGCTAAGCGTCTTCCCAGTCTTCCGTTTGGCGGTATTCATGTAGTGCTTGTTGGAGAGTTTTTACAGCTCCCACCCGTCGGTGCTGATCCAATTTATCGCGACCCGTCCTCAAAGCCAAAGAGTACAGCAACCGACTTTTACCGCTTTTTTGTTGTGGCGTTCATTTAGTCATGTGATTATGCTGGACGAATCAGTTCGATTTAAAGATGATCCAGCTTGGGGGCTTGGCTATCATGATGCACGATTAGGAAAATGGAGCGACGAATTTGTGAGTCTAATCAATTCACGTGTAGTGGGCAAGCAAAGTGATGACATTAGACAGTGGATTGCAAGTGGGCAAAGGACTACATTCGTGACACCTGACAATTCTACTAGACTTTCCATAAACAGTCTCTTCATTTCAACTGCTGCGAAATTGCTACCTGGTGATGTCTTATCAGTTCGTGTTCTAGCAAATTTCAAAGGACAGCTGAAAGGCCTCAACCCAGCCGAGGTTGAAATGGTGATGAGCTTGCCGGATTCCAAGTTCGGTCGTATGGCCCCCTACCTTGACCTGATCGTCGGTATGCCGATACAGGTCACGCAGAACGTGAGACCGCAGAAAATGGTGGCAAACGGTACGCTTGGAACGCTCGAGTCCATATGCTACGCACCCGGTACAACGTTTCGGACGATACACGACAGTGTGGCAGATATGATGATCAAAGTACCAAGCCAACCACCTACGGCGCTTATTGTTCGCCTACCTCGGGGCGAATGTGCTAATCCAATGCTTGGGTCTACCGAGAGCGATTTGTTTTCATTACTTCCGCAATCAGCGTATAAACAAAGCGAGATACGCCTACCGGGTACTCGGCATGGCTGTCCTCGGGTTCTTGCTGTTCGCGTCCAGCAATTTCCTTTAGTGTGTGCAGTGGCCTCAACGGTATACAAAGTGCTGGGTGAACATTAAGTCGCATGATTGTTGCAGAATGGAGATCGCCCACGGCTACAGCAAACAAACCCGAGCAGCCTTATCTACTGGTTTCTCGAGTCACCTCACGTGAGGCATTTCTGACGTTGAGGCCATTTACACCTGACTTAGTTCGATGGGCGCGTCCTCCACCAGAAGCCTTGCTAGAAGAAAATCGACTCCTGCGACTAGATAGTGCCTTTTCCCACACCGGCCAGTGCGGAGGACGAAACTTCAACAATACACTGCGCATCAGGTGTTGCGAGCTGGACTTCATCCCACAAGCGTCACATTCAACGAGCGGTGGCTCCACGACATTTGCTTTTGCTCGTGTACTGTAAAGACCTGAACGTGAGTCTTTTCGTGCCATTTCAGGCACCGGCAATGGCACTATGTTCGAAGACGAGGTACCACAACCAGAGCAACAAAGTTCGCTGAAATCAAGGGAATTTTGTTGGTAACGATCGAGTTAGTGTAGTCCACGATAGATTTCCGGAACAACTCGGCTTCATCATCAGCCAGCAAGTCCTCGACTTCTGCAGAGTTTCGAGGGCCGGCCACTAGCCATATCAGAAAGTGGATGTGCAGTGTGCCGCGTCCCTGAGTTTCCACCATTCCGAAGTATGCTTCTACCTCACCGAACAGTCCTTGCTGGCCTGTTGGCTTCTTGGTTTTCGGGTCCATACCTAGGCCATACCTTATGAAAGCGTCTACCTGCCTCATAAACAAACGTGCTGAGGCACAGTCATTGCCAAGACTGGCTTCACGAAGCTCCGCCTTACTCGGCAATCGGGCTTCCAGTACGTCAAACAAACTCTGAACCGAGGTAATGCCAGTATATTGAGCCATTGCGAAAGAATTTCCGATGTTGGGTGTGAGCGTAACAAACAGAGCCGGCTGTCCGAATCGCGCCTGGTAAGCAAAGGCCCTCTGGCGGCACTGCGAGCGCTCACCGTTGCTTCCCAAACAGCACGAGACGCGGTCTCAACAGACTTCAGAAAGCAGCCGGCAGTACCATCAATCTTGTTCGTGCAAGGCAAGCATCCCTGTCTTCTTCGCTCGTTATCTATCAATGCCTGGCCCAGTTGGTCGACACCAATACTCTCAAATCCATTGAATAGCTGCGGAAACCGCTTGCATCTGACTGAATTTTGAATGTACATGTTCTGCAATGCCAAACGGTCGAACGCCACAAGCGCAAAAGCTCATCTTCAGCAAATTGCCTACTACTCAAGGCAATGTAGTATTTGATTGCTTCTTTTAACGAAACGGCAACTCTGCGTTTTTCACCAGGATGTCCACGCCCAAAAGGAAACAGGTGCGAAAAAGCCGAGCAAGCAAATCTCCATTCACGTCATGGGAAAACTGGTTGGACCTTCGAACCAAAAATGACCTCTCCTTGTTTTCCTGTCCACCAACTTCACTAACAAACTGGTTTTCGTCAGCGGGTAGGCGTAAGGTATCGTCTAGTAGACCAATACGTCGTTCTAGAACAGTAGACTCATCGTCATTGCTAACAGCCCAAGTGTCAGTCTGACCACGAACGGATTCCAGCTCAGTCGACATGCTATCGCTCAAGGAGGTGCCGTCTTCATCAACATGCTCGACGAAATGGTGTTCAATCTCTTCATCAGAATACTGTGCAGCAAGAGCCTCGCCATTAGAAGCAACATCGCTGTACAGGTGATTTTAAGTCTTGTAAAAATTGAAGACATCCTTCACGTGCTGATTCCGAATGCGATGCAACTTTTTCACCTTTTTCACTTGGTTGTCTGTGAACTCACCCACCAACACCTCTCGATACGACGAAGCACCATCAATCGAGCGCGGTAGCAATGTGATAGGTGGCCCCGGCGTGCAATCGAAAGCGAAGCAATGAGACCGGATGCAACGATGAAACCCGCCTCGCATCACCCGGGTGATGGCCGCCAAATTCGCAAGCTGAGAAATAAAGCGCTCCGGTAAGGTGAGGTCATGAAGACGCTTTGACAACCTTCCAACGTAAAATCCATTTTTGATAGCGAATTTAGGAAGTTTGTTTTCACGTAAGCTGGTCATGCAATCCTTCCAAGTACCAATCCAAGCACTGGGGTATCCAGTGCGATCAACATAGCAATGTATGCCACGAGAGGATACAAGAACGTCCTCCAACCCGCTGATGTGGGGTGGAGCTTGATACTGTCGCACGTGCTTGTCAGAAATGGATTCATCACGGGTTCCCAGGACCTTCTGTAGAGTCTTGATATATCTCCAATCGTTATCTTCTCTCCGAATGATATCCTGAACCAATACCAGTCGATCGCATACACTGCACACACTTTCATCCAGACCCTCAGCACCTAATGCTTTTCGAAGCTCCTGTGCGCAGCGATCTTGGACGTCATCACTCACGGGCTGCAGAAGACGGCTGCACTCCTTTTCACTCGCTTGCGGGCCCTGGATCTTTGCTGCCGTTCTCGACACTACTCACGTATGAATGCGACGTCTAGGTGCTTGAGGAGGTCTTCCTCATCCGACGAGTCATGACGTTTTCTCGATGTAGTGGTCATGGCGCACTGTGGTGAGCCTCAACCACGCTCTTTAGACACCACAAGTTCGTCCTGGACATGAACTTGTAAGGACCTGGCCACGAACGCATCAAAGCACGGTACCTACCCACGCTATCGGCGGCGGCGCCTTGAATGTACCCGCTTGCACCTCTTCAGCCGGTCAAGTCTGCTGCATACACGTCAGTGGGGGTGGTGCAGGCGGAGATGTAAGCCTGGGCACTCGTACCTGCTCGCCGCTCTAGCGCTCGGACGCAAAAGCAGCAATGAAACGGCTACCGCCGCGAGCTCCAGAAGCCGCCGTCATGCGCGCCAACTTTCCTGCAGAAATCTCCCTTTGACTTGGCTTGTATGGAGAGTTTTGAGGAAAAGTAGCAGTCAGTTCACGTGGGCCACACCAACGTGCTCGGGGGCATCTGAGTTTTTCGAAGCGAAAACATCTTGATTTCACTATTGGAAACCGGTCAAAAACCGGTACGTGACAAAAGCTATACTTGACATTTGTATGGCGCGGTTTATCTTGATTTTACTATGAGGTATCGGTATTTTTACCGTTTGTGACAAAACATGGGATAAACGACACTTCGTTACGAACTGCGAATACTATTCAGATCAGCAAACATACCGTACTGCATGGCCGCAGTATCTTTTGTAACGATAGTATTTTTCAAGTATTATACATGTACGTGAAGTATGCTACTTCGTACTTCGAAGTACTATACAGGACTACAGAAGCCCGGAAGCAAGTCACGGGGAAAAAATGCAATCGACTTGCATCCGCGGGGAAGGTACCGGTATCGGAGAGATTATGTGGCAGTTTTCTTATAGCAATTAACTGCAGCACGGTGAGGCCCGTTGCTTCCCGGTTATTCTTACACCCGTACACCGTACACAGTAGAGAGAATAAAGTTGATAAACTTGATGGGAACAACTGGTCTAGTTAGTTGACAAACTATCAGGTATGTAGCAAAGTCATCTGGTGTTCAAATTGCTTGCTGGGCGGAGGTAAATTTCGCATTTGTGCATTATTACCTGTAGTAATGTTCACTAGTGCTTTTACTCTCGCTTCGGTCGGGTCGCGTTTACTTGCAAGGGTTGCCGTACTTGCAGCTCTGGACGCAGCAGTCATTGAAGTCCCATGTGGTCTTCGTCTTGCAGCACGCGGTCATTCGCGCAGCAAGATCTCCGCCGTAGAAGCTGTAGCCACATTCTGCGATCGCGCACGATGGCTCGCCTTCGGCTTGAGCAGAGGAGGCGGTCACGGCGACGAGGAGGACGACGAAGGAAGCGAAGTTCATTGTGAGCTGCTTGGTCGGCAGCTCGGCCGCGGTGGTTGTTGAGATTGACTTGGCAAAAAGCGGAATGAGTTGGTGGGGAACTCTCACGGTGGATGTTCAACAAGATAACACGAAGTATTATTAATAATAGCTTGAGTTGATGATTGTTCGCTTCCAGAACGAAAACTCGCCTGCAGGATTTGACGTTTACTCTGTGTTTGCGGCTTTCATTTTTCTCTGACGATTACATTTGTTATCGCCCGATCGCCTGCTTAGAGCGCGGTGTGGTTATAATATCACGTATTAGTCAAATACTAGTTTACCGTGTTTTCCTAGCTCATGTGGTAAAACGTTGCCAAAACTTACGGTGATGCAACAGCAGCGAAGATATGGGTTTTAACGCCTGTTTTTCTGTTGTACAACCATAAAGCAGCTGGAAAGTGTCGGGTGTTACCGTGTGAGTACCACGTGCGATTTCGCTTGTAGATGCAGAGAAAATGAAAGCCGCAAACACAGAGTAAACGTCAAATCCTGCAGGAGAGTTTTCGTTCTGGAAGCGAACAATCATCAACTCAAGCTATTATTAATAATACTTCGTGTTATCTTGTTGAACATCCACCGTGAGAGTTCCCCACCAACTCATTCCGCTTTTTGCCAAGTCAATCTCAACAACCACCGCAGCCGAGCTGCCGACCAAGCAGCTCACAATGAACTTCGCTTCCTTCGTCGTCCTCCTCGTCGCCGTGACCGCCTCCTCTGCTCAAGCCGAAGGCGAGCCATCGTGCGCGATCGCAGAATGTGGCTACAGCTTCTACGGCGGAGATCTTGCTGCGCGAATGACCGCGTGCTGCAAGACGAAGACCACATGGGACTTCAATTACTGCTGCATCCAGAGCTGCAAGTACGGCAACCCTTGCAAGTAAACGCGACCCGACCGAAGCGAGAGTAAAAGCACTAGTGAACATTACTACAGGTAATAATGCACAAATGCGAAATTTACCTCCGCCCAGCAAGCAATTTGAACACCAGATGACTTTGCTACATACCTGATAGTTTGTCAACTAACTAGACCAGTTGTTCCCATCAAGTTTATCAACTTTATTCTCTCTACTGTGTACGGTGTACGGGTGTAAGAATAACCGGGAAGCAACGGGCCTCACCGTGCTGCAGTTAATTGCTATAAGAAAACTGCCACATAATCTCTCCGATACCGGTACCTTCCCCGCGGATGCAAGTCGATTGCATTTTTTCCCCGTGACTTGCTTCCGGGCTTCTGTAGTCCTGTATAGTACTTCGAAGTACGAAGTAGCATACTTCACGTACATGTATAATACTTGAAAAATACTATCGTTACAAAAGATACTGTGGCCATGCAGTACGGTATGTTTGCTGATCTGAATAGTATTTACACAGCCAAGCAACCAACGCAACCACCAGCACCAAACGGCAAGCACCACAAGAAAGCAATACCGGTAAGTGAAAACTAACATTGATTTGGCTGCTCGCCTTTCGCGGACACCCCGCAGAGCTAGCTAGGGTTCTACTACCCTGGTACTATCATCGTAGTACCGAGCCGACACCGAGGCCACTGCAGTGCTTACTGCTCGCGCTTCGAGTCGTACTCGGCCTGGATCTCCTCGGCCGACTTGCCCGACGTCTCCGGCACCATCTTGAGCGCCAGCAGGTAGAAGAGCGCCAGCAGCACCACGAACGGCACGTACGCGTAGTCGTTCAGCGCGTCCGAGACGTACGGGTACGATACGCCAACGATCAGGTTGCACAGCCAGTTGATGCCGATGCAGAGCGACGACGCGCTGGCGCGGATCGAGTCCGGGAAGATGTCGGCCGTCATGACCCACACGAGCGGGCCCAGCGTCACGCCGAACACGATCACGTACAGCGCCGTGAAGACGATCGACAGCGTAGACACGTCCACGATGAAGGCCAGCGTCATGCCCACCGACATGACCACCATGCCCGAGAGGCCCCACAGGATCATGTTGCGCGCGCCGAAGCGGTTGGCCAGCACGCCCGTGAAGAAGGCCGGGAAGATGTTGATGAAATCGATGATGAGCGTGCCCACGCGCGAGTCCGAGATGCCCGCGTCCGAGAAGATGCTGCCCGAGTAGTAGAAGACGGCGTTGATGCCCGACAGCTGCTGCGAGCACGACAGCAAGATGCCCGTCAGGAGCTGCATGCGGTAGCGCGGCGCGAACATGGACTCCGTCTTGGGGGTCGCGTCGATCAGACCCTCCTCGGCGCTCGTCTTGGCCACCTCGAGCCACGACAGAGCCGTCTGCACATGCTCCTCGCCGTACAGGCGCGCGATCACCTGCTTGGCCTCCTCCTTGCGGCCCTTGGTCAGCAGCCACGCGGGCGACTCGACGCACATCGACGGCGCCAGCAGCAGGTAGACGACGGCCAGCACCACGGGGAACGCCGCCAGGTAGCGCCAGCCGCTGCTCGTGTTGGCGAAGAAGAAGCAGATCGCCGGCACCAAGATACCGATGGTCGTGAAAATCTGCAGGCCCAGGCCCAGCGTGTTGCGCATGTGCGGCGGCGACAGCTCGTTCACGTAGCCGCCGATCGTGGCCGTGGCCGTGCCGGACGCGATGCCGGCGATGAGGCGGCCCAGCGCGAACAGCCAGACGTTCGACACGGACGCCTGCACCACGCCGCCCACGATCATGAAAACGCAGTTGCCCATCAGAGCCTTCTTGCGGCCGAACTTGTCGCTGAAGTGGCCGCAGCACAGCGAGCCCACCATGGCGCCGAAGATCCAGGCGTTCACGGCGAACGTCCACTCGAGCTTCGAGTGGCCCGGGAACATGAGGCACGTGTCCTCGGCCACGGGGCGCGCGTTGCACTGGTCCGTGTCGTTGTACTGCGACAGGTTCATTTGCGAGGTGGACCAACCGCTCTGGAACGGCTGCATCCACGACAGCAGCGCGCTCGTGTACAGGATGGCTTTGGGCTTGATGAGGCGCGCCGCGGCCTTGTTGGCCTCGTCGAAGGCGGTGACGGGCTTGGGCGACCCCGCCTGCGCGTACGCGTCGTTGTCGGCCATGCTACTTGACTGGTTGACTTGTTTGGGACTGGGTCAATTGGAAAGTGGCAATGGTTGGGCTGTCAGAATTGCGGTCTTGCAGCGGTAGTACACCTGGACCGGCAGGCAGGATCGGGCTCACTTGATTGCCGGCACGCGGCCTTTCGCCACGGCACTGTATGTTGCGTTTTCGTGTGCAGCCGTATGGCGATCGGCGTCGATAGTGCTGCGATTTGAAGTGGAGCTTGGCCATCAAATTGACGTTTTTGAAGTCGTGGGCGACTTTAGGGTCGCGCCCAGACACGCGAGGTGGTGCCGGCTTCCCGTGTCAAACTCGGTAGCACATCACATTGGTGGCGGGGTGCTGTAGTGCCATTGGGCCGGGTCGCTGTCTACGGTGGTATCCAACGCGATCTCCAGTGGCGACGGAGCACTCTTCTCGCTGCGGATCCGTCGCGCTGTTCCAGGACATTACAGTCCATTTGCCACTCCTGAACCCCCTTCTCGGCCCGCGGATGTTTTCTAGCTGCTTCAACCGGTAGGCTGTAGGGAGCATGAGCACTTAAGCCGAGCCGACAGGACACTAGGAGTGCTACAAACGCGGGTTTCTGAAGCTGTTCTTTTTGCGCGCAAGCTGTTGGGCAGCAGCGTTGCCTATTTCTCCTTGTCTTTTTGATACAAACACCGGCTTCCGCTAGATTTCCACGGGTCGCACAAGGTACATTAGAATAGCAAACAGGAGGTAGGGGAGGTAGATTGTGAACGAACGCTGAAGATTTCTGCCGCCGCTGCAGGCAACAGCGTATTCTAACGAAGTGCTGCAGCGTCATGGAGCAGCGTGGTAGATACATAGCAGGAGCACCAACAACCAACCAAAGCGATTGATACATGTACGACCGGTAGTAGCATTTTTGGCAAAAAAAAGTATACAGAATCAAAATAGATCATGAGACAAGGCCAGAATTTAGTACAACCTGAGTCAGCCCAAATTCCAGTACGCGTACGGTACGATGCGGTACGGTACAATTACCACCACGGCGCTTGCTGTCGTCTGCAATGCAGACTCTGTCAGAGTCTTTGCATCCTCTCCCTGGTGCTTTGGACTCCCGACTCTGGAGTGCAAAGTTGGATGTAATGCTGCGTGCAAGCATGCGGCATGAATCAAGTGCCGCGCAGTGCCCCGCGATCGTGCTCGTGACGTCGTCAAATCTTGTTAACACAACGGCGACTCGCGACCGTTTCTGCACTTGGATCCCGCGATACACGGTTCCAAGCAGACCGGATTCACGCCTGGGCCAAGTCTAGCGCGGTGTGCTCGTCCGAGATTGAAAGCCCGTGCACACTTTCAATCGCCAGCCGGCGCTGAAGCTCGCGGTTCTCTGCGGCGAGCGGATCCCTTGCCGGCCCAAAGTTCAACGTGGCCGATCCCTTTCACGGCCTCGATCGTTAGCGCCAGCCAACAGCGGTGACCGCGACGGTGAGTGCGGTACCGCCTCCAGCAAACGGCCACGAGCAGCTCACTTTCCAATTGACCCAGTCCCAAACAAGTCAACCAGTCAAGTAGCATGGCCGACAACGACGCGTACGCGCAGGCGGGGTCGCCCAAGCCCGTCACCGCCTTCGACGAGGCCAACAAGGCCGCGGCGCGCCTCATCAAGCCCAAAGCCATCCTGTACACGAGCGCGCTGCTGTCGTGGATGCAGCCGTTCCAGAGCGGTTGGTCCACCTCGCAAATGAACCTGTCGCAGTACAACGACACGGACCAGTGCAACGCGCGCCCCGTGGCCGAGGACACGTGCCTCATGTTCCCGGGCCACTCGAAGCTCGAGTGGACGTTCGCCGTGAACGCCTGGATCTTCGGCGCCATGGTGGGCTCGCTGTGCTGCGGCCACTTCAGCGACAAGTTCGGCCGCAAGAAGGCTCTGATGGGCAACTGCGTTTTCATGATCGTGGGCGGCGTGGTGCAGGCGTCCGTGTCGAACGTCTGGCTGTTCGCGCTGGGCCGCCTCATCGCCGGCATCGCGTCCGGCACGGCCACGGCCACGATCGGCGGCTACGTGAACGAGCTGTCGCCGCCGCACATGCGCAACACGCTGGGCCTGGGCCTGCAGATTTTCACGACCATCGGTATCTTGGTGCCGGCGATCTGCTTCTTCTTCGCCAACACGAGCAGCGGCTGGCGCTACCTGGCGGCGTTCCCCGTGGTGCTGGCCGTCGTCTACCTGCTGCTGGCGCCGTCGATGTGCGTCGAGTCGCCCGCGTGGCTGCTGACCAAGGGCCGCAAGGAGGAGGCCAAGCAGGTGATCGCGCGCCTGTACGGCGAGGAGCATGTGCAGACGGCTCTGTCGTGGCTCGAGGTGGCCAAGACGAGCGCCGAGGAGGGTCTGATCGACGCGACCCCAAGACGGAGTCCATGTTCGCGCCGCGCTACCGCATGCAGCTCCTGACGGGCATCTTGCTGTCGTGCTCGCAGCAGCTGTCGGGCATCAACGCCGTCTTCTACTACTCGGGGAGCATCTTCTCGGACGCGGGCATCTCGGACTCGCGCGTGGGCACGCTCATCATCGATTTCATCAACATCTTCCCGGCCTTCTTCACGGGCGTGCTGGCCAACCGCTTCGGCGCGCGCAACATGATCCTGTGGGGCCTCTCGGGCATGGTGGTCATGTCGGTGGGCATGACGCTGGCCTTCATCGTGGACGTGTCTACGCTGTCGATCGTCTTCACGGCGCTGTACGTGATCGTGTTCGGCGTGACGCTGGGCCCGCTCGTGTGGGTCATGACGGCCGACATCTTCCCGGACTCGATCCGCGCCAGCGCGTCGTCGCTCTGCATCGGCATCAACTGGCTGTGCAACCTGATCGTTGGCGTATCGTACCCGTACGTCTCGGACGCGCTGAACGACTACGCGTACGTGCCGTTCGTGGTGCTGCTGGCGCTCTTCTACCTGCTGGCGCTCAAGATGGTGCCGGAGACGTCGGGCAAGTCGGCCGAGGAGATCCAGGCCGAGTACGACTCGAAGCGCGAGCAGTAAGCACTGCAGTGGCCTCGGTGTCGGCTCGGTACTACGATGATAGTACCAGGGTAGTAGAACCCTAGCTAGCTCTGCGGGGTGTCCGCGAAAGGCGAGCAGCCAAATCAATGTTAGTTTCACTTATACAATCCTTATTGTGGAGTTTGCCATGCACGATGTGGTGCTCACGTGTTGGGGGTGGAGGACTTGGATTGGCGACTGCTTACCGCGAGACCTGAATGAACAAATCACCTATTTTTTTAACAAGCTTTGAGCCGCCCGCAATTCGTTTGTGTACATCGAGTGGTGGCGCTGCCCACAGCATTTGCCCCTGCATGCCCTACGCGAGGTCTCACAGGCGTTGTGCTTTCATGTGCTCGAACTCGCTCTGTGCCATTTTTGCTGTCGTGTACGAATAATTTTGTCTTTCAGGCTCAACTAGAGGATTGGGCTGGTAGTGCTACTGCTGGACATTTCCTGCCCAACTTGGTGTGCCTTCAGGCGACTCCATGTGTAGTTCTAGCAGTCTACCCCATCTCCTTCATATCGGTCATGGAGCAGCATTGTTGCTGCATCCAACAACCTCAACGCATTTCGTACCCACTCATGCGCGCCTGCAAAGCGTGAATTGTCGGCTCGTTGTGCAGCATTCACGCACTGCAACAGCTGCAGCTGCAGATGGGGTTATCGACCATGCCCAGAGGTCCGGACACTGCTGTCGTCCGCGTGCTTCTCACAACGCTTGGTGAGTTGGTGATATGCTGTGCAAAACCCAAGACTTCATTGATCGAAAAAAATCTGATAATACCAGCTCTGATTCCAGTAGTGTAGTGCACGTCAAGTTCTCCAGGATCTCCGATGGCGCCGAGCTTCCCGACCAGCAAGTACGCGCGGTACAAGCGCGCCACCGCCTTCTTCCTGGACTGGCTGCTGCGCGCGGGGCAGAGGGCGCCAGATGGGCGGCTGCGTGGAGCTGGATGCATTCAGCGACGTGGTGCGGGACATCGCGCGCGAGCCCACGAGCCTCACACCGCGGCTGCTGAGCCAACTGCCCAAGGCGTTGGCGGCCTGTCAGTGCGCCATCACTCTGCGGGAGCACGTGTCTGCCTTCTTCGCGGCCGATGGCCGAGCCAGCGAGCGCCAGCAGCAAAGCCACCAGCACTTCCTGGAGCTGCTTAAGAGCTGGCACTCGGCGCTGCTGACGGTGGAGCAGCAGCAAGGGGACGACACGGCGCAGAGCCGCAAGTTTGAGAACTACTACGAGGTGCTGCAGGTCGACGAGGATTTCTTCCCGGACGAGCAGAGTCTGGAGACGCAGCAGGACAAGGACACGCCCAAGAGCGTCAAGCAACACAGGGCGCAGCTCTTCAATGAGGCCTTCGCGGAGGATCTGCGACTGGAGGCGGTCTACTTCTTCCTAGAGCTGGAGGAGCTCGTTGAGGGGTCTTTACAGTCTACGACCAGGTCAAGAAACAGCAGCGCACTATGGTGGAGGCCACGGTAGCGGTCAAATTGGCCATGGAGAATGCGCAGGCACTGACAGCCAGACTGCAGCTGAGATACCCAGCGCTGAAGACGGCGGAGGACTTTATTACCATCGTTATGGATAGAACGCCTGCTAATTTCATGATGCAAGCGGCGACTGCTGTTACAAACTTCTGGGAGAGCTTCCAAAGGAACGGGACGTACCAGTTCGCTCCTGGGATGCTGCTCATCGACTTTATCAGTGTGGGGAGCACTCTGATGAGTTTCACTTCCGCGATCCCGACGGAAGCTCGGACGACGATGATCCTTCGGGACGGATTCTTTGGCGAGAACTACGGAGAGGAGCGAACTCCGCAGTATGTGCTCCCAGACCACAGCAACATGGTGGTCTTCCTCCTTCAGCAGTTGCCCTTGCTGTATAACCAGATACTCGTGACCAAAGCTGCGACTGGGATGAGGAGATACCAGTCGTCGGGGCTTGCTGGGTCCTTTATGGTGTTGATGGACGAATATTTTACGTCGCGTAAGGTTACAGTTCCGGTGGTGTTCGCGTGCATTTGCTGGCTCAAATCTGTCGCTGCGCTGCAAGGAAACGGTGGTCTCAGTCGTAATGTGAGTCTCACGTTTAAGCACTCCACAGAATTGATGAAGAACATGGAGGCCACCGTCGCCAAACGCGCAGTACTTACGGCTGACCAGGAGATCCACGATATTCTCAAAAACTGCGCTGGAGAAATCAAGCAGTCGAGCCGCATCCACAACCTAGCCCGATACAATCCGTTGATGGCGGGGCTATTGATGCTAGATTATCATTTGCAGTATCTACACGCAGCGGGTGAAGTGCTGATGGTGACGTCAAGGTTCCGTGCGTTCGGCCACTTGTACAACGCGCTGGTGCAGCAAGGCTTCGTTCGACGCATCCCTTTTTCGATGACGTGCTCGAGATCTACGACCAAATGATCTTCACGCCTTCACGAGAAGCCGCAGTGCACGGTTCGTACAATCGCACGTACTTGTTGAGCTCTCATATGACCGCGACTTCAGTCGATGCAATGTATCGAGGCGTGACGCCGCCTGCTGGTAGAGAAGGCGTCAAAGTGCGGACGGCGCTCCACCAGAGAGACTTGTCGAAAATCTTCCGACTTATTACCGAAGATGACAAGTCTGTGCTGGGCGGTGTTTCATCAAAGGCGATGCTATGTAAAGCTGCGGACATTTGCTCGCAAGAGCTTTTCGAGTCGCGAGTTCTGTCGCGGGACATGCTGAAGCTGAATGACGATCTTACCGACGCATTCACCGAGATGTGCGATGCGTTGGGGCGGCGCCAGTACCACGACGAGTACATCGCTCGCCATACGCCTGGTGAATCTCGCCAGTATCGAATCAATCGTGCGTTGGAAGATGCGGTGATGATGCACTTGATTCCGCTTATGGATGCTCTTCAGGAAGATGGAACGCTGGATTTAAGAGCGCTTCCGGCAGGTAATCGTATCGTTCAAGCGGGGGTACTGGACGGCGAAGAGGTACGAGTCATGTGCAGGAAGGTTGCGGCTGTGATTACAGCCAAGTTTGCAACGCCTTCTCTCGTCTGTGAACAGAAGTACTTTACGTTCTCGTCTCGGCCAGACTTTGTCGACCAAGAGTTTGGCACAGCTTCGTTCAAGAAGTGGACGAAAGGTAAAAATCGCGAGCAAACGTTCTCTGACCTGATGGACCTGCTTGAAGAAAGCGAGGGTCCTCTTTCTAGCGACGAGATGAATTACATCAAGGCGGAAATTAAAAAGGACCCAGAGTTGCTGGTCATGGTGTCGCTTTGCACAGTGTCGGGCACTGATCCGAGCACATTCGATCCGACAGATTTCTCGCAAGCTACACGTGATGACCTCTGTTCACTGCTCCACCAGGCCGCCGCTGGGCCTGCACATGATGCCGGCTTAGTGGAGTTTATGATCCAGTTGGGTGCGCTCAACTTTCAGCCGGCGATTCACTGCCGAAAGGAGCCTCGCCAAAGGGACTTGCGAATGCCCCGAAAGATGCTTTGCAACACGATGGCTGTGCACAGCGCGGCTATCGCGGGCCATGAGGACATTGTTCGAATCATTCTCGAGGCAGACAATCTACTGGACCTGAACACCCCACATACCACACGAAAGAAACACTGGCCCATCTGGCTGTTAAATATGGCCATCGCAGTATGTACGAGCTGCTTGCTCTCTTCGGTGCCGACCTTCGTATTAAAGACGGCCATGGTCGACGCGTGTGTGACGTGACATCCGATCGTACGTGGGCCCGCAAAATCGAGGCGTCGATTGCGGTTATTGAGAGAAGCCAAGCGAGATGTGAAGGAGCGAGACCACGCGACGGTGTGTTTCGGCACGAGAGCAATGTGCGTGCTGACCGCATGCGGCAATCCATATCCACACAGCGCGACGAGGAGCGACGCCGTGCGTTCGAAAATGCCGTCGGGTCAAACAAAAAGAAGGGGAAGAAAGGTAAAAGGGGAAGAAGGGCAAAGCAAAGGGGACGACTTCCTCAGCGCCCACGCAGAGTGCACCGGTGGACGAATCAGCGGAAGTGACGGACTTACTGAAGAGTTTGCTGTTGTCTGACTCGAAGAGTAGTGATACTGTTGAAGGTAGTTCTGAGAAGGCGATACTCGGGGATACTCTTGCAAACACGGCGGCGATCTTTGCTCGTCTGCGAGACCCGACCATCCCAGCCAACGATAAAACCGAGGACGTCCAACGCGCCTGCGCGGCGATCGAAAGACTGGAAGGATTGGTCGAGGTGCTCTCTCACCCTAGCAGACTGAACTCGACCGATCGTGGACTCCGTGCTGCCGTCTCGGCTGAATCCTGCCAGGTGATCCACATGATGCAGAAACTGCATCGAGTGGATCATGCTGCTATTGCCGTCCCAGCTCTTGCTTCGGTACGGAAGCTCTGCGATACAGATCTAACCTTCGCCAAGTTCGTGGTGGGGGCGGCTCGACTCGGCACTTCCATCGACAGAAAACCGCAGGCCCGCGAGGTGTTGGAGCTGCTGGAGAAGCGCCTACTGAAGATGCCCTTTGCCAAGCGCAAGCCGTCGGAGTTCCGTCAACTGGTGGAGACGTACTCGGAGTCCCGCAACGCCATGGGCTTGGGACGATCCTGCACGCCCGACACTTTCCGCAATTTAGAGTGGTATTTGAGTAGTGCTGTGGACGACAATGACGCTCAGGTGAAGCTCGATGCCATGGCAGGCAGTCCGTTCTACTGCGCGTTCACAACCAATGCGAACAACAGGCAGTTCTACGCCTTTGTGGATTCAATGTATGCCCGTCCTGACCTTGGCGGGGTGGCGTGTTTTGGTACTCGTGCCCGCCACGTGGTGTATGGAGGCAGCAGTGAAGAGGATGTGGCGCGGGTTCGCAGCCTGCTGATGGATGAGGCGGCTCGCCAAGGCGTCCAGTTCACAGACCGCGGCTCTCAACCTTGCACGCCCACAGTCCAGGTCGGGAAGTTTACGTTCTCTGCTGCTGGTATCGTTGCTGACGCGGCTGCAGCCTGAAGAGCAAATGTTGAAGAGAAGTATTGGAAAATCTGTCAGTGCTGGAGCGGAAGCGACAAGCTCAGCAACCCTTACGAGAAACAAGTTGCTGCTGCTCTTATTTAGTTTTTGTCGCCGCTCGGCACTTCATACTGCTGCTTGGCGTCCACCTGCACCAGCTCAGTCGACTGGAAAAAGCAAACTAAACATGTTAGCTCCTCAACTTTATCACTCGATTCCAGCACATACCGGGAGGATGCACGCGGTGAGCTTCTTGCCGTAGACGCAGCCTGTGTCCAGTCCAGTCGCAAAGTTTTCTTGCTGGATAGCATCACCACCGTCAGCCTCCCCTCCCAAACCTCTACTATACCTGTTTTCATCAACTCACCTGTAACCCAGCAGAAGCTGCATGGCCGAAGTAGACGTGTCTTGGTCCCTGCCACACCTTGGCCCACCTGTGCGGCTCTCCTCCACTCTCGCTCTGGAATTTCTTCTTCTCCAGTGCCATCCATGACGAACTCTCGTCGTCTGCACTTTGTCGCTGCACAAACCTCATCTTGTACATGTTAAACGGCCGTTGGTCGTCCAAAGGCACTCCAGGCACCACGCCAGCGTGCACCACAATCGCGTCGCCATGAGACGGCAGCGATAAGGAGAAGGGCAGCTGCTCCAGGAAGGCCACGTCCTTCTGCTCGAACTGCTCTACGTACGGATACTTGGCAGTACCCGGGACGCGCCCCCTTCGACCCACTTGTAGTACGCACTCAGCGCCGCATCGTCGTGGTTGCCACGCACACAGAGCGCCCCCGAGTCTCTCACGAAGCGGACGACGTCGAGCGACCTGGGGCCTTTGTTGACCAGGTCCCCCACGAACACCAGGCGGTCCGTATCCGAGACGGCGCACTTGGCCAGCAGCAGCTGCAGCTCGTCGTAGCACCCGTGGACGTCTCCGATGACCAGCAGTCGCGTGCTCGGCGACACGTCCGCCGCGACCTGGTGCAGCACTCGGGGCAGTGCGACGTCCTCGTGTGCGCGCTCCATGGCCAAGGCGTTTTTACGATAATAGCCGATGCGACGGACGAGCTTGGACAGCATCCAGTGGAAGGAGGTCAAGAGGTCAAGTGGAAGGGCCGACGCGAGTCTGCTGACTCAGTTATTTAGCGTCCGCATGAGCCGAGGCATCCACGAGCAGCGAAGAAGTGCTGCTTGGTGTAAAGGATCAGCGGCGACTTGCCAGTCTGCGATCTTCAGAGGTGGCCAGCGGATGACGGTGGCCCGCGCCGTTCCTTGTTGACATGTGCGCTACGTCGGACGGCTGGGACCCTGCAACCAGCGAATATTGGCTGCGCGTTCGAGGGCAGCCCCGCCTATCGATCGAGCTGCCCGTTGCTCTCATGGGCTCTTCAACCAACAGATCGCCGAGAAATCGGCAAAATATTCGAGCGCCACACCTGGTCATTTCCATGGCAACCGAGCAAAGTGATCATGCCAGACAAGCTGCATGTTGGCCTCGTTGCTTTCCTACTTCCGCAAGAGGACGTTCTCGAGGCTTTTTGTGTTCGGGGCGCTGCATTTGCGTGCGTGGTGATCGCCCTCTTGTGTCGTTATATATGGGCTTGAGTGCGATACAGGCAGCATACGAAAGCGATAGGCTCGAGAACTCACGTTCGAGTCAGAGCCAGAAATTGACAGATTGAAGGCGTAGAAAATAGGACGCCGCCGCTCCCCACATAGACGTCGCTGCTTGTCAACGCCCCGACACCAGACCCCGTCCATTCTCGCAGAGTAGGCTTCCCCAATAGGTAGACGGCCATGAGTCGCCTGGTGGTGGCCATCGGCCACGTCGAGTTCACGGGCGGCAGCCAGGTGCTGTACGTGGTCAAGGTGCAGCAGGACGCCGACGAGTGGGAGGTGCGCAGGACCTACTCGGACTTCCGCAAGCTGCGCGACGACGTGCTGCGCGTCATGAAGGACGCGCGGGCCCACATTCTGGACGACCACTGCAGCCGCGAGTTCTCGAGAGAGCTGCAGGACGTGGCGTTCCCGGCCAAGCGGCTCTTCGGCTCCAAGAAGGACCACGTCGTCAAGGAGCGCGCCGTGGAGCTGCACCGCTTCCTGATCAAGCTGCTGTTCCTGACGCACACGTACAGGAAGGCGCAGAAGGCGCGCTACGACCAGTACGTGCAGGCTCTGCCGGCCCACCAGCAGGCTGCGTATGCGGCGCTGCAGGACCGAACGCAGGCCAGTGTTACGGTGTTCTATCTGCTCCGAGATTTCCTCAAGCCCGTGACCATCAAGACGGATGTGAACCCGCACTCGGGAGACTTGCTGGGCAACTCTGGCCATCAGGCCCAAAACGGACAGGAAGGCGGCGACGAGAACGACGACTCGCCCCGCAGACTCATCCGAGAGAGCAAAATCCTGGCCATGAGGCGGTCCAGCACCAGCGAGAAGGACAAGCGGAAGAAGAAGAGCGGCCACAGTTTGTTGAAAGAAGCGGAGAAGATGGCGCAGCAGGAGCGACGCAAAGAGCTGCAGAGAGAGCAGCTGAGGCAGGAACGGCAGAAGTACCAGCAACAGGCTGTGGCTATGGCCGTGCCGGTCAGGAAAGAGGGCGCCGTGCTCATTGAAGACCCCGTGCGCGACGAACTGGTAGCTGCCGCTCAGAATAACCAGCAGCACGACCTTCGCAGCGGAAAGGGAAAGTCTATGACGGACTTGATGGCCGACTCCCAGCGGTCGGTCGTCGAGGCCAACACGTTGCGGGAGCAGTTCAAGCAGAAGCCCCAAAGCACATCGGCGTTGGCCGATCACCGCATCCACAGACACAACTCGACTCCGGATGGCGATGGTGCCGAACGGAGGCACCGCCCGGCTCGAGCTGCTACAGCTGATTCAAACTTGAACTCGGGCGCCCCACATGTTGAAGTAAAAGCGGAGAAAGCAATTGCGCCATCGTCTGTGCCGACGTCGTCCTCGTCGACCTCTGCCGACGACGTCAAGTTGGTGGACTTGTCCTCTCTACCAAAATCAAAAGCCAAAAGCCGACGAGGCAGCCACGCGAGCGAAAAGCCCGCGCACAAGTCTCACAGCAAAGGGCGAAGCAAGCGCAAAGCCAAGTCCGCCAAGAACCTGCAAATGAGCGACTCGGAGCGCATTTCCCGCGTCAGCGTGCAGCTCAACGCGCAGACGATCTCCATCAATGCCCAGCGCGAACTGGAGAAGTATCTGTCCGAGTACAGCGCCATCATGATCCTGCGCTACGTGGACAGATTCATCAACAAGGCTGTAATGAAGGCGCCCGGGTGCTATCGCGTCAACGCGCAGAACAAACTGGTGATCGACAGCCAGCGGTTCCTTCAGGAGCTGGAAGAAGTCTTTACGGACTTGCCGAGCAATTTTGGCGACATGTTCCACCTGGGCAATCCGGGAGACCACGACGAGTGGGGGTTCCCGAAGGCCCTGGACAAGTACGTGCAGATGAAGTGGAGCTCGTTCCAGGGCATGGCATTGGGCAACAGCAGCTTCATCAGCGACGGCGGTAACGGGCTCAGCAGTGCTGATCACACGTCAGACTCGGAAGACGACGACTCGGAGACCGAGTACGAGTACGAAGAGGTCGGCGGCGGCGGCTTTATGACTGCGAAACAGGAGTTGTTCTCGAACGACGAGGAGTCGATGCTGCAGGAGATGATCGCCAACGGCACCGCCGGACGCGAGCAGATGCTGCGTCTGCGTCGCCAGCTCAACGAGCAAGGCTGGAACCGGCGCGAGAACCCCGGGTCTCGATCACAGCGCGTGGTCGAGGAAGAGTCGTCGTCCGAGTCGGAAGAAGAAGCCTCGGCGCGACAACAGCGGCGATCCAAGCGCCGTGAAACGAAGCGGAGCGTGTCTTGCGTCGTGGAGAAGTACCAGCAGGAGCAGAACGCGCGGCGGAAGAACCGCCTCAGTCGAGTGCAGAGTATTGGTGGTTTCGTGTAACATACGTACAAGAGGAGGCGATCGCAACCAAGGAATGAGGACATGGAACCAAGTGGGCCAACATCTTGTCAACTATGGATGGAAAAAGTGCAGTAACCACAATGAACGCATACGTCAGTACTCTCTTGCATGTCTGCTTTGGTTGCCTTCGCTCAGACCACGCACGCGATCTCTAACGACAGGCAGCACCACTTCTTGTTTTCTCACTGCAGAGGCCGATTCACACCGCAGTCGAGCGGAAAAATTCCGCCGACAACAGTCTTAGCTGACCTCAAGGCGCGTGCTTCACACGCCAGCGCGTCGTTTCACGAGCATCAGCATAAAATTCTGCTTGGTGTTCGTTTGAAAGCACACCACACCCGTTTCAACGCACTGATGGTCCGTTGGATGTTCGCTCCTGGCAAGTCATTCGTCGCTTGGTCCCATTTCTCAAAGTAGCTTTGGAGACTGTCAGCTCCTTCAGTTCTTTGGCAGAAACTTCACTCTGGTCCAGAGTACTTCGTTGTGAGCGGCATGCTGAGTTGGCGTCAATTTCTCGCGACGTGCGGGCCCACGTTCTTGGCGTTGCAGGTCGCAGCTGAAGACTGGGTCGCCGTCAGCGTGTGTCAGGATGCAACGTTTAGCCTTCCTGCAGACCGTGGTGTTGTTTGTTCAGGTGGTGATGATACACCGTCGGGCGTCGAGTGTCCTCGTGTTGGCGATGAAGCGCTGGCCGAGTGTTATCCGTATCTGGCCAGCTTTGGCGATGGGAAATGCGTCGCCAGAGAGGACGCACAGTGCGTTTACTTCAGTGACCGAAACACGTGGGGATGCACCTTTCCGTCGACACAATGCTCCGTTGAGCAGGCTGCAGCTACACCGGAATCAGCGTCGGTACCTCACAACTGCCCAACGTGGGAATTTAAAAGTGACAGCGAATCGAGCAACGACCCCTTTGATGTGGCTTGTGGGGAAGCCACAAACCCCGCATGGTTTGCTAAAACTGCGGTGAAGGACCTCGGCAACTGCGGGACGACAGTCGCGACTGATTCTCCAAAGCAATACCCAACGGAAACAGCCAAGACCGCAGGTGATAGCTCGGCGAAATCGATCCCAGAGGAATTAATGCCGAACGTGGAGCCGACTCAGAGTTTAACGACAACACCAGCCCAAGCGACTGTATCGCCATCGACACAAATTCAAGAGGAAACTTCTCCAACTGCGACGACATCGACATCCCAGGTAACGACGGAGCCAATGAGCTCAACTCCGCCCGCCACCGAGACACCTGCAGCAAGTGAAGTCGTATCTCAAGAACCAATTCAGGAACCAGCTACCACAGCACAATCTCCATCGGAGTCTGAACCTAGAACACCTGAGGAAGCCCCACTCACGACTACAGCCCCAATAACGGAGAGCTCACTTGATACACCGACCTTAACCCCGACAGGCACCGTAGCTGAACCAAGTGAAACTCCAGCGACGAATTCCCCTGCCGTGCAAAACTACCCTCTCGCTCCTGAGGTTACTGAGACTTTATCTCCGATGGCGACACCAAACTCAAGCGAACAGGACACCTCGGTTCCACCAAGCGCAGTACCAGCGAATAGCAAGACGTTGCCACCGACTGAAAACGTCACGACTGCCCCAATTCTTGATGAAATTACGCCTTCGCAACCTGCAGAAACAACCGCAACACCGATTGCCCCGGGTTCTGAAGAATCACTTCCGTTTGATGGCTCAGTGTCCACATCAACGCCAACACAAGCTGCAACGCTAAATTCTCCTGCCAATACTAACATAGCTTCTCCTGTTGCGACTGCAGCACAGCCTGGTGAGATTCCCAACTTGTCAGGCTCGACTGGAGAGATGAGCACGACAGCAACGTCGCTCAATTCGGAATCAAACTCCGGCGACGGTCCTCCGAGTCCATCCCTGGCAGTGTTTGGATCAATGTCTGGATCGTCGAGCTCAATTGTAGAGACTTCTCCAATTTCAATTGCAGTGCCAAGTACATCGCCGACACCAGCTCCTGACAACTTGAATTCATCAGGGCCACCCGAGGTCATCGTCGAACCCACTCCGACAGCAACACCACTCAGTTCGGAATCGCACTCTCACGATTCGCCGCCGTGGTCAATTGGGGAGCTAGCACGTCAGGCTCAGTCGCAGCTCCCACCCCAACTGCTACACCCAGCGATAACACCCCGTCTTCAACACCAGCCTCGACTGGAGGAGACTCCAATCCAACAGGACCTGTCAGCATCGTCGTAGTGCCCGCGCCGACGGCAACGCCCACCGACAACATCCCAACTTCAGTTCCGACGCCAAATGGTGAGAGTTCCCGTTCATCGAGCCCAATCCATGTTGTCGTAGTACCAAACCCAACAGAAACGGCCTCCAGCAACGTCCCGAGTTCAGCACCAGCGTCGTATGCCGAGAGTTCGACTTTCTCCGGCTCAATTGACTCTATTGTAGAATCAACGCCGACTGCAACACTCCCTCGTAGTTTTGCTCCAATTCCACCATCGGAGGGTTCTGCTTCTTCGAGTTCGATCGAAACTGTCGTAGAACCTGCTCCAACGGCACCGCCATCCACCGATGCTCCAATGTCAACATCGTCGAGTTCTACTTCATCCGGTTCAATCGGTGGAATCGTGGAACCCACACCAACTACAACTCCTGTTGCCGTCAACTCTCCGCCGCCGTCGTCGTTTGCAGACACTGCTTTACCGCATATTAGTGTTGAGCCGACTCCGACAGCAACAGAAACTCCGGTTCCAATCCAGGAGAGCTCCGTTTCATCAAGCTCCGTTGGCGCTACACCGACAGCAACACCATTCGCTACTGATTCTCCGACTGCAACGCCGGTGCCATCTGCAGCGAGATCGGCTTCATCAAGCTCCAGCGACGTTGTGGTCGAGCCTACTCCAACCGCAACACCCTCCTTCACTACTACTCCGACGCCACCAGTGCCGAGTGGAGCTAGTTCCGATTCGGCATCAATTGACGGTTCCTTGGAGCCCATTCCCACCCCGACTGCGACGCCATTCAACACGGACTTGTCGGCGGTCAACATTGAAACGACGGCCCCAACGGCGACCGAGACCATGCCCGCCCAAGAGACCGGGGCAGCGAGCTTGGGGGAGAAACTACATCGCCGGCGACAACCTCTATGCCTACGGAATTGCCAACGACGACCGTTGCTGCTACAATGCAGACTCCAACCGAAGCCACGCCAATTGCCACTCCGACACCGTGCCCATCGACTACGGCACCTGCCGCGACCATTGCCACTACACCGCCGACCCCAACCGAAGCTACGCCAATTGCGACGTCAAACGCTGTAGTACAATCCCCTCCGACACCATGTCCTTCCTCACTGTCCAAGCAAAGTCAGAAGTCCCAGCAGCAAATATCGTTGAAATCGGACCTGAGCTCTGCGTCTGCCGTGGCCGTAGTGGGCATTTCTGCAGCAGCAGTCTGCGCGATTGCGATCGCAGTTGGTAGCATCGTGATCGTGGCCATCGCCATCTTCCGTGCTCGACGTCGCTCCGCCTTCCCACCAGAGTCAGCCAACGGCCTCCAATTCAGTCACAGCATCATGTTCACTCCGTCCGAAGCACAAGCATAGAAATCGAGATAAGCTCCGTCCGGTTGTAGTCCTCCAAAACACTTTTTCTAAACACCTCGCCTTTGTCAAAAATATGTTCTCATCTGCTTAGCTTCTTACATAAGATGCTCGAGACGAAATCATTTCTGCCTGTGGGTCTGTGCTGGAAACTCTCCCAACTCCTTCGACTTCGATCACCGCACAACCAATTTTCTCTTCAACCACCACGAATGCGACTGCTCAGCTTCCTCACCGTGACAGCTCTGACCCTCTTCGCAACGGAGGCAGGAAATCTGCGCGGCTCCAACACAATTCCGGCGCCAGACTGCGGTGCGCCCCCATCCGTATACCAGGGCTCCGTCAAGTACACGAGCACCAAGGTTGGCTCGTCAGCCACGCTTACGTGCATGAAAGGCACTCAATTGAAAGGCGCGTCGTCGACCCGCTGCTCGAGCACAGGCGTCTGGTCTCCTCAGATAGGCGAGTGCCGCGTCACGTACTTGCCGTCCAAGGACAACTCGTTCAAGAACAAAGACCCCGGCTACATATTGTACTCCGGCTAACTCCACGTCAAGCTTCAACCTCATAGAGAAACACGGAAGACACCTTCAAATGAAGCCCGTCGTATTATAATACCTTCTCTGGTCAAAATGCTTCGATGCTGCGTTCTTAGATAAAATGGAGGGCACCTCATCGTCGGACTCGAGTAAACACGGACTTACACGGTTTTCTTGCTCTCCGGGGTCTTTTTGATCGGCACGAACGTGAGCAGCAAGTAGCCGACCACGAGGCCAATGTGGCCCGCAAAACGCATCGAGATGAAGCCCGCCACCGCATCCTCCCACGACAGCACCACAAACGACACCGCCAGGTAGTTCACCACCAACGCCGTGCAGAGCATACCGACGAAATCGTAGAGCGGCTTGATCGGGCTGTCCACGACGTACGGACGCACATGACGACGAGCCAAGCGGTTTACTGCAGTGGCCAACGGCACCGTCAGGAAGAAAGATAGTAGCCTGGGTAGAACCCGTGCCACAACGCCGACACCAAGTACGTGGCCAACAGCGAGTTGTTGGTGCGCGAATACACGTAGCGCTCCAGCCAGAGCTGCGTGCCCTTATTCCAGGCGCGCGAAATCTCTCGGACGTTGGCGCCGAACTCGAAGCCCAGAATGTCGACGTTGCTGACGCCGTCCCAGCCCTTGGGGTTGCCATGCTCGTCGAATCCTTCAAAGCCCGTGCCCGACAGCACCGTCGCGCCTTCCGCAAGCTTCCACGCCACGTAGTACTTGGACCGGGTCAGGAACAGCGCGACGAAGAGTCGACCCCACTTGACTAGCAGCGGCTGGTTCTCCTCGCTCAGAATGGCGCGCAGATCGGCGTACGACCCGAACAGCACCATCACCACCATGAGCGCCAGGCCCAAGCACAATTTGGACAGCGCCGACCGCGTCGGTGACACGTATCTCCTAACGCCGTTCTTGTCAATCAAGCGGCTCTGATGCACGGCGTCGCTGTACTCCTTGTACTCGAAGGCCGGTCCGGCCAGGAACGTCGTGAAGCAGTAGACGAAGCCCAAGAACTCGAGCAGCGATGGCAGCTGCGGGATGGATAACTGCTTGCGGGATTGCTTGACCCGCTTGGTGTGCACCGAGTCGTTGTCGTTGATGGCCGTGGCTTCGACGACGACCCCGTCGTGGTAGTTGAAGGCGAAGCTGGTCAACTTGATGAGCAGCAGCATCTGAGACGCCGTCGAGTCCATACTCCAGCCCATGTAGTTGACCCGCATGCGGTGAATGTGCAGGGCCGCAACGAACAGCATGTTGGCGGCGAACACCACGAACGGAGCGCTCTTGGGCGGCAGCACCCGCACCAGAGCGTACGTGGCCAGCGCCGACACGAGCGAGTGCAGCCACCCGCTGCCGTAGACGAACTGGGCGATGCTGACGCCCGCAGCAATGTGCAGCCAGTGCTTGGCGGCAGCGGACGGCAGTTTGCGCACCACGAAGGCCAGCGGGTAGACGGCCAAGAGACACGAGACGACGCGGAGCTGGTCCACCGGAACGCCCACGAGAGCGGACAGCCGAGTGAGCTGCTCGTTGACCAGCGTGAACCGCAGCGGCGTGGCGACCTCACTCAGTGTGGACAGCACGGAGGCAGACGCCATTGCCGTTAAATGCTTCACGTCAACGTGCGGAAAGCGGGAATGAGCGGATGAGAGGCTGCAGACGCTGGGCCCAAGGCAGGGACAGGACGGAGATGACATCACGCGAAGGCGAGTCGCGCGTTGCAAATTGCTCTCGGTGAGCCACGCGCGACGCGCACCCAACGACGGTGGGCCAGTCCGGGTGCCTCGTGGAGCTTCCATTCCGGGTTTTCCCCTTCCGCGACGCCATGGAGACGATAGCAAGCGGTGACAAGTTTTGACGGAGCACTTCAACACCTTTGCAACGGTTTTGGTGGTGCTCTGGATCGAGGTGGATACATACATCATCGTACCACGACGACAGCTCTCGGAGTTTTGCCATTGACAACAGCAGAGCGATCAAGAGCTACAGCAACGAGGGCCAGCAGACAGCGAGCGAAGGCACGAGAAGCATGAGACCACCCACAGCGACATCTCCGTGGAGAAGCGTAATCTGCCAGCAATCCACGGATATCGACACGCACAAGTCATGAGCGCCGTTCCCTACAGGCAACGTACACGCTGCAGATGCAATGGATCTGCAGTACACCAAGGCAAGGAAGCTCGTCCTGATCTTGATCTTGATCGCCGGAGCATGCCGGTGGTTTAACAGCGGACAATTCGACCACCGAGACGGTGACGTATGCCAAGTTGCTGCAGTGACAACAAAAGCAAATGTAGCCATGTCGCCTCTCCACCAATCCTCACCACAGAATCAGTATCCCCTTTGCCTGCCATGGACCGCGTGGTGCACCTCGTGGAGCTGCTGCAGCCGTACGCCGAGCTGGCGACGCCGCTGGACTTCTCGTTGCTGCATGCGCAGGTGGACGAGCTGTCGGCCTCGCTGGGACTGGCCAGCGACCAGCTCTGCTACGTGCTGTGTCTGTTCCTGGCCTACCCGCTGGCGGTCGTCTACAAGCTGCTGCCCACCGCCAGTCTCAAGCACCTGATGGACGTGCTGCTGGGCGTTTGCATCGCCCAGTTCGTGTTGGGCTCTGGGTGGATCCACTCGCTGCTCTCGTCGCTCGTCACGTACCTGCTGGTGCGCTTCGGCCCCGCCAGACACGCCCCCACGCTCGTGTTCCTGTTCAACATGCTCTACATGTCGGCGTCCCACATCTACCGCCTCTACGTGGACTACATGGGCTGGACGTTGGACTTTACCGGTCCGCAGATGCTGCTGGTGATCAAACTCACCAGCTTCGCCTACAACTACTACGACGGCGTCGTGGACAAGACGTTCGAGAAGAAGGGCGCGGACATGTCGGCGGGCAAGAAGCGCGTGTACTTGGAGCGCCAGAAGCTGGCGATCCACAAGATCCCGTCGCTGCTCGAGTTCTACGGATACGTCTACAGCTTCTCGACGTTCCTGGCCGGCCCGGCCTTCGAGATCCGCGAGTACTTGGACGTGACGAGCGGCAAGAAGTTCCTCTTCAACGGGAAGCCCAAGCAGCCGTCCAGTGTGTTGGCTGCCTTCTCCAAGTTCTTGGTCGGGTCGCTGCTCATGGCGGCGTTCGCAGTCTACGGACCCAAGTTCCCACTGTCCAATCTGCATGACCCCAAGGTCGCTGCACTACCGCTGCTCTGGCAGCTTAAGGAGCTGTACGTCACTAATTTTCTGCAAGACCAAGTACTACTCGGCCTGGAAGGTAAGCTACCAACTGTCAAGCGTATTGAGTAAACGATTTACGAGTGCTTGTTGTGTGTTTTAGATCGCTGAGGGTGCTACCGTGTTGTGTGGCTTTGGCTTCGAAGGCTTCAACGAGGACGGCTCTAGCCGCGGCTGGAACGGCGTCAGCAACATGGACATTCTGGGCTTTGAGTTCTCGCAGAGCATCCGCGCCGCCTCGCGCGCCTGGAACAAGGGCACGCAGAACTGGCTGGAGCGCTACGTGTACACGCGCACGGGCAACTCGCTCATGGCCACGTACTTCGTCTCGGCCTTCTGGCACGGATTCTACCCGGGCTACTACCTCTTCTTCCTCAGTCGTACGTGTCGAACTCGCATTTGCCCCCGCTAGGAGGAGACTAACGCGTTCACGTGTGCTCTTCTCTTGCAGTTCCGATGGCCACGGCTGTCAACCGCCTCGCCTACAAGCGTCTTCGCCCGCGCTTCATCGAGGCTGACGGATCGTTCGGAACGAAGAAGAAAGTGTACGACTTGTTGAGCTTCCTGGTGACGCTGTTGGCCATGCACTACTTCGTCATGCCCTTCCAGGTACGATTATCGTGATGTACACGTCATTGATTCGAGGCTAATCGTTTGTCTCTCCTTTGTGCAGGCGATGTCATGGGAGTACTCGCTGGCGTCGCTCAAGAACACGTACTTCGCCGGCCACATTGCCTCGGTCGTGCTGTACATTCTGTTCTCGATGGTGCCAGTGCCCAAGCCCAAGGCGAAGACCGAGTAGGACCCCTTGACAGGAGAAGCAGCTAAACAAAAGCGTGTGCACCGCTGTTGGCAAGTAGATGCAGAAAAGTCGTACAGAACTCGATAGAGAAGAAAGCAAACAAGGTGCAACACAATCTCACCCCAATCTCTTGTTTGTCTCTAAAGCTCGCTCGTCGCCGCAAGTATCTTGAGCTCCTGACCGAAGCGCTGCACTGGGAACCCGATCACATTGTTGGAGCAGCCGTGAACCTCCTTCACGAAGCAGCGAGCGCGTCCTTGGAGACCGTACGCGCCGGCCTTGTCCATCGGCTCGCCCGTCGCAATGTACGCTCGGATATCTTCCGGTTCCAGCGGGCCGAAGACCAGACTGGTCTTCTCATAGAACAAGTGCGGGTTCTCCGCTCCTCTCTCTGAAGTGAACAGAGCGACGCCAGAGAACACTTCGTGTGGTCGGTCTGAGAGCTTGGAGAGCATGATGAAGGCGTCGTCCTCGTCCTTGGGCTTCTCCAGTATGACGCCGTCATGCACCACCACCGTGTCGCAGCCGATCACCAGCAGCGGGCGTCTGTCTGCATTGTCCGCCTTCGAGACTCGCTGCAGCACCTCCAGCGCCTTTTGCTTGGCGTTCTCCACCACGTACAAGTCTGGCGTGGCGAACTGCGACATGGGTAGATTCTCCTCAAAGGTGGACGGGATGACCTCGAAAGTGAGACCCTGGAAGGAGGCACAACGCCGTGAGAAGCAGGTACCGGTAGTAAAGTAGACGGATTTCGTACGGAATCGCGCAGCAGTTCGAGGCGCCGCGGGCTCTGGGACGCCAGCACCACGCGGCGAGAGAGCAGCTGGGACGACAACGTCGAAAGCATGGCTAAAATGGCAAAATGGATGCATTAAGTACGAGAAGTAGTCGATGCTATCAGTTGCAGCATTTTTGCGAGCAGCTCGCAGTTCCGCTTCTGCTTTCCTCTGGGCTGCAGCTACTTTAGGCTCACCACTCTCATCTACTTCATCCAACACGTCCATGGCGATCTCCTGGTAATTGCCATTCGTGGCCACGTAGACCTTGACTCGCACATGGTCGAACACTTGAAGCGTCCGGTTGTCCTTGACGAGAGTGAGCGTATGGCGGGCGCCGTCAAACTTCACCACACTGTCGTCGTCCTGTTCGTCTTTTCCGCAGAGATTGATCGAGCCATCGATGCCAAAGCGCGGCAGGAAGACCCCGACGCCAGTGCTCTTGACCTTGGTGATGACAGCATCCGTGGTGGTGGGGTACTGCTGGAAGTGAAAAATTGTATGCAACTTCACTGAAGCTCGACTCGCACGCTGAGCCGCTTGGTGGCGCCGGTTCAAATGTTCGCCCAGCTCCTGCACAAGCGCCTTGCTCTCCAGGCAGTCAGGCAGCGGACACACCCCGATAGCTGCAGCCAGCAAGCGGTGCACCACAACATCGGCGTAGCGACGAATTGGAGATGTGAAGTGGGTGTAGATGGGAGTAGCCAAACCGAAGTGGTGGAACTCTGCGGGCGCAACCTCACCAGAGCAAAAGTAGCTGGCAGACACCATGCAGCGCGAAAACGAGCTGCGCAGCGTCTTGCCGAAATACGGTGCTGCCTTCTGTCTGCGGCCCCGCTTCGACTTGCCGTCGACATCTCTTTCACTCAACGCGCGATCGGCAGCAGCAAGCGATTCCTGGAGCTGCTTCGAGGTTTCCACGCGCACATCAGCCCTACAGCCTTCGCCTGGCTAATGAGTAAATCAAACTGGCGCTCGTATGGGGCTGGCTGCCGACGGAGAAGGGAGCAAGTGGGAAAGTGGCTCGCGATTTTCTTGGCGACCGTGATGTTGGCTAGCAGCATCAACTCCTCCACCAGCGATACCGTATCATACGCCGCATGTACTTGTGTGTCCGAGGAAGAAAGCATCAGAGACCCCGCTTCGACACGTGCAGCACGAAGCCGTGTCGCGACCACATTCAGTGTCTTGATAGCGCTACCGAGGAGCTGTTTGCGCTTGAAACCCGCCTCGCTCTCAGTCGGCTTCTTCGTCTTTGGCTTTGTGTCTTGGCCATATACACCACCAGCGTTACGGTCGACCAGGAAGTCCTGAGCTTGCTGGTACGACAACGAAGCCACAGAGCGGATGAGACTCTTGCAGAACGACACGTCGATGATCTTGACCTCGTCCTCGCCGACAAGCTCCATCTCCCACAAAACACTGAAAGCGAAATGGTCCTCAACGTCCGTAAGCGAACAAAGCCTCATCACCAGCACCTCTGGCAACATATCTAAGCGGCGGTCGACGAGATATGTAGATGTTCCTCGGCGCTCAGCTTCCTTGTCAAGCGGACTTCCTGGCGCCACGAAATGCGTCACGTCGGCAATGTGCACACCCACTTCCAAATGACAATTGGGGAGTAACTGGGCATGAAGGGCGTCATCGATCACTCTGCATTCGGAAGAATCGATACTCATAACGGGCAGCTCGCGCAGATCACGCCGACCGGCCGAATTCTCGGCCGTGATCTTCCAGTCCTCGGGTGGTAGGTAACGGATCACATTGTTAGTGAAGTCATCGCACGGGATGTCGTACTTGACCAGCAGAGCCTTCGTCTCTGTCTCTTTGTCGCTGATTGCTCCCAACGAGTCCACGTGATGTCCAAGGGGAAACTTGCTGTCTGCAGGCCATGAATCAATTACCACGAGAAGCCGCTTATCCATGAGAATGTTCTGCTGGTGCGTTTGGATCTTTACCTTCGGGTTCTTACGGTCTATTGGCACCACCAAGCTGCTCCCAAAACTGAACAACACCGCTCCATCACGCGGGGGTTCCAGCGACCCGCAGAACTTGCGCCAATTGCGCTGGAGAATACCCACAACACGTCCTGTGGGCTTCACGTTTTGTGAAGGTTCATTTTGACCGGGTTCCAACGTCTTGGTCCCTTCCTTCTCGTCCACGACAGCCTCCGCAGCAGTTGAATCAACCACGACCGATGGATCTGATGGTCTCTTCCACTGATCCTTGGGCAGCAATTCAATCACCACTAAATCTCCGTGAAGCGCACGGTTGACGTGCTCGCTGCCTTCCACCAACACCGAAATGCTCATGCCGTTCGCGCCGTGAATTATTACGTGGCAATCCAGCCAATGCCCCCTATTGCAGCGAATCGTCCCGGTAAAAACTTCTTGCTTTCAATGCCCGCCTTCAATTCCACATCGGCTAGATATTCCGGATACACGCTCTCCTTCCTCACCATGCTGCTCACTCCTTCCATTAACACCTTCTCCTCGGCTCCAGACGTCGACAGCAAACCCACAAGCCCCGGAAACTCGCTGCCCACTGGCTTCAAAAACTCGGCGATGGTCACTCTGTTGGTGACACCCAACTTCTCCGCATTCTTTAGCTCTTCTTCGTCGTGAGCAACAAATAGCACCTTTGCCTCTCTCTCCAGTTCCAGTAAATGCTGCGCATACCATTTCCACGCTGTTGCCACTGCTCGTTCATTGCGCTGCACTGCAGACTCTCGCTCTTCTTCGTCTTCATCTTCGGCAAGATACCCCACGGGTAAACGCTGCTGCTTGTGCACAAAGCACGCTCGATGATGCTCGTTCGCAAACGCCACGAAGCGTCTGTCGGCGCTCGTCAATAGAGCTCGCAGACGGAGGTAGACGCTGACATCGTGTCGCTTGACGAACTGCCACACCGTCTCCAGCACCACCACATCGTCAAACACTTGGTACCCTTCGATGACGGACCATTCTAGAGCGTCCATCTGCAGCAGTGCCGTCTTCATGCTCAGCACGAGGTACACTCCACCGCGTGGATATTCCGCCAGCAAAGTCTTTGTTGGTCCCAACACGTGTGTCGCCAAAGGCGTGTCGGACTCAGCGCTGCAGAGCAAACACTGCGGCAGCGAACAGCTCAAATCGTCGCGCAGATAGCGCTCTTGGACACGACGCACGACACCACCATGACGAGTAACTTCATTCCACTCGTCCAACTGCATCCTCGTCGTTCTCAAACTGCAGCCCGGTCGTCACTGCATCGGATGCCGCCGTTGGAGCGCCATGGTAGGTGCCGCATTTTCCGCGCGAAGCTCGACTCGTATTTACGAAAGTACGTTTACTTACGCTATCGTCCCAGCAGCGCTCTCGCCGCGTGGTGCTGGCGTCCCAGAGCCCCCGGCGCCTCGAACTGCTGCGCGATTCCGTACGAAATCTCGTCTACTTTACTACCGGTACCTACTTCTTACGGCGTTGTGCCTCCTTCCAGGGTCTCACTTTCGAGGTGGCACCTGCACCATCAAGAACAGGATATACAGTAAAACCGAGGCATTGAGGCTGCGTTCTTGAGCGACGCCAACGAGTACTCCGACGGCATCGCCTGAGAGAGACGATTAGCTTTGAATCAATCAAGTGAAATGATATTTACCTGGCCATCCTCATCGGTGTTGTTGTCACTGCCTGCGCTACTGCGAGAACGACCTGCCGCGAGGAGAGCTGCGGTCAGGCAAATACGAAAGCGAATTCGGCGATCAGCTCTTGCTGTGCTGTCGCGGCGGAAGGGCCCGGGGGTTCAAAGCGTTCAGCAAATGTTGCGCAGATAGTTGTGACCGTGGAGACCCGTACTCGTATTAATTGACGGTTTGTAGTACAGTCCGTCCTTCCCACGATGACTATCAGGATCCTCCAAGCTGGCATTTGAGTATTCCCACTGCTTTCGACAAACCCGGGCGGAATTGCAGGTATTATCCGCTTGTAGCGATTTGGCTTAAATACAACCCCACCAGGGTGTTTCAGGCTGGCAGAGCAATCCGTTTTCAACCACTTCCAGTTTGTGTTTGCTTTTTTCGTACGCAAAGAATTCTAACACAACTCCACCAAAAATGTTCAAGCATTGCCGATCACGGCAGGATGTCGGTGCAGGTCGAAGATAGTATTCAGCCGTGGACTGAAAGCGTCAAATTTCAATTTGAAATACACAGCGAACTAACCAAGCCACCCGCTTTCAGTGAACATTCAGACTCGGTGTACTAACTAGCAATTTACTGCGAGAATGAAGAACCCCAAGCCATCGAGAGCTAGCACGTGGAAGAATGAAAACTGAGTTTCTTGCTCGAGATCATTGTTGCGCTGTTTTGTTCCGAGTCGCTCATTGTGGAAGATTTTTTATCGGGTCACCGAGGGTCTGGTCTCGGATCGGGTCACACACTAGAAACGGCAACAAAGTAAGCAGAACACCGCGATTTCGGCCGTGCAAGTGCAGCACCTGAAGCAAAATGCACCACACCTTGCATGGGACGACGGAATTGCCGCATCGGATTCAAATCCAGAGCATGGTGATCTCCAAAACCGCTCCAACTACATATTTTGGCTCATACGTATCCTAAACGCGTTTGGTTCTCTATCCAGCATATTCTTCAAAGGACATTCATCGGGATGCAAGTTTTGTATTGAGGACGTGCCGCAAACTTCATTGAAGTGCTCAGAGCAAACAAACTCGTGGACTGGTCTTCGTTTTCCGGATGAAAGACAGCGGGACTCGATCCGAGACCAGACCCCTCGGTGGTCTGATTAAAAGTCTACCCTCATTGTCGAGACTTTCTTCTGGTGTTTGTTTTCACTACCATCTGAAAACTAATGCCGTCAAAGGAGGCATTAGCGCTGTTGTCTGACCTCAATGCAGTGAGAATTCTGCCGCTTCAACAGGACCCCCGCCACAAACGGAGTTTGAACTCGAACTGGAAGACAACGGATGCGGCCTGCAAACTGGATGACTGCTTGGGTTTTGGTGGTAGGGATTTCTTGTCGAATAAACTAGTAGTAGCTGTGGATTTCCTTCGTGCCAAATCAACTTCATTCTGTCTGTTAAAAGCCCGCAACTACTTCAGACGCCACTGTCTGCAACACACACACTAAACGAAAAACATGGTATCCTTCAAGTTGTTGTGGACAGCAGAAAATGCCACGCCGGGCGTGTCCAACAACGAGCCTGTACTCGACGTCGACGCAATGTCCGCCTCCACTTCACTCAGGAAATCAGGCGCGCGTCGAGCGACCAAATGCGCGTAGTGAACGGGCGTGACGAACGACAAGGAGCGCGTGCACCGCGAGCACGTGAAGCCAAGATGGTACGTCAGCCTCTGCACGTCCTCCGCCGACATCTTGTTCTCATCGTGCAGAACCGTGTAGTGGCACGGCACACTCGTGCCCTTGCCGCCGCTGTGTCCGAACAGATAGAAGTCAAAGCGGTGCGAGTCCACCATTCCCGTGTCAATCACCGTCCCGGGGCGCATGTTGCCGCTGCGATCGCCATCACGTTGGTCCACGGGGAAGACGCGCATGTGGTGGCGCTTGTTGACGACGATGAACGTGACCGGAGGGTTGTAGTCGCTCGCGATCATCTTGCAGGCCTTGCGCAGTGCTCGCATCTCCGCCTGTAAAGTGTCGTGGAGGTCTCCTTCGCCGACGCCATCACGATAGTAGACGACGTGCTCCGGTCTGCGCTGTGTGTTCTTGTAGAATGACAAAAACAAATCTCGAAGCATACCCGGGAGAATGATCTCGTCGCTGAAGGATTTTGCGTGCCGACGCGCGCAACATACTTGGCCGAAAACTTGTCCACCGAGCCAACCACTGCAACGATCGACGGTTGAGAGCCCATACCAGAGCGCGGGTGCTCCACATCAGCGCCGATGATGATCGTTGGGGCCGTGCTCACAAGAGGGAGCGGGTCTCTCAATATTGAATTCTTGCCGCCCAACTTCATGTTCAGCTTCAAGCAGACGTTGGCGAGGTAGTCCGGCTTCGCTTTATAGACATTCGACGCTACGATGCACTGACTAGGGACGCCCAGCACTGTATCGGACGCATGTTTGATCTCTCCATACGAGCTAGTCTCCTTGTCTTGCTTGATCACTATCAGCAGCTGTGGCGGGCCCAGATTCCGTGTCTCCAGCTCCTGTACGCACATCTTCATCAGTTCCCCACTGCAGCACCACGGCGGTCATCCTGGTGAATAATGGGCGGCCTGGTGTCCGTCACTGTCATCCCCTGCTTGCGAGCCATCTCGACCAGGCTACGGATAAAGCCTTGCACAGCGCGCACACCGACATTAGCGTTAACGACAACCCCCAGCTGCGGAAAGTGCCGCTCTCGACAAAGCGCTTGTTGCGCAAGTTCCACTGGCCACCAGAAGGACGCACAGACTCATTTGCATACTGGACGATCGGCGGATCCATCACACGGGCGCTTGTCGTCTGCATGCGCCGATCCACTTTCATTCCAAAGGCGGCCAAAAGGCATCCTTGTCGAACTGGGCGTCGCGAACGTGGTCCAGGATCGTCTGGCGACGAGCTCGTGGGAGCTGGCAAGTCTTGCGGATGATCTCGGACGTGTCCGCGTTGTTCAGGTGGTGACATCGCTGTCCTGGCGCGACCTCGCAGTTTTCAATTGGCAGCCAAACTTGCTTGCCAGGTTGCTTGCTGCCAACGTTCACGAGAGGAAGCAAGGGATATGTCAGCTCACCATACCGCTTGCTGAAGTAGTCCGCAATTGAGATATCCCCCTCCTTGGTGTTCATCGTCGTCCGGTCGGCTGATTGCGAGCTCACCCCAGAAATGGGTCTTGGTCTATCGCTACGGTGCGTAGGAGCCACTTCAATCCTGCTCAGTGCACGAGCCAACAGCTTTAGGTTGCACTGCGCGAAGTCTCGAATGTCGTCAGCTGATCGCACGTTTAGCGCCGCCAGCGCAATGGTCATGAGCTGTGTGGGAGCGTAGAACACCGTCGTCGCCTGATCCAGGTTCATCACCAACTTTCCGTCCTCGATTCGAATGGCTTGGTGGTAGCCCCAGCATAATTCCCTGCCGCCACTCAACGGCGTCGGGTTTTTCAACGAAAAGAAACAGCGTCCAACAGAAACAGCTCGCTGAGCAGCAAGATGGCGCGCCACGACATCCAGCGCTTGGAGAACTGGCATGGCATTCACGCTTGGGGTCGTCAAATAATCAGTCAACAGTTTGGATTCAACAGCCTCCACGAACTCCAACTTCACCACGAAGGATCGTGGTCGGAAGCCACGGCGAGGTGCTTGATCAGGTGGAGCATGCGTCCGAGTGCTGTCATCTGGACTCACGTCGGCGAACGTCTTGGTATTCCATGGTAACTTGGACGGGGCATACAACGCCGACATGCCGTCATGAACGACTTGGATGTCGCCCAACTCCGTCTTGTATTGTTGGAGCACAACGTTGATTACACTGCGCACTAGATCCCGTCGCAGCGCCGGTTCCTGTTGCGGCTCCTGCGGTGGAGTCTGCGACTGAACTTGCGGCGGTGAGCGCTCGACGTGCACGTGGTATTTGTAAATTTCCAGCGGCGCAGAATCCAACACAACCTCGAAGCAGTTCACCTCCACTGGGATACTTCTGCCACCACGCGCAACACCAGGACGACGGCAAATGACGAACTCTTGGAGCAGCTCCGGGTCTTCACCATCTACCTCGCGAACTCCAGCAGCCCCAGTCCATACTGCTACGAGACGCGGGTCTTGAAGGTGACGACCAATTCGCTCGTATCCAGACTCGGTGACCACGCCAACTCCAGGACTTATTTCCTCGCGACCACGTCCGCGACCATGACCACCACCACGCCCTCCACCACGTGCATCACTGCCACGGTCTGCGCTGTCGTTGGCACCACGACGACCACTGAAGCGCTCACCACCACGGTCACCTCCGCGCCAATAGCGGGCTCCATAGTTCCGGTCACCGTCGTCCTCATACCCACGGCCATCATAACCGCCATACCCTCCACGATCTCCGCCACGGCTACCACCTTCGCGCTCGAAGTTATTATGATGGTCGCTGCCGCCATAATCACGGTTGTCACGACCACCTTCCCGCTCGTAGTGATGACGACGGCCGCCGCCATATTCACGGTTATCACGACCACGATACACATCTCCACCACGGCGGCTTCCGCGGTTACTGCCGCCATATTCGCGGTCATCACGGCCACCATAAACACCGTGACGGTCTCCACCGCGTTGGCCACTTTCGCTCTGGGAACGGTCTCCGTAGTTCTCGCCACCATAATAGCTGTCGCCATAAACACCATCATTTCCACCGCGGCGATCACCTTCGGACGCATAACGAGCTCTGTAGCTCTCGTGGCCATCGCTGTCACCATATCCTTCACCGTGATGACCGTCGTATGCTCCTCCACCTCCCCGCGGCGATAATCTCGGGGATGGTACAGTTGGTCGTTGTCATCTGGGCTGAAGCCTCCGCGTGGATCATAGCGCTCGCGACGGTCGCCGCTGCTGCGTCCGTAGCTGCGGCTCATGGTAACGAAAAACTCCGAAATGAGACTTGAGCACTATTACTGCCGTTGGAGACAAAGCCGTTGATTGAATTTCGTGAACGGGAGCTCCTTTCCGATAAAACCCCAGTCAGCCATAAAGACCAACAGGATGAAGGAAACCATTTTCCAGTAGCCACTCGACGGTAAGCTTTCTTACAGACCAGTGGCGAGCATGACCGGATTTTTACACGGATCATGGTGTCGGCAAAATTGCGACGTGCCGTCCAAAGTTGTAGCCCGCGACGCGGAAGGAGACGCCAGGAATACTCTCGGGATGACGAAAGTCGCAGAATAAAGTATGTATACCGCCGAACTACCAATAGTGTGGCTTCTAAGCCATAGACTTTAGAAAAGCGCACGATACAAACGTCGAAGGCACCACAGGGGCTGTTGATCTGCCCCAACACCTTTATAATTCCTCTTCCATGGCCCGCTAAAATCCACTTAAGCGGAAGACACCGTCCAGCGCGGAAGTGACGGTTGTGGTGTAGAAAATCTTCCGTGTAAAACATCCGGTCATGTTCGCCACCGTCTGTAAAAATTCTTCGCCACTCGACAACAAAATGAAACACAAGACCTTCCTGCTCGTCCTTGTCGCTGTCACTGTGCCATTGCACCCCATGGCGAGCTGTGACCCGACCCTGCGAACTCAGTGACCAGCGCTAACTGCGATATTGCGACTCGAAGTGCCTCAAGCAGTGAGAGAGACGAAGAGTGGATCGATGAAACGTTGAATCCTTGCTTGAAATCACTGTCCCCTCTCTTCTGGA
This sequence comes from Phytophthora macrochlamydospora, assembly GCA_011947325.1. Classification (NCBI taxonomy): domain Eukaryota; phylum Oomycota; class Peronosporomycetes; order Peronosporales; family Peronosporaceae; genus Phytophthora; species Phytophthora macrochlamydospora. The sequence continues at coordinate 691,316 of JAAVTH010000384.1, read as the reverse complement.
GGTCCATTGCTATATCCGCTGCAAAATTGAAAGGAAGTTGCTTGCACGATTCTAGTCAATCGATGAGGCTGAGATGCCAACCAGGCCGCGCAGCAAGAAAACTCCAACCATCACATTCTGCATTTTCCCGCAAGAACAGTCAAACGTCGTCAAGCTTTTCGACGAGTGCTGCAAAGACAGCTACGGTATCGACGGACCATCCCCTTCTCCGAGGAAGACTCAGTCAAGTGCTGCCGCCAACGTTGTCCTTGACCGTTGCATAATATAAGCTGCCCCCATTGACGAGGAGATACATGAAAGCTTGCTGACGATCTCATCTCTCGTAGCCTTCCTCTTCGAGGCGAAGCCGAAAGAAACCACAACATCAACGTGCTTACACGACTTTTTCATGTTGCCAAACAACTCAACCGCTTGGAAACGTTGTCGACCCGACAAGGCGATCCATGCTTACGCGGCTTGGCACAATGATGTCGTTGTAACCTGCTCGCAATCCAATATGCAACGCAGCGGGATTCATCACGAGATGTGGTCGCGACAGGCCGTCACTCTGCCGTTTACCGCATAATCATTGATGCTTCTGCAGTGCTCGCACCTGAACAACCCTCCGCCTCGATCATTCTTCATTCTCCAACACCAGAACTACCCCACCAGCACAATCTTCACCCCGAGAAATGAACGCCAGAATTTGTTTCGTCGTCGTCATCGCTGCTATTATGGCTGGCTGCGCCGATGCGGGGCCGCTCTGCACTGACGTGAGCTGCGGAAACCCGACTTCGGATTCTAACGTGTGGATCAGCAACTGCTGCGCCGCCATCGGAGGTTCGTTCGGCGTCTGCTGCTCCACTAGTTGCGGCGGTGCCGGACCGTGCAAATACAAGTAATGACAGCAACTTGCAGCACAAGTCCTTCAAGGATCACCACAAGGCGTGATCGATCAAGACGATTCGCTGCATCGAGAGTCGCAACCTTCCGGAGCTTAAAGAAGTACTGTTAATGCAGTGTCACTGAAGTTTCGTTCTCATACACCCAAACTCCCATGTACCTCTTGGTCTTCCGGAGTCGCTCCTGATCCATAATGGTCAGTCGGCTGAATGAAATCCGAACTAAAACTGCGGAGAAAACACAGGCGTCACCCCACGAAAGCGCTCCACTAGAATAATATGGATGGGCGTGTCTCGTCTAGACATTGCTACCGAAGTAATTATTACCTTCAGCTCCGCGGTTCACTTGACTATCATCAAGTCGATCTGGAAGTGCAACTCAGTTAGCAATCTCCTGATGTCCAATTCGCTGTTCTGCTCTTGCTCCTTGATCCTCGCTAATATGACATCTTTCGTCTTGGTTTCGTAGTCGATAATGAGTCAAATAGTGTCCGCTGAAAGTGTGTTCACAATCCAAGACATCTCCACTCTCCATCGTCCAGCTACCGTCAGTAATAAATTCGCCATCGATCCAAATGACACGAATTGCTGTGAGAATTGCCGCTACCCAGACAGTACAGCACAGCAGAAGCCAAGTTATTTTTCTAACACACCTTTTAAATAACAGAACAAGACGGACTCTCACCTGCTCGTTGTACGCTGCTTGAAGCAGCAGTTTGCATATGGTCTGTTTGTTGCAAGCTGGCGTCTCCTATCTGCGTCTTGCTGCTTTGGCACCAGTTACAGCATCAGTCGTGCTGCAGTGCCATAAAAATCTAGTTAGTAGTTTGCACAACAAGTTTTACAATAGCGACATTATTCTACCGCGTACCACTTAATTTCTTGGCACATTGGCATTGCTGTTGATGGCGATGGCTCTTACCCGACGGAGCGATCGAGGGCAGAGCCGTGGCGCAGGCCGGACATCAGCTGGAAGGTGTCCAAGGCGGTGGTGTCCGCTGGAGACGCCTCCACGCGCAGCCGGCTACCGTCTCTTAAAGACCGCGTCACGTCTTAGTAAAAACATTTTTAAAACAAATTCCATTCCGAAAAGAACGCCCGCGTTGGAGGAATGGGCCCGTGGCCGGCTCTGACTCGAGCGTCGCCCGCGGGCACCAAGTCGTGCTTCCCGTGGCTCGTGCTGTTCTGGTGGGTGCAGGCGCTGCTGTGGCTGCGACGGTGGCTGCGGGCTGTCGTACGCCGGCCGCTCATGCGACTAGGCATCGGAGCTCCCGACGAGACACTCAATTCTGGACAGAGCGAGGATGGCGACGTCGGCGAGTCAGTCAACTTCAACGTCTCCAGCCAATCCGAGGCGGCGATTACACTGCCGAACGGACTGGTCAACAATGGCAATCTGTGCTTTGTCAACGCCGTGCTGCAGTGTCTGGCAGCGGTGCCGAGGTTCCTGGACAGTATCGATAGAGCGCTGTACACTCGGACGCAGCTCCACGTGGTGACGCAGCCTGATGACGCTCAAGTGCAGAAGTTGCTGGTAGCTGAGACGCTCGTGAGTTTATTGCGAGGGATTTCGCCCATAGAGGAGACAGAGGAGACGGAGGAGCTGCCGGAGAGCTCCGTACGCAGGAGAGGAGAGAGGGAGAAGCACGCGACCACCAGGAGAGTGGACAACGCCCAGAGGATGCGGAGGTTCAGGTCGGCGGCCAGTCGTTGCACGTACTTGGTGTCCAGTGCTGCCAGTCGACAAGAGCAGCAGGATGCCGAAGAGTTTCTGTCATTTCTGTTAGAGATGCTGCACGATTTGTTGCATGCCCCAGCCCCGCGCGGTCGCGGGAAGGAAGAAGAGCAGCAGCAATTCTTGCAGGCAGAGCAGTGGTTTCTGAAAGAGCTGAAGAGCTACGACCCGAACGACCCACGATCGTACACAAGCTGTCAGTACGTGGAATGTGGTGGTCTTGCTTCGTTAGGATTTGGATGATGTGTTAACGATTTTCCTGTTGTGTCTGTCAAGAAAATCTAGGAGAGCTTCGCTGGAATTACTTTCTTCGGCAAAACACGTCGGTCATCACCGATCTGTTTGGAGGGCAGACTGTACGAGGATCGCAGTGCTGCAGCTGCGCTAACCTTACGTGTCATCACGAAGAGCAACGGTGCGTGGAGTGGCTACGTTAAGTACACATGTTACAAACTGACCAGCTTACATATTGGCCCACCAGAATTATTTCACTCGCAGTGGACCCCACGAAGGAGACCATACGCTGGCGGAATGTCTCGAGAGTTTTCGCCATCCAGAGCAACTGACTGGCGAAAATCGCGTGTATTGCGACAGCTACTGCCGTGCTAAGACGACCAGGCTCACTCAAGTCTTGCTCCAACGAATCCCGCCAGTGTTGGTGCTTCGCCTCCAACGGTTTCAGCACACGTCCATCGCATCGGCAGCAGTCAAATTGGATTCAGCAATCAGCTTCCCGTGTGGGGAAAGCGAGTTGCTTGATCTCACGCCCAACGCATTCTTTCGGGACGAGGAGAAGCGAATTTTGTTCCGCTTGTTCGCTATTTGCGCTCATATTGGATGCTCAATTGACTCTGGCCATTACGTAGCTTATGTGTGTCAAAGCGACTCGCAGCGGTGGCTCAAGATTGACGACGACGTGGTTTCTGTCGTCGACGACGCAACGCTGCGGAAGGAGACGTTGAAGACAGCGTATTTGCTCTTCTATTCCCAAGTGCAGAAGTGATTGCCGCTTACCGGTAGGGATTTGTCGATGATAAACGTGATTAGAGGAAAAGTGCAAGTTGCGACTCAATTTTGAAGGTTCCTCCACACTAGGTTGCCCGTCCCAGACAGAAAAATTCTTAGAGATACTGACACTACCATATCGGGTACAGGACAGCGTTCCCAGAGGGATCAAGACGACAACGACATGACCACCTACAATTTCATCGACAATTACAACTGCTGCCACTCCAACGGGTGCAGGTGTGTCTACGGCGATGGCTACGAGTACGGAGATCGGGGCCACGAAGACTTTGGTCGCAGCATCCGCTGTGAGAATTCGGGTCCCATTCTTACTTCTGCTCTTGGCTCGAGATACGAGCATATTGGCTACGCTATCGCAGATCCACAGCTATGTGACGAGTGGACTGGGCGAGCTGGGACCCATGAAGTAAATGGTAAACGTTTCTCATTTGCCGCCGCCCTGGAGTGATTAAAGGCGGTAGAACCGTTCAGCTGCAGGTGAACAATTCCCGCGTGTCGTTGGATACCGCGCCACTGGAAGTCTTTAAGTACCACGTAGCCGTCGAGTGCTCGTCGGACAAGTCGACGCAGGACTGACGCTTGCCGCCCGCGTTGGTGCGGGACGTCATTAACGCTGCGCTTCGGCAGTACGAAGCGGAGTTCGGCGGCATCCTCGTGGTTCACGACGGCATGCCGGCGCTGTACGCTCCTGCGATGTTTCCATGGGACGGCGATGCCAAGACGTTTATCCAATATGCAAACGTGTTGGAGCGTCCTTCGTCTGGCCAATGGAATTTACGTGGCAAGCGCTTTATCGAGGGCGCTGCACTCCGCAATTGGGGAGTTATCGTCAACGCTAGTGTTGCCGAGCGCGCTGTTCAGGTTTTTCTTAGTAGTGTTGTTGGCATGGCTTGTAAGCAGGGGATGAAACTGGAGGACACCCAACCGCCTATTAATCGCCAGGATCATCACGATAGTATTGGGGTGGAGGAACTAATGAAGATGTGTTGTCATGAGCTGGAGAGGCGAAGTCTAGGCCCACCACAGCTGCTCATGGTGATCAAATATGACAAAGATGCCGCCTCGTATGGAACTATTAAGCGCATGTCGGATACTGTGCTTGGCATTCCTAGTCAGTGCATGGTAGCGGCGAACGTTTATAACCCAAAGCCGTAGTACTTCGCGGGTGTTTGCCTGAAGCTGAACATGAAGTTGGGCGGCAAGAACTCGGTGTTGTGAGATCCGCTGCCGATTGTTAGCACTGCACCAACGATTATCATCGGCGCCGACGTGGAGCACCCGCGCTCAGGTATATGCTCTGAACCGTCGATTGCTGCGGTTGTTGCCTCCATGGATCGTTACTCGGCGACGTATGTTGCTCACGTAGCAGCGCAAAAACTTCCAATGATATCCAGCGCCTGCCGCATATGCTTTCGACCTCTTCTTGGCGTTCTACAAACACACGAACCGCAAGCCTGTTATTTACTATCGCAACGGATTGAGTGAGGACGAGTTCTACGACGTTTTGCAAGTGGAGATGCGTGCACTAAAGTAGACTTTCAAGATGATCTCGGGGGCTACAATCCTCCCATCATGTATATCGCTGTGAACAAGAACCACCACCACATACGAGCTTTCCCAGCGAACCAACGAGATGGAGACTGCAACGGTAACGTGACCCCGGTACGGTAATTGATATGGACATTGTGGACTCTCATCGCTATGATTTTTCCTGTACGGACACAGCGCCACGCACGGCACCAGCGTGCCTTGCCTCTACATCGTTCTGCCTGACCAGAATTTGTTGTCAGCAGAGGTCCTTCAGAGACTGACGTATCACTTGGGATACACAGTCTCGGATTGCTCGACGTCGGTGTCGTTTGCCACGCCGACATACTATGCGCATCGAGCCGCGACTCTTTTCCTGACTGAAGATTCGTCTGGCTTATTGGACGCAATTTTCGAGCTTACTGACGTGCACGAGAACTCAAGCACAGCATGTTTTTCGTTTAATGTTGACGTCGCGCTTGAACAACGGGGCTCACAGGAGAAACGTCAACGATGGACCAGAACAAACGAGCACCCAATGATGAAACACAATTCATTCATCCGCTGTAAGCTTTCTCACGGGGTTTCGAGAATATCTGCTGAAGAAATCAGTATTAAATGCATAGCTTTCCTCACAGCACACCTCAAACGCACCACCGATACTACCACAACGACATTTTCTTAAGCTCCGGAAGGTGTGTGTGTGGGGGGCAGCAGTCCTTTAGCATCGTCCGTTAGGACCGCAGTTTGTGATGCAGCACTTCTCGAACGAAAGTCCAGGGGCATCAGGTCTCCTGCAGCAACGGCTCACTCTCATGTTCCTTGATTCGAGTCTGGGTCCGCAGATGTTCTCGGGACAGGAAGCTATCGGTACAGCTTCACCAGTGGCAGCAACGAGGACGACGAAGAAAACCTGGAGATTCTTGATGTTCATGCTTGGATGCTTCGTGTAAACTTGGCCCTTGGTGGAGTGCGCTTGGGTTTGCAAATAGCAGAGTGTCGACAGCGGCCAGCCCTGCAACCCGATTGAAGACGAAATGATGATGCGACATTGGATACTTCATCGATTGCGAGGTCTGCTGTCGGATGTGAAGGTGCAGCCTCATCAATCTGCTACTACACTGCACATGGAAATATCGTCCGATTGGCAGTTGCAGTGTTGTTGGTGTCTACTGGGTGGCTGGCTGGAATATGGCCTTCGTGTCCTGGAGTCGATCGAAAACTCCTTTATCGTTGGTCGCAGTCTGTGCAAGTGCAAAATTTATAGTGTCATTGCTGAACCCAACTTATTGCGCAGCACTTGCTGAATGCCCGCCGCAATGATGCAGCAATCGATTTTTTTCAATGGTCCATCGCTGTGCAGGCCTGCCTCGCATTAACGTAGCACGGGGCACCAAAGCTGATCAAACAGGTCTTAAAACTCGATTTGGTATGAGGTTGTTAGTCTTGGTGGAGTGGCGGGGAAAGCACAGTGCCAGCACCAATAGTCAAATTGACGGAGATGAGGAAGAAAATATTCCAGGCTTTATTGATGTGGCGATTGCAGACAAATACCGGCGATTGAGAGTAAGAAAGACAATCCGCCTTCCTCCCATTTAAGTGTACAGTGCTTGACGGGCACTACTTCGAACAAGAACAGCTCCTAGCGACACTGGCTGTTGGGGCCGCAATTCTGGATGCAGCACTGCTCGAAGGGGGTCCCAGAGGTGCGACAGCATTTACTGACCCGGAGGTTCTTTTCGTCATAGTACCGTCCGCAGGCGCTCTCGGGGCACGTCATCACAGCTTCATCCGTTGCAACAATGGCGGCGACCGTGGCAGCGAGGACGACAATGAAAACTTGGACCTCTTGAGATTCATTCTTGATGAAGACTTGGCCTGTGATGGAGTGCTGTTGAAAAAGCTGAATGACCAAGGCGGTGGGGAGAGGAGGGGGTCTCAGGTCAAAAGTGATTATGGGGCATAACATCCCGAGAACTGGGAATTCATTCATTCGCTGTTGAGCTCTGTGACTCACACGCCTTGTGGTGATCCTTGAAGGACTTGTGCTGCAAGTTGCTGTCATTACTTGTATTTGCACGGTCCGGCACCGCCGCAACTAGTGGAGCAGCAGACGCCGAACGAACCTCCGATGGCGGCGCAGCAGTTGCTGATCCACACGTTAGAATCCGAAGTCGGGTTTCCGCAGCTCACGTCAGTGCAGAGCGGTCCCGCATCGGCGAGGGCGACAGCAGCGACGACGGTGATGATAAAACTTTGGCGTTCATTTCTCGGGGGTGAAGATTGTGCTGGTGGGGTGGTTCTGGTGTAGAGAATGAAGAATGGTCGAGGCGGGGTTGTTTAGGTGCCCTGGTGTTCGAGCACTATTATACAGAATCATTCGTGCTTATATGGTACTAGTAAACGACAAAGCAATCCCGCTGTGTTTGATTGCCAGCGGTTGACGATACCTGTATTATCGTCAACATCCAAGCCGCGTAAGTATGGATCGCATATGTCGATGGGTCGACAGTTTTCCAGCTGTTGAGCTGTGTGGCAAAAGAGAATGGATGGTCCGTCGATGCCGGAACTGTCTTTGCAGCACTCGTCGAAAGGCAGTCCGACGCTGCTATAATAAAGCAGTCGCTGATTCATATAATGTTTGGTTAAGCATATTGCTTCTGCCTTCTGATGATATCACGGTTCACGAGAGCGGTGGAAATCCACAGAGGAGGATTTTGATTGTCGTGGTCAGAATGACAAATTATACTATGTACACTGGGATCGGAAGCATGTCACGCCGAGACTTTATTTCATTCCCTTTGCAAGCGAGTCTATGCGAGATCCACGTTGGATCGGTAGAGTGCTGTAGCAGCAGGAAGTGACCAACGTGTTTCGTTCCGAGTAAGCCGGGCTGCAGCTCGCTTTCTGACGAAGATTTGTTTTTGCGGTGACAGTGAAAACAAACACCAGAAGAAAGTCTCGACAATGAGGGTAGACTTTTAATCAGACCACCGAGGGTCTGGTCTCGGATCGAGTCCCGCTGTCTTTCATCCGGAAAACGAAGACCAGCCCACGAGTTTGTTTGCTCTGAGCACTTCAATGGAGTTTGTGGCACGTCCTCAATACAAAATTTGCATCCCGATGATGTCCTTTGAAGAATATGCTGGATAGAGAACCAAACGCGTTTAGGATACATATGAGCCAAAATATGTAGTTGGAGCGGTTTTGGAGATCACCATGCCCTGGATTTGAATCCGATGCGGCAATTCCGTCGTCCCATGCAAGGTGTGGTGCATTTTGCTTCAGGTGCTGCACTTGCACGGCCGAAATCGCGGTGTTCTGCTTACTTTGTTGCCGATGTGACCCGATCCGAGACCAGACCCCTCGGTGACCCGATAAAAAAATCTTCCACAATGAGCGACTCCGAACAAAACAGCGCAACAATGATCTCGAGCAAGAAACTCTGTTTTCATTCTTCCACGTGCTAGCTCTCGATGGCTTGGGGTTCTTCATTCTCGCAGTAAATTGCTAGTTAGTACACCGAGTCTGAATGTTCACTGAAAGCGGGTGGCTTGGTTAGTTCGCTGTGTATTTCAAATTGAAATTTGACGCATTTCAGTCCACGGCTGAATACTATCTTCGACCTGCACTGACATCCTGCCGTGATCGGCAATGCTTGAACATTTTTGGTGGAGTTGCGCTTGGAATGGTGCAGGCTTCTTTGGGTACGAGGAAAAAGCAAACACAAACTGGAAGTGGTTGAAAACGGATTGCTCTGCCAGCCTGAAACACCCTGGTGGGGTTGTATTTAAGTCAAATCGCTTACAAGCGGATAATACCTGCAATTCCGCCCGGGTTTGTCGAAAGCAGTGGAAATACTCAAACAAATGCCAGCTTGGAGGATCCTGATAGTCATCGTTGGAAGGGAAGGACGGATTGTACTACAAACCGTCAATTAATACGAGCACGGGTCTCCACGGTCACAACTATCTCGGCAACATTTGCTGAACGCTTTGAACCCCCGGGCCCTTCCGCCGCGACAGCACAGCAAGAGCTGACCGCCGAATTCGTTTTCGTATTTGCCGGACCGCAGCTCTCCTCGGGACAGGCCGTTCTCGCAGTAGCGCAGGCAGTGACAACAACGCCGACGAGGATGACCAGGCAAGTGTTGAGGTTCATATTACTTGGCGGTGCTTGGGAGCTAGGGAGCGTGGCTTGGCTTGAGCAAAACGCAGTGTGACGGGATGGCGGGCTATCCCACCGTGCTACACAATCACACGGTGATCATGTGGCAAATGGTTGAGACGGGCGGCTGAGGACTGGTTGGTGTTTGCAGTTGCGCAGATCAAATCTGTTTTCAGCATGCAACATAAAGATGAAATTCATTCACTTGCCAGCTTCGACGTCATGGAGCTTCCCTGCACTACAGCACCTCGACTAAAACGCGCATTCTCCGCGACCGCTACAACTTTTCGTGCAGCACGCGCCGAACGAACTTACCGCCGACTCGGGCATTGATTTCACAGCAATTGCTGATCGTCAAGCTCCTTTCCGAGGCAGGATCATCGCAGTTCGGACAGGTCGCTCGCGCGTTTGCACCGGTCGCAACAGCGGCGCCGATGAAGAAAACCAGAAACGCCTTGAGGTTCATCTTCTTGTCAATTGTCCTGGTGAAACTTGGGGAGTTGGCGGTGTGTTTGTTGTTGGGGCTGCAAAAGACAGAGTGGGGGCGTCCGAGTTTCCTGGTCAGGTGACTGCGGAATCATAACGTGATTACATGGCAGAAGGTGAGACGGATCGCAGTGGTGACACATCTTGCGATTTTTGCGGTCTGCATGGTTTTCATCCGTTCAAATCGAAAGTCGTTGAATTTACGACAGCAAAAATGTTTGGGATTGAAAACAGTACCGACTTTCTCGGTCTGGGTTGGCAGTTGCTCAAACGCTGCTTCCGAGGAAATGTAGTCGCGTCGTTGCTGCAGCGCAAGTAAAAGCAGCGGCAACGACGAGAGTGACAAGGAGTCTTTTGGGTCTTGGTGGCGTGCTGTGGTGAGCGTCGCGGAGAGCAGAATGGCATCTCGAAATTGAGACATATCGTTCGTTCGACTCGGGGCACGTCTGAACCGCCGCAGCGCAGGCTGCAACAGCGACCCCCGCGAGGACAACGAGGCAAATCTTACGGTTCGTGTTATTTGTTAAGGTTTGGGAGCTGGTGGAGTGTGGCTTGACAATTGCAGAAAGATAAAATGACAAGATAAGATGGAAGATATCGTGGCACGAGGGCTACAGGATCACACAACGATCATGTGGACGGAGACAAAATTTGTTGTCAACTGCGGCCGTGCTTCTGGACCAACACTTCTACCAGTCTCGTAGCTGCGTACACACGACAAGAAACGACGGCACCGACTAGGGCGATCAGACTAGTCTTCATCTCGATTTTTTGTGTGAACCGTACTTGTAACGTATGGAAATGCTTATGACAGTTGTGCCACTCGAGATCAATCTCAGTAGTGGCAGCGGCGGTGGCGACGAGAAGGCCGAAACCGGTCTTAAAGTTGATGGTCGACTTGAAAAGTTTTATGGGGTATTGCTAGTGCTCCGAAAAGCAGTGTGGCGAGGTCCCAGACTGCAGAATGGACTTTGTAATTATTGATTGGAATTAAGGAACCCAATTATCTCTCTGGTACTTCTCCCTCCACCGGCAGTAGACCTTCAGCAGTCGTTGATTAGCGCGAACACTCGCCACCGTAATGACAAGCGTCATTGCAACAGTCGCTGAACGACATGCCACTTCCGGGAATGACGCAGCAAGAGCTGATCGCCGACAGTTTTCTGCGGTAACAGGACCGCATTTGGGGCACAGCTGTGCTGCAGCAGTGCAGGCAGCAGCGGCACTGACGAGGACGAACAGGACCGTCTTGAGGTGCATTTCCTTGCTGTGAACCTTTGGTGGATTGGTGGTAGCAAAATGCAGAATGGCAAGAGCTAGAGGACGTCGAAGTTTTCATACTACATAATCACAACAGGTTGACGCGGCAAATGGTGGAGACGGGCGGCCATGAAGCCCGTAGCTTTGTCATCCCAGTTTGAGCAAATCCATCGAAGGAGAAGAATGTTGACTGCTTGTTGTCGAAGCCGTGTATGTGTGCTTTCACTTCTATCTGGGAAGAATACCAGTCGAGCATTTTTTTCTTCTTGTTGCTGGCCTCGGAATTGTCGTGTGCTGTGCTTGGCGTAATGCAAACGCAGAATAAGATGCCGAGGCTTCCATATGTAGAGGAAGGAACCATACATGGCTGAGGTGAAGCACAGCGGTGGAGATTTCTCCATCGTTGACAATTTGGTTGTATGCAACTGGTAAAGAGGATAGCGTCGGTGGGAAACGATTACTCGTCACAGTAACCTGCTTTCCAGCATTAACCACGACCCAAGTACGCTTGGTTTGTCGAATTCGAGGCGCATGGAGAGTGGCTGGCTTGACGTGAACTACGCTGACTGGCTTTACTTTTGCCAGCTACGGCTTCTTGTCCGAGACGAGTGTTCGAGGCAAAATTGTCTCTAACACTTGAATGTACGCATCTGATAACATGGAAGCAACAACATCAACTTCGTAAGTACCTCACGATTGGTGTCGACGAAACTCGATATGTTATTCCATTCCCCTGGGAGTACTCAACTGAGCTTTCGGGCTTAATTGCTGGCGCGGAGGGCAGCAATCCCTTAGCAAGTCGACAATAAGTCCTTGCCGCAAGCATTTTGCAGCACTGCACGAATTTCCATTCGGGAACCTCACCAGTAAAAACCCCGGTGTTGCAGCATTCGCTAATACGCGCTTTGTCTTCGTTGGAAATATCGCTCCCACAGACTGAAATGGGGCACGATCGCGCAGCTTCGTTAGTTGCAGCAACTGCGGCGGCGACGAAAAGGACGAGGCACGTCTTGAAGTTCATTGTCTTGGTGGATGAAGCTTGGATCTTGAGGGAGTGTTGCAAGTGTGCAAAAAGCAGAATGGCAAAAGTGGCAGGTATCCAGGGTTTCTTCGCTTGCGGGCTGCATAATCACGAATGGTTATGGGGCAGCGGTTAACTTGAGATGGAACGCAATTGCGGACACCTCTCCCACTTGGAGTCCAAGATCCATGTTGGGATGTGTGCCGTGCTATTGAAGTGGCCGAGAATCGTTAGGGAAGTACGCTCAGCGCATGACGGGGCTCGTAGGTTTTACCTGGTACTATGTCTTGGACGGATCGGCTCCTGTAGAACGTGATTGTATTCAATAGTTTTGTGTCGACTGTGGAGCGAAGTTGTGACGATTTCGGCAAACTCAAATGGCACTAAACCGTCAGCATCAAGAAACTCGAAAGGCAAGTATCTCCTGGTTGTTCTGGCCCATTTTCGCTGGAATACAACGAGCACACGAAATCACGACCACGACAACCTGGCACGCTACAGAATCGCGCACGGACGATGTGGCAAATGGATCTGTGAGCTCTTTCGTTGTAATCACAACTGCCACTTCCAGTGTTGACGCACTCCCGCTCAATCCGATCTACGGTGGTCAAAGTTTTCATACTCTTTACACAGCGTCGTTGAGTTCATCAACTTCGCGCGGCATCATAAGCATAATTAGCGGCATCGAAGGCAGCGACGAGAACAACATACAAAGTTTTGTGGTTCATTTTATTTGAGAATTACTTTGGAATTTGCAGATGGAGTGTTGTGGGCGTCACAAACAAGAAAAGCAGAATGGGAGTGTATGCGGGAAGGCCAAATGTAAGGGGTTCCAGGTAACTTTCTGTCGAGAGCAGAATAAGAAATTGTTAGTAGTGTTAAAGCCGCCCAAACCCACGTTAGGTAGAGCTTGTCCAGCGAATGAAGGAGACTGCGACAACCGATTCGGCCTTGCATTTTGGAAGGGGCTAATCCGATCGGCTCCTACTTCGACTTGTGTGGAGTAACTGCTGACGCTGGTCCAAGTGGCAGCTGCTCCATGGCTTCGGCAACACAAACAACACTCAATAATCGGAATCAAGGAACTTGAAATTCGTTTATCCAGTGCTCAACTCAAGGGCCCGGTGCTCCGGTCGCTGGTAGTAGCCGTCAATTGCTACTGCTAACACAATCCGTGGCCATTACAGCTTGCTGTGCAGCACGCGCTAAACGACTGGACTCCGAGTTTCGCCGTCGTAGCGCAGCACGCACTGATCATAGCTGTTTCATCCGAGGGAGTCTCGCCACAGGTAGACACAGGGCAGGTCTGCGCCGCAGTCGAACCCGCAGCAACAGCGATCCCCACGAGGACGACCAGACAAGTCTTGAGATTCATTTTTCTTGGAGAGGCTTGGTGGTGGCTTGAGGGTTGCAAAATGCAAAGTAGCAAGAGGAAGTGGCGTCCCTGTCGTTAGTGCTACACAATGGTATGACACCATTTCGTGCAATCACATCTGCCCCTTCCAATGCTGACTCGCACCGCTCCTCAATCTGGTCTAAAGCGGTGCACTTATCAACTTTACGCGACAGCAAAGATCTGCATTGCCACAGCGCGCAGCGACGTGAACAACACGATAGGTTCTGTGGTTTATTTTTCGGAGCATTACTTTGGAGTTTGCTGGTGGAGTGTTGTGGTCGTCGAAAAAAACAAAAGTAGAGTGGCAACGTAGTCGGGAAGGTGGCGAGTTTCCAAGCTGAGAAAAATCGGCTGCTATGAGTTTGTTAGCAAGTACAGCGTTTGTTTATGGTGGTGGACTCGAAGATGGCGAACACATTTTCGAATACCGGCTCGCGCTGTGTTCAAGAAACGTGTACTGTAGTGTATTCGGGAGTACCAACACTTTGGGTGGCGTACAGGATGCGCGACATATCGATTGAACTCCGGCGGCTTCGTCGAGAGAGAAGTTTTGTTGCTAGTATGAGCGAGCTTTATGCTGAAGCACTTTGGACAGTGATCAACTCCTACGGTAGGGCTTCTGGTTGTGCGCAATTACTAGCTTTGGCCCAAGTAACAGCAATTGCACCAGTGCAACAACGCCAAGTCCAGAGCGATTTCAACAACACGAAAATACTCAACAATCGGAGTCAAGGAACTCGAAATTCATGTATCCACAGCTCGACTTGAGGGTTTGGCATTCCTATCGTAGCCGCTACTGGGAGCATAATCCATCACGGCCAGTACGGCTTTCTGCGCAACACTCGCTGAACGACTGCACTCCAATTTCCGCCAAACGAAGTCGTCGGCTGTAACGAGTATGAGAGCTTTGACCACCGTAGCCGACAATTTGTGAAGTGGCAGCTGTGATTACACGAAACAATGCCACACAATCGATGTGTGATCATGTAGCACTTACAAGAAAGCTCGGCACCTTGTTTTTAGCAACTGTTCCACGCCTTCATTTCGCCATAGCTGTCTTATTCTGATGTATGGTCCGTTGTTGCTGCAACTGACTTGGCAGCAATCTAACCCAGAACGCAGCAGTCGGTGATCCTTCGGTTTGATGCACCGGGAGTGGCTAACACAAACTGTGATTTGTCGAACCGAGAAAGTATTGGCGTTTTTTCCTTTACGGATATGACGCGTAAGCGTTCCAAGTCACATGAGGTTGCTAACAATGCTGACAACAGAGCGCAAGAATCGGGATCAAAGAACTCAAATTCATTCATCCGCTTGCCAGATTTCACGTATTGAAGTTTTGACTTTCTCTTGATGACTGCAACACTCAAAACGAGCAATGTCGACGACCGCTACAACCTTGTGCGAAGCACGTGGCGAACCAACCCCTTGCCCATTCATTACATTCGCAGCAATTGCTGACCGTCAAGCTTCTTTTCGAGGTAGGATCGAAGAAAGATAAACGAGAAGAAAAGGTGAACGATATCCGGGCATGGTGATAATAGAATCACACAAAGATTGTGTGGGCATGATTGCTTCTTGCAACCCTACTTTTGGACTGGTTTAGCAACAAGTTAAAGGAGAAGAATGCACCATGTTGTTCAAGGATCTAGCGCAACCTTGGTTGGCAATAAGGGCGGCAACGAGAAGGTATTGAAATTGATGGTCGGCTTGGAACGCTTTCTGAGGAATTGTTGACCAGCTGGAGAATGCGAGGTTGTGGTAGCGTTTTCAGTATATCTCAAGAGCTTCGCATCAAACTAGAAGAGTTTGTTTGTCAACGTCGGCCTTTGCAAAAATAATCGTTAGAGTGCGGCCGATGTCCATGTGAATCAACATCAACAGGACGTTTGTAACGGGCAGAACTCTGGACGGATCTCTTGAAGCATTGAAGACAATCCCCAACGTTAACAGTGAACGCCATTCCTTTTCGTTATTGGAAGCCAGGAACTCTTCTGCATTTCGTTCTCTTGCAGCGGCAGTTTGGCCAGCCTAGATTCTTATCTTCAGCATGGGCCAATACAGCTGACTTGGCAGCAACCGATGAACGAACCTGTTTTGTGGCAGCAAGCACTGATGTCTCTGTTCCGTTGACTGGAAGGAGGCCCGCACCAATCCGAGGGCAGAGCATCCAGTCCTGGAACTGTTGCTCCGCATCGCCGGTAGTGGCAATGGCGGCGACAACGATGAATATTGTTGAAGTTATGATCGGGACCTGTAATGGTTTGGCGCAGAGGATCTTTGGGGCACTCAAGTAGGGACATTAAAAGGAGGCACGTAGCTGGAATGGAGTGAAGAAGTCGTGTGTATTGGAGCAGAACCGGTAGAATTGAGAAGATTCGGGCCGAATTCAGAACTAAGGACTCGGAGGAGCCCAGCAGGAGTGAAAAACTACACGTGGAGCTCTCCTGTCCAATGTCTATAATAATTCTAATGAATGAGGATTGGTGCACTAGCGCGTGGTCGATTCGAAACCTCAACATGCATCATCTTAAAGGTGATGATGCGGCTGTGTTGACAGCGTGTTCTTGATCTTCGAGATGTATTTACTTCCCCATCAACAACCGCTGCCACATAATCCTGGACGTGGAACCTAATCAGAACCTTTGCCATTCTGCCTTTTGCACCCTCGGAGTCCAGTACAGAATTTGCCAAGCTCCACCTGTCAACAAGATGAACCTCAAGACTAGCCTGCTTGTCCTCGTCGGTGCCGCGATCGCTGCCAGCACTGCTGCTCAGAGCTGCTCCGAGTCGACGTGCGGCCCAAGTTACTCGTCAAAGAATCTCGTGATCAGCTACTGCTGCGCCCACCAACCTGCTCTGGATCCTCCATTGATGCCGTTCGATAAGTGCTGCAAAGAGAGTTGTAGCAGCCGTAATGGTCTGTGCGGGTTCTAATCGAGCACGCTACGCTACTCCACTGGTGCAGACACAAAAGAGGGAAATATTGGAGTTCAAACGTTGTTGTCTTAGTCTCTTTGTTTGTGCTCCTCCAGAAAAATTGAGCTTATTCGCTGCTGCGCAGATAGTTGCCATCATCACGATTTAACCCTACCGAGAACTGCCACATACTGCAGATGAGGTAGCACGTAGCCTAGATCTACTGCGACCATTATTGAGTAGCGACCGCTACATTCTCTTAGAGGCACGGGCCACGGGGGCCGCAGCTATCTCGGCAGCACTTGTCGAACGGCAGTCGCAGAGTGGTGCAGCAATCGCTCACTCTCTGTCTGGCATGCTCGGAAAGTGCTGGGCAGGTGGCCGTAGGGCAGGTCGCAGCGTCCCCAGCGGCAGCAACGGCAGCGGCGACGAGGACGACGAGGCAGGTCTTGAGGTTCATCTTGCTTGGTGGAGTTTGTCGTGTTCTTGGTGCTGCAAAAGCCGAATGACCATGTCCATCGACCAAGTCTTGACGCAAAGGTGATGATGGGTACTTCCAGCATCGTAACATGACACATCTCGAGATGAATTCAACACGGCGTTCAATCCTCGGCTGAATCAACATGCCAAGTCACGAAGAATCGAGTGCAGCGTGTACATGGTCTCTGCCGCTCTGGGTCGCCGACTCGGGTCGACAGCAACACACGACCCCGCTAACTCCACTACCCTCGCCGTCGCTTCATCTCCTGGTCGAACCGAAAACTTGACTCGGAGCATTCCGTTCGCAACCAGCTGAGCAAGGTGCGTTTGGGACAACCCAGACTCGGCATACGGCAGCAAATGGGTGTCCAACTCGGACAGCAGCACGCCGAAGGAGAACACGTCGGCCTTCTCGCTATATCGCTCGCCTAAAAGGATTTCTGGCGCCATCCACAGCAACGTGCCGACGTTCGCCGTCATGGTGCTCTCTGCTCGCTCCCGAGACACTCCGAAGTCAGTCAACTTGACGTTCGTCGAGTCGCTCGTTAGCAGTACATTGCGAGACTTGAGGTCGCGGTGGATTATGGGCGGCGACAAAGAGTGCAGGTAGGTCAGAGCCTGAGCCACGTCGTAGGCGATGCGGACTTTGTGGTCGTCGAATCCGGTCGAGTGGTTGGTCTCGTGAAAGCTCGAAAGCATCGTGCGCAAATCTCCACCGTCCATGAATTCGAACAAGACACACAGATCAAAAAGCGAATCCCAAGCCACGCCGATGAACTGAACGATCTGTGGGTGCTCGAGTGTCGCTAAAAGCTTCGCTTCGGCGAGGAATGCGTTGATGTGAGTGAGATCTCGTCGCTTGTCCGGTAAAGCATTTTTATTGCGGCCAACTGGCCGTTGAAAGTGCCGACGAAGACTTCTCCGTATCCTCCACGAGATAATACGTCGGATAGGATGACTTTTTCACGTGGGAGTCGAGAGCTGATAATGACAGGGTCGTCCCATAAATTCACAGCAGAACCGTCAGCGTTGACTACTGAAGCTCCAGACGCTGCTCGGATCGTTGACGGGGATTTTGCTGGTGGTGGGGTCTCCATTCTAGCGTCGATGTCTGCCTCGACCAACGAGACTTGAAGGTCTCGAGTTTTCGATCGCATTTGGCGTCTTTGTCGATACCATCGCCACAGAGTTATAGTAGTGATGACCAGCAAGAGGCCTCCCATGCTACCAACGACCGCTGCGGTTATAGGGAATTTACCGCGGGAATTAATCTGCTCTGCATTCGAGTAGACTTCGTATTTCTCCGAGCCAGAGGCGACGACACAAAAGCCTATGCCAATTTGCCGTGGATCGAGCTCGAACTGCTCCAAGTCGGCTTCGCACGATACACCATCGACACACTTGCTGCGGGTCACACTCGCAGAGCCGTCTTGCCGAAGGTTAACCCGCGCTTGATCGTGATCGAAGCCGTAGTGATACCAGCCGTCCGCCGCGTAGGCATACGTGTACTTGGCGTGTCAAAGCTGCACCGCTCGTCGCTCTCCGACGTGTTGTGGACGTCGAAAGCCAAGTACTCGACACCTCGAAAGCTTCGTCTAGGACCGACTTACGATCCGAATCTCCTATCCACGTGTTCAAACAGCCCACCCGAAAGTAGTACTCGTCGTCCCCAGTGATCGTTCGTGTGCAGTCTAGTCCGTCTTCACCGAAGCTTTCGACACAAGACGCATGGCCACCAATGAAGATACTCCCGGGAGCTCCGCTGCAGTCGTTGTCTCCGTACGTGTAGTAGACAATTCCCGACTCGTCATAGCTCCGCTGGGTTCCATTCGGCAAGCCAGACCCAGCAGCAACGAAGGAATAGCTGCTGTTGTCATACACAACGCAGTACGGGTCCGCTAAGAATTCTGGAGACAACAAGATGGACGCGTTGTACTTGCTGACAACTCGTGTGAAACGGGATTTGTTGACAATGTTGATCGTCAAGAGCGCGTAGCCGGCGGTGTCGATTTTCAGCGACGCGTTCTGCGCTGGATCGAAGACACCGTCGGCCAAAATGGCTTTCCGAGTCACGTTGGTCTCGTTGCTGGAGGAGTCTGCACAGATCGACACGTCCTTCACCGTGTCGAACGAAAGGAATTGCTCACCACCAAATGCCGTATCGAGTTGTTGGCTCCGATCGGTTGTGCAGTTAAACTTCCAAGTGAAGCCGTTCACGTCGAAATTGTCGGCGCCGTTGCACGTCTCGGCAGCGTCAGTGCACCGAGAACTTCCAGCACTTTCGAACACCACGCTGTGGATTGAGCCTCCGCACTCTGGGTCCACGTAAAACAGGCTCGCACGAAAAGTATCTGTCATGTCCGGGGCAGAACCGTAAATGATCCCGTTGCTTCCAATTTGTCGGCGGCACTAGAAATCTGCGGAAATGCGTCAAGTGATGCCTGGACTGCTGTAGTAAATGCTCATGCGAGTTGTTTCCATCGATCACCAACCTTGGGTGCATACGCGTTGACGATTATGAAGTGTAGACGAAATAGTCCCCACCACCAGCTCAGCCGTCGTTTGGGGGCCGTCTCTTCATGCTTCATTTATTTAAGCCATGGAAGAAGAGGGAGGTGGCAGTCGAGATGGGGCCAAGCGCCGAGGCGTCTCTCTCGGTCCACAGGCCAGTCAGATCCTGCAGCGTCTGTACGAGCCGAATCTCGGACCCGGATCACCGTCCCGACGTGTCCACTCGAATCCGCTATCTCCACCGTCCAAACAAGCTCAACCAGCACCCAACGACGTGCTCAAGCCCAAACTGCAGAGCCGTATCAAGAAGAATGCCAGCGTCGCCACTCTTCCCAACGGAACATCAAAAGTACGAGGTGCTGCAGCGTCAACAACCAATTTTGCACTGTCAATGTCGTCTAGTGTGGCCAATTTGCCTCCTGGGGTGATGCATCCAAGTCTGCACAAGGCCTCGGAGAGGATCCGCAACCTTCGAGAGAAACCTCACGCTGCCAGCACTGCGAGTGTCCGAACGGCGACGTTGGCCAGTCCACGAGAAGAGATCGAGCGGAATCAAGAAACCACAGACACCAATTCCTATGCATTGCTGTCGCCCAAATCCAAAACTACCCAACGTAAAGCGCTTACGACCGAGTCGTCGTTCACAGCGTCGCTCAATCTGGACCCTCGATACCTTCGCGAATTCAAGTCTGGCAATTTTCTGTACCTGCGCAAGAAGAAGAACTCGGACCTGGTCATGTACGCGCTGGAAGTGGTGGAGCATTTCGAAGTGGACCGAGCTGACTACTACACGATGAGCATGGAGGGCGTGACGCACTTTACCACCGAACACTCGGAGTTCTGGTCGCTGGACAAGTGGGAGACCGAGTACTCGCGATTCATGAAGATGCTGGCCATCCCTTTCTTCCAAAAGTACAAGACGTGGAAGAATTTTAATATGTGGAAGCAGGCGGTGCGAACATACAAGACGCGCAATGCCAAGAAGGCTTTGAACGAGCGACTGTTTCTGTTGGCGCCGAGTCTGCAGTCGACTCTGCTGGGGCTGCGAGAGCTTTGTCTCGACGTCACCAAATTGGAGTTGATCCACTTCACCCCTCGACAGACGTACTCGCTGCGGGATTTTGAATCGGAGCAGCAGAAGACCAGGGCGCAAGTGACGCAGCAACTCGCTGAGTTCTCGGCCAGATCGCTCAAAATGTGCGTGAAAGCGTGCGATAATGTGATTGACGGCTTTCTAGAGGCCAACAAGATCTCGGCGGACCATAAAATGACATTCATGGAGCGTGCTGCGCTACGGAAGCAGTGTCGAACGTTGACAAACTTCTTGCGACTTGCAGACTTCCTCACGATCGATGCTACAATCCAGCTGACCGTGCATTCTTTCCAGCAGCTCTACAACATTTTAGTAGCTGGGAAAGCTCACCTACCAGGGGCAGCAGCGACGACTTCAGCTCCAATTGTTTCTACGAAGCAGCCGACGCAAAGTGGAGACAAGAAAATTGCTGGTAAAGCAGGTCAAGCAGCAGCAGCCATCCCGCCTTTTGTGGCGATTTTTGCTGTGGCAGTCGAGATGGATGGAGCCACCTCAGCGTTGAACGCGGTTCCCAGTCACGACTCGTGGAACGGAGCTCTACAGCGAGCGCTGAAAGAAGCTTTACGGATGGTGGAGACTCCTGCTCGACATCTTGGTCATGAATCGCTGACACCATACACCACCGCCAGTGCTGAAGACGAAGGCAAAGACGTTTGGTCGGTGGAGCAGCTGAACGTGGCGCTGATCCTCAACGAAGATGCCAAGTTCAGCCTGTTGACGAATGACATTTTCGTCGCCCTAGACGAAGCGTTCGAGGCGGTGGAGGACTACATGGACGTCTTCGCCCCGTTCCACCAGATTTACTCTGAAAACGAAGGCCAAGTCACGACTCTAATGGAGACGTACGTCGACGCACCACTGGAATTCTTCTCCGAGTCTGTGGAGAAGTACAAATCCCAAGGCCAGTCGTTCACGGAGATTCCTGACGCCGCTACTGTCGGCATATTCCGTGTTGATTCCTCCGAGTTTAAAAGTCGACTGCTACCCAACCCGGAGAAGTGCATTCTTGGTATTCGAGCGCTGGTCCCCAAACTCATGAAGAAAACCAGTACGGCTCTACTGGAGACGCTTAACGACTTGTCCCCGGTCGCGTTTTCGACCCCGTCAACTCCTGACGCCTTTGTGAACAAGGTCGTTCACATGACCAAAGTTAGTGCGATGCTACCTGACCTGCGGAGTCGATATCGACGCGTGTATGAGATGGGAGTGCTCATGGACAACTACGACTGGCGTGTGCCTGACGATATCAAAGAGGATATTATCCTCATGAAAGAAGGCGTGCTGAGTCTGGAAGGAACCGTGACGCGGTTCGAAGGCGAAATCGACTCCGAGACGGCTCGCTTCTCGCAAGTCATTCTCGACAGCATCGCTCCGCTCAATCGCAACGCCAACATGCTGCTTGAAAAACTGGATCACCCAAAACTCTCCACCATCAAAACTCCCATGGCGGAAGCTTTGTCTTATCTTAAAAACCAAGAAGATACTCTCAACCAGCTCGTGAACGAGTCCAAGATGCTGGCCATGTTCCAGACGCAGCTCAAGCAGACCGTCAGTGAGTTTAACGAGATCAACGAAGTGGCTGCCCATTTCGAACTGAAGATGAAGTTATGGAGCGGTCTCGATGCCTGGCAGAAACTCGCAGTCTCGTACGTCGATACGGTGTTCGACGACATCGACGTAGCAGCTATCAGCAAGCAGGTGCAGATGTACGTCAAAGTGGCTTACACCGCTCAAAAGCAACTCCCAGGGAACGAAGCTGCTGATCTTCTGCAGCGAGAAGTCGACAAGTTCAAGCTGGTTCTACCGGTGGTGACGGATCTGCGCTCGTCATCCCTTAAAGAGCGACACTGGAAGCAAATTCACGCAGCGCTTGGATTTCAGATGAAAGGCGAGAGCAGCATGACACTTGGTGGCTTGATCGAACGGAACGTCATGAAACATGGAGAAACTATCAGTGCGATCGCTGTATCAGCTCAACAAGAATCGGTGTTAGAAGAAATGCTCAAGAAGGTGACGGACGCGTGGGCTCACACAGAGTTCGAGGTCAAACCTTACAAGGAGTCCAAAGATGTGTTCGTTCTGGGTAGTGTCGAAGACGTTACGGCAAAACTCGACGATTCAATCGTTACTATCAGCACCATCATGGGCTCTCGATTCATCGGCGCTATCCAAGAGGAAGTGGAGAACTGGCGAAAGAAACTCGTAACATTACAAGAGACTTTGGAGGAGTGGCTGCTGGTTCAGAAGAACTGGATGTACTTGGAGAACATCTTCTCAGCTCCCGATATTCAAAGACAATTACCAGACGCCTCCAAGATCTTCAGCCACGTCGACGCATCTTGGAAAACCATCATGAGACGAACTAACGAGAACCCGCACGTATTGACTTCGGGCACGTTCCCAGGCATTAAAGAGACGCTGCAGCAGCACAACGCTCACTTAGACAGGATCCAAAAAACCTCGAGGACTATCTCGAAACGAAGCGGATGGCGTTTCCTCGATTTTACTTTTTATCGAACGATGAACTGCTGGAGATTTTGGCTCAGTCGAAGAACCCACAAGCTGTCCAACCGCATCTACGGAAATGCTTTGAGAATTTAGTCAAATTGGACTTTGGCGATATCCCTGGAAGTGTTGATATGATCGCCATGTATTCATCCGAGAACGAGCGAGTCCCTCTTGGAAAGAATTTAAAGGCGAGAGGTAACGTTGAAGACTGGTTGAAAGCCCTGGAAGTGAGTATGAAGCAGTCGATCTACAAACTTATGAAAGCCGGGCTTCTAGACTACGACACCAAGGAGCGATCTGTTTGGGTCTGTGACCACCCTGGGCAAGTTGTGGCTACTGTCGCTCAAATGACATGGGCTCGAAGCACGGAAGAAGCTTTAAACAGTAGTAATCCGGTGGAAGAAATGCACACTTGGTACAAGCGGAATTTGTACGAGCTGAACGAGTTGATCGTCAAAATCCGAGGCGACCTCAGCTCGCTAGAACGCAAAGTTATCGTGGCTCTGGTGACAACTGATGTTCACGCTCGAGACATCGTGGAGAGTTTGTGGACGGAGAAAGTGGACTCGGTCGGGAACTTCATCTGGCAGCAGCAGCTGCGGTACTATTGGGACGCCCAGGCCGATGACGTGCTGATCCGCCATTCGGACTCGGTCATTCAGTACGGCTACGAGTACATGGGAGCCACGTCCCGTTTGGTGATCACGCCGTTGACAGATCGGTGTTGGATGACACTGACAGGAGCGTATGGAATGAAACTTGGCGCTGCGCCTGCTGGTCCTGCAGGGACTGGCAAAACGGAGAGCAGCAAAGATCTGGCCAAAGCGATGGCCATTCAGTGTGTGGTGTTCAACTGTAGCGATCAGATCGACTACAAAATGATGGGGAAACTGTTCCGTGGACTCGCTCAAGCTGGCAATTGGACGTGTCTGGATGAATTCAACCGGATCGATATCGAGGTGCTGTCGGTCGTCGCTCAGCAGCTGCTAATTCTACGAGAAGGACGCATCCAAGGCAAAGAGCACATCAACTTCATGGGTATTGAGATTCTGCTGAAAGACCACCACGTGATCGTGACGATGAATCCGGGCTATGCCGGCCGAACGGAGCTGCCAGACAACCTCAAAGTGTGCTTCCGACCCGTGTCTATGATGGTGCCCGATTACGCTTTGATCGCCGAGATCATGCTGTTCGCTGAAGGGTTTGGAGACGCTCGAACGTTGTCCCGGAAAATGTGCAAACTCTACATTCTGTGTAGTGAGCAGCTTTCTCAGCAGCCACACTACGACTACGGACTTCGAGCTGTCAAGTCGGTGCTAGTCATGGCTGGTTCGCTGAAGAGAGCCAACCCTGATCTGAATGAAGATGTGACGTTAATTCGTGCGCTGAGAGACAGTAACATCCCCAAGTTCCTGGCCGACGATCTCCCATTGTTCCACGCCATCGTCTTGGACTTGTTTCCGGGTACCGATATCCCTCCTAACGACTACGGAGAACTGCAAGCTTCTCTCGAGGAAGAGATCACGAAAGCTGGACTGCAGAAAGTGCCCACGTACATCACAAAAGTGATCCAGCTCTTTGACATTTTCAACGTTCGCTTCGGAGGCACACTCGTCGGTCCGACCGGCGCAGGGAAGACGTCTTGCTACCGAACATTGCAGGCAACGATGACATCGCTGCGAGCGAAAGGCTCCAAGAACCCTGTCTATCAAACGGTGTTCGCGCGGGTGTTAAACCCGAAGTGTATTTCCATGGGCGAACTCTACGGTGAATTCAATGAAGCTACGCAGGAGTGGCATGACGGGTTGGCCTCGACGATTATGCGCGAAGCTGTGGCAGACGAAACCTCGGATGTCAAGTGGACGGTATTCGACGGGCCTATCGATGCGCTTTGGATCGAAAACATGAACACCGTACTGGACGATAACATGACGCTGTGTCTTGCCAATGGCGAGCGGATCAAACTCAAAAGCGAGATGAAGATGCTGTTCGAAGTGATGGATTTGGCGGTGGCTTCTCCTGCTACGGTCAGCCGTATCGGGTGGTGTATATGACTGCAACGGATCTCGGCTGGATGCCGTTCGTAAGGACGTGGATGGAGAAGGAATTACCTGCTGAATTCCCGTCCGACGGTCTCAAACGTCTCGAGTTCCTCATCACTAGCTACGTGGACAAGTGCATCAACTTTGTGCGACGGAAGAGCTTCGAGCTCGTCCCGACAGTCGATATGAACCTCGTCACGAGCTTGTGTCGCTTATTTGCGACCTTGTTCAACCCTTCTGGTGGTGTCAACTACACGACGATGAAGATTGAGGAAATGCTCGAATTGCTGGACAAAGTGTTCGCTTTTTCATTGTTTTGGTCCATAGGAGCAACTATGACAGTCGATACCCACGAACAGTTCGATAGTTTTGCTAGAGAACTCATGGCGGACGCAAAGCTCAGTCTCCCGAATGCTGGCCTCGTGTTCGACTACTTTGTCGACGTTGGGCAGGCAAAGTTCCGAGCGTGGAGTGAAGTCGTGCCCAAGTTCCAATACAACCCTCAAGTGCCGTACTTTAAGATGACCGTGGCGACGCCAGACTCGGTGCGGTTCACATTCCTGTTGCGTACTCTAACAGCAGCAAAGAGACCGGCGTATGTGACTGGCGTTACAGGCACAGGAAAGACTGTGATCGTGCAAGATTTACTGCAGGAGCTGGTCGATGGACCGAAAGTGGCCGGTGGCGACGCTAATGGCGAGAGTGGTGAAGCTCCTGCTCCTCCGTCCTCGAACTTCATGACGATTTTCATCAACTTCTCTGCACAAACGTCGTCTCTGGTGACGCAGTCGACGATTGAAAACAAACTCGAGAAAAAGCGCAAGAACCTTCTCGGACCTGTAGCTGGCAAACGGATGATCATCTTCGTAGACGATGTGAACCTACCAGCAGTTGAGGAATACGGCGCTCAAGCTCCGATCGAGTTGCTTCGTCAATTCCTCGACTTTGGAGGCTTCTACGATCGCGACAAACTCTTCTGGAAAGATATCGCCGACACGATGCTACTGGCGGCTGCTGCTCCTGCTGGTGGCGGTCGATCGCACTGCACTCCTCGTTTCGTGCGTCACTTCCATGTCCTGAGCATGTATCCTGCCGGCGAGACTTCATTAAAACTCATTTTCGCTTCGATCCTCGGGGTTTCTTAGAAAAGTATGCACCGTCGGTCAAAGCCATGAAGGACGGCATCATCTCCAGTGTCATCGAGATCTACAACCGCGTCACTCTCGAATTGCTGCCAACGCCCAACAAATTCCACTACACGTTCAACCTCCGAGACGTGTCGAAAGTGTTCCAGGGGATTCTGATGATCACACCGTCAAAATGTCCGGATGCAGATACGATGAACCGTCTGTGGGTCCATGAAGCTGCCCGTGTATTCCAGGACCGACTGATCAACACTGCAGACCAAACGTGGTTCGAAGAGCTGGTGTGTTCGCTGCTACAGCGATTCTTTAACTGCAGTTGGGCGAAGGAGACGCTATTCCATTCGCCATGTCCACTAACGTTTGGGGATTTCTTCAAACCTGGCACGCCAACACCGTTGTACGAGCACTGCAACGACGTGTCCAAAGTCACGAAAATCATGGACGATTTCCTCGAAAACTACAACGTCTCCTTTGCAAACAAGATGAACTTGGTGTTCTTCCGAGATGCCATCGGCCACCTCTCACGACTAGTGAGAATTTTACGGCAGCCACGAGGCAACGCCATGCTCATTGGTGTCGGAGGAAGCGGCAAGCAATCTCTCGCTCGACTCGGAGCGTTTATGGTCGAAGCGAAGTGTGTGCAGATCGAGATCACACGTGGATACGGCACCAACGAGTTCCACGAGGACTTGAAGAAGCTCATGATCAGTGCGGGGTGGGAGGAACCTCCACTGTGTTCCTCTTCACTGACAGTCAGATCGTCGAGGAGAGTTTCTTGGAAGACATCAACAATGTGCTCAACAGTGGCGAAGTGCCCAACTTGTTCGCCCAAGACGAGATGGATCGAATCATCGCCGACATGAGACCGGTCGTTAAAGCCCTTGAAATCCCCGAGACGCGAGACAATTGCGTGTCGACTTTCATCGAGAGGATCCGAAACTACTTGCACATCGTGTTGGCTATGTCGCCCGTTGGCTCTGCGCTACGAGTTCGATGTCGAGCCTTCCCGTCTCTAATCAATTGCTGTACGATCGATTGGTACATGAATTGGCCGCGTGAAGCGCTACAGTCCGTAGCTGATCGACTGCTTGCGAGTGTTTCATTACCATCGGAAGACGTTCGAATAGCTCTCGTGGACATGTGCTCCATTGTCCACACTACATCCAACGACTTCGGCGAAGAGTTTCTCGCCCAACTGCAGCGATACGTCTACACGACACCGAAAAGCTACTTGGATCTCATCGGTTTGTATCTCAAGATGCTGCAGGAAAAGCGCGGAGTGCTGCAGACAATTCAAAGCCGCATGGAAGTTGGCGTCAAGAAACTAGAGGAGACCAACAGTATCGTCGACTCTCTCAAGTCCGAATTGATCGAGCTGCAGCCGATTTTGCAGAAGAAAGCAGTGGAAGCGGAGGAGCTTCTGAAGCGAGTGTCAGTAGATCAAAAGGCTGCTGCCGTTGTGCGTGAACGAGTATCCCAAGACGAGGCGACCGTCACCAAGCAAGCTGAAGAAGTTTCGATCGTGCAAGCAGACGCTCAGAAGGACCTCGACGTGGCCATGCCGGCACTGAACAACGCTATCAAAGCGCTCGATAGCTTGTCCAAGAACGACATCACCGAAGTCAAGTCGTTCGCCAAGCCTCCAGAAGCCGTCGAGACCGTCATGAACGCCGTTTGTCTGCTCTTCAACGAGAAGCAGAGTTGGGATTCGGCCAAGAAGATCTTGGGCGACGTGACGTTCCTGGACAAGCTGAAAAACTTTGACAAGGACAACATCCCAGCAGCGACGTTGAAGAAGTTGGGCAAAGCTGTGTCGGAGCCAGGAATGGCAGTGGAAGTTGTGTCCAAAGTGTCCAAGGCTGCAACGTCCCTATGTATGTGGGTGCACGCCATGGACGTGTACTCCAAAGTGGCGAAGGAGGTCGGCCCCAAGAAGGAGAACTTGGAGCGGATGAACCAAAAACTGGCTGAAGCCAACGCGGTTTTGAGTCAGAAGCAAGAAGAGCTTCGTGTCGTGAATGAAAACGTGGCGATGTTGGAGAAACAGTGCAAAGACACTCTGGACGAGAAGGACAAGCTGGCCAACGATGCTGCTGTGACGGAGAAGCGGCTAGTTCGAGCCGAGAAATTGATTTCGGGGCTGTCAGTGGAAGGCGCTCGATGGAAGGAGAGCGTGGCGTCATTAGCCGAGTCCATCTTGGCGTTAATTGGCGATACTTTCCTGGCTGCTGCATGTATCTCTTACTACGGGCCATTCACCGGTGGATTCCGACAGCGTATCGTTGATCAGTGGGTCACACAGACACAGGAGCTTCATATCCCTTGCTCCACTGGGTATAGCTTGTCGACTACTCTTGGCTCTCCAGTCGAGGTCCGCGAGTGGCAATTGAATGGACTTCCTACAGACTCCACATCAACCGACAACGCCATCTTGGTAACAAGAGGTGAGCGGTGGCCGTTGATGATCGACCCGCAAGGCCAAGCCAACAAGTGGATCAAGAAGACACTGAGCGCGAAGCTCGAGACCACCAAGATGACCAACGCGAATTTACTGAGATCACTGGAGACGTGCATTCGCAACGGGAAAGCTCTTCTGATTGAGGATATCGACGAGACGTTAGAGCCATCTCTGGAGCCGATCCTGCAGAAGGCCATCTTTAAACAGGGCGGGAGACTATTGATCCGTCTCGGCGACTCGGATGTCGACTACGACCCGGCCTTCAAGCTGTTCCTCACTACGAAGCTTCCGAATCCGCACTACCTGCCTGAAGTCTACATCAAAGTAACTGTCATCAATTTCACTGTCACAATGGACGGCCTCGAAGACCAACTTCTTGGAGACGTTGTACGCCACGAACGACCAGACATCGAGGAGAAGAAGAATCGATTGGTAGTCACCATGGCGCAGGACAAGAAGCAGCTGAAGGAGATCGAGGACCGAATCCTCAAACAGCTCTCCGAGTCATCGGGTAATGTCTTGGACGATCAAGACCTCATCGATACATTGCAGTCGTCCAACATCACCTCTCGTGTCATCAAGGAGCGAGTGGTGGAGTCCGAGGCCACGGAGATCGAGATCAACCGTGCTCGAGAGGAATATCGCTGTGTGGCCACTCGCGGGTCGATCATCTACTTCGTGGTGGCCAACTTGGCGCTTATTGACCCCATGTATCAGTACTCACTGCCGTTCTTCCAGCGCTTGTTCAATATCTGCTTTGATGAAGCCCCGAAGGCTGACAACCTTCAGAAGCGGCTCACCAACCTCATTGACTTCCAGACGCGATACATCTACGTGAATATCTGTCGAGGACTCTTCGAAGTGCACAAAGTGCTCTTCTCCATGCTCATCTGCTGCAAAATCTTGCTGCATTCGGGGAAAATATCGGCGCGAGAATGGTCCTTCTACCTTCGAGGAGCAGCTGCAGGTGCCGATCGATCAACACAGCAGCCGAATCCTCATCCGGAACGCCTCAGCGAAGCGCAATGGGATTTACTGTCGGAATTGGAGACCGTCGTGACAGGTTCCACACCCGTTCCTGAAGGAACTGAAGGAGGACAAGGGCAAGAAGTCCACGGATTCCAAGGCGTGTGCACTTCACTCACCAATGTCTGGTCACGCTGGGCTGCATGGTTAGAAGATCCGCAGTTCCTATCGAACCCCACATCTTGCCCAGGAAACTATGGAGTGACACTCACTGCCTTCCAAAAAGTGCTGCTGCTTCGGGGTTTAGCCGAGGAGAAGGTGCCGCAGGCTGTGTTGCACATGATCTCGACGGAAATGGGAGCTGAGTTCGGGCGGAATACGTCCACGACAATGGAGGAGATTTACAACGACACAGACCGCAAGACCCCGTGCATCTTCGTACTGTCAGCCGGTGCAGATCCGACCGGCATGCTGCTTCGGTTTGCCAAGGAGATGTCGTTCATCGACCGTCTGCATTTGATCTCACTAGGACAGGGTCAAGGACCGCGAGCTGAAAAGCTCATCGACACCAGTCAGCCTGTTGGCGACTGGGTGCTGCTGCAGAACTGCCACCTCGCCAAGTCCTGGATGCCCAAACTGGAGAAGCTGGTTGACGACATGGCCCAGCGAACCGAAGAGCAGTGCCAGCCAACGTTCCGTCTCTTCCTCACGAGCTTCCCAGCCGCATACTTCCCAGTCACGGTACTGCAGAACGGCATCAAGCTCACAAATGAGCCGCCGAAAGGGATCCGCGCCAATCTCATTCGCTCTTTCAACACGTTGCTGTCTGAAGACGTCCTTGAAAGCTTCCGTCATCTTGGCAGCTTCGACGAGGGTCAGCCCAAAGACCAGGTCTGGAAGTCGCTACTCTGTGCACTCACGTTCTTCCACGCTATTGTCCAGGAACGACGGAAGTTCGGCGCTCTCGGCTGGAACATCAAGTACGAGTTCAACGACACGGACTTGGAGACGTCGCTGGCAAGTCTGCGGAAGTTTTTAGAGGAGCAGCCGATTATCCCTTGGGACGCGCTCCGATACGTGACCGGGCAGATCAACTATGGCGGGCGTGTCACTGACGATTGGGATCGCCGTTGCCTCACTAGCATCCTCAGCAACTTCTACACATTGGACGTACTAAAGCCTGGCCATTCGTACTCAGCGTCGGGGATTTACCACGTGCCGACCGAGCTCACCCACGCCAGCATCCAAACATACTTGGGGTCTCTCCTGCGTTCGATAACCCGGAGCTGTTCGGTATGCACGAGAACGCCAACGTCACGTACGAGCGCAATGAAAGCTCCAACATGATGCAGCTGATCTTGAGTCTCGAGCCACGAGACGGCGGTGGCGGTGGCGGCAAGTCGAACGACCAACGTGTACTTGATCTCGCCATCTCTATCCAAGAAAGCCTCCCAGTCGATCTCAACGTAGAAGAAGCTGGGCCTACGACTTTCAAGACTCGCGAGGTAGCAGGTACAATCGTCATGGACTCGCTGGCCACAGTTTTGGGGCAAGAGGTCATCAAATTCAACACACTGCTCCGCCGCATGCGGACGTCGTTGCGGGATATCCAGAAGGCGATCAACGGACTCATCGTCATGTCTTCCGACCTGGACAACATGTACATGGCCTTTTGAACGGCAAAGTGCCACAGCTCTGGTCGTCCGTGAGTTTTGCGTCGCTCAAACCGCTGGCTTCGTGGGTCAAAGACCTGCTGGAACGCGTCGCGTTTTTCCGAGAGTGGCTGCTGCACGGCGAGCCGGTGGTGTTCCAGCTCAACGTCTTCTTCTTCCCGCAGGGTTTCATGACTGGCACTTTGCAGAACTTCGCTCGCAAGTACCAGACCGCAATCGACTCGTTGGTTTTCACGTTCTTCGTGCAAGACGTCGAGAGCGCGGCCGAACTGACGCAGAGTCCGACGGACGGCATCTACATCGACGGTCTGTGGCTGCAAGGTGCGAGGTGGTCAAAGTCCCGCCGCCTGCTCGAAGACGCCAAGCCGGGCGAGATGTTTTCCGCCATGTCCATCGTGCACTTCCTCCCAGCGACGTCTCAATCCGCGAGCAACACCAGCACCAGCCTCGGCATCTCCATGTATCCGTGTCCAGTGTACAAGACGTC
Organism: Phytophthora macrochlamydospora; assembly: GCA_011947325.1. Lineage (NCBI taxonomy): Eukaryota > Oomycota > Peronosporomycetes > Peronosporales > Peronosporaceae > Phytophthora > Phytophthora macrochlamydospora. The sequence goes on along the minus strand of JAAVTH010000384.1, from coordinate 659,535 downwards.
GGTGCGGCAGGGAACGTTGTCGACCACTGGCATCTCGACCAACTACGTGATCGCCGTGCAGTTGCCGAGCGACAAGCCGCCTAACTACTGGGTCATGATGGGCACCGCGTTCTTGCTCAACTTGGACATCTAAAGCAGACACACAACACAACGCAAACAACGTCAAACACGGCCGCAGCCGACGTAAAGGTAAAAACAACGCTGCATTATGTCTCTCCTCCCCTCTTGTCGTTAAACTGGGCGTCCCAGTCCACGGACACCCTGTACACCAGGCCTCGCCAGCCTCTTTTGACGTCTGCTTGCTCCTCGCCATCGTCCCGCAGCAACTTGTTCGCGCAACTTGCCAATTTCTTCCTGTGATACACTACTACTTGGTCCTCGGAAATGAAAGGTACTCCACCCGGTCCCACCCTCTGCGTCGCAACGAGTCTCTCGACCTTGCAACCGCGACAGTGTGTTTTCTTGTTTGTCGTCCAGCGTCCACATCTCTAATACGAGTCCATCGAGATGGTGGACGCTCGCGAGGAGGCCGACATGAACATGCTGTCGCGCATGCTCGGGGTGAGTGTGGAGATGCTCTCTCGGGAGCCGACGCTGTACGAGCGGTCCGAGCGCTTGCTCTTGCGCTTGTACACGCACGTGTCCTTATCTATCCGGATGCCCCACTGGAATTCGTCCGCCTTCGTGACCACGTCCAGGAACTCGTTGAGTTTGGCGATGCGGTCGATAATCAGCTGGTCCGAGAAAAAGCCCGTGAGCGACTGCGTCTGTAGCTCCGGGATGTCGTGCTCCGAGTTGGGGTTCTTGGCCTTGAGCGTCGCGGCCAGGTTTCTAAGCAGCACATACACGTCTTGTTAAAATATCTAGCCTGACAAGTAAGAAGAACACGTCGCCGACGTACAAGAAGGTGCTGTATCGATGCCAGAGCACCAATGTGCCGCGAATGTCTGTCTCGATCTGCAGCTTGTACTCGACGTACTGCCTGCCTTGCTTGGTCTTAATCCGACTGCAACGACCCAATTTGCCGGTTAGAAATGACGACCAGAATCCTGTTAGTTCCATTTCCATACCTGTCCACGACCTTGGCCGACAGCAGCGAAATCTCGCGCATCTGGTCGATCTTGGTCTGGTACGAGTCGAGCGTCTGCCGCAGCTGCACGTGCTCGCGGCGCAGGTCCACGCTGGCGTTCTGCAGCGCCAGGTTCAGGATGGAGGCGCGCAGCTTCTCGTTCTCCTCCTCCAGCTGCCGCTTCTGGGCCGCGGCCAGGGCCGCCTGCTCCTCGTACTGGCGGGCTGTCTCCTCGGCCTTGGCCACCTTGTCGGCGGCGTCCGACAGCACGCGCTCCGTGCGCTTCGTGGGGTGCCCATGCTCTGCGTCCCGGTGTGCTGTCTCGGCAAGGAAGAAGGCCCCCGACTCGAGTGCCGTGCGCTTCCTGCGGGCTACTGAACTGGGCCAACGTCGCGACGTTCAGTTTCTGACGGCGAATTTCAGCCAATTAGAAGAAGGGTAAACTAATAGGGAACGGTTAACCCTTCGTGATTTGCAAATGGGCAACATGCAGACGTTTGCATTGCGAGGCAGAGGGCACCACAGGCAGCATACACACACACCTGCGACGCGCGCAACCTGTCGAGGAAGATGTGGGGCAGAAGTTAGAGCTGACACGAATTGCTGGTAGAGTGGACGGCAACGATGATCGAGGAGACTTTGCAGGTGTTACCCATTTTTTCAACGTTGTCCACTGCGACCCATTTGCTTAGCGTCGAGTTGTGAAGCGTGCCGGCCACGTCAGCTGGTCGGTTGTCTCGTGTGTTGCTTGCGGCCTGATCTGCTTTCGACCGCGCAAAGCTCACTGCAGAGCTTGGAGATATAATACAATTATCTTCCTCTCAAGCGATGGCTGCGAGTTGCTGCCTCGCGGCCAGGGTCTCAATGACAGAAATGCGTTAGCTACTTTTGCATCGGAGCTCGTTGTGCTTGTTTCCATCCCCGCCGCCGACGCGAACGCATTTTCCACTGGCTACAAAACTTCGGTGCGGCACGACGCAGTTTGCCACCGTCAGACGATCGGCTAGAGCCGGGCGAGCAAGGGCGGTCAGGTTGATCGATGGCCGCTGGCGTTGACCACATCGAGCGCCTGCCTCAAGCCTGCTGCGCTTTTGGCAAGGAACCACTTCCGACCTTTGCGTGCTGCACCTCAATATGAACGGGTACATCGTGAAGATTGATCTTTTCCCGGTCATTTTGCAGCTAGTATCTGTCGCTCCTTTGCCGGACACCGTCGAAACTTGGTCATTACGGAGTCAAGTAACAGAGCGTAGCATCGCATCGACAATGCGACGCGAACTGTTGTTAAAGAACGAAAGCTTGCAGACGACGTCCCCGCGTTTCAAGGCTTGGAAACTAGGGAAAAAAATAAAAATAACAACTCAAACTTATGTACACTTAGTAAAACCTAGAGCTGTGACTGTTTAATTTATTAAGCTCTTTGTACAGGCATCATGCTCTACTAATATCTACAGCAATCAATTTTACTAGCAGTATTTATGCCAAGCGTTCGCCAAGCTAGACCGTGCTACTATTAAACTTTTATAGCATTGCATCTCTATAAGCAACCAGATTAAGAATTGCAGCGCTAGATCATACATTATTTCAGCCAGACCCAAACCTTGGTAAACAGCGTCAAATCGAAACAAGCGTTCGATATTGAGGTTATTCGACCCAACCCACAAGAAATCTGCTTGAGACTAGAGCCGTACTCGTTGCACAGTTCGCGCCAAATTCTCCACAGTGTTGTCACCGAGGGCCGTACAAGCTCTATTGTAGTGCTGATGATACGCACTATACGATAGCTTTGACCACCACGTGCTGGTAAGTTTCTTAGGTTTGTCTATGGACTGCCCATGCTTCACTTTGATCGCGACGTATTGCTTCCAACTCGGTTCTGAGCTCGTTGACGATGCTCTTGTACTTGTTTAGCAGAATATTCTTGTTTCGCCTCGAGTACTTGCACTTGTTGCGGCAAAACTCGTTTTCGACACCTTAGAGGTATCACTGCTAACGGTTAGCTTCACTCGCTTCGTTTCGACCCATTTTTTCAGTCCCTTTTCAACATCCACGAGCTTCTTCAGGTCAACACCGACAATAGCGAAGCGCAAGAACAAATCTCCAGTCTTACGGAGAAACTGCCCGCAATCTGTTGGTTTGTATAGCGCTTCAACATGTTTTGACGGATGCTCTTTCCGCTTGCAGTCCGACCCAATTCATACGCTTTGTGATGAGCCTTGTTATTTTGTTTTAAGCCACGCTACATCGAGCCCCATATCATCGGCGAGGGTCAGTATGGGCAGCCCCAACTCGACGAGGTAGATACCAGGCTCATCTGGCATATCTTCGAATGCCGGGGCGCATTCGTGCACCGTATCGTCGGGACCGAGGCTGTTAAAAATCAACAACCTCGGTCCGGTGTAGGTGAGCGATGTTATCCTAGTGTAGCTGCTACATTATTACAGTTCCTCGGCCATAAGCTCGAGCAACGCGCAGAAGAATTGCCCTTTAGCATTAATTCGTGGTCATATTGATGGTAACACGCTGGTGATCCGCCCAGTCTTAGCCGTGGATCGCTCAGTGATGATGGGCGAAGTTAGTAACTCGAAACGAAAACCCGAACAGGGTTCCTCGCCCTTCCGGCCGGTAAAGGCGGCGCGAGACTCCTGCTGCCCTGTGGATGACTGCGTAGTCGTAGCAGAGCTTGGTCAGTCAAGTGCGCTGATCAGCACCCTTAAAGATCATCTGCAGCAGCTCTAGATCACTCGGGCTGTTGCAATCGCGCACTCCCCATGGTTGCTGGATTGTCCGGTATTTGTGTTAAAGACGTGTAAAAACTGTAGGAGCATACTTGCCCCTTTTTTAGATTGGACAGTAGAAGAAACAAAATGATCATACAAGAGATGGCCTCGTCAAATATGGAGTCCATCGGGACAAAAGCACGAAACCAGATTCTTAAGACTTGCTCACGGTGCTGGTCTCACTACGACAAGAACTCAGAGTGTGCCCTGCCAGTGAGCGTCGCCTTCGCAACAACATTTATCGAGGCCTTAGCGCCCGCTTTAGTTGACCATCGACTTGAACAGTGGTTTGCTACAGGGATCGGAGCGGAAACGGATTTCATCATCCGCTGCCACAATATACCGACTCTTAAACGCAAAACGTGGGAAACAAGCGACGATGGCACGACCAATACGAGCGGGAGATCGCGCTTCAGTTCTTCGTCCGCGATCCGTTGGTGATCTCGCTGAACCGAACGACGGCTGTTATGGAGCCTTCACATTAAATGTGGGGACGAGTAGCGAGAACTGGCAGATCTGCCTCATCGCGCGCCCGGAGATTGATCTGTGTCGGCGGTGTCACGACAACCTTCTCTGTTGAAAAGCGGGACGGTATTGAAAGGTGATGTTGGCTCTCACATTTATCGAGTTCAAAACACCGCAGAAATACGGGAGGGGATGAAACAATATCTTACAGTATAATATGTATTTTGGGAAATATATCGTGAATAAATTACGCATATTCGTACCAACATTCCGCCGGGTATTGCTCGCAGATTATGACCGACATGGAGCGGCGGCGCACGGCGGCTCCTGCGCCTTCCTCGACGCTCCCACTGCACAAGACGACGCCGAGCTGCTGCTGAGCCAGGAGTTTGACGAGGCCGAGTACGACGACGAGACTGCGCTGGCGTTAGGAGTTTCCAAGCCTGGTGCCAAAACCTCCAAGCCCATGCGGTTGCTTCAAAAACCTCAGAAGGCGGCGGCGCTAAAATTCATTTCTAAAGCGCGGCGGAGCGGAGCCAAGACGTTTCTATTTGTCTGCAGCCTGTGGGTTCTGCTGGCGTTGCTGTGGATCCGCTGGCCAGTGTATTACAGCTCGCTATACCCGGCACTAGAGGACGCGCTGGGGGACAAGATGGAGGTGGAGCCGCTGGTGGTTTCTATCGCCATGGTGCTGCCATTTCTAATCGCCGGGGTCATTTTTTACTGGAAGCAACAATCCATCGGGACGTTGGAGCACTGGGGACAGAATCTGAAGCTGCTCAAGTGGCTTAGAAGCCATCCAAGTATCGGTAGAAGCTTCGGCTTGGACGCTGTCGATGTGCTGCTGGTTGCTGGGTTTCTACTGCTGCAAATTAATCTAGTGGTAGGCAAACTAATGGTCGACAAGCAGAACGGCAAGTTGGCCAAGTCGGGGTACTTGGACCGCACAGTCCGAGCGTTCGGGATGAACGGGCTGTATGCAATGGTGCTGTCGGTGGTGTTGGTGGCGAGGCGGTCATTTCTGCACAAGTTCTTCGGTCTTTCGGCCGAGCGTGCTGCTCGGTATCATGTGCTTACGGGTCAGTTCGGAGTCCTCATGACGATTCTGCATGGCTTCGGATACATTCTAGTGTGGTACATGCAAGGCAAAGTGTTTAAAATGCTGATCCCGTGCAAGGGCGAAGACTGCACGCCGAAGCAGCGATACGGAACCGCTCGCAATTTCAACGGCCTGTTGGCGATGATTCCACTGCTGATTGTGGCGCTATCGTCGCTCGAGTGGGTGCGACGTCGTTATTTCCGACGATTTATCGTGCTGCATTGCTTGAGCGCGGTCTTCGTGGTCTATACAGCACTGCACTACTACCCCGCGACGTTCTGGCTTATCCCATCTATCGTCATTTACGTCATCTACCGTGTCGTGTCGGCTTTCGGACGTGGTCAAGCAAGCATCATTTCAGCTACTGCGCTTAACGACAAAGTGTTTCAATTGGAGTTGCGACGATCTACTTCAAGAGGGTCAGACTTTCAACCGGGGCAGTACGTGTACGTTAAGGTGGACGCGATCGGAAAGAACGAGTGGCATCCGTTCACCATTAGCTCTAGTCCGCTACGCAACAGACATTCATTTGTGTTGGACGCTAAGGTCCAAGGCGCCTTCACAACGCAACTTCTTACGTTGATGAAGACTCAGCAGCTACAAACCATGCATGTCGACGGCTATTACGGCTCCAAGATCGAGGTGCAATTGTGCTTTCTTGTTTGGGTTATCTGCGTTGTACTTACCTTGTTTTATTGTCTGTAGTTGGCTCCACACATGGTGTTCATTGCTGGAGGTAGCGGCATGACCCCGTTCTTGAGTGTGCTTGATCATTTGCGGGCCCTGGCGGAGTCTGGGGATCGCGATGAGATGGCAATGGAAGAGGAGCTACCTCGTACTCTGTGGATTGTATGGACGTGTCGTGACTTGCCCTTGCTAGAAGCCCATGCGGAGCTGCTTGATGCAATCAGTCGCTGCTCTCGCTGGAAATGCAAAGTGTGGCTGCATCTCACACACGCCGCTCGTGACGGAGATGGCTACGACGACGATGACGACGCTACTGAACCAGACGATTCGTCCGAAGATACTTCACCGCGGGTTCAGCGATTCTACCCGGCTTCACTGCAACGTCATGCGTTCGCAGGACACGATTACATGCTTGGACTGCCGCTGTTTGTCGGGACAGCATTAGGCTGCATTCTGTTTATGGCGTGGGTTTTCAGTCTGAAGGAGTTTACAGCTCGATCGTTTGTAGGTAGGCGATTGCTGCTATTGTGTGCTGGCACACTAGGCGCTGTCGTTGGCGCTAGCTTGGTGTTGTACGTGGTGCGTCGGTTGAACACACGCAAAAGTGACGACGGTCGTGAAGCTGCTCTCGGCGTCGCCATCGGCGAGATGGAAGTGGAAAGCTTCGGCGTTTCGAGTCCAGCCCCGCCTGCTACTCCGCGTGCGTTTCCCACCCCTGCGCAATCGCTACTGAGTCGGACGTTCTTGATCGAGAAGGAGCGTCCCGACCTTGGCGCGAGACTGCGGGATATCCATAGCGAGATTCGCGAAAACTACGGTATGATGGCGGAAGTCGAGTTGCTCGTGAGCGGTCCGGCAGAATTGCAATCGGACGCACTGCTGCAGTCACGTGCGCTCCAGGCGCCTATTTTCCGTATGGACCAAAAGTCCTTCCTGTTGTGAGTTGGAAGACCCAAGTTGCGAGCAGATTTTCACATCAACATGTTCTGAGTTTTAATGTTCCTGGAGGACATTTGTGGGCACGATTTCACGCGGCGCGTGTATACGTGTGTTTTCCTGACTTCCGTGTTTCCGTGCTCGTTGGATTCGTCCTTCTCGCGTCGTACGGATCTGCAAAGTGGACTTGCTGCCAGCAATCTCCTGATCTTGGCTGGTTTGGATCTGTAGTGTAGCCGAAGTCGTATTCTTTTTAATGTTGGACGTGGAGGTTGGCTTGCATACTTCTTTTGTCTCCTCGATACTCCAGCCGCAGCGAAAGACCGACTAAACTCGACGGCCGAGGCAATTCGGGACTCGTTGAGTTTAGATCTCCATTGGATCTTGCCAGGCCACACGCTTGGTGTATTCGTTCGGGCGATAAGAGAAGTCCTCTTCGACTCGTGCGGAAGACGACAATCGCCGACTCCTATTCATATCCGGTGCATTTCTGGGTGTCGGTGTCTGGAAGTCTCGGAGTTGAAGTGGTTTCCAGCACTTGCATGTGTTCCCACGACATGCAATTTTGACACATCCCAAAGATTTCCCACAAGAACAGCAACGACAGCTGGCGCTGCGTTACGGGCTGGGCAAGGCTGCAACAGCGGTTCATTCCGCTTTCCGCCCAGTTCAGGCCACCGCCAAGTCCCGACGCATTGAAAAAATGAACGCCAAGAGCTTCCTGATCGCCGTTGTTGCCGCCGTGGCTGCCACGGCCGCCACCGCCCAAACCTTCTGCACCGGCACCGGCTGCAACTACATTTACTCGGAAAAGAACATTCAGATGAGCCTCTGCTGTCGCGACCAGGTCAGCAACCCCGGCACCGAGGCTGATGACTTTACGGAGTGCTGCAAAAGTAGCTGCGGAGGCAATGGCCCGTGCTACTCGAAATAAGACCATCGCGAATGCTTCGCACCCAACCACGTTCGGGTAAAGGAAGAAATAGATGGAGATTCGTATTGATTAAACTCTTCTCGGCTTCTTTCAGATATTCCTATTTGCACGGACCGACACCACCACCGCTGGCCGTGCAGCGCTGGCCAAAGTCAGCTCCGATTTTGGCACAGCAGTCGGCGATCTTCATGCTCGCTTGGCTGGAAGGTGGCCCGCAGATTGACGAGGAGCAGGACACTGTTGCATCGGTGGTAAGAATGATAGCAGTAGCGACGACGAGAGTGAGGATAAAGCAGGACTTGACGTTCATTTGTCTTGATGAACAGCTTGGTGAAAATTGGGACGTTCGACTTGGCAAAAAGCAGGATGAAATGCTGCCCAACAGCGCAGCGCAAAACAAACTGCTCGTGTATAAGACTAGCGGCTTCGAAAATGCTTTTCGTTTTCCTCCTTTTACTCGCAGACTTCAACAGTAAATACCATAAGATTCCCACCGCGCCTGGAATCTTGCGATACAAACGAGAAGGCTTTGAACAAGCTCCCTTCCTACAAATTGCCACGTTTGGTGCTGGTGGCAATCCCATGTATGTTTACTCACATGCAGTTACAATTTCCTGGCGTGTGGATTGTGTTGAAGAGCTCAATTGCTGGAAAATCACCGTTTGATTTCCAGGCCAGGACGACAACCGCCTCCGTCTGCAGTCCATTCCGCATTTTGCCAGACCAAGCACCCCGTCAACTCCTCAAGCTCCAATCTGTCAGCACGAAAATGAACGTCAAGACCTGCTTCATGGCCCTCGTCGCTGCCGCCGCTGTTGCTTCCAGCGCTGATGCGACGGCAACGTGCCCTTCGAACACCTGCGGCAACCCTTACAGTGAAGGAAACCTCAAGATCGCCGAGTGCTGCGCCAAAATCAATGGCCCATTCGGCGAGTGCTGCACGGCCAGCTGCGGCGGCGTCGGCCCGTGCAAGTAGACCACCGTCGAGACTCGCGGCGAAACGAGTGTTGAGAATGAATGAATACACTTGGAACTTTGATTTTAATCACCGTCTTGCCTGCAATTGTTTTCGCTGCACGCTGAAAACGTTTCGCCAAAGCGATTCCTCGCACTGTCATTCGTCAATGACATGGTTCGGTGCGGCCGCCGCTCTGCTAATGCGCTAACATGCACTACCAATGCCCGTTCAAGCGGACAAGTTGTTGCAAGCAGGCTGACGGACAGCGCCAAATCGTCGTCAAGTGTCCGATACCGACGCAAACTTCGGGACGTCGTGTTGACGCCTGGTCGGGGCCTCTGAAGAGGAGAAGGTGCACTCGTTGTGGATCCCTTCGATGGACGGCACCGCCTGCAGCCGCCAGCCAAACGGACAGCACCCTCCAGGTGGTCGCCACGAACTCGTTGGCGTTGGCACCTGGCAAACAGCCAGAAAACCCTTCACCGACCACCGTCGTGACCTAACGAGAATGGAGCGAGCTCTCCGTCCCCGACATCCTCAACGAAAGCGGCGCCAACTACCGCGTGCCCCCATGCAGAGCCTGCGTCGCACGCAGCATGTTCGTCGCATCGGGGTTACCAGCGTGTCAGCTCAAATGGCTACACTTTGAACTGAACCGAAAGGAGCCGGACCAGACCACATACAAATCGTTTGCCAAGCGTAACGGTTTTCATTGGCTAAAAACGGCGCGTAAGGAAAAACCAGGCAGGGCAGAGGCGACGACGCCACAACCGGCTGCAGGCGTGTCCCCCGCAACGGCCAGTACGCGAAAGGAGGAGCTGTAGCAAGCAGAAACCATGGCGGACGACGGCTCGGGCATGCTGGACAGCGGCGCCATGGTGTGGGTGCCGCACGACGCGCAGGTCTGGAAGAAGGCGGTGGTGGTGCGCCGCCTGGACGACGGCAAGAGCGCCGAGGTGCGGCTGCAGCCCAACGACGACGGCGCGTGGGACAAGGACGACGGCCTGGAGAAGGTGGTCAACATCCGCGAGATCGCGCAGCTCGCCGGCGAGGTGGCCGAGGACGCCATGCCCATCTGCAACGTCTTCGACGTGGACGGCGCCAACGACATGTGCACGCTGAACCACCTGCACGAGCCGGCCGTGCTCAAGAACCTGGAGCTGCGCTTCGCCAAGAAGATGCCCTACACGTACACGGGCGCCATTTGTATCGCCGTCAACCCGTACCAGTGGCTGGATCTCTACGGCAAGGAGCTGTACCAAAAGTACTTGGACCAGCCCAGGGACTCGTTGGCCCCTCACCCTTTCGCGCTCTCGGCCACTTCCTACGTGGACATGAAGAGGACGCAGGTGGACCAGAGCATCCTCGTCAGCGGCGAGTCTGGCGCCGGCAAGACCGAGACGGTCAAGATCATGATGAACCACTTGGCCTCTATCTCTGGCGGCGGCCAGCAGGGCACCAAGGTGATTGATCAGGTGCTCAAGAGCAACCCGCTGCTCGAGAGCTTCGGTAACGCCAAGACTAAGCGCAACGACAACTCGAGTCGGTTCGGTAAGTTCGCGCAGCTCCAGTTCGACAATGTCGGGCAGTTGGTCGGCGCTCTGTGCGAGACCTACCTGCTAGAGAAGAGTCGCGTGGTGGGCCAGGCTGAAGGTGAACGCAACTACCACATCTTCTACCAGATCTTCTGTCTCGCCGAGAGCAGGATGGCGGAGTTGCGCCTGCAGGGCGACGCGTCCAACTACAAGTACGTGGCCGTGGGTGCCGACGCCGAGCTGTCGGGAATCGACGACGAGCAGACGCTGAAAGAGACGCAGGACGCGTTGGACACGATCGGCATCACGACCGAGGAGCAGAACGCGATTTTCGAGATCGTGGCGGCCATTCTGAACTTGGGCGAGGTCGAGTTTGAGCAGAACGGAGCGGACACGGAAAAGTGCCATGTGAGCAACGAGGAGATCGTGGACAACATTGGCCACCTGCTGCAGACGGAGAGTGCGGCGCTGCACTCGACATTGCTGGAGCGCTCCATCACGGCCGGCTCCGAGTCGTACACGATCCCGCTGAACGCCGAGCAGGCCTCGGACCTGCGCGACGCTCTTGCCAAGGGAATGTACACGCAACTGTTCGACTGGCTGGTGCACCGTATCAACAAGGCCATTTGCTCCACCAACAACGTGCAGACGCACATCGGTCTGCTTGATATCTTTGGTTTTGAGAGCTTCCAGACGAACGGCTTTGAGCAGCTCTGTATCAACTACGCCAACGAGAAGCTCCAGCAGAAGTTCAACAGCGATGTGTTCAAGGATGTGCAGAACGAGTACGTGGAGGAAGGCATTCCTCTGACGCTTGTGACGTTCGAAGACAACCAGCCGATCCTGGACCTGATTGAAGGCCGCATGGGTATCGTCAGCATGCTGAACGAGGAAGTCCTGCGTCCTCAAGCTACGGATAGCACGTTTGTGAGCAAAGTGCTGGACGCCTGCAGTGGCCACCCGAGCATCGAGAAGTCCCGTCTTAACCCCATGCAATTCCTCATTCACCACTACGCCGGCGACGTCATGTACAATGGCGAGGGCTTCCTAGAGAAGAACAAGGACACGCTGCCCACAGACATGGTGCAGCTGCTGTCTGGTAGTAGCAACGACATCATCTCGGGCATCTTCACGCCCACGCAGACTTCGAAGCGCAACAGCCGCGGCAAACACGGCAAAGAGGGCCGTCAAAAGGGTTTCCTGGTCGGCAACACGATCGCTGGCGCCTTCCGCAAGCAGCTGTCCGAACTGATGGAGACCATCAACAAGACGTCCTCGCAGTATGTGCGTTGCATCAAGCCCAACGCCAACAAGAGCGCGGTGGAGTTCGACCGCTGCATGATTGTAGAGCAACTGCGTTGCGCTGGTGTGATCGCTGCTATTCGTATTAGTCGCGCTGCTTTCCCCAACCGCTTGCCGCTTGTCGAGTTCCAGCAGCGCTTCCAGATCATCTGCCCCTCTGCTCTACGCGATGCTGAGCCGTCTGAGATGGTTGCTGGTCTGCTGAAGGAGTTGATTCCCGACATGGCGACGACCATGCAGAACACAAAGTTTGCCGTTGGCAAGACTAAGGTCTACTTTAGCTCTGGTCTGCTGCAACGCTTAGAAGACCGTCGTAATGTGATCCTGAAGGACCACGCCATCCTCATCCAGAAGACGATGCACGGATACGTCCACCGTAAGCGCTTCGTGCGCCAGCGCGCTGCTGTGGTGGAGATCCAGGCTATCACGCGTGGTGGTCTGGCAGCCAGACGCTACCAGAAGCTGCGCGCCGGAGTTGTTAAGCTTCAAGCGCGCGAACGTGGCCGCAAACAGCGTTTCTTGTTTGCTTTGTTGGTTGAGCGTGTCAGGAAGCAGCGCGAGGCCGAGCAAGAACGTCTGCGCCAGATCGCTCTGGAGGAAGAGGAGGAACGTCTGCGCCAAAAGGAGATGGACGCCATGTCCGAGAGAAGCCACAGCGATCCCCAGCCGGTACGTTCTTGTCCTTGTTGTCTAGTCATGCAGCAGAGTTACTTAGGAGATTGTTGTGTGATAGGAGCCTGTGGAGGATGACTGGAGTGACGAGAGCGATAAGGAGGAAGGGCGTGGGCCCGTGTCTCCGCGTACGCTTCGTGCTCTCACGGAAGCCGCTTCCAAGGTGGCTGAGGCGGAATCTGCTGCTCGCGACGCCAAGTCGGCCGCTGAGGCTGCGCTGGAGCTCAACCGCGAACTTGTCGCCCAGAACGATCGTCTGCGCTCGACCTTGTCCTCAAACGTGGCCGAGTACGCAGACGCCGAGCTGCTTCGTGAGAACGAGCGCTTGAAGCAGCAGGTGCTGCAGCTGCAGACCAAGTTGGTGCGCTCTCAGGAGGTCTCTCTGATCTCAGCCAAGGTCGTCGACAGTCGCATCACGTACCGTGAAGGTCGACAGTTTGTCGAGTACAAGCTGCAGATCGAGACCAACACTCGTGGCACCTTGTACGTGTGGCACCGCTACAGCACGTTCCGTAACTTGGCTGCTACGTTGCAGACCAAGAACGGCTACAAACGTAAGGAGATCCCGGAGCTGCCAAACAAACAGCTCTTTGGCAACTTCTCGGAGAAGATCATCCAGGACCGTGTGGCCAAACTCAACCAGTTCCTGGAGGCTGCCACTAACGCCGAGTACCTCCAGTGGGGGATCCGTGTGGACCAGGACACGTGTGTCTACAAGCGCCGTGTCAAGAACTCGACGCGCGAAAGCATTTCGTCCGCTACCACGCACTCGTCCTCACCACGTTCGTCGTCGCGGCTGTCGATGAAGTCGTTCGGCTTCCGTCGAAGCAGCACGGCTGGAAATTAGACAGCTTAAAGGTGTAAGTGTATGGATGGACTACGGAGCGCAGCGACTGCACTGATGGTGTTTGGATCACTCGATCGACCATTCGCCTGAACTTACGAACGACCCGATTAGCGAGTCAAAGGAACGGCATGCAGACGCAACGTGTGTATTCGATGCACGGCGAGAGTTCCCGGGCCAAGCATCGAAGTTAATCAAGAAGTCGGCAGATGTAGGCGCAGTAGATGGAAGCTCTGTGTAAATGCTTTTATTTTCCGCCACGAAAGGTGTTGATGACTTTCGTCGTTTGAGTTGCAAAGTTGTGGACTCCATCAGCTACAAATTTTCCATGCTCGTGTGGCTCATTCAACGCTGGATCCGACCACAAGTGTGTCGACGCTCGCGATTCCTTTCAGTCTTGGATTCTCCTTATCCTAGTCAAGCGGCAACGTACAATGGAGAGTGCAAACCTCGAGAGCCAACGGGACCCGAATGAAGAAGGCAAAACTTCTCGACTCGACGAGGAGCAGAACGTTTTGCAGGGTGTTCCGCTTCAAGGTCAACAACAAAACAAATCAACGCACGAAAAGTGGAGAGCTGAGAATGAACAATTGCAACGCCAATTGAGCGAGCTCAAAGCGAGTGCTCAAGTCGAGAACACCGAACTTGCAGACGAGATTTTACAACAGGAGAACAGGCAGCTCCAAGAACAGATTCGCCAAGTGCGAAGAGCGATCAAACAACAGAAGGGGAGGATTCTGGTCTCACCATAACAGGTTGCTAGTCGGACCGCCAAGTACAAAGGGAAGAGATTCATCCAGTACAAGCTCAATATCAATACAGAACGGGAGTTTGAAGGATTCGGCGACAACTTCCTTAACAACAAAAGCCCGAGCGCATAGCGATCGTCAACCAGGTTTGAAGGCTGCTGTTAATGCTGATAATTTTGAGTGGGTTTTCCAACTGGACTCGATGTTTGTGTTCAAGTGTCGAGCGACTCCAACGCGTGTTTAAACTCAAAGAAGTGGCCAACAACTGAAAATCCTCACAAGTTTGCGACTGCAGTGACGGCAAAAGTCGATCCCACGCAGAAATTTCTTTCGATGAGTACCAACTAGAGGTCAAGACGGAATTCCACGAGACGCTGCTCGTGTGGCATCGATACCGCGCCATCTCCGACTGGCTGAAAGCTTTACAAGCTCCAAGTTTTTCCACGCTAATTCCACAAATGGGAGAGGCCTTCAAGGCGCTAGTCGCATCAGAAAACCTTCGATGGCAGACTCGCATCGATGACAGCGAATGCGAATTTCGACTTCGAGAAAGAGGTCTTCCAGCTGCGTAAATCACCTGTCAGCTAAACCATCGACGTTAACTCGGCAACGAGGTTGTTTCGAAGCTGAAATATAAGACGTGGCCGGTCAAAGAAAGGTTGGGGTGCAGCTCAACGAGAGACGTCGGTGTTGTGGCTCAGGGACTTGCTCAAGAACACTACTAGAGCGTGTCGAAGCTTCCTTCGTGTTTCAAAATATTGAGCCGAGCTTCTGAAAGACTTACCTACCAGTTCTAACAAAGCTACGAGGTGTTTCTATCGAGTTAATGACGATGAGATGGATTATAAACCAGCCTTACTCATCAATGATGGAGCCATCATACCATAGCAAAACAGTTCGAAGGTTTTGAAAAGATTATGAGGAACAATGCTTTGTATTACTCTTCCGAAGTGTTCCTCACCGCGGAGATAATCTGTTGTGTCAATGGGATGGAAATCATCTTAGCAGTCCTCGCTTTTCCTTTGCCAATCAAGACCAACTGACTCATACAAGAAGACGAAACCATGCATCGAAGTCTGTCTCTTTGGTTGGCGATGTTTTTTTCGTCGCTGTCACCTCTGCACATCCAACCACTACGGAGAGAAAGCAAGTTGAGGCCGTTATTACCGGAAAGCGGTCTCTGCGCGTTCAAGCAAAAGACACCGATGACTTTGAAGAAAGAGGAATCCTCGCTACAGCTACGTTGAGATTGAAATTCAAACCGATGTCAAAAGAGGCGCGTCCAGACGTCGTGTTCAACAAACTGGGGGCAAACAATGCGGAGATCAGTAACGAGACACTACTCGAGTGGTTCAAGTACGTGCTCAAATACCGAGTGGCCAGAGGAGAAATCAACACCTTCGCTTCCCGCAATATCATTTTTGAGGAACTGACACAGAAGTTCCCCGATGAACGCATTGCGTTGCTGTTGGTGTTAATGGCCAAGCAGCCCAAGCTCAAGAATCTTGCGAAAGAGCTTGAGCCGACGATGTTGCGCCTTTTGCACAGGCGGGGCGTGGACTCGGAGTATTTCAAAGCGATTTTGGGAGTGAAGACGGAGGGATGCCCGACTGCTGAACTAATTGAAGACTCCGCATACTTGCTATGGAAAAGTTACGCCACCTTGTTGAGTACTAGTCGTCTCTAGCTTTGACATAAGGAAGAATGCATAACTTCCGGTTTCGACTGTGCACTTTGTCCTAGTGATTTCGGATTGCACCATGAATGACATTGTAAAAATGCATGGGAACTTTTTGTTGGGAAACTTTTCCCACGTTGAAATCCACTAAAAAGTGGTCTGATTGCAAGAAGCCAGAAGGTTAACCCATGGCAGTTCAGCAGTCGTGTTCAGTGTTTCTTTCGCCGGGTTCGAGTCAAGGTCGAGCCGACTAAGATGGAGGCTAAAACTGACGAAGGTGCGCGGGATCCAAGTCAAGAAGCCAACGGTAGTCGTGAACTGGAGTCAAACGACCCAAACCAATTCGTGGCGAGTGTCGTGGAGCTTAATCGCGACCTTCGTGTTCAAAATCATTTACTACGCGAGCATCTTGCGGCAGATATCAAGCAGAAATGGCAAAGCAAATCGGTCCACTGGAAACTGCAGCGGGAAAACAAACAACTGCAAATCCAAGTGCAAGAGCTGCGGGAGCAGTTGAGGGAACAAAACGAGAACGCTCAAGAACAGCAAACCAGACTCGCAAACGAGCTTGCCCAGAAAAGATGTGAGAGTACACAACTCCGACTACAAGTGCAAGAGCTTCAGAAGAAAGTTGATGAACGACAGGGGTTCATTTCGTGACTCTGGTGTCAGCACAAGTGGTGGAAAGTCGAATCAGCACGCGCAATGGCAAGCATTTTGTCGAGTACAAAATTGAGGTCAAGACGGATTCGCGTGGACTTGTGTACGTCTGGTATCGCTACAGCATGTTCGCCAAACTGGTAGAGAAATTGAAAGACAACCCCAAGCACTTGGAAAGAGGGGTCCCTCGTTTACCAAACAAAAACTATTTGGTCACTTCTCGGAGAAGAATATTCAAGAGCGGATGATCGCTCTGAACCAGTTTTTAGATGTTGCCACCAGTGCTGAGCACCTTCAGTGGGGGATCCGTGTAGATTCGACCACCTGCGTGTACAAACGTCGCGTGAAATCCAAGACACCGAAGGCAATTTTGACGACGAAAGCGTGGGAATTTCAATCCAACAAGGACGAGATGAAGGAGTTTGTGGAGGTTCTGTCTGCCAAAGTTGTCGGCCATCGAATCCAAATACAAGCAGACACATCGATCGTCGAGTATCAACTTTCGATCGAGACCAAGTCCCACAACTCGGTACTAGTGTGGCATGATTACACGGCCGTCTTCGACTGGGTGACGTCAATACAGACTAAAACGTCATACAAACTCCCGCAGTTGAAGAAAGAGAAAACTTTTGGCAGCTTCTCGAGGCGCATCAAACGCAACGCAGAGAGAATGGACGACTTCTTTACGGCGTTATTCGAGTCTGGAAGTCTGCGGTGGCAAATTCGTATCGATAGCGAAATGTGCGTCTTCAAATTGCGAGTCAGGAATTCCATTGCAACTCCGGGGCCAGTGTTACGTGGAGACGATGAGGAATCCAAACCTCATTCGGCAGTCTCGAGACTTTTAGCTTTTGCTAAAGAACAGCGTCAGCGACCTTGTCGTGATGCGATATTGTTCGACCGTAAACTGGGCCAAGCTGGATAATTCGCCGTCGTTTGGTTTAAACAAAATACTACCGCTCCTGCAGCCTCGGTATTCCTTGCAACTTAGCTCAGCAGCGATGATACACATTCCACCGAATCATCTACTACGATAAAGGAGATGAAGTGAACATTAGACATTAATTCTGCCGACCATACCGAGTGAGAAACTTATCGTTCAATGTCCCATTTTGAACAAAACACAAGTGATGAATGATAAGCCATGTACTTCAGAAGTCCATCAGAAAGCAAACGTATTGCGCCATGCAAGGCAACAAAATCGAAATGATAAACTGGAACTCGAGGAGTATGGCGCGTTGTGGCAACGTTTTCTCCTCTTTGTGTTTATCATTCACAGCACAAACGGCTTTGAAAAATGCTAGAGGAACTTTACTCCAAGCAACCACCTTCGGCTCGGCCTTCACGTTGTCGACGACAGCAGCAAGCTTCAGGAATGCTAGAAGGTGTAGAAGATCCACTTGAGTTTGTTGCTGACGACGTCGAGCAATTGCAGGCCCGCATACGACAGTTCGTCCCCAAGGATGAACTTCCCGTCGACCTGCTTCTCGAGCACAGCAAACAACATCGGGATGGTCTTCTCAGTGAACTTTCTTGTCAGCTCGGGTCTTGATCCAGGAACGCCAACGGCAACTTGTCCGTAAACTTGTCCCGTAAACTAACTGTAAACTTCTATGTAAACTTACCGGGCATCAATAACAGAGCCTTGCTCTGTTACACATTGCGCTTGAGTGTGGTTTGGCAGGCTCTAGAATGAGCGACGAAACGGGGACTTTACCAAAGTCCTGTTGGCACTCAAGCGCAACCAACTCAGCGATCACGAGTCGTCCTCTTGACGTCCTCTCCGAATATTTTTGCAATGAAAATTCTCATCCATAGTGCTAACTAACTATTATCGGTGCCGATCATCCGTACTTTTGTCGAAGATGTGCTGTTCGTGCAGACACCGCAAGCAGAGAGGGACGTTACAGCATGGTATTGTAAAGCCAACTCGAGAACTGATCCGGCTGCCGTAAGTCCTTGCTCACGCGTAGCACTGGATGAGTTGAAAGTCCTGCACTGTATCTCAATTGGCACAACTAAAAGGTCGTTTAGTATGTGAGGACTCATTCGGCGATTTCCTCCACACCACTCACGCACCAATTCTCCACCATGCGAGTCTTCCTGCTGACTGTCGCGGTTGCCTTCCTTGGCGTCTTGACAGAGACGACAGAATCCAGGCTCACGACTCGCTCAGACATCCACCCAATTGAAGACTTTCGCGCAGAGACGAAGAGATCTCTGAGAACTCACAACACGGACGACGCCCTCGCCTCAAGCGACGAAGAACGAGCACCGGTAACAACAAACCTGAAGTTGATCGACGATGTCGCAAACGTGAAGCTCGCCGACGATGCCTTGGGCGGATTCACCGAAGACGATCTTCAGATCCTCCACAGATCGCTCAGCGACTGGGCTCGACAAGAAAAGACCGTGGACGACGTCGCCAACATGATGCGCGCCGAATATGGCAATTCCGCCGCGTTAATCGAATGGATGCCAAAACTCTACAAGTGGTACCTTGGATTCCGGGCCAAAACACTCGCCAACCGGGCTGGCACAAGCACCACCACCAAGTAGACAATGATCATCTTCAAAAGTCAACAATGATCAGCGCAATAGATTTGTTGAACTACTGCAACTCCACAAGCGCTCGGTGGCTCTTCACACTCTTTGCGCCATCTACGCGGTGCGAAGAATGATGTGCACGCCGCTGTCCGTGTCGACGACGTCGCTCAGCTCGCCCACCTGCAGCGCAAACCTGGCGGCAAAACAGAAATCAAAGCAAACAATTAGTTTTCCATCATACTTTGTTAAGTAATCAGTGTGCCAATTACGTGGCGTCCTCGAAGGGCTTCTGCATCATGCCGCGTCCGAACGGACCCAAGTCGCCCCCGCGAGTGCCGCTGCAGGAAATCAAGACAATAAAAACTTAATCTCCCCTTTGAACAATCTTGTCTAAGTTGGTGCTGGTATCAAACCTGTTGCAGTCGCTGTACTGCACCGCTAAGTCTTCAAACTTGGCCTGGCCCGACACAATCTGGGCACGCAGCTCTGTAATAATAACATTGAAATAAAAAAACGTTAGTATCCAAGTTTAATCTGTAGGAAAATAGTTCCCCCTACCAAGCAGCTTGGCGATGGCTTCGTCCTTGGAACGCGTGATGTTGTTCGACAGACGAGAGGCTGCAACAGAATAACAACAACAATACTATTAGCATTAGCATTGAACACTCCTTTAGGATACGAAATTGTTGATGGCGTTCGTACCGGGGCGACGGGAGCCGCTGTGCTTGATGAGCAGGTGGGAAGCGCGCACTTGTTCTACAGACATGCAGCCACACAGCACACAGCGTCAGGAAGAGGGTCTTATGGCGCGCAAGGGGCCTCCAGCGAGCAGCTCACCGGCCATGATGAATCTTGTGCAATTGTGAAAAGTTGTGCGATCATTTCCGATCAGAAGCCTGCACGCATAGAGGTGTGCGTACAGTACGCACAGACATCTACTGCCGACCTCAGATTCGTTGACACGCCACACCCAAGCACCAAAGATGTGGTCGCAGGACTTCGTGCGCGTGCTGCAGGGCGCGTCCAAGGTCGCCGAGCAGCTGGCCAAGGCCCAGGACCCGAGGTGTCCGCCAAGACGCAGCAGCTCTCTCGCCATGCCGCGGAGCTCTCTCGTTTGGTGCCCTACTTCCTCAACGGCAACGGTAGCAGCACCGCCGTCGCCTCGGAGCCTGTTCAGCCCCATGCAGACACTCTCAAGCAGCATACAGAAGTCCCCAAGCAACAGGAGACTAAGATTCAAGTACCTGTGGAGCCTATTAAGCCTGCAAAGCCACTCGTCAAGCCTGTAGAACCCGTGACTAAACCAATAGAGCCTGTCAAATCCGTTCAAGAGCCTACGAAGGAGACGGAGCCTCCTCGCAGAGTGTGGGAGGAGAAGCACGTGCCGTCGTCTCCTCTGTCCCGAATTTTGGGCTTCGGAGGCCTGGCAGCTAAGCTTGCAGTGGGCACTGCTGCTGAGATCGTCCGCAGTGGAGGCAAAGGAGGCACGTACAATGCGTTGGTGTCGGACTCGAATGTGGAGAAACTGGCAGAGACTTTGTGCACGATGCGAGGCGCGGCGTTGAAGCTAGGACAGATGCTGAGCATCCAGGACGAAGCCATGATCCCCACCAAGTTGGCGGCAGCACTGGACCGCGTGCGTGAGAAGTACGAGAGTTGTGTGCCGTTGTTCTGGTGTGTGAGAGCGATGGATTGATGAGGTGTTTTGTTGTAGTGCGCATGTGATGCCGAAGGCTCAGCTGCACAACCAGTTGAGGACCGAACTGGGCGAAGACTGGCGCAGCAAGTTCCAAGAGTTTGACGACGTTCCGATCGCCGCTGCTTCTATCGGGCAGGTAGCTGTCTTTGTCGAGTATGAATGTTTTCTGGTTGAATGGTGCCATGACGAGTCTTGTTTGTGGATCGAGTAGGTGCACCGTGCAACGCTTTTGAATGGAGACCGCGTGGCGATCAAGATCCAATACCCAGGCGTGGCGGAGTCTATTGGAAGCGATCTATTGAATCTCAAACGGTTGGTGACATACACCAACATCCTGCCGCGAGGGCTCTACATTGACGAGATCATCCGTGTGGGCAAGGAAGAGCTCACTGCCGAGTGCGATTACCTCACAGAGGCTGACAACCAGGAACGCTTCAGCAATTTCATCGAACAGAGCGGTATGGGAGGCAAGTATGTCGTGCCGCGTGTGTACCGTGAATTCACGACGTCGCGTATCCTGACGACGCAGCTGATCTCCGGCGTTGCCGTTGACAAGGCCGTGCATCTCTCACAGGAAGTGCGCAACAGTATCGCCCGCCGTATCCTGAAACTCACGATTTATGAGCTTTTCAACTGGAGGTTCATGCAGACGGACCCCAACTGGAGCAACTTCATGTACAATGCATCAACTGATGCAATTGGACTTGTCGACTTTGGTGCTGCACGTGAATATCCCAAGGCTTTCGTGGATGATTACTTCAACATCGTTTGGGCCGCAGCTAATGTGGACGAGAAAACCCTTGTGGACTACTCGATAAAGATGCATTTCCTCACTGGCGACGAGTCTCCCGCGATGCTGCGAGCTCATGTTGCTGCGGGTATGGTGGTGGGCGAGCCTTTCCGATCCCACGAGCCGTTCGATTTCCAGAAGAGCAAGTTGACGACACGACTGGGTCAGCACACTGAAGTGTTCATGCATGGTCGCTTGACTCCGCCGCCACAGGAGGTGTACTCACTGCACCGGAAACTAGCGGGTGCCTTCCTGATGTGCATCAAGTTGCGCGCCGTCGTGCCATGCAGAGATGTTCTGGAAGAGGTCCAGCGCACATACTACTCGTAGCCGTCAAGCACAGCCGACGCAGAACAATCAAAGAGCGCTAGAAAGTGCGCACAGCAGCCAACCGCTTAAACCAATTGATGATTTTAGACGGAAACGCAGTTGTCTTTGCCAGCTCCAGTATCAGCAGGCTCATTGGAATGTTGCCGCCTATCTAGCCAAGCCGACCAAACCGACACTCGGTCTAGAGGTACGGTCTATTGCTCACTCTCAGCTGTGTGTTGTGAGATTTTGAATGCAGGAGGCGGCAAGAAAAGACAGCAAGTCAAACCAAGCTTCTCCAACGCCGAGCAGCTCCTTCTCAAAGACCCCAAAGCACCAAAGCGCCAGGCCATCGCCATGTTGCTGGAAATCCGAGCAGCAGCGGCTCGGAGGAAACCAACCGAGATAGTTCGCCCACCAGACAAGCGAGTCGAGCTGGAATACTCGCTCTGCTGGGAGTATGTTCCATTGCCTTTACGAGTTTGTAGTTGTTTGACCTCACGAGATGTTTTCGAGTGACAGGGCGACTCCCTCAAGCCAAGACGTCTACAGAAGGAAGGCAGCACCGAGGTATGAGGAGGTCTCTGCTGCGAGTTGGCTTTATGCTAACAGCAACTTGTGGTGTCTTTGAAAAGGATGACGACTTCAGTATTGTCGGTTCTTCCGCTCCAGCCAAGCCTGTCGAAGATATTCGCTACAGCCACTTCCGACGAATGCTCAAGCTCGGTGTTCCTCGTCCAAAGCTGGAGCTTGACATGCAGAGTCTTGGGCTGACTCCTGAGGGGCTTGATGGTCCTGTACCGGCCAGCAAGGACTTCGTTCACATAGAGATATCAACACCAGAGTTGAAGGCTGCTCCACAAGAAACTGTGGTGCGGAGAAAATGGCACTTTGAGGAGGTGTCTGCTACAGATCGCGCTCTACCACCACCGTGCGGATCACACTGGAGTCGGAGAAGCAAAGCTGGACAGCTTCCCGATGCTGCCAAGCAGAGAATCGAACGCTATTTCACCAAGCCAATCGATTCATCCAAGGATGTTGAGTGTAGTTCGACTGGATCAGCAGATATGAGCAGCGACAACGTATTAGAAGGCAAAAGCCCGCCCGTGACTGTAAAGCGGGGAAGCGTGGTTTTGCTGAAACACGACAAGGCACTGACGATGGAGATTGCACTTAACGCCGTGAAAGTTCCGTTCTCAGTAGTTGCAGAAGAGTTGGAGATCTTGAGCGGCTCGAGTCTGACCGAGACTGCTATCAAAACGATTCTGTCCATGTGGCCAAGTATGGGCGAGCAACGCGCGCTCGACGAGTTTGCAGGACCACTTGAATCACTCAGCAGGGTAAGCCTTCGTTCATGGGAAGTGGTGCCTGTGAACGCTTACAGATTGCCTTGTTTTTTGGTGCTGCTATGTAGTGCGAGGAATTTCTGGTTACAATCCAGAGCGTCCCTCACGCAAGGGAGAAATTGCGGTGCTTGTTGGTGAAGAAAGAGTTCCCCAGACGCATCCACGAACTGCGGTACGTACATGTTATTGATCTGCTCATGCGTGTACACTATTTATCTGAGGGCTGTGTTTTACAGTGAAACGATCTTACTCGTCACTCGAGCGCTCAACCAGCTGAACGCCAGCGCCGAGTTTGAGCGTCTGCTGTCGACTGTCCTGGATGTGGCCAACTATCTCAACTGGGGCGAAGCTGGCGACCAGCACCGCCAATGGATTTCAATCGAGTCGCTCGTCAGGCTCGCACACACCAAGTCGTTCGACGGCTCTCTCACCGTCTTGGACCTGGTCGTCGACGTCATTCAGGTCGGTTCACAAGCTTTGGCTCGTTTGCTTTGGTCTTGTCGATTCTAACGGCTTGTTTCGTAGAGCGACTACCGTTGGGACCTTCTGCAGCTCGTGAACGGCTTTCAGTTGATCTCGCAGTGCCAAGCGATATCGGTGGACGCGATCTACGCTGAGATGGAGCAGCTTCGCCAAGGCCACCGGTTGCTGGTGGCCGAGAGTGTAGCAAGTGCGAAGACGAAATGCAATTCCACAGCTCAAGACGACAGCTCGAGACAAGCCGTGTGCCAGTTCGCTGATATCGTCAACGACGAGCTAAGTGCCGTAGAAAAGCTGCTAAACGACCTCGAACGCAGTGTACGTCGAGACTACCAGTGCCTAGCTTGGTCTTGTGACTGATTCGCTTGTATTGGTTCGCAGAGATTGGCATTCGTGTCCAAGTTCGAGCAGAGCAAGAGTGCCTCGCTGGACTCGCACTTGGCCGCCATCGCCCAGTTCGTAGCACAGCTCAAGAGCAGCGCCAAACGATCCATCAACTGGTCGGCCTTGCAGTAAAGCGCCATCGTATCCTCGCGTCAGAAACGGCAAGAAACAGTAAATGATCAAGTCGAACGCTGCGGTTGCTGCTTGCTACACTGTGGTTTATTGGTACAGGACTTGTCGATAAATTAAAAGGTTCTTGTGCTGTCTACTGTTGTGTGGCTGGAGGTTTAGAGGCCGATGATACTTGCGTTCTTGCAGATAAACAGCATAAATCGGTTGCGGCACTCTCGAAGCTGGTCCTGCATGTCCACCAGCGCAAAGTGCTCGTAGTGGACCTTGCACAGGTACTGCATCATGCCCAGCATTTGCTGGCACATTTCGCGGATCTGGGGCACCGTCAGCGGCTGCTGCGAGGCCATGAGGTCTCCGATCTGCTCCAGCAGCTCGGCCGAGTGCTGCACGGGCGCGGCGTCACCGCCGAGGTCTTTGCAGAGGTCGCTGGCCACCAGAAGTAGTAGCTCCAGCTCCTCGCGCAGCAGGGTGGCCTCCTCCAGCACCATCTCGTACTCGAGCTCGCTCCAGCAGCGCGCGTTTCTCGCGGACGTCGTCGGGCAGCAGGATCTTGCGCTTGCGGCTCACGGGCGCCGTCGCCAGCTTCTGGTGCTTGTCCACGAGCAGCATGTCGGTCGCGGAGCGCACGGGGCTGAAAATGTGAGGCGATTCGACTTGAACTCAAGCTGGCGCTTTGGTAAGTGAGCTGCTCGTTGGCGATCGCCGCTTTTTGGCGGCCAAAAAAGTTGACGACGAGAGTAACGAAGCCAGCTGGGGCTGTTTCTGCCAATAGAGACGGGAGGACGGAAAATTTGTATACTGGCGACCCTCGATAATAAAACTTTTGGGGGAAAATATCGCAACGATTTCCCTAATTTGCCCATGTCGTTGTCGGACGGGCAAGTCTGGGCGCCGTCTTCGATCGCTGACACCACGGCCAAGCTATTGATAGATAGGATCGGGCAAGGTGGCCTGCGACGTCGACAAAGTTTGCGACTGGGCTTCTTGTCCAGCGCTTCTGGGGTTCGTCAACGCGAAAATTGCCGTTGAAATCAGACGACAAAACCAGCGTCAGTTGCCTTGGGTGGCGACCCACAGCTGCACGAAATCGATATTTGCCGACGTCAGACCTCGCGCAAAACAGTCCTAAGAAGTTGGACTCTACTTTTTGGCGGAGCATCTGGGGCCGCCACCTTTCGGTGCGACCGCATGGTCAACGCCGGCCAAAATATTCTCCATCGCCGACGCCAGAGCCCTGCACTGCGTCGCAGTCCAGTCGAGTCTGCTTTTTGAGACCGTGCTGCGCTCGAGCGGGTGGTCGCCGTGCGTTGCCGCTTGGATCGCAAAAGTTTTCCTCGTTTCCGCTTGAACCGACTCGATGGCTACATTGCTGCATGGGATGCGCTCCGTCTCTGCTGGTGGCCACCCACACACCTGGCGAGTGCAACGAGCTCAACCATGCTGCTCTGCAAGGCGTGCAAGGTGTAGCACACGGTGTGGCTCCCGACAGCAGGGGTTCGAGTTGCTGCGGAATATTTTGCAAAACAAATTCATGCTCTCGGCAAGGCCTTTCGCAAAACTCCTTTACCCTTTATGTGGCTTTTGCACCAGCGTCGGGTGGTTTCTGGTTGCTACCGGTACAGAAAGCTACACGTAGAGATTATGGTGGCAAGCCATTGCGACAAATTATGAGGTCGATCGGATGGAGAGAAGGCCAACGATTTGGCCCACCGCCAGGCGATGTCGCGAAGATCATGGTTGAAATAACGTGTTTAGTGACGCATTAGATTTGAAGTTCGCGGCGTCAATGCACCCAAGCTGTGAACTCCTGCAGACTCCGGCTCCACTACGCCTCCGAATTACACAGGAACATGTCGACAATCGGCAACTTGCCAGCTCGCAAAAATCTCGCTTGATGCAAAGGGAGAGACCTGCAGTCGCGAAAGAATTCCATTTGTAGCGCTTCTATCTTGAGCAAGCATCTGCTCGGCCGATGAGTCCACAACGAAAACAGCGGTATCTTACGAAACAGACTGCCGTAGAGAACCGGCGTGTTTGAAGTCTCCACTCTCCTGTTCTTAGGTCAGTATTCGGCCTCAGTCTATCCAACGCCAAGCATTCCAAATGTCCACGACGTGCCAGCTTGGTCTCTGGGGTCTTCTGCAAAGCCCGAGAACTCTATCTCCACGGCCCCTTCTTGCCCTTCACCTTTCTGGTCACGATCGGCTTTCCCTGCATCAAAATGTCGAGCGCCTTGCGGTTCAAGCACTCGCCAGTGGACGTGTCCAGCTCTAACCGGCGTCCGCCCAACGCGAACGAGTACGCGTCCTCGCCATCGTGGCCGAGTAGCTTCAAGTCTATCGTGCAAGAACACCATCAGTTTGATGAAAATTTATCCGGCATTTCTCAAAGAACAAATTTCTAGACAACCTTTGGGCGACGCCTCCAGCACCTCCTTGACGCCGACCCCAACACCGTCACACGAACGAATTCGTCTGGCATCAGCGTTCACTGTCAACCAAACGTTCTTTTCACCGCCTAGAATATTCAGCACCAACCTGGGTCGCCCAATTTCCGGCACGACACAATGTCGGTCACCACTCTGTCGCAGAGCCGCTTGGCTCCGAAGAACATGGTCGCCGACGCACTGCAAATAGCTCCACTGGTTGCGATCACCTGCATTGCGACATCACTCTCAGCACCACTTGCCAACATCAAGTTTCGCTTCGCTTTCGCACCTCCATCATGTTGGCGCTGGCGTCCGCTTGGTACACCATCCCACCCGACAACAGCAACGCGCAGTACATTTGCATCCGCGTTCCAGGCCCCATCCACTTCATCAATTTGCCACCGCAGTTCTGCACGATCGGAGTCTCATGAATTTTAGTCACTGGAACTCTACCAGACAAAATGACAAAACAAACAGCAGCAAAATGCGTCAATATCACCGATTTCAACCGATATTTATCTACAGCATCAGTATCTCTAGCACGTACTCCACCTTGGGGCGCACGGCAAACCCCGCGTCTGCAGCGTAGGCGCCGTAATGGCCAGCGAGCGGCAGCAGCTCGACGCTCTCTGCAGCATGGTCGGAATTTTGAGCCACACGTCTTTATTGTCCAATCACACTCCATTCCGAAAAGAATGAAGATCAGCTTTGGATCAAACGTCGCCACCAGGCATCGTAAGCGCATTCTATGGTGATTCTTCCTGCTCTACTGGCCGCATATAAAGTTTTGGTAGGGACGATGTCTGCGCTTCGTGTGCCCTGCCCGCTCATATCGAATAGTTATTCACAATGAGCCACTTATTTACAGACGGCGGGGCTAGATGGGAACTTCAACACCATGAGCCAATCATCACGGGCGGCAACTACTGGAGATCGAAATTAGTGTTGGGTCGCATATTACCTTTTATATTAACGAAAGTTGGTATTACCACGTTAGTATTCGTTAGTATTGTTAATAACATGGTGGCACTGTGTGTCGTGAAAGATTCGGGCGCTTGCGAATCAATGTTGAAGTTTGCTGCTGCTGCAGCGCGCGCCCTCATATCTTAACACACCTCGATCCAACCAAGCAGCAGCTCAGCAGACGCGTGGGAGCTCGGCGCGATGCCACCGCCACAGCACGAGGTGTGGACCCATTACACTGTCACTGTTCCGAGGAGAGCGACGCCCAAGAAGCAACGACGAGTACGACAGGAGAGACAAGCAGCTGGGTAAACGGCACGGTTTCCCAAACAGCGAGGAGGTCGACAGGACACCCCGGAAGAAATCTCGAAGCGAAGAAGTCTCATTCGCTTCTGCCGCACAAGAGCCAATTACGAGAGCGGAGAAGAAGCAATTCCATCGCGAAATTGCTGCAGCATTTTACTCAACGGCCATTCCATTTCGCGTTATCGAAAATCCCCATTTTCAGCACATTCTGACCAAGTATCGTCCCGGAATGACTTTGCCATCGCGCCAGCATTTGTCCACGACGCTTTTGGATGAGGCCTACGCACAGGAAAAGCGGGACGTTATCGAAGAGCTGCGTGACGAAGATAATGTCGCTGTTGTTAGCGACGGGTGGTCAGACCCAAACAGCGAGAGCATCGTCAACTTCATGGTGACATCGCCGTTTATACGGCCAGTGTTTTGGTCATCTGTACCAACTCGCGATGACAGGCACACGGGTGAGTACATGGCCTCCGCCCTAATCAAAGTTATCAGAGAGGTTGAAGATGCTATACGGGGCAGTGTGTGCGCTGTGGTGACCGACAACGCGTCGAATATGGTGAAGTCCTGGGAATTGGTTACGAAAGAGCTGCCAGCGGTGACCTGCAACGGGTGCTCAGCACATACCCTAAACTTGCTGCTAAAAGACCTGTTCTCTATTGATGACTTAAAAGATGTACTTGCAAAAGCGGTGGGCATAGCAAAATTCGTTCGAAAGCGGCCAGCACTTCTGTATCGCTTTCGCGAGAAGCAGCGGCATCGAATGAACGACCAACGTCACCAGCGGTGTCGGGTCCTGACCATCCCTGTATCAACTCGATGGTACTCAAAGACTGCTTGTATTTCGAGTGTAGTCTCGAACGAAGGCATCTTGTTGGAGCTGTTCGCTGATGACGGCCTCATGGAGCGCTACAAAGACGCTGTTATGAAGCTGAATCGTGTGAAGACAACACTCGCGGATGGAAATTTCTGGATGAAAGCACGGCTTGTATTGCGTCTAACAAACCCCATAATTGACGCTCTGCGCTGTCTGGAGAAGGATGGATGCTGCTTGTCGATGGTATACCATTATTTTCGGGGTCTGTACCATAACGACATTTACTACCAGCAAACAAATGGAATGGACCCGACCATTCTGGGAAAAATACGGGCTTTCATCCACTCCCGATGGTCTGAAATCAAGCGCGAATCAACACTAGCAGCGTTTTTGCTGGATCCGACAAAACCAATCGCTGATTTCGAACCCGGAGACTTTGAGAATGCCGTAAATAGCTGTGTAGAGTTGGCCGAGCGCGTTGGATTTAACCCGGGAATCACTGCAAGGAAATTTCACAGTGCCGTTTCCAACTTCGCCCGAAAGAAGCGCGGGTGGAAGGCAGACAAACTGAACAAAAATGCCAAGTACTCTCCGATCGATTGGTGGATGTACCAAGACAAACTTTTCAAAGATATGAGGATGCTTGCCCAGGTAAAGCAATTTGCTGCACGTGTATTGAGCATTCCGACGTCTTCTGCTGCTAGCGAGCGCTCGTGGAGTATCCACTCATTCATCCACAACAAACGCCGGAATCGCCTGAAACCAGCTAATGTTGAGAAGCTCGCTTATGTCTACTCAAATTCGGAGGTCAAACAATCCGCCAGCGAAATCCACTACTTGGACGGTGATGCAATCCCATCAGACAGTGATAACTTCGAGGAGTTCGATGATGAATTACCACAAGACTCTGGCGCGAGACGGCAACATGACGGTATCGGCCGCACCCGCTCCGACACTTCACGACAGCGTGCACTTTTGGTCGGACAGACAGCCGTTTTGGTGATCATCGCAGCCCACATGCTAGAGAAGGCGATACACCTCGCAGAGCGCCACATCAACTCTCTCCAGCATCGCATCACTGCACGCCTCGCAGGTCGCCACGTCCCGTTCAAGCATCGCATCACTGCGCGCCCCACAAAATCCACTTCGAACATTCTCACAGCAAACACAGCAGCACACTCCTCCAAGATCGTCGCTGCGCCACACGCCAACAAGATCATCACTTCGCCGCACACCACCAAGTGCAACCTGCTTCATACCACATGACGAAAGAGCATCCGCAGCTACTCCATCGTCACGCGATCAGTAAAAGTGCCGATCAATCAGTGAGTTATCTTGTCCAGACTGCATAAGCGTATTCCATAATTTCTGAAACAACAAAAGCGTCTTTCGTTTTTCTTGCGCTGAGTTTGTGTTGCTTGAATCTGATATCACCTCGGAAATCGTCTGGCACAGAGGGGAGACCGTCATGATTTTGGCCGTGTTGTACTCGGCCTGTAGCAACGCCAACATCATCGAAACACCTACATGCGCAAGTAAACGTGCTTGATGAGGATCTCGTCTGGGTCACTGACGCTGCCGGTCGCTTTCTGGCAAAGGTCAATTCCGCGGCGTCGGCAGAAGGTTTGTCGATTTCTTCCGAGCTCAAAGTGTGGTCCAACTGCTGCTTCTGCTGGCTGGCCTGTAAAATTGATACGAAGTCCATGCCGTCAGCCAAGTCGTTGGACATACCAGCACCAATACACTCGAGCATCCACGTCGCGGATTTGTACGTAGGTGGCAGTGGCGACATACCAGGAAGACCTTCGAAGTAGTCGACCAAGTGCTTGCACTTGTGGCCCAAATAGTCGAAGAACAAAACCTCCACGCTTCAGCAGGAGGAGGCTGTCGAACAAGAAGAAGACTTTTGAGGACGGCAAGTGGATCGTGCAGAGAATGGTACGACCAGAGTCAGCCACCTTACGAACTCCGTCCATAATGGCCTTGGCAGAGCGAGCATCTAGGCCACTCGTGGGCTCGTCAAGGAACAGTACACTGGGCTGAGCTGCCAATTCAACGCCAATCGTCAAGCGCTTCAACTGCTCCGTAGAGCTGGTGCGAATGATTTGGTCGGCAATGTCGTGCATGTCCAGCAGCGTCAAACATTCCTCGACCGAGTCGTACTTGGCGCAGTATGGCACACTGGCGTCCTGGCGCAGGAATGCGCTGAAGGTGAGGGCCTCGCGGATCGTCGACGCCTCCGAGTGGATGTCCATCTGCTAACAGAATCCCGTGCATCGTCGAATGGCAATCGCGTTGGCCTCGTATCCGTTCAAAGGATCTCGCTGGTGATCTTGCCGCCGGTCTTGCGGTTGGCAATCACGTCCATCAAAGTCGTTTTACCAGCCCCCGAAGCTCCCAATAGAGCCGTCATTTTACCTGGTAGAGCGAAGCCGCTGACCCCTTGAGCAATTCAATCGATTCCTTCGGGTTTGACGACTTCGGCACCGAGTAACGCAAGTTCTTGACCGCCACCGTCACCAGCGTGACCGTCATGTTGCGGAACGCTACACCCATCATCACTTCACTCGCGGTCAAAGACTTCTCCGCACTGCGAGCTGTAGGGTGCTAGTGAGACGGTAAGAGTCTTCGTCGTCGACTGGTTTGGTAGCGCCGACATTTTCAGGCGTCTCGTAGCGCTTGTACTCCAGCGCGAGGTAGCCGAGCGTCATGCACGTCACGTAGAAGACTACCATGTAAATGAGACGTAGAGGGTCCACACCTTCTCCATCTCACGAAAAACTGCAGATAGTATTTGCCCATAGTGACGCCTTCGGTCGAGAAGTAGCCGACTCTTCCGTACTCGCAGACGTCCAACGCAGACGACTGGTACTCGATAATGCCAAGAGAACGGAGCATCCAGGAGATCGGTGTGATCCAGTATAACCAGATGAAGTAGGCAGGGATTTGGCTCTCGCTGGTGATATAACCCGCGAAGATGCTGAAGGTCAACGTCGAGGCAGCCTTGGAAATGTGAGTCGCGATGTTGATATCGGGACCAGCAGCCACCACAACGAAGAAGAGGGCCCAGTCCAAAGCTTGTCGCGAAAAGCAACAGCGGGAACAGCAAGAACCCGAGCACCTCGACACAAAGCCGCACATCCAGTACACCTACGTATCGAAAATGAGCATCCCTGCGATGCAAAGCAGTGGCTGACTGACTGAGTTGGCGAATACGTAGCTCCCCTTGTCAAATAAGTTCGCTCCGCGTTGCTTGTAGAAGATTTCACGAGCTGTCATGAAGCTGCGAAGCCTAACCGAGCGACAGGAACAACATGCTGCCGAAGAGGATAGCCATGGCCACCTGAATCTCTGTCGGGTCGAGCTGAAAGAACATCGTGGCGTACAACAGCCCCATGACGGTGATCATGAGCGCACACCAAAGAGGTATGGCTTTGCTGCGGCCGATCCAAGCCCATGGATATCTCGTCACAGACCTTCCCACCACCGCTGACACAGCGCAGCTCAGGAACAGCTACGTTCGCAGCGCGGCGATGTCGCGCTTCGCCTCTCGTCTTGCTCTGAAATATTCGCAATAGATTTGTAATTTTCATATTACCCGCGGTATTACCAAACGTTAATAGTACAGGTAATTGGGTATTAACGATGTTCACGTTAATACCATTGGTAGATAACAACACTAATCGAAATTCAAGTTAATCGACGTCTCCCAATACAGTTTGGTAGGTATAGCCGGCTATGCCGAGGATTAAGAACTGGTCTTGCCAACATCGCGGCATTGGGGCCAACGCACATCGCCAGGCATGCATCCTGGGTATCCGATACTGTGGCACTCTGGCCACCAGATCATTCCTGGGCGGCAGTAAGCTGCTGTGCTGCCGCTAGTTCGCGACCATAGTATTCGGGGCGTCCGAGTTATCGCCAGGTTCACGTGCATCAGCCTCACTCTCGTCGTCAGATTCGTCGTCACCGCCAGTAGCGTGCTTTTCAGCTTCGTAGTCATCCGAGCCGGACGATTCTGACTCGCTGGAATCGGCGCCTTCCCTTCATGACTGGTGCACGCATGGTATCTGCGAGTATCAGAGTCAATGGAAGCGCCTTCATTTGCTTCATGGCTGTCACCATCGTCTTCGTCCGAGTCGTTATCACGAGAATCTTCGGCACTTGTATCTTTATTGGAATCTCTGTTGCCTTGACGGTCATCTGAGTCATCAGCTTCGCGCGATTCGAGTTCATCGCTCGGTTCGCCGCTTCCATTACCATCGCTGCCACGGTCATCGGACTCGGACGCTTCATAACTAGAGTCTTCGGCACTGACATCTTCATCCGAATCAGTGGCAACTATTTCACGCTTGTTGAAACAAGCATCACGGCGGTAAGTGTCGTCGGGATCATCAGTACTCGGTTCATGTCCGTCTTCTTTTGGTTCATCCTCAGACATGTTCACCATCGACACCATTGCGTCTTGGCCAAGGCGGAGCATATTTTCTCCTGCAGAAAACATGATCAACTGTTCAACACTAGCAGTTCAGGATAAATGAATACGGCGCGTTATTACCCTTCGAAGCGTGCGTTCTTGGGGTCACCAAGGCAACAAGTACCAACGAAATCAACACCAGCAATAGAGAAACTTTCATGATTCCAGCCAATTTGACAATGACGGCATCGTACTGCTAGGAAATCAAATAGCAATATCTCGCGTTCTGCAACATATTATCGCTGAATGGTCTTTCCAAGAATTCTCACCATTTAGTGCCATTACAGAAAAGTAAAGGGACATTTTTGCGCAAGGCTTAGAAAATGGCCACGAACCTACGAGGCAGACGTGTAGAAGTGGAATTGGTGGTAGTAGTCCAGGATCGCTGTCGTTCCAAAGCGGAACAGCTTGCCCACGAGTGGCACGTGGTCCAGCACATCGGCAGCCTGCACATAGCACAGATAAGAGGGCGTTAGCATGAATATTTCAAACTTGATAGCATGCCCATTCACCTTTCCGGTTGCAGGTTTCGTGACCGTTGCGAAGACAGGGTCACGAAGTAGGTAAAGCAACAGGGCCATCTGCAGCCATTTCAGAACAGAACGTGAGAGGAGCGTAGGAATCAATATGGCAATAATGCACACGATGGACCTTTCGGGCTGCAATTTCATCCTTCGTTTTATCACCAGGAACAGGTTTCTGTGAGACCTCCGGCTTGACAGCTGCAGCTGACATTGCCAAGCTAGAAAGACACGAGTGAAGTTAGCAGTCAGTGCACTCATCGTGGGAAACATTAGTACATACCCAGACAGCTCCACGATGAGAGATACAACAACTGGTGTCCACGACGTCTCTGGTCGATGACGGCGCAGGACAGCATACACAATAGGCCGCAGAATGTGGCACATCTCCCCAGCCAGCACCAGTTCTTCACGTGCATCCTCCGCGACGTCGATCGTCGCATCCTAATCCGACTCTTGTTAGCGACTGGTCGTGTTCGACATATACATACAAAAGCAATGCCCCACCTCGAATGTAATCTTGTTCGCTGTATCGCTTTCCGGTTGTTTCTCCGTAAAGGTTGGCGGTTCCTCCGCAGTTGCTGCATTTGAACGATAAGTTAACATCGCAAACGCAGTCACTCATCACTTTTATAATCTTTGCTCACGCTTGCCGAAAGTCTTGCCCGTGCGTGCCCCCGGCTGCTTAGTCTTCTTGAAGCGTGCAAACGCTGAAGGCCGAGGCGCAGACTCCACGCCTTTATACTACGAACAGACAGCAATAATAAAATCCACACCGTTTAGAATTACAGCAAATATCTGCAGTACAAAGTTTAAAAAATCCAACCTTTCCTCCACGCATCAGCATCGCACGCCGTTGTTGACCCAGCAACACCAGCCGAAGTGCTCCCTTCACGACTTCAATCCAGACAATCTGCAAACAGCACAAAAATAAAATTAATGACTGGATATCTTGAAGCTGGTTCATCTACAAACCTTACAATTCTCCACTTGCCCACATCTCCGCCGACTTTTCTAGCAATCACTTCCGCCAGCACTTGCACGTGGGAGATGAGCGACAGCGGCACTCGTACGAATCTCGTCAACCTAACAGGCACAATCAGTTTAAACAATACTAAAAATCAATTCCATGCAACACACTTTTCCTGCGGAGTCGGCTCCGTCTCCTTCGCCGTCTTCTTGTAGAGCACATAGTCATGATACAAGTGCAGTAGCCCCACCAACGAGTAACCGCACTGGGTGGCCATTTCAGGCTCCATCACACGCTTCTGCACAGCATTAAATAAAAATAATTAATTGAGTATTCATAGATTCTATCAGATTACACTTCTTACTGGCACTAGCTGAGGCGCCACGTAGAGCGTGGTCTCGACATTACGAGCCAGCCCCGTGTGTGTCTCCACCCAAGCGTCGTAGGTGCTGAGCAGCGTCTTGGCTCTGCTGACGAGCGACGGCTCCGTCTTGAGCTCCGCCATAATGGAAAACTGGAGAATTGGAAAATCTTCAAGATTGTTTCATCAACATTTTTAATCCACAGTGGTACGCATTTTAGAGCGTATCTCTCCGTTGACTACTTTAAAAGTGCGCAGTCAATGGAGTGCGTGGCGACGGTGGTGGGGCGCGATTCCGGCGCGGCGTACGCGCTGGTGACGGATGCCGAGCAGATTGAGACTCTGCAGCAGCATTGGAGAGTGTATGGCATGATGGAGACCTCGCAGAGACTGCGATTATCTCTGGAGGAGGTGTCTGTGGGGTTTGCCAAGGGATTTCTAAGACTGGAGAACGCTGATGGAAGAGTAGCTGAGGAGATTACGCGGCAGCTGAATGGAGAGGGTGCTCAGAATTCGTGGACAATACGTAAGACGTAAATGCAATGGTGTACATTCTGTTAGGATACTCATTTGGTAGTTGCACGCGATGTAGCACCTCGACGAAGAGCTCGCTTGAGAGTGTTTCGAGACCTGTGGGAGCGAGGCTATATTGTGACGTTCGGCTCCAAGTTTGGTGCGGACTTCCTTATCTATAAAGGTTATAGGCTATGATTTACGGTGTCTGAGTGAGATGACGACTAACAATTTGCTGGTTCAGATGACCCCAAGCGCTCGCATGCTGTGGCGTTGATCGTCGTGAAGGACTACGAAGAGGAGTTTGCCCGTGTGGACGTCGTGAGTTTCTGTCGTGTGGCGAAAATGGTCAAGAAGCAGCTACTGTTCGCTTGTGTGCGTCCTGCTGACAGGAACCAGCGATGTCAGCACGACAATGCAGTAGCCCCAGCCGAGAAAGATGATGTTGTGTACATTTCGTTAACGCATGCACTGCTAGTCTCACGCCAAGATGAAAGCGCTGAATAAGAGTAGTGCTACACAGATTCGTCACCTTCTGCTGGGGGAGGGTTCTTCATGTTTATCTCATTCTGCCGGATTTTCTGTGCTATCTGCACAAGGCAAGGCGCGTCCGCGGGGATTTGAGTGTTCTGGCGGAGATCTAGCGCGATGACCGAGCTATTTTGCTGCAATCCCTGGAGTAGAGCGTCTCCGTCGCTTTCACTAAGCGAGTTGCTGCTCAGATCAATAGAGTGAAGCGGCGTCACCGAGTCGCTGAGGATCTCGGCTATCGCCTCGGCGCTCTCCTTGCCCAGCATGTTGCTACTCAAGTTAAGATTGGTCAGTGAGCTGTGTTCCACGAGACCTTCCAGCAGCATGCGTCCGCCATCGTCTGTCAGTCGATTCAGCCTCAGATCGAGCTCGATGAGACTGGTATTGTACTTGAGTCCGCGGCTGAGATATCGACCGCCTTCTGAGTGAATCTGGTTATCACACAGCTTCATCGTGGTGATGACGCTCTCCGGTCCAAGCAGCTTGGACAGCAGTCGAGCGCCATGGTTTGTGAGCTTGTTGTGGGAAAGATCGAGCGACGTGATGCTTGTGTTTTTCACAAGTCCTGTCATCAGCATTCGCAGCAGGTCGTCGTCCAACAAGTTACTCGGCAGCCAGAGCGTCGTCAACGAGCTTGTCAACTTGATCGCGTGCGACAGATTCGTGGCGTCGGAGATCTTCATCCCGAACAGCATCCGCTCGTACTTCATGCCGATCTGCTTGACGCCGTACGTCACTCTGAGTCGCGTCAAGTTGCGCAGTTGAGCGCAAATCTCGTTCAAGTCCAAGTGAGACAGCAGTTGGTCGATCTCCAGAGTGAAGATGTACTCGCTCGAAGCTTTGACAACCGCCATCAAGTGGTCATGGTCGTCTCTCGTAGGGCCAAAGTCTTCCAGCACATCCTGCAGATTCTTCTCTAGGAAGAGCTGCTTCCACGTGAGACCGTGGTCTGCGATCTGGATGTTCTTCCACTGGGTCTTGCTGAGGCAGCAGCGTTTCCAGTAGTTCTCGTCCGTAACGCAGGGCGCCGTTACACAGACGTCTAAGTCCAATGGCAGTCTGGCCATGACCTCCGGTAGGAACTGGCGCGGCACATTTTGTGCCTTGGGCTGCAGTTGGAAGCGGTCGGAGATAAGCTTGAGGCACATGAGCAGTAGCGACGGGATCACCTCCACATGTTTGCCGTCGCTGTTTGCTGCCTGCGGGTTCTGCACCACTCGCGCACGATATTTCTTCACCTGGTCCGAGAGTGCGCAGACATCGGTGGTGGCGCCCACCGTCGAAGCCGAAACCATTTGCTTCCTTTGCTCGAGCGACGCTTCACGATTGCAAATTGCACACGTCACAGAGCAACTTCAACTTGCGTGATTTTTGACCAATCAACGGCTTGGGATCCCAGAGTGATGGTCGCTTGGTTTCCCTTTCCGCGTTTTCCGAGTGCGCATTCGAGAAAACGCCGAGAGGATGGAAGATCTCCGCGCGGATACGACCGACACAGGGCCAGCGCTTGCGGAGGAGGACATCTGCGAGCTGCGCAAGTATATCGGTGGGTTGGGGAGGCATCACCGAGCGTCTATTGCGGGTTTTGCTAATCTTTTCCGCGTCCTTTCAGTGGGGATGATGCGGTCCGAGATGGAGCTGATGGCGAGCATCAAGCAGAACGAGGAGGGCGTGGCGGCGGCGAACGTCCGCATCACACACGTCAAGGTGCGGCGCATAGGGAGGGAGGCATGGGTTTGCGACGGTCTAAACGTTGCCTGTAGGAGCTGATTGTCCAGGAGGAGGCACGCTACAAGACGTTGGAGGAATCTTTGGCAGGGGATGCGAACGAGCTGAAGCTGCTGGAGGGAAGACAGCGCGGTGTGTGGGCTGGAGTAGAGTAGTGTCATGAGAGAGGGATGACTGACGCTGTAATGTATGCGACCAGAGGTGGAGGAGAAACATCGCCAGCTCGTAGGTGGGTAGGAGTGTGCACTTTGTGGTGAATTGAGACTCACTGTTGCTATTTGTTGAGACTGTAGAAGCTGTGACAAAGCGAGAGAGTGAAGTGCATGCGCTTCGTGTACGATTCCACCAGCAACGCAGCGCAATGATCAGAGTCCGTCACCAGATCGTTAAGGTCAACAAACGACTAGAGGAGCTTTCGGCGCAGGATACCAAGTTAGATGAAGAGAGGCGATCTGGTATGGTGGATGATGCTGCGTAGCTAGCAGTCCATTTGCTTATGCTAGTATTGTATGCAGTTACTGCTGCGCTGGGTGACATCGTCGAACCGACCGATCTGAAGACAGAACATCATAAGCTCCTAGCAAAAAGTCGCCATGTCAAGCAGTACATCACACAGCTCGAAGACGAAACCAAGCAACTCGTGGAGCAGCGAGCAAAGCTTGAGGCTAAAGTCCTGAAGTACAGGCTGGAATCCCATGGACTGCGCGAGTCTCTCTTCAGGAATGAGGAGGAGGGCAAGCAGTTATTCAGCCGTCTACGTGAGGATACACTTCGCGTCGTCCGAGAAAATGGTGCGTCTACAATCACTTGTGACATCGTGGTATTCCTAACGCTGTGATGAATTCGCAGGAAAACCAAAGACAAACTGAAGGCAAAGCAAAAGAAGTTCCGACTGAAAACGAAAAATGAGATGCGTTCCCTCAAGCGCAGGATTTCGTTTATCTCATCTGGTAAATTGTCTCTCCGTAATGGTCGAGGCTACCACTTCTGATCTGTTCATGACTAAACAGAAGTCGAAAGAGGCCAGATGACGAATGAAGATACCTTGTCAGACATACACGACTTGGGCAGGAAGCGAATGGAGTTGGAACAGAGGTGTGTTGCTTTTGATGAACGTGTTGAAGCTCACGCACTAAGGTAACTGAACTTGGGCAGTCTACACTCGCGAAACGAACATGTCATCGATCTCGAGGTCCGGTACTTCGCTGTGATGCGTGTTTGTTCCACTAACTGACGAAGCTTTGCTCGTAGAAAGCTGTTGCCGGGGTGTCAACTTTGATTGCTTCAAATAGCCGAAAAGAAGGGGAGTTCAGCACCTCCCGCCTACAAGACGAATTAGCTACACGACAAAAAGATGTCCAGGCTGCCCAGAAAAAACTTCACGAGAAAGAGGTTTGTCCGGACCATACATTAGAAGTGGGAAGGCAATATTCTGACAACTGTTGCTGCAGAATTTGCTAAACTTATTGGAAGCCGACCATGACCAAGTAAGACGCGTCTTTTTGTTATTGACGGCCACTGCGACTAAACACGATATGTAGCTCAATACATCACTGCAGAATATGGATCCCCTGACCGAGACAGCAAAGCAAACAGCAGAGAATTTGGATCGAGACATCGCTTGTCTTATGAAAACCATTGAGGAGCGCGAGGTTCAAACAAGCAGTTTGCGTGAATCATTGAACAATACACAAGCGAAGTGCAAGAAGCTTCGAACCGAACTGAAGTCTCACCAAAGCAAATTCAAGCGCCTCGACAAGGTACAAGCCAAACTCCGACGTCAGCGGAGTACACTACTCAAGCAACAAAAAGGGTTGGCTGGTGAATTACGCGAGGCAGAGAACCTCAGTTGGATGTTAGGCGAAGGCATTCAGGTTTGTGGCGCATTATGGTGATTGCTCTAACAGCGCTCTATTAACTCGGCACTTGTTATCCAGCATGGAACAGAGTGTGCACGCCAGCTTGACGACGCTAAAGCGACCAATGATGAAAGTCAGCAGCAGATGGCGTTTGAACTTCGTCGTCAAGAGCTCGACTACCAGCAGCAATGTGCTGGGGAAGAAGCAAAGTTTCAAGCCGAGATCGCTGCATGGAATGAAAAGGTACGTCATTCAACGAGGACAACTCATGTCGGTTATGTATCTCACCGTTGCTTGTGGAATTAGATTAAGAGTCTCGAGGGGAAACTTCGAGCTCTGTAGGCATGCAGGGTATTCAAGTTGACAATTAACGTTGCAGTTTTTTGCTTGTTGGGTGGGCATTCTTCTTGGAAACACGAATCCTCAAGTGAGAAGGGGCAAGGAATAGACCAACAAAAAGGGAAAAGTATCGGTGACGCCACAAACTGGAACGAGTGGTGTCCGAGCTCACTCTCGAATTCTCCGCGGTGCTGACAAGTCCAAGCAATTCAGCAAGCCAATGAAGATCGTCTTTGCCGTCGTTGCTTCGGTGCTGGCAATCTACGTGCCCGCATCGGCTGCTCTACCAGAGCCCGATGCTCGCCGCCTTGATGTTGGTATGGGCGATGGCGATGACCTAGGTGGTCTCGGTGGCCTTCTGGGTCTCGGTGGCGTTGGGGGCCTCGGTGGTGTTGGGGGTCTTGGCGACGTGGGTGGAGTTGGCGGCGTTGGCGGCGTTCGAGGTTTGTTACTTCGTTGCGGCTAGAAATTGAAATCGTCTAATGAACACTGTCGAATATAGCTCTACGAGGAGCCAACGATGAAGCGAACTACGATCCAGTTGCGGATGACGAAGCCGTCTACGCCGGTCGTACTGTGAGCCGTGGTGTTGTGGTTACGCCACCGCGCCGCCGTTGGCCGTACTAGTGAGATGGCTGCAGAGGCGGCTGCAGTTCAAAGTATCGCTGCTCCTGTCCAGTGAGTAAATCGTCTGCGTCGCCCCAAGTTCTGCTTCGACTGCGTAATTTTGAGTGAGTAGCAACAAAACAATGGATGTGAACATCTTGTTCCCAAGCAAAGGTTTTGCTCTTTTGACATCGCGTCAATGATGCACATGGCTGGTTATCCAGACGTTGGCTGCAGCTGGGATGACGACTACTCGATCTTCAGCACCTCGATCTCGAAAAGCAGCGTCGAATTCGGCTGAATCGTGAACATCACAGTTAAGGAATACACTTTACCCCACAGAAACCATCCCAAAAAAACAATGCATGTAGTGGTTGAAAAGGATATCCCCAGGCCGGAAATCCGCCCGCGCCGTACGCGTAATCGGGTGTGCACGTGAGTCGCGCGATCTCGCCCAGCTTCATGCTCAGAACGCCTTCGTCCCAGCCCT
Source organism: Phytophthora macrochlamydospora (assembly GCA_011947325.1). NCBI lineage: Eukaryota > Oomycota > Peronosporomycetes > Peronosporales > Peronosporaceae > Phytophthora > Phytophthora macrochlamydospora. Next base: position 618,571 of record JAAVTH010000384.1, on the reverse strand, counting down.
TGATCACCTTTCCCAGCCCCACATCGAAGGTGAACGGCGTCTGGCCAGGGTCCTTGGTGCTGTGTGATGAAAAGATACCATGACTTGAAGGTCTCAGCACATTTGTTGCATAATAGCCTTTTACCTCCAGAATTTGAGCGCCAAGTCTCGGTCCTTGCCAAAGCCCGTGCAGTGCACCGTCACGGTGTCGCCCTTCGTTGGCGTGGGGCCGTTGCCCTCCTTGATGATGTCCTTTGTCACGCCCATTTTCAAGAGAGATCTTTTCTGAAGACCACCTCTGTATAAAAAAGATATTTTTCAAGACGAGCATGGGCAGTTGAAGACGCGGTGATCGATGAACGGGGAGTCAAGGCACTTGTACAAGTCGAAGACACGGGAGTGGCTCGAGCCGCAAAAGTTGGAGTAGTTTCTGCACACGTCACAGACTTTGCTCGACGTCAATGTGGCTGTTCTCAGCAGTTCCCTTGAGCAACACGTTGCTTTCGGTGGTGTATTCTCGAGCGATCCTACTTGCTCCCGATGTAAATGCTGCGCCCGAGGCCGATCGACAGCACGTACACGTCATCGGTCGATGTCTTGGGCTGCTAGAGCCTGCAGTTCGACGACTCCATACAGTCTCCGCTCCATTTTCGAAGACATTTTTCTCGCCACCTTCGACATGACTACAATTCGCAACTGCAGACAGCAGCCCCGCCTGCAAAAAGTATCCTTGACGGCAATTGGATTTTCCAGACTCGTCATCGCCGCAGCGCGCAGATTATGGTGAGCGATTATGAGGTTTGGTGCAAGGATTCCAGGCAACACGGCGACCAGCGGAGCGTCTCGGCTTGGAATCGCTCTAGCCTGGATTCTTTCCACTCAGCCGCTATCCTCGTCGACAGCAAGCAGCGGCAACGTCTGAAAGACACCAACGACGCAGGCAGACACGCAGGGGGCTTTCCGTCGTCGTGAGCCCAAGCCGTTCTGTCTCGTCAAGGTCCCCTTCCTATGCTTTGAGTGTCTCAAGTGTGGTCCGGCTTGCTCCTTTTCATCACACCAGCGGCGGCTGAAGACCAGCCCGCCGCCGCCATCCGCAGTCACACGCGCGCTTGGCTTGAGAGACAGGTGCACGAGGGAGCTCCTCAGCATCCTCGATCATAGTGTGCTGCTGTTTGAGCTTCTCCCAGTCATTGCGCGATTTCCTACGACCGACGCGAGGTTGCTTGGCGCAAATCCGCCGTCCTGGTTCTCCTCTTTTGCCAATCGAGCCAAAAGCTGATCAATGATGCAGGTCGAGTCCGTCACCAAGTACTCGTATGGGGCCACGTCCGACGCGAGCTCGGACGGCGTCGTCGTCGTGTCAGCGCCGCCCTCCTCTACGATCTCGCCCACGCCCAAAGCGGCCGCCGCGCAGTCCAAACCGACGCACAAGTGCCCACACCGCGGCTGCGGACGCCAGTTCAACCGCAAGTACACGTTGGTAGAGCACATGAAGACCCACACGGGTGAGAAGCCGCACGTGTGCCCCGTGCGGTCCTGCAGCAAGCGCTTCAGCACGTCGGGCAACCTGTCCCGTCACAAGCGGCTGCACGGAGTCATCAAGCCGCTCGAGTGCCCCGTCGACGGCTGCTACTGCACGTTCCCGAGCGACAACAAGCTCGACAAGCACATGCAGTTCCACTTGGGCAGCCCCGTGCACGTGTGCACCATCGGCAACTGCGGCAAGACCTTCAGCACGACCGGCAATTTGAACCGCCATGTCAAGCACCATCACCCCAACGAGACGTTGAGACCGCTGCCGCCGCAGAACCCCATCGGTCCGCTGATGATACAGGCCCTGCCACAGCAGCCTCTGCAAATGCAGCTGCCGATGCAGCCGCAGCAGCAATACCCCATGGATATGGGGTACCAATTCCCGAGCCCACGTGTAGTGGCTCCGATGAAGCGAGTGGTGGACGTTGTCCCCGCTTTCGCCCCCGGTGTGGCGCAGCAATACTACAGCAACAACAAGTGGGGCGGTGACTACTCCCGACCAAGCCCCATGCAGGTCATGCCGACGCAACTGCCGTCCCCTGTGGTGGCTACTCCTCGCGGCAGTCGCGGCAACCCTGGCATTGCGGACGTGCTGTCGTCCATTTTCGACGAAATGGAGTACTCGACCGCTGACCCAGAGAAGCCGCTGCCAGCGCCGCCTCTGCAGCCCCAACAGCAGCCCGCGAACCTCCTGGACGACATGGTCAACTTCCACGTCGCCCACATTGAGCTGTAAGACGTCGTAGCTGTCAATAAGCAAGAGAATAAGTTATCATGTAATAAACAGCGACGTGGTTGTGGATACTTGCGGATCACCATCGGAATCATTTTGGCGCTCCACCGCAGCGAGATGCTATTGCACTCCGAAAGGATCAAGAATGACAAACAACGCGCTGCTGTTGCTCCATGGCAATCGATACGCTTTTGGTTTTAACTTAGCACTGGACGACACGCTAGACTACGTAGAAGCTGGCACCTCGGACACTTGAACGACTTGCTCATTGTAGGTGAGCGACGTGGAAGTTGATCATATCTTCAAGGATGCTAATGTTGGCGTGGGGCTTGACCGCGCTTTCTGGCTGGGCCACCGTCTCGTCGAAGAGCTCGGTCAGCACGTCGACCATCTCGTCCGAGTGCCAGGTGGTGGCCATCTTGCTCACGTCGACAGCTGGAGGATGTGCGACCTCCATGCTGCTCTCTAGCAGCAGCGATGTGTACGACGACGCGGACTGCTGCTCGGCGCTGGTGGGGCTCTGGGCGCTGAGCTGCGACGGAGAGGACACGCCGCTGGCGAGCATCACGTCCTGGTGCTGGTGCTTGATGTGGCGGTTGAGGTTCCCCGTCGTGCTGAAGGTCTTGCCGCAATGGCCGATGGTGCAGACCTGGACAGCACTGCCGAGGTGGAACTTCATGTGTTTTTCGAGCTTGTTGTTGCTCGGGAAGGAGCTCAGACAGCCATCGACAGGGCACTGCAGGGGCTCGATGTAGCCGTGCAGCCGCTTGTGTCGCGACAGGTTGCCGGACGTGCTGAAGCGCTTGCCACACGTCTTGACGGGGCACACGTGGGGCTTCTCGCCCGTGTGGGTCTTCATGTGCTCTACCAGCGTGTACTTGCGGTTGAATCGGCGAGTGCAGCCAGGCTCGGTGCAGCGGTGTGCCGGAGGCGTCGTCGGCTTGGTGGTTGGCTGAGTGTCGCCGTCGGTGAAAGGCAGCGGCGCCGACGCCGAGCGCTTGAGCATGACGGTGTTCTCTGAGGTGTCGACGACTGGCATCGCTGTCTGGGCTGCAATAACTTTCGGGTGTAATGGCAAATGGGCGAGCGTGGCTCTGGTGTTAGAAGGCAGGGGCAATCGGACGACCTGCACGGCGGGTGGAACGCCTTGACGGTCGAGCCTTCACGCGTGACACGGGTCCAGCCAGCTGGGCCTGAGATCCATCCCACTGCGCTGCAGGGCGTTAGACAGCACTACCAGCGAAACGCGTCGGGGTTGACTAGAGAAATGGCGGGTAGCGTATTGTATTGCCGTCCGGAAAGGCACTAGCATGTCGTCGCCGGTGCATTTGCAGCCCCTGCCAGGGGCTGTCGATCTTGTCCACCACGTCGTCTGTAGCGACCTTCCTGCAGAGGAGCGCCTGGCGCATTTTCTGGGGCGTCAGCAGCGCGATTGACGCTTATGCCCCGCATCGTGTCCACTTTTGCTTGATTGATCTGAGGCGGGCTGGAGACCGCTGCGAACGGCAAGACGGCCGCCGTACTGCTCGCCTGCAAGACCTGCCGGCGATCGTCGACGGTCGAGAGTCTGTCGATGAGTCCACGCACAGAACACGCCACGGCGTTCAATCGCTTTCGCGGCGTTGATGAACTCGTCGGAGTCAAACGCTCCGTGTCACCTTGCAAAGCGCAGGATGGAGAGGCACTTTGTGTCGCCACGCTACGCTGCGGCGCTCCACACACTCAGCGCTATCACGACGATGGGGACAGCGAGCCGAGAGCGGCAAGGAGGGTGAGTCGAGCCACTGCACCCCGAGATGGTGTCGGTCCGACCCTCGAAAGGCGGCGGACCGACAAAGCCCAACGGAGCGAGCAACTTCCGCCCTGCAGCGCCGTCCTTGCTGTCCGAAAGTGTGCTTTACGCAGCGAATGGCTAAGTCGTCGAACAGAGACGCGAGTGTCTTACGCGTGGAGTGGCAAACCCGAGGCGAGTGCCACTGGATGCAAACAAGAGCAGCACCGAAAGGAACAGATAGTTATGTAGGTTGGCTGTCTTGTCCAGGCGTTGTGGCGGCTCGCTCCTGCTTGCTATCGATGCTGCTGCTCCTGCTGATGTTCCGCCCAGCCGACAAGCAGCGGCCTTCGCCTGGTCTCGTTACTACTCTCTGTCACTGCAACGCACGATCGCTGTGGACTTGACCGGACACATCTGTCGTCGTCGGTCGCGACATAATCACTGAGGCGCCTCCGCCTGGAGACGCTTTTACACGCAGCAATGCTTTCACTTTACCAGTTGCCGTGCGCCTTCCACCAGCAGGCCGAGGGCACCAGCAGGCAGCTTACCACGCGCCAACGATGTCGAGCTCTGTGTCTCTGTCCACCACCGCGGCAGCAACAGCAGCCGCCGAGCCGGAGGAGCCGCTAATCCACCACTGTCCACGACCGGGATGCCACCGCCAATTCAGCCGCAAGTACTCGCTCGGCGAGCACATGAAGAGCCACACGGGCGAGCGTCCCCACGTGTGCCCCGTGCAGTCCTGCGCCAAGCGGTTCACAACGTCGGGCAACCTCGCTCGACACAAGCGCATCCACGGATACATTGAGCCGCTCAAGTGCCCCGTCGACGGCTGCATCTGCACGTTCCCGAGCCACAACAAGCTCGAGAAGCACATGAAGTTCCACTACGGCGGACCCGTGCATTTTTGCGACGTGCCCGGGTGCGGCAAGACCTTCACCACCACGGGGAATCTCAACCGCCACCACAAGAGCCAACACCAGAACGAGCCCATGGTTGCGATGCTAGCGGAGTCGGGATCCAACCGGTCCAGTCCGACGACGACCGATGCGTGGCAGCCTCCGTTGGCACCGGGCCCCCACCATCGCGACTCAAGCGAGCGTGGTCGACCGGAACGAACCCACTTCCTGCGGAGTCGTCGACGACTTTTAATCGGATCCAAGACGTTGACGACACCATGGATACTCTGACCTCGCTTCTTGTCGAGACGGGACTCGACTGCGTGGACGACAATAACGCTAGCAATCTGCTAGACGACATGATCCGCTTCCACGTGCAGGATCTCGGCTACTCGTAAGATTAAAAACATACGTCAAACCTGCGCGAATTTTGCAGATACCTACGTTAAAAAATAAATTGGAGGTTCTATTTTTTTACTATGGTCGTAATACCCTGCGTTGCAGTGTTTGCGAGCTTCTAGCACTGCTGCTGTGCGACGGCATGAACATGAAGGCCTAGCAACTAGATTTGCAGCTCCGTGTCCACTTCGACAGCGTTATACTTTGTACTTGCGTGCGCGGCACTTATCGTGCGGCCTTGCATTGGCATCGTCGAGCAAAGCTCTTTGCTGCGATGGTTGACCACTTGCGGGCTGCTGGCGACGCCCAGAGATCTCAGGGGTGCGGCGTTTTCGCTGCGCGTCGGCGCCGAAGATCCAGCCGCGGGAGGGTCATAAGCCTTGCGGGGATCACGAGCTTTGATTTCGCTCCCCCAACACGTTGTCCAGCGGCCTTTTACGCTTGGCGCAAGTGCGACGATGACACAGTCCACGCGAAGTAACAGCAACTCGCCATCAGTGGAAAGTGGACATCGGCGAGGGCGGCCATATCTCAGGCACCAGGCAACACGCAGCGGCTTTGCCTCTACGAACAGCAGAGCGCTGTCACACGGCGCTCGGCTCCTCCCTGATCGCCGCCAGACGTCAAAACCCGGCTGACTCGATTCTGTAACGGCCAGGGAGTCGGTTTACACTTGGTTTTAAGTATGACTGCACCAAAAAGGGCTTCATTGGCCGTTCAATGGACAGCTCGACAACTGTCTTGTGTGCGGCGATCGGTCTCCGGTCCGCCCCGGATCGGGAGCTTCAGCTTTGCAGCGCAGATATTGCTCACTTCCCAATCAACCTTCTCCCCACACACCAAACAGAAACCTTTCCCAATCATGATGACTGTCGAGCCCCAGGACAAGCTGTGCGGCTTCAAGCGCCAACTCAGCGAGTCGGGCGCCTTCTGCTGTCCGCAGTCGGGCTGCCACCGCGAGTTCACCCGCAAGTACACACTGACGGAGCACGCCAAGACCCACACGGGCGAGCGACCGCATCTGTGCCCTGTGCCCTCGTGCGGCAAGCGCTTCAGCACCTCTGGCAACTTGTCGCGCCACAAGCGTCTGCACGGCTACATCGAGCCGCTCAAGTGTCCCGTCAGCGGCTGCATCTGCACGTTCCCCAGCAACATCAAGCTGGAGAAGCATATGAAGTTCCACTTCGGAGACGACGTCAAGGCGTGTGTCGTGCCCGGCTGCGGCAAGACCTTCAGCACGACAGGCAACCTGAACCGCCACCTCAAGAACCACCACGGCGGCGTCGCGACCTGCTCGAGCCCCGTCGCGTCCAAGGTCGTCGTCGCCAGCGGCAGCCCCACCGCCGCCGAGCAGTGGATCCCCACCACGCCCATCGACGACTTGTCGCTCTTCGGCGACGCACTCAGCACGGACTTTGACTTTTCTCAGACGGCCTCCGACGAGGACCTCATGGACGTGCTCGTGTCCTTCCTCGACGACGAGCCGTGCCAGTTCTAGAGAGGTTTTAGCCCACGTAGATTGATAGCCGTCACTTATTTTATTGCTCAACACGAATGTAAAGCGCCATTCCTCCGTTCCCAATCGTTCCTTATTGCAACGACGCCGAAAAAATGCTCTTCCCGTGACGCTTTTCGGCATCACGGATGGCGAACAAGTTGCTGTATTTTTCCTTGGGCTTTGAGCCAAACTTTTCGCCGTACATGTAGCCAGCTCCGGTGCCTCGGATCGGGACGACAACACCAAGCAGACATCAATGCTTCAAGATTATGCCCCACGGCTGACGACAGTGTGCACGCGGTGGACAGGAACCGCATCAACGGCGGACGATGAAGGGCGTCCAGCTGGTGCGAGCGGCTTGTGGCAGGACGGCCGAGTTGTGACAGCGTCGCCACGCACGCGGGTCTCGCAACACCGGGCCAGGCCTTACTGGTGTCACACGACTTCCCTGCGAGTATCTCGCGCACGGCGAACACATCTCCACGCAGCAGGCACCGCCGCTGAGGTCTGCGCTCACGGCGGTGGCAACGCCAGGGGGCAGCTCGGGCTCCAATGCTGCTCATTCAGCAATTGTCCTCGACTAGTCACAGACCTCCCCCCTCCCCACCACCCAGATGTCTTCTAGTCTTGAATCGACCACCAAGAGCTGCAGCTTGAAACGCCAACTGACCGAGGCAACGGTGGTGCACATGTGCCTCGAACCAGGCTGCAAGCGTCGGTTCACTCGCAAATACACGCTCGTGGAGCACGCCAAGACCCACACGGGGAGAAGCCCCACGTGTGTCCCGTGCGGACGTGCGGCAAGCGGTTCACGACGTCGGGCAACTTGTCCCGTCACAAGCGTCTGCACGGCTACATTGAGCCCCTCAAATGTCCTGTGCAAGGTTGCATCTGCGCTTTTCCCAGCAACAACAAGCTCGAGAAGCACATGAAGTTCCACTACGGCACTGCACACAAGATCTGTGTGGTGCCAGGCTGCGGCAAGACCTTCAGCACGACCGGCAACCTCAACCGCCATCTGAAGAATCAGCACGGACAGAGGCAGCAGGAGATCGCTACCATCACGACACCGCCAATGCCCAAGCACGGCGCCAGCAGTCCGACGAGCGCTGAGCAATGGTATCCTCTCCCGACCACTGCACCTGTCGATGCTCTCTGGCCAGACATGTCGTTGATGGCAACCTCGACGACCATGGGGCTGTTTGAAGACGTGTGGAACCCCGTGTTACTCGACACGCTGGTGAACATCTTCGACGACCAAAGCAACTTTTCGTGTTAAGATGACAGCAGATCTTGAATAGTGATAGCCTGTAGAGCCTAAGTTAAGTTTGACACCAATCTGCAACTGTTTTGATGTTTTACGTCGCCTCACAGAAGCAACAGGGTCTTGTAGAAGGGGAACTACTCTTCCAAGACCCTGGACTCGATTCCCATGCACTCGGCATCGGTTCTGAACGTTGAACATGATGGCCAAAAGGTGCTAAGTACTTTTATTCCTTTTGTACATCGTCCTAATCAAATAAACTGGCGCGCGGCCTCAGCATCGATCGCGTCGTCCAGCATGACGCTCAACGCGTCCAACAAGTCGTCGTTCCACACGCAGTCAAACTTTGCGGCGCTGCTCCCTGGCTCCGACGGAGACGACCACCACGGCTCGATGCTGGCGTCGTTATCGTTGTCGTCGTCGGATCCGGAATCGCTGGCGGTGGAGCACGGACTGGAGCACGGACTGGAGCAGACTGAGCTCTCCTCTTTGATGCCACCCTCGCACTTGGCCGCCGTCGTCGAGGGCGACCGCGCTGCTGCTGCGGGCGACGCCGGCGGTGGGGACGCCACTCCACCGTGGTGCTTTTTCAGGTGGCGGTTCAAGTTGCCCGTGGTGCTGAACGTCCGGCCGCACGCCTCGACGTGGCAGACCTTGACGTCGCCGCCGTAGTGGAACGTGAGGTGCCGCTCCAGCTTGTTGGCGCTGGGGAACACGCAGATGCAGCCGCTGACGGGACACTTGAGCGGGTCGATTTTGCCGTGCATCCGTTTGTGTCGGGACAGGTTACCCGACGTCGTGAAGCGCTTGCCGCACGACGCCACGGGGCACACGTGCACCCGTTTGCGCGGACGCGGCGCAGTGGTGTCGGCTCGCCGTAGTGCGAATCCAAACTGCTGCTGGGCCACCGGCGTCGGCATGAAGCCCGTGAAGAGTATCGGCTGAACCGGGAGGCTGTAGAACGACTGCTGACTCACGCAGTTCGTGTTGCAGAAGGCCCGGGGGCGTTGACACTTGCCATCATGAGTATTCACTGCAAGGGGAAAAAGTGAGAATGGTCGATATTCGCGACGCATTTCAGCAGTTTTACAGCCTGCTGTCTCGACTCGCTGGATCTCGCCTTTCAGAGACGGCGTCGGCTTCGTCGGCATGTGCTTCGGGTCGATAGGGAGAGGGCGGTCGCTGCAGCAGGATATCCATAGGGTCCTTTTAAGACATTCAAGACGCAATGCATGCCGTACATGTACAAGTAAGCGATAACGCTGACGAATCGACCACCCGGTTGGACGGGCGAGAGTGGCGAAACGCTTTGAGCCCTGCAAGTGGGGGTGGAAGTCGCCTGAGTCGACCGGTGCGGAGCGGATTTTCCTCGGTAGCCGGTGTTGCGCACCTGACTCACCCGGGCCCTGTGGCATTTCACTGGGGCCGAGACTCCATTTCCGCGTTGCTGCCTGCGAAAAATACCTCAGGCCTCCTCGGTGTCGATGAGTGGAGGGAAAGGGGTCTCCGGTCTCTAGTGTTGAGTGTTGGGGCAACATCGGTTCCGAGGCACCACCGCTGTTTTGCGAACTAATGGCCCGAGCCGGCTGGTCGCGTATTATTGCTGGCCGTTCCACCGCGTGTACTGGTGTTTATCAAACACGGTCGTTTGCAAAACGGGTCGGCAGCATGCAGACCGCGTTGCAGTCCGTGTTGGCTTAACCGACTCGAGCGCTCACCCACGCTAGGAACCACGCTTGCGAGACGCGTCGCTGCAGATGGTGGGGCGGGGCGGCAGACTGCTCTCTGTGCGTTGTGGTGACGATAGCAATCCCTCATGAGCTCCTGCTCTTGTTGAATTTCGCCAGAAGTTTAAAGTGGTTGTATATGGTGGTTGAAGCGACTGAAATGAGACCGAGTCTTGACTGTTAACACTTCGTCACCTCCGCGAAGTTCTACTGCTTCCGATAAATAAAAGCACTCCAGGGTAAAACAGCTCCATTATTGATGCCCGGTGCACAACACCATCGCAATCCACGCAGAAAACGATGAGTCAGCAACACTAAACCAAGGAAATCTTGTCGTGTGCCCTGCCGCCCCGCACCACCATCTGCAGCGACGCGTCTCGCAAGCGTGGTTCCTAGCGTGGGTGAGCGCTCGAGTCGGTTAAGCCAACACGGACTGCAACGCGGTCTGCATGCTGCCGACCCGTTTTGCAAACGACCGTGTTTGATAAACACCAGTACACGCGGTGGAACGGCCAGCAATAATACGCGACCAGCCGGCTCGGGCCATTAGTTCGCAAAACAGCGGTGGTGCCTCGGAACCGATGTTGCCCCAACACTCAACACTAGAGACCGGAGACCCCTTTCCCTCCACTCATCGACACCGAGGAGGCCTGAGGTATTTTTCGCAGGCAGCAACGCGGAAATGGAGTCTCGGCCCCAGTGAAATGCCACAGGGCCCGGGTGAGTCAGGTGCGCAACACCGGCTACCGAGGAAAATCCGCTCCGCACCGGTCGACTCAGGCGACTTCCACCCCCACTTGCAGGGCTCAAAGCGTTTCGCCACTCTCGCCCGTCCAACCGGGTGGTCGATTCGTCAGCGTTATCGCTTACTTGTACATGTACGGCATGCATTGCGTCTTGAATGTCTTAAAAGGACCCTATGGATATCCTGCTGCAGCGACCGCCCTCTCCCTATCGACCCGAAGCACATGCCGACGAAGCCGACGCCGTCTCTGAAAGGCGAGATCCAGCGAGTCGAGACAGCAGGCTGTAAAACTGCTGAAATGCGTCGCGAATATCGACCATTCTCACTTTTTCCCCTTGCAGTGAATACTCATGATGGCAAGTGTCAACGCCCCCGGGCCTTCTGCAACACGAACTGCGTGAGTCAGCAGTCGTTCTACAGCCTCCCGGTTCAGCCGATACTCTTCACGGGCTTCATGCCGACGCCGGTGGCCCAGCAGCAGTTTGGATTCGCACTACGGCGAGCCGACACCACTGCGCCGCGTCCGCGCAAACGGGTGCACGTGTGCCCCGTGGCGTCGTGCGGCAAGCGCTTCACGACGTCGGGTAACCTGTCCCGACACAAACGGATGCACGGCAAAATCGACCCGCTCAAGTGTCCCGTCAGCGGCTGCATCTGCGTGTTCCCCAGCGCCAACAAGCTGGAGCGGCACCTCACGTTCCACTACGGCGGCGACGTCAAGGTCTGCCACGTCGAGGCGTGCGGCCGGACGTTCAGCACCACGGGCAACTTGAACCGCCACCTGAAAAAGCACCACGGTGGAGTGGCGTCCCCACCGCCGGCGTCGCCCGCAGCAGCAGCGCGGTCGCCCTCGACGACGGCGGCCAAGTGCGAGGTGGCATCAAAGAGGAGAGCTCAGTCTGCTCCAGTCCGTGCTCCAGTCCGTGCTCCACCGCCAGCGATTCCGGATCCGACGACGACAACGATAACGACGCCAGCATCGAGCCGTGGTGGTCGTCTCCGTCGGAGCCAGGGAGCAGCGCCGCAAAGTTTGACTGCGTGTGGAACGACGACTTGTTGGACGCGTTGAGCGTCATGCTGGACGACGCGATCGATGCTGAGGCCACGCGCTGATAAAATAGATAGAGAACACTTCAGGGATAACAAGCAAATCAATGGCCACGCAAATGAAATCCAACTAGATGTCGACTTCAATATGAATTTCTTGGGCAGTGGACAGCGCCCGAAAAAAATGTTTAGCCCACGATTGAGATCGGCAATCGTGCAGCAAAGTTGGCATTGCCCAAAGCGCAGCCGCCATCTTCCTGCGCGAACTTCCACTAGCACTCGTTGTCCAGAAATGGCAGCAGATCCAATGCGACGGAGCCATTCGCCACGGATGGCTCTGCGGCCATGTCAAACGGCAAGAGCACACGAACGACCACGTAGGGGCTTGGTCACGGGTGTTATCGCGCTGATCAAGTGTTGTGAAAGATGTGCGAGGGGTAGTGTATCCGAGCCTCATCCGCCAGGCTGCCAGCCCGAGGCTGGTCGGCGTTCTGGCCTCGTCAAAGCTTTCGGGGAGCAAAATGCCATTCCATCGGATCACTGCCTGGGGTAACTAACGCCTCGGTCTGCTCTCGGAGCGAATGAATTATCTGTCCGGAAGCCATCACAAGCGTTCCCGAACCGATCAGAGCTCGGATAAGAAACCCCGTGCAGCGTCGTGAAAAGTGTGTGCTCGACGGCGGGGATTCACCGCTATTTCGCGGCCACTCTCATCAGCCTTGCACCAAGTGTGGGGGGACCACGTCTTGACGAGCCCGTCGAGTTGTCGCCTGTAGGCGTAGCTGGCGTCTCGTGAGATCTCAGGGAGTGTGGCTACCAGCCCGTGCAGAGTCACACGATGGCAAGTGGCTGGCGTGATGAAGATGTGAGAACGGCCGGGTCAACAGCGTGTCATCCCACCGTTCATTATCGCTTTGGCGCGACGACAGACAGCGTCTACTAGCGAATTGGCAGCGCCGAACAGAGTAGACAACCATGGTGGCGCAGATCGACGACAAGCAGACCCACACGCACTCGAACAAGGCCGGCGTGAAGCGTCCGCTGGGCACTCGGCCGCCGGCCATCCACGCGTGCCCGCAACCAGGATGTACGCGCCGCTTCAACCGCAAGTACACACTGGCGGAGCACATCAAGACCCACACGGGCGAACGCCCGCATGTGTGTCCCGTTCGTACATGTGGCAAGCGCTTCAGCACCTCGGGCAACTTGTCACGCCACAAGCGTCTGCACGGCTACATCGAGCCCCTCAAGTGTCCCGTGCAGGGCTGCATCTGCACGTTTCCCAGCAATAACAAGCTGGAGAAGCATATGAAGTTCCACTACGGCGGCGCCGTCAAGGTGTGCGTGGTGCCTGGCTGCGGCAAGACCTTCAGCACGACGGGCAACCTGAACCGCCACCTCAAGCACCAGCACCCGGATCTGCCGCCCACGGGTCTGCAGCACCCGGTGCAGGTGCCGCAGCCGATCATGACGACGTCGGTGGTGGCCCCCGTGCCGCAGTTCATCCACCGCAGCCCCACCAGCGCCGAGCAGTGGTCCGTCCTCTCGGGGTGCCGACCTTCAAGCCTCGCATCTCGTGCTGGCCTGGTCAGCAGGTACCGGCGCAGCAGCAGCAACAGTTCTTGCTGCCGCCGTACGGACAGCAGCCCATGCCCCAGACCTTCTACTCGCCCACGCGGTCGTGCTCGGAGCTGTTTGAGGACGTGTGGAATAACGAGCTCTTGGACACGCTCGTAACCGTGCTGCACGACCCCACCGTGCGCTGCTAAGAGAGAGAGAGAGGGAGGCAACAGGTATTTAGGAAAGAGTAAGGAGTGAGTGAGCCCCAAGTAACAGGTCGCTGTGCAGTAAATACATTCGTATCATGAAGAAGAACTTGGTGGGCGTCCATGGCGTTGAGGCAGCTCGAACGGAAGAGCTCGTGCTTCCTCAGCTTGGTTTTCGCGACGATCTTATTGCGACGCACCGAAAGAAGGCCATTTTATTTCCATATCTCATGTTATCTTGAATCGAGTATGCCTTCGCGCGGTTACGTTGCATACCAACAACAAGTACGATTGCATAATTGTGTGACGTGGCTCGTCGCCTGCAATGTGGACATGATCTACCGAAAACAGGAGGAGTACACGTCCAGGTCTGTGAAACACACACGGAGCTGGGCGACATCTTCGAATATAGACAAGACACGACCAACCTGACCGCGCCCGTTCCCGCAGTGCCGTGGCGTGGCAGGGGAAGAGGCCCCCGCTAAAGCCGAAAGCGTGAGGGCAATACATACTACACTAACCACAGTAATCAGTGTTAGTGGTTGAATAGTGTTAGTTTTTATTAGAGTTACTAATACTAATACATGTACACTCGGAATAGCATGAAAAACTAACACTAATTTGGTGTCAAACTGAAACCGAGTTTGTAACACTTCCTATTCCGCCCCTTCGCACCGAGAACAACTTTTCGTCATTCATGTCACCATCGTCATCCTCAGGAACCCCGAAGGCCCTACCGCATTGAAGAAGCCATGGAGAGGACCCGTCACTTCGCCGAGGATCGACAAGACATTCGTCGCAGAGCTGCAGCGGACGAGCGACAAGTTTCAGCGCCGCGGAATCATATAGAACCTGATGAGCAAGTAAAGGATCCAGTGAATCCAGCTCCAACTTCAGGAACACGCAAACGGTAGCCCCCAGCACGTCGCCACCAAGCAGGACAAATTGGCTGTCATCAATTGGATGATTGAGGCAGACAAATTCGACCCAAAGTTTCTTTTCAAACACACGATCGACCAGTTTCCGCAATGTTTCCGTGCGGTATCCGATTCCGCCAACTTCATGAAGGCATCTCGATGATGGAAAGGACGCGAACCATTTCTCTCTGCCTATTGTGGCCCCGACAACCGCATGTCTGTGCAAGTAGTGCAACCACGTATTCGAAAACATGTACTCCTGAAAGCTTTACCCGGCCGTGGTCGCAAACGGGAACCATGGACTGCATGGCTGCTCGACCAACTCCACGAAGAATTTCATCGGCTTCGCAAAGCCGGGTTGAAACTTACTCCTGCCGTACTGGTCACCGTAGCGCAGTATATTCTCGCCAACTCGACACACAGCGAATACTGCATAAAGGTTATTCCTCCTGGCAAACTGGTACGGTTTTACAACCGCATCAACGTAAGGTGGGCTCAATCGTTTCAAGAACGGTTTAATATCGTACAGAGGAAACAATGTGGAAGAAAACAGCTTAGTCCCGCGAAAGAACTGCACATTGAAAAGGAGGTGGCGTTCCACATCGGCGTCTTAAAACGGGGGGCAATGGAGAATTTGTGAGTTTTCATATAGCGAACATGGATGAAACCCACTTCATCGTTGACACGGATAATGGGGAACTCTCAACACAAAGGGTGGTCAGCATATTCGGTACGCAGAAGTCGTATCCGGAACGTCTGGAATGACGATGGTGGTGTTAATTAACGGTGGAGTGTCTGCACGCATTGGCGTGCCGATGATGATTTTCGTAAATCCCGACTGCAACTACCCTATTCGAGGTGTCCCCGACAACATACCTGGTAAGGCGTACGTGACTGTGGAGTCGTACGGACCCACGTGGCTATAGACACATACAGCCATACGTGACTGTGGAGTCGTGCGAACACACAGTGCTGTGGACTCAAACTATTTTTGGTTTTGCTTTGCTGTTTGTAGGAGTGACTTATCGCACGGCGAAAAAGTATTCATGACGTTCACCGTCTTTGCGCAATGGCTCGGCGAGCGGCAAGTCAACCCCAAGAAGCCTGGCAGTCGGAAGGCGATTTTGTGGGCCGACAATTACAGCGGCCATGCTCTTATAGAAAACGTAAAAACTCAGCTACAGCAGCTCAGCGTTGAGCTTCGGTTCTTTCCACCCAATGCTACCCATCTCGTTCAGCCTGCTGACTCATTCGCGATTTCCAAAAGTAAAAGATGCCTGGATGAAGCGGTGGAACGAGAAAAAGTGGCTATGATCTGGAACGAGGAGTAGCAAAACAATGTCAGAAGAGATAGATCATGGTCCGGCGCTCTAAAACAACAGGTAAAGGTTTATTTGCAGCTCGCTGCTGATGCCGTGACGGATGTAAACGCCCAGAGAACATCGAAGACAAACATCACGTACGCCCAGAAGGCTATGATACGCTGCGGACTGGCATGCGCTGGTGATACGTGGAGCGTGAACCAATTGAGTGACGAGTTGCAGTACATTGTTGACAAACACTACGACCACTTCTTGGGCAAGCCCGTCTCAGTAGGACCCGGGTTTAATAACGACGATCACACTTCCGAAAGTGAAGAGCGTCTCGAAGCTGAAGTGTAAAGTGAACTAACACTCATTTTGGTACCTTAGATAGTGTTAGTTTTTAATTGGTGTTATTAACACTGGTTAGCGTGGTTTTTGGAAATGGAGACTCTCGCAAATAGTGTTATTAACACTACATGCTGTATCTAATTGCCGAGTGAAACGAAGGGCCGCCCAGCCAAGCGTAGCTGGGTTGGTCACTTTGTACAAAATCCTGCTAGAACTTATCAGATTGTGTGATAGAGGTAGAATGTCGCCCCCTACAATTTTCAAGGTAAGTGATGCTCTCGTGTGAATACCCGACAGATTGTGTGTTTCGTGGGTTCTGTCCTGTTTTTCGCGATTAAGTACGGTTGTGCTTTTGTGCTTTGTGCGCGCGAACATCAATCGCGTTGACGCGTCAACTTCCTGCAGCATCAACTTCCTGCCGCGAAGCGAAAAACTGGCCTTTGAGCCCTCTCGGTCGCCACTGCGGGCTCCAATTTTCCCACGCAGACGAAGCCTGGCTCGCAGAGTTCCCTCGTAGATCGTTGGTCGTGCTACTTCGGGTCTTCTCCACGTGACTAAACGCTTGTGATGGCACAGCGTTGCCGGATCAGCAGCAGCTTTATTGTCGAGACAAACACTAGCACTTCCGTTAGCATCCTTGCTACGCTTGGTGGACTGCCAAGTTGTGTGTAGAGAAAGCTTTTTGTTTGTTTGTTGCGATTCGCATTAAGTTAGTTGCTACAGTTTGTACACGACGAGCTAATCTAGTCGAGCAGCATGCAGGACAGAATGTCGAGCATCTCGGGGCTCCACGGGTCTGTGCATGCGGTCTCGAACGGCGACGGCAGCTCGGCCTCCTCTGTGGAGATCAGCTCCCATGCGTTGCCGGCCCATTGCTGGTCGATGCCCGTGGGGCTCTCGTGTGACGACGAAAGACACTTTTGGCTGGTCGGTGTCAAGCACAACGAGCTCGGCGACGTGACCGTGAACTTCTCGCGCTCCTGCTCCGTGTGCTGGTTCTTGAGGTGGCGGTTGAGGTTGCCGGTAGTGCTGAACGACTTGCCGCACGACGGCACCTTGCACGTGTGTCCGCGGCGCGCTGTGGGTCTTCATGTGCTTGACCAGCTTGATGTCGCTCATGAAGGCGCACGAGCAGCCGTCGACGGGGCACCGGACGGGCTCGATGGCGCCGTGGAGGCGCATGTGGCGCGACAAGTTGCCTGAAGTGCTGAAGCGCTTGCCGCAGCCGCGTGCTCGGCAGACGTGCGGACGCTCGCCCGTGTGGGTCTTCATGTGCTCTGTGAGCGTGTACTTGCGGTTGAAGCGGCGTCCGCAGCGCACGTCGGGGCACTGGAAGGCTCTGCTGCCGCTGTCCTGCTTTGAGTTGGGGCTCGTGACCGGGGCCACGATCTGATCAACGTCGAAGGTCGATTGCATTGCTGGTAGCTGTTATTGTTCACCTGTGTGAACGATGGCAAGTTGGGGAATGAGCCGAGTGTCCCTGTCGTGGTGCTGTCCGTACCCACCCGGCTGGAAAACGGAGACCGTGCCCTCGGGCGGATGCTTGTGCTGGACAAGTGCAGCGTGATGGCTGTCATACGGAGCGGAGCGGCGCCGATTTGCGCGCTCGTCATGGCGTGGGAAATGCCGCTCGCGGGGCTATGTGCGCGATGTCTTAGCCGAGCTACCTCAGCTCATCAAATCAAGGCCACAAACAACCGGGCAAGACGATTCGCCCCTCCCGTTGGGCTCCCCAGCTGGCGCCAACTTGGACAGTGCAAACACCGGAGCACGCTCACTCGACTTTCATGTCGAGACGGGCAGATCGCGCGCTGTAGCATGTCGACAGAGACACCTCGAGGGTGAACCGACTGCACACTGAATCCGGTAGAATTTGCGGGGGCGTAATGTGATGCTGTGCGCCGTGTACGCGACCTGCTTACTGGATGGGGGAGGGAAACAATCAGAAAATCGAGCCGTTTGCTCCCTGCGCGTGTGTTCATGTCAGCAAAATTGCTAGCGTAATGCAGAAAAGGTTGAAAGGCACTTGTCAAAGATCCACCATCGCCACCGCCGCCAACGCGCGTTTCGGGCTGGCTATTGCCTGTATACATGTTTTTCAGCGTCAGTGCTGCAATGGTGAGTGCAATTTGAATGGAGAAATGAGGGAAATCCAGCACACCATGCTTGGAACATCTCTTTTTTTTCGAACAGCAAAAACAATGTGATGACACTGGTAGCTACTCTTTACTTTTACACTAAGTAGTCGACGGAATACCAAAAACAATTGGTTTGGAGACGGCCAAAGCACATACGATACTCAACTTCACGGTGGTTTCATCACTCGAGCAGGATCTGGCCCAAGATGTCCAACATTTCGGTGCTCCAGGGCTCGCTGCTGGGTGTTTCCAACGGAGCGGGGACTGCTTCGCTAGGTAATCTGATTCCTGGGCTCGATTCTTCCCGGTATCGCTGGTCGACACTCGCCGGACTGGCCTTAGTTGACGCGCTGCTGGCTGCCTCGGCGGCGACTTTGTTGTGCAGCGAGACTGGCGAAAAGCTTTGGCTTTTCGTGGAACTCGCGATTTGCTCCTGCTTCCAGTCCTTGTGGTGGTTCCTGATGTGGCGGTTGAGGTTGCCCGTGGTGCTAAACGTCTTGGTGCAGCCTGCGATCTTGCAGGGATGCTCCCGTGGCAGGTCGTGCTGCTTGAGGTGTTTGGTCAGCTGGATGTCGCTCAGGAACGTGCGAGTGCAGTCGGCCTGCGGGCAGCGGATGAGCGGCAGCGGACCGTGCAGACGCATGTGTCTCGAGAGGTTGCTGGAGGTGGCGAACCGTTTGCTGCAGGCTGGTGCCCGGCAGACGTGAGGTCTCGCGCCCGTGTGGGTCTTCATGTGCTCGTTCAGCGTGTACTTGCGGTTGAATCGGCGCCCGCAGCGCTCGTCGGGGCAGCAGAATCGACGCTCCTCATCGCCACTGCCAGCGCTGCTAGACGGCGACACTGCTGGCGTTGCGTTCATTGCTGGCAGATTGACGAATGGATACTTTCGCTATCATTGTCATGTGCCAATGCAATCGCCCTGCAGTTCGTGGGTGAAGAAAGTCTTAGATGTCCACCAAGCGGAAAAACCCGAGCGCTTGCTGTCACACACACACGCGCGCACGAATCCACCCCACGGCAACAGGTTTCCCGGCGCAAATGAGGCAGGCGCTCCCGTAAGACATGCCAGCGATCAGCGCGACACGAACGGCTCGGCCTTGCTCGCTTGCGACGAACAGCAGGAGGTCCACAGGAGCATCATCCCCTTCTTCTCGATTTCGCTCGGTTCAACTTGTCTGTCATGTGACCTCGCCAGCTGGGATCAGCAAGCTGCTCGGCCGAGTCAGCAGATCGAGGCAAGATTTTTTGCTGTACGAATGCAATTTGGACAAGTTTATTATAGCCACAGCTAAGATTAGCATGGAGAGCTCTCTCTCTCTCTGGGCGGGGCAGTGTTTCTTGACGGCATCTCGACACGATGAGCCAGTCCCCGCCACGGACGGATGCGTCGAACTTGGTGTCCTCGATGGCACAGAAGGGCAACAAGGAGACGCGGGCGGCCGAGGCGCTGGCCATGAAGGACGAGCAGATGCGCATCTTGGGCAGCCAGAACTCGCAGCTGCTGACGTCGCTCAACGCCATGGACGACGAGATCGGGTCGCTCAAGATGCTCAAGCTGCGTCTCGAGGAGGAGAACCGCAGTCTGCGCGACCAGAACTTTGAGCTGCAGAGCAAAGCGCGAGCCGCCGAGACGACCCTCATGAAGGCGCAGGTAGGGCACAAAACGATCGATCACAGAGGCTGGAAGCTGACGAGTTTCATTGCAGACTGGCATCGAAGAGCGAGAGACTCAAGTGCGGGTGTTAACGGACCATAATACGGAGCTTCTCCGTCTGCTGGAACATGAGGAAGCTCAGAGTTCGTCGTTGGCGACGAGAACGACGCAATTGAAAAGTGATCTGGAAGCACTGGAGACGCGCTACGCTTCTCTGCTTGCGTCCGCCAAAACCCACGAGGAGATCGCTACACGAGCCACCCGAGAGGGCCAAATGCGAGCGGAGGAAGTTCGTTTGCTGCGAAACGAGAGCGACCAACTACGAGCGTGCAACGTCGAGATGAAGATGAAAACGCAGGTGGAGTTGGAAGCGCTACAGGAGCAGCTTCGTGTTCGCAAGGAGAAGCAGTACCAGCTTCTTGAAAAGCTTCAGCAGCTTGAAGAGGCCAAACGGCAAAGCGACGACCAGCTCGCTTCAGCTGAGGAGAAGGCACGGAAGCTGCATGCTCGAAACCAAGAGCTGGAAACGCAGGTGCAGCTCGAAGCTAAGGCCAAGCGAGCGCAGATTGACGCCAACAAAAACTTCTTCATCGAGAATGGGAACCTCCAACGCGACAAGCAGGAGCTGCAGACGCGATTCGATAAGGCCGAGCAGGAACGCTCGAGGATGGAGGCTGAAAACCGCGACTCAGCCGATCAACTGCGAGAGATGGCGGAAAAGGTCTTCCAGCTGCTGGAGCGACTCAAGTTGGCCGAGCTGGGCAAAACCAAAGCCATTGACGGCCTCAAACAGAAGGAGGTGGAGCTGCTCGCTCTCAAGAAGAAGAACGCTCGACTGCTGAAGGAAGGGACGCAGGAAGGCAAAGCTCGCGTCAAGTCGGAACTGGACAAGAAAGTGCTGCTCGAACAGCTCCAAGCGCTCAAGAAGCACAATGCGCAGCTATCCTTGCGCTGCAGTGACGAGGTGAAGGCCAAGCTGAAGGAGGCCGACGAACGCAAACAACTCGAGGAGAAAGTCAAGACCATGAGTTCACGTGTGGCCTTCTTACTCAACAAGATGCAGGCGGACGAGGAGGCCAAAATCGTGAGCAAAGAGGAGATGAAGAAGCTGCAAGCTCAGCTCACCACCTTGCAGGAAAAAGCGCCGAGCTCGCGCAGAAGCTCCATGCAACCGCAGAAAGCAACCGCGTAGTAACCGAGGCATTGCGCTGCAAACAGGATGAGTTGGACGCTCAAGGCATCAAGTTTGAGGCCACACAGAAGAAAATGGCCGAGATATCGCTGGCAATGGAGCAGTCGGGCATTCCCATGACCACAGGAGACGTCGACAACCAGCACGAAGGCCACCATCGCGGGAACCAGGAGCCTACCCACCCGGATGACGCAGCGGCGGCGGCAAACGGACGCTTCTTCGTTGAATGCCGCTCCTCTCAAGGCGGTCTGCTGCTCATCAAAGCGAAGCGAACCAACTTCTCGCCGAAGGCTCAACAGCAAGCTGTCGACTTTCTCGAGCGGATCGGCATCAACGCCATCCTCAAACGCGCTCAGAAGAGTTTAAACACCAAGCAGCTGCTTGTGGAACGCATTTCCGCCCTGCTCACCACCATCTTAGCTAGCGAAGACACGGTGGCAAATGCCAACGAGCAGCTCGTGGCGAAGGAAGATCAGATTACACACCTGACCCGCAAGACTCGCTGGATGCAGGAGCGACTGACGATCGAGGAGGACGCAAAGCGCAAGACGCTGCTGCGTTACGTGCACGAGGTCAAATCTCGGGCGTTGGTAGTGCCGACTGATGCTGTTGACGACCGCAACTTGTCCGCCGGGATCCTCAAACTCCCCGAAAGCGGCGTTGGCGACGAAGAAGTCCACGCTGTTGCAGCTCTCCTCCGCAACGCGACAAATGTGCGCGAACTGCAACTACGAGGCAACTCGATTTCGAACGAAGGGCTCGTGCAATTGCTGCTGTGCTCTGCATCTCGACGTGCCGACTCCGACAAGTTGACTTGCGAAACAACCACATCGGGAAAGACGGCGTCAAGGTCTTGGCAGAAGCACTCGAGCGCAACGAGCGGATTAAACACGTGTACGTTCACGCTGGCGGCAAAATCGAGGCGCTTGGCACAACGTCGCCAGCGACCCAAGCGGCTATGGCGAATGCTCAGATATCGAGCACCGCAACGCTCGGGAGCTCAGGCGCTGGCCATGCGTCTCTTATCGGCGTCGAAACTGTGTGCGTTGTTGATGTCCGTGAGCAAGCGGAGACAGACACTGGCAGTGCCAGCACAAGTCTCCTCATTGATTTTGCTGACGATCCTCGCGTTACAGTTGGTAGCATGCAGGGCTCGACAGCAGCAGCGGGACTAACGAGTTCCCTGAAGTTGAAGCTAAATGGGATCACTAGCGAGGGTGGGCCTGGCAAGGCATCTGCAGATCGAGACAGCAGCAACCGCTTGTTTTCGCGCCGCCCTTTGTCTGCCACAGCATTGAAGCGCCAACGCGAACGGCTCGCCCTCGAGCGCAAAAAGCGACAGGAGGAAGCTAAACGGCAGGCGCGCAAAGAGGCCGAGTGGGCTGGTCGCTCAGGAGGCATGGAATCGAGTCCATCGCGCGCTTCCAACAGCAAAAAGTTGCCGCCGATCACAAACGGTGGCACCGCGAAGGGTGTGACGAGGATTAGCTCGGCCCCAGTCCTCCATAAGAGTAAGACTGGCAGCAACGACACGAGCGATCCCGCCGAGAGCTGAGGGGCCAGCAGTAGTGCAGTAGTTGTTCACTAACAGAAAGCCCGTATTTATTCAGGAGCTGTGTCTCTATACGGTGAAGTCTGTTGCGCTCTGATCACGTTCACGTTCCCTCTCGCGAGCTTTCAGAAGCAGACGCTGCAAGATGAGCAAGTTTGCACGCCCCGTTCGTCGCTCCGCTAACGTCAGAATTGTGTCGTTGTTCTGTGCCACAAAGTGAAGCAGTCGGGCCACTTCGGAACTGGCATCGGTCACTGAGGGAATCGGAGGAACCTCGACCTTGGCAACACTTTCTAGCACTCGCTGGCCGTCACGGAGCAGCCCCTGCGCCGACAAGCTCTCAACGACGATCTCGTCGTCCTTGGCGAACTCGTCTGAGCCATTGGCTTCGGACTTGTCAAACTCTAGTAGCTGTACCATGAGCTGCTCAGGCTCGTTAATCGCATCTAGCCCCATCGCCTTCTGCAGGGCGGACGCTTTCGTTAGCGCCGAAAGAAGTGCAGTATACATCTCCAGCTCATTGTCGCTCTCTCTGATAAGAGCTGTCGCTGTTTCCTCGTCATTGGGAATAACGCCCACCGGCGCATTTAAGCAACTTGACCATGCCTGGAGGATGACCGCTGTGGGGATCGTTTCCCATGCCTTCTGAAGCCAGCTCAGCGTGTTTCGGAGATGTGTGTGCGCGTGGACGTCAAATACAGTCGCATCGTTGGACGTGGGTCCCCGTTCAGCAAAGAACTCTTCGTCGACTGCTCGTACTCGTAAACTAACGTCTGCAACATCTCGTGGCGAAAGCGCAGCCTGAACGATCGAAAGATGTCGTGGTGGAGCGGCTGCGCGTTGCTTGCGGAACCGGGCGGCAAGAAAAATAATACCATATCTTCAAACCGGAAGCCATTCTGATGTGAGCCAGACGGATTCAGCGCGTGCGCAGCAGCTACGTGCGCGGTGGAGCTGTCCAGAATCAAATACCAGACTTCTTTCCTGGCCTTGGCCTCCAGATTCATCGCCTGGATGAGGTCTATAATCGCGTGCGAGTCGTGCGTTGCGCGACAGTGATCTCGATACTGAATTCCGAACGTTGCTAGCGTGTCCACGTCCTTCAACGACGCTGGGTTCGGGTCTTTCCCAACCACCTGCAGCCGCAACTTCTCTCCTGTCCCGCTCACCGCCATAGCAACCGAAATGCGGTCGTGACTGCGTGCATCCAAATTGACCGTCAGGTCTAGCCGTGCTGACGTCGTGCGGTAACGGAGGGTAAGCTGGTCCAAGTTCCAAACGCAGGCGAGCGGCACAGCCATCAGCAAGTCGCGTATCCGCTGGACCCTCTCATCGCTGCTTGCTCTATCCAATGCCTCTCCAGCTTCCGCCATCGCTGCAGCCTCGTGCTGCTTGGGGAAGGAGCGAATACTGCGTCGCTGCATATACCGATGCAGCCATCCATTGGACGCCTTGAAGTCTGTGAGCGACAGCACGATCTCCTCCGGCAGCTCGCTGCTGTAATCCGCCAGGATTTTATTGCGGAACTCCATCGCTTTGGACTGCAGCAGATCTCCCGTGATCTTGAGCGTCGGCGTGTCCAGCTCCACCTGCATCTGCCACTTGTACAGCATGTCTTCAATGACACTCAGTTTGTGCTGATACTGCAGCACCTTTCTGCTGCTAGTGGAGCTCTCCACCAACGCCTGCGACGCAATGGCAGCTCGTTCCTTGACCATTTTTGTCACAGCCGTTCTAGAGACGCCAAACTTCTCTGCAGCAGCTCCTGGGAGCCTCCTTGGTCCACAAAGTGCAGGATCTCCATCTTCTCCAGGTTGGTCTTCCGCACTCGCCGTCCTTTGCGAGGCTTTGCTGGTGGAGGTGGAGGCGGCAGTCCTTCCACTATCAGCTGCGCTTCTACTGGGACAGAGCTCTCTGCGGTCAGCACCATCTCCTGCGGCACAGTCTCCGCCAGAGAGGCGTCCAACAGAGGCTGCGGTGGAGCCGCGAAGGCCTCGACGCCGTCTTGTTGGAGCTTGATGGGGTTTTCTGCGTCGATGGGCTGGCTGCTGAGCTTGCTCTTGCGTCCGCGCTTCTTGGAGGCGTCGGAGAGCGCAGCGGCGTCCTCTGCGGCGCGCTTGCCAAGCGCCGGAGCGTCCGACACGGGCTTGCGCTTGACGTCCATTGGTGTTCTTGTAACGAGATGTCACTGACACCAGTGGCCAGGGGAGGAAAGGAAGAGTGACATCTCGTTACAAGAACAATTTAAAGTCACTATAAGAACGGGTACTGATCATGTGGCGCGGAGCTGCTCGCTGGCGGCTCGTGCGCGGCGTCAATACTGCGCGTGGGCCGACCACGGCAGCAGCACAATTGCAAGCGGCTCCTCGGTCTACTGATGCAATGCCGTTGCTCAACTCTGCGGATATCAGCTCCAAATCGCCGCCTATTAGACGCCACAACGGACTCCTGCTCTGTCATGCTCGACATTTCAGTGCTGCCACTCTGAACAAGAGCGTGGAGAGCATCTACCAGAAAAAGACTCCGCTAGAACATGTTTTGCTGCGTCCAGGTATGTACATTGGCTCGGTGGAGGCCACCAAGGACACCATGTGGATGGTGCCCAGCGACAGCTCCAAGGACGACGTGCTGCGCATGAAGCAGCAGGCGGTCGAGTATGTCCCAGCGCTGTACAAGATCTTTGACGAGATTATCGTCAACGCAGTGGACAACAAGGTCCGGGACCCGAGCATGCGGCGGTTAGATGTGGTCATCGAGTCAGGGGACAAGAGCAATGAACACAGACCGTGGATCTCGGTCTACAACGACGGCAAAGGCATCCCTGTCAAATTCCACAAAACGGAGAAGGTCTACGTGCCCGAGTTGGTGCTGGGCCACCTGCTTACCGGATCGAATTTTGACGACTCCAACGCGCGATTGACTGGCGGGAGACACGGATATGGAGCCAAGCTGACCAACATCTTTAGCAAGGAATTTGTGGTGGAAACAGGAGATTCGTCGGTAGGAAAAAGGTACAAACAGGTGTGGCGGAACAACATGCGAGAGCGCGGAGAACCGGAGATTACAGAGTACAAAGGCAACGATTTCACCAAGGTTTCATTCTCTCCGGATTTGGAAAAGTTCGAGATGGAAAAACTCACGACCAGTATGGCGCGGGTCTTGAAGAAACGGGTGTTTGATGTGGCTGGGTGCCTTTCGGACGTGCAGGTCACGCTAAACGGCAAAGAAGTGCCCATTTCTGGCTTCGAGTCGTATATCGAGGCGTTCCGTCATTCGACTTCGACCCCAGCACCAGCAAAGACGTCAAAAGCAGCGAAGGATGGCAAAGACGAGATTTCAGCGGGTCTGGATTACATTTATTCGCGTGTGAACAAACGATGGGAGATCGGTGTGCTCCCATCCGACGTGGGCTTTGTGCAGGTCAGCTTCGTGAATGGCATGTCGGCACTCCGCGGTGGTAGCCACGTTGGCTACGTGGGCGATCAAATTTGCCGACGTATTGCGGAGTTTGTGAACCGAAAGTACCCGGAGCTTTCGGTCAGTACTGCCCAGGTGAAGCCACACATGGCACTTTTCATTAACTGCCAGATCGAGAACCCCACGTTCGACTCCCAAATGAAGGAGTACATGTCGTCGAGACCGCCGACGTATGGCTCGACCTGTGCGCTCTCTGATAGATTGTTGAAGCAAGTGATCGCGGACTCTGGTATTGTAGAGCGCGTCGTGCAAAATGCTCGCGCAAGACAACGTGCAGCGCTGCTAAAGAAAGTGTCGTCTACCCGCTCGAAAAGTACGTCTGTGAACGTGCCGAAGCTGGAAGATGCCAACCTTGCTGGCGGCCCTCGTTCTAAAGAGTGCTCGCTGATCTTAACTGAAGGCGACTCTGCCAAGGCGCTGGCAGTTGCAGGTTTGGCAGTCGTTGGCCGTGATCAATACGGTGTTTTCCCCTGCGTGGAAAACTGTTAAATGTACGTGACGCGAGTGTTGCCCAGCTAGCGAAGAACGCCGAGTTTGCGCACCTGTGCACGATTCTTGGTCTCCGAATGGATGAGCACTACGACTCGGAAGAAGCTCGTGAAAAGCTGCGCTATGGCCGCGTGGTGGTTATGACGGACCAGGATCACGACGGCTCGCACATCAAAGGCTTGCTATTCAACCTTTTCCACACGTTTTGGCCCGAACTGTTGAAAAACAGCGGCTTTATGAGTGAATTCATCACCCCCATCATCAAGGTGAGCCCTTCGTCCAAGCGGGTGGGAACGGAGCGTGGCCTGGAAACTCGTCGCTTCTTTAGCTTGCCGGAATATTTCGACTGGAAAGCTGAGTTAGACCCTGCTGACCTAAAACACTACACCATCAAGTACTACAAGGGATTGGGAACCAGTACCAGCGCAGAGGGGCGAGAATACTTCAGCGAACTGGATGAGCATCTCGTGGATTTCAACTGGAGTGGCGAGGCTGACGGAGACGCTTTGGACATGGTGTTTAGCAAAGCACGAGCTGCCGATCGCAAGGCTTGGTTGCTGAACCAGTACTCACCCGATTCGTTCCTGGACACGAGCTCAGGCGACGTCACGTACCACGACTTTGTGAACCGCGAACTCATCCAGTTCTCGCACGCCGACAATGCGCGGTCGTTGCCGTCTGTAGTTGACGGTCTCAAGATCTCGCAGCGCAAGGTTCTCTTTGCATGTTTGAAGCGTAAACTGACTCGCGAAGTCAAGGTGGCTCAATTGGCTGGCTACTGCAGTGAACACACAGCGTACCACCACGGCGAAGCTTCGTTGCATTCGACGATTGTGAACATGGCGCAGGACTATGTCGGCTCGAACAACCTGCCGCTGCTGTATCCATCGGGTCAGTTTGGCACTCGACTACAGGGAGGAAAGGATGCTGCTAGTCCTCGATACATCTTCACGCTGCTTCAAAAGCACACGCGACTGCTATTCCCTGAAGAGGACGATGCTTTGCTGCGCTACTCTGATGATGATGGATTCCCCGTCGAGCCTGTTTACTACGTGCCGATCATTCCGATGTTGCTTGTGAACGGTGCGGAAGGCATTGGAACGGGGTGGTCGTCGTCCATTCCGTGCCACCACCCTGTTCAGGTCGTTGACAATTTACTCAAACTCCTGGATGCCGAGGAAAATGGCCAAAACCTATCGCAAGTCGAGCTTGCTCCCATGACGCCATGGGCTAAAGGCTTCAGTGGCGATATTCGTCAAACAGGCAAACACTCGTTTGTGTCGCGTGGCAACGTCCAGCAGGTGAACACATCGACATTGCGTGTGACAGAGTTGCCCGTCGGCAAGTGGGTCGAGGACTACAAGAAGTTCCTGTGGGATCTTGTGGGCAAGAAGGCTATCCGGTCGTTCTCCGAGCACCACTCCGAACGCGACGTGCGCTTTGACATCTCCATGGCGCGCTCTGATCTGGCAAAGTACGCGGAGGATGCAGCCAATGACGATGCCAGCGACAGCGAGGCGTTGGTCAAGCTGCTGCGACTGGAAGCTCCGTTGAACACTAGCAACATGCACGCGTTCAATGCCGAGGGAAGCTGGTCAAGTACGAGACGAGCGAGGACATCTTGCGCGACTTTTACGCCGTCCGACGGGATCTGTACGCGCAGCGGAAGCAGTTTTGGAGCAGCGGCAGACCAAGGACGTGCTTCGACTGAGCAACCGGATCCGGTTCATCCAGGAGGTGTCGTCCGGTAGTTTGCAGAAGATCCTCAAGGAACGGATCCCCAAGGCCGAACTGGTGCAGCTACTGAAAGCGCACGAGTTCTCGCCAGCGTCGACGTTCAAGGAGGACGAGATCGACCACGTTGGCGACTTGGGGTTGGCTGCTGCTGGCCACGTGGAGGACGACGGAGAGGCGGTAGTCTCCTCTGCGAGCGACGAGTTCGACTACCTGCTGAACACGTCGCTGATGAACTTTACCAAGGAGTTCGCGGACCGACTGCAGAAGGAGCACGACTCCAAGCAGAGCAAGCTGCAGCAGCTGCAGCAGATGACCCCGGCTCAGCTGTGGCGTCGCGAGTTGGAGCAATTGCGAGCAGTGCTTGTGCGTGACAAGGACTTTCAGCTGCAGCTATAGATTTACACTGCAGATAGAGGATCATAGAGCTTAGAGAACTAGAGCTGGACAAGGCGCGTCAAAAATGGCAAGTTGCCGTCAACTTTGTGTATCGTTTATGTAGCCATCCTTTCGTCCAATCAGATGTTTTTACTTTATAAGAAAATGTAAAGTTGTTGCAGGGGAGTCATTTCCCCAAAGGAGAACTCAGCCCAAGCACCGCCAGAGTTCAGGTGCGATCGTGCGTCCATTCGGCAGCGTCTGCGGGTCTGCAGACGCGTCCTGTGTCGTCCCGCGCATGTCGGTCGTATGCAGAGGCGTCTGCGGATTCCTTCGACCCCAACAGCTCAATATTGCGCTCTACAGACGACGTTAACTGACGACTGTTTGCATTGCAGCGAGCGTCGTGTTTGAGGTCATGGCGAAGCATGGCGCAGAGGTGGTGATCGGTGCGTGCAGATTTTTATTCGCAATAGAAGGCCCTCTGGACGGCCTGCTGTCCCAGTGACGCCTTGAAGAGAAGAACTTAATGCTGACGGGGGTATCTTTGGGCTTGGGCCAGTGCCGCGCAACTTTAAGCTGCTGGAGGAGCTGGAAAACAGCGAGAAGGGCCATGGCGACATGAGCATCTCGTACGGATTAGAGCAGGCAGACGACATCTTCCTCACAAACTGGATCGGCACCATCCTCGGCCCTGCTGGCGTACGTCATGGACGTATTCTTTGTTAGTATTTGATGGAAAAGTGACTAAATCTGTTTCTCTATTGCAGACGTGCCATGACGGACGTATCTACAGCCTGCGAATCCACTGCAGCGACCAGTACCCGCACCTGCCGCCCGAGGTCCACTTCACGAGCCGCATCAACATGAGCTGCGTGGACCCCAGACGGGTCGCGTGGATCCGCGACGACTGGGGGCACTGGGGAGCTGGCACCGCAACAACGGCATCGAGAACGTGCTCGTGGCCATCCGTGCCGAGATGGCTTCCCCGACGAACCGACGTCTGCCGCAGCCGCCTGAGGGCTCGAACTTTTAGAAGAACGAGACTCCGTCTCCCAAGCAAGAAAAAAAATAACCAGAGGAGAAGAAGAGAGGGAAGCTGAAGCAGGATCAGGAGAGAGCGGAAGGAAGTGGTCGACTGCGGTGCGACGTCAGGACTTCCTCTCTACTGCTTCAATAATGGCTAATGCATGATAGTATTGCATCTTTGGTTGCTTGTGGAGGCAGATCGACGACATGCGACGGGTTTGGTGCATGGTACATTCCTACTTTTTGGTATTGAAAATCTCTACTGGGCAGCGGATGCTGTCTAATCGATGCTAAATACTAACTGTACGGGCGGAGTGATCGCGAGCGCAGGGACTTGGGGGTGAAAAATGCTATCGGCGGGTCCTCCTTGCGCGAGCGAGCTTGGAACACAGCCTTGGCTCCGTCCTCGTGTTCTGGTTCAAAATCTACTTCCTCTTCGTATTGAGGGTGCTCCTGAAGGTATTTCCATTGCGCGATAGCTTGGACGATCGGATACTTGACCATGTGCAATAGCGTTGCCACCGCGCGTAAGAAGTCGACGCCCGAGGCCACGGTGAAGAGCGGAACGAGCACGTAGCCGACGGATTTCCACGCGGGCGAAGGGTGGGTACTGAACGGGAGGAGCAGAAGCAAGTGCAGCAGCAGCTCGCGGCCAACGCCACAGACACAAACAATGGCTCTAGACTGGTGGCCCCATCGTGCGAACTCCTTGAACAACGGGTGCCAATCTCGTCGAGCCTCCAGGAAGCGAACATGCACTGCTGCAGCGTTGACACAGCCCACGCCCAAGTCAAAGACAAGCATGTAATGGAAGGAGGTGCTCAACACAGGATAAAGGCGCTGCAATGCAATGTACAGCGCTACCACTGCAAGTCTGTCAAGTACGAAGGACGTGAAGCTCGCAATCGTCACCAACAGTCCGCTCTTGATGCAGAGCATGAGTCGTCGTGCAATGATATCGCACGCGAGCATCATCACCAGCAAAGCACTCACGCTGCGTCGAAAATGCGGGGCAATTCCACCGGTTGATGTCGGTAGGAACAGAACCAGCATCAAGTAAATCAGCAGTGCGCGGAACGCTTCCACGACCGGCACCAAGAACACGGCCAAAAGTGTTCCACCAGCGACCTGTCTGAGACGACTCCCCAATACCTCGAAAACACGTAAATCTCTCTCCGTTCGGGCGGTGGCGACGTGATTTTCCCACATTCCGGAGTCGGCCACGCCGTCCGCTTGTTAAATTCCGGCGGCGACAGGCAGCTCACGCAGAACCTCGTGTCGATCTCCGCTCGGATGG
The DNA here is from genome assembly GCA_011947325.1 of Phytophthora macrochlamydospora. Classification (NCBI taxonomy): domain Eukaryota; phylum Oomycota; class Peronosporomycetes; order Peronosporales; family Peronosporaceae; genus Phytophthora; species Phytophthora macrochlamydospora. The sequence goes on along the minus strand of JAAVTH010000384.1, from coordinate 587,698 downwards.
TTCGAGGATGCGCAGACTTGCAATGCAGCACTCGAAACTCCTTCCTGCCGTCTCTAGCCACCCGAATCGACGCCACCTCGACCAGCAAAGGGTCCAGCAGCAGGATCTCATTGTCCTGCTGCTGTGTGAAGAAGTTCCCACTGCGCAATGAGCCGTCGGCCTTGGTCCAGAACAGATAGGGCTGCAGCAGCGTGTCCTCGTCCAGCTTGAGCAACGCCGGCGCGCACCATACTGTCACCTCTTCTCCTGCCGACAGAATATAATTGGGCGGGAACCGGAAGACGTCGCTGCAGTTGGCGCTGGCGAGCGTGAAGTCGGCGAGGTCGACGCTCTCGTCCGACGGGTTGGACACCACCACCCACTGCTTGCCGGCGTGCGCGCGGGAGATGTACAGCTGCTGCATGACGATCTTGTGGCAGATCTGCATGCCGGCGCGGGCCACCTGCCGGTCCATCGCACCCAGCGGCAGCCGCCGCAGTAGCGCGTAGCTCATGGCGCGTACTTTTGAGCTGGGCTTCCCGCCAAAAACGACACTGTCATATAGCATACTTGACAGGTCCGAAAATCTACGTAATCGTGCTGTTTCGCTAATAAATTCACGTGCCAATTGCACCAGCCACCACAACGCAATCAAAGGACAAGGATGGACATGGAGAGCTTTGCGGACGGCACGGAGGGCATGCTGACGGACGTGGGCTTCATGTTCGACGCGTGTCTGGAGAAGGAGACGAGACGCTACGACTACGGCTCGGTCTCGGTGGTGCTCACGTACGCCAAGGAGGAGCCTGGCGCGCTGCAGTCGGGCCACTACGTGTGGCCCGCGGCCCCTGCGCTATGCGAGTACCTAGAGGCCCATCGGGACGCCATCCCGAGCGGCAACATCGTGGAGCTGGGCGCTGGATGCGGACTCACGGGCCTGGCGGTGGCTCAGCTGCGGCCAGACGCCACCGTGATCTTCACAGACCACGACCCAGGCGTGCTCAAGGTCATCGAGCACAACGCCAGTCAACAGGAGAAACAGCAGGCCATGTGCCTGACGCAGAGTCTGCGCTGGGGGCCGGACGGTGCTGCGGAGATCGAGGCGCTAGAGAAGCTGCAGGGACCGACGGGCAAACACGCGACGCAGCTGATCGTCGGGTCCGACGTCATTTACGCCAGAGAGGTGGTGCCGCTGCTCTTCTGGACGGTAGACCGACTGCTCTCGGACTCAGGGAGTTCCTCATGTGCTCAAGCTTTGGGTATGATGAAGAGACGGAGAAGGAGATCGACGCGCAGAGTCTCAAGAGCGGGCTGCGACGCGAGATCGTGCAGTGCTCGCTCAACGAAGGCGGCACGAGGATCCAGCGGTTTATTCGGTCAGAGCGTAGGTAGATGATGGCTGGTGACGATCCCAAGAGCGGCTTGTCCTGGCCCGCTGCCGATGTGAGAGGAGATGCTGCCAGAGAAGAGCGACGAAGCGACCTGCCGGTGTTTTAGATGGAGAGACCGTTGCCAGTCGGGTCCAGAACAGCCCACGACAAAAGCTGATCATACACACAACAACGCTGTTATATCCTTACTCCTGCTCTGCGAACGCGTAGAGCTTGTTCACATCTATATAATCCACGACCGACTTGTCCAGGTACGTCTCCAGCACAGCTCGCTCCGACGTGGCTCGAGCTTTTGTAGACGACACGTCGTCCAGCCCTGGGAAGTTCGTGTAGTTCACCCGGTCGCTCTTGTCTCCTTGTCTCCACGGGGATTCCACACCCTCTCTGTCTACCACAAGCAGCCTCACTAGCTGCATCAGCTCGTCTCCGTTCTTCCACTTGCCAGCTAGTAGATCCGAGTACGTGTCGCCCCCAGCAACATGGTAAAATTGGTGTTCGTGTACTTCTGCAGCAGGTAGTGCACCAGATCGATACTGCCAAGACGAAGCTGCTCTGGGGCGTCGCTCTGGGCTGCAAAGTGGTCGAACATCTCCCTCTCTTCTTCAGCCACTTTGAGTATTGCACCGGCCTCTGTCTCATCAGTTAAGGCCTTGAGAGCCAAGCGACACATCTCAACTCGGTGGTGGAACGGAGCCAGCGCTCTCTTGGTCGAGTAGATGTGTTGGTACACTGGCAGCAGCCAGATCTCGTCGTACAGCGGGCGGCAGTGCGAGACCACGCCCATGTGGCCCGTGAGCCCTGTAGGAGGGTTCGCGGACAGCCCGAAGAGCAGCACCTCGCGCTTGGCCATGGTGCACCGTCGCAGCATTGACTGGAGGGGCACAACTAGGGTTCAGTAGGAGGGTTTGTAGGGTTTTGGAGGTAGGTCCAAAACACCAGAGACCAAGATGAAGGTGGTGATGCAGCGCGTGACGAGCGCCAGCGTGCGTGTGGATGGCGAGATCGTCGGTCAGATCGGCAAGGGGTTGCTCTGTCTGGTGGGCATTGGCAATGGCGACACTGAGGAGGACGCAGAGTTCTGTTGCCGCCGCTTGCTGGTAGCTTTTGCAGATGTGTCATAGCGAACTTTGCTGTGATTTTGATGCCATTTGCTGCTTAGAATGCTCGCCTGTGGCCGGATGAAAACGACCGAGCGTGGCGATCCTCAGTCAAGAGCAACGACCTGGAAGTGCTGCTGGTCAGCCAGTTCACGCTGCACGGCTACTTCTCAGGCAACAAGCCCGACTTCCACCTCTCCAGTACGCGCTAATTGATGCGGTGCTATGGGGCTAAACAGTTGACGCCTTTGTGGTTGCAGTGGCTCCTGCTCAGGCCAAGGAGTTCTTTGACAAGTTTTGTGAGCGGGTGCGTCGCGAACACGCTGAGGATAAAGTTGCGGAAGGAGTGTTCGGCGCCTACATGGAGGTCTCTCTGGTGAGGAAATTCGGCTAATAGTGTTTGCCATCGCCCCCGATTTACTCACGCATTGTTCGACACTCAAAGGTGAATGACGGACCGGTGACGATGCAGATCGACTCGAAGGAACGGAAGCCGACCAAGAACTAGAGGTTTGCTGCAAGGATAACATTGGCGCAGTTGCACATATAGACGGGAGACGTACCATCCTACCTTATCCCTTACCAACTATATTTGTTTTAGCCAAGATGGACCCGAGCTCGAAATCGCTAAACGCGCCTGCCTCGCACTGCTGACGACCTGTGTTCTGACCGCATGCTTCGCCATTTTCCAGGTTCCTAACTCGACGTTGACCCAAAGTGGAGTGCTAAGTTACCATGCCAACGCCTTTGGGGTACTCGAAGGTGCTGCTGGGGACAGAGACAGCAACGACCGGGGCAATTCACCGCTCGCTCAACCCACCACGGGATGCCATCCAGCAAGACCCAGCAGACCCAGATGATCCGTTCGTGGGGCTCACTCGCCCGGAAGCTCCGAGCTTGTACCACAGCTTTATACGCACTTCTCAGCACAGTCCCAAGAATCCGTGCGTTGGTGTGCAGCCGATTGTCGATGGACATGTGCAGCCTTATAAGTGGTTGACGTACGAGGAAGTCTCGACTCGGTTTGGAAACCTTGGCGCTGGCATGATGCATTTAGGGCTCTTGCCACGTATCGGGGACGAGAACCACCGAATGATCGCCATCTACATGAAGAATTCGATCGATTGGGTAGTAGCGGAACACGCTGCGTACTCGTACAGCGCGATCGTCGTAGCACTTTACGACACGCTCGGACCGGAGTCTACGCAGTTTATCCTGAACCAAACAGAACTAACGACGATTTTCTGCACGGCAGCAGAACTGCCCAAGTTGACGCAGTTGAGACCCCACTGTCCACACCTGAAGCATATCGTGATCTGTGGCGGACCAGCCAGTGACGCCCAAGTGGGAGCCGAATGCGACGCTCGCGAAGCTGGACTAGATGTGCTGCACATTGAAGACGTTGAAGCGAAAGGACAAGACAATTTTCTACCACCCGAGCCTCCAGTTGGAGACGACGTGGCCACCATCATGTACACAAGTGGCACGACAGGTGATCCCAAAGGCGCCATGCTGACCCACGCAGGAGTTCTCTCGGGATGCACGGCCGTCAAAGATTTCTGCATCGCAGGAGGGTACCCGTTCACGCCCGAAAGTGTTTATCTATCGTATCTGCCGATGGCGCACATCCTCGAACGCTCAGCCATGGTGCATTCGTTCAGTGTTGGGAGTCGAGTGGGCTTCTCTCAGGGTAATCCGCTCAAGCTCGTGGATGACATGAAAACGTTGCGGCCGACCGTCTTCATCACTGTGCCTCGGCTACTCAATCGAATTTACGACTCGATCACTTCCAAGATGCTGAACGGGAAGAAGTCGGTCGCGATTTTATTCAAGATGGGGCTCCATTCCAAGCTACACCGTCTCCGACGTCGCGGGGTCGCCACCCACGCGTTTTGGGATCGTATCCTCTTTGGTAAACTCAAGGCTGGCCTGGGACTCGATCGATGTCGCATTATCATATCCGGCTCGGCCCCGTTATCGCCTGAAGTGATGGATTTCTGTCGCGTCGCCTTCATGTGCAAGGTCATCGAGGGCTACGGCCAGACGGAGACTTGCGGTGGCGTTACTACAACACCGTTCGAGGATCTGGCCTCTGGTTTTGTTGGCACACCAAACACCGCCGTTGAGATCCGCCTGGAATCTGTGCCCGACATGGGGTATCTCGTGACGGACCGAACGCATGGCGAAGGACCCGCCGCCGTGTCCTGCATGGGTCGAGGAGAAATCTGCGTCCGTGGGCCGCTGGTGCTAAAAGGGTACTACAAAGCACCGGACAAGACGGCGGAAGCGCTTGACTCGAGTGGCTGGCTGCACACCGGCGACATTGGCCTGTGGTCTCCACTAGGACAGCTGCGGATTATCGACCGTAAGAAGAACATCTTCAAGCTCTCACAGGGCGAGTACGTGGCGCCCGAGAAGATCGAAAACGTCCTGGTCACTTGTCCGAGCATCGCTCAAGTGTTTGTCGCTGGCGACAGTCTTCACTCACACGTCGTGGGTATCATCGTCCCTGACGAAGCCCCACTACGACTGCTAGCGAAAGCGAACGGCATCTTGAACGCCACTTTCCGCGAGCTGTGCGACCACGACCTGATCCGAACTGCCATCAAGAAAGAAGTCGAAGAAGCCAGCAAACGCGCCAAACTCACAGGCTTCGAGCGCGTTAAGGAGATCTACCTGCACCACGAACTCTTCTCCGTCGACAACGAACTGCTGACGCCGACGTTCAAACTGCGTCGCGGCGACGCCCAGAAGCGCTTCCAATCTCAGATCGACCGCATGTACGAGCTCACAGGAGACCAGATCACAAAAACTTTAGATCATCGAGTCTATTGATGCAACCTAGCTTTACTAACATCCTGGCGAGCGTTCACTTCTTGCCCAGACGGTTTAACCGTCTGCGGTGGTGCGAGCACGGCCTCTTCCGTGATTGGCTTTCTTGGGTCGACGCGCGTTGCGGTTCAGCAACTGTAGAGCCACAGGGCCCTCCGTTAGACGCATGCGCTCCAAAGCGAACTCGAGGTTGTCTTTCATGTTCATCATGTACTGTGGTGCTTGGGGCTTGACGGGCTCCTTGGCTACCATACAATAGTTCAGAAGGTTAGGTGTGTGGGGCGTCCTTTGGGGGCAACTGACTAGCAAAAACGTACCTGGGAAGAGGTCCCATGGCTTGGTGGCGAAGCAGCGCAGCGTTCTGGTTCTAATAGGCGTGAAGCGCTGGACGACGACGGACAGCATGGTGGGGTTGGCGACGTGCAGTCTGCTTGGAATGTGACAGCAGCGATGGGCGGAGCGGAGCAGGGGTTTCAGGCGGTTTTGTGTGAGACCAAGCAGAAGTTCAGCTCGAACTGCAAATATCACAGTAAATAACGTGAATATTGCGATACATTTTCAAAACTTCGCGGCAAAACCATGATGGCCGAGTCCGAGAATGGCATCCTCTCGGGCTTCCTGCCTGCGCGTACGTAGCTGCAGCGGACGATATCCTGCATCCGTACAAACTAGACGTCGTTGTGGTCCTAACGGTACCGTATTTGCGTCTGTAGTGACCGGACAGATCTCCGAGAGCGTCGTGGAAGTCACTGGCGTCGTGGAGAACTCGCTTCATCAGGTGAAGACTGGGAAATTACTGTGCTTTACGAGATTATATCGCTCTAATACGCACTGCAATTGATATGCACAGCAAATGGAGTCGACGGGCAGCAAGAAGAAGCAGGCGCGACAGCTCAATGCCATCTCCAAGGTGCGGACTCAGTCAGCTCCATCAGACGTTTGATACTGCACAAGTTTTAACGTTGTTTCTGCTATTTACAGGGCTCAGGCAAGTACATGGCCAAGGTACACCGCGCCTTTGTCAAGAACTTTGACAAGTTCGAGCTCTACGTGCGGCGGAACATCGTGTCGGTGCCCGAGCCGCTGGTGGACGAAGTGGCTCAGCTGCGTGCCGAGAAGCACAAGAAGGACGGGTCTGTAGAGTCTGGAAATGCGGAGACAGAGGACACGTCGCTGCTGTCGAAGGAGGAGAAGGAGGAGCGCAAAGTAGATGCGCAGCTGGAGTCGCTACGCCAAAGACTGCGGGAGTTGAGAGCCTCAAACCAAAGGTTGGAGCTGGAGGAGAAGGCGCTGGACGAGCGCACGCGGCACTTCAAAGGGCTAGTGACCAAGGTGGCGTTCCTGGACGACGTGCCGGAGCAGGCAGTCTCTCCATTGAAGCGCACAGCAGACAACATCTCAGCACTTCGCGACTCGTTCTCCCACATGGACAGCATCCAAGCCGCGCTGGAAGAAGAGACCCGTCAGTTCAAAAGGTCCAAGGTGGCTACGAGAGGCAATTTCCGCAACCTGCGCAAACGCTTCACTGCTAGGACCTCCGAGGTGGCGTACAGGACGACCGAAGACCTCCAAGAGCTGCACTCCAAGCTGTTGACCATGTAATTTCCGTCTGAATATCCAACGACCATCAGTCCTGTTATCCCAACTGCATTTCTGTCCTGTCCTTTGGGTATTTTTACTCTTCGTCCTCGTCGTGCAAGTCGTCGTCAGTCTCCTCCGCCTCGTCCGCCTCCACGGGTGTCGGCAGCGCGCCGATCTCCGAGCGCTCGTACACGATCTTGCCGTCCTGACGCTTGTAGCTGGCGGCTGGCGATGCCTCTGCGTGGGCCTCATCGTGGTGGCCGTGGCCGTGCTCCCACGGGTGCTCCAGCCCCAGCACTGCCATGCCGTCCTGCTTTGCCCGCCAGAAGACCCAGAGCCAGAGCATCGTGCCGTAGGCCAGCCCCAGGTTCTTATGCACGGGGCTCACGTGGAAGTGCATGCCGTGCGGCCAGTTGCCGCCGTGTCCGTGGGCCGACGACATGGCGCGGCGGCCCGAGGCGGCGGCCAGGCGGCGCGCGAGGAATCCAGCGGCGCGCATCGGTCTCCTCAAGTCTCGATGTGGGGCCAAGGCGAGGCCACCACCAAAATCGCATTTTACATAAAACAACGTGTTTTAGATAATTTTAGCTGGATTTAGTTCACTTGGTGTTTGTATGACTCAAGTTGAAGTAGGTGTTGCCTTTTGCTCTAAGTGTAGCCGTAGAAGCCGATGCGATCGTTGGCGCTGCCTGCGCGTCCGACCAGCGACACGATGCGCTGGCCAGCGGGCGGAGTGTACGTGTCGCAGTTGGACGTGGTGGTGCCGACGCTCACCGAGGCGCCGTTGCTCAGCACGAACTCCACGTAGAAGATGCGCGTGTAGATCAGCTTGTACTTGCCTGTGCACGTCTTGACCTGCGTAATGTCGACGCCTGGCGGCACAGTCAGCGATTTCGTGTCGGACGTGCCGATGTCGCCGTGCGCGGCGTAGTACGAGTCGCTGGACCGCGCGTCGCCGTACAGAAAGGCGATCTGGTCCACGCGAGTGCCGCCCGCCAGGTCGATGCGGTCGATGGTCGAGTAGTTTCCGTACGAGAGCACCCACCAACTGTCGTCGTAGGCGTCGCCCTCCGAGGAGCTGCCCACCTCCCCGGACGCCCACAAATCGTTCATAGTGATCCCGTTTCCAGCATATTCGTTGGTGTCGTTGATCTTGCCGAGACGGTAGAGCGCGTCCACGAACGTTGCAGACATCCCGAGGCCTTCAGCGCCGTAGCCGACGCCAGTCTCGGGGTTCCACATCTCCCACATGCCTGACGCGTTAATGGCATTCGACCAGCGGTCGACAGCAGTACTGGCCACCGAGTCTTGGCCGCTGTACAGGAGTCCCTGGACCACGAACCAGTTGGTGAAGCCCCAGCTTGGCCCGCGCCACAGCAAATTGTACTCATACTTGGGTGTGTACGTGTCTTCGCTCTTGCTGACGGATGGGAACGGATACTCCGTCCAAAACTTGTTTTGGTCGGTCACATCGGCCAAGACTGCAGCGCGCTGGTCAGAGCTAAGCGACCGCATCAGTAGAGGAAAGAGAGACTGGACTGTCTGGAGTGACGTGGACTGCCACGTGCCGTCTTGATCTTTGTAGGTCGTCACGAACCGCTTGAGATTGGCGTCCCACATACGGTTGAGGATGGCGGTCTCGTGCGCTTTGTTCTTGGCGTAGTACGTGGCTGCAGTGGTGGTGTCGTACTCGGACACTAAATCCCCGAGCACGGCCCAGCCAACAGCGACGAGCGTGTTGATCGCGATATCCTGCACCATGAACCAGTCGGCAAGGAGCGACGACGACGCCTTGGTCTGCTCGAGCACCGCCGTGAAGTTGTTGCTCCACGTTTTGGAATAGTACGACTTGAGCTCAGGGAACTTGAGATACAGCGTCGCAAAGTCCGCTGCCGCTATCCCTATAGGCGAAAAATGCCAAGGCGCATCAAAAGCAGGCGACGCATCGATGCCGACTTCCCACGGGTGGACGGTGACCACTAGACCATCGCCCAGGTCTCGCGTCGTCCGCCACCAGTCCAGATATGCAGCTACCTTTGGGACCTGCTCTTTGAGGAAACTAACGTCTTCGGTCTTGTTGTAGATGGTCTGCAGCGCCCATGGGATCGTCGGCATCTGCGACCACGCGTTACCGGAGCCCGCCGGCCACGTGATCTCTTCAGGCACCATACCGTCGGACGTCTGTCACAACTCTCAGCTCAATACTTTCGAATGACTAGGAGCTTAGAGACTTGACTGACCTGAGCGTTCATGAGTGTCCGGAATTCGAGAATCGCATCGTCGATATTGCGGTGCACGTTGGCGATGATGGCGCCGCACGAGTCCCAGAGCCACTGCCCAGCGCCGTACTTGAACAGCGATGGCTGCGTGAAGTAGTAGGCGTCACCAGCAGTCGACGTGCCCTTGTTGGCTTGACGGACAAGGAATTGATAGGCGCAGTACTGCTGCGAGGCGTACGTCGGACAGATCCAGGTTTCTGTGGCAACAAACGTAAGCACTTTGCTATCGGCAAAAGATGGAGATGGCCAACGTACCGTCGCCTTCGGTAGTGCCGCCGTCGGACGCCGAGGCGTGGACGACCGGTTCTTGAGTGGTGATTGCGAGAGCCACAGCAGCAGCCACCTTGATCCATGACCGAGCCGACAACATGGTCGAGCGCTCGTTCAAACGGCAAAAGCGGAATGCTATGCGTCCATGATAGTGTGGCACGTCCTGACTGCTTCTCAACGGTGTGTAGAGTGCACGCTACTAACGACTGTGATCATGCAGTAGGTAGTACAGTAAGTACCCTGTACGCGCGTGCTTTTGAGCCGGGGGCCGCTACGATGCTACATGTATCTCCTCTTGGGATCTGCCTGGTCACCTCCGAAGAGATTGCCGCGATTTCTGCGGGAAACGGTAAACTTGCTCGTTCTCGCTTTGCCAGACTATACGTCAAATGCATCACCTTTTAGACGATACCAATCGTTCCAAGAGGACACGACCCCAATCGTGAATCGGCGTCCGCGAGAATGTGCAATAGACACATGGTTTCCTCGGATGTGACTAAACACAGCATCGTCGCTACGCTACATATGTTCCTTGTTATTTGCTTCCAGTCGGACTCCGACTGAGAACTGGCGGCTGATCGGGACACTATGACGGTCGGTGAGGAGCTGAAGACAACATTCTTTGTCCATACCAGCCACGGGCACATGGTCGCGATCAGCGATGAATCGTTCAAGACCCAACGGGCGAATTGAAGTGCTCATTAGGGGAGTCAAGATTGAGAAATGGTACAACAAATATCACCACTCGGGCGCCGGCGAAATGACCTGCAGCGGAAAAAATATCGCCCCGGTCAGAATCGAGCGAGTGGACATTTTGCGGTTGATCATCACTCTGTACTTCAACACAAAGACAAGCTTGCGAGCCTCTCTTCTCTTCCAGAGCCTAGGTTTTGCAGCCCTCGGCGTTCCTGGTCTTGAGCGAGCCTTGTGGCGGTTCCAGCAATGCTTCACGGTGTCTGTAGCGACAAGTGCGCTTGCGGTTAGTTGCGCGAGCCTGTAGAGAGCAAGAGGAGGCGTGTCGCCAACTGGGGAGGGCGTGAGAGGAGCGCTATCTGCGACTGCTGCTTGTCGACCTGCGTGCTACGGCCGAGACTATGACTCGTCGGACGGTCGAAATGTCCGGACATTTTTATATGGTTTGGCCCTAGACAGCGACCATAAAAGTATATCCACCGTCGAGCCATGAAAATCACCGCCGAAAAGCCAATTCTGACCCCCATTGTGTCCATTTCGTATAATCTAAGCTCACTCCGTGTGGATCACCCACACAACCCACGCCAACAAATTCGTTGCCTTGCCGTCTCAACAAAGCCTCATTCTCCATTTCGCAAAGTCAAGCTCGCTACGATCCCTTTGATGTTCGCCAACGTCTTTTAAACGAAATGAACTTCAAACTCAGTCTGATCGTCGTCGCCATTGCCGTGCTTGCGACTGTCGTTAGTGCCCAGCCGTACTGCCAAGACCAAGCTGCGCCTACATCTACTCGGACTCGAACATCAAGACCAGCAACTGCTGCGTTGATCTCAACCAAAAGACAGGACTCAACTTTGCTGAGTGCTGCCGCAGCAGCTGCAGCGCGGGCCACCCGTGCTGAACGCTGTCCAACTTGCGAGAGACCAGATTCCCTGGGGTCTCTCCACTTTTGTCGTCGTAACGTTGAGAATCAATTTTCTTCTCCAGTTTGTTGGTTGAGCTGCTTATTTTGTCGAGTTGCTCCCGCCTGCAGAAAATGCTTCAGGTTGCGATGAATCGATGCAACGCAGCGCAACGACTACAAGTTTTGTGTTGAGGACGTGCGCAAACTTGATAGAAGTGCTCAGAGCAACAAACTTGTGGGCTGGTCTTCGTTTTACGGATGAAAGACAGCGGGACCCGATCCGAGACCAGAACCCTCAGTGGCCCGATAAAAATCTACCGTGGAGATTGCGAAATGACATTCATTTCCGTGAAACGGAGGCAGAGTATTGCTATTGTCTTCAGGCTGCGAGTTTACCAAGGCAGCATGAGCCCTACGCTTCACCTTCGAGGTACAACTATATTCTGGATACAACCTTTCTTCCCATGGTGTGTTTACTCGCCTCACGATCCCGATAGGTCGTGGTTTACGACTCGTGGGAATGGTAGCGAGCTCCTCTGCTTTCTAAGCAGAGGATATCTCCAAAACGCTCGATTTCTGGGGGGTGCAGGTGGCAATGACCTTTGCCCATCGTACGTCGGCTTTGCTGTCCATTCTGCATCCATTTCAAAACGCTCTCTCCGGAGGAGAGTACACAAGCCCAGAAGAATGCGCTTCTTTATCGCCTTTATTGCGGCTGTAGCCCTTCTAGCAAGCTCCAATGCCAACGCTGTGAACTTCGAAGACAAGATGGTCACCGCCGATACCCCAATCGAAAAGAATTCCGTTGGCCGACGACTCCTGAGAGTTGGCGACACCGAAGACGGCTCTGCGGCTGACGAAGAGCGAGCGGGAGGTGAACTCAACGCTCTGAAGACCGTAGCAGCCAAGACAAAGACTGCAGCCGACGTAACAGTGACGTACTAGCTGCAGCGTTCATGCCCCCTGAAGCATATGATAGCGAGTGTTTACGCGAAGTCGTAATTACTGGGCCACCTTCTAGGAAGGAAAATGGCATTGAGAATACACGTCGGACATCACGATTACCGTCTGCACGATGCCGCATTTGTTGGCGAAAGCCGACCTACCCACTCTAACTCCCATTCTGCTTTTGCCTAATCCAGCGCACTAGCAACAACCCAGCTCTCCCAACGCCATGAATCTCAAGACGTGCTTCGCCATCGTCGCCGGGTGCAAGAGTATGATCGACCGATTTGCAAGTGTAGGAAAAAACTGAGTAGAACGGCTGAAATTCGAGTCGCTAGACAACATTTGCTCAACCGGTGATCAGACTACAGTAGTTTTGCTCGCTACGCTCCTCAATTGCGCGGCGTTTGCACCGCCAACTTCGCTTCGCTCGTGGCGGGCAAGGTATCCCGCGCGGATTAGATAGAAGACAGACCTCCGCTGCGCTCCAGTTGTCAAGTCGGCTCTCTAATGGTTCGAGGTGCCGCTTTAGCAGTCATTTCGTCGTTGTGGAGTTGGGCGCCAAATATTCGTAGGTTGGTGTTGTTCATACTCGATATGTATCCTATTCACAATCCTATTACTCGAACTTCATCCTTTTGCAAAGCTTACTCTGACTTCTGCTGATGTTACTCGAAATTAAGGCCGTCCCTCGCCGCCGCGCAACCGTACTGCACAGCTCCGGGCTGCGCCCCAATCCTCTCCGAGTCGAACAACCAGGTCAGCAAGTGCTGTGCTTCCTCTATCGTACGTCAGTGTGTCACTGCTTGCACTGCCACGCCAGTAGCGCAACATCGTTATCGAGTCAAGCAGTCCCATGAATCTCCTCAGAAGTACTTATCGAATCCTCTTCATTTTTTGGTACAGCTCTTTGCTGCAGAGATCCAGCCGTAGGGCATTTCTTGCGTACTCTTAGCTACGCTACTAGAACTAATCTACAATGCAGTGCCATGAACGACGGTGCTGCATCTGGAGATGCTCGTTCTCGCGTTCGTCACACAAGATCAGCCGCCCCTTGCTGGGACTGTGGATCGGAGGTAATCAAATCGAAATTCATCATGCATTTTTCTTCACAAAATGGGACGCATTTGGAACTCTTGGTTGCAAGCGTATCATCGCCCAACGAGCACGACACTTCTTGCTGCTTTTCTTGTCGCTCATTATTTTGACGGGCAGCTTCTCCTGCCTGACCACAATTGGTGCATGCATTCGCCAGTGTTTCATGCTGTACAAGAACAAATAAGCTGGAGAGTGGCCTATTCCGAAGGTAAAATGATCAAGGATTTTGGAAGAGTTCGGGAAGGACGTCGCGCTGGCGTGATCGCATGCTGTCGAATCCCTTACGCATTCTGGAAGAAGCACAAGCAGCACATCCAACCTTTGATCCGCAAGAAGCAACCCTTAATAGCTTGCGCCGTCGCCAGCTTGACGACTTCACAAACGATTGCGCCAGACTTTGCTAAGCTTAAGGGCAAAGCATTCAGTATTGTACATGCCACACATATGAGTGGGCGGCCGCAAAGGCAACAGCAGCAGCCTGCGACGTGGTCTCGTCCGTGTTGAAGCGATCCGCGCGATCTGCAATAATGTATTTGACGTTCTCTCATATGCGTTGGGCATCGCGATTACTCTCACTACGATGCTACCTTCGTCGGCGAAAGCCAACCCACCCGCTCCAGCTCATTCTGCGTTTTGCCAAGTCAAGTGCATCAGATCCAACCCGACCAACCTTCTTCCGATCGCCATGAACCTCAAGACCTGCCTTGTTGTCGTCGCCGCCGCCGTGCTCGCGACTGTCACCAGCGCAGAGCAGTGTGGATCTCGCGACCCTCTCTCAGATCTGAACGTCAGGATCAGCAAATACTGCGCTGACAAAAGGCTAAGACGGGGTCGGACTTTAATGAGTGCTGCCGCTTCAGCTACAGCCATGGCAGTCCGTGCAAATAGCTGCACCTTCCAATGGAGGACTTTCACCGGCAGAGTGTGCCCCATGTCGTGGCACATACACCCTTAATGTCGACGTAACGTTGAGATTTTTCTGCCTGGACTGCTTCGTTTGCCTATCTGCATTTCTCTCTTCTATCGTACGCCAGGGTGTCGCTGCTTGCACTGTTGAGGTCACGCCCGTCGCGCAAAAGCGTCGTCATTGTTGAGCCCAGCATTCCCCATCTTCCAATCTCGTCATTCCCAGATATTTTTGACACAGCTCCTGAGGACGACCTGCTCATGCATGTGGCTACAGTGTACACGCCACCGGCACCGTCCACGATGATGACGTTGCAGATGACCATGGCGTTCTCGGCCACTTCGCCGGCGAGCTACACGACTTTGTTGCGTGCTACCATGATAATAACTGCAGCCATGGATGCCGGGAGGTGATATCGACAGCGGGGCTCCTGCTATTGACAGCGGGCCCATTGAAAAGATAAGGGATTTCGTGCATAAATAATTCAAAGAAAGACCACGCGATCAACGATTGTTTCATGTTTTTGTCATCAAGCGACGGGCTGCATTTGCGGTTTGTTGATATGTGCGGACCACAATTCGAACAGAAGCCGGCAGCGCGCTGTGTTATCTGCAGCACGAGCCCTCCCGCAGTCAAGCACGGTGTCGTCGTCCCGATTGATATGTACTGAAGACCGTGCCCACACCCGTCCAGATGATGCCAACAAATTTGCGAAGCAGTTTTGTGGCGTCTAACTTGTTCGCGAGCGCCCCTTCGACCTCATAGAGTTACAACGAGTCCATGGCCGACAGTTCGCTCTGCTTTGCCTGGTGCGATGAGGAGTAGTAGTCCAGGTAGCTAATTACGAGACCGGTGCTCCGAGAACAATGTGGGCAAGCCATGGCTCTGCGAGACGCCTCATTTTGCAGCTCCGCAGATTTCAAAGGTTCGTGGTGCATACAACAAGTATATCATTTCGAGTTATAACGTGCACAATGTAAAGCAACAGGTAGCACCGATTCATTATCCAGTGATATCGCAACCATTGTGTTGCCATTTAAAGCTGCGCACCAACGATACCGATTGTGTAAATCACTGTGAGTCGCATTAACCAGCACCGGTCGAGTTATTGTGCATCGCCGTGATTCACATTAACTCGCACTGTAGCTACAACTTTTGGAAGTGAAGGCTGTTCCGTGTCACGGGAAAGTACAGGCCCGCTGTCAATAGCAGGAGCCCCGCTGTCGATATCACCTCCCGTAAGGACCTTACATGCATCCAACGGAGATGACGTACGATGCCTACGATGGGCCGCCTCATAAGGACAAATCGATTGTGCAATATCAGCCAAACAGAAGGAAGATCTGCAAGAGTTCGTCACCACAACGTCGCCTCGAGTTGTCAACGATAGCGAACGCGGTCCGAGTCACTCCATTCTGCTTTTTACCAAGTCAAGCGCACCAGCAACCAACCTTCATCCAGCCCTTCGGACGCCATGAACCTCAAGACCTTCCTCGCCGTCGTTACTACTGCAGTCGTCGCCACTGTCGCTAGCGCCCAGCCATACTGCCAAGCCTCGGGCTGCGCCTACATCTACTCGGACACAAACGTCCGGATCAGCAAGTGTTGTGCAGCGAGAGGAGGCAACTTCGGTGAATGCTGCTACGACAGCTGCAACTTTGCCAACGGCCCGTGCAAGTAGCTCGCGCGCTTCCACTGGTACTGTACACCAGGAGATTCGTTCAATGCACTAGTGTGCGTGGCGTTAATGTCGAGTCAAACAGCAACTTTTTCGGCAGTAATAATCGAGCGGACTAATTCAAAGTATCACGTGGTTAAACCTGATTAACTAAGCAGCATAATTGCCTTTGCGGAATGAGGATGGCCGATTCCGCTGGTAAAATGGCGAAGGGATCGAAAGAGGGATAATGGTCTCGATGACGTTCCAGGTCGTACCGATCTGTAGGCGGATCAAAATGATTTTATCTTGTGCGTGTGCAGATGAAGTGCTGCCAAACCGCTGCTTGCGCCTTTAAGAAGAAGCACAAGAGCAAGAATGCATAGAATGCGTTGTGTGTGACGATGCGAAGGACAACCCAAGGCACGTCAATGTGACTTCCGTGTTGAAGCTGTTGAACCGTGAACTTGAACACTTGGCCAGGGAGCTGGCTGTGCTCCCAGGAAGGTGCGCCTTACGTGTATATGGTAAAACCAAAGTGAGAAGAGCTTCGTGGCGCCAAGTCCGTGGCGCTCAAGGAAGCTCTTCGATGATCACCATCAAACTACCTTAGTCCAACATGTACGCAACTCTGTCTTCTCAGATAGCTTTGTCCGGCACTGCCGCAAGCGTTCGCCAGCAGTGTCGAACTGCCAATTCAACAGAAGCAACTCGTATAATCTGCAAGAGTTCTCTGAGAGTTCCGTACACGCCGCCGCATTGCGATTTATATTGTCACCGATGATACCTCCTTGTGGGCGAAACCAATGGATACACCGCCCGCTTTGAGGTTACGACAAGTACCGCTTGGGTGATGCCGGCGAAAACCTATTCACCACGTTTCCCGAACCTCATTCTGCTTTTTGCCAAGTCCAGCGCAACACCAGCCTGATTCACCTTTTCCCAGCTCGACAGCCTGTCTCGCTGTCGTCGTCGTTGCCAACGAACAACGTTTGGCAACCCCTGCCGCAGGGCTTCGTATCATCTCATGATGCTTGATACCCCGTCAGATAAGGTAGCACAATGTGTGTATCAACTGGAAGTTGACGCAAGTGCCAGCCAGCTCTTTGGAATCAAGCAGTGTGAAGGTTTTTGCTGGATAGGATCGCTGGCGGTGCGATCAACGCGGCTGCATCAGTATCAATGATGCTATTGTGCTTCAAGATGATACTCTCCAAATTCCGGTACAGCATCAAGTCGTTTTGCAAGTTTCTTGGCGACTAAATTCACGATGCAACGTGAAGTAACCCCCCAACCAAGCACGCCATCAACTAGTCCTCGTGCACGATATGAGCGAGAAAGCTGTGGGCGACGTTGATACGTCAAGCTCCGCCAGCGGAGATGGTCTTGTAGACATACCAAGTCGAACGACGGAATATACAGCCGACTTCCGACGTCTCGAAATGATTCCGCGATCATGGAAGAGAGACTTCCCTCGGTTGCTGTCCTTGGAAGTGTGTAACTCTGCAAACCGATGTCTACTGCAACACAAGAGCCATTCTTCAGTCTAAGCGGATACATTATCAACGATTTTCGCACATGCCTTGACGACAAACGTGCAGAAGTGCTTTGTCGTATGAAATCAAACGGGCAAGAGTACAAAAGACAACTGCAAAATCAGCAAGATAGCTAGGTATTAACTGTATCAAGAGTATCATGGTGATACTAATACATGCGATTGAATTTTCAAACATCATGTTCACTCTCGTGATGCGATTGTGGCCTTTGTATCAGTATTAGAGATACAGCTTGTATCTCCGCTGATGCGAAGCCCTGCCCTGCGCCTAGCTCTTTGAGATCCGTGGGGCGGTATACGCCAATTAATGTCGCCTTAACATCGAGCTTGCTTCTTCTGCATTGACGTTGTCTGTTGCTTGTGGTGTAATACTGGTTGGTCTATTTCCTGTAGTACTGTGCTTAAAAGCGCCTGCCTTCTTCTTTCCTCTCGCCCGCCCCAACGGCAACTTCTTCAAGAGTAATCATTGAGCGGACTAATCAGTATTTTCATTGGCCAAAAACAATTTCTAAACCATTTCTAAAGGCGGCATGTCGATCGATGGCTCTGAAGGGAACGACTCTGTGAGCTTCACTGGCCGGTGCCGCGTCTCCCCTCGTGCTTGCGCTCTCGCCCTCGTGGGTCCAGTCAATACGTGGTCTGCAGTACCAGCAATGGTCGCGTGGCTGTCTGTCGCGTTGCGTTGACGACGGCAGAGGCTCCACAAGACTATCGACTAACCGACGTGGACGCTTCAGTGACGTTGCCTCGCAATTCACGCGCTTTTCGGGACGTAGAATCTTCCGTCCTTGTCCATGATGCAAGCACAGCAACGAGCGATTGTGGGCTGCAGTGGATCTCTCGCGGAGTTATACGCGTCGCTGCAGCAGTGACGCTGGAGCTGATCCCGTCGCCAGGACACCACAAACTACTGAGGGATTCGGACACTCGCTCTCTGATGCAGCAAACACTACAGAGGAACTTGGTGCTGTGCGGGGAGCCAGAGTCGAGTTACCCACGGCGAAAGGGCTTGCAGCGAGGACGACAGGGCTGGAAGGTAAAGAACAGAACCTCGCGCTGACGTTTCGAGTCGTGTCGACGTATCCAGCTGCAGACTTTGTGCGAGTGACCCCTTCCACTCGCGTAACAATGACAGAGCCGAATGAAACTAGCGAGGGGGAGAAGAAATGAGTGCCGAGTCAAGTGTGGTAGTCAAGAAAGAGTCGTCGAGTAAGGGGGTCAAGATGGGAGGCATGGAAGCAGAGCGGACTGCACTGCGTGAATTGATTTTACTGCCAGTGGCGCATCCAAGGCTGCGAACAGAGCTGGGTGTGGAGTTTCCTAAGGGTGTACTACTCTGTGGGCCGCCAGGCGTTGGAAAGACGCTGCTAGTGCGCTCCGTTGTGCACGAGTGCAGACAGGAGACGGATGGATATGGAGCAGCGCTGGATCTGAATTTGCAGGTCATTAACGGGTCAGAGATCATGACAAGCGGGCGTGGAGATGCAGAGCGTGCACTGCGCGATACATTCGCAACTGCTGTGGCGCATTCTCGCAGTGAGCGCCACAACGCCAGCGTCATCTTCATTGACGAGCTGGATGCGCTCTGCCCAAAGCGTGAGACTGGAGGAGGGGCTTCCTCCGCACATAGCCGCATTGTGGCTCAGCTACTAACGTTGTTGGACGGCGTTGAAGGAAGCTTGTCACGTGAAAAGGTGGTGGTGGTTGCTGCCACGAATCTGCCGAACTCGATCGACCCAGCGCTACGCCGCCCCGGACGCTTTGACCGTGAAATTTTTATCGCGCCGCCAGGAGCAGCACTACGGAAGCAGATTTTTAAAGTGCACTTGAACCGAACTCCGTACGCGCTGGGCGGGGAATCGCCAGATAACTGTGCGAAGCAACGTGATGCGTTCCTTGAAATACTAGCATCTAAGGCGGTTGGGTATGTTGGAGCTGATATTGCTGCCTTGTGTCGGGAGGCTACAATGGTGGCATCTACGCGGCAGCTTGTATCACTTTCCCAGGACCGCGAACTTGAAGAGTGGTGGTCGGATTGGAAGCGCCGCATTGAGCCCTCAGTGCTGCAGTTAAGGTTTCATCGACGCTAGGAGCGGTGGTCGCTGGTCGAGCTTGGCTTGTAAACCCAACGGCTATCATACCTTTGTGGTTCCTAGCCAAGCAAACACAGCAGTCTGAGAGTGGAAATGCCACTCAGATGCATACGGACACCGAATATTTTAGGTTTTTGTTGGGCAACCAAGTCAAGCCCACCTTGATGACCGACGTCACGACGGCGGAGAAACAATTCGAGGTGACGATGGACGACTTCGACCAAGCCATGCAGACTGTTGTGCCGTCAGCTCTTCGCAGCGCCAGCGGCTTTACGTGGGTCATTCTGTTGTCTGTTTCTTTGTTGTAGCAGTAGACTGACGGATTGTTCGCTTTGAAAACATTTGCAGGAAAGACTTCGACCGACAGGGCTGGGGCAGTATTGGCGGTCAGAGCGAGACAAAGTTGGCGCTACAGCAGGCTTTGGAATGGCCGGTCAAGTTCCCAAAGACCTTTGCGCGACTTGGGGTCGAACCGCCCCGAGGCGTGTTGCTTTACGGCCCGCCAGGCTGCAGCAAAAGTTCCATCGTGCGTGCAGCTGCTCACTCTAGCGGAGCCACGTTCCTGTCGCTATCTGCTGCCCAGGTCTTTTCGCCCTTCTTCGGCGATGCCGAGGCTGCAGTGCGACAGGTTTTCCGAGACGCAAGAGCTGCCCTCCCTGCCATCATTTTCTTTGACGAAATTGATGTGATGGTGGCCAAGCGCGAGTTCGACGGCTCTGGCGGAGGAGAGGGCGGGACTTCCACTGCAATGCGCGTGCTGTCTACGATGCTGAACGAAATGGACGGAGTCGAGTCCGCTGAAGGGCTCCTGGTCATCGGCGCCACCAACCGACCAGCTTGTATCGACGCAGCTCTGATGAGACCTGGTCGATTCGACCGAATCCTGTTTGTGGACCTCCCGGCTGAAGTCGATCGCACCGACATTTTGCGAATTCACTCGCGCCCTATGCAGCTGCACGAAGACGTCGATATCCCAGCTCTGGCAGCTCGCACACCGTATTTTAGTGGCGCTGAACTTGAGGTATGGCGCATGCACTTCCCTTCGCGTCTTGCATGTTCTAACCGCTGTTTGTGTGTTAATGGCCCTAGAATCTTTGTCGTGAAGCTGCGTTGCTTGCCCTCCGTGAATCCCTTGACGCTGAACAAGTCTGTATGCGTCATTTCGAAGAAGCTCTAGGCGGTATCACGCCCGTGTCATCAAAAGAGTCCATGCACGATTACATCGAATTTGCTGAAGCTATGGGTCATCTGCGCTAGAGCAAGCGACCGTAATAGAGCTTTTTAATTCCCACCTAGAAGACGATCTCGCCTCCATCCGTAAAGCTGACCTTGTGTTGCAGGGGATGCCATCTCTCGCGACGCCTGCTTCCTCCATCTTGTCGACGACTTCGAACCCTTCCACGACTTCACCAAACACCACATGCTTGCCGTTGAGATGCGGCGCCGCGTTCAGCATGAAGCAGAACTGGCTGCCATTGGTATTAGGCCCGGCGTTGGCCATCTGCAGGATGTACCGCTTCGAGTGCGTCAGTCTCAGTCCATTGGGCTCGTCGTCGAATCTGCCTCCGTAAATGCTGCGTCCGCCTGTTCCTGTGCCCGTAGTGAAGTCCCCGCACTGTACGATAAACCCCTTGAGGATCCGGTGGCATTTGCTGTCTTTAAAGGAATAGTCTGGACCCTTTTCGCCGGTCGTAAGCGCGCGGAAGTTCTCCACTGTCTTGGGCACAATGTCGGCGTAGAGCTCGGCGGTGACGCGCCCCACGTAGACGTCGTCGATGGCCACATCCAGCCACACGTATTTGCGGCCAGGCTTGGGCTCCCAGAGTCTCGTGGGCAGCTCAGTGGCCTTAGTCTCTTCCTGGTCCTGGATTTGGATACGCTCTTCTTGCAACTCTTGTGGCTGCTTGTCCTGCTCCTGCGCCAAGTGCTGGCCGGAGAAGTCGAAAAGACGTTGACCACCACAAAGTAGGACACGAACACCAGCGCCATGAGCAGCAGGATCACCTTGCGCGCGTCCAGCGCGGCCGTCCGAGGGGAGCCATGCTGACGTCAAAATGGGTAAAATGAAGAAATGGTACAACGTAGCCATTTTGAGGGTGAAGTAAACTTGTCTGTCAGCGGAATGGAGGCTTTGGAATAAGACGACCAAGTCGATGTGCGGCACGTGATTGCCTTCAGTGGCTCAGTTTTGATCAGCTCGCGGTTGATGTGAAAGAGCCCGATCGGTTCCTTTCACTCCCCAATTTCGCACCAGGGTGTGAAATCCACTGCTAGTCAGCTGCAGTATCAGCATTCGTCATGGGCCTCAGCATCCCGGACTCTCCGAGCAGTCAGGACGCTGGGTCGCAGTGGACTGGACCGACGCTAGCACCGTCGAGGTCGGGGCTTCGCGAGGGGTTCCGGCAGTCAATCGCTGCTCGTCGACGGAACGCCATTGTACCGGGCTCGCTATCGTTCGACGCGATGGGGTCGCCTCGCTCTCCGCACGTGTTCCTCACGCAGGAGCACCGGCGAGCACTTGCGCTGGGTGAACATCAGCAAGGACAGCTACCGATGACGTCTCAGACGCAGTCCATGCAGGACAACCAAGGTCAGTTTTTGAGAATCTCTCGCTAGAAGGTTCACTCACTTGGTTTTGTCTTGTAGCTGCTTGGAGCGCGACCGATATCCCGTGAGATGCTGCACACATGAGCCCAATGGATTCACCGACTAAGATTTTGAGCTACTGTAGCTGTGCATCAATCGATTGAAATCCAAATTGTTGTGTTTAACGGGGACACTTAGACTAGTGGGGTCATATGCAGGATCATTCTTTTCAGGTTCCAAAGACTCGAGTGCAGACTGCTTTTGCAGGTCGGCACGTTTACGTGTAGCTGTACCGTTGATTAGCACGGGCTGCCCGAGTTACAGCTGCTGCAGCACGCAGCAAAGTCACCACCTCTCGCGGCGCATCACCTGCTCGTCTCGATGTTCGACGCGGAGTTGACGTCGCCGCAACTTGGGTGGGTGCAGTGTTGCGCGTTGGCAGCGGTGGTGAACATAGCGGCAACGACGACGGCAATGCAGGTCTTGAGGATCATGGCGTGAGGTTAACTTGATGAAGTCGGGGTGTTGGTTGGTCGGCAAGAAGCAGAATGAATAAGAAACGTCTTGAATTCAGCAGAAGACATAGTTGCAACAACAAGATTATGGGGTACCACACGTAGTATTGACACGAGTTGCTGGGATAGCGTAGCTGATAGGGATTTTGCAGAGCCCTACTGAGCCAGCATTAATGGCGGCCCTTCCTACCAGCGCCAACGCTTTGCATGTATACACTCTGGCTCCTTGGATTCGGAGTCAATAGCTTTGCTTTTACGAGAATTAGATATGTTTCTTTGAGAAAATTGTGTATCGAAGTGCTTCAGCAAGCAGAGTGATCCCTTATCAGGATACCGAGCGTCCAGCTTGTTGCCCAGCGATTTCCTGCACTATCTAAATCCCCGACACGACCATGTTGTCTGTTCGATATCGACTCACGCTGACTACACTTATCAGTAAAGTTGTGGATCTGCAGGTCTGCAGATTCAAGAAGCGCGTTGCCAGACTGCACGAAGGTTAATAGAGCTTTCGCTCCTGCTTTTCCGTGTCAAAGTGATCGCTTGCAGGCTCCTATGCAGTAGGTTGGCCCAATTCCGGGCGTGGCAATGCTCGTGGGGCCCGAACACAAGTATGCATAGCATATCCAACAGACAAAATTTTGAATTTCAATCGATCGACCGGAGCTCAAAATCTCGGTCACTGGTACAACAAAGCTTCGCAAACGCTGGGAGATCTCATTTCAGAGGATCTCTTCTTTGTCTTTGATCATGCCTTCACGAGCTAGTTGCACGGGCGCCCCGTAGTGCAGCTCTTGCGGCAGCAATCATTAAAGTTCCCTCCTTGCTCAACGCAGCACTTGCTGATCCTGATGTTGGTGTCGGAGTAGGTGGAGGCGCAGGTCGAGTCTTGGCAGTACGGCTGCGCACTGACGGCGATGACGAGCACGGCGGCGGAGACAACAGCAAGGAAAGTCTTGAAATTCATGGGTGGGTGGTGTGGTTGGCTTGGCAATGAAGTCCTGCCGAGACGGTGGTGATGGTAATCACACGGGAACGGCGTCGATTGTGCAACTACGTTAGCACGACAGCGGCAGCATGGCCGTATCGCCTCTCGATCGCATATTCAAGCTGCAATTTGGACCCACAGGGAAATATCGTTGTTTGTACGAGTTGAACTGCTTGTTTGACGTTGTCACTGTGGATCACGCGCGCGAAAAACCTCGTTTGAAATCCATTCCCCAAAAGTCACCACCACCACATACATTATTCAAGTAATCGTACATCTATTTTGCCGTTATATCCTAAGTACGACCGTGTAAATTCCGCCGCTTCCTCCCCTCCACTAGCGCCATGAGCGGGGATCCCTTGGCGACTGGCACTCGCCGGCCGACCGCCTCAAGCTCTTCATGAAGCGCTACCACCTGCCCGAGGACCGCGTAGCTCAACAGCTTGGTTGGCCCGCCGAGAAGCTGCACGCGTACCTGACGCCCGACGGTCGGCGGGTCAAAGCGGCGTCCGACATTCTGGATACGGCCGTGGACAAGCTTTTGATGCGCTACCGAGTGGCGCTGGCCCACAAGACGCTGTTGACGGTCAGCAAGACGCCGCTGAAACCCGCAGACGCAGGCGGAAGGAGGTCCAACGTGCCAAGTCAGTTCGGACGCAGCGTCCTCGACAGGAGGAGCGTCATCCATGCAGAAGCAACCTCCGCCCAACTGGTTAGAAAAAAGACATATTATTTCTTAAATGGGAGATTAATATGTTATCTATGTTGTAGAAAGCTGCAGAGGAAACAACAACGTCAAGTAATCGGAAACGCAAGCGGAAGGTGATTGTACAGCCATTGACAGGAGCAGAGGCCTCTAAAGATGAAGGGACGAAGGGGCAGTTGGATGTACGGAAGGCCAGGAGAGCTGCAGTGAAGGAGTTGATCTGTCCGATCCGACTGGACGTTGATTTGGACGGGACTAGATTCCAGGATACGTTCCTACTCAACGCGTACGCTGCCTCTTTAGCTGGTTGATTTGTGTTTGCTGACGAGTGAGTTGCTCGTATTTTTGCGCGTTTAACAGAGCTAATCCCTTGTGCTCGCCGGAAGCAATCGCTGCGCAGATTGCCAATGACGAAAAGATGAGCGACAAACTGAAAGTGCGGGCACTCGTTGTAGTGTTGCTTGATTTGTGGTTGCTGACTTGGGTCTTGATTTCGTTTGCGTAGGATGCGATCGCCGAGTCGATTCGACGGCAAATTATGACGTTTACTTCATTTACAGACGTGGAAGAACCGAGTGGGAATCTGTATCCTATCTACTTAGACCTCATCATCAATGGGTTTTCGGTACGTGCTGACAACTCCTTAATTTGTGACGGTTAGCTCACCGATTTGTTGTTGACTTTGTGCCAGTTACGAGATCAATTCGAGTGGGATATCACAAACGACTTCGCTGCAGTACAAAAGTTCGCGAGCACTGTACGCCTATTGGAGCAGGTTAGCTGTTTGACTGCACTCATAGACTGACGGCTGGACTGTTCTGTAGCTTTGCGCAGACTTGAACCTGTCGGCTCCGTTCGAGACTGCGATTGTTTTCTCCATCTACGAGCAGGTGGCAGCATATCGGACTGCGTCAAGTGGACGCAAGTGGATCGGGAACAATCCTTTCCATGCTAACGGAACCAACGTGACGTTACCGAGTGCTAAAAGCTCTGGATATCTTGAGATCATGCCGCCGCTTGATGACGTTATTCGTGATACCAGTGGTGCAAGTAAGTTGCTTTCGTTCCAACGAAAGCATGTGCTGGTGTTGACTCGGATTATAATCCATTGTGACAGACTTATGGCGGCCTGTACTAAGCGAGCTGTCCAGAGAAGAGAGGACATATTTATCAGCGAGATTTACAGCGACTCGAGCGTACGTTCAACCAACCGCCAAGACGCTGCATGGATGGTATTGATCTCATATTACTGTCGTTGTCAGGCCTACTACGTGGAAAAGTGCACCGGTGGTTTCCCAAGTGAACGACCGCGCGCTGAGACGATCTTCCCACCACTCCAAGGTGTGTTGGAAATTGCGTGTCTATCTTCTATCTTCTTTATTGCTAACGCTGTTGGGCTATTATTTTCCAGGATAACCGAGGTGTTCCTCGACCACTCAATCCGTTTATTGTGTACTGCCAAATGCAAAAGGAAGCCCTCGGGAAAACACGCCGATCGGCATCCGAGACGAGGAAAATCATGGGCGACATGTGGCGAAAGTGTACAGACGAGGTCGGCTCCTGTGTCTGTGGATATTGCGCCGATCATATTAACAGTTTTTGCTCGGCGATGTGCAGGAGAAAGAGTATTATTCGCAGTTGACAGAGGTCGAAAACGAAAAGAGACGTCGCGACTACGTACTGGATGTGCGGGACCGCGCCATTGCTGAATGGGAGGAAGAGGAGGCGCGTCGGAAAGGGTTGCTAGCTTCCTCCACCCTCGAGTCGACCGCAGAATACCTCCGTGGTGTCCTGCTTGAAGTAGGTGCATCTCAACGTATCATTACTTATCAGCTTCATTGGACTAACTCTCTTTCTGGATGGGTTAGGACTACATGAGCGAGCGAAACGAAGTAAATCTCAATAGAGCACAGTCGGGCGTCGATGCTGGCGAAGAAGACGACGACGACAACGAAGAGGCTTGGAGCTGACTGGAGTGCATCGCTGATCCTCACTCACCGCGACCGCCTCCATCCAGCGAACATACCCAACAAAACAAAGAAAAGCTTGAGCGCGTCACTACGATTGTCTCTTTCCTAAGCTCGGGCTTTAGTTGTATATCTCGATTCCTGTTGCGTCCAGGATCTCCTTGCGCAG
Source organism: Phytophthora macrochlamydospora (assembly GCA_011947325.1). Classification (NCBI taxonomy): domain Eukaryota; phylum Oomycota; class Peronosporomycetes; order Peronosporales; family Peronosporaceae; genus Phytophthora; species Phytophthora macrochlamydospora. The sequence goes on along the minus strand of JAAVTH010000384.1, from coordinate 561,489 downwards.
CAGCTCCACGAGCTCGCCCCTATCTCTGGTGTTGACCCACTGCTTACTCTCTCCGTCGTACTCGTAGCGACGGGGTCCACTTGGACACGTACAACGTCAGAACCTTCAATTCCTCTGCAGACAACAATTAAATACTTGCCACCCTACCTGATCGGAGAGGACCACCAGATCTGTCGGTTGGGCACTTGGCGGTTGATCACCCACGTGCCATGCTCTCCCAGGTCGATCTTCAGCACTCCTTGCTACACACCACCAGAACCAGAATGCGTCAATTGGTGCCATCACTTTTTGTTTGTTTGTTTCAAACCCACTGAGTATATGATGTCGGACTCGTCCAACATCTCCTCAATGCCGTCCAGCCACTCCTGGATCTCGTGCAGCGTGTCGTCCGCCAGTTCCATGAATTCGTGCTCCGTCATATGCGGCGGGGCTGGTGCGTCGTCCGTTGAGAACTTGGCGAACTGGACGCGACCAGGAGTGGTGATTGCCGTTGGTTGCTGGTGGAGAGCTGGCACTGCAGACAGCGCCTTGACGCTGCGACGGGAGACCCTGCGCGAGACGCTGCGCAGTGAAGAGAGGCCCAGACGACGCAGCATTTCGGAAGCTTGTGGTCGCCGACGCACGATGCGAAATGAGACAGAGATGGGGCTTTGCGCCAATAAATGGAGAACACGTGACGGATGCGAATTGCGCCGCGGCAATCTGCCGGTGGCTTTCAGGTGACGCTCACAGTTGAAGCGTCCACACTGTTGAGCTTATCCAAGTCATCTCCGACGAGAATGACCAAACGTGGTCAACAAACTCAAGCGGAGGAAGAAGCCATTTCCGAACAGGTTTTCCTATGAACTTCGATGGCTTTGACAGATTACGAGGAAAACGTTAGAAAGGTTGCAAATGCGATTACGAGGAATGAAGCGAGGACTTTGAAGCGGCTACCGGTGGCCAAACAGGCAGCTTGATCGATTCGTGCGAGTTGACGATCAATTGGGCCGCTGCTCATTCTCGAAATTGCCGTCGCCTGCTCAAGTTGGCCAAGAAAAATCGGATGCGTCTGCAATACCTTCTTCTACTCGCAGCAATGGCTATGGCAAGCTCTGCAGCTGCAGATCCCTCGGTCGAGAATATGGCTCCTGTTGAGTCGTTGCTCCAAAACGGTGACGGCAAACAAGACGGGATTGAAAAGATATTCCTTCGAGCTGCCAAGAAGACAATTGATGACGATGAAGAAGACCAAGCCCGTGAAGAGATTTTTATTTCCATCACAGCCCTAAGGTACAACAGGATGATGAAACAAATCGACAAGGGTGTGATCGAAACCAAGTTCTTCGAGGCGTTTGACGAGCTCAGTGACCCAACTGCTCTTTACCGGTCTTGGGGGTTCTCTATGAATGGTCCGAACCTCGCTGACCCCAGGTACAAGTTTGTGGAATACTTCAAATGGCACTACGTCAAGAACCTGATGGTTCGAGAGATTAAGTAGCTTACTGCCCTACCTGACGAAATTGCGACTGAGCTTGTTTCTATTCTATGTTTACTACTAAAACCTCCAGCTCCTTTAATTCGCAGTGCTTGTAGCTGAAGTTACAAACACCTGTCGGCCCAAACAATTCCTACTAGCTAGTACTGTAGTAACATTCATCTAGACAGAAAAAAGGTGGGGGCTTTGAAACCAATTCCTTTTCCGTAGTACAAGTAGAAGCAGAAATTTTGACGAGGAAAAAAGCAAAACTACATTTTGTGCTGCGTGTTTGTTGCCCAACGGAGCTCAGGATAAGATCTTTTAGGATTCTAATGTGTCGATCATTCTGCAAAAACTTTTGACTTTGCTTTTATCGCAAAGCTTCACGATTACGAGGAAACCGCTCGTTTTCCGATGGCTTGTACCGCTCGAATTTGCGATAATGCTCATTCTCAAACTTCCTTCTGCACGCTCAACTCTCTGCTCTGCTTGGCCACGAAAACGGATGCGTCTGCAGTCTCTTCTACTGACAGTTGTTGCTCTGGCTAGCACCGGTGTGATCTCTGCTGCTGGGTCTTCATCTCAAACTCGCTCGCTCAGTAGAATCAACACCGTCGATGCCGAGACGAGATCTCTCAGAAGTACCGAGGATCTCAACGACGACGAACAAGACGTCAAAGAGAGAGCATTTGGGTTCGGAAGAAAAGCGCTCACTGCACATGAAAAGGTGGAGAAGATGATGGCCAACATTAGCGCGGGGAAAGTCAAGATGAAATATTTCAAGTACTTTGACGAGGCCGACGCGAGTCCCAGCACGTTGTACAGGAATTGGGGCTTTGCTCTCAACGGTGAGGACCTCGCCGATCTCAAGTTTTGGCTGCAATATCACGACTGGTACTATAAGAAGCACTCGCACCTTCTGAATTAACTGCAGTGACAGCTTTGCGATTCGTGCGCTCGTCCGTGTGGACCGATGGCGAGTAGTACATTTGAAGGATGGCACGAAGTTTTGAGCACTTTACACCCTTGTTTCACCCTAAATACACAGCAATGCAGTTGCTTGAATAATCAGGAACAAGAATCTTTATGATGTCTGAAGAAGCTCGCCCAAGCGAGCTCGAGCTATCATCAAACTTCCAGAGGGAGCATTATTGCGGCAGATCCAATTTTCTGGCCGATTCCACGATTGGGTTTTCAAAGAACCCGTGTTCGTGTAATCTCCAGAAGCATTGGAGGCCGTCGATCTACTGACTGGCAATTACTAGACAAGATCGGTCGCCCACGCAACTACCAGTAGCTGATGAACATCCAAAGCCTTGTTTTTGTCATTTTTGCGTAAAGAGTTAGAACATGAAAACAGTATGTCGAACTAAACTGCTTACCTTACCTTACTTACGGGCACGGGCACTCGCAGTTCTCCGAGAACTCCTTTCCGTTCGGGTCCTCCGGCACATCGAGAGTTGGGTTGCGGTCGAAGAAGCCATCGGGGCGGAAGCCGAAGCCGGCGTAGTCCACAGGCATGATCGGCCAGTCCTCGACGCGAGGGAAGTGGGTCAGGCCGAACGTGTGCCAGACCACAATGTCTTCGCCGTCCACCGATCGGTTGGCCTTGGCGTATGACGGCAGACCAGCGTGTCCGGGGTGCTGGTTGGGGGTGTAGCCGGCGGCCCACATTTCGTCGCGGGCGTACTGGGTCACCCACAAGTGCTTCTTGGCGTACGTCGCACGCTTGGCGATCGAGCTTTCATCAGCCGCGAGCAACAAGGGGCACCCTCCGGGTAGAGAACATAAGCCGTGGGGTTGCCAAGGCGGTTGGTCTTCTCGCTCGAAGCGATCAACCAGGCGCGGCCAAGCTTGTTATCAGCTTCACGCTGGGCGTCGCTTTCCCGTTCGAGGCGGGTCGCGACGCGCATAAAGGCATTGCCGACGGGGTTTTCGGGGCTGATGGGCAATCGCTTGACCTCCAGTTCGTCGACGTGGCACTTGTTGCCGTCGATAGCCACATCAAGACGAGCCGAGAACAAGTGCTGGTGGCACGGAGCGCCAAGACGGGGCGCCATCTTGGTGGCGAAGTCGTACTCGCCTTCCGGACGGCCCGAGGAGAAGACGATGCCCGTCGCCTTGGCCTCTAGCTCGATCTTGCCGTCGAGGTAGAAGTACCAGTAGAAGCCGTAGTCGTAGTTGCCCACCGTGACGAAGAACGAGATGACGAGTCGGCGTTGACGGCGCACCGTGCCGGTGATCGGGGTCGACAGCACATCCGTGTGCTTCCACAGCGTGCCGAAGTCTTCCTCGTGGATGCAAACGGCGTTCTTGATCAGCACCGGGTTGCCGAAGTCGTCGGCGACGGTGGCATCCAGGTACTGGATCTTGCCGAGGCAGTCGCAGCCCAGCACAAGTGAGTTGGCCAATCGACCGAACTGGTACTCGCCAGCGTCAAAGTAGTTCTGCCACTCGTGGGTCGGTTGCGGCTCGCCGTACGGCACGACCATCTCCGACACGGCAGCGCGGTTGAGGATCGGACGCTTGTTGCCGTGGTCGTTGAACGAGATGTCGTGCAGCGTGAGACCTCGCGGCCGTTGAAGCCGATGCGAACCTCCCAGTTCTGCCAGTTGAGCACGTGGTTCTTGACCGTGAAGCTCGCGCCTTCCGGCTGCGTAATGTGAAGCGGCTTCATATCAGTGCGCATTGGTCCCGACAGCTTCGGGTCGAGGTAGTCGCCGTTCTCCATCGGCACGTGGTCGTAGCCCGTGTCAATGATGCGGTGAACTCGGCGGTTGGTCAGATCGACGTGGGCCACGACGCCGTCAATGGGGTGGGCGAACATCGAGTGGGTGTTCTCCTTGGCCAAGAAGCTCAGCACGCGGATCATCCGGCGCCCCACCTCGCCTTCGTAGCCGAACACTCCAGCAGATAGCGGCACACTGCGCACCATACTGAGGTCGGTGATGCCGCGCTTGGCCAGCGCAGCCACGTACTCCGGGTCAGCCTTGGTGATGGTCTCGGAAGCGACGTAGTCCTCGTCCAGAATGGGGCCCCAGCCGTCAGTGGCAGGGTTCAACTGGCGGTTGTGCACCACCTTGTGCGCCGGGATGTCCACCACCATCTCGCGAGCGACGTTGCTCGCCTTGTCCAGCACCAGCACGCCAATCTCTCGCGGGATGTCGTCGCCAGCCTTCCAGCCGTCCAGCGTTTTGTGGTCCGGTTCGCGCAGCATCACGTACGAGAAGCGGATGTCGGGGCCAAAGTTGCCAGCCTCACCGACGATCTGCTTCATGCTCTCCATCTCCGTGGCGGTGAGCGGGTCCAGCGGGTGACCCACCGAGGCGTTGAGCTGGGGCGTATTAGCGTGCGAGCACATGATGTGGAATTGCTGTGTGTGTTAGACGGAAGAACCGAAAGTGAGCGTCGAATGCGGCGACGACAAGATCGCCGACAACCGCACCCTACGGAGTTCGCAGTCAGTCGCCCTGAATATCAAGATGACCATCAAGTACAGCGATCTTGGCTCAATAGTTGTGGCTTCCTCCTAGGCCACTGACGGTCGAAGCGGGTTTATCAGCTTGAGGAATGCGTACCATCGACACCGGCACGGCAACGTCCCCCTGGAGCGCTTCTCGAAGGACATGGGCAACGGAGACCATGGACGTGACGCGGTGCTCGAAGGTTCCGGTGGGGGCAAGTCATAGGCCACCGCGATGGTGCGTAGCGGGGCGTCATGCTGGACAAGTACGATTGCCAGGCACCGGAAGCGTACCATGATCGACTGGCAAAATGCCTTTGCTTAGTCACTGGCCCGACTAGCGCGTGACGCAGGCCTTGCAGCTTTTGCAGAGCAGTGCGACGAGCGGCGACCTTCCGAAACAGAGTCAGCCGACGCACGTTGAAGCGGTCTTGAAGTGCTTTGCAACTTTGGATCGATCTGCGGGCCACCCGCATCCCCGCTGGGGCCAAAATCCCAGCGAGCGCATCGGCGGCAGACATGGTTGGCACGGTGCGGACAGGACAGCGTCGCGATGCAGTGGTCAACAGAGTCTCTGCTTGAGGTGGCATCTTGTTGTCGTCTTCACATGCGCTCGGATACCAGCGCCCCAAAACTCGTTTACTGCTAGCTGCCTGTTGAATTTCTAGGCTTCGGATTGGGGTGTTCATGTTGCAGTGAGCCCGGGACGCCGCTACTGGCGAGAACAACCTGCCGCTGAAACACCGAAACCCTTTCTGGTGCAACACTGGATGCTCATTTGCATAGCTGCCACCATCGTGACCGAGATGGCCGCAGCTTGTAAGTACCTGGCTTTGCAATGCATCGGGTCCTGTGCAAGGATATTCGACTGCAACCGCAGCGTGTCGATGCTGCCGCTGCCATTTAACATGACTGCAACGGCACAACTTGCAGGGCTGATAAGAACCGCCGCGGCACTCGTCTTGGCTGGGCTGCAACGCGCTCCAGATCGACATCCCGTTCGCATCGCCGATATTGACTCGTTAGTGGAGAGTCTCCACCCTGGCGACTACGATTTGATCGTCGTTCAGAGGATGCCACTTGAGACTTTCGTGACGCAGCTCCGGCTTCCAATCCAATCTCGAGGCGCCGACTTAAGTGTGACTTATAACCGAGTGACGCGCACAGACACGATTGAAATCGGCTGTAACAACTCGCTGAGTCTCGTGCCCTCTTCGTACTGACAACCAGCCCAACTCAACTCCAGCTCAGTATCGACCAGCTCGCTAATCCATTCCGTTCGACGTGAACTCCACCAGCTCATTTTCCAATTGTCCGGCAACCGCATCAACCAAATGTCGACAGTATATCCATCCGTCGACGGTCTTCAAACAGAAGTCGAGACCCATCGGTATGCTAAAACGCCGCACCTGTGGGCACTCGGAGTCGGCACTGTCATCGGTGGCGAGTTCTACGGCTGGCAGTCTTCGCTCATTGCTGGCTTTGACGGTCTCTTCGTGCTGCTGGCCTTCGTCACGGTGCTCTATACGCTGCTGACCTTCTCAATCGCTGAAATGTCGGCAACGATCCCATCAGGTGGCGGTCCCTACGTCTTCTCGCTGCATGGGATTGGCCCGCGCGCTGCCTACTTCGCCGGCTTGGCCGAGACGATCAAGGTCGTTGCTACGGTTGCGACCACCTTCTACAGTATCTTCCTGTACCTGGACGCCCTATTCGGCTTGAACTCCAACTACGGGCCGCTGTGGTGGATCGGCTTCAACGTGGTGTTCGTGTCGCTCAACATCATGGGCGTCGAGGCCACGTTCCGCGTGCAAGTTTTCGCCACGGCGTTATCCACCATCATGCTCGTCATCTTCTACGTCGGAGCCTTCACCAAACTCGACTACACCACGTGGGTGGCCGATCAGAACTGGGAGTGGGCATCGTTCAGCGACACCGTCCAGGGCATCTCGTTCACGCTGTGGTTCTACTTTGGCATCGAAGAGCTGCCTCTTGCAGTGGACGAGACCATCGAGCCCGAGAAGAACATCCCTCGCGGAATAATCTGGTCGATGGTCACGCTCGTCGTCTTGGCCGTGCTCACTCTCGTGTGCAGCTCGCTCATCTACCCTGGAGCTGCTGCCATCTTCCAGGCCACAGCGCCGTTGGTCACTGGTTACAAGAGTGTCTTTGGCGACAACGGCACCACCGCCGGGTTCATGTGGCTCACGGTGATCGGCATCATCTCTAGCACGCACTCGTTCGTGTACTGCATGAGTCGCTTGGTGTACGCCATCGCCTGCGACGGATATCTGCCGCATTTCCTCACCAAGGTGCACCCGACACGGGGTTCGGCCTACGCCGCTCTCATCACGGGGGCGGTCGTCAACCAGGTCCTCGCTATTATCCTCTTCTACATCGTCGGAATTGTAGACTTGGGCGGCGTGTTGATCAACCTGTCGCTGCTTGGGGCGCTCATCTCGTACTCGTTCCAGTTGGTGTCGTTCATCCTGCTTCGAGTCAACCAGCCCAACCGACCGCGACCGTATCGCAGTCCGTTCGGCATTCCTGGAGCGGTGCTCTGCCTTTTCCTGTGCTTGTTGTGCTTCGCCGCCATCATCTACAGTGGCACGTCCAGCAACAACTTCCTGATCGCTGTCATCACCGCCGTCATTATGTTTGCCATCGGCACGGGCTACTTCTTCGTGGCCGTGCTGCCACGTCTCAAGAACGAGAAATTCAACCAGATCTCGCCCAAGAGCATGCGCCAGAACTTGATCAGTGGCCAGAGCAACGTGTAAAGCCCCTCGCTTTGTAGGACCCCGGTCTGTTCATGTTCAACTAATGCCCCCAAAACATCGCTCATTTTCCACTTCCGACTGATGCGGCTGCCACCAGTCATCTAACACGCATATCCAGTTGATACTCTTCTTGTCTTTTGCGTTGTAGCTAGCGGGTCTTCCTCTTCTTCGCCCGTGGAGCGAGCAGGGTGATCTTGGTTCTGGTCAATTCTCAGAATGTATTGAAACAAAAAAATCTATAAAGAGTTTTCTTTACTTGGATACCGGTATGGCCAAGAAGCGTCGCCACGCTCATGCGGGCGCACGAGCGCCTGCCGCGATAACTCGACAAGTGTCGGTGGACACACAGGCGACGGAGAAGAAGCTGCAGCACTTGGAGAACTTCTACGGCCATCTAAGCGCCGACGTCGTGGAAATCCCCGCCAGTCTGGAGCGAATTCTGGTTTTCCACAGTATCGTGGCGCTGGTCGTGCAGAACGCACTCATGTATGCCGAGGTTGGTGCCATACTTTGCTGTTAATAATTATTTATACAAATTCATCTAACATATAATTATTGCCAGAACGTGTCAACCGAGCAAATTGTGCTGGTGGTTGGCACTGGCCTTTGGCTGATGAGAGGGGTCATCATCACGGGGTTCTTGCCCCACATCGCTCTCCAAGAAGACTGCAGTCGAGTAGTGTTTTGGAGAAATCTGATCTACAGTGGCGTGTTCACGGGCATCGGAGCTGTGTTCTACCAGTTTGAAATTCCGCTGATCACTCTTCGAACAGCATTCTTCATGCTCGTGTACGTGGGAGAGATAACTTCTTCTTTTACTGGAGCTGTAAAATGACTTATGATGTTGTTCTTGTGGTGGACGCAGTTTCTTGCTGGATGTTGCATCCATTCACTTTTGGAGAGATCCAAGGGACGACTGACACGGTGGCAAATACTTTGGTCGGCTATTGAGATCACGTACTTAGTGGCGGGTTTCTCCACGCATCTGAACTATGTAAGTGTGTAAAGTTGTGGAAATGGATGGAGAAATAACGCTGTCGATCTGGTACAGAGGAGCGAACTGATCTACGATCGATCCGCGTTTGTGCTCACGGCGGTGACGACTTTCGTACACGTGGTTGTGTTGCTTTCAGTGGGGTATACTGTGCTTCATTGCTTCACCACGGACACAAATGGGAAGTTTGCAATGGCGCAACACCGTGGAATTACATTGATGGAGAGCTTGTGGCAGTCTGTTGACCGCTCTGAGACGGACCAGCTCTTTTCGAGCTTGTCTGGAGCACCAAAGGTTTGGACGTCACTTTGTTCTACTGAGTTGGACTTCGACTGCTAACTTTGCGCTCGCAGAAAAAGAAAACCAAGAGCAAGTCGCGTGCTTTGAAAGGTGTGAGCGACGTCGCCACGCAGGACGAGCTGGCGCTGTCGCTAGCGATGTCAAAGCGCTCAGCTTTCCATGAACCACGCGTTCACTTCGCGATCCTGACGGTGCTGCAGATGCTACTTTGCTCTCGCAAGTCGTGCTGTCATCGTTCGTTCTGTACTCCTGGGAGATGATGAGGTGCGCTGCTGCAACCATCAAAGCGAACGACCACACATTTACTAACGTTGTCTTTGGTTGTATGACAGTGCGCTCATGCTGAGCAGCTCTCACATCCTCTGGGTGGTTGGGCGAGTGTCGAAAAGTGCTTGCACACTGCAGAGACTTCGACCTGCTGCGATACAAGAACGACTAACTGGACCGACAATTGTATTCTTTAGTCAGTAGTCTTGGCATTCCTCTGCTCTGCTTCCGTGGCTGCAGTGCAGCAGTCATAGTAGCGTTTGATGACGTCCGCGCACTTGTTCTCCTGGTAGTTGCGGCGCTGCAGACAGAACTGGATGGCGCAGGCCTGCTTCTTGCACACGCGCTCGCACAGCTCCTTCTCGTGGGCCATCGTGGGGCTGTCACTTCGGATCGAAATACAGAATCCCAGTACGTTTTAGGGCATGGACAAGACGAAGAGCATGAAAATGACAAACGAAAAGCTGCAGGTTCCTACAACCGGCACGAACGAACGCTCCCGTAAATTATGAAAATAAATGCACAACTGCTGCCTGCCTCAACGCCGACCAACACCTGCAGAGCTACCAGGAGAAGCGAAAGCTCGCTTGAGCTGGCTCATCGCATTGCTGCCAATCACTTGACGCTGAGAAGAAAAGAAGAGCTTTTAGACGTTCGTGTCCTCTTCCTTGATCGGGGCAGATTTGGCTGACGGGGTCTCCTCAGGCGGCGTGTAGTCCGGGATGCCACGAGAGAACGACGGGTGCTTCATGATGACAAAGTAGTTGAAGTAGGCGTTGGCGAATCCAGCCAGCGACACGAGGACGCCGTAGACGCCGCACATTCCGAACGGGAAGATGGAAATCCTACAAAACGACACACCATCAGTACCAAACCCAAAGTCTCATCAATAACCTCGCGCTTACATGCTCAGGAACAGGCATCGTCCCCACGGACTGTACATGAAGCCAAAGTTGGCGCGCAGCAGCTTGTCAATAAACGCCGTGCGCAGCTCGTAGCCGACCAGGATCAACGCGAAGAAGCTGCAAGGAAACTTGTCAATAAAAGCAACACATAAAAAACAATTCTATCCATGGTCACGCACATGGTGTAGATGATGGAGAGAGCGTCGGCCATCACGGAGAACGCCGAGTCCGACTGGATTACCTGCCCGACAGCCAGTCCGATCATGCAGCCGGCCACCGTCAGGTTCACAATGCGCATGGCCGACAGCACTCCTGAGACCGACGAGCCCATAATCCTGTCGTAAATGAGAGCGTCAGCACCAATTTCTATCGACAATAATGGCAATATATTGCCACGCACATTTCCCGGGTCTTGGCCTTGATCTCCGCCCACACTTCGGCGATGGAGATGGAGTCCGCCGTGTTGGTGACTTTGTCGGCGGCCGACGGCGGCGGGGGCGGAAGCTTCAGGTCGTCCGGGTTCAGCGGCGGCAGCTTGCCGTAGGTCACACTGGGCAAATAGAAAATCGCCTCAGTTAGGAAGGAAGAGTAGAGAGTGAAGAGTTTCTAAGCGTACTCGTTGCCTGTGGGTCCGGCATTGAGCACGGAGCCTCCCAGAACAGAGGCGTTAACTTCGGTGGTCATCCTTCGCGTGATGTTTGCCTGTGTACCGCAGTAGGGGCTGAGGGGAACGAGGACGGTGGACGCTTCTTCCGCGACGGGATTGATGGAGAGTTCTGTATGCGCTGGCTCCACAGCTGTTTTGGTACCGAAATGTTGGTACTTTGTACTGTACCAAACTACAGGTACAAATTCAATTTTGGCGCGCTTTGGCAAGAAGGAAGCATGAATGGAGTTGTAGGGCAAAATTGGTTGCTTTATGGGCGCATTACTTACTTTGCTTGCACAGCTTAACGTTAGGATAAATAGTGTGCTCGGTCGAAGCTGCGCCTCACACCTGCTCGAGCGTGTCGGTGGACGAGAGCGACGTTGTGGATGCCGTCGAGTTGGCGCTGCACTCGCTCATGCTCCTGCTCTTCCGCGGGGTGGCGGCCTCCACGTAAACATGGCTCCTCCGCTTGAGCGCCTCCACCCTTCCCTTCATGGTTTCCACCTGTCCAAGCCACCGCTCGTCCTTCTCAAAGTCCAGCAGACGCGACTGCGAGTGCTCGATCCTGGACACGAACGCGGCGTAGCTTGAGCGCGGACCGCGAACGCGCGAGCTGACGGGCGTCGGCGGCGGGATGTACAGTGAAGAAGGAGCGCTGGACACAGCTCGAGGAGTGGCAATAAACGACCGAGCGACGCTCTTGGAGTCGTCAAGCGACGGCTTCCGCACGGAGGCGGCGGCCTGGTGATACTCGCGAGACTTGGGCTGCGGGATCTTGCTGACCGGCAGCGCCATGTCCTGGACGACCGTAGGCGGCGCAATGGCGGCAATGCTGCACTCCTCCTGCGCGGTCTCTTCGTCGCTCGTCTCCTGGTTGCTCCCCGTCTCCAAGTCCTCATCGACGTCCGTCGTGTCGGGTGTCGACACCGCTGACTCGCTGTCCGTGGCGCTTTTGAATTTGAGCGTCTTGGTCGGCACGATGATCCGCGGCTCCTCGGCCATGGCAAGTCCGTCGTAGTACGTCACCAGTCCGTAGACGTTCCCGTGTCCGGGCTCCTCCAGCGTGTGGGCGGCCTGGTCCGACCCGCCGGACACCGCCAGGTTCTCAAACATCTCGACGATGCTGCGCACCGTCATGACTCACTGCGCTGCGCTCTGTCCTGTTCTCTCGCTGCTCTTCTTGACGAATGGCGCGCAGGAAACCTTGCCGGGCTCTGCAAACGGCCGACACGACGACGCCGGCGACAAAGCGGTTCGCCGCGCAACGCAGGACGAGTTTGAAAGTTCAAACGCAGACCAGACCGTCGCCGACTCTGGGAGTTTGTATCTGAGCCTGAGGCGCAGCGGAGACTGCCGCGCGCGTACCGTGGGATAAGCCAGTTCGCACCAGGCTCAGCCGAGTTGTTTTTGGCCTTCGGGGTGGACCATGTTGCCTCTACAGCAGGATGCGCCAGCCGACAAGAAGGCGAAGCAGACGGCATTTTTAGCATTGACGTCCCCGCCAAAAAGCTTCCGCCCCAACCGATTCAATGGACGTCAGGAGGCTCAATGCACCGCCAGCAGGCTCGCCATGCTGTCGTCTGACTTGACAGACACAGGCACCATGTGCTGGCAAATCGCCAGCTTCATCTCCAGCCGGGGAATTGTCAATAGGATCAAATTTAGACATTCCTAAATAATGCATCACAAAATCTAAGTTGGATCCCTCCCAATGGAGCTCGAGCTGGGCTGCAAGGTGGCCTTCGGCGTGGGCAAGACGGGCGTCGTGCGCTTCGTGGGGAGACGGACTTTGCCAATGGCGAGTGGGTGGGCATCGAGCTGGAGCGGCCAGAGGGCAAGAACAACGGCGAGCTCAACGGCCGCGTCTACTTCGAGTGCGCGCCCAACCACGGACTGTTCGTCAAGCGCGCGCAGATCAAGGGCGTGCTGCCGTCCGGGGCTCGTCCTCGGGGACACAGCGGCCGCTGAGTCGTCGGCTGTCCACGAGCCCTTCGGTGACGCGTCGGCCGTCGTCCGCAACGTCCACAGGCAGCACCACGAGCAGCTCCAGACTGACGGCCCCTAGACCGCGCGCGTCGCTCATCCCGCCGTCTTCCAGAGCCTCACTCAGTGCAGGAGCCTCTACTGCAAGGACCAGTAGACTGTCGTTGGAATCTCCAGCTTCGTCGGCTTCCGATGACAAGCTGACGGAGGCCAGAGCAAGGATCTCCAAGCTGGAAGAAGAGCTGGAGCAGAAGAACCGATATGTAGAGCAGCTGAGGCAGAGCGTAGCAGTGATGAAGGAGGCTGCAGCTGCCAATAGCGACAAGATCAAACTGCTGGAGGAGAAAGAGCAGGAGCAGGAGCAAGAACAAGAAGAGACGGAGGAGACGCAAGAGATGGAGGTGGATGAAGACGCTGGCGAACAAGAAGAGGACCATGAGGAGACAGAGTTGTCTCCGCAGGAAGAGCTGGCGCAGCAGATCGAAGAGATCAAAGAGGAGGCGGAGGAGCATGTCCGACTTGTGCGTGCAGAGCTGGAAGACCACATTGCCCAGTTGACGAGCGAGCACGAAGAAGTGCTGGATGAGCTGAGGCTGGAAAACGCCACACAGGCGTCGGAGATCAAGGCGCTGGAGTCGGAGGTTGCGCAGCAGAAGGCGCGTATTGTGGCGTTCACGGCTGGAGAGCAGAAGAAGGCAGAGGAGGTGGCGATGGCGGTGGCCAAGTCGAGTTCAGGCGCACGCAAGCTGGAGGCGCTTGAGAAGCAGGTTGCAGAGTTCCAAGACATGATCGAAATGATGACGTTGGAGAAGGAGACGGTCGAGATGGACAAGGAAATCGCCGAGGAGCACGCCGAAGAGCTGCAGCAGGAGGTGGAGAAGCTCAAGGCTTCTATGGCCCTTTCTGCCGCTTCGGGTCCGGAGCCTTCGGATACGAGCCCTGGCGATCTGGCGGAGGAGAACAAAAAGCTTCGACAGGCAGTTAAGACTTTGCACGAACGCGGGGCTGAGGAGAAGGCTGAGTTGAGCAAGAAGCTCCGCCAAGCCCAGCGTGAAAATGCAGAGCTGGTGTCGCTGAGAGAGGAGGTGGAAGAGCTGGTACGTAAATCCCTTCGCAGTAATGTCCCGGCCCGGACTAATGTTTTGGTATCGTGCTTCAGACCACGACGAAAAACAAGCTCGAGAGCGAAGCAGAGGAGCTCAAGGAGATGCTTGACGTTGCGAACGCTTATGAAACGATGGTGGAGGACCTCACGGAGAAAAACTTGACGTTAGGCGAGAAGATGGCCGAACTAGAAACCACAGTGCAGTCACTAGAGTCTTTGCGCGAGGTGGATCAGGAGATGGAGCACCAGCACACAGAGTACGAGGCGGAACTGCGCGATGAGATCGACTCCCAGCGTGCGTCGCTGCAGGAACTCAAACAAGCCGTCCTGGACCACAAGACTGTCCTTGAAGACAAGGAGCGCACTATTGCGCGCTTCCGTGACCTTGCGCATGGCCACCGCGAGGAGATCGCCCAGTTGAAGGCGAAACTCCGCGCGGAGACGGGTGCTGTAGAATCACTGAAGGGAACTGCACATTTGGCTCTGAACCAAACGATGGGACTGCGTGCACTGGTTGCTGCAGCTCGCGAACACGAGACTGAAGCAGCGAAGCAGCGGATTATCGCCCAGCAGGCGCGCATTGAAAATTCCTTTTTGCGTGCTGTGGTGCCCAACTCAATCTTCTCAGAGACGGACCAGAAGGTTCTGCGTGTCCGACTGACGCTGGGACGCATTGCCGGCAAGTCTGACATTTTGCTGCAGCATTTGAAGAAGGACTTGGATGGTGTTGCTCAGCAACCATCGAGTGGGTCAGACGACGAAAAGGAAGAAGGAGCACCAGCGTTGACGATGACTGTAGAGCAGTTGGTGCTGGGTGACAAGCTCGCAGCGGTCTCGTGCCAAGCAAAGGAGGATCTGTTCATGCTTGAGTGCCACTTGACGACAGAAGAGGAGTTTGTGCATGGTTGCTCTGCACTTGACTCGTCACAAACAGCAGCCCTCGAGACTGTGCTGGACTCCGCCTTGTCGGCTTTCTCAGAGGGCTCACTGCTCATGAGCCGTGGGGAGGCGATGCCGCGTCGCTTTATGACCGCCTCGTCCAGACGTCGGAAGAATGGCACACTGGAAGAGTCACGGAAGCTGCTTCGGCAGCTAATGCTGAAGGATTCGGTGCTCGTTGCGCGGTTGTGAAGCTGCGCGCTCGGAAGAGTGTGGCTAAGCTGGCGTTTTCGATCTCGGCCATCGTGACGTTCCTGCGCAACACCAAGAGCTTGATCAGTAGCACCGAGATGCCGGACGATGTGCAGACAGCAGCACTGCGTTCGAACCTGATCCCAGTGCTCGATAAAAGCCTCGAAGAGCTGGTGTCTGTACTGAACGTGGCCCAGTTGTTCTACCGTCGCGCAGAGATCGATCTTGCTTCATCAGATGACGATCTGGACGGTCTTGTGGCCGTCGGCGGCGACGCCGTGTCTGCTATTGAGAGTTACGCAGCTGAAGCCACGAGACTATCGAGCATTGTGCAAGCTCAGCTTGTTCACAACGGCCTTATTGAGCATACCCAAACGGCTGAGGCGCTGGTGGCGTTCATGCAGCAGTCTGTCAACGAACCTACTCTAGAGTTCAAGGAAAAGGTGTCGTCCTTGTTCAAACTGGTGTGCCGCGGAGCATTCACAGATGCCGTTGCGCCTCGTGCTCGCAATGACAGTGGAGAGGGTGCGAATGGTCGGCCACAATGGCGTATTCGCGCACAGGCGATTCACCAGGAGCTGTTGGACGCTTCCACACTCCGCGCAAACCTAGCGGAAATGACGGAGCTGTGCAATGCGTTGCACCAACGCATCCGCGAGTTCGAGCGCGCTGACAGCCAGCACCGCGTGGTGGCTCAGAAATTGGAGAGCCAAGTCTTGCAGCTCTCTGAGAACGTGGCGACTGCTAACAATGCCAAGTCGCAGCTGGAAGCCCAGCTCGCAAAGGAACGCGAACAGTTTGACGTTGCGTTAGATGAGTCCAACAAGGAGAAAACGTCTCTGAACGCGCTCAACCGCGAGCTTCGGAAGCAGTTGAAGCGGTCGAGCGATGCCGGCGCCAGTTCCAAGAGCGGCAGTGCTGCCAGTGGCGGCAAGGGATCAGCAATGAACGCAGCAGACGCGGAGGCCTTCCGTCGCGCCTTCCAGCAGTTGCATAGCGAGCTGCACAAGGTGCGCTCGACGCTGGCGAAGGAGCGTCTGGACAAGCTGCTTGGGTCGAGCAACACGCGCGCTTCGCTTGCGGCCAAACCTTCGGACCGTTTGGCAGCTTCGCTGAAGGACGTAGCGACCTTTTCGAAGCAGGTGAAAGCGCAGTTGTCAATGCCGCGGATTGTAGACCTGAAGCAAGCGGCGTCGCCGAATGGAGCATCAGCGCACGCTCAGCTGATGGTGGAGAAGCTGCAGCAGTCGCGTTCGCAACGAGAGCTCGCCGCGCTTCGTGAGCGTGTCGGTGCTGCCATGCGTGAAGACGGATGGGGCCAAGACGTGACCAACGCCATCACTCGCGGCGAAAGCGTGTTTGGCTGGCAGCCGCCGGAGATGGAGCGACCTCCGGTGCTGCTTGGTCGGGTGAAGCTCGGCAGCCATGCGGCCAACACCTCGCAGACCGTGCCGCTCGTATTGAACCGATCCGAAGTGAAGCATCTATCGCAGGCGTTGGTGTGTTGAGCAAGGCAAAAAGAGACGAAGAAGTTGTGTATTGGAGTAGAGCCCGACGTAGTAGAGCAGCAGCAGCTCCCGTTCCAAATGGCTAACCTCGTGCGTATATGAAAGCAAGAGCTTGTCCTTGAGATCGTGCCGTTGCGAGGCCTTCTCGTCTCATTCGGCTTTTGTACGACCCTATAGCACATGGGCATTGGCAGCTCTTCTCGCCGCTGGGACGGCTCGGCGATCCCCTCGCAGCAGGGCAAGGTGGCGATCGTGACGGGGGCCAACTGTGGCATCGGCTTCGAAGCCGCCAAAGCGTTGGCGCTGCACGACGCATTGGTCGTCCTCGCCTGTCGCGACGAAGGTCGCGGTCGCCAAGCGGTGCAGTCGATCCGTCAATGTCTGACCGGCGACGGTGGCGTCGAGTTCATGCTGCTGGATCTGGCTGAAGCCTCCAGCGTCCGTGACTTCGCACGGGCTTTCCGAGAGAAATACGATCGAGTGGACTTGCTGGTGAACAATGCGGGGGTGGCGTGTCCCCCGCAGCGCCATAACTCTATAGGCCTGGAAAGCACCTTCGCCATCAACCATCTGGGCCACTTCCTCCTCACCGGTTTGCTGTGGGATCTACTCCGGAAGTCCAAGACACAAGCTCGAGTGGTGAACGTCACAAGCGGACTGCACTACTTTGCCAAGCTAGACTTCGCCACCATGGGACACACTCCAGGGAGCAACATGAGGGACTATGCCGAGTCCAAGATGGCGAACGTGCTGTTCACTCTCGAACTGCAGCGACGCATTAGAGACCAAGACATTGGCAACGTCATTGCGTTGACGGCACACCCGGGAATCTGCCACACGGAGATCTGGAACAAGTACATCCGCACCAAGTTGAGAGGCTGGCCGTTGCTGCAGTGGCTGGTCATGTGGATAGTGTGGCTACTACCGTTCCTGCCGCAGAAGATCGGAGCTTTGCCGACGCTGTACGCTGCGACCGTGGAAAACGTGCGAGGTGGTGAACTCTACGCCCCCGACGGATGGTTGACACTGAGAGGATACCCTGCACTCGTTCCCCGTTTCTGACGAGTCAATCGCTTGAACACGCCGCCAAACTCTGGAAGCTGAGCGAGGACTTGGTCGACGTCAAGTTTGAGGTGTAGTGAGCATGCAGCAAGCGTTGAGGAAGGAAGTTCGTTAACGAAATGGCGCTGGGTCAAGTTGTTTGTTGGCACTCGCTTCGTAGCTCGTAGCGTGCTTGGGCGGACATTCGCGCAGTGTTTCTGCTTGGATTCGCTGACGTGTTTTGCAAAGACATGAACGTTGGGCGTCAACTGCCGGACTCTGCTCTGCTCCACCAACGCGCTTGCCAGCAAGCAGCATTCGCAAATCTCACTCCCTGAGAACTCACGATCCATGGGCGCCACAACAAGCTCCGATTCGAACTGGGATGGCTCGACAATGCCGTCGCAGAAAGACAAGCTGGTGATCGTCACCGGCGCCAACTCCGGCATCGGTTTTGAAGCTGCCAAAGCTCTGGCTGCTCGTGGCGCACATGTGATTCTCGCTTGCCGCGACGAAGGACGCGGACGACGTGCTGAGGGACTTATCCGCCAAGAGCTCGACAAATTACCGGCAGATAAAGTTGGCTCAGTGGAGCTCATGCAACTGGATGTGGGCGACCCTGAAAGTGTTCGAGACTTTGCTGACGCTTTTCAGAAGAAGTTTGACCATGTTGACCTCCTGATCAACAACGCCGGCGTGTCTGTGCCGGCTCAGCGCCACACGCCCAACGGTTTGGAAGCTCACTTTGCAATCAACCATCTCGGACACTTCTACTTGACGAGTTTGCTGTTGTCCGCACTGCGTCGCTCCAAGAGCCAAGCTCGTGTCGTCAACGTGAGCAGCCTTGCGCACTACTTTGCATGGATCTACCTCAACTTCTCCACATTGGGCCATACTCGAGGTAGTCTCCGCGACTATTTGACTTCCAAGATGGCGAATTTGTTGTTCACGTTCGAGCTGCACCGTCGATTGCAGTCCGCTCAGATTGAGAACGTGATCTCCGTCGCAGCGCACCCGGGACTCACTCACAGCGACATCTGGAACCGCTACTACCGCAGTACGTTCCCGACCTGGCTGGCAGAGATTTTCGTGTGGTTGGTGTCTTGGCTGCCGTTCATGACGTCTCAAATGGGGGCTCTACCGATTTTGTATGCTGCGACGATGACGAGTGTCAAGGGTGGCGAGTATTATGGCCCCAACGGGTTCTTACGCATGCGCGGATACCCTGCGCTAGAGGCTGGAGCTGGATCGAGTCACTCGCTGGAGAACGCGAGCAAGCTGTGGACTTTGAGTGAAGACACGCTCGACAAGAAGTTTGAGCTGTAGGAAGTTTTATCTCGTCCAAAGAAAAAGGAGTGTTTGTCATGACAAGGTGATCTGGTGCTTGGGGACGGTAAGAATCATTGCTCTACTTGATAAGATGACCTCGTGCAATGACTTTTTGCACTCAGACGGGAATCGGTGGCCACGCGTCCTCACTTCGTCCTTGGCAGCAGATCACCACAAGAATGGGCGCTGCAGCGAGTTCCAACGCCAGTTGGGATGGCTCAGCGATGCCATCGCAGAAAGGCAAGATTGCGATTGTAACTGGCGCCAACTCGGGCATCGGCCTCGAGATCGCAAAGCTCTCGCTGCACATGGAGCCCACGTGGTTCTCGCATGCCGCAACGAAGGACGGGGTCGAAGGGCCGAGGAATTCATCCGCGAAGATCTCAGCAAACTACCGTCGGACGAAGTTGGCGTCGTGGAGTACATGCGGCTGGACGTTGGTGACTCTGAGAGTGTTCTCGACTTTGCTGGTGCTATTCAAGACAAGTTTGAGCATATCGACCTGCTGATCAACAATGCCGGTGTGTTTGGGCCAACGCAAACCCACACGCCGAAGGGTTGGAAGCCCACTTTGCGATCAACCACCTCGGACATTTCTACCTGACGAAGCTGCTGCTGGGTGCGCTGCGCCATTGCAAGACTCAAGCACGCGTCGTCAATGTGAGCAGTGTCTCCCACTACTTTGCCTGGGTGCACCTGGACTTTGCCACCATGGGCCACACGCGCGGAAGACTCTGCGACTATTTCATCTCCAAGCTGTCCAACCTGCTCTTCACGTTTGAATTGCAGCGTCGTCTGCAGTCGGCGGAGATCGAGAACGTCATTTCGGTAGCAGCCCACCCGGGACTCACTCACAGCGACATTTGGAACCGCTGCATCGGCGGCTTGTTTCCGAACTTTATAGCCGACAAACTCGCCTGGTTGTTCTCCTGGACACCGTGCATGACGTCTCAAATGGGGTCACTCCCGATTCTCTACGCTGCAACGATGAAAGACGTCAAAGGAGGCGAGTTCTACGGCCCCGACGGATTCCTGCGGTGTCGAGGATACCCCGCACTCGAAGTCGGCGCTCCATCGGCCCACTCGCTCGAAAATGCCAACAAGCTGTGGTCGCTTAGTGAGAACACGCTCAAGGAAAAGTTCGTCCTCTAGAAAACACAATTAGCGTCCATGTAGACGCTAAAGGACCGTCTTCGTGTTTCATGAAAAGGTACTGAAAAACCGTTAGCTCTTATCCAATCACATAATTTGATGTCATTTTCGTCCAATCATCAAAATTTACTTCCACTTCCACGCCATCCAGTCGAGCACGAGGCCATTGACACACTTGCTCTGCGTCTCTTGCTGCTCATGAAGGTCAAGACCATCTCGCGCGTGGAGAAGGACTACACGCAGGAAGTGCAGAGCGACAAGCTCAAGGTGTTCCGCAACTACGACCCGGCGCTGCACCCGTTCGAGCGGCCTCGCGAGTACACGCGGGCGCTGAACGCCGTCAAGCTCGAGAGACTCTTTGCCAAGCCGTTCGTGGGGTCGCTGGACGGCCACTGCGACGGTGTCACAGCTCTAGCCGCCAACCCCAAGAGTTTGGTGGCCTTTGTGAGCGGCGCCGCCGACGGAGAAGTCCGCGTATGGGACCTGCCGAGACGCAAGTGCGTCTGGAATGTCTACGGCCATCGAGGATTCGTGCGGGGCCTGGCAGTGGCCACCGACGGCAATACTTTTACTCGTGCAGTGAAGACAAGACGGTGAAACAGTGGTCGCTGAGAATTAAAGGCGAAGACGAGGATGTGCCCACGGCATTGAACACTTACACGTCCAAGGAGCCATTCCTGTAAGTGAAAGAGATGGACCTGCTTGGGGTGAATATGCTGATGCTTTTTGTGCTTGTATTGCAGCGGAATCGACCACCATTGGTCGCAGAATTTGTTTGCTACGTGCGGCTCCAAGGTGCAGGTGTGGGATCCGAGTCGGTCGACACCAACGCACGAGTTCGCGTGGGGTGCTGACTCAATCAACTCGGTGCACTTCAACCCGGCGGAGGCGTCGCTGCTCGCCTCTACAGGATCGGACCGTAACATTACCCTGTATGATATCCGAGTGGCGTCCTCGATGCGCAAGGTCGTCATGGAGATGCGGTCAAATGCGCTCGCTTGGAACCCCATGGAGCCCATGAACTTCACAGTTGTAAGTCGCAGGACGCGGTGTGCGGTTTACTCGTACAGAACTAACGGACTTGCGTCACTTTTCACCAGGCCAACGAAGACCACAACTTGTACACATTCGATATGCGCAGGATGGATCGTGCGCTCATGGTGCACAAGGACCACGTCTCAGCAGTGTACGTGCTGCATGCGTCGACAAATATCTCCAAATCTAACGTGACGTACGGCTGTTACTTTGACCTGCTGCAGAATGGACGTCGCGTACTCGCCCACTGGTCGCGAGTTTGTCGCCGGCTCCTACGACCGCACCATCCGCATTTTCAATGTGCGGTCTCCAAAGAGCCGGGAGGTTTATCACGCGCAGCGAATGCAGCGGTACGTCTTGACTTGGGACTTGTCCGGACAGGCCGTTTCCGACGGTGGGAAGCGGCTAAAACCGCTGGGATCGTGCATTCTTATTCCCCGCTGACTTGTGCGCTACGTTGACGATTTCTCTAGGATCTTCTCGGTCAAGTTCAGTGCCGACGCCAACTTTGTCTTGTCAGGCAGTGACGACACGAACATCCGCATCTGGAAGGCCGAGGCGTCCAAGAAACTTTCCAAGGTGCGTCAGCTAGTCATCGCTGCTGCGTGTGCGCGGCAGTTACTCGGTGCTTGTCTGCGCAGCTCTGACTCAGTTGTGGTCGGTCTGTTGTTAGGTGGCTCCGCGCGAGCGCCGCAAGCTGGAGTACAACGAGTCGCTCAAGGAGCGCTACCAGCACCTGCGCGAGATCAGCCGCATCGCCAAGTACGTTGCCCTGCCCTCCCCGGAGCTGTTGTCGTCGCAGAAGAGGCGGATAGCGAGCTCCGGTCTCCGCTGATCTTTCGGTCCCACTCACGTGTTAAACGGTATCTTTTGCAGACACCGACACGTCCCCAAGGCCATCAAGAAGGCCACGGAGGCCAAGCGCGAGGCCAGCGCGCGCGAGAAGAAGAAGATGGCGAACCGCCGGGCCCATGCGAAGGAGGGCGCCGTGCCGCACGTCAACATCCGCGACCAGGCCATCGTCAAGGAGCTCGAGTAGAAGGGGCCCGCTGGCGCCAGACTACTGTCCACATTCGCGCCGTTACCATTTGCTAATGCACTTCAAGAACGTTCTGGCTCAACCCTGGGAGTATGTCGGCGAGCACGCAAATCCATCACAACCACGAGTGCGATGTGTGTTCACACGCCGCGGGGATCCTCTATCTTGCGGCTTGGGCCACACTGGCGTGCTTGCGCCCGTGCTGGGTGCAGCAGGACCAGCGTCTTTGGATCGGATCGGCTTCTCGCCGCTGGCGCGAGAATGTCTTGTCCCCGTGCGCGTTGGCATCGTTTTCGGCTCTGGTTGGTGTGCTTGGCGGCGGTAAAAACGTCGCGAACACTAAAAGACAAGCGGCCGACACTGCCGCAGTATGTATATATGTATGACCAGGATCTGCTTGCCGCGAACAAAATTCACGCTGCTGTGAATGTTGGCGCGGGGACAGCAGACAGCAGACCCTCTTTTTCTTCTTCCTCTGCCCCAGTGTTCGTGCCTCGGCACCAAGCACGCCACCGCCGCATTTGCGCTCGCTCTGATGTGTCTCCCAGGATGGTGGGCATGGAAAAAGGGGGTCGACAAGGACAACCATCTTCGAGAGCGGCGCCGCGACTTGAACACGTACACGTGTGTGCTTATTGCGCGTGAAGAAACTCGGAGCCAGGGCAAGAGCTTTGGAAGAGCCGACCGCGGCATTGGGACAGCGCCGCCAGCTGACCCGGTGAATCGAGTCGCCACCGCGTCTCCAGCTGTTTGACGGCAGTTGCAATTCCCGGTGCCCACTTGAGCCAGACAGGGCATAACCACCCCTCTCCCTCTAGCGCCATTATCAAAAGTGCTTCGTCGTGCGCAGGCAGGCCAGCGACCTCCTCGATCTGCAGGCATGAAGGCCAAGGGCGCAAGCGACACCAAGTCGGCGCTGGAGCTGGCCGAGTCGTCCGAGTGGAGCGCGCTGGACCGCCTCATCACGGCGCAGCCTGACCACGCCGAGTCCATGGACGACTTTGGCATGATGCCGCTGCACTGGGCCTGCACCGACACGCACGTGCCGCTGCGCGTGGTCAAGAAGCTCGTGGACGTGGCCCCCACCGCGCTCACGCACAAGAACAAGGGCGGGCTCTTGCCGCTGCACATCGCCGTCAAGGCTGCCACCAAAGTGGAGGTGCTCCGGGCGCTGGTGCAGGCCGCTCCCGACGTGGCCTTCTGTCTCTTTGAGGAAACGCCGACAGGCGAGACCCCACAGAGCTGGCCAGAGCGTACCAGCTCTCGGACGACAAGATCAGCTACCTGATGGACATGGAGCAGCAGCTGAGAGCCGAGGGAAAGGCCCCACACGCCCCAGCGCCAGGTTCCAGGCCTTCCTCAACCAACCGGGGCCTTCCCCGACGACACGAGCAGTGTCAGCAGCTTCCACAGCTTGCCGACGCTGGGCAGCGGACGCGGCGGATCTGCGTTGGACGACGACTGGGGCAGCAGCAGGACGACCATGAACGCCGTCAGCAGCGCGCTGAGACTGCCCGACGGACTGGCCGGCGTCCCGCTGCCCCCGCGCTGGCGCCTGGACAAGCGCTGCAATATTTGCCAGCTCAAGTTCAGCTACTTTAAGAACCGCCACCACTGCCGCTCGTGCGGCGAGTCGGTCTGCAGCACCCACTCGAACAAGCGACTGCCGTTGCACCATTTGGGCCTCAAGACCCCGCAGCGGGTGTGTATTTTGTGCTACGACGATCTGCGTGAGAACGGTGCGCCGTCTGCGGTGGTGAACATGTACGGACACGGACGACACAGCGGCTTGCCGCCGATGGAGCCGCGGCAGGACACGACGCCGTTGCCAGACTTCCGCAAGGGCGGCCGACCGCCTCTCGGCTCTGTAAACAGCACAGCGACGTCGTCCAGTAGTCGAGACTCGGCCTTCCAGAGCCCGTCCGACTCGGACAAATATTTCCACACGGCGCACACACCTCGTCGCATTGTTTTGGACGACGCGGACAACAACGACCGCCATGCATTAACCACCGACCTACCGATAGATGACGAGTCTCGTAGACGTCCTCGTGCGTGGACAGATGTCGACTCGTCGGAGAAGTACCAGGAGATGCAGGAGCAGGTTCGCGAGCTCGAGTCGCATGTACAGGAGTTGACTTTGGCCAAGTCGCGAATCGAAAAGAAGCTGGAGGAAGCCACCCGTGCGACGACCAACGCCAAGAAGGAGCGCGCCATGACGGACGTGACGTTGGAGGAGCTGCGCAGAGATCGCATCATCGACATCAACCGCATTTCGCTTGACGACGACGATGAGGACGAGAACCGCGATAAGAGCAACAAGACGGAGGACCTTGAGGAGCTGCATGGCAGGCGGCGTGAGTCCATTCAGTTGGAGAAGCGCCAGCTTGTAGAAGAAAAAGAGGTCAATATCGCCGAGACGACCAGCTACCTGGGCCAGGTTTACCTCGACCGCGGCGAGTACGCCGACGCCGTTGTAGAGTTCCGCAAGTCGGTGGAGCTGAACCGCAAGGACACGGACGTGTGGATTAATCTGGCTCGTGCGCTGCACGGTGCCGGCGAGTTTTACGACGCCGAGATTGCTATTCGGCGCGCATTGGCGCTGACCCCAAGAACTACGCATCTCTGTCGATGCTGGGCAAGATTCTGCACTCTAAGGGCGAGCACGACAAGTCTGTCGAGGTGTTCCGCGAAGCCCTGAGCCTGATGGACCGAGAGGAAGACTCGGACGACGACGTCGGCTCGATGACTGTCGGATGGTAGGCCTCGGGACAGCCGCCTCTCCGTTTTTGACCCCCTCTTTCGAGGGAGATTTTCACGCGACCAGCACAGCGCTGGAATTGAAACAACCCCGACCTCACTCGTGGTGGCGATGGAGGCTGGCTGGTGAAAGGTGGTTTTATCGACGCCACCACACTTTTCTTGAGTATTTAGTATGAAGAGGAGGCTGTTTTCCAGGCCGAGGCCTCCTAGGCTGCAACAAATGAGAGTACAGTAGGAACAAAGAGAAATACATGCTATCAAACACAGCTACTTGGCCGGTGTTGGGCTTCTCGACTATCCATGCTACCTCACAATTTGACATCAATTTCGTGGGCTTATCTGCTGCACTTAGTAGCCGACTCCAGCATACTTCTCAAGCTGCACCAACAGATTTTGATACACCAACTCGTTCGCGTTCACGGCCCAAGTGAAGTCCAAGTGCGAGAACGCGTCGACAGTCTGTTCGTACACGATGGTGCCGGAGGGCAGCGCCGATCGAAGCTGCGCGATGTCCGTCGAGGTTGCGAACGTGTCGGTGGCTCCCATGTAGAACCCTGTGCGAGGGTAAACCATGCTGCCGACGGGGAATGCCGGTGGATCAAAGGACCCATACTTGCTCTTGTTCTTGCAGATGAGCGAGGAGCAAAGGCTGATGCCCAACGCTTCGAGACAGCTGCAGCCGTAGTCGTACTTGGCAAAGGTGTCGTCTCGAATGCCTTGAGCGTAGTGCGCCATGTTCTGGACGGACGTCCCAGCAGGAGTCTGCGAGAGATACACGGCGATGCGGCTTGCGTTGAGGTTATCGGACGGTCCGGCGATGAGACCGATGGCCGAGTTGCAAATCTCGTCCAGGTTGGTGCAGGCGACATCGGCCAGCAACGTTTCGAGCAGCTCCGTGTGAGGTAAGAAGCTCGTGAACCCCAATCCAAGAAGAGGACGTCCACTTTCAACTCGGCCAGCGCTTTGAAGAGCACAGCGGTCAAGTGACCCGTCCAGGCGACTGGAGCCAATGCACCGAAGTAGTCGACGACTTTGGCGACCTCCTGGTTCTCCGAGAAGCCTACGAATGCTTGTGTTGTGCCTTCCGAGTGGCCAATGTAGCTCAAAGTGGACCGACCGGTGGTGTCCAGCACGTAGTTGATCATTGCCGGCAGGTCGTAGAGCCCCATGTCTTCCCATGAGAAGGCCCAGTACGCGGCATCGCTCGTCGTCAGCGTCGTGTGCTCATTCGACCAGGTCGTGCCGCGGTTGTTGCCGAGCCAGACATCGTAGCCGGCGTCGGCGAGCACGTAGGCCAAGCTTTGGTTGCGAAAATTGGAGACGAACGTGAAGCTGCTATCAAGCAGGCCGTGCTGCAGGTGCACAGCAGGTTTATTGGACGCAGCAGCTGATCCAGATTGGCTCTCGGCGTAGGTCTTGGGGATCCGGTACAGCGTGAGGATGTATCCGTCGGTCGTGGTGGCCTTGTGTGTCTCCACCTCGTACCCTCGAGCCTTGATGATCTCCACGACGGTCTTGCCAACGTCGGGGTCCACAGTAGCTTGGTCGACTTGGTCTTCACCGTACACGCACGCCGGAATGCTGAGTGTCGCTGCAAAGCACAGCAACACATAGAGTCGAAACGACATGGCGATGATGGGGAACTGTTGAAGGGCTTGTCGAACGCGGCGCAAATTGCAGAGTGAAGCGACTTGGGGACGGCAGACTCTAGGCTCAGTCGCCCCTGAGTGTATCAGCAGCTACACGGACATCGCAGACGCGTGATTGGTTTCGAGCGCGGCAGATGGAGTCGCAGGAGCTTCGACGATGACATCACAGAGACCATGTCTGGCGTTGCAGTAGCTTTCGGTGGCAAAACTCGACGTGCGTGGCAGTGGGGGCAGCGGGCAACGGTGCAACGATTATGCTTCGACGCGATTACTCGGGTCATTTGAGCTGGACCACCCCACCCAGACATGTGGCGGCGTCCACGGCAACTCTTTGCAGTCACCATGACCCAGGCGAGCAAGCAGACACAAATGGGTGGTGGTCTGCGTCGGATGGTACTCAGCGCTGGAGTCGAGGGTGTTGTTGCGAGCATATCTTGGTATCTTTCTAGTGTGCTCAATGCTTCAGTCCCAGCGATCTTCCTGCGATGGGCCATCAGTGACGGTCCACCATCTTCGTTGAAGTCGTGACAGATTTAATACGCGGTTGAAATTGACTGCGGAGCAGACAGAGTGGCAGCACCGCCGTGAATCATCCTGACCGTGGACAGCTTCAACATGAAGACCCAGCCATCGACGCCAACGCCAAGTTCCGTAGTGGTTTACCGTAGTTCGAACAGGAAACTCGCCGAGCAACGACGTGAACCAGACTGTCTGCTTCGTGCCTGACCTTTGAAGCTGCAGGAAGTCTCCACCTAGCGAAAACGAACGTTGGCGGACCAGCTTGAAGATGCTGGTCATTGATGGCTTAGCTGCTTGTCAGTGACGTGTCGGTGACACATTTCCAATTCATTCTTCATGGCATCCCACCGCTTTCGTTACCGTTCCAACAACAATAAAAATAGTGAATGGCACAAGAAAGCCCAAAAATGACTAGATAGAACTCACCACTCCTCGACTTGTCCAACCAAGTCTTGTACCTGCACTTGGCGCCGAACCATTCGATCATGGAGTACAGTCAATCGAAGGTGAGGCCCACCTGACCAAACGCCGACTCAATGTTGTTATTGACTCCGTTGCTTTCTTTCTCCTTCCGATTTAGTATGAAGGCAGCATGGAATTTGGACGCTACCACGGCAAAGGAGTGCTGCACCTGCCGGATGGCTGCCGCTATGAAGGCGAGTTCCAGAACGGGGAATTCCACGGTCGCGGCACACTGTTCTTCTCTGAGGGCAAACTCGAGGGTCAATGGGCAGCCGGAAAGGTAGCAAATGCTCAACAATACCTTATTTTGTGTCGGAACTGACCTTGCTGCTGCGATTTCCAGCAAGTCGAAGGAACGTTCACATTCTCGGACGGACTGGAGTACTCCTCGAAGGACTGGACATACTGCACGGACGCCAATCGTCAGTACTATTCCGAGTCGGTCTCACCTCGAGGGATCCTTCCGACGGGCGAGCTCAACTACTTCGATACTGGCCTTCGACGCGTCGTGCCACTGGGGTCGTTCGACGCAGGCAACGGCATCTACACACCATCAACAGGCCTTGTTTCGGCGTACAATAACCCATCCGAGACACGAGTACCCACTGAAGAGGAAAAGGACTGGATCATGAAGAGAGCCCCGAAAGCCACCACCAAGGATATGTCTGTCAACTAAAGCGGACAGCAGCAATATAACAAGAATGTGAGACCACTGGAAGAAAAATCTTATCAAATGGGATGATGTTGGGCAGCTCTGCCTTCGCTCCTCTGGTCCTGTCTTCGCAGTCTTCACCTTGTCCTCCTACTTCGCTGTCCTCGTCAAAAAGCTGTCGAAATCTAAGTCACAGAGCACACTGTTAGCTCATATGCCATTTTCATAACATAATATCGAAGCTACCATCGTCCATGGTGGTGAACGTGGATCGCGGCGATGTCGGCGCTCGTCGAGGCGATCCAGAAGCTGGCTCCTTCAAGTTCAGTCCGGCCATCCCTTCAGACGCTGCTGCCGCACTATCCACCGGTGGAGAGTCGAAGCGCATCAAGTCTCCCGTCCTGCTCTTGCCTTCCTCCAGCACTTTCATTAAATTATCGTTGACATTGAGACACTCCTCCAGCGTGCGCTCGTCGATCTTGCCCATGATGCCTCCTTCGATCAGCGTGTTCATCCTGGGCTGGCACTGGTGCAAGAAGTCCAGTACATCCTCCACCTGCTCTCCTTTCTGTCCCTTGGCATGCATCTGCTTGAGCAGTGCGATCTTCTCCATCACGACCTTGAGATCCTTCCTTAACTTGTCCAGTTGCTGCTCTCGGGTACTCAACGTCTCTCCAGGAGAAGCAGCAGCAGAACTGGGAGGTGTGAAGATGGGTACATCATTCTCGACTTCTGGGAAGGAGACCCCTGCATTTTCAACTGTCTGTAGACGTCTTGGAACGCCTGCAGCTCCGAGCCTTTGAAGGCGTCGGCCCACTGGCGGATCAGCAGAAGCGACTGGTTCTGCACGTCCACGCCCAAGGCGCCGTCCGAGAGCGCTTTCACTTCTGACAGGAAGGAGCGAGAGGCGATCTGGGCGTGGATTTTGGACGGTCCGTTCTTCACGATGGCTTCGGTTAGGACGAGAGTCAGGAGGGCGGTCTTTGGGATCCCGCTCTGCAGTCTGCGCTGCAATAGAGGCACCAGGTCGTCGCACAGATCCGTCTGCGAGTTGATGCAGTCGCAAATCTCCATGTTCAGCGCCCACTCGGGCCCACTGAGAGCTGCATCCGTCGCCCGGATCACGAGCTGCTCCACTTGCTCCATCTTCAAAGTGATGATTGGGGAATTGTATATGTGCCACAGTTGTGGTACCTTTTGTTTTGAAAAGAGTTGCTTTCTGCACGATGTTGGAGGCGTTGCTACGGACGCAGCTGCTGTACGGCGCTGTGGCCATGTCTGCGGGCGTGTTCGTGTTCTCCTTCCTGCAGGAGCGAGAGGAGATCGAGGACCAGGAGCTGGAGTCGGCCGAGAGGCCCGTCAACAGCCAGCTCTTCTTCCAGATGCTGCATAAAATGCCGTTGACTGTCCAGGAGAAGCAGGAAACCAAGAGATTCTGGAAGAATTTATGTAAGAAACAAAAACTACGGAGCTCCAGTGGAGACGACAGTTTTGTGGCTCTAGATACAGAAGAAGAGCTGCAGTTGGTGGTGCGAGATGTGCAGCTCTTTGCTCAGGAGTACAAGCGCGTCTTCCCCGACATCTTTCCCGAGCAGATGGTGCTGGACGCCGTGGAGCAGGCAGCCAACGCAGGCTCCGGAACAGCCTGGAACGGCTTCGTGGGTTCTACTAGCAATATGATTGTGTCTACGGGCAAAAGACTGAACCACATTGCTCAAGACACGAAAGGGAGGTGCAGAGCGCCATGCATCGCACTGTGAGGAAGGTACTGGAGAGCGCACTGGATATCGTCGCTGCCAAACTGAAACAAACGCTGAAAGATCCAGACATGCCAACGTATTTGAAGACGAATATTGATATTGGCATCGAGCAGTTTATGCCTGATGTCAAGATGGAGATTTTCAAAAGACGAGAGAGTTGTTTGGGCAGGATCCGCCCACGACAGTGCTGGAGAAGGCGGTAAAAACGAACGGTGGGAACAGCGCACCACCTAGCGGGCGAGGAGGCGAAGCTGCTGTCGTTGCCAAAAGGTTTGGACCCTTCCGACGATTGAGAGGCCACATCCTGCACCACTTGTTCCCGCATGACAAGACGATCTGGCGGTCGTTCAAAGACCCGTGGTGGGTCGCGTACACGAGCGTAGGTCTGTTGCCGGTGGTGGGGCAGCTCTGGTGGATCTTCCTGTTTGTCATCAAGGACAAGACCAACGAGCATCAGTTGTGTCAGTTCATTGTGGGCTTCAAGGCGGCGCAGTTTATCACGCTAGGGATCATGCACATGCTGTTGGGGGTATTTGCCTATATTAGATGCATCATCCAAGGCTCCATGTTGGGCTGTCAAGATGGTGGTGGCCCAATGTTAAACGAAGGCACAGTCGTGTTCTTTGTGCTGCAGATTGTGCTGGTCTGGGCGGCGTTTTTCCGTCTACCGTACACGGAGCGACCGCAAGAGTCGACGCTGTACCGGACAAAGTCGATGGAGAAGCGAGAACGGGAGCGAGGCGTTTACCATGACGCGTTTGGCAATGAAGTGCATTTGTCTCGAGGTGGCTACCTGATGAAGTTCTGCGGCTACGAGACTGTGTCGTTCATCGTGATCATGGCGTTGGCTGGGCTGGTCATGTGGCTGCCTTTTGAGTCGTGGCAACGGCAGGCGCTCTTTACTGGATACGAACAGCTTACGGATTGTTCTCCTTCCCGTTCCTGATCTTTAAGATCCCCGTGCTGGCGAACGTGCTCATGCACACGAGGCAGATGGGGTACAACGAGCAAGGAGACACGGTGCGATTCGTCAAGAAGCAAAATGAATGAGGCCCGATGCGAGGAATGAAGTCGTGAAGTCATATATAATTTGAACTTTAATAAATGTGGACGTGCGCTTCGTCATGTGCGTTGTCGAGTAATAAACATTGAAATCACACCAGCTCCGCGACTTCTGCTGCAACCGTCGAGCTCTGCTTGGCATCCAGCGAGTCGTCTTTGAGTCGATTGTTGCGGAACAACGCATGAGCAGCGCTGATACTCGATCTGCCGTATGAAGAGAGGTAAGAAGAACAATACAACACCAAAAGCAAGCGAGATACTTACGAGACGGACAGCGAGAAGATGACCGTCGGTAGAATGAAGAACAGC
The DNA here is from genome assembly GCA_011947325.1 of Phytophthora macrochlamydospora. Lineage (NCBI taxonomy): Eukaryota > Oomycota > Peronosporomycetes > Peronosporales > Peronosporaceae > Phytophthora > Phytophthora macrochlamydospora. The sequence goes on along the minus strand of JAAVTH010000384.1, from coordinate 530,173 downwards.
AGAAACACCATCGTCGCTAGCAATAACATCCACTGTCAGTATCCAAATCCTCACAAGTAGATGCATGGCCAAAACCTTACACGCTGTAGCTCCCAGCAGAATGTCCTGCTCGGTAAGCCGTCGACCAAAGAGCACGAACTGGTCTGTCGGGATCTGTTTCTTGGTCAGGAAGACATGCCACCCGTAGGCCACGAAAATGCACACGACCAACTGGATCGGATGGAAGAACAATCTAATGTCACCACCGCGTACTCGTCAGGCTCTCCACTAGCATAGCTATCGTCCTTTCAAAAACTCACAGCAAGAAGGCGAAGACTCCGACCGTCAGCAGCAGATAGTTGGTTAGAAAGTAATGGCCATTGGTCTTCATCCGCAGAAGCATTCGGCTTTGCGGAGGCAGGTCGAACGGCTGCGTCTCTCCAACTCCAGCGCAGCTAACCAGCGACCGCATCGTCGAGAGGTTCACCCGGCGCTGTAGCGTCTCGATGGCGACGGTGGCCAAGTCCTTGGGCTGCTCATTGAATTCCTGCACTTTGTGCACTCGTGGCGAGGACGGCGGCGACATACGCGCGTGGGTGTTGCTGCTGTTGAGCATGGGCGGCATGGCTGGAGCCGGGCAATTGCAGGAATGACAGGGAGGACCACCACGCCACGCCAACGTCTCACGATCGCACAACGATCACATCTGTTAGGCCCAGCGCCTTGAGACTCACGCGAGGATCGGACCGGAAGCGATTTGTCTCCGATCCCCCGCTATCTCGGCGGCGCAGTGGTCTTCCAAAGTCTCCATGGCAATCGCGAGCAAGCGTGCCATCACGTTGACGGGCCATGGAGCTTCTGGCATTGTCGCGACTAGCCTGACCGTTTCGTTGACATGTTCACACCACAGCGCGTATATCGAGGTCCTCGAGACTCCTGATGGTGCGTGAAACTGGATACAGCCTGGACAAGGCTCGAATGAAATTCAGTGTGGCTTGGGGCAAAGCACAAGGGATGGTCGAAGGTGTGAGGTGAGATAATCTGCCAAGTGCTCCGTCACGACGCGACGAGCATCAAAGCAAACTTCAAGATGTTCTGTCTGCTTTTGCAACGGCACCATTCCTTGGCCAGCGGAGACGATATATTTGGGCAATTCGAGTGAGGTGGCCACCTTCCAGCACAGCACCACGTGCCCCTAAGACGTCTTATCTTCCCAGTTCTTAGCATGAACTTTTGCTGCAGTCGCGTGTCAGGAGCTCATTCCTGCTTTGGAGCTTGACTGCAATGACCGAGCACTCCAACGTCCCATCGGCTGCCACGCTGTTCGCACGTAGCCAGCCAGCCAAGGAGTGGATCAAACTCAAACGCTCCGGAAAAGATGAAGACAACCAACGAGACGAGAGATCACGCACAGGTCGTCGCAAGTCGATCGCTGGGCCAGCCAAGAGCAATCCCCAGCGAGAAACTCTAAGAGACGAACTACAGCGCCTTCGCAAAGAGAACAGTGCTTTGACGCAGAAATTATCTTCCGTCGAGGCTGAGAACGCCAAACGTGTCGACACTTTGGAGAAGAAGCTGCAGCAAGCGATCGACGCTCACAAGGAAGTTGAAGAGCGTTTACGACACCAACTGCAATGTGTCCAAGTCGAGCAGAAAGCAGCGGTGGATAGTGCACGTAAAGTGCGAGACATTCTGAGTCGTGTCTTGGTTTGGGTCCGCCAAGTGCAGCGATCAGCGCGACCGGAGCACCCGCCGCTTGAGATCGACCAAATTCTGTCACCGACCGATGCTACTAATTCGCTTTGGCCGAGCGGAACGAGTCCGTCGCTCCGAGCTGCATCGACACCGACTCCTTCTCGATCGAAAAGTATTGCTGTGTGTCAGCCGCCGCCTGCACCTGGACGAAGCAAAGTGAAGAATGTACCAGGCAAAGGATTCGACTACGTGGCGTACAACTTGGCATCACCTTCGAACTTGACGGTGAATTCATCGGACTCGTTGCCACTGCCCAGAGGAATTTCTCGTGCCGACACTCCGGATCCTAAGCGAAGTCTTTTTGCGTACTGCGCACAAGTCGTCACAAGCTCGCTGACGAGGTCTCCATCGTCACCGAAGGACATTGCTGCGTGGAAAGTGGAGCCCTTGCCAGTCGTGGTTGAAGACCGCAACTTTGACGAAGAAACTGCTCAGTACAACCTCCAGCCTCCGCGAAAGATCTCACCGCCATGCCTTGCAATTGGACTGATGTAGATCTCGCATCGGCGCTTTTTTCAAGTATTTATTGCAACCTGCTTCCTAAGAAAAATGAACAAAACTCTTCATCCACCACTTGCAGGGTTGGCTTGCGAAGTCGATGCACCGCTGATTTCGTTTTGCTTGCGCTCGTGTTGAACTTTCGCCAGGTCCAATTTCAACGCTTCGTTTGACGGATCCAGCTCGACACTCGCAGCGTAGTCTTCTTCAGCTGGAGAAATTCAATACATATTGTTATACCCGTCATCTCCAACAGCCACTTCACGAGAGCTTACCTTTATCCAGGTCGCGAATTGAGAGGTGAGCTGCACCGCGTCGTACGAGCGTCGTCACCACCCAAGCACGACGTTGAGGAGACCCCACAGCAGGACCAATGGAGAAATATGCAAGGCCGTGCTCTTGGTTCAAGCTCTCAAGTCTCGCAGCATCATGTTGCAGCAGCTCTAATGCTCTCGAACAGTCCTCGATACATTTTTGTGCGGCGTGCTGCATTAGATAACAAGCAGCTCGATTCGACAAACACGCGATGGAGAGAGGATTCAACCGCAGAGACTCCGAGTACTTTTCGATGGCTTGGACCAAATTCTTCCCTTCCTTGAAAAGGTTGTCGCCTTCAACTTTGAGTTCGTTCGCCTTCTCCATCATGACCAGCTCCATAAAGTCTTCTTGCAACTGCGGGTTCTGGTTATCCATGGAACAGGCCACGCCGTAGTCGGCTTTTGCTTGGCTGAATTGGCCCAGTCGGCAATGTGCGGTGCCTCGTCGAACAAACAGTTTCAGTTTGAGACGGTAGTGCTTCAACACACTGGAATCGCCATCACTGCTGCGAGTATCCGGCAAGTACGACAAGGCCTTCGAGCAATCCGAGACGCACTCCTACATACACAACTCATTAGTTTGGAGTTTACTAGGGTGCTTGCAAAGGACATACCTCAAAGTCTCCTAGTTGAAGCAAACAGGCAGCACGGTTGGATAAGCAGGTAGCAATCAGATCCGTATTACCCTCGGGGGTAGCCGAAATGGCCTCAGCATAGGCGTTGGTGGCACTTCGGTAGTCTTTGCAATGGAAGAAATCGTCTCCTTTCGCCTTGAGCCACATGGCTGGCAGAAATCAAACAAAACGTTAGCAAATCCAGAGTAATGCTACAACAGGGAGGTTTAACGTACGATCCGTCTCGCTGATGTCGTATTCCGAGGTGCGGTTGAGGCCTTTGTGCTGGTTAATGTGCTTGCGATTTTTCAGCAGCCAGTCCTCTTCTTCAGCAGCTTTAGACTCTCGAGAAGGAGTTGGAAACACTCTTGGCGTGAAGCGGATCTCCGACTGGATGCACTCTCGAGGTGGTGGCACTTCGATCACATCCTCTGTGTCGTCCTCGAATGCTTCCTCTTGCGCTGTAGAATTCTTTGTCTCCAAGACCCTCGCAGTCGTGTCCTGGCTAGACAAATCCTCCATCGCTGACTGGGGTTTTGTGGTCGTCGAAATATCGAAGCTGCCGTCTTCGGTCAGTTCGATGATCTTCTCTTCTTGTTTGCTCGCCAATGCAGCAAACGATACTTTTGCTTCAGCTTCTTGACGACCGAGGAATCTTCTGCTGTTTGCTTCTTTTTCTCTGCTCTTGAACCTTCAATTCCCTAAACGACTCGTACAGATTCCGCTACCGCAACAACAAACGTTAACAGTCGAAATACTTGACGGCTTTCATAATTCACCAACAAACCTCTTCTCGTTCCTTCTCCTCAGCCTTGAGATCCGTCAGGATCTGGCGATTGGCGTCGTCGACGGCCATTTGGGCTCGTAGCGTGTCCTTCTCCTCCCGGTGCCTCCTTTCCTTGCGCTTCTGACTCAACTCCGTCTCACTCTTTTGCTTGCGCTCCATGGACGCATTACGGCGTTCCCGAAGCGCTTGCTTGGTGTCCTTGTACTGCAGCTCCTTCCAGAGTCGCTCGCTCTGCTTGTTCAGAGAAATCCGAAGTACATTGGACGCTGGGATGCTCTTGACAACGGCGGACGCATCGTCCACTGCGTCCTGCAGGTCCAGCAGTAGCACGTACGGCGCAGCATTCACCTTGACCACCAGGTCACTCACTGTAGCAGACGCAGCGTTAGCTGGAGACGGCCTCTGCAGTATCTATCGTCTTACCATAAATGTCAATGTTGCGTAGCGCTGTGCCGGGCAAATACAGCTCCAGCACAAGGCTAGACGCGTCTTCCTCCCACGTATAGCGAGGTGCTAACGGCATGTCGGATCGAGAGCTGCTTGATACAGTATCTTTCTCGCGTCCCTTCAAGATCCTCGACGGTTGAGTTATACATTTGCAGCTCCGCCACCTTGGGCTTCCATGTCGTACGCGACGGTCTGTCCGCGCCACGTTTCCGGCTGGAGCCTCGGAGTCGGCCGCTCCTTCTGGAGCGTCTTGACAGCGGCCAGGATGACGTGGCCATCGCTGCTACCACGAATGGTCCACTTCCGCTGTCATCATTGAATGGTGGACACCTTCAAGCATGGTGAGGACCTTCACTCGTCCTTTCAACCAGTCGAACGTGCGCACGGCCTCACTTGCCGATTCTCCTCCGGTCACGATGGTGTCGGCCCCGTACGTGGCTGCGCCGCCCTCCCCGCCCCCTCTCGCCGGCAGAATCCGCTCTCCTCCGCGTCGCTGCTCTCGCAGTTGCTGGTGCTCTGGTTCCAGCCGCTCGTGTCGCTCGGTGCGCAGCGTCCGCTGACCAGCGCCGACCTCTGGCCCGTGTGCGCCTCGGACGCCTGCTCGGCTCTGCAGCAGCGACTGCGCCCAGTGTTCGACCCGCAGCAGCCGTCGCCGCTGGCCAACGTCTTCCTGAGCGTCTTCCGCCGTCGTCTGGTGCTGGTACTGGCCAACTACAGCGCCTACATCGTCGCCATGGCGCTCCAGTCCTACGTGGCGCAGGCGCTGCTCGACTTCCTCAACGGCCGCGTCAATGTCTTCCACATCGAGAGCGGCTATGGACTCGTGGCGCTCATGCTGGCGGTCTCGGCCGCGGCCGTCATGACCCGCAACATGGCCTTCTTCCTGTCGTCCCGCGTGGGCATCAACGTGCGCTCGCTGGTCATGGACCTCATCTTCCAAAAGTCACTGCGTCTGTCTTGCGTGGCCAGGCAGCAGTTCACCTCAGGAGAAGTGCTGACCCTCATGAGCGTGGACGCTGAGCGCGTCTTCAACCTCGTCATGATGGGGCCATGGCTGTTCGTGGCGCCGCTCGGCTTCGTCGTGTGTCTGGTGCTCATCGGACTACTGTTTGACGCCCTATCAGCGCTCTGCGGCGTGGTAGTGGTGATCATCGTGGTGATTCTCTCTATCCGCCAAGCAGGAAAAATTGCTGCCGTTCAACGTGAGCTGTTCGACGTCGTGGACGAACGTGTCAAAGTCACGTCCGAGGCGCTACAAGGAGTACGAGTCATCAAGTTCTACGCCTGGGAAGAGTCCATCGCCGCGCGTCTGCAGCGGATCCGAGCCACCGAGGTCAGTCTGTTCCGCAAACTTCACTTTTACATGGTCTCGAACTCCGTTTTGCTTTTCCTCACCCCCGTGTTCATCTCAGGCTCGACTCTCGGTCTCTACGTGCTGCTGCACGGCTCCATTTCCGTGACGGACGCGTACACGCTCGTGGCGCTGGTTAACATTTGCCGCGCCGTCGTCCCCGAGTTCCCTGTCGCGCTGGCTGCGCTGTCCCAAGCGAAAAGCAGCTTCCGTCGTATCGACAGGTTCCTAGCCAGCGACGAATTCAAGACGAAGGAACAACTCACGACAGGTGACGCGGGGCGTATTTGCATCCGTAATGCCAACTTTGAGTGGCCCGCTTCGTCGGGAAGCACTTTTGTGCTTGATACAGAGGAAATGGACGGTGCCAGTCGGAGCAGCTTGGAGGCACCGTTGGCAGTGCTTCCGTCGGGCACCAGCAGCTTCGCACTAAAATGTGTGGACCTAGAGGTCGAGCCGGGGTCGCTGGTGGTGATCGTCGGCACAGTGGGGTCAGGAAAGACGAGCTTGCTTCAAGCGTTGCTGGGCGAAATGGTTTTGCAGTCAGGCGAGCTGGACATGCAGGGCGATATCTCGTATGTCAGTCAGGAGCCGTGGATTCGTAATTCGAGCGTGAAAAGCAACATCCTTTTCGAGTCGCCGTTTGATGCTGCGCGATATGACAGAGTGTTGGAGGTCTCTCAGCTCGCGATGGATCTACGCGCGCTTCCGAATGGCGACCAGACCGAGATCGGAGAAAAGGAATCAATCTTAGTGGCGGCCAGAAGGCCCGAGTCAGCATTGCTCGAGCCCTCTATCGCTCGCACTACGATGTCTTGATGCTGGACGATCCTCTGAGCGCTGTGGACCCGCATGTAGCGCACGCGATTTTCGACGAGTGCATCGTGGGGATGGCCAGAGGCAAAACACGTCTACTGGTGCTCAATAGCCACTACGACCTGCTCGCGCAGGCCGACAAAGTACTGGTACTGGACGATGGGGAGATTGTTGGCAATGGAACGTACCGCGAGGTGATGCAGCAGTTCCCAGACTTTAAATACGAACACAAACATCCTCACAACGTGGAGGAGGATACTACAAGAAGTGAGGAGATGGAAAGCAGTACAGATGAAGTCGTGGAGTCGACGCAGCAGGAAGACCCAGTAAAAGGAGGGAGGGAATCCGAAATGCGCCTCGTCCAAGACGAAGACCGAGTCACGGGGACTGTAGGCGGACGTGTGTACAAAGCATACTTCGATGAGTCTGGCTACGATGGCATCACTGTGTTGTTGGTGCTCTTCGTGGTTTACGCAGTCAGTCAAGGGACTCGAGTGCTTGTGGACTGGTGGCAGGGCCACTGGGCAGCCAACATGACTCGGAAGGGCGTCGACCCGACGTACTCTGGCACGGTGTTTGGCATGTGGTATCTCGGGTTCATCGTTATCTGTACGCTTCTAACACTTGTGCGCGGCTTCATGATGACCGAGGCTTGCATCCGAAGCGCCAAGAACTTGCATGACGAGCTCTTCCGTCGCGTGTTGAGCGCTCCTGTGAACCGCTACTTCGACGTGACCCCCGTCGGAAGGATTCTAAACCGCTTCTCGAACGACTTGGACCAGATGGACTCGATATTGCCGCAGCAGTACCAAATGATGTTTCAAAACGTGGCCATGACGTTGGGCAGCTTAGTGGTGTCCGCAGTGTCGTCGTATTGGATTGGAGTGGCCTACTTGCCAATGCTGGTAGCCTTCGTGTTCACAGGCCGGTATTTCAACAGTACGTCTCGCGAAGTTAAGCGGCTTGAAGGTGTGAGCCGCACGCCAGTGTACAACCTGTTCGGTGAATCGTTGAGCGGGCTGCAGACAATCCGAGCGTTCAAAATGCAAGACACGTTCCTGGACCTCGCCAAGGGCGTGGTGGACGACAACACGGCCACGTACTTCTCGTACTGCTCTGCAGGGCGATGGCTGGCTGTTCGTCTAGATTGGCTGTCCGTTGTGATCATCTTTGTCGTATCGCTGTACCTTGTAGCTACTCGGGGCCAAATCTCGCCCGTGGTGGCGGGTATTTCACTTACGTACTCGCTCATGCTCACGTCGACGATGCAAAACACGGTCCGTGCTGTCGACAGTACTGATAACGCGATGACAAGCGTGGAGCGCTTGCTCCACTTCCGTACGATCCCCGTCGAAGAGGACGACCCAGACTGCGTGTCGATCAACTCTGCGATCTGGCCATCGAAAGGAGCTATCAAGTTTGACACGCTCTGTCTCAAATACCGTCCCGAGCTGCCGCTTGTCCTTCGTGGTGTAGACATGGAGATCGGTGCGGGCGAGAAGGTTGGTATCTGCGGGCGCACTGGGGCAGGAAAGAGTTCGCTCATGATCGCTCTGTTCCGCATCTGCAGCTTTGAGAGCGGCACCGTCCTGATCGACGGGGTGGACATTCAAAAGGTCCGACTCGCTGACCTACGACGCAGTTTGGCCATCATCCCGCAGGACCCTGTGCTCTTCAGCGGCACTCTGCGCGAGAATTTGGACCCGTTCGGAGCCTACTCGGATGCCGAAGTTTGGGCGGTGATGAAGCAGGTGCATCTGGCCGACGCGGTGACCAAGTGGGGCGCCGGACTGGACTTCGTCGTGTCTGAAGCAGGCGACAACTTGTCGGTGGGCCAGCGCCAGTTGCTGTGCATCGGTCGGGCGTTGCTGAAGAAGAGCAAAATTGTGGTGCTGGACGAGGCCACCGCCAGCGTCGACTCGGCCACGGACAACCTCATCCAGGCCACGATCAAGCAGACGTTCATCGAGCAGACCGTCCTTATCATTGCGCACCGCATCAACACGATCCTCCACTGCGATAAAATCGCAGTCATGGATGCCGGCGTGGTGGCCGAGTTCGCCTCACCGTCGGAGCTGCTGGCTCGACCAGATTCTGCCTTCAAGGCGCTGGTCAAGCGAACTGCTGGCGGCCAAGGCGCGTAGGATGAGAGGCATGGATGGACTAGGGACGGCAGTGTTTGCATGTACTAGTGATGGCAATCAACGGACTAGGATTGCATTGATGTTGCCGCAGTTTCGGATACATGTAGAGGACTTTCAGGCTTCCGGAGGACACACTACTGGACGCGAATGAATCCGTGACTCACTTGGTGATGTCCATCCAGCAATTCGATGGTCGATCACAGCAAACCTCCAGTCGTGGGCACTGCATGAAGCAGCACTTGGCGGCATTGAAACTGCGCGTTGGTGTCAGCCCCTTCGTGCGTTTTCTGCTCTGCGGAGACCACATCGAAATGGTCGATGCCACATTTACGATGCAAATCAAAGTCTGCTCACAGTCTCTTGGCCTGCGCAGGATACACCGGCAGCGGAGACTGGCCACCACATGACATGAAGCTCCGCAATGGACCTCGCTCCGCGTGAACACCACAACGCAATTCGCTGCGCACCACTCAAAGCCATCTCTTTGTGTATCACCACGACCGTCTGATGACGACTCATCGCAGCTTAGCCATGCTGCTGGCGCTGCTGGCAGTCACCACCGTTGTCCGAGCCGAGGAACAAGTCGCCGAAGCCTACGTCGACCCCGACGACAACCTCACCGTCATGCAGATCGTCCAGCGACGCGGCTACGACGTCGAGGAGCACAAGGTCACCACCTCGGACGGCTACATTTTGACCATGTATCGCCTCCCCAAGACGTACGCCGAGAGCCAACTGAACGCCACCGCCGCTGCCAACAAGCCGGCCGTCTACCTCATCCACGGCCTGCTCGACAGCAGCTTCACGTTCGTGTGCAACTACCGCAACCAGAGCTTGGCGTTCGTGCTGGCTGATGCTGGCTACGACGTCTGGCTTGGTAACAACCGCGGCACGACCTGGTCGGACGAGCACACCACGTACACCACCGACGATGACGAGTACTGGGCCTTTTCGTGGCAAGAAATGGCCATCTACGACATGCCGGCCATGATCAACTACGTGCTCAACGCCACGGGCCACTCCACGCTGAGCTACGTCGGCCACTCCGAAGGCACCATGCAAGCGTTCGCCGGCTTTTCGCTCGACCAAGAGCTGGCCAAGAAGGTGTCGTACTTTGGGGCGTTGGCGCCCGTGGCCTACCTGGGCCACATCACGTCGCCGGTGTTTGAGCTCATGGCCGACACGTACTTGGACGTGCTGTTCACCATCCTGGGCGTCGGTGCTTTCTGGGAGACCAATTGGTTGATCCAGGGCATTCTCGCCAAGTACGCCTGCGCTTTCGTGGACCAGGCCTGCGACTCGATCATCAACGCGTTGACGGGGCCTTCGGACAATGTCAACACCACGCGGTTGCAAGTGTACATCTCGCAGACTCCGGCTGGTACATCGGTGAGGAACATGGCCCACTTCGCGCAGGGGATCCGGGACAACACCTTCAGACACTATGACTACGGCTGCAGTTGCATAAAGGCGTTGGGTTTGAGCTTGTGCTCGACGCTCATCTGCAAGAACAAGGCCGTCTACGGGGCATTTGAACCGCCCAACTTTGACCTCTCGGCTATCCAGTATCCGCGCATGGGCTTGTACACGGGGAGCAACGACTGGCTGGCCACCAGCACGGACATTGACCAGCTTCGAGCGGGGCTTACGAGCGCTACGATTCTCACCGACACAAGTGTCGAGTACAACCACCTGGACTTCACGTGGGGCTACAACGCCAACGAACTCATTTATCAGGACTTGCTCACCCAGATCGCCAAGTACGTCGACGTAGGGTACTAACCGAACTAAGTTTTGTGATGACCAGAAGTTAATGTATATAGGAACCACATTGGCGATTCTTTCAGTGTGACTGTGAGTCGGGTCGGTGATGTTGTCGCCGGTGTGTTTGGGCATCATCTTTTGAGCTCTGCCGAAATGAGGAAGAAGACAAGGTCAAAGAGATTTTGCAAGTATAATTCCGTCAAGCAGCAGGTGCTGCTGAGGGGGCAAAAGCCGAGCCTCCGTTGTGGCAAAACACAAGGAAGCTCTTCCAAAACGCAGCTTGTAGTTGTCCATCCTGCTGGAATGATTTTGCTGGTCGCGAAGATCGCCTGACAACGGTCAGCTTCAACTTGAAGACGACTAGTCCAACCGCTGTCACTGCGAGTGAAAGCTGGTCGAGGAAAGCTGGTGTTAGGTATATTCGCAAGTGATGTTGCCCCGCGGGTGTCATCTCACCTTGTTGAAATTCGGTGTGAACTTCACCTACGATTGCTTCAACGTGGAACGAGTGCTACCACCATTAGGACTGCAGGAGACGCATCTGCATCAGCTCGAACGAAAGTAGATCTTCTCCAGCGCTACCAGTTTGGCGTCTTTGGTTCACTCTCAAATCTGCTCTCTTCTGGTCAAGTCTCCGACTCAAGATCGATCATGGCCGTCCAATTACTGCTGCTTTGTCTGGCAGGTCTCCTGAATTTATCGCTGCCGGTGGAAGCTGTGGAGGAAGCTGCTGTCGACTCGGACGCCAGTCTCACTGCACCGGAATCATTCAAGCTCGCGGTTATGCGGTCGAGACGCATAAAGTCACCACTATGTGCTCACCATGCACCGACTCCCCAAATCGTACGCGGAAAGCCAATCCGGAGCTGACGCCGCCGCCAACAAACCTGTCATCTACATGCAACACGGACTTTTGGACAGTTCGTACACGTGGGTTCTCAACTACCGTAACCAAAGCCTGGCCTTCATCCTCGCCGACCTCGGCTACGACGTCTGGCTCGGCAACAACCGAGGCAACACTTGGTCCAAGGAGCATTTGGACTACTCCACCGACGACGACGAGTTCTGGGATTTTACCTGGGATGACATGGGCAACCACGACTTGCCGGCGATGATCAACTACGCGTTGAGTGTGTCGGGTCGGTCCACCTTGAGCTACGTTGGTCATTCCGAAGGCACAACCCAAGCATTCGTCGGGTTCTCCAACAACCAGGAGCTGGCAAAGTCGGTGTCATATTTCGGAGCCTTCACACCAGTGGCTTGGACGGGAGCTGCGACGTCGCCGATCTTGGTGACGCTGGCCAAGACGTACGTGGATACATGGTTTCAAGTCTTTGGTGTGAACGAGTTCAGTCCAAATAACGCTGTGCTCCAGGGCATCTTGGGCAAATATGCCTGTGCTTGGGCAGACGTGGTTTGCGACGGCTTCATCGACTTGATTGGGGGCCCGTCCGACAACATCAACGCCTCACGGGTGCACGTGTACGTAACTCAAACTCCAGCGGGGAGCTCGGTGAAGAACATGGCTCACTATGCCCAAGGTATTCGAGACGACACTTTCGCTTCCTACGACTACGGCTGCAGTTGCGTTCGACTCTTGGGCATTTCCCTGTGCTCGACTTTGATCTGCGAGAACAAGGCCAAGTACGGGACGTTCGACCCGCCGGCATTCCCCATCGAGGACATGGTGTATCCGCGCACAGGCTTCTACAATGGCGCACAGGATACGTTGGCGACCGAGACGGGCATTACAAAGTTACGCAAGGGACTGCCTGACGGCACTATCGTGTACGACAAGACCGTCGATTTCGGCCACATCGACTACACGTGGGCGTTCAACGCCTACGAACACGTCTACGCTGATCTCATCGCGCAGATTCAGCTGTATGAGGGCAAACATTACTGAGGTTGGGAACAAACGACTTCAAGTCCAAATAATGTCATGGCTTTTGCGTTGCTTATTATCGTTTGTCGAGTGAAGTCTTTCGAGATCACATGGGGTTGTATGGTGGCAGGGAATCGCGAGAACCAAAGCTGCAGTCGCCACGTACGTAACTTCCAGATCTCGTTGCCAACTGAGCAATTGTGCAACATGAGCAGAAACAAGAAGCCAAGCAGTCTCGAACGCAATTCCCGGGGATTTGGAATCGTCTTCGAGTGGCCCCGCGCAAGTGGCAGATCCAGATTGGAAACAAGGGAGTCAGGAAGCAGCCGAGCAGGAAGCTGAGCCCCAATCCGCCGCAGTAGGAAGTTTTGCCGAGTCGCCTGGAGATTTGAGCCACGGAAATGCACGGACAGAGTGTCGACATACAGCAGTTCGGAACGAGGTCGGTGAAGCATCCGCCGAGTCCGAGTAGCCAGCGCCCCATCATTGGCGGCACGTCGTCGCTAAAGGGGACGACACTGGCGAACTGGTCGACGCTGTCGCTCTTGAAAACTTGCACGTGATCGCCATCGTTGTCATTGACCCAGCCGTTTTCGAGATCGACAGTCGGAGGAATCGATGTTACCTGGTTCGACCGCATTGTTTGGACGTCGAGGTGGGTCGAGTGAGTCGGGGAATGCAGCAAGCGAAGGCGCCACTACTATTTTCGTCAGGACAACACATTATAACGGTAGTCCACAAAACAATGTTTCATCCGCCACTATTGATAGAGATTGAAAACGTGTAGTTTTTGTTGGTTACGCTCTCTCTCTCTCTGTGCTACGTGGCTGAGCGGCCCCTCCATTGAGCCCATCTTGGTGCTGCTGCCGCTTCTTTGCTGGTTGAATCGGTGGCGGCGGCGAATGCAACAACTTACGAAATCTCGCTCTACTACCACACGTTCCTAGTCGGTCCACCTTACTTGATGACCATGTCGCGAAGTGGGACTTGCGAAGACTACAATTCCACCGAGGAGAACCTACGACCGAGTCTGCTCCAAGGACTACAAGTAGTCAATTAAATACTACATGAATGGCTCTACGTATATTTTCCAAGAAGTGTATTCCGACACAAGCTGCGATACTCTGGAGCACATTTATGGATTCCTTGTGACCGGTGACTGCACGGCGTTTTATGGTGAAGGGGTTGATATGTGGTGGGCAGACTACACCAAGAGCTACTTGAAGGACGACGGTACAGCAGCGATCGACTTCTATGAGTACGAAACCAGTGATAATCAAACCTACGGCGATCCATTCTGCTCGCCTGCCAATTTAAGTGTTCCAACAAAAGTATCCAAGACGGAACTTGAATAGCATGCCTGTGTCAGCATCAATGCCATCCTTTCGTTTTCGTACGACGGGTTGTCTTCCAAATGGTACAGCAGCAACGACGACGCTGTTTCTACTGGTAGTAACAGCAGCCGCAATGGAAGTGTGGGCGATCTTCGCGCCGCCGGCGACAGTGCACTTAGCAACAAAATTGAACCTAAAGCTGGCCGCGGACACAGCACCAGTGTCATCGTCGGAGCCATCGCTGGAGGATTTGTCGCCGTTGCTGTCATTGCTGCCTTCGTTCTACGGTGGCAAAAAATATCCCCAAGGAATACAGGAGTACCGCCAATTCCGACTCGACGCCAGTCGATGACCAAAGTGCTCCGTGGAAGGATGACCTCATCGTTGCCAAACGAGTCTCCCGCGACAGAGTGAAAGTGAAGAAGCTCATCAGTCGAGGAGCTTTTGGGGAGGCGTACACCGGAACGTTCAGCCGCAAGCCTGTCGCAATCAAAATGTTGCTACCAGCCACACGAACAAGCATGACCCATGTGAACAATTTCTTCACTGAAGCCAAGTTGACAGCGTCGATGGACCACCCGCATGTTATCGCCTTCGTCGGCATTGCTTGGGACTCGTTCTCCGATGTCTGTGTCATCCTTGAGTTTATGAACGGTGGCGATCTCAGGTCACTACTGGACAAATACCAAACCTCCAAGCATCCGGAGGGCTTCGACAAGCAGAAAGCTGCCATTGCGCTTCATGTCTGCCATGCGCTCACGTATCTCCACTCGCTGATGCCACCAGTTATCCACAGAGATCTCAAGTCACGGAATATTTTGCTTGATCAAAACTTGAAGGCAAAGCTGACTGACTTTGGAGCGTCTCGTGAAAAACTTGACCAGACGATGACGGCTGGCGTAGGCACTTCGCTGTGGATGGCTCCCGAGGTAATGCTGGGTAAGAAGTACGACGACAAGGCCGATATGTTTCCATTTGGAGTGGTCTTGTCGGAGATGGACACGCACTCACTGCTGTACACTCAAACAAAGCAAAGAGCCTTGAGCGAGGAAGGACGACAACTGACGGACGCCAATCTGTTGCAGAAAATCGCGGGTGGGTCTGTCCAGGTGGAATTCTCAACATCAAGCCCTCAGTCGATTGTGGAACTCGGCTATGCTTGTGTGTCAGTAAACCCAAATGAACGCCCAAGTGCAGCCGAAGCTCTCTACCGGCTACAAGTAATTCTCTCGCAAGGTCTTCCGTAAGCAACGTTGTCGGTCGCTAGCTAAATCCATTCCACGATAATTTACACAACGTCTTCAGTAACCAACTCCTTCGTACTTCTCCATTTCTGCGAGCAGGTTCTGGTACATTTTCTGATTGGCGTTGTACGCCCAAGACAAGTCGAGGTGGCTGAAATCACCAACTTCCAGCTCGTGCACAATTATTTCCGCAGGAAGCGTGTCGCGGAGCTCGTTGACGTCTGGAGAAGTAATAATCGTATCGGCAGACCCTCGAAAGAAACCCACACGAGGATAAACCATATCTCGAACGGGGAACGCGGGTGGGTCGAAGCTGCCGTATGCCTCCTTGTTCTTGCATCTAGAGTCAGGACACTTGTCAATATCCAATGCTGTATCACAATGGCAACCATAGTCGTAAGCCGCAAAGGTGTGATCTCGAATACTCTGCGAGAAATGAGCGATATTTTTCACCGAAGTCCCTGCCGGCGTTTGCGAAATATACACTGGTATCCGCGTTGTGTTTGTACTGATGGACGTCCCAGCAACAAAGTTAATGATCGAATTACAGAGCCAAGGAGCTAAAGTGCACCAGAACCCTGCCACTGTCACTTGAACGAACTCACTTCGTGACGAAAACTCCACATACCCCAGAATTTGCAGCAACCTGTCGAAACGAAGATGCACTAAGCTGCTAAACACTTTGTCGGCCATATGACTCATCCAGACGGCAGGCGCCAGCGCCGCAAAGTACGACACCTTTTTCGCTAGCTCCTGGTCCAACGAGAACCCGACAAACCCCTGCAAGTTTCCTTCTGAATGACCAATAAAGCTCAACGTCTGCCGTGCGGTCTTGTTCAACACGTAGTCAATCTCGGCTGGGAGGTCGAACTTGCCCATATCTTCCCAGCTAAAGTCCCAGAACTCTTTGTCGTCATCTGCGCTGTAGTTCAAATGCTCTCTGGACCACGTCGTGCCGCGGTTATTGCCCAGCCAAACGTCATAGCCAGCGTCTGCAAGGATAAAGGCAAGACTCTGGTTCCGGAAGTTGCACACGAATGTGTAGCTGCTGTCCAGTAGACCGTGCTGCAGCAGCACCACAGGCTTATTGGAAGTCGTCGACTTGGTTGTTAATTGACTTTCGTCATAGGAATTGGGTAGCCGATACATTGTCAGCACGTAGTTGTCTTGAGTCACCACTTTGTGCTCTTGAATGGTGTAACCTCTGGTCTCCACCATTTCCACGACAGTTAACCCCACGTCGGGGTCAATATCGATGTTGAAATCCACGGCCGACTTGATGCTTAGCAGCAGGAGAAGCCCCCAGAATACTGGAGACAGAAGTTCACGACGAGAACTCACCATGAGAGCAGCTTGGCACGAAAGGAAATGGACGAGGAATCGGTTGGTGGCTTCCTCTACAGGCGACGATGTATCTCTTTCTCCGGACTCTTTTCCACAGAAAGTCCAATATAAAACATAGAGTGATGGTCAGTTTGTTGCTGCATGCTATAAAAACTGTCACACGTCACATATATTTTAACGAGTTTACGTATTGTCATGGGACTTTCAGAGAGCTTTATGAGATTCCCGAAGTGTGCTGAGTAGCGCCCGACGAGAAGGACAGCAACTTTCGATTATCTGCATCTGGGGATTTACACATATTTCGCGATCGTTGCGAGGGGATTAGTCATGTAAAAATTGTGTCTTATTTTTCATCTCAATCACAAAGCGCCTTACAAACCACATCGAAATAACCAATTTACGGCATTTTTAGTCGTTGACATGCCATACAGCTCACGATAACTTGTTATTGAATCTTTATCTCTCCTGTTGCCCCAAACCAATCTATAGAGGATGTTAGCAAACTCGTATTCGCGAGTTGGTGGACAAAGACAGATGCGCTAAGGCGTCTATGTTTGCGAACTGGTAAATGAGCACTCGTATACGTACGGGATTTCTTGAGAAACTCGTAGGACTTCTTACGAGACGGCCTTGGCGTATGATTGGCTGATTTTGACCGTTCCCCTCGGCCCGTGAAACACACAGGTCCTGCAGCATGGCTCGCGGATATACCGCGAACGGAAGCAACTCGGCACCAGGCACCCCGCCATCCCCTGACAGTGATGGTCTCAACACTTTGTACAAGTCTGGAGCAGCCATCATCTACGCTGTCGGTGATGACCCAGAAGATGACAAGCTACCTGAAGCAAAGCAAGGTTCCCAGGAAAATTTGCATGGATTTCGCCCTTCGTAAAGCGATAATACACCTTGCAGTACGAGTTGCTTCGCTCACTAAGCCTGAAACGGCCGACCAGGATGATTGGCTGCTCACGGTCACTTGGCAGTCCGCGAAGAAGAAGGACACTACGGAGGCGGGGGTCTCGCGTGAGCAGAGCGAGCTCCATCTCCCCAGTCGTTGCAAATTTGTAGGATGAGGGGGATTTACGAGAATGCTAACACAGCAGGAGCCCGTCGTAAAAACGAAACTAAAAAATCGAATCGTAACTCGTGTCGTAAGAATACGAGTTTGCCAACATCCTCTTATGACAAAGACGAATCGTACGGGATGTCGTCAGCGTCGACGTGGAAGATATTGCTCACATCCTACCATAAGCGTAACTCGGTTAATCTAATTGATGGTAACCATTTGTCAGTAACAGCCGGCCTTCATTATTCTTATCGACGCAGCCAAACAGCAAGCCCAATGGTGCGTGTAGGAAAACCTCACATTAACGGCAACGGTACCTAGTCTAAGCAGTACAAAAGGGTCGCTGTACCTTACATGTACACGTTACATGCTTTCCAATACTGTGACTGCCGACGATGCATGGGCACGACAATATCGTCGAAAGCTGAGAAGAAGCCTCTGGGCCAGCGATCTGCGGCTAGAGCGCGTCCCTATGCGTTTGATCTGCTGGAAGGAATTGGACCTTTGTCAACACGGTGACTGGGCTACTCTTCCGTTGAGCTGCACCAGTAGGCCTTGTGCAGCACGAGAAACAGCAACTCTAGCAGACCATTGATCACGTAAATTATTATCCGTGGGCGCACCAATATTAAGATACCTGCGACAACACCAGCTGGCCCCCAGCTGCCCCACAAGCGATAATACCATCCTCTGAAGCTACCTTAACCGTTTTTCTTCCTTTGGCAACATTCTTCAAAGCCCAGGAAACGTATATCTATCATGCAAACAGCAACCTCGCACGATTAGGCGTAATAAAGTGATCAAACATTATTCTTATATTCAAACAAGTAGATCTTGGGTTTGTTAGTTTTCCCGAGATCATCTTGAGGTACTCGTGTCTGTGGCTTACTGTCAATACCACTGTGGTCTTCACAAATATTACAGATCCACGGTCTCTTTCGCATTGTCGGCGCTCGACGAAAATCATCGTTTTGCTGGCACACGAGTTTCGTTCTTGGCCTCTTAGTGACTTGGTTTTACTCGACCGCGCCAGGAAGAACCGCCCAAATGGCCTTATCACTTGAGACTGCTGATGAAACGTCGTCTATCTCTCCACCGACCTCTAGGATTATAGGAGCATAAATTGCGACTGCTTTAAGGCTTTTAAGTCTTTGGTACACCAACATGTATTCGTACGGGGAGCGTGTCTTTGGGCGCCGTTGACGAATGACCAAAGCACTGCCGCTCAGTCTATAGATGACACGTCTTCATGCGGTAGATTCGGCTAGAACTGTACGTCATGCTTTAATGAGAGTGAGAGTGTCCAGATTCTAATTACTGGCTGTGGTGGTTCTGCAGAATGTTCCTCCTCCTTAGTTACACCCCAACGAAGGCGGGACCCATTGCCATATACGCCTGTGGTATGCATTCTCTTTGCGTAGAACCCCGCGTCGGGACGAGCCTCTTACCGCTGGTCTTCAGGGCGATCTGAGCAGAATGACAAGACCAAACATATCATACACAGTTAAACAAGCTGCTCAAGTATGCTCAGACTCCCCGAAGGGGCGCTGGGCCAGGCAATTGAGAATTCTCGAATATCTCAAGGGAACGAGTGATAGACCCATTGAGTTAAATGACAACGCCGCGCTATCGATGTTTATTCAGACACCGACTGGGCGAGTGACCCAGTATACCGGAAGAGTATCAGCGGCACATTCGTCAATGTCTTCTGATAACCCAGTGCAGTGGGATAGTAAGAAACGAGGGCTTGTTACCAAATCAAGGACGGTTGCTGAGATCGTAGCCGCTGCCGTAGCCGTCTTTTCCGATCGCTCAATCGAAGGCATCCATTCCACGTCTGCCATCATTCCACTGTCGTCACGATAAATCCAGTTCACAATGCTTTTGTATCGGTGGGTGGATGAACATGGCTCGGCGATGTTCTCTTTGTCCGCCACAAGTATAACGCCCTCCTCGGTGTATGAAATCGTGATGGCGGCGACGACACCGTCCTGCTCCTCTCCATAGTGTTCGGGCTTCCTCTGTGATCTGCAACCAGCAGTTTCAGCGCTGTTTTGGATCGCAGTGATGCAAAACATCCTTGCATCGAATTCCATCGGGTTTTACATAGTATGACCATCGCACCGTGCGATTTGCACGACTCTTGCCGTGCGTACGCTTCATATCTCACGAAGCAGGGAGAGCAATTTTGACGAGGACGTGTTTAACGCGTTTGCCGCGCCGTGTCCCGAAAAGCCGTGTTCAATGCCACCTTCACGAGGTTGTTGATATCGTGTGCGAAGCAACGGAGGAACACAATGTTTGACCACTGGAGCGCCAAAATAGCACCAGCGCTCCAATAACCGACCCTTCTTCTTGAGCCTTCAAATAAGTTCTTTGAGATCACGAGCAGTACATATTCCGTCGTGTTCGTCACTAACTTCGTTCAGAGTGTAGATCATCATACAGCCGAGTAATGATAGTTGGGATTCGAGCACGTGATCCTTGGCAAGGTTTTGACTGACATCCGACAGCAAATTGACACGTCCACCAGTTGTGTTGCATATCTCACGTAGTATGATCACAGCTTGCTCTTGACACATGACCGATTGCTGCCAAAGAATACTCGCCAAAGCTCTGCGAGAAGGCAGAATCTCGCCAATTTGCGGGTAAATAACTCCAAAAGTCGTGACATTCGATGAATGTGGTAGTCGTAGTCGGTGGTGCAATGCAGCCAGCTAGCTCGCAAACAACGCCTTGATCTCAGCTGTCCACTTCCGAGGTGTGATAGGCGTCGGGGCATGATGTTTTGGAAGAGTCGATTTGAAGAAGCTGCAATTCTGTAGGTGTCTAGCAAATTTTTCTGGTTATGTAAATTTCTCTACTTGGCTGATTGACAAAACGACAATACAATGCGGGGTCTTCTCGAAGCGCTGGAAATTTTTGCAGGCAGGAACTTGTTTTTGCCGTGTTGAATGGACCCGCGTGAACCCTGCGCGTAGCTCGTCTGGGAGGCTGCTGCTTCTTTCCTTCCACGACGCTTGAAGAAATCTAGATCTACTGTAGCTGTCAACGTCGACGACGTCAATGTCAACGTGAGGTGTGATATCATTGCTCCAAATCAATGGCATGTCTAGCGTTGTGTACAAGTTGTGGTTTCTACTCATTTCCACCACTGAAAATGGATCTATATTTCCCATTTTTGTCTCGGGAAATCCCTAGCAGACGGACCACTAGCCATCTTTGGTTGCCTATAGACATCCGCTTCCGTTAGCATGGTAACGGTGATGATTACATGTATGTTGAAGGGGAGATCATTGACCCGTAGGGTTAGCTGAGCGCAGTTTTTTTTTTTTAATGGAGGGATGATGACCGCCAGGGTACTCTGAATTTAAAATACTTCAGAATTGAAGACTTCTTCCGTTTGTTGTGGCATATAGACAACGGCGAATTTTGTCCCGCACCGCGGCGCGTGGATCAAGCAACAGGATACCTCAACCGTGGCCCAGAGAACCCCACCGCTCCGTGGAACGGTTCAGCTTTCAGTCGAGCAGGTGCCCGAGAGGACTGCAGCAGCTGATTCCTGGCGTAGCCAAGGAGGTGGACGCTTGTAAGGACCAGGTGAAGGTCCAAGTGGACAGAGAATCTATGTATTGGCGGCAGGTGCAGTGGGCATGGCGGCTGGAGCAAGGTATGAGCCAGAGAATCAAGTAGCCCGCCCTCGTAAGCTGCATCGAGCCGACCCTAGTTGTGCATTTCCCCTACGGCCCCCAAGTCGGCTTTGAAGAGCGTTTGAGTATCGAAGACCAAGACCTACAAGGACAAGAAGAAGGTTTTAAAGTCTAACTAAGAAGGTTTTCATTTACTCGAGCGTTCCTATCGACCGTTCTTGAGGCTACCGGTGACTAGTGTTCCTAATCCCCTCTCACCAAACTCGACAGACAGCTACCCGACCCGCGTAGGGGACCCACAGTGCGCGACAATTTAGCCGACAAAGAAGCTTGCTTAGACAGTAAGATTTGACCAATCTAGAACACATAAGAAAACTTTTAATTTTAACCAATCCGGCAATCCTCCTCCTTGACAATTTTGATAGCAAGGGGAAGGGGGCGCACCGCATTGTCGCTGAACTTACGAGCACCACAGTGGTCCCATTACCGCCAAACAATGCTTTGATTTGCTAGCCGCGAGGTGCTGGTGAGGCGAGGCCTAGTCGGCTTGGCCCTTCGGGTCATCTCCATCCGATGAGTCTTCATTTTGGGACAGCAGCGCTCTAGACATGCCCGAGTGCAGGTGTGGGTGATGGTAGTCGTCGACACCAGCAATTTGCTGCACACAGGGTATGATACGCCTAGAGCTATAGCAAGTTCTATAATTATGATTCTACTTTTGCGTGCCCTCCTTTGCTTCTCGTAGGCTTAACTCTTTCGCGAACGCGACGTTTCAGCTCGTGTTTGACTCGCTCTTATTATAGTAAACAACTCAAGTCAATAATAGTAGAATGGAGCCGAATACCTCCTTCAGAGAGAGAGAGAGAGAGGGACGAGGGACAGTGGGGCGAGCGAGAGCGACGCTTCGCCATGTTGAAGTATAGAATGGCGCAAAATGCCTCCTACGGTGGGGACGATTCGTGGGCTGCTATTGGTCAAATGGGACCGCATCGAGATTGGCCAAATATCCGTTAATAGAGTGTGTTTGTTACGGAAGTTATCACGATATCTTCGCTGGTCAGAAGAAAGTGCAAGAGACTCAGTTTCGAAGAACGCCCCCCCGAACGAGATGGCGGGGAATCGAGAGCGAGAGCCCAGTTATGCCGAAGTGCCGACGGTCTACCCGGAGAGAAACAACATCAAGTCCACATGCTATTTTAGTCCGTAAGTACACAACATCATAATCACACAATAACGAGGCTAATGAGTTCTTGAGCCGGTGACTTGGACTTCGTGGACCTCTGGAAGAAGCTACGCCGTGTCAGGTGGGATTCAAAGGCTCCATCAAGCGTAGTTTAGAAATACACCATCAGTATATTGTACCAGGTGGAAACCATGCTGGGGTAGAAGGTGCGGACTATTTATCAGAGGAGATGGCTGTTCTCCAGCATTATGCGGCTCAACATGGCCTTGACGATCATGACGTCGGAGCGTCTGCTGCCGAAACAATTCCTTCTGGTGAATTTGGAGAAGCTTCCACGCACCTTGTTGCAGGGTCCGGGAATCAAAGTGACGATCAGGTAGATTTTTTGGCTGTCAACGTGGTGCTGATGGAAACGAGAACGGGAGCAGCCGTGCTTTTGACAACACTACAGACATACATGAAGATGGCGATGCCACCCCATCGAGCGGTTTTACCGTGGTAGAAGAATTTGTTGCTGTGCGTGCCGTTGGGAGCGGTCGTGGCAACGGCCCTGGGGTGGTATGAGCCGCGGTGGTAGGCGCGGAAACGCCGTTGGGGGTGGAGACCAACAACTCGAGGTAGAAGGTGTTATGATTGGCGGCAATCATGATGCTGAAACCCTGCGCCTGCACATGGGACCTCAATGATTGATTTTGGTGATGACGAGTTCGAGAGGGTGTTGAAAGTGTGGTTGACAGTGATGAAGATTTCGAGACAATGTCGGCAACCAAAGATAACACGAGAACTCCACCCACATCCAAGGGTTTTGCTACCTACTTTCTTGCTTTGTCGACCACCCCATATTTCAGCGAGCTCGCTGAAAACTTAAATCAGCGTTACCTTTGATACTTGGCTGATCCGATTCCTGCAGCCCAAAGCCCGAGTGTGCTAGCTTGAGCTTGTATTGCATATGACTCGATTCTAACTCGCTGCACTTGCACTGTTTCTTGGTTTTTGAGTTTTCGTGTGTCTCCAAGAAGTCACGAACACCTTCGTAGAAGAGCTTTTTAACCCCCGCCGTGTATGTCTTGATGTAACGACTCCGATAATCAAGCAGCAAGTGCGCCCCGGTCGCTGTTCGTCGTCTGGTCGACATGAGGGTTTGTGTGGTTAAAGCTGAAATAAAGTTTCATTCGCGCACGACACGAATCGTTCTCGTCGAGAGAGCACGGGCGAGTAGATAGTGTGTTTTAATACAAATCAGCCAATTAACGGCTTCCTGCAACCTGTACAGCAACCTGCGCCCGCAAAACGAGAAGGATGGCCACCCTGCACTGCAGGTTTGCTCCGCTTGTGTGATTGGTCAGAGTTTCGTGTAACTTGTTGATCCACCAACCGTGATAACCACTGTTATTCATACTTGACATAAAAATCGCTTTTAAGGAGACGTAGCATGAACGCCACTGACATCATGCTACTGGACAACTAATGTTGTGTTTCAGACAGGGAAGCTCTAGATTCCCATCGTTAATGCATAACCGCTAAAAAGCCAAATCAAGAGCCTCAAAGCGGCTGTTTTTATGCAAAGCGTCTAGGTGAGGCTTGAAGTATTATGAATACTTCAACGATAGCGGCTCCACCAAGTATAATTGCCGGATTGTTTTGACTCTGGTTACGGTGACGTAGAACGGCGATCGCTGCGGAGATGTCTTGTGGAGTGACGAAGCGGTCCACGTATTTTTTGGACCGTTAGCCCCTTGGCATTTCTCGCTAGTGAGAAAAAGCGCAAAAATAAGTGAAACTTGTTAGGCAGACACCGTGACAACCTCACTGGTAGATCAGTTTGGACACTTCATTCACGTCGAAGTCTCACTGGTACAACTCCAGCCGGGAAATTCTCCAAGAAAACAGAGTCATATCCCAAAAGGCGAATAAATACAACGTGTGGTGGTCGTGTGTGCACTTGATGTACGACCCCGTTCTTCGTGTAAGAGAGAATACTTTTATCAGGATCACAAACAAAATCCACAGCAAAACCAATATTTCCGGTTGCAAACTTGAAGTACTTGGAAACAGTTTTTTTGCATTGAACCGGAGAGCCAATTGCTAAGTGAAGGGCTGTCGCCTCCCGCCTTATCATCCCGCAAAATCCCCATCGATCTTCGTTGAACGGCACCCGATGAGAAGAGCTGACGTGATACCTCTGCGTGAAATTCATGAATAACTCGATGAGTTCGACGGCAAAATCTCACGTGCGAAATTCGTCACGGAGGGTATTCGATGTGACGATGGTAGCACAGAATGCGCTTGTAGATGCGTGATCATCTGTCCAATTTCGTTCATAGCAAACATGATTGATAATGTCGATGTCGGACTGTATATAATTCCCCTCCGCCATAAGTCCAGGATTGCCCGCCACGTCGGGTCTGCTTTATGGTACATATTTTCTTCCAGCATAACAACTGTGTAAACAGCTTTGTAGGTATCCGCTCCCCGGATACGACCTACATAAAGAGCAGAGTTTTTGCTTCATTTCTCACGGTAGAACTATCATTGGTTAGGACGATAGAATATGCAGGCTCCCAGCAACTGGTACTGATGGAGCCAATCTCCAACAAGTACCACATTCAAACCTCAGTAACAGGGTGCAATACTGGTGCCCGCCAGCCGGCTGCTGCCAGCCAGCAGGATGACGGCCCAGGAGCAAGCAGCAACCACCCTCAAGGAGCAACGAGGCCAGGAGAAACGACCAAGATCGCACTAAAGGGACGCAGCACGAAGAGACGTAGACAGTGAGTAGGAAGTAGTTTATTCAGGCAGTCTTAGTTTCACCCTAAAGCTATCAACACTACCGAGCGTTCGACACGACCTGCTGCAGAAGTACGGTGTTTCAAGTCGACAACTAGGCCACGTGACATAGGCGTTATCGGGTACGACAGCAGTGAGGACTGGCGCGGGTAGATTGAGCCCCACAGAGGCAAGGAAGTGGACTTGCAACCCACGGTGTGTCGGTAGCTGAGGCAATGCACGGCAGCAGAGCCCCGCGGAAGTTGAGCCCGCCCGCCCGGCCGACACGCACTTGCGAGAGATCTGACTGTCCCCAACCACACGGAGAGCACTCGGAAAACCTAGACGATCATTAGAAGTAGGATTTATTAAGGTTTAGTTGCATCGTCTAGGCTGCCCAGTGGACACCCCTTGCGGCCAAAAGGAGGACCGCGGTGTGAACTT
This sequence comes from Phytophthora macrochlamydospora, assembly GCA_011947325.1. Lineage (NCBI taxonomy): Eukaryota > Oomycota > Peronosporomycetes > Peronosporales > Peronosporaceae > Phytophthora > Phytophthora macrochlamydospora. Next base: position 504,785 of record JAAVTH010000384.1, on the reverse strand, counting down.
TGTGGCGTGACGACCGAAACACAATCGGCTGAGTTGTCGAAGACGAACCCTGTAATAGAAACAGAAGTACTGTTCACTCCTCCAAATTGAAGGTGACGTCTTTTTAATATACTTGTAGTGAGGTGTCGACGTGTCCAAGTACGTGGACGTCGTACGTCGATATTTCATCGATAATAAGGAGCTTGACCTGATGAAATTTTATCAATTCGGTGTTCGGTTTCCATTCGTGTCGACGGTTTACCCTCCATCCAAATAAATTTTGAATAGTATGACCACCAGCATTTTGAGCGGCAAACCCTCGATAGGCTGCTGTCGCAATGGCACCATCCATACCTCATTTTACTGCCAGTTCTTGAGTGAGTGCACGAGTTACTAAGCTTTTCCCTGCTCCAGGAAGCTCTCCAACGAATCCGATAAGTCGCTCCTGTGTGTAAGAGGTATCTGTAAATTATTCAAGAGTTTCCCAAATTTGATGAACGCCTTGTGCTACTTTTTGTTCAGTTGAAACGAACAGAAAACACTACGCCACGACGGCCAAGGAGGTAGTATTGGTAGTCCAGCTGAGTAGTTAGTCGGCTCTATCCATTCAGCGTCACCAAGCTCACTTGAAACGAATCTCACACGAGTTTCCAGAGAAGGAAAATGCGTCCTGGATAATACAGCGGTGGGGAACACATCGTTTGTAGGTGAGAGTTTCAGCCGCTGATATGGCTGCGTCGAGATATTCCATATCCATAAGTTCAAAAGGAGGAACTGAGTCCGCAATAGTTGCTGTTGGCTCTGCTAATAAAGTCAACGTCTCTTCACATTTTTCAGTGAACGAATATGCTGCACCGATGGAACTATCGGCACAAAGCCATCACCATCGGCAAAATCCTCGAATAAAAAGGCCCCCAACTTGTGGGCTGGATTCGACTTCTTCTGTCTCAGGCACCCTCCACCCAAGGATATGTTCTACACCGTGCAACATCATTGTCAGATAAGTAGTCTCGGACTAACTTACGAGATTCGTAGTCATCGCTGTTATAACCAGTATACGGGCGAGCACTGCCTGATGCTATTGATTCCCTCCAGGCGTGGAATTGAACGGAAATGTATCCGAAATCAACCTGAAATCATCGTTTCGCCTGAAAGGCCTAAACAAAACACTAATTATTTGCTCAAAAGTCAGCAATCCATATCCCAATAGAGGTTGCCGTTTACCTTGTTAAATGCTGCCAGTTGCTATGCTATTGGATTTTCGAGATACAGCTAATGATTTGCTGTCTACTTAATCATATAAAATGACTTCTCGAGACCTTTATCGAATAGCACACGACTTGCTTAGATAACACTCAAACAACGTATCAACCAGTAGCGGTTTTCTTACCTTCTCCAGCAGCAAGGACTTCGATGTCATGATTCGTCTTAAGTATGGTATCGATCACTGATGCATTGTTAAATGAAGCAGCGACGGAACTAATGTAACACTAGGGGTTACGGAAAAGTGACGTTAGTAGGGTGCGGGGCTGCGATAAGCCTACTAGTCCCTTTGTAGGACGGTTCATGAGGAGGCCTAAACGTCGGAGTATACACCAGCGTAAAACGTCCTGATTTAGATTGAAATGAGCATTAGTCGTCCATTGGTGGATCTTAACGGTAAGATCACCTGTCGGTCGTTCCCGTATTGGTGCCGTAGCGTCTTGTATACCGCTGACACTTCGTCGATACCTCATTCATTACACAACTTCCTCATCAACCTTTTTTTACAAACTGACCGACGTTTATTAGATCGTCATACTCACACACACCGACCCACTTGGTTTTGCGAAGCCATTTGGCAACCGGCCACAAACCCCGACAATGTCCACAATGAAGCTACAGCCCAATATGCCCAGAGTCTAATCATGAGATCTTTCGCGGTCCAGAGTCGATTGTTCCTGAGATTCGGCCCGATAATCCAGAGATCCCGATTTTCAGAAGTGCTGTTCCACATGGTGTTAATTTCGATACTGTGGCACAGGTAAAACTCTGAGAAGTCGACTTTCCTTTTCTGAGTTTCCGAGTTCCTGGATGCCACTGCGAAGTGTTGCCTGAGATTTTTAAAATCTTTGTCGAAGGGTCACCTGCCGCCAAGGGCTGTTTGGGATCTTTGCTCAAAACAGCACAGCTGCCAAGGGTCGCCAAAGATTGAGTGGCTCGCGACGTGCCGTGCCAGATGTCATACCAAGACCAAGTACAAGAAATCCGCCACGCAGAGAATTATTTACAAGATACTGCTAGAAGTTCGATGTTTTAACGTTAATCATAGTTCTATTGGCCTGGAAAAGCACGAGTAGCCGCGGTCTTCGTGTCTTTGGTCGCCTTCACTGCTCCTCCGCACAAAACGCCACATCGACGCGCCCGACATTGGAGCGTGCGTGGGTCAAGGTCGTCTATAGCTGCAGACCAAGCATCACTGACGGCAGCATCCGCTAGCCGCCCGTGAAACTCCATCCGTGTCAAGTCTAGTTGGGTTGGGGTCCTGGGCGAGAAGTGTCGAGGAGATTCCGGGGCGTCACAGTTCCGGGGTACTTCGTTTTGCCTTCACATCCTGGGCCGCTATACACGTTGGGCGAAAAACGGTTCACCATCTCGCCTCACAATACCGAGGCCCACGAGATAGAATGGCCTCCGTAATCCTAGTAAAGGCTAGGGTATTTTGTCCGTTAATGAAGAAAATTCACTGTGCTGCTGCGAACAGGATTTTCCGGCCTAACACTCACGACGAACATGCTCTGTTGCCGGTGGTGTTCGGTGGTTATACGATAAGCGGGTGACCGTCGGTCATAGAGTTGAAGATATATTTCTAGTGTTGAGTCTGGAAGTGACGGGTGGCCCGCACGGCCATCCATTCCGACCCATTCTTCAGCAGTTCTTTCTTACCCTTTTGAACCTATCACACTGGTGCCTTCAGTCGCATACAGCATATATATTGACGCAACATCCATTCATGTGATATCGACCAGAGTCGTTGGGGTGGGCACTGGGCCTTCGCGGATTTCGACTTTCAACTCTTCCCGGCAAAACAATGGGAGTTAGTCGCAAAGATGAAGACGAAACTATAAACACGCTCCTATAGTGAAGCGGTTTTCAGGAAATGCGGTCGATACGGGAACCCAGAATGCTGGATCATGCTGGATCCAGACTCAGATCCCCGGATCAGATATGAATACATCGCGGAAGCAATGGATCCAGGCGTGAGCAACCCGGATCTGCAACCGAGGCCGTTCCAGGCGTGGATCTGGCACACCAGAGGACTAATCAAGTGACAACATCCAGCGGCAGGTATAGAAATGGTGCAGATGACAGGTTTTGGGATGGTATCTCCATGGATCCACTCATAATTTGCTTAATACAGAGTCGAACTTGCCTTGTACACCACAAGTGCCCTTCTTAGCGCCTAAGACTACAGGATCTACATTGGCCCAGTCCAGCTACGTCGGGATCACCGCGGATCAAGCAGTGCTCGGGTGATCTGGATAGTATATTGGCCAGATCCACTCGCAGCCTGGATCCACTAGTACCAAGTGCGGATCCGAGGTCTACTGGAGTTACTACTTGGCCAGGACGACTGATCGACCCTCTACCCCCAAGATCACGCTATTAGAAGCGTCAAGTAAGGAAAAGGAAGACCACACAACCCTCAAGGCAACCCCCACCTGGATCCAAGATCCAGGCCCCAGATCCAAGTAGATCCAAGCGATTACTGGTCTGATAAATATTCAAGGACGCAGAGTGAAGATTCCTGCGCTGCTACTAACCTCCCACGTCTCGCCAAGACGTTCGATCTTGATAGATCAAGCATCCTCGAAGCACCCGAAGAGCAGATCCAGCCCGCCGACGGGTACACAATGTGAGCACACTTCGGAGTACCCCTCCGTTAGTCGGTGTCTGGGCGCAGTGGAAACGGATTTTGATAAATCCCGCCACACCACACTCCCACTCAACTTCAGAAACGACTAAGGATATTTATAAAACGCATGTGCTTGTATTGAACAAATATACTATAAGGCGCTTGAACTTGTATTGAAATTCGCACTTCTCCCATCTTGATTTCGCAATTTAGTCATCGTTACACATTATTATCTCCAAAGAAAGCAAGCCCCGACACCAATTCCGCGAGGTCTCCATATGGGCATGAAAACCTCGCCCATCAACAGTCCCAGGGAATTGTTGTTTCAACAATATAGAACTCAACTGCAATTACTCCTCTTAGGAAAATCTCACTATACTTGCGCAAATATTATAAGCTTGTACTCAGTACTTAAAATTGTGAAGAAAAACCTAACGTCCGTCATGCATTTTTGTAAAATAATTTGTTTACGACTCACGATATAATGTAATATCAATAGCAATATATGAGAATAATTTCGCTAGCGTATGTCGATTGATATCGCCATTCGGTGCTCTGGCTTCGTTTACCGTATTCTATCAGGCGAACGTGGTAGCTCTGGACTTTTTGCAATGCGTCACACATAACGAGTAGATCTATCCTTTGCTAAATTTATCTGCCCACATGTGCTTTTAGTTGTTCAACACTACCTTTCTAGGATTACCTTCTAGGCCAGATTCGTGCAGATAGTTGCTTGAAATATGTTTCAAAAAGACGTTGTCGATCAGGGCTTACATTCATGGTTAATAGTCGGACGCTGATATATGGTTATGCAATGGAGTCGACGCTCGTCTTTGCAGCCGGTCTGGTACGATACCTGGACCAAAGCAGCGGCGTTAAGACAGAGACACCATGGCTGTCATCAGCGTTTTGACCCAAGTCGCTAAAGTGGAGAACGACCAGCGTCAAGTGTACGGTACAATCTGATGAAATACATATTTAGACGCACGGACGACATCAAATGTAGTTTTGTAATGAAAACCTGGTGAAGCAATAATCAGAGCAGCATTGTGTTCGTGCAGCTAACGGAAACAGATACGGGTATATGCTTCAACTTCCAGGAGTGTTAATAATCAAGCACAATATGTTAGCCATTAGTCCACAAAACCAGATATCGAGTTGGCGGTAGATCGGCGTTCTTTCGCTTAAAGTATTCGATTGGTGTCAGAGGCGTCGACGGACGGCGACGAATGGGAATGATTGCTCGATGAGAGTCCGCCAGCCCTTGGTATCCCTTATCAGTCAGGATGGCCCATGAGTCTGGGTATTCATCTAGGAGGGGATCGTTGTCTTCAATGTCCTGGCCCACTGAAGCCTTGGACATCGCGGCAACATAAAAGTCTTCACTCTTGCGAAATACAATGATATCTGCGACAGTACCTTTGTAGTGATGAGAGCAGTTGATTGCAATGCCCGACGGGATCACTGACACCTCCGTCTTGTAACCGTGAAGCTTGTGCTTCGCGCTGTAATACTCTGAGCGCTCCATTTGAGTGCCGCCCGGCATGTTAGCCTCTCAGAAGGTGACGTCGACTGCGTAGCGTGCTACCGGAAAGTTTACGAAAGAGTGACCAGAAAGCACGACCTTCCGCATCAAAAACTCTCTCTCGGCGTGCTGGATGTAGCGCTTGAACAGGTAAGGAGACAGGAACCCGAGGAACTTGTTAATCATCTTCTGGAAGGTCGGTCCTTTAATGTTAAAAGAATTCGCTAGAAGATCCCCCGTTCCTTAGGACACACAGCGTCTTGAAGAGGACATCAGTTGGCTGGTACTCGCACTTATTCCCCAGTCCCACATTCCACAGCGAGAGCATGTGATCGCTGACGCGACTCCAGAGACGGCAGATCTCGGCAGGTACAAATTTGCACAGCTTTGGTACGCCTTCATCTCTCACAGCATGGGTGTACGTGTCCAGCACGGGTTGAGCCGAGTGATGCCTCGCCCTCTTGCTAACTCTCTCGTCTTCTAACTGCAGCATCATGAAACTCTCGGCGGCCGTTCGCCGAGAAACAGCACGACACTTCCCGTTGCGTGAACGACGCGATGATGGCGTCATCACAGAGGCGGCGCTAGAGGAGATTCAGGCGGAATGATCCATCGTGGGCGTGAGAGCAGCTTGACTTCTCCGAAACAAGGCGAATTGGGAAATGAGGGTGGTGAGACGGACTAGAGCACGGACATGTCGTGCGAGCGAGCGCTTCGCTCCTAGGACGGGCAGCTGCTCCGCTAGTGGGAACTGAACGAACGTACCCGAGGCGAAAAATTTGCTGTCTTACTCTCAAAAGACGATCCCTCTAGTCAGACGCCATGCTACCTTACCTGCGGCCTGGTCGCTAACGTATAACTCAAACTCTGTCACGAAGGACTATTGTGTTGACAGTTGTCGACAGCGTCGAATACGCTTTTTGTTGCCCTACAAAAAACCATCAATCGCTTGTCAGATCATTGCGCGTTGATTGGTCCATGCAGCAACAAAATCTGTCGAGCAGTTTTCCTGGAAACTAGTCAAGAACCGCGATCTTATAAACGGGTCTAATGCTCATAATTAGGTGTTAAATGGAAAGGCATTAACAAATATTTCAAGAAATGATTTAACCAAATCACAGTATGTATTGTAATATTTAGGTTATTCAGGTTCGCTTTCTGCTGATTCCTCGTCAGATAAGAGTTCTTCACAAGGGTTCATCGCTTCCAGGTGTCTCTGAAGCTTCTCCTGCTGGTTGATTGCCGTGTCAATACAGCCTTGAATACTTTCTGGTTTAACATTAGCAAATGCACGCTCTAGTCGGGGTTGTATATCTGCCAATGTAGACGTTGTGTGTACTGCCGGCCTACGTCTCCCATAATATTGGCCCACACAAGCTCAACACGCTGCAAGTCCGAGAGATATGGCGAGGTGTAAACCCTTCGTGCCCTTTCTTCTTTGCCATCTCCGCCACTACTGGAATCACTCGTTGTTCTATATATATTGTCAATAATCCCCATAGAATATCCTTTGTTGTCTTTGCTGGGGCATCAAGGCCATACTCAGTCATCGCTTCCAGCATTTTGGTCTACGTGCTCTTCTGTTTTGGTGTTTGAGGCGGTACATCTTTGTGATTCTTTGCGTTATCCATAACAATAACACAGTTTGAAAGATTCATTGTATCCAAAGTACTAACGTCTCCATCCACGAAACAAAATATTCATGACAGAACATGCCATGATAATCTGCAGTTTGCTTCCACCTTCAAATATATCCACTGTGTCTGGTAAAAGTTGCGCACACTGCTGCGGTGTTCGAGCGTCGTCACTAATACCGCGGTCTTTATCTAAGATCGCAGCAATAAAGCATAATCTTCTGCCTTTGTGCTTCGCTGCTGTTGTGATCCCTCCATATCAGCAACTCCATCCAACCTGTCCGTAATACGGCTATTGTAGTGCAGCCGGTAATTGACCGCAATCCAATATGTGGCGCAGCGCAACGTATAGAGCTTAAAATGGTATTTCTCTCCTGGTTTGTTTTGTTAAATACTATAAGGTCCCTTCCGTATCTGGACCGGCAGGCGACACTGGCTTCATCCAATGCCATATCCCGCCCCAGGTCACTGAAACGTTCACCCGTATTTTGCAAAAGAATGGCCAGATTCTTGCTGCAGGTTCTTTTTGCAATGTAGACGGAGAAGACAGAAAGCAAAAGAGCCTACGGATCAACTTAAATCTTCGTATGGGCATCACGTTGTCAAGGCCACAACTCTGGGTACCACCAAAACTTGCATCCTCAGGTTCGGTCCCCCAATAATTGGCGTACTCCCTTTGTTTGTAATGCCCATGTAGAACAAAATACCAATAAATCGCATGAGCTCCACGAGTGTGATGGGTTGTACCACATGGATTCCATTTACACCGGCGTAGACGTTAGTCTCAACCAGTGCTTGCTTCCAGAAAAATAAGAGAATATACCCTAGAAAACTTGAAGAAGCGAAATGTTCAAACATGTGCCGAAATTGTGGCAGCACCCGAGTTGTCAAGGAACCATCTGTATGCGTGAACAAATTCAGTGGCTCGCTCACGTCGACCCTAGTGTCAAATCTCATGTTTTTTATTTTCTCCACCTCCTTCAAATTTGTAGGGACAGTTTGCAACATGTCATACTCTGTGCAATCCCCTTCCTTCACTTCCTCCAGTTCATCAAACGTAGCATCTTCGGGCAAGCCTTCTTCGCCCGGTGCTTCAAGGAGTGCGTTCCAACTTGAGTTTGAGCTTGTTTTTGTGAGTGCCTGGTAGTTGTCAATGCCTCGTCGAAGTATGTCCAACGAAATGCAGTGCGTGTTCTCCTGAAACATGCTATCCAGCCAATACATCTCATACTGAGGGGCACTCTTCGACGTCTTTCTCATTCAGCTACGCACTCGCCCAATCAGATAGGCAGCGCCAACTCGTTTGTATGATTTCTGCTTCGTCCAAGCTTCATTGGAAGGTGTACATACCACCAAGTTTCCGACGTATACGTCAGGACTCTGGGAGGGTGAAGACGCAACAGCAGCAGTCTGCGATCTCGCTAATACGGAGGCCACAACGAACCCGTACAGTGTCCGTCAGGAGTACCCTTTTGGATATCATTCCGCGGCCTTGGAAACGCTACTGCGAAACAGGTACCGAGTTACGAGGATTCGGGCCGCTACGTTAGCGTCCTCCAGCTCGTCGTCGCTGTCCCCCTCATTGCTGGCGTCTCCTAATGCAGCATGTAAGGCACAAGCTTGTAGAAGCAGTTCTGTAGCGGCACGGATTCCTTACTTGATCGTGCTGTTTGTTAACTCTCTGAGTAATTCTGCTCGCCGATAGCCATCGATCTTACCCTATCCTTTCTGCGTCCTAATGGGATGAAATTTCACGCTTGCAGGTTTGTCGGCCCTCACGGTTGGGAGGCTGCAAGTTTGATGTGATTAGCTCGTTGGACGAACCTGCAACCTGTTATCCAACTAATCGTGAGAACCACTAATAAAAAATTCAACAAAAACATGGGTTTGTAGTACAAACCATGCTTTTTACAAATTGCAGGGCAACTGGAAACGCTTTGTAGGCAATCGCCGTAATAATAATATTACCATAATATTATGCTCGAGATATATCCAGCCCAACAATGTATTGCTCCCTGGCGAAGTACTTTGGATCAATTTCGGCTAATATGTTCACATCAGTATGCTATTGTGAAGTAGTTAACGCAGCAGCAAAACTTTGGTAAATGAATTCGGACCGAAAGCATCAGCACCTTGGACAAATACTATGTTTCTATGCATAAGCACCCCGTCCTAGGAATATATAGCGATGCCGAGCATTCCAAATTGGGGCGGGGGAACAACATCTACTGGCATGTAGTGGCAGCCATCGGGGACGATTTTGCCGTCTGCTTTGTTTCAGGAAGACTACATGGCACCTCTTACCTTAGCGGACACGGACGCAACAACAAAGCTGCAGTCGGAACAGCGAAAAATCCGCTGTGGAGATCGGCAGGATAAGACGCTTGGGCCAAGCTCGCTCCTGCCGATCGATCGGCCGCTTGAGACCGCTCCATGCTGGCGAGGGGTGACTGGAAGCGCCGTCCCAAACTACAGGCGAGGAGCTCCTTTGCTATCGCACGCACGACGCAGGGCGAGCATCATCAAGTGTGAGTTTTGTCGCTGCCAGATGAAGCGAAGGTGATTCGTATGGTATGTCTTGCCATTTCGACGCTTGCCATACGCCTCGGTGCGATTAAATGGCTTCAACACCAGCACCATCGCGTTAGTGTTCCGCTGCAGGACCGGATCCGGTAGTCGCCGCCTTGACAATCCACCGCCGGCACAATTGGACACGGTCCTGAGATCGATCTGCTTGGCACGGCGCCGCCAAGCGTGGCAAGCTGCATGGTGGCGGCGCGAACGGCTGGCGACAGGATCACACGGAGCAGGGTGGTGCTGAGAAAGGCAGTCCAACGGGCCGATCAACGATGATGAGTCGGCACCGAGCTAGCATCCTGTGGCGGGCGGTAAAGGGCCGAGGAGCTTGGAAGCATTCCCCAATTTGCCTTTCAACCGGCGGATTCCACGCAGCTCTCCAGACTCTCTAGACTGCTGACAGCAATGCAGATCGCCAAGGTGTTCGCCACCGTGGCGACGCTGGCCTCGTCGGTCGCCGCGTACACCAACCCGATCGTGATCAAGAACTACAAGATGTTCGACTCCAACACGGGCGACTACTTTGGCGTCAAGGGCGTCGACTACTACCCGCGCCCCAACTCGGGCGAGCTCAACGTCAACAACTACGACTTCTTCACGGACGACAACAGCTCCATCTGGAAGGATGACATCGCGTACCTGGCCGCCGCCGGCGCCAACGCCGTGCGTCTGTACGCCGTGGACCCGTCAAAGTCCCACGACGACTTCATGTGCGAGCTGCGCAAGTACGGCATGTACGCGCTCGTGGACTTGGGCGCCAGCTGCGAGAACTGCTCCATCACCGTGGACGAGTACCCGACGTGCTACCCCGGCACGCTCAAGACTCGCGGCCAGCAGATCATCACCGAGTTCGCCCAGTACGATAATACTCTGGGCTTCAGCGCCGGCAACGAGGTCAACAACCTTGTCACGGATGCGTCCACCAACGCTCCGTGCCAGAAGAAATTCATTCGCGATATGCGCAAGTTCATCGGCGGCTGCTCGTCCACGATGCGCAGCATTCCGTGGGCGTCGTAATGGCCGACCCAGACACGACCAAGAACAACCGCGAGCTGAACGCCAAGTACTACAACTGCCGCACGGACTCGACCGACCTGTACGAGAACGCCGAGTGGTACGGCCTCAACTCGTATGAGTACTGCGACGGTGATGTCACGACGCTGGACGACGCCACCGGCTTTAAGGAGCTGCTCTCCGACTTCCAGAACTACAGCATGTCGATCCCAGTGATGCTGACCGAGTACGGCTGCGTCAACCCGAGCTTCCCGACGGTCGGCGACTACGAGGCGCAGCGCACTTGGCGCCAGGCTGGATGGTTGCTGGGCGACGACTTCCGCGATGTCTTCTCCGGCGGCTTTGCGTTCGAGTACGCGACGGAGCTTGCCAACTCCGACGGCTCGAGCGCCGGCTCGTCGGCGTCGGCGTACCCGTTCACCTCGTATGGCGCGCAGAACTACGGCCTCGGCTACTACTCGCCCGAGGACTGCGACTGGATCAGCACTATGTGCGTGTACAACACGATGCCCAACTACGACAACATCTCGACGCAGTTCAACGGCAGCGACTTCTCGTCCGAGAAGTCCTACAGCGATTTCACCGCCGACTCGGACCGCAGCAGTCCCCGGACTGCCCGTCGGGATTCGCCGCGCTCTCGGACGCGACGTGGGAGTCGGACGACGTCGAGGACGAGTCGTGTCCGTCGTCGGTGCTCAACTACGAGTGCTCGGGCCAGACGGCCAGCGACTGGACCAGCTACGTGGGCACGACCTCGAGCGCTGCCAGCGGTGGCAGTGCCGAGAGCAGTGGCACCTCGTCCGATGCGTCGGCGGTGGGGGTCTCGATGGCGTCCGTGTGTCTGCTGGTCGCCATGATCGCTGGTCTTCTGTAGATGACAATGCATTGAAGCATGATGGTGGTTAGAACTTGATGGCGCAGCATGGTCGTCGGCGAAGCGGAGCCGACAGACATCGACAATGAACACAAAGCTGCAAACGAAGATTGTATTTTATTTTCCCGCACCGCTTTCGTGTTTGAGTCTTGACTTCTTTTGACCGTCGGGTTGTTGGTGCGATGACTGAGATCCCAGCCTTCTTTGGTCGATGCAACGAGGGTCAGTTGAAGTCGAGTCGTCGACTTGCAGGTCGATTGATCGATGCAGAGACCATGAGACCGCGTTGGTAATGCTGAAGTTGCCCCCGAAAGGCCAGGCTTTCCCCGTGGCGCCTCCATCTGCCATTCGTTGCAATCCTTCGGCGTTGCGCTCAAACCGCCACCAGTCCTCACTCTCCACCGACGCCTTCTACCGCTACGTGGAGCAGACAGACTGCGAGTCCTTCGTAGCTCGTGGTGTCCGACGGGAATGCTGATTTTTAGTCGCTGGGTGCAACAAATCCACTTGTCCAGCTTAAACTGCCTCAATAGATCCAGTCAGCTATCCGGTTTATACTTGCGGTTTCTATTGCTGTCTGATTCAGACAGGGACACTTCTCCGGACGAACCCTCCGGCAGATTGACCGTCGTCGATTTTCATTCCTCAACTTGCCGCCACATCACACAACCATGCGTGTTGCGCCGTTCATCGCGGCGGTGTTGCCGCTGGCCGCCGCCTACACCAACCCCATCGCCATCAAGGGGTACAAGATGTTCGACCGCAAAACCGGCGACCCGTTCCCCGTCAAAGGCATCGACTACTACCCGCGCCCCAACACCGGCGACCAGGACGCCAACAACCTCGACTTCTTCACAGACGCCATGAAGGCGGTCTGGGAGCCCGACATTGCTCCATCACCGTCGACGAGTACCCGACCTGCTACCCAGCAGCACTCAAGACCAGAGGCGAGCAGATCATCTCGGAGTTTGCGCAGTACGACAACGTGCTGGCATTCAGTGCCGGAAACGAAGTCAACAACATCGTCGACGACGCCTGGACCAACGCCCCCTGCCAGAAAAAGTTTATCCGCGATATGCGCAAGTTCATCGGTAGCTGCTCGAGCTATCGCAACATTCCGGTGGGGGTGGTGATGGCCGACCCCGACACGACCAACAACAACCGAGAGGTTAACTCCAAGTACTACAACTGCAGAACCGACTCCAAAGACGAGTACGAGAACACCGAGTGGTACGGCCTCAACACATACCAGTACTGCGACGGAACCATCACCGAGCTGGCGTCGTCGGGCGGGTTTGAGAAACTATTGACGGACTTTAAGTCCTACGAGCTAACGATTCCCGTCATGCTGACCGAGTACGGCTGTGTGAACCCGAGTTTCCCAACAGTGGACGGCTATGAAGCGCAACGCACGTGGCTCCAGGCTGGCTGGTTGTTCGACTCGACGTTCCGCGACGTCTTTGCCGGTGGATTCGCCTTCGAGTATTCGACTGAGAACGCTAATGCCAAGGATGAGTCGCCGTACCCATTCACTGCCTACGGCGCACAGAACTACGGGCTCGGCTATTTCTCGCCGGAAGACTGCGATCATGACGCAGTGGCCTGTGTGTACAACCCGATGCCCAACTACGACAATCTGGCCAAGCAGTACAATGCGACGGACGTATCGGGCGAGAGTGCGATGAGCGCCTTCACTCCGGACCGCACGACTTTGCCGACGTGTCCGGATGGCTTTGCAGCTCTTGCTGATGTCACGTGGGAGGCCGATAGTGTGGACAGCTTGACGTGTCCATCAACCGCACAGCAGTATGAATGTCCTAACCAGGAGACGAGCGGTGACTGGGCTAGCGATGCTGGCTCAAGTTCGACGGCGACGTCAACGACATCCAGAACCGGAAACACTGAGACTGGTGGCAGCTCTGGAACAACTTCCTCTGGCAAGGGAACTTCGGGCGGAGACTCTAGTGCTGCGTCCTCGACTATGACCCGATCAGTTCAACTGGCTTGCGTTGTTGCAGCACTTGCTGGACTTCTCGGCTGAAGGAGGAGATAATACTGTTGAGTATATTAGAGCCTGAAATACCGCGAGATGTATAGGAAATAGATGCTATTTTCTCGACGTTGAAGGTGTGTGTGCTGCCGTTGACAAGATTGGGAACGAGCAGAACGAGCTGCAAGTTTTCCTGTCACCACCGTCTCCTTCATTGTTGAAAAACTCTTCAACCACCACCACCTCGACCACCAAGTATGAACCTCTCCATCACCTTTGCAGCTCTGTTTGCTGCTCTCGCCGCCTCGAATGTGCAAGGCTACACGAATCCGATCACCATCAAGGGCTACAAGATGTTCGACGCGAAAACCGGAGCCGCGGTCGCCATCAAGGGCATCGACTACTACCCTCGCCCCAACACGGGCACTCTGGACGTCAACAACTACGACTTCTTCACGGACGACAACTACGACATTTGGAAGAACGACATTCAATATCTAGCCAACGCTAGCGCCAATGCCGTTCGACTGTACGCCGTCGACCCTCCAAGTCCCACGACAAGTTCATGTGTGCGCTACGAGCCAACGGCATGTACGCCCTCATCGACCTCGCTGCAAGCTGTGACGGCTGCGCGATTACGAAGGATCAATACCCGACGTGCTACCCTGCCAGCCTCAAGACCCGTGGCGAGCAGATCATCCTTGCTTTCGCCCAGTACGACAATGTGCTTGGCTTTAGCGCAGGCAACGAGGTCAACAATGAGGTGCCGACCGATGCCTCTATCAACGCGCCCTGCCAGAAGAAGTTCATTCGGGATATGAGAGCCTTCATCGGCGGTTGTGCCAGTATCCGCAAGATCCCGGTGGGTGTGGTGGCGGCTGATCCCAACACTGCCATGAACAACCGCGAAGTCAATGCCAAGTACTACAACTGCCGCACCAACTCGAGCGATACGTACGAAAATGCCGAATGGTACGGACTCAACACGTACGTGGATTGCGAAGTCTCGGCGACGACGGCAGCAGAGGCTACTGGTTTCCAGAACCTCCTCGCCGACTTTAAATCGTTCGCCTTGACGATTCCCGTCATGCTGACCGAGTACGGCTGCCTCAACCAGGCCTACCCAACTTCGGGCAACTATCAATCGCAGCGACTGTGGCGTCATGCTGGTTGGCTCTACTCGTCGGATTTCCGCGACCAATTTGCTGGTGGCTTTGCGTTTGAGTACTCGACCGAAAACACCAACTCCAAGTCAACTTCGCCTTGGCCGTTCACGGCCTACGGTCCTCAGAACTACGGACTGGGCTACTTCACCCCTCAGGACTGCGACCACACCACCAAAGCGTGCACGTACGTCCCGATGCCCAACTACAATAACCTAGAGACACAGTACAACGCCGTCAATGTGTCCAGCGAGAGCAGCGCAAGTGCATTTACTTCCAACCGAACGGTGATTCCGACGTGCCCATCGGGTTTCACAAAGTTGTCGGACAGCACGTGGGCGGCCGACAGTCTTGCCAGCTTGTCGTGCCCTACCAGTGTTCAATCTTACACTTGCCCAAGCCAAATCTCGAGTGGTCTTTGGGCAACCGGCTCGGGGTCGGGAACTACAGGAACGACTGGAAGCAGCTCGACACCAACTCCAACCCCAACTACTACCAAGGCTACCACTAAAAGCGGCGCGACCGTGCCGTCGACGCATTTCATGGTTTCAGCTGCTTCTATTGCCATGGCCACTGCGATTGTTGGCGCCTACTTCTAACCGACTGGGGGCACTAACGAGCATTCACTAGATTTATAACGCAAGGAAGACTTGTATTATGCTTTCTTCACTGTCGTATTCGTGGTGTTATCTTGATCTAGAGTAGGAACCCAATGTACTTCGTAGCAGGAGGTTTGGTTGACGTCTACAGTTGGGAATGAAGGCAAAGGAGCTGGTCCTAAAGACGGCTGGACGCTTGGAGAGCGTCGCGGAAGCAGCGCATCATCTTGTCGATTGCCCACTCGGGCGTCTCGGGGTTACCGGTAGGTAGACGAGGCTGCGGAAGCAAGGATGCATTCTCATCAGTCTCAGTACCGATTGCATTGGCAGTGATATACAAACCTGGTCATGATACTCTTGGCATGTTCAGGGTCGTGATCTGGTCCAAAAGGACTAACAAAAGGTTACAAATCCTTAGCATCCACACAGGTAAAGAAAAGTAGGAATAAAGGTCATTCTTCCGCACCTTGGAACATAGGCCAACTGCGTTGCACCGGAAGTCACATCGAATCCCTATGGTGTGCAGTTGCAATATGAGTCAACTACGCCAGTTACTGTTGTGTTTTCGCCGACGTACATGTTTGTTCATGAAGTCGACGACTCCAGCTGGAGAGGGGACACACACGGGGAACAGCCAGAAGTAGTGCTTATGGGCATGGTGACCAGGGATCTGTGAAAGAGGTCATTAGTATCTTTCAGCCTGTAAGGAAATTTAACCATTGTTTAATCGCCCTACCGACACGTTGGGGAGATCCTTGATAGCATTCGCCAACTTCTCGCTTTTGGACCTTTCACAATGTGGCAGTGTTAGCAACGAACGCATGAATCAGCTATAGAGCAAACCTTACTTTCTCAGAAGCACGTATTGATCGTCCATGCAGGTCAGGCGTCGATGCATCAGTCCAAGGAGAGCCATTGACGGGCGATACTGGATGAGCGACACGAGTTCACCGCCACTGAAGCCGCGGATCGCTGACGTAATGACCTTGTCATGATCGGCTGCAAGGCAAAAAGATATAAGAGAGCGCTAAAATACTTGCAATAGCACTTCACATAGGCGCAACGCGTACCTCCAACCGCTCGACAGGCGTGGAGAAAGAGTCCGTAGATTGCTGGCGTGGAAATACCGTGGAGCACTCCGTACTTCACAAGCCTCTTGAAAAAGAACAGATTCGAGCGGCTCGGATACCTAAGATCCCCCGCAAGTACACTGTCAGACAATACATCTTTAAAGCTCATGAGAACCCACCTCCTCTCACGGCGACGCATTTCTTCCAGAACAGCAGAGTCTTTCACGTGGATAATTGCACCGCCGAAAGACGTGGCTGTTTTGATGGTGCCAAAACTGAACATGGAGACATCAGCGCGATTCTCGCCCGTGTACTGCATGCCCATGAAGGCCTGGGCGCAGTCTTCCACCACTAGAAGGTTGCTGTCACGTGCAACGTCGAGCACTTCGTCGAGCGGAAAGCGCGAGCCGAAGATGTGCGCGATCAGCATTATTCGCGTTTTCTAACATAGTATTCCATTAAAGGTCAGCTCTCGGCTCAATTAGCAGCAACTGACTGACACCTTACATCCGTGACGGACTTGCGCAGTTGATCCACGTCCACTGCTAGTGTCTCTGGATCTAAATCCACCGGCACAGGCACCAGACCATGGTATCGCAGTACGTACAGCATGTCCGGGATGGTGATGGCACTGCACAGCACCTCACTCCCCGCCGGCAGCTTGAGCGTCTGCAGCAGCAGATCGAATCCCGTCCTAGTAAACATAAGCAACAATTAGAGTCTCCCTCTTAAAGCCCCTTTAAAGTGCTGTTCCAAACTGTACCGGATAGAGAGCGTGACCATGGACTGTCCGTTGGGATCCCAGAGACTTGTGATCTTGCGCTCGTACTCCTGGCGCTGGTGCTCCTTGAGCTGCAGACACGCCGCCAACCCAGCGCCAATGTCTCCGTACGTCACATCCAGTTTCTTCCTGGGGAAAATGGCCCAAGGACACGACGCCGACGCGTTCTCCAGCTGCCCTACATGAGATCAGATCCCGTAACATACAGAAATTGTATATCGTTATTTGAAAAGTTGGAGAGACCCTCTCGGGGCGCTGATGGGCATCTGAACACCAACAAACCGAAAGGTTTAAGCCGTGCGGGGGCGTGCGAGATGGTTCCCTTTGCTGCCATGGCGGGCCTCGTGCGCGCGATCGCTTGCGGTTCGTCGACTGATAAATGAGGTACACTGGACGTTGTGACGACGTTAGAAAAGGTGAAATTTCAGTTATAGTAAATATTACGCTAGCATAACCTGTATTTTGTCTACCGATAGGCGTTGAGCATTCGAACCGATGATGAATTTGCAGTCGTTCTGTCGTCTTCATGGTCATTGACGCGGCGTTGGATAGCAATCCATCCCTTATGCGATTGGTTCGTCAACACACAAGAAAACATAAGCATACTATATTTATTTTATATAGCTCTGGATTAACAGAAGTAGAAGATTGTCCACCAAGATTGTCTGGTTCGTAGTTGATCATGCTTGTCAAGCGCGGTGGCGGTTTTCCACAGTCAAGGCAACTTCAACTCCTCGAAACCCCGTGAAAAGATATCCGTCCAAGGGGTGCCATCAATCGTCGCCAACAAATCCAAATGGCAGTCCGCCGCTTCCCACCATGCACCTGATCAGAGGCACGTCCACTTCGGACGAGCCCGTGAGCGAGTCCGACTACGTGTCGTTCAGCGACTACATCCAGCGCACGCGCACCAACAGCATGGACGAAGGCATCCTCGCCTCGACGTTTCTGCCGGAACAGTCATCCGGGTCTTTATGGAGTCTCGAGTCCCTGGCGATCCCCATAACCTACATGAGCACAGGACTCATGTACTCGTTCCCACAAGCCAACATGGAGTACTTCCCGAGGGCTCTAGGCGCCTCCGATGCCCAACTGAACACGGTCTCAGTAGTGCGAGCTCTGCCCTGGACATTCAAGGTGCTGTTCGGACTGCTGCCAGACTTGTTCCCGATCCAAGGATTGCGGTTCTCGCCGTATCTGATGCTCGGGTGCTTCACCGCCTCGATCTTCCACTTGGTACTGGCCATCCACAGCGCTTCCAACACGTTATCAATTGTATCATTCACGCTACTACTGCTTGGAGCTACCGTCGGAGTTGTGATGGCAGACGTCATGGCGGATGCTCTCGTAGCGCATCGAGTATTGCTACTGCAGCAACGACCACGGCATCAACTGGAGGCCAAGATGCAGTCGCAAGAAGAGTCCAACAAACAGCAGCCAAATGGGACTCATTTACAGATCACGGTGTACCTCTGTCGCTTCGCTAGCGAGATGGTCGGCTACTGGGCCGGCGCAATACTCAGCAACAAACCCAAATGGGGGTTCGGCTTCTCCATGAGCGAGCAATTCGCTTTACTTGCGATCGTGCCACTTGTCACGGTCTTTCCGGCGCTACGGTATCTGTATGAGCCTTCCGAGGAGAACGGGGTCATGTCGATCAAGGACCAGATCGCAGGTATCTGGCTGATGCTTCAGCGTCGAGCTACATGGCAACCAGTGTGCTTTCTAGTACTGGCGAACGCCTTCTTCGTCAAGAACGCAGCGTGGGGAATTACCTCAAAGTTGCGTACAACTTCGACGCTTTCGAGTATGGAGCGCTGAGTGCCATCGGAGCGACAGTGACGTTCGCCTCCATCCTCATCTATCGAAACCATATCCTGCCACATTTTGAAGCGCCGTGGCACGACGTCTACTTCTTGACGGGGATTGTGGTGGCGGGCTTCTCGTTGTTAAATGTGTTTCTCGTGTTTGGGGTGAACGAGGCCTTTGGTATTCGCCCGTTTTGGTTCGCTATGGGCGATGCAGCCGGCGGATCATTCGCCCGCGGATTTCAGTATCTCCCCGTAGCTCAAATGTTCGTCGCTGTTTGTCCAGAACATCAAGAGGGCGTAGCGTTTGCGCTGCTCACGAGTGTCACGAACCTGGCCCAGGCGCTTTCAAACACCATCTCAAACATCCTGCTGCAGCTCTGGCCTGTGGACTTGAGCGACCTCCAGAAAATCCCACGACTACAGCGGCGTCTGGAAGCTGACCGTCGTGACCAGCATGATCTCCTTGATACCAGTTGTTATGCTGACGTCGAGAATGTTGCCGAAAGGGCCTCGTCAACTGGATGACATGAGGAACGACTTCTATCCCATGGGCGCTGTCATTGTCCTTGGTCTCTATGCGTTTGGGTTCATGTGGGTGATCGTGCTCAGCTTGTTCGCAATATTTTCGCCGTGTCATGTGCTTGTGGGAGGACGCGGTTGTTAGAAATACACTTGCTATATCCATATCTCCATGGTTGTTATCTTTGTATCTCTTAAGTTGCTAGTGAAGTTTTCACAAGACCAATAAGTTTTTCCAGCTGCTGTTTGTGGCGGAGTGAGGACGTCACGCTGGAGATTTCCCTTCTTGGGTTTCTTGGACGGAGCTGTTCTCAAAAATGTTGTCATTATCTGGTTGTTGCTTGGTCGTCGTCGCAATATCCACGATGTTGTGGAAATGACTCCAAGACTCCAGCTTAGCTAGTCTCACGAATCCATCCAAGTGGCTGCGTCGTCGTTCTCGTCTTTGATCTGGAGAATTTATCTGCATACTGTATATCTGCACAAGAGCGTCATAGACTGCTCGTTGTGTTCCAGTCCAAGCTGCAAACGCAGACATTTGCTGTAGAAGCAGAGAAGTGTGAGAATGTTCGGGTTCTTTTAGCCAAGGGTGGTTGCATAAGTCCTCAGCACTTGGTCGCTTCAATGGATCAACTGTCAGTGCCGCCTGGAGCACAGATCGCGCTCCTGTCGAGAGTGTCGAAGGTAAAGCAAGTTGTTGAGCACCACTGCGAAGTTTCTGGTAAAGATGATGGAAACTTGTGCCTTGAAACGGGAATTTGCCGCACAGCATCACATATAAAAGCACACCGAGGCTCCATACATCCACAGGTCGTCCATCGTAGCTCTCACTGACAACTACTTCAGGAGCCATGTACGATGGTGTGCCGCAGAAGTTTTTCTTCTTTATCTGTTTCTTCTCTTCATTGTCTTCGGCCGGGTCATTTAAGTCCTCCAAGTCACTGAAGCCGAAATCAATGATGGTAACGTGTCCTGAGCGCTCTTCCACCAAAATGTTCTCAAGTTTGAGGTCGCGGTGGATCACACACTGCTCATGCAGCGCTTGGACTGCCCCAGTAAGCTGTCGAAATATTTGTTTCGCTCGAGACTCTTTTAAACGCTGACCTGGCGCTCGCTGCAAGACATCAAGAAGACTCATGCCTCGCACAAATTCAGTGACGGCGTGAATTCTCGTAGCAGTTTCAAAGACTTCGACAAAGCGCATGATATTCTGATGTGGCGGCAGCTTCGACAGCACATGTGCCTCTTGTCGGACCCGACGCCATTCAAGAGCATTGTTCCCGGTGTCTCCTGTTCTGGTAACTCTTTTACCGACAGCATCAACAGCCAGACACGACCTGGAGCCTTCCAATCGTGCATAACTCTTTATTGCGACTACGGTTCCACTAAGTCGGTGCGTGCCAGATCGTACGCGACCGAAAGTGCCGCGACCAATCTCTTTTCCGACTGTGTACCAACATGAAATATCGTCAGATTGAGGCAGCGCGTCAACTTGGTTCTGCTGAGGCTCAATTTGTACCCCTTCCAGCTCGCTGATCAGAGCTAGCACCATGTTAGATTTCGTTTGATCTTCGAGGGTGTCAGCAACCCGACGCATCTTATCCACAAAGTATTGCACTGCTAGTTCTGCTGAGTGTGTTTCTTTGACTGACATCCGCGGTGGCGACCGTGTAGATATTCCGTTGCGCTGCTCGACACGATCATACACGTTTTGGAGATGGTCAATGTCTGAGGTTTGGTGCTGTGAGAGTCGGGACGTAACGAAAGCAGGGTAGCCAGAATTTACTCTCGCGTCTTCAAGGGCGTTATCCAGTCGACTAACGCGTCGACTGCGGCTTGTCAAGACGCCATCTGCAGCTCGAGCTTTCGCACGATATTTCCTAGGCGCTGAGGAATTCCGAAGAGGAAGGCGCATTGACGTGGTTGGCCTTAATTCCATCGCTCAAATCGATTGTCGGGGCGAACATTTAGCAACTCCAGTCACCCCCGCTTGTGGAGTTGTCCAGTATTTCCGGACACCTTGAAACCATTTCTTCGTTTTCAAAGAAACCCCCAACGTCATCGCACATGTATCTATCGAGAAGAGCAGAATCGCCCATAAATCAAAGTCCCTGCTGCATTGGCAGGCGACACAATGTCGAGCAACGGATCGCCGACGAAGGCAGCGTACGCGGTCAGCCAAGCTCTGGGGAGATCGGTCTTCCACCGGCAAGGAAACCTGCACCATCCGCCTTGTTAACAATAGGACGTTCAGCGCCAAAGCAGTTCTCAAACCACACCACCACGGATCCATCACAACGAATTCGACCTCCGCCATTTCCAGGAGCGTATGGCCGACCGTGGAAAACTGCGCTGAACAATCAGCTGAATCATAGCAAGAAGGAGACCGTTCACCCTGCTAACATTGATCAAACTCAGACTGTAATCACTGTTCACGACGATCCAGTACTCCGCGATGCGACCAAGACGGAGCATCGTCCAGCTCGAGTCCGTTTCGCCTACTTCGCGCTAACGAAGTGTTTCAAAGCCATCTTCAGCGTCCAAGTCAGGGCGATAAGAACCGACAGCCACACCACCGAGCAAAGAGCGACAGTGCAGGAAACCCAAATGATCAATCCAATGCAGCAATGAATGTACCACGTACATCAACAAGCAAAGAGGCGGCCGATATCGATGCTACAATCGCAGAGACAATTGCTGAAATCCGTGTTGACGACGCACCACCGCTTGCGGCAGAAGTAGGATCACCACTGCCAACAGAACCTCCGGTCCTTCCTCTCGTCCGTCGAACGCAGAACCACCATCGGAACCAGTCATCGCCTCCACTACCTCAACGAAAGAATGCCCCTACCGGTCTCAGTCCAACGAAGCAGTCGCAGACTTTATTTTTTCACACACACCGCGATCGGGATTCAAGTATGGAGAGCTGCTCTGTTGCAGAACTCTCAAGCAATACTCCATCCATTGTTGTTGATCAAGAGCCCGATCAAAAGTCGGATAAACACCCCATTCGTGAGTGCTCAGACTCAAACCGTAAATCTCCTGAGCGAATTCGTCGTCGAGAATCCTACCGGAAACCCTCTGAGGATGACCGTGACAGCAACGACAGCTTTAAGGAGACTGGCGCACGGGAACGCATCGGAAAACTATCACGACAAGAGGACGAATTTGACTTCGCCATTCTGCTCAAGCCATCCAAGTATGAAGAGCACGTAGATCTGCCGGATGCTGCTGGGACTGCACGTTCGATGGGGACGTTAAAGACCGTGCTCAAGACGGACGCTGCCAGCGTTCGAACAGTAATTGTCGCTCGTATCCAGAAAACGGGTCTTCATGTCAAGCGCTTGCTGTCATTAGACGGGAAACAATCACTGCTTAAGGTTCGGGCCCCGCAACGCGTGCTGGAACTTGGAGCAGAACGGCTAAGACTGCGAAAGCAACGCCAATTTGATCGGGTTTGGATGGTCTTCTCCTGCGAGTTGCGCTCGAGCTTTGCAGACTTTGATCCAGTTCGAATGTGTATCAATTTCCTCGACAGTGAAAAGCAAAGCATCGTGCACACCCTGTTGACTGCTCCAGAGAACGAAGGCGGCGCTGGTCTCAACGAATCGTGTCCCATTGCTACGCGGTATGTGGTGCAAATGTATCCGCTTCACAAGCAAGACTTAGATCTCCTCAAAGAGCGCTGGGTCACCTTTTGGCGGTCATCTCCACCTTCAGATACGAAGTTCGTCGACGTCAAGTCTCCAGCACGGAGCCCCAGTTCAAACTGTTTGGTTCTTCGGAATATTCTTCACCAACCTCTGGACGACGTAGCCCAGTACTTCGGTGAACGCGTCGCCTTTTATTTCGCGTGGATGGAAATGTACACGCGCTGGCTGGTAGTGCCGAGCGTTGCTGGCGTTATTTTGTTCGGCTTGCAAGTCCATTCACACCACCTGGACCACCCAGCAGCTCCGATATACGCGCTTTTCATGGCCGTTTGGACGTCAGCTTTCATCATCGCGTGGAGACGTAGAGCAGCAGCATTAGCGTATCGCTGGGGCACTTGGGGGTACGAAGATGAAGAAGTCACGCGGCCTGAGTTTATGGTGATGGAAGTCGAGCTACAACCGATATCGTGGAAAATGATAATCAAAAACCGGTGGAGCGCCACTACGCAATGTGGAAGCGATTGCTGAAATACAGCGTCACGATGCCGTGTGTGGCAGGAAGCATTGTCGCTGTAGTAACACTTTCGTACTTTGCATTCTCGACGCGAGATCGACTGGAAGCAGAGTCGCTAGCAACGAAGCACGAAGCTGCGCTGATCGCCAAGAGAGTCACGAAGATGGGGACGATAACCATTGATGACCTCCGGCAGCTTGCACAACTTGGCGTGCGGTGGGATTTCTGGGTGTATTTGCTGCTCACTCCCATTCTGTACGGTTTGCTGATCCCCTTCCTCGACGCCGCATTTACTCGCACCGCACGATCACTCAATAATTGGGAGAATCATCGCACCGAGTCCCGGTATCAAAGCCATCTCATCCTCAAGGTCTTCTCGTTCCGGTTCGTTCACGTGTTTGCATCACTTTACTACTACGCCTTCGCTCCACAAAGCAGCAGCACGACAACGGAAGGTTCTGCATCTGGTGACGAAGATGTTTCGGCTGAGAAAGCCGATGGTATGGTGCGCGTAGCGATCCAACTTGCTTCGTTCATGGTTGCTGGGCAGCTCTGGAAAAACGTCATGGAGACACTATATCCGTTTGTTCGTCGCCGCCTTGACGCTCGCGCGAAGAAGCGAGCGACGAACCAGCAATTTAACCAGTCCGCAGTATTCAACGGGCTAGCTGTAGCAGCCTCTGGCCCTCGTGGTCCCAATCTCCATCGCGGCAGCGCGCCTATGGCAACGACGATGCTGGCCTCTGAAGCAATCATGAGCAGTAACGCCGTGATCCACGAACAATGTGTGAGACTGGAGCAAGCTTCAGACCGCGCCTGGGAAGAAGCTGGACTGCAGCAGTACGATACCTTCGAGGACTATACCGAGATGTTGGTGCAGTTCGGCTATGTGTCCTTCTTCTCGCTGGCGTTCCCTTTGGCACCGCTGCTGGCACTGCTGAACAACTTGCTGGAGCTCCGCACCGACGCCTTCAAGCTGTGCAGAGCCAAACAAAGGCCACTAGCTCACAAGGCCAGCGGCATTGGTGTGTGGCTGCATGTGCTTCAGATCATGAGTGTCATAGCAGTTCTCACCAACTGTTTCCACTTGGCGTATTCGACGTCACTTCTCGAGCGCGCCTTCCTTCAGTCACCCCCACTCAAAAAGTCTGGATCGTCTTCGGTATTGAGCACTTTTTGCTGTTGTTGAAAGTCTGGCTGGCTTGTGTCATCCCAACCATTCCGAATGACGTCACCGAGCGCCTACGAAGAGAACGAGAGCATGCCAAGCATGATAGTGCACGTGCAATGGCAGTGCGAATGCTGGCCGTGGCAGAAACTACCTCGACGTCCATCGCAACCAGCGAAGGCTCTCCTCCAAAGCTAAACTCACTCCATCGCCGCCGTCCCGAAAGCAGTTCCACCTGAACAATAACATAGCACCATCACAGCAAAGCATGATGTGGGAATTACCGGTCATTTGCCATGCTCTATTATAATAGTCGATCGCTGCAGTTGCAGATCTCAAACCTCTTGTGGGCAAAGTCGGTGGAACTCTCTTACCTCAATCACCGGCCACCGCACAATGGGCAAATGTACTTTTCGTCGGTGTTGGTCATGGCTGCAATGATAGCTCTGCAAAACACAACAACAAGTTAGTCGAACATTGCCAATACAAATAAAAGCATCACATCAGCGTACGGAGTCAGGCTAGGATCACACGCGCCGTGCACCCAAAGCTCGCACGAATCGCAGCATACGAACGTGTTTTGGTCGTCGTCCTCGTACACTTCGCTGCACACTGGGCAGTACTGCCCCAAGGCTCGCAATTCGCGCTCGCGTTCCAACTCTTTCTTGGTGCGGGCGCGCTTCCTTACGGCTGGAGTAGGCGGCGCAACAACCACGACTGGAGCTGGAGCGGTGGTGACGGCACTTGCCGTGGCTCGCTTCGGCCTCGACGAAGACGAGCTCTTCTTTTCTTCGAAGCAGATGCAGGGGATTCGACCGACCTGGCAGGCGAGGAACGACTCACAGACTTTCGCTTCCTTGAAGATGAGCGCACAGACCCAGGATCCGCCACGTCATCCTTGACGTGGCCATCAACAGCTACCTTGTGGTCTCTCTGCTCGAGATTAAACGCGGGCACTGATGGCGTCGCATACGGATCCGGTGCTCGATCCGCATACACATACCCGTCCATCTTGGCAGGCGACACCATCGGCGTTGGCTCTTCGCTCTCCATTCCGTCCACATGGTCGCGTTTGTGTCGATGCTTCTTCTTCTTTTTCTTGTCTTTCTTGTTTTTGCGGTCTCTCTTCCGGTCTTTCGAGCCGGTAGCCGCTTCGAACTCTTCTCTGGTGAACTTTAGCACCATTTGCTCTGCGACCTCTTCCTGCGCCAGCTGCGTCTCTGGTGTTTCCTGGTTCACCTTTTGCTGCTTCAGTTTTTCGTTTCTTGCAGCGCAGCAGAAGCATTCTGTTCCTTTTTCCGCCGGTCCTGCTTCCTCTTGGCGATCTTCTTCTTGTTAAACAAATCCTTACGCTCCAGCTTCAGAAAGCACTGGAGACACAGATCCACCTGAATGGGCCGCTGCACTTTTTCTAATTGCACTCCTCCGGCTGCAGCAGTGGGTGTTCCCTGGAGGACCAATTTCGGTCTGGTCACAATGATCGTCCGGGTTTGCGTCCTCCACAGTGGGGTGGACTGGGTCTTGCACTCTTTGCAGGTCTTGGCCAGTAACGGCACCGGATCGTTTACAGCAGCCATTGGGACCGCCTTCTTCCTGCCTGGCTTGTTCTTAGGCTTCACCAACGGCTTCAGTGCGAACTCCTTGGGCGGCCAGACTCGGTCGCGCACGTACTCTGGCGTATCTACAGCAAAAGGCTCTGGCTTTTCGCTTCAACAGCATCTTTTACAAAGTGACCGTCACGCTTGAGTTGACGTAGCGCCAATTTGGAATTGGCCGGCTGCGGAGCCCATTTCGAGCTGGGGATTGGGTCAAATTGGAACTGGTCGGGCTGCAGGTTCCCCACTGCGCGTTGCGGCGCGCGAAGCAGCTGCGGCGCAGCAGTTCCAGCTCCGTGTCGATGCGCAGCGTCATCTCGCCCACGCGCTGGCCCGAGGCGGCGTAGAAGCGCTCGAGCTGTTGGCGGACGTCCATTTTAGAGTCGACATGGCCGAACTGGGCGACGGGCGCGGGCAGCGGCGCGCACGGCGTCGGCGGCAGGTCGTGGCAAGGAAGCAGCGGCAGGCCGTCGGGCCCCACGCGGAACGGGCGCGCGGGCTTGTTGACTTGAGTGGGGACTGAAGGCGACTCAGGCTCGACCATGGGGCGGCGGTGGGGGCTCCAGCCAAAAGTAGAGACAAATGGGAAGTCTAACTTTAGAGACGTTTGAAATTTAGAGAGTGGTGTACAATTTGGTGTGGATGCCATCAAAGAAAGATCCTTGGTGGGTGATTGGTGGAAATGGACGACCTTGTCTTTGCCCAATTTTCTGGGGCTTCCATTCGGAAATTGTTTGCCCTTCCTAATAGTGAGCGCCAGTGGAAATGTCGGACGCCGCCGCCCCGCGCCAGAGCAGCCCAAGCAGGAGGAGGATGCCCGCAAGGTGAACCTCGTGTCCATGGACGGCGACAGCTTCGAGGTCTCTCGCAGCGTCGCGGCCATGAGCGAGCTGGTCAAGACGCTCATCTCGGGTGGGTCCACGCAGCGATATCGTTCAACCCATAACAGTGATCTCTAACCGCCCCCTGTAGACGACGCGGACGACGACGAGGTGCAGGAGATCCCGCTGCCCAACGTCAAGAGCCCCGTGCTCTCCAAGGTGATCGAGTTCTGCAGCCACCACCACAACAGCCCCATGCGCGAGATCGAGAAGGTTTGGTCGCTTAGAAATTGAGATTTGGATCGAAATGGACGAGCTAACGAGTGGGAAATGCCGGACAGCCGCTCAAGTCGGCGGACATGCACGACGTGGTGTCGGACTGGGACGCCAACTTCGTGGACATTGAGCAGGAGATCCTGTTCGAGCTCATCCTGGCCGCCAACTACATGGACATCAAGAGCCTGCTGGACCTGGCCTGCGCCAAGGTGGCGTCCATGATCAAGGGCAAGACTCCGCAGGAGATCCGAGAGACGTTCAACATCGTCAACGACTTTACGCCCGAGGAGGAGGCGCAGATCCGCGAGGAGAACAAGTGGTGCGAGGAGGCTTAAGCTTCGGTTTCTTTTTCAGATTGATGATGGAAAGAGCAAGCAGCTAGTCTTGTGTCTGCGTCCAGGAGCTGCGAATTAACCAGCCAGAGTCAGTGAAGAGGAGGGGAAGATAGCGAGCGAACTGGTGGTCGGTACCACCAACACTCTGAGATGTGATGCCAATTTCGCCTAAGGAGTACTCAAGAGAGCTCGCGGTTTGATATTTTTGCTACGGATTGCTGTCTGTCTGGTGGTGTTGGGAGATGTTGCATCCTTAATTGCGCGGCCTCTTTGGGGAAACAAGGCCGCAAACTCAACAGGACGCGCCGCTGGTATAAACGTTCGCTTTTGCAGTCGCTTGTAAGACCTGGCAGCACGGAAGGCGACGCCAAGTCTGTCGCAAATAGGACTGCGAGAGGAAGCTTCCTCCCTCTCAAACATGCATGACCACCACACTCGCTTGAGCTCTACGCTATCAAAATCGCAAATGGCGCGTTGCCTCCGCTTTCGCGCCGACAAAATGACTGGTGCTCGTGCGACGCGAAGAAAAAGGCCGACCAACTTGTTGCCTTTCACTGCAACTTCAGCGCATGTCGCGAACGTTGGCTTTGCTTTCGTTAAGCCTAGCTAACTACCAATAAAGTCAACTTATCGAGGCTCCACCTCGAGGTTGTCTGCTCACCGCATCTGCGTGAAACTCGAGCCGCTGAACGCTGCTGGCTGGCCGAAGCCGCCTGCAGCAGCGCCGCCAAAGCCAGACCCGAATCCCCCATTTGGGGCAGCTCCGCCAAAGCCTCCGCCTTGAGCTGCCCCACCAAATGCTCCACCTTGGGCTGCTCCACCGAATCCTCCACTCTGAGCAGCGCCACCAAACCCGCCACTCTGAGCAGCTCCACCGAAGCCGCCAGCTTGCGGCGTCGTGCTGCCGAACGTGGGGGTTTGCGTGAAAGCACCGAACCCTGAGCCGGTGGCAGCGCCCGGGAAGCTGCAGGAGCAGCAGGGCCAAAGCCACCGCCAATGCTAGATGCCTGACCAAAGCCAGAAGAGTTGCCAAAGGCTGGTTGTGCTGCACCTCCCAATGAGGAAGCCGACCCGAAAGCTGGAGCTGGGGCTGCATTAGCTCCAATCGCTGACGGTGTACCGAATCCTCCGCCAACGCCGAATGTGTTGGTACTTGGGATACCAGTACCGAAGCCTCCAGTCGCCGGAGTGGCAGACTTACCGAGGTACTTTTGCTCTAGCATGGCAAACAATCGGTCTTCGCGGCCCTTGTACTTCTCCAACGTTGCATCCACAGAGCCCAGTTTGTTCGGGTTGTGCTTCTGGTAAAACTCAGTCAGCTTCTGCCGATAGTCGACGCCGCCACTACCAAACCCGCCAGTCGCTGCGCCAAACGGAGACGGTGAGCCGAAGGCTGCAATGGTGGGGGTAGAAGAAGCTTGAAAGCCACCTCCAAAAGCGCTGGAACCAGCAGATCCGAAGCCGTTCGATGTTTGAGCCGGCGCCCCAAATGGAGACGCAGAGGGTGGCTTTGCAACACCAAAGCCAACAGAACTAGTCGAGCCAAACGCCGCCCCACCAGAGGCGTTAGGAGCTGAGAAAGCTCCTGGCTTGCCAAACGGACTAGCGGCTGCAGTGTTCGCAGGCTGCACGGCTGGGCTTGCAGGCGGGACACCACCCGCTCCATTCACCTTGTACCTCTGATTCAAGTTCTCGAACAACTTGTCCTCCCTCCCTTTGTACTTCAAAAGTGTTGTGTCAACACTACTGAGCTTTTCAGGGTTGTGTTTCTGGTAGAATTCCACCAGCTTCTGGCGGTAGTCGACGGCAGGCTTTCCGAACGGAGACGCTGTCGCTGTCGTGGCTGACGAGGTTCCGGAAGAACCAAATCCGCCAAAACCGGAAGAAGTGCTCGCTGACGGGCCGAGGCTAAACGCCGACGGTGCCGCGCCAAACGGACTAGGCTTTGCAGCACCGAAGGGACTGGGCTTAGCAACTTCCTTCGAAGTAGTTGACGCCCCAAAGGAGCCGAATGCACTTTTGGCTGGTTCGGTTGTGGTAGACGCCTTAGACGATGGCGTCTCCATCTTGGCGGGCACTGGACCTCCATTTAAATATTTCTTGACGTCGTCAGGGCTCGAGTCGGGGGCGTACATGGTAAACAAGCGGGTAAATAAGTCTTCCTCCCTGCCTTTGTAAGTCGCCAGAGCCTTCTCGATCGCCTCAGCATTCTTCGACGAGTTGTGCACCTTGTAGAATTGCTCCAACAAGGCCTTGTAGTCTCTTGCGGCGGAGCCTGCAGACGCTAGAGACTTTGACGCATCTTTCGCTCCAAAGCTAAACGAGGAAGTTGACAACGGAGCTTCTTTTCCTCCGAGTGAAAATGAAGCAGTCGGCACAGCTTCGGTCTTTGCCTTTGGCTTGACCGGCGGAGTGCTCACTCCAAAGCTAGGCGCTCCGCCAAATGACGGAGATGCGCGCTTCTTACTTGGTGTAGCACTAGGCTTATCTTGAGCTGGTTTTGGGAAGCTAAACACATTGGACTTGGAGCCAGTTGCTGATGAGGTCGTCGAAGCAGGCTCTGCTGAAGCACTCGGGCCTCCCAGGCTTGGACGCTGTGGCGCCTTGCCTACGCCAACACTGGCTTTCGACGGCTGAGGTGTCTGCACAAACTTTGCAGGCTCTTTTGGCGCCATGGCCTCGGCAAGAGTGAACAATTTCGATCCTGCTTTAACAGGCGTATCCTTGAAGGAAATGGATCGGGATGGCTGCTTTGCTGAGCTCATGGGAGAAGCCACGCTAAGTTGTGTCTTTGGCATGAGTTTGCTGCAGGCTTTGATGCGGAGCGGGGATGCCGAGTCCGATGGTGTAGGCGGAGCAACCTTGCGTCGAGGGACGGAGAAGACATCGCGAGGGGTTACCACGTTGTTGCATAGCGTCAAAAGTGCCGTCGCACGTCTTGACTGCGCTGCTCCGTCTCGGTAATAACCTGCGCGATGTCTTCCTTCGAAACTCTAAGCTGCAGTTCCGACTCGCCTGAAGTTATGCCACTAACACCGTAACTGCGGCCTAAGCGATCGCCACGCAGAGTCAATTTCTCCAAGTTCTCGGCCAGTTTACATACCTTGTTGTACTGTGCTTTTGAAGTGTCGTATGTCTGTTTCAACACGCGGAATAAGTGTGTCGACGACGTCGCTTCAACACCAATCTTCGAAGACGACAAATGGCTGTCCAATTCAGCACAAGATTTCTCCACTTCGTCAAGCTTGCTCTTCAGCGAGTCCCACGTCTCCTTCGATCGCTGGTCGAGAGGCTGCTCTTCCAATGTTCTCTTCAGAGCCTCGTCGTTAAAACTGCGCAAAATCTCCCGTCCGTACTCGAGTTGTTCGTGTACATCGCCATCACTGCCGATGACAAACAAAACATCCTTCTCAATTTGATCCCGCAAGTCGTCGAGTTTGTTAATCTCTCCACAAAGACTCGACACTTGTGCTCGAAGAGTATCCATATCCGCTAAGAGTTTCTTAGTAAACTCCGGGTCTTTAGATGAAATGCACTTGGAGCTTTGGTTGACTCTCTGGAAAGACTTGTCGAAGTCTATGATCAACTTCCATAGTTGGCCTTCCATTTGAGAGGAAGGCACACCTCTGGAAGTCTTTGCTGGAGCTGGTTTTGATAGAGGCTTCGCTGTTGGCTTTGCAGCAGACGGTTTGTCGTCTCCGAAGTGTAGGGTTCGCCTTGTTTTCGGGTAATCGGGGATTCCTCGTCTTCTTTGCTGTTATCTACTGTTGAAGATACATTGCTGAACGAAAAACTGGGTCGCGCAGTACTGGTTTTCGTGTCAATCTCCTTGGCACTCGAGGCTGCAAAAGAAAACGCATTAGTCGCACCACCTTTTGGAACTACCCCGAAAGGAGAGGACGACGTATCACTTGCGCTGCCTGCGTTCCCACCGCTTCCAAATGCTCCACTGAACAAAGACTTCGGTTTGGTCGGGGTCGCCGTGTTCGCCGCTTCAGTCGCTTGGGAAGAGCTTTCCGAAGGTTCTTTTGCCGATCCGAACAGACTTTTTCCAAATGAGCCAAAGCCAAACGACGAGGTTGGCTTGTCAGACGACGCTGACTGACCAAACACAGGAGGTTTTGGCTTCGATGATGTGTCCGGCGGATATGCGCTTGAAGCGCCAAAAGCAGGGGCTTCGGCTTAGAAGACGTGTCTGGCGGATATGCGCTTCCAGTAGAAGCTCCAAAAGCAGGAGGCTTCGGCTTAGTAGACGTGTCCGGAGGATAACCACCAGCAGCCGCACCAAACGCAGGAGGCTTAGGCTTCGATGATGTGTCTGGCGGATATGAGCTTCCACTAGAAGCGCCAAAAGCAGGCGGCTTCGGTTTAGATGACGTGTCTGGTGGGTACGCGCTACCACCAGTTGCTCCAAAGGAAGGGGGCTTCGGTTTGGACGACGTGTCCGGCGGATAACCACCGCCAACTGCACCGAAAGCTGGTGGCTTAGGCTTAGACGACGTGTCTGGCGGATATGCGCTTCCGCTTGAGGCACCGAAAGCAGGAAGCTTTGGCTTAGACGACGTGTCCGGGGATATGCACTACCACCAGTTGCCCCAAAGGCGGGGGCTTTGGCTTCGATGATGTATCAGGAGGGTAGGCACTTCCAGTATCGCAGGCTTGCTGTCAGTTGGCTTTGTGTTAGTTTGGGAGTTGAGTCCTGTCCCCTTCGCGGCACCAAAAGAAAACCCAGTGCCCTTATTCGCGTCAGCGCCCGAGCTAGGAGCCGCACCAAACGAAAAGCCAGTAGGTTTACTCGCACCAGTACTTGCACTCGAGACCGCCCCGAAAGAAAACCCTGATGACGCACCAGGGAACGAAAAGCCCCCAGTCCCGATTGCTCCGGCAGCTGAGGCACTTGCCGGGGCTGACGGGGCCGACAATTTCGGCGCATCGGGGTTCGGGGTCTCACAAGAAGCGCACTTTACTGCCTCACGGTCGTTGTTGACCATGCACACGGCACACTTCCAGCTTCCTTCCTTAGCAGTGAACTTCGCCAAAGCCGCCGCGATCTCCTCCTTCGACTTCATCTCAGGTTTCTTATCACTCGAAGGTGCAGAACCATTGGCGTCGTCATCCTCGTCGTCGGAGTCTTCGTCGCCGAAAATCCAATCCAAATACCACGAGACAAAGTCTTCTTCGTACACTTTGCCATCCTTCTCAAGCTTCTGCATCGTCTTGCCGTGCTCATCCTCCGAGTACGTCGCACCGAGTTGCTTGAACAGTTTTGCGAAGTGTTCGGAGGTGTAGTCCGTTCCGTCCGTTGCAATCGAGCGGAACGTCGTCCTAGCCTTCTCTTCTTCCTCGCGCCGCTCCTCCTCATCGTCACTGTCTTCGCCATCGAACTTAGCGAACTCATTTTCGTCATTTTGGCCGTACTCGTGCGACACAACCTTTTGGGAGCTTTAGCTGAACTAGTTACCTCTTCGTCAGACTCTTCATCATTAAAAATCCAGTCCAGATACCACTCGACGAAGTCGTCCATGTGCACCTTACCCTCCTTTTCAATCGTTTTCATTCTCTGGCCGTGCACTTCCTCTGCGTAGGTTGCACCAAGTGCTTTGAATAATTTTGCAAAGTCCTCGGGAGTAATGTAGTCCGTTCCACTACCTGCAACAGCGCGGAACGTCAGTCTAGCATTTTCCTCCTCTTCCCTGCGGTCTTCCTCGTCGTCACTTTCATCATCTTCAGGCTCAGCGAATTCGTTTTCAGCATTCTGTCCATATTCGTGCGAAATTACCTTCTTCGAGGAGGCAGACCTCTCATCCTTAGAAGTCGTCGTTGCATCCTCAATCTTCGTAACCGATTTAGCACTTGTTGGAAAGTTGAGTCCTGTCCCCTTCGCGGCACCAAAAGAAAACCCAGTGCCCTTATTCGCGTCAGCGCCGAGCTAGGAGCCGCACCAAACGAAAAGCCAGTAGGTTTACTCGCACCAGTACTTGCACTCGAGACCGCCCCGAAAGAAAACCCTGATGACGCACCAGGGAACGAAAAGCCCCCAGTCCCGATTGCTCCGGCAGCTGAGGCACTTGCCGGGGCTGACGGGGCCGACAATTTCGGCGCATCGGGGTTCGGGGTCTCACAAGAAGCGCACTTTACTGCCTCACGGTCGTTGTTGACCATGCACACGGCACACTTCCAGCTTCCTTCCTTAGCAGTGAACTTCGCCAAAGCCGCCGCGATCTCCTCCTTCGACTTCATCTCAGGTTTCTTATCACTCGAAGGTGCAGAACCATTGGCGTCGTCATCCTCGTCGTCGGAGTCTTCGTCGCCGAAAATCCAATCCAAATACCACGAGACAAAGTCTTCTTCGTACACTTTGCCATCCTTCTCAAGCTTCTGCATCGTCTTGCCGTGCTCATCCTCCGAGTACGTCGCACCGAGTTGCTTGAACAGTTTTGCGAAGTGTTCGGAGGTGATGTAGTCCGTTCCGTCCGTTGCAATCGAGCGGAACGTCGTCCTAGCCTTCTCTTCTTCCTCGCGCCGCTCCTCCTCATCGTCACTGTCTTCGCCATCGAACTTAGCGAACTCATTTTCGTCATTTTGGCCGTACTCGTGCGACACAACCTTTTGGGAGCTTTAGCTGAACTAGTTACCTCTTCGTCAGACTCTTCATCATTAAAAATCCAGTCCAGATACCACTCGACGAAGTCGTCCATGTGCACCTTACCCTCCTTTTCAATCGTTTTCATTCTCTGGCCGTGCACTTCCTCTGCGTAGGTTGCACCAAGTGCTTTGAATAATTTTGCAAAGTCCTCGGGAGTAATGTAGTCCGTTCCACTACCTGCAACAGCGCGGAACGTCAGTCTAGCATTTTCCTCCTCTTCCCTGCGGTCTTCCTCGTCGTCACTTTCATCATCTTCAGGCTCAGCGAATTCGTTTTCAGCATTCTGTCCATATTCGTGCGAAATTACCTTCTTCGAGGAGGCAGACCTCTCATCCTTAGAAGTCGTCGTTGCATCCTCAATCTTCGTAACCGATTTAGCACTTGTTGGAAAGTTGAATCCTGTCCCCGTCGCGGCACCAAAAGAAAACCCAGTGCCCTTATTTGCGTCAGCGACCGAGCTAGGGGTCGCACCAAATGAAAACCCAGTAGGTTTACTCGCACCAGTACTTGCACTCGAGACCGCCCCGAAAGAAAACCCTGATGACGCACCAGGGAACGAAAAGCCCCCAGTCCCGATTGCTCCGGCAGCTGAGGCACTTGCCGGGGCTGACGGGGCCGACAATTTCGGCGCATCGGGGTTCGGGGTCTCACAAGAAGCGCACTTTACTGCCTCACGGTCGTTGTTGACCATGCACACGGCACACTTCCAGCTTCCTTCCTTAGCAGTGAACTTCGCCAAAGCCGCCGCGATCTCCTCCTTCGACTTCATCTCAGGTTTCTTATCACTCGAAGGTGCAGAACCATTGGCGTCGTCATCCTCGTCGTCGGAGTCTTCGTCGCCGAAAATCCAATCCAAATACCACGAGACAAAGTCTTCTTCGTACACTTTGCCATCCTTCTCAAGCTTCTGCATCGTCTTGCCGTGCTCATCCTCCGAGTACGTCGCACCGAGTTGCTTGAACAGTTTTGCGAAGTGTTCGGAGGTGATGTAGTCCGTTCCGTCCGTTGCAATCGAGCGGAACGTCGTCCTAGCCTTCTCTTCTTCCTCGCGCCGCTCCTCCTCATCGTCACTGTCTTCGCCATCGAACTTAGCGAACTCATTTTCGTCATTTTGGCCGTACTCGTGCGAAATGACCCGTTTTGGAGAGTCGGTCTTAGACTCTACTGTGACTGTGCGAATAATAGCTTCCTTTACGAACGGTGAAGGGGCTTTGACAAACTCGAGTTCATCTCGCACAGTTGTGTCAACAAACGCAAAGTTCACCAATAACCCTTCCGTATTGGAACATACGATAATTGGCGCCGGTGGGTAGTTGTCGTCATCGACAGGAACTGGGGCAGTCGAGTTTAGATTCAAGGCAAACCCCATTGGGTACGATTCTTCATCGTCGGCGTTCATAGGGAGGCGCGCTTGGTATTTTTCGGTCGGCTTCCACAATTCCCATTCACCACCATCAGGGTCGGACACGACCAATTCAATATCTGCACTCAATGAGCATCCAATAAAGAACATACGCCTGCATACCATAAAGTCGTGAGTAAACAAGTATTTCGAGCTGGAGCAAGGCTTAGGAACGTACCAATCTGGTAGGAATGCAGAGAAGTACTGGTGTCGCCGGTTTTCTACGTCGAAAAAGCCAACAACTTCGTCCAATTCAACACATTTTCTTTCTCCAGGTCGTCCTTCTCGAAGAGGCAGGCCATCGCCGTGGTTTCCTCGTCAGTTTCGTCGTATTTGTGATAACCCGCTAGCATTAAATCTGTTTCAGCCCAGTTGATATGGTGCACCTCAAAGCCGCCTTCCGAGCAGTATTCTGGTTGACCAACAGATCGCTCAAGGTTGAGCGAGTTTCGACCATACACACCGATCGTGCCATCAACGGACCCAATTGCAAGCTGCTCGCCTGTCGGAGACCAACAAACTAAACCCCACAGAAATCCTTTGTCAGCAGCAGCATTTTACAATCATGAAGAAAACCAAGGCACCTACTTGATGACGATTCGCTTTCTGTATCCACCGATCTCTTCGCTCCCGCCATAGTGCACACGAAAACCTGCTTCTCCACCGTCAGCACGGCGAAATCTTCACTTGACTCCGACTTGCACCATGCAATCTCTTGCACTTGCAGTCCCGAAAATGTGTAAAATGATGATGGTGTCTCCTGCAATATATAAATAAGGTAAGTAAGGTATCTTCCAGCAGCAGTTTTTCCACAGCAACCTTACCGCCTCCAGAATGTGAGCGACCTCAAAGAGAGCCACATTACCTCCGTACGCCACAGCAACTACGCTCTCGTCTGGGGATAGAGCGATCCAGTACGCAATGGACGGTAGCCGCACCTCCCTAGTCACCGGAAGAGCGTGGATCTCCTCCAGTGTGAGCTTCTGACCGTGATCCACCGCCTCCTGCCTGCGCTTGACGTAGTCGGCGCACGAAGCTTCCAGTTTATCATGCTTGACCACCACAAAGCCTAATTTATCATATCGATAGATCGATACATAATGTTAATAAAAGAAGAGCTATTTTGTATTGAAAAATGTACCTGTTTCGGAGGCTACCAAGCTGAGTCCGTGGCCGTTGCCGTGCTGCAGCAGCTGCGTCTTCGTGGACGTCACAGACGAGAAGCTCGGTGTAGTGAGTGGCGAACTGTAGCCGAGCTGCTGCCGCCCGGCATCCAGCATGCGCACGTGCTCGGTCGCCACCTCCATCGCTCCCTTCCTTGGCTGGTGGTTCCGCGCGCTTTGAATTGTGGGCCGCGATACTAAATCGGACGAAATGGACATAGTCGTGCCATTTGATCTTTTGATAGTATCTAATTCGTAATGCGACGCTTGACAAAGATCGACTTTGACTATGGCCGATGTCGAGGTGCTGGACAGTCTGGGCGAGCCCGACGTCAAGGTGATCCTCCTGGGAGACTCGGCTGTGGGCAAATCCAAGCTGGTGGAGAGGTTCATGATGAACGAGTATCAACCGAGACAGGTGGGACGGAGTAGTTTGGTATTGTGTCAATGGAAGGTATCACACATTGCTGTCGCAGTTATCGACGTTTGCCTTGACGCTTTTTCGGAAGGAGGTTGAGCTGGATGGGAATACCATTAAAGTTGGTACGTCAAAAAGAACGAAAAGTGTTTGCAAGCGGAGAAGTTTACGTGGTTTAGCTCAGATTTTTGGGATACCGCTGGCCAAGAGCGCTTCTCGAGCATGCATCCGTCCTACTACTACGGTGCAATGGCATGTATTCTGGTAAGGTGGTGCTTTGGACGTATGTGTATGATGTGTAATTCGGTTACATTTTGGTTGCAGGTTTTCGACGTCACGAGGAAGGTGACCTACCAGAACCTGGCGAATTGGTACAAGGAGCTACGTGAGTATTGCGAGAACATCCCGTGCTTTTTGGTCGCCAACAAGATCGACGTCGACATGAACGTCAGTGCCTGTGGAAAAAATATAGCCTCGATTAAGTCTCTCATCATTGGTGTCTACATGAGCAGGTGACCAACAAAAGTTTAAGTTTGCTGAGACCCACAATCTCGAGTTCAGCTTTGTTTCCGCGGCAGACGGAACGAATGTGGTCAAGGTGTTCAAGGACGCAGTTGGGGCCGCCATAAAGTTCAAACGCGAGGGTGGAGACTTCATGTCAGATGTGCTCGATCTACTTGGCGAGTCGAGTAAGTTGTGGACAACGCGATGTTGCTCATGGATTACTTGTCTCTAACGTCATTATCGCGCAGACTGAGCTTTCGCGTTTCGAACAGTCTCGAAGCTACGAAAGCAACGAGTTGTGTGTACGAACCGCCCGAATCGGAGCACCTGCCGTTTCCTTCGGTTTGCAAACGCGACAAAGACAGAGGCGTCAGCAATTAGAGCACCAGCACTGTAACCGCGCTTGCTGTAAAACTCCGTATCATGTGCCGATCGAATGATCCAACATGCTCAAACTCCATTAACTAGTGTTAAACTTTGTGCTCATGCAAACGTCACTAGCCTTGCCCGGCTCCTCTAATGCCCGAGCAATCCAAAACCACGCCAGCACCGACCACGAGTTTAAATTTCCATAGGAGTAAAAGACGGGTTTGAGATCAAAAAGGTTTCTTGGACTGGCAGCACTTTGGTTTGATGGATTGGGGCATCCGTCGCAACACCGCGTGCAGCTGCTGTGGCTTCGTTCAACATCGCCTCAGCCAGATTCCGAGAGATTAAACTTTCAATGCGCTCTTTCAGCTGCTTGTTAGATCCCGCCTCGTAGAACTGCTGGTAATCAAACGAACGTTCCAGTTGCTGCAGGTATGCCATCAGCGAGTACAGGTGCTGCACTGCAAACACAGAGGGGACTCCGCCAGAAGCTGTTCCGCGTGCTGAAGAACCTCGGTGCGCAGCACTTTAGGAGCTTCGCTCGAGCTAAACAACCAGTCGAGTCGTTTGGCAGCCTCCATGGACACAAAGCGCAGTTTAGACTCCAAACTTGCACGTTTCTCGGCATCGTTTGAGGAATCTGTGCTGCTTAGTCGTCGCCGCAAGGAATCGCGGTCATCAAGCACCAGCTGAAATTCCCGATATCTCACTAGCCACGCGAGTTTCTGCGGGCGGGCAAGCTCTGGGTGCAGCTCCATAAATTGCACTGCTTCGTGGAGAGGAGTCAGCGTGCTCGTAGCGCTACATTCTTGCAGAATAACGTCGCAGAGTGCATCAATATCCTCTAGGTGGTTGCTGCGCAACATCCACTGCAGTGCCGCAGCATAGTCCTTCTTCTCCTTGCAAGCTTGCGCTCGCTGACTGATGATTTGTCGTTGAGTTTCTGCTAGACGCCTCTTTCCGTGGCAGTACGTCATTAGCCGTTCAGCTTTGTAATCGGTTGGTACAGGTTCCCGTTCAAGAGCAGATTGAATCGCAATCGCTCCGAATTTGGGGCAATACTCGTAGTATCGGACGGCAAATTGCCACATGCCGCTGCTAGCTCCGATTTCCATAGCGTACTGTAGAAGGAAACGTTCACGCAATGTGCAGTCTCCCTGTGGAAGGAGCTCGTCGATCGTGATGGCGTTGCTTTTCTGGAGCAGATCAGCCAAATGTGCGGCCATCCACGAAAAGCCAAGAGCGATGATGTCCTGTAGTGCCGCCTGAATGTCGTACTGCATAATCGCCAGGATAATGCAATCAAAATTGCCCATACTGGTCTCCTCGCTGTGGAAAGTGTGGAAGCAACTCGCCATGAGAAACTCGAACCGGTGTGCGATGGTCTTCGGCTCCTCCAGGAACAGTCGGGCCATCATCAGTTCGTACCACGTATCGGCGTGTTCCTTCAGCGCGTCCTCCTTAGCCACCATAACTTCCAATAGTTTTGTCAATCCCGCATTCGACTTGATGTAGCTGTCAGTGTTCAACAAGTACTGACAAGCGTCATTCCAACTCTTCCAGTCCGTCGGACCTTCCGCAACCAAACTGGAGTCAGCGTTCCCAGCTCTTCCCGGCATCGTCAGCAGTAGTTTCTGCACTGCTTGAAACGATGCCTTCATCGACGCTCCCGTCATCGACATGGAGTCTCTAGCAAATAGCGATTTGTAGCTCGAGTGCGTAGCTAGCAAGCTCCACGTGCCAACTCCATCGCCAGCCATCACGAGCTTCTGCACCGTCCCCCAAAACTCTTGATCCTTCTCAGGACTCGTTTGCTGCTTCAGTCTCGAGCTCCCTGTCTCCACCTTTTCCAGCAAAGCACTGCAATAGTGTTCCTGCAGCCACGAGGCCAGTTCATACGCCAGTCCCTTGTCGGCTCCTCGAACTCCTCCACGGAGCAGCAGCAGCTCGCACAGGTGCCAGATCGCCAGTGAGACCTTCAGCAGATCCAAAACTTGTCTTCCTCCTCTTTGACAGTGTCTGGCAGCTCTGCCTGCTGCTCCAGACGGTCTTCCAGCGCGAAGATACACGTCTTGAGGGCTTCTCGGTACTCGCGACTAGCACGGGCCACACCGAACGCTCCGAGCTGTTTCTGCTGGGTCTGAACACCCAAAATACGTCAGCGGAGGCGGACACTAGTGTGCGCAACTCCTGGGCATGGCGTCCCCGAACTCGCGGGGATTAGAAGAGGAGGAAGCGGCCACCCATTTGCGAGCACTCTTTCCCCACGCGGAGCCGGCGGTGGAGCGCGCCGCGGCGTCGGACGAGGAGCGGCGGCCGAAGACCAGTTCCTTCTCCACCACGGGCAGCTGCTTCGTCTCGCGCAGGATCTCGAAGGCGTCCGAGGAACGCATCGCGTACGCTTGGCGACCAAACAAGTGGAATTGGCCCTAAATCATCTTATCTGAATCTGAAGAAGGTTTATTAACATTAGACAGTTATAAACAATACATGATAGCTTTCCAAAAACGATATTCAGTTTAGACGGGTTCCTGTAAGAACTTATTTTCAATACAAAAGCCAAGTCATTTCAGCCCTCCCCACCTATCCCACCTATCACTGGTGGTTTCCGCCCTCACTCCAAGAAAAACATTGTTGGCCCTCACGCGCCGACACCGCCAGCCCGCAGAAGCCCTCGAGCCGCACGCCCCGCGCGACTCCACTTCCCTGGCCACTCCTCGTCCGACAGACAGCTCGTTCCTGACCGACGACCTTCCGCGACCTGCTCCACACAGTGCATGCGTTTGCAAATCCCGTCGGACTCCTTTGATTCGAGTAGTGCGTCGCCCTGGAAACGAAAGAGACAGGAAGCTGAGCGTCATCCCCGGATCATCCCCACCGCCACCATTCCTCTTCTCGGCTAGCCTTCGCGCACGTGATCTCGCTCACGATACAGGACCAGAAGCTGCACTTTAGCTAATAGCTCAAGGCCCCCCAGTTCTCTCTCCTCCCATTACAAGAACCTGCTAAAACCAACAACTCTCTCTATTCGGACAAGATGTCGTTCATGAACATTGCTGGCACCCAGTCGGTCGACGACCCGGAGTACCGCTACAAGATGCCGCGGCTGCAAGCCAAGATCGAAGGCCGCGGCAACGGTATCAAGACGTTGGTGGTCAACTGCGCCGACATTGCCACGTCGCTGCACCGCTCCACGGCTGAAGTGTGCAAGTTCTTTGGCTGCGAGCTCGGTGCGCAGTCCAAATACGACGACAAGACGGACCGCGCCATTGTGAACGGCGCGTTTGAAGCTGGCATGATGCAGCAGCACCTGTCCAAGTACATTGAGGGCTTCGTGCTGTGTCCCAGCTGCCGTCTGCCAGAGACCAAGTACAAGTTCAAGGGACAGCTCATTTTCCACAAGTGCTACGCCTGTGGCGCGGTGGAGCCCGTGGACATGAACCACAAACTCACGACGTTCATCTTTAAGGAGCACACGGCTGCCAAGCGCAGCAGCAAGGACGACAAGAAGAAGAAAGACAAGAAGGAAAAGAAAGAGAAGAAGAAAGAAAAGTCCCACGACGAGCCGGAAGACGAGTCCTCGAGCAAGAAGGAGAAGAAAGAGAAAAAGGACAAGAAAGAGAAGAAGGACAAGAAGGACAAGAAAGACAAGAAGGACAAGAAGAAGAAACACCACAAGGAGAAGACGTCGGACAAGGAGGTCTCGGACGCTGACGACGACGACGAGGTGGTGTGGCACACGGACCTGTCCGCCGAGGCTGTGGCTGCGCGTGCTGCTGAGGCCGAGGCCATCGAGGCGGCCGCCGCTGCAGCGATGCAGGCGTCTGCCGCGGAAGAGGTCGTGGCGACGCTCGACAACTTGCAGGTGGACGACGAGAACGCTCTGGACTCGGCGGTGGCGAACGTCAAGCGCTACCTGGAGGAGAGCCACTCGGAGGACGAGATTTACGAGGAACTGTGCCGCCAGCAGACGTACGCGGCGCTGCCCGCCACTGACCGTCTTGTGGTGTTCTTCCGCGCTGCCTTCACGGACCAGGTGCTGGCGAGCAACCAGGTGGCCAAATACGCGCCAGTGCTTGAGAAGATCATCGATGGCCCGCACTCGCAGTACCAACTGCTTGCACTTGCCGAGCACTTCTGCGCCGTGGAGCACCCTGCCTTGCTGTCGTCCTACCCGATCCTGCTGAAACTCCTGTACGACGAGGACCTGCTGGAGGAGGAGTGCCTCGTGGCCTGGGCCAACAACGGCGTCCGCAAGGAGTACGCGCACTGGGCTGTCACGGACGATCTATCTGAACAGCTCAAGGCGCTGCTGAAGCCCTTCATCGAGTGGCTGGAGAACGCCGAGGAGGAGAGCGAAGACGGCTCTGACGACGACGAGTAAGCAGCGTTTGCATCTGATCCCCTGCATCTTTCCGAAAGCTCTCGACACCATTGGGGTATGCAGTCGAGGTGCTTCTTTGCATAAAGCTTCTCTTGAGATTGCACCCTGTAATCACAATGAATTCACCTTTCACCTTGAATCGTGTCTTCCCTTGACAACACCTTTTACTTACGGTACTACACGCTACTTCTACCATGCGGACCGACACCTTCTACGGCTTGGAGTCGTCCGGGCGCTTAATAATCACTGTCTTGTTCTCGAGGTAGTTGCGCAGGCCCAGCTCGCCCTGCTCGCGGCCGAGACCCGAGTTCTTGAAGCCGCCGAACGGCGTGTTGGGCTCGATGACCGAGTAGCAGTTGACATACACGGTGCCGGCGCGCACGCCGTTGGAGATCTTGATGGCGTTGTCCAGGTTAGACGTCACGACGCCGGCGCCCAGACCGAACTCCGAGTTGTTGGCGCGCTCGATGACCTCGTCGATGGTCTTGAACTTGATGATGGACATGACGGGGCCGAAGATTTCCTCGCGGGCGATGGCCATGTCCTCGTTCACGTCAGCGAACACGGTGGGCTCGATGAAGAAACCCTTGTCGCCCCACCGCTTGCCGCCGCACACCAGGCGGGCGCCGTCCTTCTTGCCGGACTCGATGTAGCCCAAGATCTTGTTGAACTGCGCGCGGTCGATCTGCGGGCCGTGCTGCGTGGTCAGGTCGAACGGGTCGCCGATCTTCATGGCCTGTGCGGCTTCGCCCGAGCGACGCACGAACTCGTCGTAGATGCCCTCCTGGACGTACACGCGGCTGCCGGAGATGCAGACCTGGCCGGAGTTCAGGAACAGCCCTATCTGAGACTGCTGGATGGCCGCGTCGATATCGGCGTCGTCGAGGATGATGTTGGCCGACTTGCCGCCGAGCTCGAGCGTGACGCGCTTCAGGTTGTCCACGTGCGAGGTGCGCATGATGGTCAAGCCCGTCTCCGTGGAGCCCGTGAAGGCGATCTTGTCGACCTTGGGGTGCTGGGCCAAGTGCGCGCCAACGGTGGCGCCGCCGCCAGTCACAATGTTGATGACGCCCTCAGGGAAGCCAGCCTCGACAACAAGTTCGGCAATGCGCAGCGCCGTAAGCGAGGTCTGCTCGGCGGGCTTGAGCACGACGGTGTTTCCGGTCGTCAGAGCGGGGCCGAGCTTCCACGCCATCATGATCATGGGGAAGTTCCACGGGATGATCTGGCCGCACACACCCACGGGCTCCTGCTTGGTGTAGCACAGGTAGGGCCCCGCGATGGGAACTGTGCTGCCGTGGATCTTGTCCGCCCAACCGGCGTAGTAGCGGAGCACGTTCACACTTGCCTGGAGATCCAGCACCTTGGTCAGGAAGGTCGGCTTGCCGGCATCGAGCGCCTCGAGCGCCGCGAGCTCGTCGGCGTTCTCCATCATCAGATCCGCGAGACGGTACAGCAGCCGGCCGCGCTCCGCAGCGTCGATGGTGCGCCACGGGCCTTCGAAAGCAGCGCGAGCGGCGTCCACGGCGGCGTCAACGTCGGCGGTGGTGGCCTCGGCAATCGAGGCGATTTTCTCCTCGGTGGCAGGGTTGAACGTGTCGAACGTTGCGCCGGCCGAAGACGGCACGAACTTGTTGTTGATGAACAGGTTGGTCTGCTTCACCGGCACCTGCGCGGCGGAAAACTCGCGCGACAGCAGGCTCGCCGACGAGGCCTTGGCGACAACGGTGCGGGGCAAGCGGCGCAGGATGTGGCGTTGCATGGTGCAGTGGAGTTCTGGAGCTGAGCGAGCGAAATGCAGAATGACAAGCATGCCGGGAAGGCTCAAGGCTGCCTCAAGTGGAGACGCTTGCACCGACAGATCTCCAGCGGTCGATCAAACAGC
Organism: Phytophthora macrochlamydospora; assembly: GCA_011947325.1. Lineage (NCBI taxonomy): Eukaryota > Oomycota > Peronosporomycetes > Peronosporales > Peronosporaceae > Phytophthora > Phytophthora macrochlamydospora. The sequence goes on along the minus strand of JAAVTH010000384.1, from coordinate 460,221 downwards.
GGCTGGTCCATGCGTGCCTAATGGCCCCTGAAAACATCGGCGCTTACGAAAAACACAGGTTGGCTGGAGCAGCAACCTGTTCGGCGACGGGCAAATCTTGAGTGACGAGACCAGCTGAAGCACTTCCTCTGCGCGCGCGGGCGGGATCTTTCGCCACGCACTCATCAGGCGCCGTTGGTAGCGCGGCCATTTGCGCGAGCTGGCTGTACCGCGGCGTTGAAGTCGTCCAGCGCTCTTCTGCATCACCATCGCCGGTTATCAAGCATTTTCGCCATGCGTTGGCACGTGTACGCTGCACCCTCCAGCATGTCGGCGACCAAATTTTCCTCCAGGATGATATTTTCGTGTGGTCTGGTGTAATCGTGCAAGACTCATTGGTGTGGTTAGCGCGGTGTGGTCACATTATGAGAGCTCCGCGCGTCAACTGCCCTGGTCAGTAGCTGGACATAATCAAAGGGAACGCGGACGATTCCTGTGGCGAGTGGTATTGAGGCGGTGCATTGGAGACTGCCAGAAGGGGGATCTGGTTCGCGTTGCCCTCCAAGGATTTGAGCAGCAACTCCTCGAGGGTCCTTTTGCCGATGACATAGGGAACCGATCGATGGCGTGACGCTCTTCTCTCCAGTCGCTGCGGCGTCCGTGTCGTGAATCCACTCACTGCCGCCGTCGTCGGACTCGCACGAGAGGTTTCCGCGGCAAGACCCAGTATTGTATGCCCCACACAAAGATGCCATTGGTGTGTGTGCTGTCCGATGTTGACATCGCCTCAGTTCCGTCAATGGAGACCGAGTCGAAAAACTCACGCAATTGTTACCACACAAGAAAAACACGCAGGCGACTCCCGCCAGCACCGCATTATGCTTTTGGTATAGTTCCCTCGCTTTCATTGGTCCCTCTTTTGCATTATTTCAACGTCACATTTCATAACAGCAAACGGACGCTCGCAATGGGGGACGCGAGCGACATCTACCGGCGCTTCGTGGCCGCTCCGCTGCGTCTCAAGAGCCGCCCGTCGACGCCCAGTCCGCCCCAGACGCCCAGCCCTCCGCAGTCGGTGCGCAGCAGCTTCACAGATGCCACTGCCGCCGAGTCTCCGGGTCTTTCTGGCCGCTCGCAAGAAGTCAGGCGGCTGCGGCGTCGCGTGTCCAAGATCAAGATTTCCACCGAGAAGGAAGACGCAGAGAGCGCAGAGGATGCACAGGAAAAGACGCAGAGGTCTCCAGAGACAACGGAAGCAACAGGCGGACAGACTTCGGAGCCAGGGGGTCGCTTTTGAAGAAGAAGAAGCGAGTGACCAGGACACTGGTGCTTGACAATAAGGACACGGGGGACACTTTGTAGACACCCCTACGAAATCCAAAATACCGCCAAAGCGACGACGCAAGTTTAGTCGAGACCGAGTGGAGAGTGATGACTGGAAGATACCTCCGTTCCGGTTGGACAATGGGATGGAGGAAGATGAGAAGCAAAAGCATGATGACAAGAGGAAGCCTGTTGTCAAAGTGCAGATCCAGCCGCTGCGACGCAGTAGACGACTGCAGGAGTCTCGCCGAGACTTGCCGTTAAAGTCTCGCCACTTGCAAAGCACATGGCGTTGGAGGGAATCGTGATGACAGAGGCGGGTGTAGACACTGCTGAATCCACCCCGTGCATGAAGTGCCGATGTTAAAGTATTGTGACGACTTGTTGTCCACGAACACGATTTCCGGGTGCTTTTTGCACTGTCATTCAACTCTCTTCGTGGGGTGCAGAGCCCACAAGAGGCAAGTCTGGTGGAAGGGTCGAGTCCGTTTGAAAAGGTGTTCACAATTTGTCTTGGTATCGCGCAGTGTGAGAAGCTAGCACAACGAGCGTTCCCATCCCCATCAGCGAAAAGGAAAGCGACGCCAACCCGCCGACGTGCAAAAAAGCGTTCGATTTCGGAGCTTCGATCTCTCTTGTCTAAACCTGCAATATATTGAAGACGACCAGGTTGCCTCCATGGTGGAGAAGATACTGACTCGCTACAGTGGCGTGATGGGGAATATGGAGGCGCTGCTCTCGAGTTTCAACGCGATGGACGAAAGCCCGGCTAAAATAGCTCTTCAGGGCTTGGTTCACGTGATGACAGATGCTGAAATGTACAATAACACAGGGCTTGGCGCTGACGTGGAGAAGATTTACAAGCGCGCCTTCGGTGGGCGTGACTCGTACAGCCAACACGAAATTCGGATATGCGGCGAGTATTTCGCTCGCCAGTTCTCCAATCTAGTAGATCCTTGTGTGTCGTCGCCGCCTCGATTCTTACAAGGGGTGTTCTCCTCTTTGGCATCGTCGGCCGTGCGCTTTAAATTACGGGAGCTTTTCGTCGCCAGTGAAGACTTCGACGAGAATATCGAGGTGCGTAACAATCGCGTGCTGCGTGATGAGAATGGTCGGCCTTTCCCAGCTATGGCACCGTATGAACACCAAGATCTAGGGGCCGCAATTCACTGGGCTTTGCAGGAATCTCTCCTGTACACGTCCGTCGTGAAATCTCTCGGTCAAATATTAGAGCACGAAGGGGTTCGCCGCAGTAAAGATGGCTTGTTAGAAGCGGAGTCTTCGACGGCGAAATTCCTGGAGAAAAGTGCGCCTGAAGATTTGGACAACACGGAGAAGTACGTGCTCGCCCGTCGTTTCCTGCGCTTTCATATCACAAAGTCGTGGCGTCATCGCTTTGAAAGTGATGGCGACGCCGGTAAAATTTGGACGTCGATTGAGAAAGTGTGTTCAGTGGCGGCAAGGTACTATTGTGTCTGCTATTACTGCACGCTGGCATTTGTTTAATCTCATTTTGCTGTATGCTACTAGGATGAACTTTGAAGACGAGGCCCATCTTTTCTCGCTGGCTGGACCTGAGGAGTTTGTCGACTTGCTTGCACGGGAAGAGCCCACCTTACTGCAAATCGAAGAAGTATTGGAATTATTTTACGCGCACAAATATGGTGAGCAAAGCTTGGAATGTCCATTAGTCGCTGAGTATTTAACGTTCCGGATGATGTGGCTGTAATAGGAGCGAACGGGAGGCAGCCAGAGCCCTGCATGGAATGCCACAATATGATTTCCAGGAAGGAGATCTCGATGTCTATCACGTGTACATCCTGTGCGTCTCGATTCCATCTAGCATGTTTGCACTTGCCCGAGTCGTTTGCGCAGTTCTCGGAGCAGTATGTATGCCCGTCGTGCTTTCTCGGCCGAGGGGGTATTAGGCTGGGTTTCAATTAGGGAATTGATGTTCGTGCTTATCATTTACACTACTTAGAACACGGATGTGAAAATATGCAAGTTTGTAGAGTGCGCGCTGGGATCAAAAGTAACCCAGCTCGTAGTTTCCGGAAGTGTCCGCAGTTTTGGTAGATATGTTGTCTGTCAGATAGCACGACTTCGTACTTCCCTGGTGATAATAGTCGAACCCTTTGCACGAAAGGCTGTCAGCGCACGCTTTGCAGCACTGCTCGAACGATGTTACCGAGGAGGCGACCATGTTGCCTGTCCACTTCCAATTTGAGGCGCGATTGACGTCATTGTTGTCGCAGCGTTTCTCTCTACTTGCTGCAGTCGCTGCCGCTGTTGGTGCCAAAGTCGGAGCCGCAGTCGGTACCGACGTTGGTGCAGCCGTTGGTGCCGTAGTGGGTGTGGTATCCGTCTTCTTGGTACTCGACTCGTTGCCAGTGGTGCCGCCGGTTCCACTCGTCGGTAAGGTGCCCGTCGTCTTCGTACCGGCGTCCGTGGTGGTGCTGACCGTCTTCTTCGTATTCGCATCGGTGCCGCCGCCGCCATCCGTCTTCTTCGTATTCGCGTCGGTACCACCGCCGCCATCCGTCTTCTGCGTATTCGCATCGGTGCCGCCGCCGCCATCCGTCTTCTTCGTATTCGCATCGGTGCCACCGCCGCCGTCCGTCTTCTTCGTTCCATTGTTGTCGGGGTTGCTGTCCTTTGTGCCACTATCTACGGTCGGTGTAGCAGTCGGTTGTGCAGCAATCGGTGCAGCAGTCGGTGTCGGTGCCGAAGTCGCCGCAACCTTGGTAGTAGGTTGTGTGGCTTTCGGGAAAATGCACGCCCATTTCGAGTTTGTGGTCTTGGTGCAGAGGGCGTCACAGGGAGCAACGCACGTCTTTTTCTTGTGGTTGTACGAATAAAACTTTGACCGGCAATTAGCCGTTGCAACGTCGCCTCGGAGCGGGCAGGCAGCGCCCTTAACAACATCGCCAGAGCCAGAACACAATTGCCCTCGAGATGTAGGGATCAGAATGTTGCGTCGTTGCCCATAACGATAGTTTGCTTGGCGGTCGCAGCGGTTTGCTCGGCAGATGCCATCGTAGCCAGAATCGCAGCGACAGTGATCAGCACTGACTTCATCGCGATCACCATGGAGATGGTTGACTTCCGCTTTGGATAATACCAGCGGAGAACTTGGAGTGCGAACTTGGCAAATTCAAAAGTGGCTGAGCTGGGCGACAAGCACGGGAGCTATCGTCGTGCCTGAGGGTCGAATAAAAACACCGCGAGGGAAAGCCGATCTCAGCTCGTTCGATAGTGCACTGAGACTGTCCACAATTGCGTCTGTTAGCACACAAAAACAGAGGATATCGCGCTCGTGGTTTCCTCTTCATGGCCCTCAATCCTCGCCGAGAACTCTGCGGAACAGTATCTTTTGGATACAACAAAGCGTCGTGTAACTGCATTGCTTATTCCAGTCAAGTTTTTTTGTTTTGTTTGAGAACAGGCAAGCGTTATGATGAAGACACTGCCGACAGGCCGTTGGAGGCAGCGAATGCCGCTTACGAATTAACACTCGACGGCTTCATGTGATCTGTTCTTCGGACGCGGACCAGGTTTCCGCCGACCAGTGCCTTCATCGGCGTACATGAAGTCAAGTGGGGTTTTCACCGAAAGGTCCGGCGTAATTGTACCAGCATCTGTAGGCCACGGGATAAAGCTCGTAGCATAGCACGCCATGTAGTTCTCGATCGAGTTCTGCTTCGTATCATACAGTGTGTCCATGCGGCGCTGCTCTAGCTCCGCGGCGTGGATCGCGTGTAGGCACGGGAACTGCTGGTCCTGCCAGTCCTGGCACGTGCACTCCCAATCAACTAAATTCACATGCCGCCAGCTGTCTGGGATTTTCAGTCGTGTCGGGCCTAAGTATCGAACCATGTACAGCCCATTTGCGCACGGGATCGACTGTTAAACACACGTCAACAAAGAAAAGAAACGGTAAGCCGTTAGAGGATCGGATACTACACAAAACGGAGTTAAAGTACGCACCTCGCATCGTTGACTACCCTGAAGAATCTGCTGGAGTTGTGCGTCCCTTAGCGGCACGAGCTCTTGCGGTGAGAAGGTATTTACAGCTTGGCGGCGCTTGTGGAAGTTTTCGGCGATCTTCATGAAATATTGGTTGAAGGTGCACAAGGGCTGCGAGCTGTGCACGGGGTCTTCTCCGAACCAGCTGATGTGACTCGCACTAGCATGCTGGGAGAACAGTTCGTCGCTACCCAAGGCCATAGAGAGGTCCGACGTGAGCTCATTGAACGTCGGTCGCTTGAACTCTTCAATAAACGCGTATTTCACCCAGTTTTTCCGTTGTAACTCATCCAAGTGCGCCACTGCGGCCTCGTTTGTGCGAAGCATAGCCTTTCGCAGCGTGTCGTACTCAGCCTCACTGTCGCTTCGAGCCAAGTCGAATATGGCCTGCTGCTTCTCGGGAGTCATTGGGATCTTTTTGGCCTGGATGAGTTCATCTTCTACCACACGACGGATGCAGTAGTGGTGACTTGCTTGCGGCCAGACATTCCGCAGCGCAGGCTGAAGTCCGTTCGTGCGGCCAGCGATCACTGTGTACTCGTTCCAATCAGCCGCTAGGGTGTTCTGTAAGGTGTGCAGAAACCACTCCCAGTTGTCTTGGTCCTCCTTGGCTACTAGCGCCAATGCAAACGTCACCACATCGTCATTGAAATCCTTTGTAGCTGCCTTCAAGTACACCCCACAAAGGACATCATCGTTCTCATCGTCGTCCAATTTCCCTAGAGGTGTGTCGTGAATCTCCTCAGTATGTAAAATATGATCCAGCGACACGATCTTGCGGCAGAACTGCACCGCATCGAGCGCCGCCTTTGCGATAAACACCGCGCGCTTAAACTTGCCATTCTCCGCCGTCTCCACGTGGAAGTGCGAGCCCGGGTTCTTCTCCGCCACTACCTGCAGATACGACCCGAGCTTCTGAAACGATGCTCGGATCTTGCTGATCCGTTCCTCGTGCATATGCCGCTTGATCCTGGACGCCATCATGTGGTTGATGGCGTGTCCTTGGCCCAGCAAGATCCTCTTGATCATCTTACCGTCCAGTTTAGCCATCACCACATTCGCCGCTGGGTATTTACTGACTTCGTCTTCCACGATGCGGCACAGCGCCTTCATGGACATGGTCGTGTTGCGCTGCATCTTGGCCCTCTTGGTCTTTTTGTCTGTAGTAGCCACGCTCTCTTCAGCATTTTCCGTCTGTAATAATACCGGCACTGGTACTGGCACTGGTGTATCCTCCTCCTCTGAAGGAGTGCCAACGGCAGGGGCAATGGCAACCAGCTGCGTCCCCGACTTGGGCTTGGAGCCGATGAACTTGTAGTGGTTGTGCAGGAAGCAGGCCCTCGTGATCTTCCAGCTGCCGTCCACGCCGTAGCCGTTCACATAGAACGGACAATGCTGCTCGCTGGCGGGCGTCTGCGCGTCGAAGAACTGCTGGCCGTGCAGCTTCTTGCAGCGGTACTTGACGTTGCCCCCGTTGTTCTTGCGCGTGCTGCTGCCGGCCACGATGAGCTGGAAGCCTCGCTGCATTGCGAAGAGCTTGCACCGCTCCTGTAGCGTTTTCTGCGTGGCGAAGATCTCGGCGCAGCAGCCGGTTACCTTGGACCCTCCCTGTTTCTCGTAGGCGATGCCGAACTCCGGCGCCGTCGAGTCGGCGCTGACGGGCAGCTCGCTGCTAAGCAGACCCATTCGACGGGCCTCGTCCAGGTCGCTGCGGTCCAGGCGGTTGTACTGCGACACATGCATCGTCATCTTGGCCGGCAGCGCCGTCTTGGCGCGAGGAGGAGCTTGCGCGAGCGCTGGGTCCGCCATTATTACACTGTTTTTTCTTACTGATTTACCAGCGAAAGATGGTGTTGTCTTTCAAGCACAAATATTTTATAGAGTGTAACCCATACAGAAAGATAGACAGTTGGGATTGAAAGATTGTAGCGTATCAATCCACACCATAAAAAATGTATCGCCGGAAGGTTGTCAAGCTGCTTGAGCGCGGACGGCGATGGGCTTCTACCGGCAAGGGCAGCCAGGCCAAGGAGACGGTGGTGAGTGCGTCTGAACGACGGGCCGCCCCTGGCTTCGCGTGTGCGCAAGGGCTTCGAAGCAGACAAGCACGAGGCGGAGGTGGACTCGACGCTGGCGCGCATCATCGGCTCGGACTGGGGCGACCGCTCCCACCAGCCCGTGTCGCTGGCCATGCGGCTCTACTGGGTTGCCTTTGGCATCGTGGTGCTCAACGGACTCTACACGTACTTTGCAGGCAAAGATGGTGCGGCTAGACAGAAAGTTGTGTTGCAACTAGCGCATATCCCTGTTGACAGATTGATTTGTATGTTTGTAGAATCCTTCCTGGTGGAGAAGCTCAAGAAGAAAGCTGATGAGAAGTTGGGAGTGGTGGAGGACGAGAATGAGTTCGAAGAGATGGCGGAGAGTCACTTGGACAATGAACAGGAAGAGAAACCTGTTGAGAAGACTGTGGCGCTGTCGGCTTCTGCATCGACGTTGGCTTCGGGTGCGGCGCCAAGTGGCATGCCGTTCTTCTCCCCTGCAGTGACGTCGGTGTCTAATGCACACCCCGTCAAGACGAAGCCTGAGCTGGAGCAACAGTTGCAGACGTTGATGCAGCAACAGGAACGACTGAAGAAGCAGGCCACTTCGAGCTCTGGAGCGCAGAAGGAAGAGCTGGAGCACCAAGTGCGCATGATTGATATCCAGAAGGAGCAGGTGAAGCAGCTGATCAAGCGCTCGTAGCTAGGGAATTCGAGGTCGATACGAAATAGACGAGCTTTTGCAGCATCAGCAAACTCTTAGCTACTCAAACGATCGCAAGTGACCGCAAGAGATACTGCACCACCCGCTCCAATCTTAACGACCGTTTGGTTCGTACTGGAGAAGAAGTTGACACGTTCCAGCGAGGCCCTGTTCGTGTTGTCTCCATGGCCTGCTCAAGATCCGTGAAAACATTAGTATGCCGCGAAATTGTGAAGCTTTCTGAAGACCATACTGCTCAACGTACCCAAGTTTCCATGTTCTCCCCAACCGCACGTGTATAGATCTCCCGTGTTCGTTAAGACCATCGAGTGCTCGCTTCCACAAGCTATTTGCTGAATGGGGTGCGGAAACTCCACTTGTTTGGGTTCGCTAGCATTTTCAAAGTCGCCACGACCCAATTGCCCGTGACTTCCCTTTCCCCAAGACACCAGCGCTCCACTTTCTGAGAGGCAAAGTACGTAGTGCCATCCACAGCCAATTTGTGCTGCACGGAGACCAGTCTTGTCGTCAAGAGGATAACACACACGAAGAGGCGATCCATTCACCTGCTTCCGTCTTTCACGAGGCCCTTCCGACGTCTCTGCGTTGGTAGTGCTAACACCCAGTTGCCCGTGACGATTGTTCCCACAGGTGAACACATCTCCGTGTGCAGATTGGAAGACTGAGTGTTCCCAACCGCAGAAAACGTTGGTGACGGCTTTACCATCTAATTTCTCGACGCGCAGCGGTTTGTCAGTCTTTAGAACATCACTTCCGAGCCCAAGTTGACCGTGCCGCCCACTTCCCCACGCAAATATCCCGCCATCACTAGTTGCGAGCAGAGAATGCTTCCATCCGCATGCAATGCTCACAACAGATATCTTCGGAGGTAGATCGAGTATCATCGTGTTTGGTGCTTCGTCACCGTCACCATTTGGCTTGCGTCCTAGCTGGTAGTGGTCGTTGGAACCCCATGAAAAACTTGATCTCCTTGATCGTTGAATTCCGGATCTGCCACTACGAGGGTATTCCACCACCCACACGCTACCAGCTTCGTTTTCTGCTGCCATCGCTTCATTAGATCTTTTACAAGCTAGCTCTAGTAACGCCACGTACATTCCCACCACAGCAAGACACTGGTTGACTCGGCCTGCTCACATGAGTTTGGGCCTGCTCCGATTCCACTCGTCCTAGCTGACCCTTCTCGTCCGAGCCCCAAAGATACAATCGACCATCGAGCGAAATTCCTGCCCACATCTTCATCAGCGCCACGACGTCGACGCAAAGCTACCTAACCTACCTGCAGTATGGCAACCACCAGACGTGACCGATTGCGGCTCCAATTGCAGCTAAAAGCAATATTGTAATAGTCAAGAGTGAATAAGCAACAGTGTACATTCCATGCCCGGACGTCGTTGCTCCAGAGCTGCGGAAAGGCGTAGTCGTCCGTCGTCCCCACGCCGAGCTGGCCGGTTCCACCTGATCACTTGATGGTCAGGTTGCACTCACTATTGGCACGCTACGTGTTGAATCGCCACACCTGAGCCCCACACGTACAATCGCTTCTCCATTTTATATGATCCGCTCGCTATTGCCAATCAATCTGAAAATGTAGCCATGTCCCGTGAAAAGCCGCAGCTCAACCAAACAATTATGGTGTTAGCGGCTTGAGTGCTTCACCATTTGTAGGAAAGAGTCTTATCGCATGCCGTGGTAACGAGATGTTCTATTGATCTCTTTTGCGAGGTGTGGTGAACATGTCATCCACTATCACTCTTCTGTCCATTCCCAACACGATGCTAGGCTTTCCTGCCTCATTTGCGGCTGCTAACGCGGCGCGCCTCGTTGACCATGAGCCCGTAGAAATGCTTGTAGTCCATGCAGGCTAGCAGGTGCTCCACGAACCACTTGTTCTCGTGCTCCTCGAAGATCGCCGTGTACTGGCCTTCGTGGGCCTCTCGGCACTCCTCGAAGAACTCCTCGGTCGTCGAGCCTTCCGACTCTAGAAAATCTGCACGACAGCAACAAAGGCATGAGTGAGTACTTGAACTCCGTAGCGGCGCGGTCACTAGTGCTGCCTACCGGACAGCTCCTCCTCAAACAGCTTCAGATACTGGTCGTGCAGCTCCTTGTATCTAAGCCCGAACAGCCTAAGCATCAACCGAATAGCCCAATAGTGCCACAGATCAGGTACGCACTCGTGCTTGTGCTCGACGTCTCCGTCCTTGGCCTCCGTGGCATCGATGAACACATCTGCGTGTTCGCTTTTCGCCTCGTCACAGAGCCGGTCAGCACCGCCCAACAACCAAAAGCGTTGATGCAGCTCTACCTGGCAAAGTCATCGAACACGCGCTCGAACCTCGTTGACGAGCAGAACGCCGCGGCTCGGGTGACGATGGAGGGCGGCATGAGCGGGTTCGGCCGTGCCAGCCGTGCCAAGTTGTCGATCCTGAAGATTGCGACCGTTCACAGTCGTCGTGTTGGTCAGAGCATTCAGGTGTGTACTATTGAAGATAGCTGCACACGTCACATAAAAGCTTTGCACACGTCACATACTGGCCGTGTTGCACCCCGTGCTACAAACTTCAAGTCAAACAACTTCACTTGGCGTTTGTATACGTGCCCCATCAACGGGCACCGTCGGTGCCTTCACTTGGCGTTTGTATGCGTGCCGACCTCGACCACCCGTCAGTCCGCCGCGGAAGCTTCCTCGCCAGCCATTCTCTCTTTTATTCTCTCTTCTCAAAAAAGAAATAAAAACGAAAAAAGGTCTCCCCCTCCGCAACAGGTACATGTGCTCTCTTCTCCAGGCCCGCGCTGTGCATGCGCGGGGTGTGCGTGCCCACCAAGCTGTGCGTCGTGCTCCCCAGCGTCTTGCGCGCGTGTCGAGCCTTGGAACGCGCCCCTCCGCAGTCTACAGCCCACGCTAACGCGACTTGTCTGCTGTGTCTCCAGCCATGGCCAACTCCGCGACTTCCCGACCAACAGCCCGGCTCCGGCCGCCAGCGCCGCCCCGGCCGCTGCCACGTCCACGGCGTCGACCTCTGCTGCTTCGGGCGCCGCCCAGCCGTTCCACACGGCCTCGCTGTACGTGGGGACATCCACCCGGACGTGACGGAGGCGCTGCTGTTCGAGATCTTCAACGCCGTGGGCCCTGTGGCCTCCATCCGTGTGTGCCGCGACGCTGTCACGCGCCGCTCGCTGGGCTACGCGTACGTCAACTTCCACAATGTGGCGGACGCCGAGCGCGCGCTGGACACGATGAACTTTACGAGCATCAAGGGCGTCCCGTGCCGCATCATGTGGTCTCAGCGCGACCCGTCGCTGCGCAAGTCGGGTGTGGGCAACATTTTTGTCAAGAACCTGGACACGTCCATCGACAACAAGGCGCTGTACGACACGTTCTCGTTGTTTGGCAACATTCTGAGCTGCAAGGTGGCGATTGACCACACCACGGGCGCCAGCAAGGGCTACGGCTACGTCCACTACGAGACGGCCGAGGCCGCCACTGAGGCTATTGCCAAGATCAATGGCATGCTCATTGCCGGCACGGAGGTGTTTGTGGGCCACTTCCAGAAGCGTCAGGACCGCCCCGACGCCGACGACTGGACCAACTGCTACGTCAAGAACCTGCCCACGGCTTGGACCGACGCCGACATGCTGAAGGAGTTTGAGCCCTTCGGAAGGTGCTGAGCGCCGTTGTCATGAAGGACAACGCCAACCCGGACCAGAACCGCGGCTTCGGCTTCGTCAACTACGAGGAGTCGGACGCTGCCCACAAGGCTGTGGAGGCCCTGAACGGCAAGGCCTACCCTGCCGGCGAGGGCATTGAGACCGAGCTGTACGTCGGCAAGGCCCAGAAGCGCTCGGAGCGCGAGCGTGAGCTGCGTAACAAGTTTGAGCAGCTCAAGATGGAGCGTATCAACAAGTACCAGGGCGTCAACCTGTACGTGAAGAACCTGGACGACCAGCTGACGGACGACGAGCTGCGCGAGGCTTTTGCCGGCTGCGGTACTATTACGTCTTCGCGTGTGATGCGCGACCAGAACGGCAACTCGCGTGGATTCGGTTTCGTGTGTTTCTCGACGCCGGAGGAGGCCAACAAGGCCGTCGCTGAGATGAACGGCAAGCTGATCTCGGGCAAGCCCGTGTATGTTGCCCTTGCTCAGCGCAAGGAGGTGCGTCGTGCCCAGCTCGAGGCCCAGCACGCCCAGCAGCGTGCCGGTATGGTGGTGGGCCGCGGCATGCCGATGGGCCAGCCGCCCATGTACGGTGCTGCGCCGATGTTCTATGGCCAGCCCGGTCAGCTGCCGCCCCAGGCTCGCCAGGGCTTTGTGTACCCGCAGCAGATGATGCCCCGTGGCGTCCAGCGTGGCCCGATCCCGTACGGCGCTCGCGTGCCTGGCGCCCCGGCCCCGGGTGGATACCCGATGCCTGGCTACGGCATGCCCATGCAGCAGCAGCGTGGCCAGCCTCGTCGCGGCCGTCAGGGCCCCGGCCCGCAGGGTCCTCAGGGCGCTCCCCAGAACCGTCGCAACTTTAAGTACACGGCGAACGCTCGCAACCACCCGGCTGCTCGCGACGTCCCGCCCCAGGGCGTGATGCCGCCTGCCGCACCTGTGCAGAACGCTGGCCCGGAGCCGCTGACGTCGGCCGCTCTGGCCGCTGCTTCGCCGGAGATCCAGAAGAACATGATTGGCGAGCGCCTGTACCCGCTGATCCACCGCCAGCAGCCTGAGCTGGCCGGCAAGATCACGGGCATGCTGCTGGAGATGGACAACGGTGAGCTCCTGCACTTGCTGGAGAGCCCGGAGGCCCTGGAGGCGAAGATCCAGGAGGCTCTGGCTGTGCTGGAGGCCCACCAGGGCTAAGTTGGTGGTCACGGCCATCAGCTTGCGCGGGCGTCTAGCTGGGTCGTATGTTTGGCCGCGTGCGACTGTGCTGGGCGTTAGCGGGCTTCCTCTGCTGGCGCAGGGAAGTAGAGATGGAGAGAATCGGTGGGCGAAGGCTTTCGGCTTTGATGTTGAGTGGCTGCTTCGGTTGCCATTACTTTGATGGACTACATGGAGGAAAAGCTCGAGATCAAGGGGAAGGCACGAAAGGTGGGGTCATAGCTTAACGAAAAACATTGGAAGAGATGAACTCGACGCACTGACCCTCGGCCAGAAGAGGTGCCTGCCTCCTGGCCTCCCGTTGCTTTGCCTACCTCTTGCTTCTTTGAGCTGGATGCCCCGCAAGACCCGCGCACAACACCAGGAGGAAACTCATTTATTTCGTAGATAGTTTAGTTATTTGATTTGGCTTTCACCACAGCTTGTTCGGCATGCCCTTTTACTTCTGCACTGCTTCTCATTCGACCGTGCCAGTCATGAAAGCATTTCCAGTTCGCAACATGGTGAACATTCCTAAAGTGCAGCTTCAAACATTGACAGCTTGCAGCTGTGCAAACTGTTGGCACTGAAGTCGCGCCTCGACATTGAAATCACTTAACGTGTGTGGAATAGTTGACGGCGTCGATGCAGGAGATAAATAATCGCTGGGAGAGGGAAATGCAGTCGCTAGCCCGCCACAAAATTCTTCCAGCATGGGCCATCTTGATCGCTGCACAGCCCATGCGTCGCGGAAATTCGAGCCAGAACTCGCTGCACTATCTTCAAGGAGCTGATGCACTATAGCTTCGTTCGTGGCAGCAGTTCGAAGATCATGGTGCTGTGCCTCTATAGCAGCCCGCTGAGCATCCGAGAAAGACTCGATCATCCTTTCATTGTGAGTTCGTAAGATATCTTGAAGACCCGCAGGATGCAGTTGCGCCAGTTGATGGGGAAGCACCGGAGGAAACGTGTTGAGATTCGTCCGACAAGTGCTCGAATGTGCGTCGAGCTCTTCGGCGAGAGAATACAAACCTTGGATCAATCCCAGCATTCTGTGCGCTACGCTGACAACGACGTGCTCGCGGCTCTCGGAGTTCAGCCCATCAAGTAGCTCTGCACTCCAACTACCCAGACCGCGCAAGAAAATCATGACCGACTGACGCTTAATGCTAAACGTACCGTCACTTGAGCCTATAACGTCGGCTGAAATCCTTTGCTCGAGTAGAGCTGGACGTTGATATTCTGGCAGCGGTCCTTCTATCGCCATGTTGATCGCCAGACCAAGCCGAAGCGCTGTAATTTGATCGCGCTGCTGAGTAACCAAACTTGAATAGCCTCCTTGAAGCCGATCGCGGGTTTTGAGAGCTTCAGTGCCGACAACAAGGGCGAATTTAAGACCGAGCCACCATGTCGATGTTGGCGCAATCGAAGCTTTCGTACGCGCTAGCAATTGCAAGATTGGAATGCGCGCGCTGTCGAACCAGCGTGTAACTTCCACCACATTCCACCACGAGACGCTCGAAACACTAGGACAGGGTAGGACTCCTGCAGCTGATAGTTCTTGTGCGTTCCCAACGTTTATCTGTCGTTGGAGGTATGCTGAAAGCGCAGTGAGTTGCAAGTGCCACTCAGCACCATCGGCATAAATAAAGCTGTCAACAAATCGGTGAAGTAAAGTGTCCAACTGCATCCGCGCGTTAGAAGTGGACACAAACCCAGCGACTGCTTGCTCATTGAGTCGCTGCACTACCAAAAGAGCAGCGTTGTTTACCTTGACGGACCCACTCATTTCAGTCCAACAGCCGATAATTCTTTGTCTCCAGCGTTTGCAAAGAGCACCGAGAAAGTTCGCAATCGTGTCAAAGTGTGCTGTCTGAGATCGATCCACGCCGACTGGCAACGCTAGCAGGTGGAAAGACTCCATGTTCCCGGATCGATGTAAGCGCAATCGCACATCTAGAAACTGGCGGTTCTCGTTCTCATCAAGTCGCCCTCGATTCACAGGGTGCAAACTCAACGAAAACGCCCAACTCTGATGCATCAGCTTGGAAATCACTTGGAGATTCGCGCTGATTGCTATTGTCGCCGCCCGCATCATATTTTCGTCGTCGTCATGTTCATTATGAAGCTGCTCCTTAGACTCGCAGATTCCTGCTACTTGCTTGAAGGTTAAACCTGCTCCTAGAAGCGTTACCGCCTGCTGAAAAAGGTCGACAGATTGCACCACTGCGCGATACTCTGCAGTTCCATCCGACCGCTGTAGATCGGACGCATCCCGTTCGTCCAACGTGCTCGCAAACGACCGACCAATTATCCTGCTTCGTCTTTCGCCGTCTTCTTCTTTCAAAAAATCTTTCAGCACCACATCCACCACATCTCGATCTAACAGAAAAGTCCGCTGAACACAATGTTCTCCTTGCTTAGGCGGTGATGCTGCCGCTGCGTAATGCTGAGGTGCAGCAGAACAACTTAAACCTTCATCAATTAACGAGCCCGAATCAGCAGTGAAAGAGCAGCATCAGCATCGTCTGCTACGGCGCAACTCCCTGCTGCTACTAGTATGTCAGAGTCTGAGACCCCAAGATCTTCACTCAATGTTTCTTCTAGGTGTTCATCAACTGGAGGCTCCACAATAGGTTCTGGTTCCACAGATGAAGCGATATCAACCACTCTTGGAGAGCTGCTGTTTCTAACAATGGTCTCCATCTTGTCCACTGATGTCAGTTCCACCTTTCGTTGCTGCTGCTGAGCCTTCCTACTTGTCTTGACTGGGTCTAGAACTACTTGTACCCAATTAAATAAGTTTTGTTTCTCCTCCGTCGACATCTGTAGGTATTGAGTCCATCGCAGTGGATGTTGCGCCTTCAGATGGGACTTGTAGTTGTCGGTACGGAAGCACGGGCCTCTCCAGAACTTGGATCGGCGAGTGCGGGCACGTTGCCGCAGCTGCGTGTTGGGGTCGTCCTCCCGTCCGAAGGCGGCGCAGAACATGCAGGCCACGCAGCTCACGACGCCAGAGACTGGATCGCGGTCCACCGCGCGAACGCCGTAGGTGAGCTCGTGCGTCTCCACGAAGGGTGCGACGCGCTTGGGCCGCTTCCGAGCAGGAGCATCAGCCTCTGGCATCATGGTCGGAATGCATTTTAGGACCTCTTTTAAATGGGTTAATCCAACATTAAAATAAAGGTTAAATGATTCATATTTAACCTCCTACTAAGAGGTTCCACACTCGCCGGTCATTTTTGCGTGGGGTCGAGAGGCACCGATGGCGATGCGGACGAATGTGATGCGCGCGGCGGCGCTGCAGCTGCGGCGTCAAGCTGCTTCCTCTGCTGGCGTGCGGCTGTCTGCTGCCCCTCAGCTTCTGTCGGTGCAGACGCGCTCCATGGGCGTGTTCTCCAACATCAAAGACTCGGTGCAGCACAAGATGCAGGAGCGCAACCAGCACAAGCAGGGTCCGCAACGAGTTTGACTTGGTTTCACAATGCAAAGCAGACCATTTTGACGTTATGTTGCTATCATAGAGGAGGCTTACAAGCAGCAGATGATCGACCTGGCGCACGCGGACAAGTTCGACCTCAACGGCTTCTACGAGCACCTCAAGGTGCGCGGCTGCAGGCTCTTTAAAACTACAATTCTGGTGCTGATTTTGACGTTTTGCTTATGGTCTTGGCGTTAGAAAAACTCCGAGTCGAGTGGCGCGAGCGGCTGGCGGTCGATGATCCCGGGCGTGTCGTCCATGGTACCTTTGGTTTCTGTTAAAGTGGGGTGGTGACGAGATTCTAATGGTTTTCGATGCGGATGACAGACTGCAGTCCAGCAGCTAAAGTCGTTCATGTCCATCCTGGATGCCATGGAGGTGAGGAGGATTAGGACATTAGACTGAACTCGTCGTGGTGCTAATGATTTGATCTGAATGCAGCCCGAGTTCAAAGAGAACCCGCGTCTCATCAACGGCAAAGTGAAGAGGAAGGTTTCTGAGAAGTCTGGCCAGGTATCGTTTACTTTGCTGCTTGCATCGCGACTGGAATCGTCGTGCTGACCGTCCTGTACTTTCATCCTGCAGTCTCCGGAGGAGATTAATAACATGCTGCGCAACTACGAGCAGCTCTCTGCCCTGCACATGTGGCTGACCAAGCGGGTGGAGCGCGGGCTCTCCATCCCTGAAACCATCGACGAGACCACGGAGCTCGTGCGCCAGGACCCCACGGGCTTCCCGGCCAAGAAGTTCAGGTGCGATCATGACAGTCGAAGTGATGATACTCCCAGAGCTAATCTTTATCTTTCGTGCAACCACAGAATGAAGCAGCGTCGCTACTAGGTAGTGTCAGATCAGTAGAAGCTTTTAGACGGTGTAGCTCTCGCGAAGCCGTGGTTGAAAAGGCTCTCATGCCAATCACATCATTTTCGTTCTTTTTCCGCCGCTCTTATTCGCTGTTGAACCGAAATATTGCGCAAACCCAACACGTCATTCGCTATCCTCCCCACCACCACCGAGACCATCGATCGCCATGCAGAGCTCGCACCACGTCGTGTTCGGAGATCCGCTCAAGCCCGTCAAGCTCGACGACTTCCGCAATGTGCTCATTCGGTGCGTCTCTGAGATCCACGGCCCTCATCGTCCAATAAAACGCCAATAGTTCTGTGTCATTCCAGCCAGGAGGAGACCATCATCTTCGCACTCATTGAGCGTGCCCAATTCCCTCGCAACCCAGAGGTCTACGTCAGCATGAAGGAGAGGTGCGTTCACTAACTTTATTGATGGAGTTTTAAAGAAATTATTGACATTTAACTTGTGTGTCGAATGCTATTGTCATTTTTGCAGCAAGAGCGCGGCGTTCGGCGGCCTCAAGGGCAAGTACACGACATTTGACGGCAGTCTGCTGGACTTTATGCTGCTGGAGACTGAGAAGCTGCACGCTCTCACGCGTCGCTACACGTCTCCCGATGAGAACGCCTTCTTCCCGCACTTGCTGCCGGAACCGATTCTGCCCATTATCGACTACCCGCGTGTACTCAACCCCAACCGGATCAACATCAACGACCAGATCATGAGCGTGTACCAGGAGAAGATTCTGCCAGGTCTGACCACAGCCACGAGCGACGACACGGCGGTGTGTATCACTACAACTATTTGAAAAGGGGTTTTGACAGGAGAATGCTGACATTACCTTTCATGACAGTACGGATCGACCGCGACGGCAGACATTGCTGTGCTGCAGGCGCTGAGCAAGCGTATTCACTTCGGCAAGTTTATCGCAGAGGCCAAGTTCCAGGCCGAGACGGAGCGCTACACCAAGCTCATTCTCGCCAACGACGCTGCCGGCATCATGGACGCACTCACAAACTTGGCTGTTGAAGAGGTTGGTCTGGCCAACTCATAAAGTCCGTTGACATGCTTTTTTAATGCTGTGTTGTTTGTTGTTGTTGTGAGCAGAAAGTTCTGGAGCGGGTCAAGTTGAAAGCCTCGACGTACGGCCAGGATCCTAACGCCCCCACAACCGATGACAAGAAGGTGAACCCTCAGCTGATCTCGGACCTGTACCGCGGCTTCGTGATGCCTCTTACGAAGGAGGTGCAAGTGCAGTATTTGCTGCAGCGTGTTGCCCACCCATCCATCGCTGTGGCGGGCGTTGAAGGATCCTTCTGCTGGCTGGCAGCTCAGGCGCACTTCGGTGGCGAAGCTCTGCAAAAGGAGCAGCTACTTCAGGCTGAGTCCATCAGCAAGGTCTTTTACGATGTCAATGCCAACCGCACGGCGTACGGTGTCGTGCCCATCGAGGACTCTCGTCTGGGTATGATCAAGGAAACGCAGGCGCAACTGATGCAGAGCTCGTTGAAGGTGTCGGCCGAGATCGTTCTGACACGCTCGTTCATTTTTGCTGCCAAGGACAAGCAGCTCGGCAAGAGCGCTGACGTTGCTAAAGTGTTCTGTCCGACCGACACGGACGCTCGTTTGATTGCCCATGCTGAGCAGAGCTGGCCGAGCGCTCAAGTTGTCTCCGTTGCCAATGTCTCGGAAGCCGCAAATCTGGCTGCGAACGAGCCGTCGACGGTGGCTGTGACGACATCAGGCGCTGCTGAAGCTCACGGTTTGGAGCAGGTTGACACGGGTAATGCGCTTGCATCGGCTGTGCTGAAGCCGTCAACTGAAGGTGGAGCACTGCCTGCCGCCGGGGGCAAGTCGTTCATCCGTTTTATTGTCGTCTCCAAGGGCTGCCCTGCTGCTACCGGAAAGGACAAGTCGTGCTTGAGCATGGAGATTAAGCACGAAGTGGGCTCTCTCCTTAGCGCTTTGGATGTCTGGAAGCAGCACGAGATCAACCTTACGTGTCTTGAGTCGATCTACCGCCAAGACGAGGGAGGCTACGACTTTTCGTCGAGATTGTGGGCCACTTCGACGACAGCAATGTGCGGGAGGCGGTCGAAAAGCTGCAGTCGAAGGTCTGCACAGTCAAGCACCTGGGCTCGTTCCCCATCGCGAAGCGCCCCATTCAGAGCTAAGCACATTGCACATCGAGCAGTGCAAGTGTAAAGCACAGTAATACAGCGAACACATCGCCGAAGTAATGGCTGGGTCTTTGAAATGACATCATCGTTGATAAGCGCCTGGCCTCGGTTCACTTTACCACCGCGACGATCGAGAATTGTCGCCGTCCAAATCCACATACTCAGCGTCAAGCACCGTCTTACGCCGACCGCCAACAGACGAATCCCGCAGCAAGTCGATCACGTCCCCCGTTTGGCGGTTGCGATCTAAGGTACGCAGTTGGGTTAGATAGATTTTCAGCATCATATATCGTACCACAACTTACACTTGAGCTCCTGGAAGTTGAGACTTCCACCGTGACCAACCGAGGCTTTCATCGAAACCTGCGCGGCACCGTATGCACCACTAACCGGAAACACTGCTTCGATACGACCCACGCCATTCACACCTACGATAAACGTTTTCACAATTACATGTCATCAGTACACAACCTCAATAAATTCCTTTGAAAACAGTAGCGTACTTGACTCCATCCATTGCTGTGGTCCGCCCAAGGAAACATCATCTCCCATTTGAGCACGCACACGTTTGTTCGCCTGCAAATACTCGTCTGCTCGTCGACGTAATTCACCGGCACGCTGCATGGAGCTCTGCATTTCCCGTCCGACGAACGAGAAAATGGTCTTCACCAGACCCCGCACAACCAACGGCATTCCTTGGACAAGCGAGTCCAGCTCGTCCTGCATCCCTGACTTTTGCGGCGTGGCTGACTACGATTGAACATCTCATTGAGGGTGTCCACATTAGAACTGACACCGCTGAACGGATCGCTCGACCGGAAGTGAGAGCGGAAAGGGCCAAAGAACTTTTGGTACAAAGTGTACACGCCGAATCCAGCCGCACC
The DNA here is from genome assembly GCA_011947325.1 of Phytophthora macrochlamydospora. NCBI lineage: Eukaryota > Oomycota > Peronosporomycetes > Peronosporales > Peronosporaceae > Phytophthora > Phytophthora macrochlamydospora. Next base: position 439,883 of record JAAVTH010000384.1, on the reverse strand, counting down.
GGCGATGATCAACCCGAACGCCACTGCACGACCACGTCAGGATTAGTCCTAGCAGCAATATCCACAGTTATAATGCAACGTACACGAGGTGGAGGCGATGAGAGCACTCGTTCCCAACACAACCAGAGCGCCCGTCTTCAACGTGGACTTCCAGTCGTTGCCGCCGCTCTGCCAAGGGTTTCTCCCCGGAGAATAGTGACGAGCTAATTGCATCGTCAACGAGGAGAGATTCCCCGTCGGGAATGCATTGTACGTGTACTGGAGAGGTCGTAGTAGCACTAAAGAAGGATTCCGAGTCTTGCCAATTAAAGCACTGGAATGAAGCGGAGAGCGCCGCAACGACGGACCGAAGGAGCTGAATGGAGCCGCAAGACACTTGAGAGGAGTATGGGGGATGGTGGGACCGCGAACACGAGCCACAGCCAGCGGAGAAGCGCAGCGCCGCAGCAGATACGACGCGCTCATCTTGGCCGCCGATCAAATGGACAAACTTCAGAATGGTGGTATTTGTTGAAGTGAAACACATAAACTAAGCTGTTTTGTAGGTAATATGCGATTTCGAACGCTATTTATAGCGTTTCCGATCGGCTTCTAATTTATTCAACATCTCATGGAGAAGTTGTGGACGAAGGAGGTGCATTTGGCGCCGCCGCGCGATTCCCTGGCGGCACCCGAGGCCGAGGTGCAGCGCATCGTGTGGGCTGTAGCTGGCGTCTTCGTGGCCAGCTCTGTGGTGTCGTCGGCGCTGCTGATCCGCGGCCATCTGAACCACTTCACGCAGCCCATCGTGCAGAGCAAGGTCTCCTCTTTCAATATTGTATTCTTTTCTTCTGCTTTTCACTAAACTTTTCTGTAAACGTTTTGATCGGAAATGCGCTTTAGATCGTGGGGATTCTGTGGATGGTGCCGATTTACGCTACAGACTCGTGGTTATCCCTGAGATTCAAGGACGCAGCTCTGTATCTGGACCTGATGCGAGACTCGTACGAGGGTTATGTCATCTACCTGTTCCTGGCTCTTATGATCGCGTACTTAGGAGGCGGCAACAATGAACGAGTGGTGACTATCATGAGGGGAATGCCAGATCTAGAGCACCCGTGGCCGTTCAACAAGTGGTGCAAGCCCATTGCCATGGGCCCGAGCTTTCTAAGGGACTGCAAGATGGCGACCATGCAGTTCGTGGTAGTGAAACCAATGATGGCGTTCGTGGCAATTCTGCTGCGGATCGATGGGCTCTATGATCAGGGCAATTTCAGTGCCAGGAAAGGGTACTTGTACACGAGTCTGGTGGTCAACGCCTCCATCACGTACGCGTTCTACTACCTGGTGCTGTTCTACCTGGCGCTTAGCAGACAGTTGGCGCCGTACAACCCTGTACCTAAATTCCTCTGCATTAAAGCCGTGCTGTTCCTGTCGTTCTGGCAGAGTGTGGTGTTGGCGTTCCTCTCGCGCTTCCAGATCATTCACGAGCTGGGATCGTGGAGTGTGGAGAACGTCACCACGGGCATTCAAAACCTACTTATTTGTTTTGAAATGTTCTTTGTGGCGCTTGCTCACCACCGAGCGTTCCCGTACAGACCCTATGTGCACGGAAACCCAGCGCTACGCACCAGCATCTTGGCGGATCATCTCGCGTTCGAGGATGCCATGCGCGACTTTAATGAGGTCATGCCGGTGGTGCTGCCTACGGCTTTCAAGCCTGGTGCCGCGACGCTCAAGGCCAAGAAGAAGTACGACTTGATCCATCCAAAGGACCTGTTTGCTTCCGAGACGGTGAGTCTGCTGGGCGAGGAGACATCCGCCACCTCTGACGATGAAAGCGTGGCGTCACTCGAATCGAAAAGCTCGAGGGGCTCCAGTCCAGGTGGAAAGCCGGTATCACGCGGTTGGAAGCTATAGCCTGAACAAGATTTTATCTATTGAACATTACACAGCAACGGTTGCACTATAACTCTTTCAGCCATCCTTGTGTGAGAGGCAACCAACGCCAACATTCTTTCTCTCGCAGAGCTAACTGTTTTCTTAGTTATCCTCTTGACGAATTTGGAAGTTGCGCAGATCGTCTTGACCGACCAGTTCCAATCCTTTCTCATTAGCGAGATGCAGCACGCAGATGAAATAGAAGGACACGGTCACATTTGAGGGCACCTGGACGCACAAACAGTTAGAAACCCAAATAAAAAAACATCAAAAAGAAGTGAACGATGTCAGTACCTTGCCCGCCACGCTCTCAACCACGTTCTCAAACGTCGTATCCAGGGCTGGCTCCTCAGCGTCGTCGTCTTGTTCACGCAGACGCTTACCACTCTCACTGAGGACGACAACTTCACCTTCGTGGGGTTTCTTGCCCTCGCTGGTCTTTCCGTCTTCTGCTCTCTTCTCGGTTTCCACTGGGCCTTCAGCTTTCACAGTCTTTTTCTTCTCCAGGTGGTCCCAAATGCTTCCCTTCAACTTCTTCACGTCCACGCGCTTAGCGAAGCGCTCGTAGTGCACTCCGATCTTCTCTACGACACGGTCGGCTTGCACAAGATTGTCTACGGAATACAAGGCTTCTGTGCCAGGGTCGTCAGCCCCACTCACGCCGCCGTCTTCGTCGTCGTATCCGGCCTCATACTCTCCGTCGAAGCCGGAGCTGTCCTCGTTGTAAGTAAATGGCTGGCTCGTATTGTCACTACTATCCGCCCCATTCGCTTGAGAGTCCTCTACTACGCCACCGCCAGATCTCCTAAAGTAACGAGGTTTTTCTTTGAGGAAATGACGGAAGAAGAGCCCCAACTCAATGTGGGTGTCCACAGGAAGCACCAAATCTGACGCCTTTTCCTCCTGTTTCTTCACCTGGAACTTCGAGATCGCAAGACTAGAAGCTGCTTTTGGTGCTTTTAGTTTGGATAGATCCGGCTGCTCACCAAAGAAATCGACCAAGATCGCTGCTTTCTTCTCTGCCCCAGCACTGGCCTTCTTCGGCCGCTCCGGCACTTCGACTTTAATGGAGACTCCATCATCATCGATGAAGCCGTTCGTCTCCATCAAAGCGTCTCTCTCCGCTTCCTCCTTTTGGCGCTGCTTGATTTGGATTTTGCGGACAGCAGGAACTTCCAGTGGCCTGGACCGGCCCAATTCCGCAGCATCTTGACGTCAAAGTAGGAGTAATCGTTCCTCGCGTCCTGGTCGTCCCCTCCCTGCTCGTCCAACGATGCTGATCGAACGAGTGCGGACTCGATCATCTGAGAGAACAAGTTACTTTCGTAGTTGTCGGGTAAATTCTCGTCCACCTTTGCGCGGAAAAAGTCTGCAGCACTCGCTTTCAGTGAGGCCTCTTTGTCGATAATTGTTGGGCCACTTTCTGCGCCTTCCTGAGCAGAGTCTTCGTCTTCATCGTCACTACCAGCCAGATCAATTATCTCCGTTTCTTTCTCCATACTGACATCTTCAGGAGCAGCTTCCTCCACCTCCTCGGCTGGACCTACGTCTTCATCTCCGTCGTATTCCCCGTTATCGTCGCCAAAATCCAGTGCGGTATCCTCCACGGCGTCCTCGGCATCAGATTCGTCTTCACTGGCACCTTCCATGATACCTGCCAGGTTCATTGTGATCGCATCTTGCTTCCCCAACGACTTCCGTCGGCCTTTCACCGGCGTGTTAATTAAAAAATCGTTTTTGATACCGAGTTTGTGGCGCGCTTCATCCCCATAGTATTCATCCAGCTGGTCATACATGCGGTAGAGCGGCGGACAGACCTCAAGATCCTGCACGTCCTGATTGATGCAAGCGAGGCTGCCAAATAACGACAAGCTAATGCGCTCTTTAGCTGCAGGCTTGTCAACCTTTGTGGGGTTTTCTCGGCTTCTTTGGCCTCTTCCTCACCCGAACCAGCTTCCTCTTCGCTAGTTTTGCCATCCTTACTTTCTTCGTCTTTCTCCTCGCTTTCTGCAGCAGCATCCATTTCGGTATCTACCTCCTTTTCAGTGTCTACATCACCAACCTCAACGTTGTCAGTTTCCACTGCTGACTCGGCCTGATCCTTCTCTTGGAAGGGTTCTTTTCTTTTCTAACGCCTCGTCATCGTTCTTTTTGACAGCAACATCACCGGTCGGTTTCCGAGTGACCACACTCACATCGGACGAGTTGAGCAGAATCTTGCAGCCGTCGTACACGCTGAGGTTGGCCAGCAGCATGCCCTTCGCTCCGCCTTCGTCGAAAGACTGGGACATCTTGTGGAACAGCGGGTCGGCTTCACATTCAGTGTCGTAGCTCTTGAGGTTGATATTGTTCAAGTTCTTCTCGATCGTGCGCGCGTGCGTCTTCCTCGTCTTGCGAGCAGTGGCGCTGCTCTTCTCGGCGTCGCTGTCTGCTGCATCGTCCACGCCGTGCTTCTGCTCTGTGCGGGACAAGTTCTCCAAAATCTTGTACGACGAGTTCCACGTATCGTCCACTCGGTACGAGTAAATCTTAATACTCGCGTCCAGCGTGCAGCTCGCCTTCTGGAAATTGTATGTGTCGTCGTCTGCATCTTCTCCAGCGATTTTTCTACAGCAATACAATAAGCAAACAGTCCATGAAGAAGCAAAAAAAAAACTTTCTTACTTGGACGAATCCAGAATGTCTTCCATGTGGTCGATCAGATGCAACGACCACGAGTTCTTGACGTTGATTTTCTGTAAAGACAACCCCAAAAAGTTAGCATCAAACCGACTGCAATAAATACAATAATATAATATCTTGCTACACCTACATTCTCCGAGGACATTTTGATGATCGTAGAGTACATGTCGCTGATGTACTGCTTGCTGTGTGCTGGCTGCGCTCCATTTCCGTTGCTAGACGTGAGTGAGCGCCGCCTCTGCTGGTAGGCGAGCGAGCGGCGGCGGCGTCGGCGTCTGGCGATCTCCTCCTCGTCGTTCTGCGACAGCGAGCGCTTGCGCTTGCCCGTGGTGCGCTTGGGGGCGTCGCTGGCCTTCTCCTCGCGCTCGTCCTCGTCCTCCGTCAGCTCGTACTGCTCCACGTCGCTCTCGGCTGCCGCTTCCGCCATCGTCTCTGGTCTCTCCGGCTTTACTGTCGAGGGCAAGTGGATTCAAAGCAGACGCGAGGGATTAGACGCCGCCAGAGGTGGTTTTATATATTCTTTCTGATAGACATTGACTCGGGTTAAATGTATTAAGGGTGCAGCCATCGAAATGGCTACAGGAATTACTTCGATCAAACCTACGATTTAAAATTCTATCCAATGAGAGACTAGTCCGCCAACCTGTGCACAGCAGCTACTTTTTCCAGTGCAACCTCAGTCGCTATTGTTGCCTTTCACTTCAAGATGAAGCGGTTGGAGGCCATGCAGCACTTCCAGCGCAAGATCGACGACGACCCGATGAACGCCGTGGCGCACCACAACCTGGCAGTGCTGGCCAGAGCGGGCGGGGACCAGGAGACGTACGCGAGACACTCGCGCATCGCGTTCCTGGCCCAGCAGAGCCGCCCCGAGGTCACCAACGAACTGGCGCTGGCCGAGATGCAGGCGGGGCAGCTGCAGGAGGCTGAGACGTTGCTACGTGAGACCACCAGGCGCTGGCCCACGTTCCCGCCGGCGCACTGCAATCTGGCGACGCTGCTCGCGAAGTGTGGCAAGTACGAGGAGGCTTTGCCATGCTGCGCTGCAGCTCTCAAGCTGTCGCCGACGGACGCGAGTCTGCACCGTAACATCGCTAAAGTGTACGAGCAGCTCGGCCGCTCGACGGAAGCGCTCGAACATTATCGACAGGCTTTGGAGATAGTTCCTGATGACGCAGAAGTGGCCAGGCGGATCGCACTGTTGTCCCTCGGACGTGGACGCACGGATGCTGTCGCGGACAACTATCGGCGCTATCGAGACCTCACGGGTCAGCACTACGATCTCAAACTCTGATATAGTCGGTGGAGCAGCTAAAGACGGCGCGAAAATGGAGTCGAGACGACCGATTTGCATCGATGCACTTGTACATGTCGAGGCTTTCCTCCTCGAAAGCGATTAAGCTAACGCTGACTGCGTTCAGAAACCGACTCAGGCGCTGGATTCCTGACCGCGCTTTGGATGAGTTTCTCGCGCGTGGTCAGTGGAATGAACACACTCGCGCGCATGGTCACCTGTTGCAGTAGTAGCCGCCGCCAGGGCATCAGCTCTGGCGTTCTCGTTGCCTGGTAACAGCTAAATCCGTCGGCAACCACATGAGCAAGGTGCTGAGGTTTGAACGTGCGATGGCTGGCGGTATTTTCGGCCAAGAAGCCTCGCCAAGGTGTGCAGGCTGCTTGCAAGTATGAATAGTGCACTCGACCACTTTGTTTTTTTCGTCTTATTCGGTCGCAGCTTGAAAATGGAGAGAGAGGTGTCTCTGACAGCAATCTAGCTGCCAATCTTTCCCTTTTTCTCCATCTATTGCTGGCAAGCACCGCTAACGCGAGCTTCGCGCGCTGGTCGACATTTTGATACACAAGACCTGACCTGACCCTACCAATTCCCAGTCTTCATCTTCGCCGCTCTCACTCCTCACTCTCTCTCGCGTCACAGACCTCTCCATCTGGTCGCTGGCGTGTCGAGCGTAACACTGGCCAAAGTTCACGAACATTATCCTCGTTCATTCGCCATGAAGCGCTCGTTCCAGCACGTGTCTGCAGTCAGAGCCGAGGCCGGCGGAGACGTCGACACCGCCGTCACCACCACCGACGCATCCGATGCCAGCACCGCCGTTGTAGCAGCAGCCAGCCACGACGCCAGCTTCATCGATCGTCCGCGGAAGCACCGAGTACTGTGTCGCTCAGCACCGTCAACGCTTGGCATGCGCCCCACAGGACTGCCGACCTGTTCCAGTTTGGCCTTCACTCTGCTGTCGCCGATCTCACCTCAACGAATATGCGGCGACTTGGAGATCGCCTTGCAAGAGGAGGCTCTATTGAGCCTCGTGCTGACGTTCCTTGACGTACGAGAACACCAGATCATGCGCCAAACCAGTCGCTCGTGGCGACGCCGCGTCAAGACTTTGGCGCTGGATCGATTGGATTTATCCGCGCGAACATCTCCTGTATGCAGCCGCACGCTGGATCGCGCTTGTCTAGGGGTTCTGCAGAGTTACAGTCGAGTGTGTTGCTTGGACTTGACTGGACAACGCACCCTCGTTGATCGAGACTTGCTAGTACTTACATCGAGCTTCTGGGCTCAACTGGAAGTGATCGTCGCCGACGATTGTCTGGGGATCACGGACTTTGGATTTCTCGCCGTCCTCAACGCTCAATCGCTGCGACTAAGGTCGGTGTCGGTGCGTCGGTGCAAACGAATCACTGGAGAATTGTTCGGTTCCCAAGCTCCGGCATCACGGCAGCTCACCGGGTCGCATCCGTCACTCACGCGTCTCAACTTGGACGATACGTGCGTGACTCGGGAATTTATATCACGTGTGGAAGCTCGTTTCCCCACGCTGCAGCACTTGAGTGCATTGCACACCCCAGCACACCGCGCTTTCTTCCAGCAAGATCCGAGTTTGAACGCGGTGTTACGTGAATTGCAGTTGCTAGTGAGCAACGAGCTGGTGGATCTGCCGCTGCTCCCCGCTCTTCTGGATGAGTTTAGTCGATGGTGTCGTGGTCAGGAAAGTGCTAAGGTCAGACCTTTGTTCGTTCACTGGTGACAAGCGGACCCCGTGGCGTTCTAGACGTTCCGCTGCTTCTTACCGACAACGGCCGTGCCTTTGACCCTCGAGGTGGCGACGACGACGAAAGCTTGGGTTTGATGTCGCCAATTCTCTTTGCGTGTGCAACTGGAAGAACGCGCGTGCTTCCGACGCTCTTAGCTGCTGCAAAGGCTACGAGAGATGGGGTCGCCTTTGATTTGGAGAACACGGATGCTGACGGTCTCTCGCCGCTAAGTCTTGCGGTTGCGAATGGCCTTACCGAAGCTACACACACGCTACTTCGGGCTGGGAGTGATGTGAACACACGGACACTAAGTCTGGCAACGCCGCTGTATCTGGCCAGTGACCGCGGCTGGGATGTGCTTGTCGACATGCTACTCGACGCAGACGCACGAAGGGACTTTGCCATCGTTGGAGGAGCGACGGCGTTGTGTGCTGCTGCCAAGAACGGCCACCGCTCAACCGTTTTGAGGTTGCTAGCTGCCGAGAAGCAAGCAGAGGACGAGGCGCAGACAACAGGACGTGTGAGCAAACGACAATTGGTGCAGGCGTTGTTTTTGGCGTGTGAAGGTGGCCACTTGTTTGTCGTCTCGGATCTGCTTCTGCTCACGGAGCTGGACGCGGACGTGTTGATGGACGAGAACGTTTCGCCGCTCTACTTGGCCTGTCAAATGGGGCACGTAGCGATCGCTTCGCTTCTGCTGGCCCGTGGAGCTGATCCCAACTTCCGTCGACCGAACGGTGGCGTGTCCTGCTTGTACATTGCAGCCCAGGAAGGCCACGACAACCTCGTTCGACTATTGGTGCGAGCTGGAGCGGATGTGCACGCTAAGATGGACGACATGTCGACTGCACTGCACATTGCTGCTCGCATGGGGAGAAAAGCGGTTTCTCGCGCTCTGCTGCGCTGTGGAGCTCGTTTGAACGATCGAACTCGGTCCGGATTGACGGCGTTGTACATTGCGAGCGAGGAAGGTCATGTGCGACTCGTCCAGTACTTACTCGACGTCGGTGCAGCCCGCGACCTGCAGACCAATACTGGAGCCACTGCGTTGTTCGCAGCAGTGCACCGTGGTCACTACACCGTCGTGAAGACGCTGCTCGTGAGTGGAGCTAACCCGGTCCTGCCGAAACAAAATGGCACCACTCCACTGGACGCAGCAGCTTTGCTTGGAGACTTGAAGACCGCACGGTTATTGCTGCATTTTGGCGCACGCGTCGGCGGCTTGGCTCTTCACTTTGCAGAGCGACGACGAGATGCCGCTGACCTCCAGGCATTGCTGCGCACGCAGTACTTCCGACACTTCCTCCACAGCAACATCAGTTATCATGCGATGATCTGTCCGCCTGCGATGGCTGCGATCAGCGAGAGACCAGTACCAGTCTCCGCATCGGCGACAGCAACAGAGCACGAGACTACGTCGGTCCGGTAGAGTGAAGTAGATTGTCGATAGCAACTCGCATGTACTGATAATTTAAACCTCCCAGCCCCGAACTATACAGCATTAAGTTCCATGCTTGGCAACCACCGTGAAAGCCACCACCGTGATTGTCTAGCACTTCGTGCGCTAGCTGCCAGCAGCGCCTCCACTTCCATCGCTCAGTTCGCCATTTGCTCGCTCAAGTCCAGGCTTCAAGCTCCGACAGCGCAATGCACGACGTGTGCATCTGGTGACGAAGACCACCGGAGGTTATGCTGCCAGAGGTCCCCTCGAGCCCGTACTTGAGGGTGGGACCTTACGTGTCGAAGCCCTCGTGGCTTCTCAAGTGTCGTCTGAAGCTCAGCGATCAAGTGACCCCTCTCAACTCCCAAGGCAAGGTGAAAATCAAGCAGAAGCGTCTACGCGGCGGCGTACCAGCTGTAGAAACAGTTAACTTATGGTACAGCCGTCATGACGAAGGCTTTTCCTCCGGCGTGGCGCCTTGAAAAACCTCAAGTGTCCTGTGTGTGCCCGCGGGTGGCATCAGGATAGCCGGTGGTCTCCGGCATTAACCTGCTGATGCTGTAGGAAGGGAGTAGCTACTAGCACGTCCCGGATAGCGGGGGTAAAGGGGTTAATGTGGTTTTCACTTCAACTCCAGCGTCTCACTGCGACAGCAAACAAGAATCTCTTTGTGTGTGGGTTCAAACACCTCACAAGCAATCTTATCCCCAACCACCACTGCACCATGGGCAAAGCTGCCGACGCCGCCATCATCCAGCAGGAGTTCACCAAGCTGCAGGCGCAGATGCACCAGAGTGCTCAGGACACGGTCACGTTCTTGGACGCACTGAAGCACAGCCTCGCCGACTACGACCACAAGTTTCGCCTGCACCACTCGAGCTCTGCCACGGCCTTCTTCGACGACGGACTGGACCACGCCAAGGACGCCGTGCGACAGCTCAAGCACGCGGCCGAGCACATCCGCAAGACCGCCGGCGTGGCCGAGGTGGACGTCGCCCGCAGCGCCATGGAGCAGACCTTCAACGCCCTCGCCGACCTCAACAAAGTGGCCAACGCGTTCGACACCGAGCGGCCGCCGATGCGGCACAGCAACAGGAAGCTCACGACGTCCGAGACGACCGAGTGGCTGGTCAGCACGACGCGGGATGCCTCGTTCTGCGGCTTTGCGCCGCTGCAACGGCAGATTCTAGCGGTTCTGGTGGCTCTAGGCGAGATCGACAGGCCGTCGATCGCGGCCCGCGCGAAGGAGGCGGTGCACCACGTGGCCGACAAGATTAAGGGCGACCTGAAGCTCAGTCCGCACAAGGACGCGACTGCGGAGCAACAGGAGAGGACATCCACGCACAGCGTGTAAAGGAAGCAGGACTTGCTAACAAGCATTGAGAATTGCTGAGACGAGGCGCAAGTTGAAGTGAAAGTATCTTGCATTGCTTCACCAGATGTGGCGCCGAACGAGGCTATCGACTGTGCTGTCAGTCCCCTTTAAGTCAGCGCGATGACGGACACGCCCGGCCCAGCGCTTTGGTTGGACTGTGAAAAATGCTGCAGGGAACTTTACAAACCTCTTGACGATGCAAACCTTGGCGAAAGATGAGCCTGTCAATCAAGGAGCGAGTGAGCAACGCCAACATCTTCAAAAACCACCGCTTACTTACCGTGTTTTTCCAGGGCCAACGCTGTTGCTGCACGTAGCGACTTTTTCACTATCACGAACACGAAACAGATTAAAATCTCAAGCTACAATCGTCTAATGGCATCACCACAGCGCCTACCTTTGGGCAGCATCCGAACGGCAATGTGAATGACCTTGTCGTCGGTAGGAGCTAGCTCGAAAATGCTCATTTTTGGTTGCACCTTGGGTCCAAGAACTCGTGTCCACTCAACGTCGTCGCAATTCCGTCTTCATCCTCCGGATCAATCTGCTGGAGCAGTTGAGCCTCGTCGCTTCCTTGGTCCAGCCATTTGTGATTGTGCCGAGCAAGATAGAGATGTAGCCTCTCGCGGTCAAAGTACAGCCGACGATCAGCCAAGCGCTGGAGGATAGCGGTGTACTTCAGCCTAAACTCTGTCGAACTCGCGGATCCATACCGAGATGTTACCAGCGACGAAAAGTGTAATGGCAATCGTATTCCGTCTCTCGAAGAGGTTTCTCGGTGTCGGCTGCGATTTTCCAGACGATTGTAGCAGTCTTGGTTACTCATTGTCTTCTTGGCGAATTATGAGAATGTCACCATGCCACTGCGCCAGTTTCCCCATACAAACTGTTGTTCGCAAGAAAGTAGTAAATGCATCTTTTGTAGCGACAGTGAAAACCGGAAAGCGACAAGCAGATCTTTCGGGTGGGGAAAAGTTGACGGAGACACGCCCAACGCGGAAGATTAGTTGCCAGCGGCGTGTAGCAACAAACCTGGAGATCATTAATGGGCGGCATACCGGTGGTGTTGTCTCTTCGACCTGTGGCTGCTGCGATAGCACCGTGCAGCCACTTAGCAGGTTCCTCATCACGACCCCACCGAGACGATCGGCAGTTTGCTTCGACAGCTCATTTCAAAACGAGACCCCGACTACTCAAGAACCAAATTCACCATTCAATAGCAACATGGGCAAGGCCGCCACCATCAACATCGCAGCTGAACAAGAGTTCTCCAAGCTGGAGCTGCTGTTGACTCAGACGGCAGACGATGCCGTCAACTGCCTCCGAGTCCTCAAAGGCAACCTCGCCGACTACGACACTCGCCACGGACTGCACTTCGTTAACACGTCCAAGTCGTTCATGCGGAGCGACATGCGAGCCGCCAAGGACACGGCCACGGAACTACGGCACGTGGCCAACCAGATCTCCAAAAGCAAGGCTCCGCCCGAGTCGTCCATCACGGCGGCACGCAGCCGCCTGAACGCGACGGCAGACGCTCTCAATGAGTTGAAGAGGACTGGTCGTGCCTACGACGAGAAGAACGGCAAGTCCAAGGGCATCCCGGCCATGATCGACAACGTGCTGGTCGGCAAGCACGACAAGGCGAAGGACGGAGACAAGAACAATAAACACTACAAGAAGGAAAGCAGTTGGTTCGGCAAGAGCAACAACGACAAGACCGACAAGCAGGCCGGAGTCGGCGTCCTCGGCGCTGCTGATACCGTGGAGGCGGTGGTCAAGGCGACGCTGAAAGACAGCTTCGGCGGCTTCTCCGCCTTGAAGCACCAGATCTCGACCGCCGAGAAGGCTCTGTCGCCGTCGTTCGCCGAGAGGGCCAAGGAGGCGGTGGCGGGCATGACGAACAAGCTGCGGAGCAACTCCAGCGGCAACAGCCCGCCACACAAGAGCAAGAAGACCATGAGCGTGTAGATCACTGAATCGGACAGGGTAGCAACGCTCGCTTTGGAATTCATTCCGCTGTGCATATAACAATTCGATTGCTTCAACTCGATCTCAACAAGTTGCCTTTCATCGCCTGTAGAGATGGCTACAATTTCTTGCCAATCAAAATGGGTTTTGTCATTTTTCTATCGGACACCAAGCAGCATGACGACCTGGTTCCAGAAGGAGATCTGTCTGACGGCGCCCAGCCGCGGCTTCCACCGTACGTTTAGGCCTGTCGTTCACGCTGTGATCATGTGCTAGTACTAACAATGGCTGTGGCTTGTGGCAGTGGTGACCCGCGAGGTGGAGAAGCAGGTTCGTGTCCCGCTAAACTACTGACATATTTCGAGAATTCTTACCATTAGATTATGACTATTCTAGCTGCCGGAGCTGTCGCGTGTGAAGGTGGGCATGGCCAACCTGTTTATCAAGCACACGTCTGCGTCGCTCAGTATCAACGAGAACTGCGATCCGGACGTCCGGTGAGCTGTCCCTGGAGTTCGCTGTTGACCACTGCTTCATGGTATTTATTCGGTGCAAATACATACGTGTAGGACCGACATGGAAGGAGCGTTTAACCGCATTGTCCCAGAGTCTTGGAACAAGTACGATGCGATACTACCTTCTTCATGGTAGAGAAATTGTGTTGACAATGGTTGCTGCTCCATCCAGGAGTTCTTCCGCCACACGGATGAAGGCGACGATGACATGCCGGGCCATATCAAGTCGACTCTAATCGGAGCATCGGTGAATATCCCCATTACCAACGGCAAGTTCAACCTCGGCACCTGGCAGGGTAAGCAAAGTAGCTTCTTAGTCGCTTCTAACCGCGAAGGATGCAAGGTTACTCATATGATATGTATTGTACAATACGCATTACATTGGCATTAATTTGGCAGGTATTTACCTGTGCGAGCACCGCGACGTTGGCGGGTGGGGATCTGGCCACCAGCGCAAGGTGGTCGTGACCATCCAGGGCTCCACTGCTTAAGCGACGACCGCGACCGGTTTCGAGCTTGTTGGGCTGCTCACTGCGAGCGCCGAGTCTGATTTCTCACCACCAAAGTCACCGTCGAACGAGTAGATGCAATGCCATGGCGGGCGGGCGTTGGGGATAAGCTGTAAGTTGTAACACGCACAGGCGCTGAACACAGGCAGATACTTCTTGGTCGGATCGATGGGAATGCGCATCCCTTGTGGCTCATCATTCCGCACGAATAGCAGGAACCCAGCCAGCAAGTCAACAAAAATGCCGACTCGGTCTGACTCTTTGAACGATTCGGCATCCAAGAAGTTGACACGAGCTGGAAGTTGCGGTTTGGGGCCTCGAAATGACCCCGTGGTGATGAAGCCGCCTTCGCAGTACATTACAGCCGGCATGTGGTCGCACGCGGGCGTCGGCAGCGACAGCGTACGCTTCAGATGCTGCGCGTCCACGCCATAATACCGGAAGCCAGCATGTCCCGGCGTCACCACTTCCGTGACGCCGACGTAGCTGCCTTCGCTAAGTCCGACGCACTCCCAGTAGCTCACTGCTGCTGGCTCACAGACCCGATCGCCGAACATGGAGCCTCCGTTGGGCCCCCAATGAGACACATAGCACTCCCCATTGTTCACCAGGTACACGTCTCCTCCGTGTCGCGCAGCATCAAAGTGCAGATCAAAATTGTCTGGTTTAACAACGTTGAAATGGGTCAGAATCCCCAAGAAAACCCCAGCAATGAACGTACAGGTCGCAACACTTTGCACTTGTCTTAGCAGTGGCAGGATAATTGTCGGCTGCAGAGTCTCCGTGTGTGGCGGATTGCGAGGTAGCTCCACATGTGGCAGGAGCTTCAGTGTCCGACTGCGCAGGTAGAACCAGACGGCGGCGCAGCCTCGCGACCCACCGCCTTCTGCACGCACACGAGCGTCGCTACCTCTCTAGCGTCCAAGAACGCCAACAGCGGAGCCAACGCCGCCAATACGGCGACGCCCGGCCCAGCCTTCGGCGAGGCTCGCGGCTGCTTGGACGGCGTCATGCGCTTCAGACTTCAGAATTAACGTCAGCCGGCGTTGATTGGCTAGGAAAATAGAATTTTTCTTCAATTATCTGAGTCTGAAGTTGTGGTCATGCGCGGCGCGGAGCTCCTGGTGGCGGCTCCTCTGAGCCTGGTGCTTGGCATTCCGCTGGGTTTGCTTAAGGAGAAGTTGCACAAGAACTCTGTCAAGCGCTGGCTGCTGGCGCTGGCTCCATTGGCCCTTGCTCCTTTGGTAAGGAGCGAAATAAGTGTCGATTGACACATGGATACATTTCATGATAGGCTAACTACTTTGTTGTAATCGCTATGCTAGTTGTCGTTGCGTGATGGAGTTGTGTTAGGAGCTGCCTATTTCATTGGGAGGGAGTTGGGTGCGTCTCTTGTTGGTGTGGGACTCACTGGAGGCATCGCTACGGGCAAGAGCACCGTCTCTAAAACTTTTCAAAAGGCTGGGGCGGTCATTGTGGACGCTGATGTGGTGGCCAGAGAGGTGGTGATGCCTGGTCGAGGCGCCTACAAGGAAATTGTACGGTACTTTGGCACGGATGTGCTGAACGAGGACGACGCGACCATCAACCGCGCCAAGTTGGGGGCCATCGTCTTCAACGACCCGGCTCAGCGCAAGAAGATCAACGCGGCCACGCACAAGTACATTATCTGGGAGATGTTCAAGCAGCTCGTGTACCACCGTTTGGTCTGTCGGAAGCGACTGGTGGTCTTTGACGCCCCGCTACTTTTCGAGACCAAACTACTCGAGTACTTTTGCTATCCGACGATTGTGGTGGCATGCTCTGAAAAGAACGAGCTCGATCGACTTACGAAGAGAGACGATATGCAGCAGGAAGACGCCGAGAAGCGCATCAAGGCCCAGATGAAGCTGCGTGTAAGTACCTATCTTTTTCACTTTTTTACGAAGTGAAGTTTTATTTACAATATTTTTTCCATTGCAGGACAAGGTGAAGAAAGCGGATCTCGTTATTCAGAACGACGGCACATTGCAAGAACTGCTAGTTAACACCCACGAGACGCTGAAGCGAACTGCTGCGCTTGTTGGAGGTGCAAATGAACTGCAACATTAGAATCCGGCAATAAACAGATAAAGTTGCTTTAAAATATTTGACTTGAGTTCACTATTGCCCCAATTTTTGACAAGCGAAAATGCCGCGCAAGGGAGTGTCGCTGCAGGAGAAGCGCGAGCGCATCCTGCACATTTACCACGAGTCCAAAGAGGTGTTCAACCTCAAGGAGGTGGAGAAGCTCGGCTCTAAAGCTGGCGTCGGTAGGTCTCTCGTCAATACTCCTTCTACCTATTGTCCTGGCCAAATAATATAATATTTTGTCAACGCAGTTCTTCAGACAGTCAAGGATGTGAACCAGGCGCTGGTGGATGACGCGCTTGTAGACTGTGATAAGGTAAACTATATATTATATACAATCCACGAAACGAGCTCGCTAAGCTATGTATATTGTTTTGACAACTGCAGATCGGCTCTGGCAACTACTTTTGGTCCTTCCCGTCCAAGTTGTCGCAGTCGCGGAAGCGCAAATTGAGCGAGCTGGAGCAGCGGAAACAAACTTTACAGGAGAAACTGGACAAAGTCAAGCAAACAATCGACGACCAGAAGGCTCTGCGATCGGAATCGGTCAAATACACGCTGCAAAACCATTTCGTGACAACAATTATCGCTGACTGTTGTTATGATTTTGCAGGAGGAGCGCGTGCAAAAGTTGCAGCGTTTGGAGGAGCAGCGTGCCAAGGTGCAGATGATGCGAACCAAGGTGCAACATTTGGCGGAGAACGACCCTGCCATCTTGGATGAACTACAGAATAAAGTTCGCACGGCAAAGGAAGGCTCCGACCGCTGGACGGGTACCTCTCCAAAGGAACTGTTGCTGATAACTTTTTCTAACTAGTTTCTGCTCGGTAGACAACATTTTCACGCTCAAGTCGTGGGTGGAGAAGAAGCGTGGTGTTGCTGGTTCGGAGGTGGACAAATGGCTGGGGATCAAGGACGACTTTGACTACATCGAATGAGCACCCAAGGGGTGAGGTGTTATGCAGCTGAACGAAGAAAAAAAAAAAACTATTGCTTTCGCCTTCGACCGGCGGTTAACTTGACTTGACTAAAACTGTGGCTTGTCATTTATTGCTATTGAAACCCGAAATGCACTTGACAAATCGTTTACCAGTTGAAGACCTCCTTGTGGAAGTCGAAGTTGCAGTTCCGTGCGAGAGACTGCGCCTCCACGGTCATGGTCGGAGGCCCGCAAGCCATGACCGTCACACGGCGGCCGTTGAATCGACTGGTGTTGATCAGCTCGTCGAGAATCGGCTGGCCGGCGCGGTACGACAGCGACTCGCCATTGGAACGCGTGACGACACCGTCGCTACGAGCGTTCGAGACGTGGAACATCCAGTTGATGTTGATGGGCTGCGGGCCAGCGGGGCCCAGGATGGCCGTGTTGGGGTCCTGCAGGTTATTACTGGCACGAGCGGCGTAGTCGAGCTGCGCTTGGGTCGGCAGGAACTGCTCCATCATCAGAATGTCTTCCGGCTCGCGAACCGACCACAGCACATACCAGTCCGAGGTCTTGGCAGCCTTGTCCGACTGGGAGAGCGCGGACGGGAACAAGCGCGTCTGGTTGATCAAGCTCATCATGGGAGTGATGCCAACACCGCCGGCGACCAGCACCACTGCGTCGTAGTGCTCTACATCAAGCGAGATCTTGCCGAACGGACCGCAGAGGTTGGCCGTGAGGTCGTACTGCGTCCCAGCCTTCTCCAGCAGCTTGCGCGTGAAGGAGCCACTGCCCATGGCCTTAATGCAGAAACCCAGCGACTTGCCATCCGGCGTCACAATGGATGAGAACGGGTGCCATTGCGTAAGGGAGACGGACGGCAGACGCACCAGGAAGTACGAGCCAGGGTTCACACGCATCGCCAGTTTGCCCGTCTTCGGAGTAGGGTCGAGAATGAGCGTCGTGGAGCTCGAGACCGAGTTGACCGACACGGAAGCCTTGTACGAGCTCGTGAATGCGCTGGACCACCGGTACAGCAAGCCAAGAGCGTACAGCGCCAGAGGCACAGCCAGTGCAGGACCGATGAAGCTCGGGGCGTGAAGAATCGTGAACACAAAGCCGACGATCGACAGCACACGGTGGGCGAAGTAAAACACTTCGAAGAACAGACGGCGCACAGGCTCGAGCGACAGCGCCAGCATGACGACGAAGCACAGGAACGCGATGAAACCATGAAGAGGGTAAACGGAGCCGGTCTTCTCGCTGACGGTCACATCGACCATCTTGCTGGCCTGGATGACGTGGATGATCACCGCAACGTTCATGAGGAGACCGAGCCAGCGGTGGAACTTGACGATGCGTTCGAACGAGCTGCCGAAGAGCACCGACCACACCGGCAGACGCGACACGGGGAGGATCAGGAACATGAGCACCAGCAGACTAATCTGGCCCGAGACGACGTAGTTGTCTTCGTCCGAGAGCAGCGAGCCGAGCACGACGACCGCAGCCACGAAGATCAGCACCACCAGCAGCTCACCGAGGTATAGGTCCGCCATCAGCTGCATGAACATGGTGTGGGGCTTGGCCACGGGAGCGTTGGTCGTCAACTTCACCGGCGGCGGCGCCACGGTGCGGTGCAGCAGCAGTTTACCGATCGGGGTGGTCTTCAGCGCCGCCGTCAGCAGTAGACCGCACAGCGCCATGGTGCCGAACGCGATGCCGCCGACAATACCAGGGCAGTTGTTGTCCCCGCAGAACGGCGTGTCGGCCGTGACGGTCGTGCTGGCGCCGCCGGACGAGTTGCCGGCTGCGGCAAAGTTGAACGTGGCCACGCCGTTGGTGCCGCTGCGGTGCGTGGAGATCGGCCACGAGGTGCCGTAGGCCCAAATGAAGTTGGCAGTACCGGTGGCACTGAGCGCCACCTCGGACGTGGTGGCGGCGGCCAGCGTGCGCTGGTAGCTGAAGCTCATGGCCGACGTGCTGGACTCGCCGACGACGAACGTGGTTTGGTCGCTCTCGGCCGAGATGTCGCTGTTGGTGTAGCCCCCGAGCAGGTACGAGGTGGGGTGCCGTCCGCCTTGAAGAACATCATGACGTTCGCGGCGGGGCTGCCGACCATCTCAGAGCCGCGGGACGGACCCACGCCGAACCAAGTGGCCTCGCTGGCCACCGACGCCTCGAGCTGGTACTCGATGCAGACCTCATTGCCCTGGACGAGAGCACGCATGAACACGGGGCCGTCGCCCAGTTGGGTGCCCGTGAGAGCCTGGAACTCGGCGCTGGAGCAGATGCTGTTCGACGTCGCCATGATATCGCCAATTCAACAATAACCTCGAGCTTTGGGGGTGGTGATGAAGTGACGGATGGGTTGCGGCTTGCGCTGCAGCCTGCAGATTGGAGAGTGAGAGACCGTCGAGTGGCGCTTTCGGACCAGCGTGACAAACGAACCAACCTCAGGATCGTCCTCCTTTTCGGACGCTTGGTTCAGTGCGCCAAATATTGACCGTAAACGGTGGTAAGGTCACTATGTTGCTGGCTGACGCGTCTATCCAAGATAAGGTTGCCGAACCTCCGTGTTGGCGGTACGATTTGAGCAGCGGAGACCAAGCAAAACGAGCAGCAGAGCCCGGTTTCCCCCTTTCGGAGCCTCTACACGATGCATGTATCTCCTCCCTCGTGACGGTGGAGGTTGCAACGTGGGTGGTTTTACTGTTTGTCGGTGGGGATTTCCGCCACGGCCGCCGCCGTATGACACCTGCTGATGGCCACGTGAGCCTGCGTTTGACTGTTCGAATGAACCCAAACCGGCTGGCTCTGTCAAACAACAGCGACCAGCAGGCGACATTTTCGCAGCGGCGCTGTTCGACACTCGGACGTCGTCTGCTGGATGTTCTCGTCGTGTTGCAGGCGAGTTTACTAATCGGCCCGCTGGCGGACGCTGCAAGGCAACCAAAGGACCATGTCGGTGTGGACACGGTGGTGGTGGCTCAGACTTGGCCCCTCAGCTTCGAGAGCTTTGTCCGCTCTCAAAACCGCTGTACACTTTTTTCAGTTACGACTGCAGAAGACCAACGGACAAGATCGATGTTGGCCAGCCGCGCGGGGGTTTACCTGCCTCCGTTAGACTCGTATGTCGGTCAATTTTTGGTGGTGCTCAGGTCACCCACGCTGCCGCTACACTGGACACGACTGCGGTCCTGCCTGCCGCCCATCGCACTTCAGAGTTCCCTCATTCGGTTCGACAACGGCCATCAAGATCCATTTCACACCTTGTTCGCGATCAGCGCTCGTGGGATCGCATCGTGATCCGAGCGCCACGAAATGTCAAATCCCAAATCCCCGGCACTGCTGTCGCAGCTTGGCGTAATGTGCGGATTCGTAAGCCGTTTACGAAGCCTTTGGCGCATCAAAAGCTGCGTTTCACGTGGACGGATAGACTGGACCAGCAGTCTCAGTGGCAAGCCCAGGTGGCAGCAACACCTGCTGCTGTAGCTCGAATCCGACAGGAATTCGTTCGGTCGCAGTTCCGATGGGTCTTTGATGATGCGGTAGCAATTGGAAAGCACCGAGGTTGTAAGAGAATTATGCGGAAGGAATGAGGATAGTACTGCCAGCGAAAAAGCGTTGCGTCTTGACGGAGTTTTGCTGAGCGCACGGAGAACAAGCCGCCATTTCGGCTCGATGGTTTTCTCCTGTCAAGTACTTACGGCCCTTGTCGAGGTGAAAGCACTTTAGAGCAGAGGCCAAGCGACAAGTAAGTGAACGCAGTGAATCGTGTTGGCCCTTACCAACCGATGATTAGAGCCTGCCTACCACGTCATCGAGAACGTGGCCCTGTTGCAATTTCAAGCTGCAAACACTTGCAGTCTTGTGATTACTTTCAACTGACAAAGGTCTCATTTCCGGGGACTGTTCCGCATCCCCAGAGTGCAATGGTAGCCATCGTCGCAAGGACACACAACGTCGCCGTGGCTACTCCAGGAATGGTAAAGCATGACGCCGCCAACGACAGGAATCTCGGCGGTGCTGGCTTCGCTTGGATCTCGTTTTTCGGTTTCCGTTCTTCGCCACGGTCGGTCGATCGTCGACGCGTTGGTTCGTTCTTGGACTTTCGCAGTCGCCTACTGCTGTTGACTCGGCGTGTGGAGGAGCGAGACGGCGGAGATCGCGACTCGTTACTGGCGGCATCGTGCCAGTGTTTGTCCTGGCGACGCCGCTCGCCCATGCAATTCATGGACGGCGCACTACGTCGCTTGGTTCGGAGTGACAGGTTTCGCGTTGATGATCTGGCACTGGAACTCGCGTGGCTGTACGTAGGCGATCCCGGGGTTGACGAAAAGACTGTTGAGAGCGTCGTCGGCCACTGGAGAACCGCAGCTCTGGGCTGGTAAACTCTGCCTTCTTGGGCGGCGGAATACCCTCGCTGCTACTTGGTAGCATGGGCACTGGCACCAACGGACCAGCCCCGCCCGACACTGGCGGGGTCACCGTCCGCGACCGCTGAGACGTTCGCTGGTAGCGGTTCGGCGATGGGATCGACCACTCGCCGTCTTCATTCTCCGCGTCGTAGTTGTAGTAATGCTCGCCATCCACTTGGTCTTCGTGTACGCTGGGCACAGACGATGAACCTCGTGATCGTGATCGCATCATGAGTGGCGGTCCTAAATCCACGGCGTCCTGCGACCAATGCAGCGCCGTATCGTCATGCAGCAACTGGTTGGCGTCGCTGCTACTGACACTGCTGATGTCTCCTTCGTCGCTGTAATAGTCGTCTTCGTCCTCGGACTGCGCGGCAGGCTCCAACTCCAGCGGCCAGCCTTTCGATCGAGCTTCGTCGACCAATCTGGGGTTGATCTGGAGCTCCTGCTTCGTCAGGATGAACTACGAATGCAATCACAAGTTAGTCCAGTCCCATTGTGACTTGAGAGCTCCTACCAACCTCGATATCGTTGAACAGGATGTCACGGTAGAGCACCATAATCTGCAGCAGCTCCACAGCGACAGTATCATGTCTTTCACTCTTCCGTGCAGTCTAAAGGCAACAGCGTTAGGAGATCATCGACCGGATCAATATCGTCCACAACTCACCATGCTTTCAAACTCGGAGGATTCGCTGAAGACATGGTGGTGTTTATCTGCGAGGATCTTCAGCAGCGGTTGCGTCTCGCTACTCACGAGTGCAATGAGGTCCCATAACGCCAGCAGTCGCAGCAGGCAGTGCCGCACCTCACGTTCCAGCTTGTCCAGCACCCCTCGAATCGCTAGCAACGTGGTAAGCGCCGGCGGAACAGCCAGACTTTCACGCGTTAAAATCTTTTTGTGCTGCGTGTACAGCTCCAAGGGCACCAGCGGTCCCATGAGGTTGCGGAAACTCACTTCAAGCAGCTCGTTGAGTACGGCTACTTGGTCACCAAAGCTCTTGTCTCCTGCCGAAATGCTGGTCGTCAGGAGATCTCGAGGACTGATCGTCTCTGCATCTTCGGGTCCGTTGTTGCTGGTCGGGTCTGAAGCTGAAGCTGAGAAGCCCTGCCACTCGCCCCGCTCCTTCTGCACGCTCTCCAGCAGCGACACGTATAGCATTTTGGCCTGACGGACGATCGCATTGTCGCGGTTGGTCTCGTCAAAGCTGCCGCTTCGGTTGATGACTGTGAACAGGACGGAGGCGACGGTGCCGACCGACTGCGCGCAGGAACCGAAGACGCTGCTGCGCTGCATCTGCTTCTGTGTTTGTTTCTGTCTCCGCAGTCTGTCGCTGAGTTGCTGCGGCTCCAGGTCCGGACGGTTCGCGCTCTTTGCACCTTTGGAGCTTGGCGGAGATTGGGACGGCGACCGGCGGAAGTACTGCTTGATACCGAAGCCTGAAGACGACGACGGAGCAGAAGACACGGTCGAGGTGGACTTGCGGGATGTCATTGGAGCAGGACGTCGAGACGAGAGCTGGGAGCAGTGTGCCTAGCTGCTAACTCGGCACTATCCGTCGGATCGACCTGTTTGGGCAAGATCCAAAAAATAGAAAGACGTTGCAACGTATCGAGGAGGAGCTGACCGAAGGGAACGCAGAGGATGTGATGAAGGTTGACGACGACGATGTTGGTGAACAAGCTATTAGCTTTCGAGTGCGATGAATTCCAACGTAGCATGGTTGATCGTCTCGTTGAAGATGAACATGGCTACGCTTTTCCGGTACTTTGGCTCGATCTACAGTGTACTTCGGAATGAAAACGAATCGGACTCGGCGGCGACATCGTCTGAGGCACCAGCACTCGATTTAACATCTTTGTCGGTGTAGCCGACTCCGTCGTACTTGTCGAGCTGCAAGAGCACGTCTTGGAACACGTTTTCGTTGGCATTGTACGCCCACGCCAGGTCCTGGTGGCTGAAGTGCTCAACTGTGAGCTCGTGCACGATCGTCTCCGATGGAAGTGCCGACCGTAGCTGTTTAATGTTTGTCGATGTTGCAATCGTGTCC
This sequence comes from Phytophthora macrochlamydospora, assembly GCA_011947325.1. NCBI lineage: Eukaryota > Oomycota > Peronosporomycetes > Peronosporales > Peronosporaceae > Phytophthora > Phytophthora macrochlamydospora. Next base: position 416,919 of record JAAVTH010000384.1, on the reverse strand, counting down.
TTGGCGCCAATGAACAGACCAATGCGAGGGTAAACCATGTCTTCCACCGGGATTGCAGGCGGGTCAAACGTGCCGTAGACTTTCTTGTTCTCGCACTTCCTTTCGCGGCAGTCTTCGATGCTCGCGTCCCGATCGCACTTGCAGCCGTAGTCGTACGATGCGAAGGTGTCGTCGCGAATCCCCTGCGCGAAATGGGCCATGTTCTTCACGGAAGTCCCTGCCGGCATCTGCGAGACGTACACTGGAATTCGAGTCATGTTGAGATTGGCGGACGGACCGGTAACGAGAGCCATCGTGGTGTTGCAGAGTGCCGGCGTCAGAGTGCACGTGAATCCGATAGCGTTCTGGATGAACTTGTTCTTGGACGAGAACTCGACGATGCCAAACGTCTGATACCATTTCTCGATGTGAAGTTTGGCCATCGCTTTGAAGAGCTCGCCAGTGATGTGACCGGTCCAAGCAACCGGGGCCAGTGCTGCGAAGTACGAAACCTTTTTCGCCAGCTCTTGGTCGGTGGAGAAGGCCACGAAGGCTTGCGTCGTTCCTTCGGAGTGACCCACGAAGCTCAGCGTCGACTGCTTCGTTGTCTTGAGCACGTACTTGATCTCTGCTGGGAGGTCGAACTTGCCCATGTCTTCCCACGTGAAATCCCAGAACTCGGCGTCTTTGACGGTGTAGTCCAAGTGGTCTCTGGACCACGTCGAGCCTCGATTGTTCCCCATCCAGACGTCGTAGCCAGCGTCCGCCAAGATGAACGCCAAACTCTGGTTCCGGAAGTTGCACACGAAGGTGAAGCTGCTGGCGAGTAGTCCATGCTGCAACAGAACGACGGGTTTGTTCTTGGCAGGTTCGTCCTCGGATTGACTTTCCTCGTACGATTTCGGCAGGCGGTACATGGTGAGCACGAATCGGTCGGCGGTGGTCACCGTGTGCGTTTCGACTGCATACCCTCGAGCCTCACTAATTCCCACGACGTCCAAACCCGCATCGGGGTCCATGTCAACCGCTTCAGCTTCGGCGGCGACGGTGACTACGAATACCAGAATGACGCGGAGGACGAAGATGCGAAGAATCGTCATGGCGGTCGACAAGCAATCTGCAATAATCTCTGTAGAGGAGAAGAAGAAATGAAACTTGCGTAGGAATTCGAGCGGTAAGGGGAAGTCGCGGACAATATGACGTTTGCGTGCTAATGCAAATTGCGAAGTGAGTTGTTTGGATGTTAGTCTGCCAGTACTCCCTCGGGCCAGCCCTGTGGCAGCGCCCCGAGGTCTTCGCTCCGCCACCCGTTAAACGACGAAGCCGCCCAAGACGACGACGCTGTCGCCGCTTGCCCGACACCAGTGATGACACCAGCACCGCATCAACAACAGCAGCTACATCATCTACAACCGTCAACACGGGATCTATTCGGATTATCCAAAGTATTGTGTTATTCGGTAAACAATACAATTGCAATACTTTAAAATAGTAATACTAATGCGAGCATATTTGTCTAAAGAATTTGTATTAATATCACTAATATGGATACCATTTTGTGTATTACATCTACTACTCTGTTAATACTTTGTAAGTCCATAAGGCCGAGCAGGAGGTGATCTACGTGTCCAGGGCTTCACACAATACAAATTCCTATCAGTTTAAAGGTGAATTAATAATGAAATGTGAATAGGCAACGAAAACTCGTCTCCTTTGCAACCCCTAGTAGTTGAGTTGTGAGATGCAAAATCTTAATGAGGAATCGGAGCAACAAACCAAGCAATCGGAAGTCACTTCGAGGACAGGCGAGTATGAGGTGATTAGCTATAGTATAACTTATTAGATGTTGCACACCATCTCTGGGCAGCCATCCAGTACACATTTATACGAGCCATGGCCAGTTCGAGCTCGCGTGAACATGTTCTTACACAACAAACCCTTGACAAGAATCTGTTGCGAAGATTACAGGCTCTATGATCTTTATCCGCGCTTCTCCATTCTTGTAAACGACGACTGGCTGGTTTGTGTGGACTGACTGGATCAACTCAAATGCATGGTGTCTTCATGGACCTGGCGCTTGCCACGCTTCTCCCATTTGTACATCGCAGTTGTCCAGCACATTTACACGAACCACAACTGGTCCGAGCTCGCCTGTACACCTTCTTGTATCACAAACACCTGACAAGGCTTCACTGCTAAAGCCACAGGTTCTTGATGCTCGTCTCCGAGACAACTTCTTCAGACGCTTCACCGCTCGTTTGCCCAAAATATCATCGAAGTACTAATACAATTTGTAATAATACTAATACAGGGCTCTCAAAATTATCGTAGTATAGTAATATCAGTAACAGTACTTGTATCAATAAACCTAATACTCAATTTTTCCCGCAAATCCGAATCTATTTGTACATAACCAGCGTCGCGTCATCGCGCCGACTGCATTATCTCCGCCGAAAAGACAACAAGACGTAAAGACGACCTTGGCGAAACATTCACTCCAGTGATTGTTTCTGTTCAACGGCAAGTTGTACCCATCTGATGAAAGTGCCCCTAACTTTGCACCCGGACCGCTTCTTTCTACTGCAATACTTCCACATCAAGATCTCCAGCATAGTTGGCTGCCAGCGCTGGAACGTCGTGCTGGATGGAGCGAGCACGTTCCCAAAAGTTTCCGAGATCTTGCAGGCCACGCCATGCCACCAACAGCTCCAGCTCACTAGATCTAGTGTTCGCTCTGTGGTTAACGACCTCACAGACTTCCAGAGTGATTCCTTGTAGTGATACATGCTCACGGATCTCGGCGGTCACCTCTAGGTCCCCATCGTGGTAGATCTTTAGCCTAGACCCATGAACATCATAGTCAACTCCAGTAAGGAGATGATGGATGAGGAAAGAGTGGGGAGAGCCTTTGACACCAGGAACGGCCCCATCCAGCGCACGAGCAGCTTGCCACCTTGCAGGCGATGGTCCACACGGGACCACAACACGAAATCTCCTTCCGAAAACTTGCAAGGGGTGCCCCTAGAGGGTGCTATAGCGGCCGGACGCCGCCGCTCACGCTCGTCTCGCACCTCACACTGTAGACCGTGGTGGCTGCGACGCAGCTCTTCGATTGCAGCACAAAAATGTCATTTTCTAGTGGTTGTTCACGCGGCAGCTTGCCCCCAGGCAACATCACAACACCCAGGGCCGAGGATGTCGACAGCCCTGTAAATAGCTCCACAGGAGCGCAATTGCTGAGCGAGAAGTTCAGGTTGGCCTGCACGAGTGGCAGCAGGTGCAGCCAATTGCGAGCGTCAAGCTGATCTTCAAGCAGCAGAACTCTCAGTACCTGCAGAATATCGCGATTCACCCTCTCAACCGTTCCACTTATCCAGGGAGAATAGCCTGGGACGAAAGCATGAGTAACCCCAAGCCGCTCTGCTGGTCCTTTCATAATAACTTCACACTTGAAATGAGCCCCGTTATCATAACCGGGGACTGGACCGGGTCCTGCGAGGACCGGAGCTTAAGGCCTGGTCTTGACCGCGCGCCATGGCACGAAATTGGTGCCATCTCACATCTGATTGGTGGTTCACAGTTGTGGTTTAGGGATTCTCGTGCCGTGCAGGTGCCATGCATGGCGCTAAGAAGTGCCATGGCAAATGGCTGCGTCACGCGCCACGCTGTAAAATATAACGTAGTTTTCAGATCCCCCTCCTCAACTTGCGAAGGCGTCACGTGATGGAGAGAAAAGGTGCTGCTGTGATTGCTGTGGTGCTGGTGTGTGTGCTGCTTCTGGCAGATGATGATGGCGTTAACGAACGACGTCCGTGCTTGCACCGGCAGCGCCTTAACTGGCGCCACCACTCGCAGTTGCTGCTAAACGAAGGCCAATTCACACAATACTACAGGATGTCATTCCGGGCATTTGAAAAGCTGCTGCGCTTGTTGGCGCCGAGTATTCGCGTCGACGAGGCGCAATCGCGTCGGCGGACCAGAGGTGACAAACCTCTTACACCGGTCAACAAGCTGCAAATGTTTATTTCTTGGCTTGCAGGATATTCCTTCCATCCTGTTCGATCACTTTCAGGGGCAAGCAAATCCGGGTTCTACGGCTGTATTCATCAAGTCATGACTGCGGTTGAAACCACGATGAACTGCAGTTAACATTCCCTGCCACCGAGTTCGAGCAGCGCCAGGCAGCTCGATCGTTCGCCCGCCTCAATAATAACCGCGTTTTAACGGGCTGTGTGGGTGCTATCGACGGCTGGCTATGCAGTATCCAAGTGCCCAGGAGAGGAGAGGTCAATCGTGTGGTGACGTTTTTCTCGGGGCATTATCAGCGCTATGGCGTCAATGTGCAGGCGTGTGTGGATCATCGGAGTCGTTTCATTGCCGTGACCAGCGCCTCGCCTGGTGGCATGGGCGATGCGTTGGCATTTTGCGGTGGGAACTCTCTCGCACTGTACAAACGTTTCCTATAAGACTGTTCCTTGCCGGAGACAACGCTTATTCCAACAGCAACAAGCTTCTCACGCCATTTATAAGACCACAGACAAATAACCGATATCGTGACAGCTTCAATTTTCATTTGAGCCAGCTACGGATCCGGGTGGAGATGGCCTTTGGCCTGCTCGTTAACAAGTGGCGAATTTTTAAGTCTCCTCTTCGGGTTGGAGTAAAGCATGTGAAGAAGGTTGTTCATGTTGCGTGTATTCTGCACAACTTCTGTATCGATGAGCGGCTGGAGCAAGACGGTGGTGGTGATGTCGACGACGATGACGACATGGCTGCTGCACTCGCCGCAAGAAACGGTGCTGATGAGACGGACCTGACGGTGGGAATCGAGGACATCTCGACGTATCGACCGATGTATGCTTCCTCTCAAGTGTATCCAGAACAGACGTCGGAGTCGGAGTTGCTGCGCAGTGCATACGTGTCAAAGCTGCGAGGACTGAATATTCTCCGTCCTGCCTACAATATCCGCCGCGCTGCAAATGAAAGAGGTAGTGTTTTGGCGTAGGCTTAATTGATTAGCAGTAGCTACGACAAACGAGCTCAAGCACCTACAGTTCATCGTAAAAGGCGGCTTCCAGTTTAGCTAACTTGGCGCGATACATGTCCAAGCTGCCTTGCACCGAGCCATCCGTCCGTCCTTGCTGTTCAAGCTCATACAGCCGGGCCTCCACTTGTTGAATCAACTTGTGTATATTCATCAGTTTGTCCATCGTGCTTGGAGCAGCAGGAGCAATACTGGCAGCAAGCGCATTCACTGAATCAACCAGCTCGCTTTTCTTCTTCTTCGACGAAGCCTGGTGGAGATTTTTTGGCTGTTCTCGCAGCTGCGTCCTCGCTTGAGTGAATCAAACTGGTCGTCCCCGCAGAGGCCACCATCCACGAAGCTTGTTAAGTCATGCTTCACCTTCAAGCACTCTCGGAGATAAAACGTGGCAAGAGCTCCATCACAGTACGAAAAAATCGTCCCCGTGCTCGCCCGACTTGGTGAACTTAGCCATCGCCTTCAGGTATTTGTTGTTGACATCCTTCCACATCTCGTTCAACTTGGAAGCTCCATGCACCACCACAACAGAGGGGTCAACACCATCAAAGCGGACGTCGTCGCTCATAAGGCAGTTGTAGTCCGTGACGTTCGTGTTGAACTCCAACGTCACATCACGCCAAAACGACAAATTGCTGCGGGTTTGGCCAGCGTCGAGCTGCTGGTGCGAGGGTTTATCGCCGATTTGAGCGAAGCGAACCGCAAAAAGATCGGAAAACGACACGTTCAGCAGCCGAACACAGCAGTTGCTAGTCCGTGGTAGCACATCGTCACAGCTGACGCCGGACTCCAGCGTTGCTGCAACCATGGAGCGGTGCAGCGCATCGAACTCTTGCAGATGCTTGACGCGGTCAGCCGTAGATGTCTTTCTTCCTAGGCGAAGTTTGCGACTCGCGCACTCCTTCCGCAGTTGCTCAACTGTCCACGTTGAGTAGTCGTCTGAAGTCGGAGGCGTCGTCTTTCCAGGGTCTGCCACCGTCCACATCGCCGACACTACTGGGGCCAAAGGCATGCTGGCTTTGCTTTCATCTGCAGCAGACGCACGACTTGAGGGGCAGGTGACACCGCTGGCCTCGCTTGCAGGCGATAAGCCTGTAGCTGGGACTCTTTCACCACTGTCTTCCATTGCCTCCACCCCGCCAAAAGGTAAATGAGCACAACAAAGACACACGGCGCAGCAGCCAAAAGAACGAGTGGAGCACAAGCACGTGCATATTGATCAACAGCTTCGTCGATGCAGCTTCCTGCGAAGCTGCGCTAGCGTGGTGAAATATTACGAGTCGCGCAAACAGCAAGTGCCGCTGGCACGGAGCGTTTTGGTCCGAACCAGACCGGTGGAACAATGGTGAGTCCTAGCCGCTGGCAGGCACAGCACGTGTGGCGCACGGTCAAGACCGGGCCTAAGTCTCTAGTAAGTGCGATTGCCAATGTCGCGTCGATGCAAATAACTTGTTTACCGTCCCTCGGGACGTCTGGGCTATGATTGGCTTATTAGGTGGTGCGAGAAGATCGACAGCGACAAGGGAACCATGGCCGAGGAAGCACAGATGTCCGTGGAGCTGAAAGAATCGGTGCAGAGAACATATGACAAGTCTATTGCTATCCGTCCTGGGAGTGCTAAGCGCGCGTATAGTACGCGACAGCAAGAATTTAGAAGTTGGTGCACGTCTAAAGGCCAGACGTTCAGCGATATGACCCGCTACACCGTGACGCCTGAAAATCTTCACCTCTTTCTCGAAGAATGTGTTATTGGGAGAGCAAAGCGCTGCAAGAACAATCAAAGCCAAGATGGTAGAATGCAAACGGTAGGCCACACAATAGTCAATTTGTATGTTGCTGCAATGGTGGATCTCTGGAAGCAGCAAGCACAAGCAAAAACTGACAGCTATCCGTCACCGCGTGATGCTGCTGTAATCGCACCGATAAAAAGAACGAGGAAGAACTTTGAAGACTGTGGAGCTGACACTCTTCTGGACAGGTACACAAGCACAGATCAACTGAAGATTGCAGCAGTTTTTGGGCAGCAAATAAAAAACCAGGCATCGGCTTGCGGAATCTACTCGCTTTTTATTATTGAACCATTACGCTCTCACGCGAGGAGAGTCAGCACGCAAAATGGAGCTAGTAGATCTGCATTCAATTCCGTTGGAGAACGAGGGCTATAGCCCATGCAGAACTGTCGTGGCAGTGATGCGCCAGGGCAAAATAAACCAGGTTGGTCTCATCGAGGTTGGTGCTTTTATGCGTCACAAGTATGTGGAAGTGTGCCCACACGGGCTTCTTGGGTCGTACTTCTTTGGTGCTGGCATGTTGATGGCGAAGCATTTCCAGATTTCACTTCATCCGATCAGTGGTGTCCCATTAAGTTGTTGAAAACAGGTAAAAGTCAAACCCAGGAGATGTATCACAAAGTGCATCAGGAAGTCGTTATGGCAGCCTTTAAACAAGTCGGAATCCGGAGTAAAGCGAAAACGCATTTTGGTCGTGGGTCTGGTGCTCGGATGACAGATTTGGGGGACCTAGCGAGTCACAATTTTGCCGTTTAGGGCGTTGGAACAGCCAAGCACTCGAAAGGCGCAATTTAACTTCACTTCCTCGCGAAGCCATGCGCACTCTTGCGGGGTTTGAGCCAGTACGAGGCAATTTCTACCTGGTTTGAGCTTCTGATGGAACTTCAACGCAAGATATTCCACAAGTGGAGGAGTGGCAAGATGCCATTGCTGCCGATTGTAGTACGTCCACGAGGCGAAAACGGTAAACACAGTGTTGGGGAAGCTGGTACTTCCGGGAAACTAGTTCTTGCCGATTGTATTGCTTGCTGTGAAGCAAAAGGAAAGTGTCTATGTGACGATGTGAATTGTGTTTTTCTATGGATCGCGCTGTGGAGAGTTTACATATGGAGTTTATTATGGAGCTAGTGTTGGATATTACGTTCAAGAGATGAAGAGATGTGCGATAAAACGTGTCGCTTGGGAGAAGGCGGGGGTGTGCTGTCCTACCAAGGGTGGGCCCTCAAGACCAGGAAGTGCGCCCAAGAAAATGTGTTCTTGAAAGGCACGCCCAAGAAATGGCGTGTCCTTGAAATGCACGTTGAAGGGATCTCCGCTCTTGGAATGTACGCCCAAGGGCACATTGCTTTGAGCGTGAGTGCACGTTACGTCCTAGTCACCCCTCGTCCTTAAACGGGTCACCAAGAACCAAGGTATAAATTGCCACAGTGAAAGGTATTCCTGTGTGTAACCCGTCTCGCCTTGGCTAACCTCACGATGTGTGAGGCAAGGACCTGTAAATCCCCAAGCTGCCCAAGTGACCCAAGAAGCACGGCTGCCGCCCAAGACCCAAGAAGTTCTTGGATGAACATTCCAAGGGTATATTTCTTGGGCGGCCATTTCTTCGATGGAGATTCTCTTGGATGGAGATTTCTTCGATGGAGATTCTCTCTTGGACGTGGATTCTGGCACTTAGCGAGAATTCGCATTCACCATGGACCTAGTGGTTTGTACCCAGAATGTTTACGCCACAGATGATTTGAAGAACGACGAACCCACGATGAGTGGCCGTCATCAAGTCAAGCATACTAAGATCAAGACTAATTCGTATCCTAATGACTGCACCCAAGATCTGCGGAAGAGCTGCAGATCTACTAGCTATAAGAGATACCAATCAGAGAGTTCTTTTGCCCTGTACTGCACAAGCGCCAGTCGGTGCTCTTTGCGTGTTAGTGCTAGGTGACCTGCTGCTCCCCACCTGTTTGTTAAGTCCAATTGGGAGGGGAGTCTAGGCGTCCCGACCATTTCGTTTACTAGTTGGGCGTCTGTCTTGCAGGCCAACCCATTTCATATTAAAACTACGCTCAAGCGGCTGGATAGCAGTCGCCGCTTGAGTTTGCTTTGAGACTGCGTCTTACAACGTTCTGTATTGGGATTTGTATTGACTGATCTGTGTGTTCCTTCGATTGAAGGTGGTGCGCGTTCGCTGAACCAAGTCCAAGACTTTCCAGGTGTCTTGGGCGTTGGATTGAACCTGGTGTGAGACCCCCGACCAAGGGTCTATAAGAATAAGTGTCGGCTGTATATTTGCATAAGGATCTCTCTGTATATTGATTATCTGTGGTTGCTAGTTCTTCTTGAACCTGCAGTCCAAGAACCCCGTCTCTTCAACTGCCGCCCAAGGAAAGTGGGCTGCAGGGGAACGAATTGTGGGCAAACTAATCCATCTAACACTCTTTTGTGTCTTTGACTGTGAAAGGCCATCCGGTAGATTAAACGCGGAATCCAAGGGTCGAACCTATAGGGATTCACGAGGTGCACACGCCAATCCTTCGACGGCAGTTCCAAGAACCGCCGCTGAAGGAGTTCACAACTGATCTCGGTTCACCAAGATCCTGGCCACGTTGCCACTGTTCGCGATGTGCAACACCACCCCTGGACGGAAAACATCACCAGGGTTTCCGCCACAAACTGCCCATTGCGGCATGCAGGGGCACCGTGGTGTGCACGTCATGATTGAGCTGTTGGACCGTCATTTTGCACTAACAAACACTCGTCGAGCTGTGTTCCGCTTCATCAACGCTTGCCTGCTCTGCAGACACGTCAAAGGCGGCAAAGTGATCATGCGAGACTGGACGGTGGATCAGACTATGGCTACTAGGACTGAGCGCATGCACAGGAGCGGTACCACCGTCCGAGAGAAATCGATCATCGAATCCCGCAGCCAATTCAAAGCACATAGGAAGTGTTGCAGCGCTGCGCCGGTCAGAGGCAAAGGCATCTGCTGTAAAACAGCAAGACGTGCAGGGTCATGTTCCACACCTTCACCACCAATCCATTTTCCACACCACTTCACACGTTGAGCGAAAATCTTGCACTTCCTCGCATTCGGTTCAAGCTTGCGCTGGCGTAGAATCGTGATGAACTGCTCCAGACTGCCCAGGTAGCCACCCTGTGTCTGGGCGAACAAAGGCACGTCATCTATCCAGACGAACAACAATTTTTTCAGTACATCATTCATTTGCGCCTGAAAATGCACAGCCGAGTCGCTAGCCCCTTGTGGCAAGCGGGTTGGCGTGAACGCGCCATCTTCGGTCACGGAACTGAAAATCTCGCGGCCGATGGGGTGCAGCGGCATTTGCTAAAAGCCCCTATGGAAATCAAAGGTTCCAAATCCATAGGCTCCTCGCAGTGCCTCCACCACCCCGGCGAGATTTGGCGCAGCGCCTGCTAGCGGTACGGTTAGTGTGTTGACAGGACGGTAATCAAACGTGATCCGGAACTCACCAGTCCCTTGCTTAGCGATAGGCAGTGCTGGGTAAGACCACCGGGTGGAATTATTCCGTTCAACCAAACCTGCAGCTACTAATTCGCGAACATAGTCTCACTGCCGTTGCGCCTCAGGGTACCGACGCACACCACTCCGATAGGGCTGTGTGTCTGGCACAAGCCGTACCTCCAGTGGTTCCACCTTAGCCGGTTCATCACGACCCAACTGCAGTCAAAACACATCGGAGTAGCCCAGCACTAGGTTTCACAATCGATCGCCAAAACTCGCGTCGAATCCAGCGTCGAGGGCTTCGTCTACGAAACGATGTAAAACATTCTCTACTTCATCTTCTGATGGTGTCCCCAGAACATCGACGTGGTCATCGGGAATGTCATCGGCTTCGGTGTTGGCCTCGCCGACATGTTGCTGGGCCAATTGCTCAAATATCCCGTCGAGGTCAACACCTATCGACTGTAGAGTAGTTCGCCCCAGCAACAATTCTTCTTCGGGTGCACCCAAGACAAGGCACTCAATGCCTGTCAACACAAGCGGGCCGGCGGCCGTCACGATTTGTAGATCGATATGAATCTTCTCGTGACAAAGCATCGTGTTGCCACCGGCAGCAATCACCTTCACCGGAGGCACCACCCGCTCGATGGGTAGGTCAGTGATCAAGTCTCGAAGTTCTTCGTACACTGGCCGGCCGATGATATTGGCGTCGGACCCTGTATCGGGGCAGAACGGTGTGTCCAACACCCGTTAATCAATGCGCTTCTAAATGCTGATTCGCCATCAGAGGTAATGCGCTTGACACGCTCTGGTTGACGATCACGCTTCTCATGCAGCTTCTTTGCTACGTCAGCTTTCTGCTCGGCGGTAGCAGTTGGACACTCTCGGGCCCAATGTGCTCTCTTGCAGATTAAACAACCTTCTCGCGGTGGCTTACGCTGCTCCGTAGCACTGCGGCCACCTGCTGAAGCACCTGATTGCTGCGAGCGTGGCTTATTGGGATGTTGCGGGGTCTTCGCGACTGGCACAGCCGCCTCTTTACTCCGCCCACTCGCGCTTTGCTTCATTTCGGCTTGTATGATATGGTACTGCTGCTGTCGTGTCGCTCGCTCTATGATTAAATCGTGCAGGGCCGTGTCATCAACTTTTGCCTCACGATGAGTCAGCTCAACGAGCCTTTTCAAGTTGACTTTCAAGATTTCCGGGGTCACATTTGCCAGCAAGAGCTTGCAACGCAGTTCATGCTCTGCCGACCTCCCTAGCCGTTGGCAGGGCCTCGCCCGAGTATACCAGACAAGCCATTGTCCTCGACCAATCGGTCGAACGCCATAAAGTAGTTGGTAATCCGGGCCTCGACGTCAACCTCCGCGAGGTCCATCTTCAGCAGTCCTGCAAATAGCTGCATGACATCAGGGACACGGCCGTTCATCATCGCGCCCACCTTCCGCGTCATCTCGCTACCAACATGTCGTTCGTCACGCTGGCGGCATCTTTCTTCAAGATATAGTGAGCCACGAGCTCCGAAACGCGTGGTTCGATCGTGGAGCTGATACTCCGGGTCACGACTGCTTGGACTTTGCCCGTGATGCAGCATTGCTCCAGCACTTTGGCCTCATATTGCCCCCGCTCCCGGAGGAAGGTCATGATCGACGCCTGGCTCCACACTTTCTAGCTTGGAGCTCGCGTCACCTCAAAAATGGGCTACAGCACCACCATCCTGACATCACCCTCGGAGTCGTATTCATAGTCGTCTCTCACGCCTGGCATGTCGTTGCGATGCTTGTTGTTGTAAAAAAGTCTTAATGACGTTTACGCGCTAATGCAAATTGAGAAGTGAGTTGTTTAGATATTAGTCTACCAATACTCCCTTGGGCTATCTCTATGGCAGCGCCCGAGGTCTTCGCTCCGCCACCCGTTGGTGGAGATTTTGAAGGCGGAGCAGTGACGCGGAGCTGATTATGTAGACCCCGTGCTGACGGTCGTAGATAATGTAGCTGCTGGTGTCGGCACTGGCGTCGGCGGTGGCTTCGTCGTATGGGATACTCCACAGCCAACAGTGTCGGTCATGACAACCGTAATCTAATTACACTGTAAACACCCAAAGTTGTCGTGCTGTAGATCCATCCGGTCACCATGATAACCTGTTTGATGTGCTTTGGCGCACCGCACGGCACGCTCCAGTTTGTTCAGAACACAGCGAGTTGCTCGCAACGTCGCGAGGGATGGAATATAGTATATCTCCTAACAATTGAAAAATAATAATTCATCGGAATCAAGATTCGTAGGCAAACAGGCCCATACGTGCTATTCCCACTCTCAATGCCGTGCAAAAATTCCTTTACTATACGTAAAGGACAGAGAAATCGACCCGTTGCTAGAGTGAACGCGATTTCACCCCCACTTCGCCTGTATACGAGTGATTCCCAAGTCGAACCGCCAACTCAAGCTTCCAGTATCCTCTCGCCCTCCGTTCCACGAGGCAATGAAAGCTCTTGGCGTGGTTGACTTGAGAATCGCTACAGTCAGCTCTGAGCTGCACGCAACAACTTCGACTTCCATCCCTCCAATTTGCAGCACCACGGTCCGCACAGTTTGTTCCGGTGAAAGGTTGTCGTTGCACGTCACCGCCAAAGTTGGGCTGAAGAATACGCCCGTTCCAATGCTCTTGCGCTCTCCATCCTCCTCGATGACGATCGCAAACGCTGCGTTTCGGACTTGCTCGCGATCTTTCGGTACGATGAACAACGGCGCCGGGCTGACTTCACGTCTTGGTGCTTTGCTTGTACAATAACTGAATTACTTTTCACGCCAAGTGATCCAATTGTTGATTCCAGCCCATCGCCACCGTCGGCGTCGCGCTGTACGCCGCTGTTGAGAGTGTCGTCGGCCACTGGAGAACCGCAGCTCTGGGCTGGTAAACTCTGCCTTCTTGGGCGGCGGAATACCCTCGCTGCTACTTGGTAGCATGGGCACTGGCACCAACGGACCAGCCCCGCCCGACACTGGCGGGGTCACCGTCCGCGACCGCTGAGACGTTCGCTGGTAGCGGTTCGGCGATGGGATCGACCACTCGCCGTCTTCATTCTCCGCGTCGTAGTTGTAGTAATGCTCGCCATCCACTTGGTCTTCGTGTACGCTGGGCACAGACGATGAACCTCGTGATCGTGATCGCATCATGAGTGGCGGTCCTAAATCCACGGCGTCCTGCGACCAATGCAGCGCCGTATCGTCATGCAGCAACTGGTTGGCGTCGCTGCTACTGACACTGCTGATGTCTCCTTCGTCGCTGTAATAGTCGTCTTCGTCCTCGGACTGCGCGGCAGGCTCCAACTCCAGCGGCCAGCCTTTCGATCGAGCTTCGTCGACCAATCTGGGGTTGATCTGGAGCTCCTGCTTCGTCAGGATGAACTACGAATGCAATCACAAGTTAGTCCAGTCCCATTGTGACTTGAGAGCTCCTACCAACCTCGATATCGTTGAACAGGATGTCACGGTAGAGCACCATAATCTGCAGCAGCTCCACAGCGACAGTATCATGTCTTTCACTCTTCCGTGCAGTCTAAAGGCAACAGCGTTAGGAGATCATCGACCGGATCAATATCGTCCACAACTCACCATGCTTTCAAACTCGGAGGATTCGCTGAAGACATGGTGGTGTTTATCTGCGAGGATCTTCAGCAGCGGTTGCGTCTCGCTACTCACGAGTGCAATGAGGTCCCATAACGCCAGCAGTCGCAGCAGGCAGTGCCGCACCTCACGTTCCAGCTTGTCCAGCACCCCTCGAATCGCTAGCAACGTGGTAAGCGCCGGCGGAACAGCCAGACTTTCACGCGTTAAAATCTTTTTGTGCTGCGTGTACAGCTCCAAGGGCACCAGCGGTCCCATGAGGTTGCGGAAACTCACTTCAAGCAGCTCGTTGAGTACGGCTACTTGGTCACCAAAGCTCTTGTCTCCTGCCGAAATGCTGGTCGTCAGGAGATCTCGAGGACTGATCGTCTCTGCATCTTCGGGTCCGTTGTTGCTGGTCGGGTCTGAAGCTGAAGCTGAGAAGCCCTGCCACTCGCCCCGCTCCTTCTGCACGCTCTCCAGCAGCGACACGTATAGCATTTTGGCCTGACGGACGATCGCATTGTCGCGGTTGGTCTCGTCAAAGCTGCCGCTTCGGTTGATGACTGTGAACAGGACGGAGGCGACGGTGCCGACCGACTGCGCGCAGGAACCGAAGACGCTGCTGCGCTGCATCTGCTTCTGTGTTTGTTTCTGTCTCCGCAGTCTGTCGCTGAGTTGCTGCGGCTCCAGGTCCGGACGGTTCGCGCTCTTTGCACCTTTGGAGCTTGGCGGAGATTGGGACGGCGACCGGCGGAAGTACTGCTTGATACCGAAGCCTGAAGACGACGACGGAGCAGAAGACACGGTCGAGGTGGACTTGCGGGATGTCATTGGAGCAGGACGTCGAGACGAGAGCTGGGAGCAGTGTGCCTAGCTGCTAACTCGGCACTATCCGTCGGATCGACCTGTTTGGGCAAGATCCAAAAAAATAGAAAGACGTTGCAACGTATCGAGGAGGAGCTGACCGAAGGGAACGCAGAGGATGTGATGAAGGTTGACGACGATGTTGGTGAACAAGCTATTAGCTTTCGAGTGCGATGAATTCCAACGTAGCATGGTTGATCGTCTCGTTGAAGATGAACATGGCTACGCTTTTCCGGTACTTTGGCTCGATCTACAGTGTACTTCGGAATGAAAACGAATCGGACTCGGCGGCGACATCGTCTGAGGCACCAGCACTCGATTTAACATCTTTGTCGGTGTAGCCGACTCCGTCGTACTTGTCGAGCTGCAAGAGCACGTCTTGGAACACGTTTTCGTTGGCATTGTACGCCCACGCCAGGTCCTGGTGGCTGAAGTGCTCAACTGTGAGCTCGTGCACGATCGTCTCCGATGGAAGTGCCGACCGTAGCTGTTTAATGTTTGTCGATGTTGCAATCGTGTCCTTGGCGCCAATGAACAGACCAGTGCGAGGGTAAACCATGTCTTCCACTGGAATCACGGGCGGGTCAAACGTGCCGTAGACTTTCTTGTTCTCGCACTTCCTTTCGCGGCAGTCTTCGATGCTCGCGTCCCGATCGCACTTGCAGCCGTAGTCGTACGACGCGAAGGTGTCGTCGCGAATCCCCTGCGCGAAATGGGCCATGTTCTTCACGGAAGTCCCTGCCGGCATCTGCGAGACGTACACTGGAATTCGAGTCATGTTGAGATTGGCGGACGGACCGGTAACGAGAGCCATCGTGGTGTTGCAGAGTGCCGGCGTCAGAGTGCACGTGAATCCCGCTAGAACCTCCTGGATGAATTTGTTCTTGGACGAGAACTCGACGATGCCAAACGTCTGATACCATTTCTCGATGTGAAGTTTTGCCATCGCTTTGAAGAGCTCGCCAGTGATGTGACCGGTCCAAGCGACCGGGGCCAGTGCTGCGAAGTACGAAACCTTTTTCGCCAGCTCTTGGTCGGTGGAGAAGGCCACGAAGGCTTGCGTCGTTCCTTCGGAATGACCCACGAAGCTCAGCGTCGACTGCTTCGTTGTCTTGAGCACGTACTTGATCTCTGCTGGGAGGTCGAACTTGCCCATGTCTTCCCACGTGAAATCCCAGAACTCGGCGTCTTTGACGGTGTAGTCCAAGTGGTCTCTGGACCACGTCGAGCCTCGATTGTTCCCCATCCAGACGTCGTAGCCAGCGTCCGCCAAGATGAACGCCAAACTCTGGTTCCGGAAGTTGCACACGAAGGTGAAGCTGCTGGCGAGTAGTCCATGCTGCAACAGAACGACGGGTTTGTTGACGGAAAGCTTGTCCTCGGATTGACTTTCCTCGTATGATTTTGGCAGCCGATACATGGTGAGCACGAATCGGTCGGCGGTCGTCACCGTGTGTGTTTCGACTGCATACCCTCGAGCCTCAATGATCCCCGTGACGTTAAGGCCGACATCGGGGTCCATGACGACCGCTGCAACTTCGGCCGCAACATTCGTTGTGTCAATCACGAAGAACAGAACGACGCTGAGGATGAAGACGCCTGGTACCAGGAGACGGACTGTCATGAGTGGCTCGTCGACTGGTGATCGGGACGGCGACGAAGGAGAAGTGACCGCCACTGGCATTGGCCACGAAGCAAGCCCAAGCGTGGATTGCATGCTTTGAAAGCATTGCTTTCACATGTTTCTCAGCAAAGACGATCCCTGGCGGTTGAATTCTGAAATGACTTGCTCTGATTGAGGCTGCACATCGGTCTGTTTTTCATACGGAACCGGATGCCTCCCGCATTCGAAGGTCTCTGGTCACGTAAACTTGGACGTTGACAAGGTTGCTGTTCGAGTGCATCAGATACGTCTGCACATTTGTTCACGCTGCAAGAGTTAGCAAAGCGATATCGTTCATGGAATTAACAAGTCTCCTACTCCTACGCGACGAGGAGCGTCACGAGGTCGCAGGACGAGTTCATGGTGACTCTGTCCGTGCCCTCGGTGTAGATGATGCTCATGTTCATGACGTCCAGGGCGTCCTTGAACAGTGTGTACTCGGTCGCGTAGCTGTTCTCGCCGGTGATGAACCAGTTGACGTAGCCGTCGATGAGAGCACTGACCATCCGCACCATGTTGGAGTGGTTGTCGGCGTCCACGAACAAGCGGAAGCTCTGCGTGCTGACGCCACGGGGCACGCCCTGCTCAGGTGTGAGGCCCGACAGGTAGCCGAGATAGTATTCGTTCACGTACAGCGTCAGGTTGAGGTACCCGATGCCGTCCAGCCCCATCTGCGAGACGTTGGTGACGTTGACGTCAATGTCCATGGTCCAGCCGGCGTCGGTGCATCCCCAGAAGTCAATGTGCTGGATGACCGTGAGCGGGTCGCGGAAGTTGTTGAAACCTTCGAACGACAGCTCGCGCTTGAAGTCGAGGCCGCCGTAGCTGAAGCCCAGCGCATGCGCCTTGACCTTTGCGGTGGTGTCGAGCACCACGGAGGCCTTTTCCATGACGTCCACCGACATGGACTTGAACACGTCCGGGTCCGTGACGATCAGGTCGGCCGAGATGTCGAGGTCGTACTCCTGCTTGCCCTTGTCGATCTTGAGCGCCGGGAACTCGAACGTGGCAAAGGTCGAGCCGTCGTACACGAGCGAGGCCTCAGTGGCGTCGGACCGCGCGTTCATGCTCAGGTCGTGCGTCATGTGCAGACTGAGGTTGCTGGCGAGCGTCGTCTGGTCCGAGATGGAGTTGATGTCGAGGTAGTTGACCGTCATGTGGATCTTGTTGACGTTGTGCTGGAACACGGCCTTGACGATCACGAACCACACGATGAGCAGCAGCACGACCAGCACGACCACGACGATGCCCAGGATGGCCAGGATGCGCTGCATTTTCGTGATCCTCCACCACAGGAACTTCTTGAGCGGCTTGCCGCCTTTCTCGTCCTTGCCATCGGCGTTGGGCGCCATGTCGACGTGGAACGTCGAGTCCGGGTTCTGGTACTGGTAGTGGTCCAGGTCGACGTTGCCGCTGGCGGGGCTCTGCAGCGTGTCGTGCGACGCCACGGGCGTGTGGATCTCCTTCTGCGTGGTGGCCATGGCGGTGGAGAACGAAGAACTGCGTCCGAAGCGGCAGGTTGGCGAATGACTCCCTGCTGCGTCGTGCCCTGCGGGAAGCCCGTGTCTTTCTCGTCAGGTTTTTCAGAAGCCTCATCGGCATCATCAAAGTGGGAGATAAGGGGATGGGGTCGCCGATATACTTCAACGAGCTGGAAAAGCATCCTCCAAGATCAAGGCGACTACAAGTATCAGGTCAGCATGTATGGCTGCGCAGTTGGCTAAGGGTGACTGCCGGCGGCATTTGCTTCGACCTCGAGGATGGCTTGCTCGCTCGCGCTTGTTGTCCCGAAGGCAAATCCCCGCTGCGCACCATCCAGGAGACCGCCGAAGCCCGCGGCTCGTTTCTGCGAGTGCCCCAAAGACACGAAAGTCTCATGGAGGCAAGTCAGTTTTTCGCGAATAAGAGCACGAAATGGGAATAGAGCACCGGTCAAAAGCCTGGTACATTTGATGCGGGCGCATCCCGTGATGGGCGCCTTCTTGATATCATTATGTGGAGTACCTTGACATATCTTATGCTGCCCATCCTCTTATCGAATGCTCTACAGCTGTAAATCACATCTGCACAGCACTTCCAAGCGATACCTTGCAGCGGGAGCGCTGCTGTCGTCGACACTCCACTGCGTTAGTAGTTGTGCTCCTTTCAGTGTTTGTAGCGGGTGTGCGCTGTGGTAGATCTCCATCTTAATCGGGTTGGTAGTGTCGACGCCAGCTTAGCGCTATCCGAGCCGTTTAACGCTGAGCGCACGCCGCGTTTCATCCATATGCCTCGGCTACTTGACAGCGAGCGGTAGCTCTATAGTGACGCCTCTGGATCACACACACATTTAACGCTGACCGGCATCCGCTTTGGCACCGCCATGCGCTTCGACAAGCCTGCACTGGTCTAGCAGTATGGCAATAAGCAAATAAGCAATAGCAACACGGCAGCAACCTTTATTTCATGTATTTTGTTCGTAGCTGTCCGAGAGGCAACCTACGACAACGCCGCTCGCGTCTCCTACCTGCTGGAGACTGGAGGTGCACGACCAGAATCACTTCCGGCGTCGTGGGATCCGCTAGCCATGGTGCTACTGCTGTCAACCGCTTCAACCGCCGAAGCGGATGCACCGCGTGTCACTGAGCGTCATTGTCCTAACTACTCATTAGCGAGGCCAACGTGCAGCCCTCGCCAAAGGAGAAGAATGTGCCGCCGCCCGACGGCACGCTTATGTTGACATTGTGGAGCGCCTCCTCAAACTGCCCGTGCGTCGTCACGTATGGGTTGTCCCCTGTAATGTAGAACTGCGAGGCGCCGGCCAGCGCAGCGAGCACCATGTTGGTGATGGACACGGCGCTGGCGTCCACCGTGACGAGGAACTTCTGGTTGCTGGCGCCGCGAGGGATCCCCAGTGTGGCGTTCTTGGACAGCGCGTAGCCCAAATACTGTTGGCCGTAGTAGACGCTCATGTTGAGCGCGCCGATGCCTTCGAGACCCATGCGAGCCGTGTTGGTGAGCGCCACCGCAGTGTCAAGGACGTACTTGGACAGCGTGCAGGTGGTGAGCTGCATACTCTCGACGACGGGCTCCGGGTCGCTGAATCCGGTGAAGCCTTCCACCGCCAGGTCTCGATCGAAGCTGACGCCCTCGAAGGTCACACCGAGGGCGTGCACATCGAGCGACGCGCTGGCTGAGAGGACAATCTCGGGCTGGGTCATCATCGCATCCGCCATGGCGTTGAAAACGGCTTGGTCCATGATGGTCATGTTGTTGGCGATGGTGAGATTGTAGCTCTGCGAGCCCGAGCGGATTTCGAGGCTGGGGAACGGCAGCGTGCCGAACGCGGCGCCGCTGTAGATCAGTGTGGCGGTGGCAGCGTCGGTGGAGGCGCCAATGCCCACGTCGTGCTGGACGTGGAGGCTGAGGTCGACGGTGAGCGTCTGGTAGTTTGGGATGGCGACGACGTCCATGTAGTTGAGCGCCATCTTGACGCTGTTGGCGTAGTGCTGGATGACGGCGGGAATGACGACGAACCACACGATGAGGAAGATCACGAGCAGCAGGAGCAATACCAGCCCGACAATGGCCAGGATGCGCTGTCTCTTGGTCATCTTCCACCAAAGGAACTTCTTCAGCGGCGGCGGGCCGTCCGAGGTGAGCAGCTCGACCTGGCCGGAGCTGTCTCGACGGGCTTTCTTGGCTGGGTCGGCATGCGGGTCCTCCACGTTTACTTGCACGGAGGAGAACGATCGGTAGCTCGTGAAGGAGGAGGTGGCCATCGTTTTAGAGTGACTGGTACTGTATTTGGAGGCCGGTTCGGCTCGGTGACGTACGTTGGAAATGCAGCAGCGAGTTGTTGCCTTTGAAATGGGTTCGGCGGCGACTGAAGGCTCATTCGTCAACGAGAGCAATCCGACGAGGACTCGTGCTGTGTTGTCCTCCGAAAAATTCGTCCATTTCAGACGTAATGACGAGAGCTGCTCTGCTCTAGAGCAGAAAAGGATACCTTGAAAATGCTGCTCAGTAACGTGCAATCCAACAACGCCTCGTATGGGCATATCTTGCGGAAGCAAAGCGAATGCAAACATTTCTCCTCCGCAAGTTTCCTGTCTGCTATCCGTTGTGAACTGCGAGGTGTCCTTGATTTCCTTTGGCCATTGAAGATCACACTGTCCGGTCTGTGATTGAGACGGAGGCCACTATCTTATAATCGCACGCTAGGATGACAAATACAGGGTGCCAACCAAGTTGTAAGGGTGGACGATCTTCGTCTACAGGATGAGGACTCACCCCGAGTTGTCCACCGAAAATGTGTGTCCTTTATGATAATAATGACATTGCCAAGTAAGGACACCTTGTGTTGATGGCTGATTAACTTGATATTGAGCCATGAATCCGTTACACACTCTGGCGGTATCCTTTCCATCAGTCCGTAAAGCCAGGTTCAGATCCAAGATTATGCTGTTGAAGCGCCAGCATTGATGACCAGCGAAAACAACCACTGCTTCGTTAGCTGCGACTGCTTTGACAGCACCGAGCTCGAATCCACCAGACAGCAACCAACATGTGAGCAGACGCAGGCGATTTCTGCTAATAAATGTTTGCTCTAGCCTATGGTGTACAATGTAGAGCAGTGCTCTAAGAGCAGTCGTCGCCCTTGGACAGCCTCGAGTGAATCCGACGAACTCGAGTAGATCTTAGACAACTACAAGAGACTTGCTGTCTGTCCGTTTGTCTGTCGGTCGGTCGGTCCGTCGCCGAGTTTCGATGGACAAGATCCGGCGCTGCCATTGGCTGCCGAGCGCCAGCGATGGCGGCGCCCATTCGCCGAAAGAGTTTCGGCCAATCGCTGCCGAGCGGAGCGAAGGCGGCCCGAGAAAGTGGACCACACCAATTCGTACTTTACTGGAATAGTAGGGTGGTCCACACCAATAGTAGGGTGGTCCACACCAAACGTACTTAATGAAGAGGTCGATAGTAGTCCCCCCTCCTCCTCCCCTCAACCAAAACCAAACGCGATGGAGCGTGGGAACGTTACCTGCGCTCGCTACCCTGCCGAATTGACGCGTGCGCCGCTCGACCTCGACGGCCTTGGCAACCAGTGCCTCCGCTGCGTTTGCTGCGAGGAGCTCCTCGAGTGGGACGCCTTCGAGAGGCCACGCGCCAGGAGTGCATCGCGGCGGTGTCGGGCGTGCGACGGCCAGCGCCGCTTCTGGCACAGCACCGCCGCCGAGCAGCCGCTGCCACGGTTGGACCGGCGGCAGGAGACCATGGCCCTGGTGGCAGTCACCATCGGCCCACCGCCGCTGCCGCCGCCACTACCACCTCGCGAAGCTCGCCACCGTCGTCGACGCCGCCGAGTCCGCCAGCGACAGACCGCGCGTCGCTGTCGCTACCATCAGGCGTAGCCTATTGGCTGTAAATAACCAACATCAATACACCCATTTTCAATTGGGTTAAATTTGTGTCATATTGTGAATTGATCCAAAAACAGTGGTAGAACGGCAACAGCGTAAAGTTCGGATAGGACCGTGATGACGATCGTGGTCGTGGTCGTTCCAGGTGATAGTCGTCCGTTGGCCGACCCGTGCGAGGAACCAAACGATGAGGATATCCTCTCTTTCTCTGATTTTGTGCTTGCCGTTACAGAGGGTCGGCATGAAAACCGCGCTGACCTTGGCAATGACTACATTAAGATTCCTGCTGATATGCTGATCCCGAATCCTCCTGTAGAAGACGACGAGGACGGGGAAATTTCTCCAGGGGCAATACCAAGGGGTATGACCCGCATCATTGACGCAATGTATGCCGACGTTGCCAATCCGGAGGTAGCGGCAGGTGATTATTTTGCCAGTCGGACGATTTTGACGACTACGAATGAGACGGTACGGAGAATCAACGAGGCAGTCGCAGCTCGACTTCCGGAGACAGCGCGGGAGTGTTTGTCGGTGGACTTGGTGGAGGATGATGACGGAACGTTTTTCGAGCAGGAGTTCCTCCACTCGGTGAACAGGAACGGGATTCCACCTCACAGACTACTGCTCAAGAAGGGCATCCCCATCATGATGATGAGAAATCTGAACCCGGATCTTGGACTGTGCAACGGAACGCGTCTACGAATCGTCGACTTGAAGGACCACGTCTTAGAGCAACAATTATGACTGGAGAACGAACAGGCCAAGAAGTACTCATCCCGAGAATTATGTTCGTGAGCGACGACGACAGCTCCGACTTCCCCTTTCGGCTACGACGAAAGCAGTTCCCCGTGCAACCAGCATTCGCCATGACGATTAACACGGCCCAAGGTCAGACGGTGTTAAACTTGGGGCTGTACTTGGCTTCCCCGTGCTTTTCGCATGGCCAGTTGTATGTGGCGTTGTCTCGCGTGACGTCCCGAAGCAAGTTCAAGGCATTGATTGAGTATCCAGAGTTCGTAGACCCGGACGGAGGAGTGTACACAAGAAACATCGTTTACACGCAGATTTTCGATTAGGAGTCGAGGTGTATTTCTAGGCTAGATGTAGTAGTTTGCCACTACGAACTAGAACCTAGCTTTATGTTGGACAAATGACACTTGGCAGCTTTCATGAAACATTTTATTCGCCTGTATTATTTAGATTGCACTACTTAGTAGTTCGTGTAGAAAGCTGAATCATCCCGCCGGAGCGTAGCGGAGGCGGGCGGTCCACACAGCTGCATCCAACCATAACCCACCGCCGCGTAGCGGCGGCGCTCGGCTAGTAGTTATCAAGGCAAATGAGCGCAGACTGGCCTCTTCCAACGAGTTTTTCGAGTCTCTGTCTGTGACAGGTGTGCAGAGCGGAGCCATAGGATACCCGCAGGTGTCTTACACTGCTCAGTCGCTGAGTGGCGACTCCATTCATTCTCTCTTCTGCCTCGACGGACACAGGTCTATTAAGCCAGGAAACAGTCGGCTGAAAGGAATCGCCAATGACGCCGAACCAGTACGACGATAAGGAGGTGCGGACGCCCGTGATCGAAGGAGCCCACTACGATGACGAAACCTCGCTGCATATGGACGTGGTGACCCCCGACGTGGACAGGAAAGACGACGACGCTCTCCGGGTGGACAAACATGGCCGTCCGCTCGTCAAGTTCTTCCGGTGGCACATGACCAAGAAGCAGCGTATCCTGCTCATTCTGGGCATTGTGGTGCTGCTTCTCGCCGTCATCTTGCTACTGATCTTTTTGGTCATCATCCCCGCCATGATCCAGCACTACATGAACGAGGTGGTGCTCAGCATCAACTACATGGACGTCACGAGCACCCCGAGCGACACGACCATCGACGTCAACTTCAGCGTCAATATCCAGCACGACGTGCCAGTGTCGGCCTCGACGAAGGAGATGACGGCGTATCTGACGTACGCTGGCGTGGAGTTCGGTTCGGTGACGATCGAGCCTCTGAAAATCAAGTCTGGCAAGCAGGACTACAACTTGACCATGCAGACCACCATGGTGGTGTCGGATGTGGACGGCTTTAATGCGATGGCGACGGCGATGATGGAGGACTCGGCGGTGTCTCTGGATGCGCAGGCTTCGGTTGATGCGCACGCGTTGGGGATGTCGTTCAACAACCTGAATTTCGAGCGTACGCTGGAACTGCAGGGCTTTGACCAATTCAAGGCGTTGGACCCTGAATTTGACGCCATCGACTGGTGGGGCTGCAGCAACGATGTGTACGACATGGACATCAACGTGACCATCACCAACCCGTCGGCGTTCGGGCTGGAAGGAATTGGTATGCTCAACTTGAGCATCTACTACGAGGACAACTACGTGGGCTTCGCGTATTCGATAAGACCCGATATCGGGATGCCGAGAGGCAGGAGCATGCAGTACTTCCGCGCTGTGATGGCCCAGAACACAACGGGGTTCACGGACATGACGATGGCAGTCATCGGTGGCGATGCGACCATCAACATCCTTGGCGACAACCCGTACGCGACCGAGTATGAGCTCTTCAAGGAGGCTCTCAGCAAGGTCAATATGAGCGTCGAGTACACCAACGGCCTCAACAACGTCACCTTCAACGCGTCCTGCGTTACTGGCCTCGTAAGCACACTGTTTTAAAAGTTTAGCTGATGAATATTTGTTACTACTCTCAAAGCAAAGAGAATGCTACATTCGCGTCGTTTGTATTTTACTGAGACTTGCTTGCTTCATGTGGTAGCTCGGTTGATAGTAACTAGTAGTCGATCATTCGCGCATCACATACGGACACGCCCAACGGCAATTCAGCAACAACCACCACCAGTCGATGGCGTCAATCCCAGGTTTGTATTGCCTAAAACCCTGCAGTTCCAGCGTACGCTCGAAATTCAGGTTGTTGAACGACATCCCCAACGCATGTGCATCAACCGAAGCCTGCGCATCCAGAGACACCGCCGAGTCCTCCATCATCGCCGTCGCCATCGCATTAAAGCCGTCCACATCCGACACCACCATGGTGGTCTGCATGGTCAAGTTGTAGTCCTGCTTGCCAGACTTGATTTTCAGAGGCTCGATCGTCACCGAACCGAACTCCACGCCAGCGTACGTCAGATACGCCGTCATCTCCTTCGTCGAGGCCGACACTGGCACGTCGTGCTGGATATTGACGCTGAAGTTGACGTCGATGGTCGTGTCGCTCGGGATGCTCGTGACGTCCATGTAGTTGATGCTGAGCACCACCTCGTTCATGTAGTGCTGGATCATGGCGGGGATGATGACCAAAAAGATCAGTAGCAAGATGACGGCGAGAAGCAGCACCACAATGCCCAGAATGAGCAGGATACGCTGCTTCTTGGTCATGTGCCACCGGAAGAACTTGACGAGCGGACGGCCATGTTTGTCCACCCGGAGAGCGTCGTCGTCTTTCTTGTAGTGACCTCCATCGATCAAAGGCGTCTGCACCTCCTCATCGTCGTACTGAATAAACGTCATTGACGATTCTTGCGAGAGAAAAAATGTTTTCAACCCAGCAGTGTTTGGCATAACTTGGGAATCGACGACAACTACGCGGCGCAGAGCATGCTAACCACGTGGCTCGCGGCATCGGAGACTGGGTCGCGATCCACCACGCGGATATGCCTGGATGTACCGGGCCAGGTCATCATCTCTCACCTAACATAAGGCCATTCTTGACATTTTCAGGTCCACCAAAGGAAGTTCCAACCACTAACGAGTGTGGGGTCGAGTTACCAGAAGACGCTCTCGTGAGCCAGTTCATGGAGAAAGTTTTCGATCAAGTTGCACGCTCCCTCCCTGGAACTACCATCGTGTCCGATCTCATGGCCTTCCAGAATAAAGTGGCGTACAATGCGACGCCGAAAGTGGCACTAGCGCTGGAAGCAACAATTGGGTCGTTCGGTGTTGAAAATGACCCTCTTGTTGTACAAACACCAGAGAGCAAAAGAGAGCCCGTAGCCGTTCTTCATCGTGCCGAAAGATCGCGAGCAAGTCCGAAACGCAGCGTTTGCGATCGTCATCGAGGAGGATGGAGAGCGCAAGAGCATTGGAACGGGCGTATTCTTCAGCCCAACTTTGGCGGTGACGTGCAACGACAACCTTTCACCGGAACAAACTGTGCGGACCGTGGTGCTGCAAATTGGAGAGATGGAAGTCGGAAGTTGTTGCGTGCAGCTCAGAGCTGGCTGTAGCGATTCTCAAGTCAACCACGCCAAGAGCTTTCATTGCCTCGTGGAACGGAGGGCGAGAGGATACTGGAAGCTTGAGTTGGCGGTTCGACTTGGGAATCACTCGTATACAGGCGAAGTGGGGGTGAAATCGCGTTCACTCTAGCAACGGGTCGATTTCTCTGTCCTTTACGTATAGTAAAGGAATTTTTGCACGGCATTGAGAGTGGGAATAGCACGTATGGGCCTGTTTGCCTACGAATCTTGATTCCGATGAATTATTATTTTTCAATTGTTAGGAGATATACTATATTCCATCCCTCGCGACGTTGCGAGCAACTCGCTGTGTTCTGAACAAACTGGAGCGTGCCGTGCGGTGCGCCAAAGCACATCAAACAGGTTATCATGGTGACCGGATGGATCTACAGCACGACAACTTTGGGTGTTTACAGTGTAATTAGATTACGGTTGTCATGACCGACACTGTTGTCCGCGACTTCCCCTTACTACTGGAATTTCATTTCTTCTTCTCCTCTACAGAGATTATTGCAGCCTGCTTGACCACAGTCATGACGATTCTTCGCATCTTCGTCCTCCGCGTCGTTCTGGTATTCGTAGTCGCGATCACCACCGTCGCCGCCGAAGCTGAAGCGGTTGACATGGACCCCGATGTCGGCCTTAACGTCACGGGGATCATTGAGGCTCGAGGGTATGCAGTCGAAACGCACACGGTGACAACCGCCGACCGATTCGTGCTCACCATGTATCGGCTGCCAAAATCATACGAGGAAAGTCAATCCGAGGACAAGCTTTCCGTCAACAAACCCGTCGTTCTGTTGCAGCATGGACTACTCGCCAGCAGCTTCACCTTCGTGTGCAACTTCCGGAACCAGAGTTTGGCGTTCATCTTGGCGGACGCTGGCTACGACGTCTGGATGGGGAACAATCGAGGCTCGACGTGGTCCAGAGACCACTTGGACTACACCGTCAAAGACGCCGAGTTCTGGGATTTCACGTGGGAAGACATGGGCAAGTTCGACCTCCCAGCAGAGATCAAGTACGTGCTCAAGACAACGAAGCAGTCGACGCTGAGCTTCGTGGGTCATTCCGAAGGAACGACGCAAGCCTTCGTGGCCTTCTCCACCGACCAAGAGCTGGCGAAAAAGGTTTCGTACTTCGCAGCACTGGCCCCGGTTGCTTGGACCGGTCACATCACTGGCGAGCTCTTCAAAGCGATGGCCAAACTTCACATCGAGAAATGGTATCAGACGTTTGGCATCGTCGAGTTCTCGTCCAAGAACAAGTTCATCCAGAACGCTATCGGATTCACGTGCACTCTGACGCCGGCACTCTGCAACACCACGATGGCTCTCGTTACCGGTCCGTCCGCCAATCTCAACATGACTCGAATTCCAGTGTACGTCTCGCAGATGCCGGCAGGGACTTCCGTGAAGAACATGGCCCATTTCGCGCAGGGGATTCGCGACGACACCTTCGCGTCGTACGACTACGGCTGCAAGTGCGATCGGGACGCGAGCATCGAAGACTGCCGCGAAAGGAAGTGCGAGAACAAGAAAGTCTACGGCACGTTTGACCCGCCCGTGATTCCAGTGGAAGACATGGTTTACCCTCGCACTGGTCTGTTCATTGGCGCCAAGGACACGATTGCAACATCGACAAACATTAAACAGCTACGGTCGGCACTTCCATCGAAGACGATCGTGCACGAGCTCACAGTTGAGCACTTCAGCCACCAGGACCTGGCGTGGGCGTACAATGCCAACGAAAACGTGTTCCAAGACGTGCTCTTGCAGCTCGACAAGTACGACGGAGTTGGTTACGATAGTTGAAGTTGATGCAGCCATGTTCGGAATGTATATTCCTATTATATTGACTAAACCTAAACCTGTGAAATAACCTTTTCATCGGACATCCAAGCCAATCGCCGAATATCGACCGCACGAGTATGCGGTCAGCTCGGCTGCTGCGTCGCGCGGCCGTCTCGGGTCGACGCAGTACTGTACGGCCGTTGCAATCGCTGTCCCTCTCCGCCGCCAAGCCGCCGCTCAATCGTCGCCATTTCTCGTTTAGCGCTGCGTTCCCTACGCCCACGGAATCCGCCGCGTTGGACGAGGAAGATGACGAATCGACGCCGCAATTAGTATGCGGGAAATGCAACACGAGATTGAGTGCCACCAAAGACTTGGTCTTCTTCAAATGGTAAACTACCCTGCATTTTGCTGTTGTTGTTGTTGTTGTTGTTGTTGTTCAACAAGTATTGATCTTCTAATGTGTTGATGCTTTCGGCAGGCGCAATGGGATCCACGTATCTAGCGCCACGGACGAACCGTTGAAGAATTTATTCCCGGAGGACTCAGTGGAGGAGGACGCGGCAGGCTGGAAGCGCCACCGGATGTTGTGTCTTAAATGCAACCACCAAGTGGGCACAATGGCCAGGGTCTTCTCGTCGGACAAGATCCTTTTCAGAGCGTCCAATGTCGCGGTACAGATGCCAGAAAATCAGTCCCCGTTGTTGTCGCTGTCTGGGTATCCGTCGTCGCTTTTGGGATTCACAATGTGGTCCGAGTTGATTTTGATGGCGGAGACGCAGCCGAAGCTCAAGGACTTGCTGCAGATTCGACGGGTGGACAATATTAAGGAATACTCGACCGACAATGCCAAACTTAATCGCACGTTGCTCATGGCCAAGGACTTGCAAGAAATGCTGCGGATCGTCGATGAAAATGTACGTGGAATTGACGGTCGTCTATGAGTACTGGATGAAAAACTAATTGGGTTTTTGTGCTTGATACAGGCATTTCACTTGAACCACTATAATATTCGAACGGCGATCGATCGCGCAGGCCGTTTGGTGTCAACAACCAAAACCACTCGTGCTAGCATTAAGGTAAGACGATGTCGCTTCTTTTGATTGTATGCAATATTGGCTGACGATCTTTTGATTACCGAGACAGTCTGCGATCCACCCCGAAGGCTCTGCTTCGGAAGCACCCGAGGATGACTTGCTTGCTCTCCCGTCCCCAGCGTTATTCGCGAATTGGTCCACCAAGCCTAGTGCGCTTGATGCAAAACGGTGCGTTTGGCTGTTCTGGAGATACATCTTTATTGCTCACAAGCTTTGTTGTGAACAACCCAGGTTCTGGAAGTTGATCGATGAGACCGAAAAGTTGGTGAATTTTGGAATTTCCTCCTTCAAAACGGGAGTGCGCTCTCGAATCTCACGACGGCGCTGATGCGTCTTGGTATCGGCCGCAAGAGTATTTTACAGTAAGTCCAAAGCTTCTTTTGCAGCGGAATTCACACTAACTGCTTTCATTGAAACAGACCCGTGGCTGCGCAGACGGTGTTCATGATTGGGAATTCGGGTCAGCAAATAAATTCCCACGAATCCTGCATGGTGGTCACAGCGATCGCCCACTTGCTAGCCAAGGAATCTCGCCGAGATGAATGGGTTCTTAAAGCTTTAGATGCGACGGGGAAGCAGGCGCTGTTGGAATTGGACAGCGAGGAGACGCATCCTGTGTACAGGACGCGCGCTGCAGAGGTGCTAGTCCCGCTGGCTCGGTCCTGTTTGTTCGTGGACAGATTTGATGAGGCCGTCTTCCGCCGAATGTTTGAAGAGGTCAATTCCGGTGCGCTGGACAAGCTGAGCATGCCTTCATTTAAATTGCGGGTCCTCAAGTCGAAGCTGTATCAAGTTCATCTGGACTGTGAGCTCAACCACCGACCCGAGGAGTTTAGGTTGTCTCCAGCGCTGGAAGAGGAGTGCAAGCGGGTGTTTAATGCCCATCAAACGAAGGGGAAGAGCTCGTCATTCCGTCTGCATCGTCTCGTTTCGAGTGCGCTGGACGAGATCGGCTTTGCGAGCGAGACGTCGTATGCTGCGGAGTTCGGATACCATCTCGATGTTGTGCTGCCCAAGCAGAAGATTGCTATAGAACTCAACACGGCGGACTGCTACCAAGCCGTGGAGCCAGGTGCGGAAGATGACTTTCCAAATACGCTTGCTTTCGTGGACTTGAAGGCGCGGCATCTAGAGTGTTTGGGGTACACAGTCATCCAGCTTCACGCCGACAGGTTCCAGGAGCTTGAAACGCAAGAAGACCGCGTGATGCACCTCAGTATGCTATTAGAGATCGCCACTAGTCGACAGCGGGAAGCGCGCCACAGTCGGAAGTCCAACAAGTAGACGCCTTGTTGCCTGCGTTGATAGAGGTCCACAAGAGCGACTGGTACCCTAATGCAACGAATCCCATGAATTTTGCCATTGTCCTCTATAGCCACAAGCCCACAGTTCATCTACTCGGCGTGCTTCGCTTTCTTCTTGGCTTTCTTGGCCTTTTGTCCTTCTTCTCTTTTTGGAGGGCTTCTCTTCCTGCTCAGCCTCCTCCTCAGGCTCCTCCGATTTTTGTGCTTTTGTGCTTCTTCTTGGACTTCTTGGGGCGTCCTCCTCCGCGCTCACGACAGCAGCCTCTTCCTTGTCGTCCTCTATTGTGGCAGCTTCCTCGACCTGCTCTAGTTTGCGCTTCTTGCTCTTCTTTTCTGCTTCTTTTGGCAGCAGCTTCCGCTTCAGCAGCCTCTTTCGCAGTAGCCTCTTCAGCTGCACGCTTGGCCTTCTTCTTGGCCTTCTTCTCTTTCTTCAGACGCTTCTTCTCCTCTTTGGACGGCTCTTCCGACTCGTCCTCACTCTCCACCTTTTGGCTTTCTTCTTCTTGCTCTTCTTGTTGTTCTTCTCACTCACCTCTTTCTCCTCTTCAAAGTGCTTGTGCTGGTACCCTCCATGGCCCTGACGCACGAACATCGAGTAAAGTCCTGCCATGGATCAAATAAAAATAATACAGTTAGCACCATACTAGTAAATAAGTCAATAATCCATAAACTTCTTCAATCCCGTACCATTGTTGGGGAGGCCGTCGTCGCGTTTGGCGCCTTTCCGGCCTGCAGAGGAGAACCCGAGGCCGCCCTAATCAATTTCCCAATACCCCCGTTAGTAAACTCCGTCGTGGCGGGCTGTAAAAGCCCCGCATCGTCTTGTCGAGTCAGGCGGGACTAATCACCTTCTTGCCGCCGGGGCGCAGCTTCGAGAGCATGTCATGGAGCCGGATGAGCTTCTCCTCCTCCATGTTGGGACCGAGTGTTGGCGACAGAGCTTGAAACGCGCGCCAAGGCCAGTCGAAAATGGCAGGCGGGCAGCGCTTCCGGGTCAAGAGAGCGGCGGCCTGTAGGAATCAGAGTCTGATGCGATGGAACACAAAATTGTGTGGTGTACAGGAATAGGCTTTGTGTGGTTAATGACTGGAAGGATAGTGACAAGATGAGCTGAGGCTTGGCGCGGCATTACCAACACTTTCCAGAGATCCCAAAACTCGGGGGGATGTGTTTCTACCGCCAAAACTGATGGCATCATTGCTTCGATTTGAACGCTGTGTGAAACTGAACTGTCACCACGAGACTCAGCAAATCGACATGACAGCCGATCGCATGATACTGCCTTGACTACGTGACGCTACCGGAGACCATGTTCAGGTTGCACCACTCACGTGCGACCTCGTATCGAGAGTGAAACCTTCTGGCCGGCCACTCTGCAATTTACCGCCTTCTGGACAGCAATCCATCGCCCTCAGCTCTCGGCTCGACTAGCAAGACCCCACGATGACCCCAAACCAGTACGGCGACAAGGAGGTCCGCACGCCCGTGGCCGAGGACGCGCACTACAACGATGAAACCGCGCTGCGCCTGGACGTGTCAGCGCCCGGCGCCGAGTCCAAGAAGGACGAGCGCGACAGCGCGGCCCACGCCGGCCAGGTCAAGTTCTTCAAGTGGTACATGAGCCGCAAGCAGCGCATCCTGCTGATCTCGGGCCTGGTGGTGCTGTTCTTGGCGGTGATCCTGCTCATCGTGTTCCTGGCCATCGTGCCGGCCGTGATCCAGCACTACGTCAACTCGGTGGACATGACCATCAACTACCTGGACGTCAAGAGCATCCCGTCCGACTCGTCGCTCAACGTCGAGCTGAGTCTGAATTTCAAGCACGACATCGGCATCGCCGCCACCACGGACGACATCACGGCGTCGCTCGTGTACGACGGCGAGACGTTCGGCACGGTGGTGATCCCCGGCCTGGACATCAAGACCGGCGAGCAGGACTACAACCTCACGGTGGACGGCACGCTCACGCTCACGGACATCGAGACGTTCAACGCCATGGCCGAGGGCATGGTCGAGGACGCCACCGTGACGCTCGAGGGCACGGCCACCATCAAGGCGCACGCCCTCGGCCTGACCTACGGCGGCCTCGACTTCAAGCGCGAGCTCACGCTCAACGGCTTCAACCAGTTCAGCGACCCGGCCCCGGAGATCGACTACATCGACTGGTGGGGCTGCAGCAACGGCGTCTACAACATGGACATCAACGTCACCCTGGACAACCCGGCCACTATGGGTCTGGACGGCATCGGCGCGCTCAACCTCAGCCTCTACTACTCCGACAGCTACCTGGGCTACGCCCTCTCGCTCAAGCCCGAGCTGGGTCTGCCGCGTGGCCAAAGCGTGCAGCTGTTCCGCGCCACCGTGCCGCAGACCTCGACGGCGCTGCTGACGATGGCGATGGGGGTCATCGGTGGAAGTGCACAGTTCTACATCACGGGCGACAACCCGTACTCGACCGAGTACACACAGTTCACCGAGGCCATCAGCAAGGTCAACATGAGCATCCTGTACACGGATGGTCTCAACAGCCTCGGCCTCAACACGTCCTGCGATATCCTGTCGCTGCTGGGTTAGGAACAACGAAATGTATTAGCGACTAGCGCTAGCGAAGCGGAGCGGAGCTTGTAATAACTGTGAAGAAAATGCTGACACCCCTCACAACGTCTCGCAAAGTCTCCGTGTCATGTCATAGCGCTTATCGCCATCCTACAAAGCTACTACGAGTTCTCGCATCGCCGGTTTATCATGGCGTTTGACATCGCTGGTGAATTCCATCCAAGCCGCGAAGGACAGACATGAAGTGCTAGTGACGCGTTGGTATCAAGATAACGTGCCAAGGCGGTCGAACTTGAAAGAACATCACATAGCCAAAGGGAGATCGGCAAGCCGTGCAAGCAAACAAGCCACCGAGGGATCGAGTGGAGGGCATTCGGCGCGCCGTTCCCGTGGTTATTCCGCTGCGATCGGCATCGCTGCGTGTCCGTGCCGACAAACCGGTCTGTGCATCGGTGACATCATGGTCAAGGACATTTCGTACAACGAACACGTTAAAGGATGGCATGATTTTGTTGCTGTTTTTCTTCTAAGACATTGGCGAAGGCACGACGTAAATTTCCTCGTGGCTTCGGGAGCAGCTACTGGAGCAGCAATAAACGAGGAGGCTAAGCCAATCCATTCCGCCTCGAGGAACCGCGGGCTTTTGCGCGTCGTTCGCTGTATCGTCCTCGGCGGCCGACTCGGTTGCTGCGTGCTCGTCCACCTTTAAGAAATAGTTGATGGTCGGTGTCAGCTGCATTTCAAACGAGCGTTCACCACCGCAGCCTGTGCACCGAGGAATCGTCAGGTTCTGTGGGACCACGACGGGCCACAACGGCTCGCCGCCGTAGTCGTAACGGAGAACCTGCAGCGGACACCGACTAATGCGCTTCTGGAAACGCAGCAGATGCCGCTCTGCAGCGGGGGTCTTTTCGTATGACTCGCCTGTCGACGCTGCCGATGAACTAGTCTGGCCTGGTGCTCCTTTCTTCTTGGAATTGGCGATGACGTTGCGAAGGTCGCCAATATCGGCCGATTTTTCCTCCTCTTCTTGCTTCATGTACTCTTCCAGCAGTTTGTTCTCGTGTGAGTAGTTATGCTCCGCACTGTAGTCTTCGTACGGCTCGTCAATCACTTGGATCGACAGCGCCGGGAACGCATTTGAGCAGGCTTGTTGTGGGGTCGAGGCAGCCTCCTTTACTTGCTCCACTTTCTTTACACTTGAAGACGTCTTCGCTGCGGTCGCACTGGTCTTCATCGCGTCATCTCTCTGCTGCAGCAGAGCTTCTAAATCCACTAGATCGGCACCTTGGCTTTCCTTTTGGTATCATCTTCATCATCACTCCAGTCGCTGTCACTGTCGGATCCCCACGCGAGTGCAACCTTATCCACCTTCTCCGTCAGCTCGTCCACTTGGTCTACTACAGCCGGAGCTTCCTCCACTCGTTCAACTTGGTCACGGAGCACCCTCCAACTATAAAGCAAAAACATAAATGTTAATGACAATCACTTCACAGATTGCAACGCGTTCGTTACCTGCCAGGGGATTCAGTACAGGCGACAGAATTGCAGCCAAAAACATACAACGTCCGGTCGGAATCGACCGGAGCGTACACTTGAGCAACGAGGAACAATCCTTTGCCGCATTTCGAGCACGTCAAGCTCTTTGCCTCCACTGGTGACTCCGAATACCAAGCCTACAGTCGTAATATACCGTCAACATTTGACAGATAAAGAGCGCAATAATTCCTAACTTCGATCTTACCGGGGTGCCTCCTGCTTTGCAGACGTAGGGAGAGCAGTTATCCACGCTCTGGCGCTCCTGGATCGTGCCCAGCAGCACGACGCGCTCCTCGTCCATTGCGCTTGACATTATTGACAACTTTTTTGTTTTGATGGCTACAATCAGTTTATGTTGAATTACATGAATTTGACGCCATCATTTCGTTGCATGTATCTCGTCCCCACATCTTCACGTCAGAACGATCGAGGCAGCGGGTACCATGAGCGACAACAAGGACATCCCGTCGGAGTACCGCATCTCGGAGAAGTGGGACAAGTGTTTGGAGAACTTCACGCTCTACTTCGGCGCCGGGCTGGTGGCTGGCGGCCTCACGTCGCTCGTGTTGGCGCGTACGTATCTTCAGACTTGGGACACCAATGGAACATTGCAAAATGTTTAATTTATTGCTTATATTGCAGGATCTGGCGCTGGTCGTGGGCTGGTTACGGGCCTGGGCGCCGGAGCGGGCGCTGGATCGAGCTGGACGACGTGCCAGTTGGCGTTTGCGGGCGATGCCAACGCCAAGGCGGCTCTGGACAAGACGGACAAGGCTATCGACAGCTTCAAGGACAAGCTGTCCAACTAGGCGATACAAAGCAGCAGCCAAGTGTCTGGTGTCGATAGCTGAGAGGATGAGCGCCACGTGTGTGTGGTAGACGGAGAAAGGCAAAGGAGAAGCAATCTGAAAGTGGCAACGGACAATATAATACTATAGGGTGGTGGACAGCAACCGCTAGCAACTCGGTGGTTTGTGCGCTTCTCCAGTTCATGCATGCCAACAAGTGCGAACGTGCTCGGGCTAGCACTATGATGAAGGGATCCTTCTTACGACTTCACTTCAAACGTAAGTTCGAGCTCGCCAGCTCCAACTTCGAGCTTGATAGGTTTGCTCGACGTGAGCTCATACGGCTCGTTAGCCTCCAGATCTACGTCGTCAATACGGGTGCCGTTTGTGCTGTCTAGGTCGGTGAAGAAAAGCTTTCCAGTTGCTTCCATCTTGATCTGGGAAAGCGAAAACGTTGAGAATATCATTGTTGTCAAGAGAAACAGAAGTACCCACCTCTCCATGCGACGTAGACAACTCCGAATCCTTTGGCATGCTCAAGCCACGAGGAGGGCGGAACTTGCGACCAGTGGAGCGGCCAATGAAGCAGGAAGAATGCCGTTTCTTGGCGAATACAAGCAGTCCGGTTAGACAAAACTGGGAGCTGCTCGAATATCCACCTCGAACATGTCCTTACCGTGTTGATGTCCATTGAGAACTTCCGTCCTTCGTATAGCCCATTGACGCACCGTACGGATATCGTGTACGCTTGCGGGATGATGTTGCCATCTGCATCAAAACAACCAGTAAAGCTAGAGTTAGTCGAGCGTCATATACTAAATGCAATACTCGCAACATACTTTCGTCCAGATTCTCCTTCTCCGCTTCCAAGGCCTCCAGCAACGCTCTCTTGTCTTCCTCCATCTCACGTCGCAATTCTTCTGCTCTCTTTTGGCTTGCTCCACCAGTTTCTACAACCGCAACCTGTTAAACCTCCCATCGAAGCTGCGTTTGAGACTACTCGGTCGTACTTTCGATGACGCTTGGCAATCTCGCAGCAGGAACGTCTGGACATCGATTAGCTCGTCATGCCGTGTTTCCTCCTCTTCCTCCTCGCGGTTCTGATTCGTAGCATTCCTCGCTGTTCACAAACAGATTCAAATTCATAAAGTGTCAGCATAACCCGCAGAACGACCGTCGTCCTGATCCATCCGCTTCGAAGCAGCCACCACCGTTCGGTCCACATATACAACGCATCCACACCTCTCTTCCTAACGGGCGACGTCTCCTTGTCGCCCTTCCTCCCCGTCGTAGGTGCTGTGCTCTGCTTCCTCTTCATCTCCGCTGCTTTTTCGCGGCCAAAATTTGAAAAAGTGCAGTGTACACCACAAATCCACAAAATACACATAGCCAAATCAATTTGGTCGCCATTGTCTACGAGAAATATGTCGGACGCTCGGCAGAAGAACGTCGTGGTGAGCAAGCCCATCCTGTATGGCTCCGTGGCCACCTACTTGGGCCGCAAGGCCGAGGAGACCAAGACCCACCGCTGGTCCATCTATCTGCGCGGTCTGGACAACGAGGACCTGTCCTACATGATCAGCAAGGTCGTCATCAGTCTGCACGTTAGCTTCGCCAACCCTGTGCGGGTGCTGACGGAGCCTCCGTACGAGGTGACGGAGCTGGGCTGGGGAGAGTTCGAGACCCGCATCCAGATCTACTTCCACGACCCAAACGAGCGGCCTATCAGCATTATCCACTTGCTGGTACTGTACCCGCCTAACAGCCAGCCAGCCAGCAACAAGAAGGTGTCGTCCAAGGTAAAGTTTGATGTGGATTTACTATGGAAATGCTTTGTTGTTGATTGATGTTTTGCTGCAGCCCGTGGTGAGTGAGTTCTACGACGAGTTGGTGTTCAATGAGCCGACCGAGTTCTTCTACAAGAAGTTGATGGCGGGACCGGACAGAAAGTCGCCGCCGTTGGCCATGCAGGAGCATCTGCCAACGTACTCGGACGTAGAAGTGCTGAGGACTCTAGCGCGAGCACAGACCTTTGTGACCAAGGAAATCCAGGACACCAAGAACTTGTTGCTGGATGCCGATCTGGAGATTAAGGAGCTGAAAGAACGCATCGCTGAACATACCAAGAAGAAAAGCACGCGGCTGGAACTGCGCAGTTGACGCTGTCATAAGGCTATGAGATCAATGGCACTTGGCTGTCTCCGAGCAGTTCTCTACAGATATTTATCGCACAGACGAAGCTTCAGTCTGCTTTGGAAAGGAAATACCGCAACGGATGCATGGCTTGTAAATAGGTGTGGATATATTATTTGGGACCTACACGGTCTGTGCGGGAATGTCGTCTTTAGTGGAGGCGTCTTCGTCGCTCGATGAGGAGGACGAGGAGGATTCTGCTTCACTAGCCGTTTGGCGGTGCCAAGCGTTTACCAGCTCCAGTCCACGGGCAATTTCCGGTGTCATCTCTTGCTCGTGGATCTCCACGGTGTGTGTCTCGTCGTCCTCGACACTGTCGTGGTCGTCGGAGTCCGATTCGGCCGTGTCGTCGCTACTCTCTATTAGACTCTCTTTGGCCAGGTCATCAAGCTCAATGGGCTCGGCCGCAGCAGTTAGAGCAGCCTTGGACTTGGCACAGGGGTTCTTAAGGTTCACCCAGTTGAGGCCGATACCCGCGAAAGAAATCGCCAGGCCCAACGTCTGGTCGAAAGACAGCACGTGTCCGAAGAGGAAGATGGACAACACAATGCTCAGCACCTTGCGGCACGTGCCGATGATTGCCGTCGTCAGTGCGCCAAACTTGCTGATGGTGAAGAAGATGAAGGCTTGGCCCATGGCACCGGTCAAGCTGAGCATCAGCAGCGGCGGCAGCGACGGGATCACGTACTGGAGAAAGACTGGGATCTCTCCGTTGACGACCATGCCTGCAACCGAGAACACCGCCTTGTAGATGTTGACGTAGTACATGAGATCGAAGGCTCCGATGTGGTACGACTCCATGAATTTGTCCTCCAGCGCGCCCGTCGCGCCGTCAAAAATTAGCGAGATGACGAGCAGCGAGAAGCCCAGGAACATGTTCGGCGTACGCTCCTGCTCAGGCATGGCGTTGTGGATCTCTTCATGGTGTTGTCTGTGCTGCTTCTCGTTGGCCGTGCCCAGCAGGAACAGCGCCACGCCGATGCACAGCACCGTCACCGACACGTACTTCTTGAACGGGTACTTCTTGCCCAGCACGACGCCCATGATCATGACGGGGATGGACTTGCAGCTCTTGCCCAGGATACGGGTGATGTAGGTCACGTACCGGAGCGCCACCATGGACGAGATGGTGGAGCCGAAGGCCAGCGCGCCGACGATGACCAGGAAGCTCTGGGGCATCGTGGACGGCTTCTCCTTCCGCGCGCGACTGAGTCCGACGGCCACGACCGAGTTGAAGACGCAGAAGACGAACGTCATGGACAGCTCGCCCAGCACGCGGTGGGTCGTGATCTTCTCCAGCACGACGCCGTTGAGCGTGAAGCTGACCATGATGCCCACGCAGCAGTAGAACAGCAGCACTAGCCCGGCCTTGTCCTGCTTCGGAGGCTGAGGCTGCGGCTGCATCTGCGCCAGTCCGCTGTCGCGCATGTCCACGACCGTCACGTCCTGCAGGCTCTTGGGCTGCACGCGCTGGGTGGCCGCGTCGTCCAGCGCCACCTCGGCGTAGTGCACGGGCTCGCGCGCCGAGCTGCTGTCGATGCTGCACACCATCGTGGGCGCTGTCTGGAGCGAGAGTGAGCTTTAACGTCCATGGACCGGAGCGGCGTCGGCGGCGTGACTAAATGATTGCGCCGCCTTGCCTCGTCGCGCATAGTCAGGATGGGGATTGGCTAAATATTGGCCAATAGACGGAGGGGCTGCCGGTGAGTCGGCCATGCGGGCCATGACGCGCAGGTGGCGCAGCTGACTATTGGCACAGGGACTATTTGTGCATAAAACGTACGATTTTGGACCTCCAAATAGGATCAGGCGTCCTATACTGGCGGCAAGTGCGTGGCGGTCTCGCCGCACGGTGGAGGAACGCTGGTGGACGGCGGCGCTGGAGCTGGATGTGCGTCACCAGCCGGGGCGTGCTTGGAGGGCGCGCTTCGCTCGCAACTCCGGCCCGGCGAGGGTGTTTTCTCGACGAGGTTCGCAGAGCTGCGTCCGTTCAAGATCGCTTGGTATAGCCGCGTCGGTTTTCGCTGGTCCTGGTGGGAATTGCTGCCGACCAAGCTCAACAGGGGGCATTTGAGCAGGATGAGGACGTTCCTCTCGGTCGACGGCGACAGCAAAAGTGACGGCAATTTCGACCCCGCAGACTTTTGGGTGTTGGTGGGTAAAGTGACTGCTGCAACAACCACATTGCTCCTGACAGACTCCTTCAAGACCGAGCTTCGAGTCGTCTTGACCCTCATGAGGAAGTGGCCACCACCGGATTCCGGTGCTTCTTGCTAATCATCCTAGTCGAAAATTTTTCGACTACACTTGCAAGAGAAGCGCGGCCAGACACATTCTCGACATTCTGCGTTCTCGCTCCGTGCCGGATTGGCACAAGTGGTAGTTCGATGAGGACATTTGCCATTGTTGGAGTGGATGGAGGATGCCGCTCGCCTTTGGGGGCCTCGAACTCGCAACTAGCGGCATGAGCACGGAAATGAGTGCTGCGATTTTTCCATGACCTCAGACAACGGAAAAGCAGCTTTATCAAAATTATTTAGACGGCCCGCAGCCGCCGGTGATCACCCAGCACTTGGTGCTGTCGTACATGGACAGCAAGTTCACCAGCGTCGCCCACACGATCGCGAACGCCAGGTACCCCACCGTGATCATCCCCGCTAGACGACTCGAGCCACCCTTGCGCTTCAGCTCCTGCGTCTCCGCCTTTTGACGAGGCAACAGCGGCAGGAACGCCAACGACAGCAACTTCATGCAGTAGCAGATCCAGATCGTGATGGTCACGTCGCGACGCACCACCGTCGTGTCGGCCTGGATGTCCTTGAGCCACACGTGGAATTGGCCGTTCACGATCTTGGCCAGCGAGCGGCCGAACGGTGTTGTCAAATTGGTGGTGGCGGTCAGCAGTCCATACAAAGCGCCTTCGTGACCAGCCTCCGCGAGCTCCACCACCACGTACGTGGCAATCATGAAGCGGACACCGTCCGGAAGATACTCAATCATGGGAACCCCAAGCCAGAACCACTGGTTGCGAACCACATCCCAAACCGTGAACATCGTCATGAAGGCGTCGATCGACAGCGCGGAGCACATGGTGACGATGATGATGGTGCGCCAATTCCACTGCAGACCGATCTTGCCTGTCAGCGCCAGCGTGATCGCGTAGAAGATGGTGCCCACGATGGTCATGACGCTGTTGTTGAACGGCGTGGCGCCCACCCAGTACAGCTTGATGTTGCTGGACGACACGATGTTGAAGCTGTTGAAGACTCCCGAGAAGAACTTGTACGCCACGATCTGGTAGATGGCGCGCTTCTGCAGCAGGCTCCAGAACGACGCCATGTACTCTCGGAACGTCGGTTTGTCGGTCACACGCTCCTCCTGCAGCAAGAACCACGACACCGGAACGAGTGGCGCACAGACGATTCCCGATAGCAACATGAGCTGCTGGAACGACAGCGAGAAGTCAAAGTCGCCGGCGTACTCATGGCCGTTCATAAGGAAGGCGATGACGGCTGCTCCGACGGCGGTGAACACCGTCTTGACTGTGTACACTGCTGTCTGGACCCGACCGCGCTCCTCAATGGGCTCTCGCTGCGCGTACTCGACAACCATGGCGTCGGCGGCCACCTCACAGATGAGATATCCGAAGGACGCCAACATCATGGGCACTACGTATTTGCCGGCGGAGTTCTGCGCGGACACATTGATGCTGTCAATTTGGTCGTCCGTCCAATCTTCTTCGTCGATATCGTGCATGGAGGAATCGCCGTAGTACGGAGCTGGAACCGACATAGCCGCCATGATGAACAACAGCGTGATGCAGAACAACCAGCCCAACACCATGTACGGTCGACGACGGTAACCAAAAATCGGGAAGCAATCGCTCAGCACACCGAAGAACATCTTGTAGCACCACGGGATCTGTACCAGCACAGTGGCGGACACGACGATAGTTCCTTCGGCGTTGAGGTATCCTTGCAGAATCGGGTAGATGACTCCAGGAATGACACCGGCGACGAAGCCAACGCCGGCGTACTGGCCCAGAAGACCGATACATTCTTTGGAGAGCAAGTCGAGTGGTTTTCCTTCGCGTAGTGCTCCGTTTTCTACGTTTTCCATGTTGGGCTTCGGTACCGGCTTCGCGGGGGTGATGTGGTGGGCGTAGGTCGAGTCATCAGGGTTACGGTGAATACTAGAGATCGCACTGATGCGCTCCACGGGAACGGAGTGTCGATATTCCATTGCTTTGTTCCGAAGGCGATGAAGCACTTCCGCTGGAAATGGCGAAATGGACAATGAGACTGCCTGGTCTTCACATTCCTGCAAGCAATGGTGGTGAGCGACTGCTCTCCAAGCACAGGATGTCGATTTGCCACGGACCGCTTGATCAGTGAGAGATGGTACAGCCTGTACGGGCTACTCAACGCGGTGGGGTTCGCGATGCCTATCCGTCACAGTGTGAAATAATTATCGTTGCTGGGCCCCCAAAGCGTCCATTTCATTGTCTGCAAATACGGTGCGTCAACTTCAATGAGTCAACTATTGATCTCCCCGGATCCAGTTCAGCCCTGGTTCTGAAGCCTGCACAGCCCGCGATCGACTCCTGAAAGATACCATCGGTTAGAATTTTCTCCAGTTTGGGTGGTTGCCGACAAGCGGTGAGTCTCCAAACGCCGGTCTCTGCGTGTGAACCCTTGCAGTGCCCAGGAATTTCGCGTCATGACCAACCATTAAACTGGCCATCTCAACGACATTGGACGAAGGCACGCTTGGAACACAACCTCGCCGTCGGATACTGGTTCCCATTTCTCCAGCTGTTGTGCCTACGATGGGAGCTGCATCGAAGTCAAAGTGAAGATGGCTCCGCAATTGCCATGCTCGTGTAGCGACGCCATCGTAGCGACAGCCCCATTGCCACCAAGCGTTTAACGCCATAGTTGTCATTTCATCATCAACAACTCACCCTCAGATGGGTGTTATTCCAGCGGAAAAGCAGCATCTAGTGTTGAACGCTGCTGACTCAGAGACCCGTTTAATCAACTACGGCGCTGTCACCTTCACCAAGGAGTCATCAGATGTGCACTCACCCAAGAACACCGTCGGCCTCGAGAATGGAGCACTACGAGAGGGACCGCCACCACAACTGACGTCTCCTGAAGTCCTCGCTCTCCTCACGCAGTACGCCGGCATCGGATTCATCGATGGAGTGCTGCCGTCCGTCATCTACCCTGTGCTGCAGGGATACCTGAACGCTGAAGGAACCATCGTCGTGTCCGCCACCCTCTTGGTGCAGCTGCCGTGGTCGTATCGGGCCTTCTTGGGCGTCTTGAGCGACTGCTTTCCGATCGCTGGCTACCGTCGTCGACCGTACATGGCGTTCGGCTGGGTGCTCTGCTGCGTCATGCTCTTCGCCATGGCGACTGTCCCGGTCGCAGCTCCGTACTACGGCGACCCCGCCATGCACTCCACTAGTCCGGACCAGTGGACAGAGCAACAGCGTGAGAGTATCAACCCCGACGCTCCTGATGCAGCCGGCAAGTACGTCATCCCCATGATGCTGGCGGCGTTCGGCTATCTGATGGTGCAGGTGCCGTCCGACGCGGTCGTGATCGAGTACGCGCAGCGAGAGCCAACGCACACTCGCGGCCGCATCCAGTCGTGGATCCACTGCATCCGAATGGGCTTCAACGCGCTGGGAGCTCTCATGGTGGCGGTGGCGTTTAACGGCGTCGAGTACGGCGGCTCCTTCGACTTCTCGCTGTCGTTCCCGCAGTTGATGTTCATCTTGGGCTGTCTGCTACTCCCGCTCGGCCCGGCGGCGTGGTTTCTGGTGCACGAGACGGCGGTGGAGCCGATCGCGTTCGGCTCGTACATGGCTCGGTTCTGGGGATTCTGCAGCAGCGCGCCGTGTGCCAGGTGGCCGGCTACAAGTTCTT
Organism: Phytophthora macrochlamydospora; assembly: GCA_011947325.1. Lineage (NCBI taxonomy): Eukaryota > Oomycota > Peronosporomycetes > Peronosporales > Peronosporaceae > Phytophthora > Phytophthora macrochlamydospora. The sequence goes on along the minus strand of JAAVTH010000384.1, from coordinate 373,633 downwards.
CTCGGAGGTCTTCAACAACTTCAACATCGTCTCCTCGAGCAACATCAAGCTCTACTGGGTGCACGCGACGCCGTTCAACGCGAGCGTCATGGCCATCGTCGGCACGTTCCTGTACGCTGGCACGTTGGCCGTCATGGCGCAGCGAGGTCTGCACTGGAACTGGCACGTGGCCATCGCCGTCACGGTCGTGTCCGGAGTCCTCATCGACTGCGTCATGACGATGCTGGTCACGTGGGATATCGTGCGCAGTCAGTGGTTCTGGCTGGGCGTCCCCATCGTGGGGTACGTCCCTCTGGCCGTGCGCTTCATTGTGAACAACTACGTGGTGGTGGAGCTGATCGAGCTGGGGTCGGAGGCTGCGCTGTACGGCCTGCTCACCACCACCACGCACGTGGCCGCCCCCTTCGGCAAGACGGCGGCCAAGATCATCAACGCCCACTTCCACGTGTGGAAGGACGACATCCTGGAAGACACGTACGAGACGCGTCGGGACGTGACGTTGACGATTCTGCTGTGCTACGGCATGAAGGTGGTGTCGCTGGTGTTCCTCCCGCTGCTGCCTCGGCAGCGCAAGGAGGCGGCGGCGTTGAAGCGCAAGGGTGGTGTGAGTCGGCACATGGGCGTGTGGATGGTGGGGATATTGCTGTTCGCGTTGACGTGGCTGACCATGGTGAACATCTTGAGCATGGACCCGGAGACCAAGTGCTGGGCCATTACTGGAGGCTGCGCTCCGTCGACTTCACAGACGACGGCGGACATTTAATGCTGTAAGCAGCACATGAATGCCTCGGCACGAACGAAAGGCATCAACTGCTGTTCTCACCAGAACACTAGTACTAAATACATGAAAATGGATCGGGCTGCGGAAAGTGGTCATGAACACATCCAGGAGACAACTTGCGTTTTATAAACGCAAGGTGACTCTGTGATTGTGCGCCGCGTTGAACGAGAAGACTGGCACGACGTGCCAGAGTTTGAGAGTCACGGATGGCGAGACGACCTTCCTCGTTTGCAAAACTCGTAGTGTCCAGACGTCATCGCAGTCAAGTCCCGAAGATATGCCCACACCACATGCAACACAGTCTCTACGACTGCAAGAACTTCACTGCGCAGTGCAACCTCCACAAAGCACGAAAGGCGGTGCGCTCTAGTCGTTCGTGCCCACCGAAAAAACATAAATGCAGCCATTATGCCTCAATGTACCCAAAAAGTAGCCCAAAACAGCATTGGCCATGCTTCGATCAATCTCGCCACTTCGGCGGTCGTTGACGCGGCAATTGCATGCGTCGCCGTTCTTGCTGCAGACATCGGACGGAATTACCAATAGACCCAGTGACTCTTCTAACAATGGCAAAGGTCTGGTTCGCTTGGCGAAGCTAATGGCGCAGAGGGGGCTCTGTTCTCGACGAGAAGCCGACGCGTACATTCAGGCGGGCGATGTACTGGTCAACGGCGAACGAGTGCAAGCGGACTGGCTCAAGGTGCCTGCAGATAGCGACATCCGACTCGATTTTAGAGCGCAGAGACACCAGGACAAGAAGGTGACGCTGGTGCTGAACAAGCCGCTGGGTTTCGTGTCGTCCCAACCGGAAGGCCACACGCCTGCAGTTCGACTGCTGACCTTCGAGAACGAGTGTAAAGACTTGAGTCGGGTGCGTCCCAGACAGAGTATCGAGCCGGTGAATCTCTGGAAGATGGCGGTCTGCGGACGTCTGGACGTCAATTCCACGGGACTTTTGCTGTTCACTCAAGACGGCACAGTCGCCAAGAAGCTGCTGGACCCGAAGAGCGGCATCGAGAAGGAATATCTCGTGCGTGTTAACCTCAACCTGGACCCAGTTACGGATGAGATCCAGAAGAAGGTGGACACGCTTCGGAAAGGCGTGACGTCGGACGAAGGAGTCACCTACCGTGCCAAGTCGGTGGAGGTGCTGAACGCCAACCAACTTCGTGTGATTCTGACCGAGGGCAAGAACCGCCACATTCGACGCATGTGTGAACAGTCGGACTAAAAGTGATGGCTCTTAAGCGCGTGAGGATCGGAGGGGTCAAACTCGGCGCGTTGCCGGTGGGTCAGTGGAGATATCTTCAGCCGAACGACAAGCTTTAGAATGAGGAGGTTGTGTCCATTACAATGCCTACGAACGAAAATAAAAAAGCTGTAGAATGTTACGCACAGTTTTACTCGAACTCGTAGACACAGTCCGCTTCGATCTACACGACAAGAGCCTTAGTTCGGATACAAATATTGCTATGATCACATAGATCTTCGCACCTTGTGGTCGGCAGTAAAACTCACACCTTCCTTAGCTAACATGGTCCGCTTCTTTTGAATGCACGGCGAGTCTTCGCCCGTGGATCCTGTTTAATATATTATGCACGAACACCCACGGAATTGTAACGCACTTCCTCGCCTTACGATTACAAACAACTTACCTTGGAAGCCTCCGATGTCAAGTGAGGCAGCCACGACGCGGTGGCAAGGCACCTCTGGCGCAAAAGGGTTTTTCTACAGCAGTGGTAACCTAGATGAGAATGTCTCCATGACTTGATCCGACTGGAAACGTACACGCAAGGCTTGACCGACACACCGAGGTCCCGACTGGAGGGCCTTCGCGACGCCGCCGTAGGTACTCACTTTGCCTTCTGGGATCTACACCACCCTTCGCTCAGAATTGTTTATCTTGCTGCCCAAGAATCGATAGCGTACCGTTGAGATTAGCTCGTACACCCGCGACTCTGTTTCAATACTGATCAGTGGCGCAGCGTGTGTCCAAACCCTCGGATTCCCTCCCTCCTTACCGAACTTTGTGATTTGTTTGCCTCGCCACATGATGTGCTGCGTGGCCTTCGCTGCAGGTTTACTCTGTGTCTTAGACGCGACCTTCTTCGGCTTGGCGCTGGCGGTGCTTCGAACCGTCATCTGCGTTGATAAGCAAATTCCACAATGACAGACCGCAGCGTCTCATCCGACTCAGGATGGCGCCAACTGGCACAAGTCACACATGTCGTGGCGCGAAAAGCAACAGAGCGAAAACAAACAGCAGAGAGATCGCATTTTCAGACCAAAGCAGCATTCCAAACAACAACGAGGACACCCGAGCAACGTCATTCGATGTATCTAAACGAGCTTAGCCTGGTGCTCCCACGTGGAGAATTCTCTATAGCCAGGATGGGGTTTAACAGCTAGCTAGCCACGGCCCCAGTTCCTTGTACCCTGAGCGTATGTTTCTCGCTTGTCCTGCTGCATCCAAGTGACTGCCGGACGACGCTACCTGCCAATCTACCGTCTCTCAATCTCGATGTCGACACTCACCCACTTCTTCTTGGACGGACCCTTCTTCTGCTTGTCCTCCTCCTCGGCGTCCGCATCAGCCGTCGAGACGGCGCCAGCAGCATACTCCTCCACAATCGCGTCGTCCACACGAACCTTCACCGTGTGCGAGCCCAGCGTCTAGAATAATAATAATAATAATAATAATAACATCAGTGCCTTTCACTCTCTTCCAACCCTCACACTTATGTCTCACCTTAATCGGCGTGGGGAGGTCAATACGAGCCACACCCACAATCACGCCCCACTGCTTCTCTAACATGTCCGAGATGTTCTGCGCACTAATAACGATAAAAAAACATTGTGAATAAGTAAAAGACATAGACCTCAATGACACTCCTCTTTTGAAACGTACTTGACTTCGCTGACCATCTTGACGTCCGTCTTGGCCGGTGTGTGGCGCTTGAAGACCACCTCGATGTTCTCTAGGCGGTGGATAATGGCCTCCAGCTCGTGCTCCTTCTCCTGCTGGACCTCGTCCACCGACTCCTGGGCCAGTTTGAACTTCTCCCGGTTGGCCTGCGTGGCGTACACCGCCAGCTTCTCCGGGTACAGGTAGTTGCGTGCGTAGCCGGCCTTGACCGACACCTCGTCCCCGCGGAAGCCCAGCTGGGCCACGTCCTCCTTCAGCACCATGTTGACGCGGTGGCTAGAGGGCATAGTACAACAGGGTAAATAAGTCCATGAATATTACATATTCTTGGGTGCAAATTAGTGCGTTGGGAGCACAAGACGCACGCGAAGGAGCGGGCGAACAGCTTGGAGGCCTGCGGCCGCAGAGAGGCCAGCTTGGTCGAGCGCGCGAGCATCATGGGAGGCGTAGGAGTTGACAGCCACACAGTGGAATTTGTATCCGAGTTGGAAATTTGAATAAAGTGTATAATATGTGGACCACAAAGGTTACAATTGTACACACATTGATGTACGTACAGTTGATGCACGCACAGTTCAGCGATGGACAAGATGCGCAGTGCGAACGCCTCGCTCATGGAGAGCAACCTGGCGCTGCTGATGCAGATCCGCGAGACGGACACCGAGATTGAAGAGCTGCGTGACCAGCTGATGACGCAGTGCAAACGTCTGCAGAGCAGCGGCGGCGTGGTGCCTTCTACCTGTGCAGCTTTGCTCACGAACCCAACTGCCAGGCCGACCAAATAAGAAATCCCATGATCGATGGCTATTACTTAGCAAGTTTATTGTATAAAATGTCTACCTGTTGTGGTGGTGCTTTGGTGCGCAGCCTCCGGTGATCGCCCAGCACTTGGTGGTTGGGTTTATGCTGAGCAAGTTCACTGCGGTAGACCAAATCCAAGCGAGTAGCAAGATGCCGACCAACGTGACCCCCATGCACTTGCTGACGCCCCCGCATCGACGAAGCGTCTGCGTTGCAGCCTTTGGCTAGGCAACAACGGCAGGAACAGCAGCGACAGCAGCTTCATTGCATAACAGATCGCGACGGTGATGGTCACATCTCGACGGGTAGTGTAGGTGTCGGCCAGGATGTCGTCCTTCCAGACGTGGAAGTTGGCATTGATGAACTTTGCGGCCGTCTTGCCGAACGGAGCAGCCACGTGGGTCGTCGTGCGCAGCAGCCCGGACAAAGCAGCTTCGGACCCCAACTCGATGAGCTCCACGGCGACGTAGTTGTCGATGATGAACTGCACGGCGTGAGGGATGTAGTTCATCATGGGCACTGCAAGCCAGAACCACTGACTGCGGACGACGTTCCAGATGACCAGCATCGTCATGATGGAGTCCATGACAACCCCAAACACGACGGTCACTGCGATGGCCACCCGCCAATTCCAGTTGGGACCGAACTGCGCCATAACCGCCAGCGTTCCAGTGTACAAGACGGTGCCGACAATTCCGATGACGCTCGCGTTGAACGGCGTGGCGTGCGCCCAGTACAGTTTGATGTTGCTCAGGGCTACCGGATTGAAGTTGCTGAAGACTCCCACGAAGAAGTCGTATGCTGCAAGTTGGCACACTGCACGTTGCTGCAGAATCCCCCAGAACCGAGCTATGTATGAGCCAAACTTGGGCGGCTGGACTTCCTCCTCACGTACGAAGATCCACGCAGCTGGAGCAAGCGGAACACTCAAGCAGCCCAGGAGCAACATCATCTGTGGAAACGTCAACGAGAAGTCGAACGATCCGCCATACTCGACTCCATTAAATGCCACGGCGACTGCGAAGGCACCCAAGGCGTGACAGCTCATTCGCACACTGTGGACGCAACTTTGAAGACGTCCACGAATATTAGCAGGCTCTCGCTGCGCGTATTCCACAAGAACTCCGTCACTGGGGACTTCAACAAGCAAATACCCGAAAGCAGCAAGCGTCATCGGGATCACGTACTTGCCTGCTGCATCAGGTGCGTCGTAGTTGATACTTTGTCGCTGAGCTGTCGTCCACATGTCCGGACTGATGGAACGCATGGCTGGATCTCCGTAGTACGGAGCTGTTTCAGGAAAACTCGCCATCCGGAAGAGCATGCAGCAACAAAGCGCCCACCCTAGCACCATATACGGTCGTCGACGGTAGCCTGCAACAGGAAAGCAGTCGCTCAAGATGCCGACGAAAACCTTGTACGAGAATGGCAAATGCACCAACACGTTCGCGGAGACTACGGTGGTGCCCTCTGCGTTGAGATATCCTTGCAACAACGGGTAGATCACGGCCGGCAGCACTCCACTAACGAAGCCAATGCCCGCGTATTGCAGCAATAACCCCAAAACTTCCCTGGACAGGAGTTGAGGAGCAGGACCGAGCCGCAATGCACCATTTTCAAGTTGACACGCTGCAGAGCTCGGCGACGCAACGGGAACAGGTTTCCATACAGTGTTGTAGCTGCTTTCGGGTTCACAGACGACTGGAAGGAGCCGCTGCCGTTCGTCTGCAACGCCCATTTTTCAAGAGTGCACGTGCATGGCCGCCGCTCATGACCAGTAGTCGGATATACGACTAAGATTTGTGAGATTCACATGTCAAGAGGCAGGAAGGAATCTCTTGATGGCCAACTTGGATGAGGAAGGCGTTGGCATTGGGCTATGCCACGCGCTCCTGCCCGCATTGACGAATTCTCATCGACACCTCCACGTGTGGCAAGTTGTTCTTGGGGTAAAAGCTATATAGCGACTCTGCCAGATTCGACGGCCTGGTAACGACAAGTGAAGACATTGCGAAGGTGGAAAATGGAAAAGTGAATTATCTGCGTTGAGTGGAGGAGTACGGACTCGAAAACACGAGATGGCCTGCGATACAAGCGGCTTACCGTACTTGTGGCTGATAGTCATCGAGCTTGTCGAGCAGAGTCTTGGAGTAGTGCGGCGAATAATACTCGACGATCTCCGGCGGGTAGCAGTTGTTGATTTCGAGGATGTACTCGGTGAGCTTGCCACCGGCGACTTCGCTAAGCTGTTGCAGCAGTTCCAAGCCACCGTTCTGCACGAAGGACCGTCGAGCCTCCAGATCGTGCGGCAGCATCTGCGCAAACTGCTTGAGGATGTACTTTTGCACCTTCACTGGTGCATCGCGCAGCAGTGGCTGCAGTGCTTGCAGGTGCGTACACTTGGCCAGGACACTCTTTAGCGCACGCTTGGATTTGATCTTGAGGTCGTCGGAGCTGTTCGGGTGAATCATACAAGCTAGAAGATGACGGAGTACGTCTGCCTCAGCCACCGCACGCGAATGATCTGGCGTGTGACGACCAATCTGCCCCAGTGTCCAAGCACTCGCAGCCTTGATGTGATCTTCGGGCTCCGAGATCAATGCGCTCTTGACGGGAGTGATACCCTTCGACGTGATCACTGCGAGCGCCAACGTTTCCGAGAAGGCAGAGATGTAGCCGATCGCCATGATACCCGGAAGTTTGTTGTTGCCGGTGGCTTCGGCCACGTAGTCGACGAGAGCGGACGCGCCTCCAGCATTGACGACCAACTTCGACAGTTCAGGTGTGTGTTTGGAGATCTCACGGATGCAGGTTGCGGCATTCTTGCGAACGGTGTGGTCAATGTCCTTGAGGTTGTACAAGATGTTGGGGAAGATCTCGGCCTCGACGACGATCTCCGCTAGATCGACCGAGTGCTTCGAGATCTGCGCCAAGCAACTGCACACTTGTCGCTTCAACTTGGCGTCCGGGTGCTGGATCAACGGGGCCAAGTAGGCGACAGTGCCCGGGTCGACAACGGCTTGTGCTAGTTCAGGTGAATGTTTGGCGATGTCACTCAGAGCTGACGCTGCTACACGTTTGAGCGCCACTTCCGGCTCCTGGATGCAGAGCACAAGCAACGGCACGGCACCGGCATCCACCACGTGCTGCGCCAACTCGCCGGTGTGCTGGGCAATGTAGCCGATCGCCCACGCTGCTGCCTCCTTGACGGTCGGGTCGAACTCTTCCAAGCACGGCACAAGCGACTCGAGTGCACCCGAATCCACGACGGCTTGAGCGAGCTCGGGCGAGTGCTTGGCCACTGCACGCAGCACGAATGCCGCGGCCTTCTTGTAAAACCGGTTCTGCTCCGATAGCGAGTACACGAGCTGCGGCAGAATCTCGTTGCCGACGACGGCCTCGGCCAGATCGTCGCTGTAGTTGGCGAGACGACCCAGCGCCAATGCAGCCGACTGCTGGATGCTCGGCACGTTGTCCAGCAGCAACGGACGCAGCAGCTGCATGACACCGGCGTTCTGCATAACCTCGATGTTCTGCGGGCGGGTGGCGGCCTCGGCCACCGCCTGCACGAAAGTGACGCGGGCTTTTGATACACCTCGAAGTGCTGGAGCACGGACGTCGACGCCATCCTCGCTTCTTGGACCGACGATCTTCTGGACGAGTTTTGTCGAGCTCGCTGGAAGGCACGAAATAGCTAACGACAACGACTGCAGGGGTCAACCGCCAAGCAACGATGGTTACGTGGTGAAACTTCCAGTGTAAATACCCAGCTAACGGCTTGGTTCATACTGCAGCTGCGGGGCTTGGTCCGGACTCAGCGCGTCTTCCTGCTCTGCCCGCCGTGTGAGGTTGCACTGCGCAGTGAAGTTCTTGCAGTCGTAGAGACTGTGTTGCATGTGGTGTGGGCATATCTTCGGGACTTGACTGCGATGACGTCTGGACACTACGAGTTTTGCAAACGAGGAAGGTCGTCTCGCCATCCGTGACTCTCAAACTCTGGCACGTCGTGCCAGTCTTCTCGTTCAACGCGGCGCACAATCACAGATTCACCTTGCGTTTATAAAACGCAAGTTGTCTCCTGGATGTGTTCATGACCACTTTCCGCAGCCCGATCCATTTTCATGTATTTAGTACTAGTGTTCTGGTGAGAACAGCAGTTGATGCCTTTCGTTCGTGCCGAGGCATTCATGTGCTGCTTACAGCATTAAATGTCCGCCGTCGTCTGTGAAGTCGACGGAGCGCAGCCTCCAGTAATGGCCCAGCACTTGGTCTCCGGGTCCATGCTCAAGATGTTCACCATGGTCAGCCACGTCAACGCGAACAGCAATATCCCCACCATCCACACGCCCATGTGCCGACTCACACCACCCTTGCGCTTCAACGCCGCCGCCTCCTTGCGCTGCCGAGGCAGCAGCGGGAGGAACACCAGCGACACCACCTTCATGCCGTAGCACAGCAGAATCGTCAACGTCACGTCCCGACGCGTCTCGTACGTGTCTTCCAGGATGTCGTCCTTCCACACGTGGAAGTGGGCGTTGATGATCTTGGCCGCCGTCTTGCCGAAGGGGGCGGCCACGTGCGTGGTGGTGGTGAGCAGGCCGTACAGCGCAGCCTCCGACCCCAGCTCGATCAGCTCCACCACCACGTAGTTGTTCACAATGAAGCGCACGGCCAGAGGGACGTACCCCACGATGGGGACGCCCAGCCAGAACCACTGACTGCGCACGATATCCCACGTGACCAGCATCGTCATGACGCAGTCGATGAGGACTCCGGACACGACCGTGACGGCGATGGCCACGTGCCAGTTCCAGTGCAGACCTCGCTGCGCCATGACGGCCAACGTGCCAGCGTACAGGAACGTGCCGACGATGGCCATGACGCTCGCGTTGAACGGCGTCGCGTGCACCCAGTACAGTTTGATGTTGCTCGAGGAGACGATGTTGAAGTTGTTGAAGACCTCCGAGAAGAACTTGTAGCCGGCCACCTGGCACACGGCGCGCTGCTGCAGAATCCCCAGAACCGAGCCATGTACGAGCCGAACGCGATCGGCTCCACCGCCGTCTCGTGCACCAGAAACCACGCCGCCGGGCCGAGCGGGAGTAGCAGACAGCCCAAGATGAACATCAACTGCGGGAACGACAGCGAGAAGTCGAAGGAGCCGCCGTACTCGACGCCGTTAAACGCCATCGCCACCATGAGAGCTCCCAGCGCGTTGAAGCCCATTCGGATGCAGTGGATCCACGACTGGACGCGGCCGCGAGTGTGCGTTGGCTCTCGCTGCGCGTACTCGATCACGACCGCGTCGGACGGCACCTGCACCATCAGATAGCCGAACGCCGCCAGCATCATGGGGATGACGTACTTGCCGGCTGCATCAGGAGCGTCGGGGTTGATACTCTCACGCTGTTGCTCTGTCCACTGGTCCGGACTAGTGGAGTGCATGGCGGGGTCGCCGTAGTACGGAGCTGCGACCGGGACAGTCGCCATGGCGAAGAGCATGACGCAGCAGAGCACCCAGCCGAACGCCATGTACGGTCGACGACGGTAGCCAGCGATCGGAAAGCAGTCGCTCAAGACGCCCAAGAAGGCCCGATACGACCACGGCAGCTGCACCAAGAGGGTGGCGGACACGACGATGGTTCCTTCAGCGTTCAGGTATCCCTGCAGCACAGGGTAGATGACGGACGGCAGCACTCCATCGATGAATCCGATGCCGGCGTACTGCGTGAGGAGAGCGAGGACTTCAGGAGACGTCAGTTGTGGTGGCGGTCCCTCTCGTAGTGCTCCATTCTCGAGGCCACCGTCGAATTGCTGGAATGCATCGCTGCGCTCCTCGGTGGTGGTTCCGTAGTCGGTCTTCGAGTTAACGTCATTCAGCACGAGCTGCTTCTGCTCGTCCGACGCTCCCATTCCTGTAAAGCAATGAACGCCTTCCGATGCAAAGGCCTTCGCGGCCGTCAGGCCCTCCTCGTGTGTCGATTGCTCCTCGATGCGCTCGCTATGCGTCTCCCGCCCGCTACTGCTGAATTAATCGCAAGTATCCGACGGCGGTGAATGCGATCATTTGACGTGTCGTGGTGCGATGACCACTCATCTTGCCGATCCTACTCGCCGTGCACCACCAGAAACCTGCGAGTGGCGATGCAGTGTTGGCCTATTGCTTGAGCAAGGTGCACCAGGATGCCGAGAGTTTGCTGGAGAGAAGAACAAGGTCTCGAGCCAGTAAATCTGCACGCGCGGCCGGGTTTATCACGATGATAAGGCCGCAGTGGATCTGCAACGGGATCCGCAAGATTAATTAATTTGCTCTCGCTTCCGCCGCCGGAGTTTGTCCGAAGACGACCGAGGGTTCATCGAGACGTTGCTCTTGACGACAACAACGCAGTTGGTTATCAGCGCTACCATCCATTTGTGATCAGCAAACATATCCTGAAGACTACAGTGGCGCGGCGCGGCAGCTGCAGAGGGAGATCCACCGGGGCCATTCCTCGATTCATTCCTCGATCTGCCACGTCCGACGCAACCGGGAGAATGGTAAGCGATACGACCACAAAACTGCAGCGGTGGATGACACCCAAAGTCTCGACGGCTGCAGGAAGAGTGACAGTATCTACTCATATCTTGCGTCCCCGCTCAAGCCTGTCGAGCCCGAACTGGAGAACGGAGCGCTGCGTCAGGGTAAGCCGCTTCAACTTCTGTCGAAGGAGTGCATCGGTTTGCTCGGACAATATGCCGGCGTCGGATTTCTTGCCGGTGTCATCCCTGGAGTCATCTACCCGATTCTGCAAGGATACCTCAACGCCGAAGGAACTATCGTCGTGTCCGCTACCGTGCTGGTACAGATCCCGTGGTGCTACAAGATGTTCTTCGGTGTGCTGAGCGATTGCTTCCCGATTTTTGGTTACCGTCGTCGACCGTACATGGTGTTGGGCTGGTTGTTCTGCATCACGCTGTTGTTCATCATGGCGGCTATGTCGGTTCCAGCTCCGTACTACGGCGATTCCTCCATGCACGATATCGACGAAGAAGATTGGACGGACGACCAAATTGACAGCATCAATGTGTCCGCGCAGAACTCCGCCGGCAAATACGTAGTGCCCATGATGTTGGCGTCCTTCGGATATCTCATCTGTGAGGTGGCCGCCGACGCCATGGTTGTCGAGTACGCGCAGCGAGAGCCCATTGAGGAGCGCGGTCGGGTCCAGACAGCAGTGTACACAGTCAAGACGGTGTTCACCGCCGTCGGAGCAGCCGTCATCGCCTTCCTTATGAACGGCCATGAGTACGCCGGCGACTTTGACTTCTCGCTGTCGTTCCAGCAGCTCATGTTGCTATCGGGAATCGTCTGTGCGCCACTCGTTCCGGTGTCGTGGTTCTTGCTGCAGGAGGAGCGTGTGACCGACAAACCGACGTTCCGAGAGTACATGGCGTCGTTCTGGAGCCTGCTGCAGAAGCGCGCCATCTACCAGATCGTGGCGTACAAGTTCTTCTCGGGAGTCTTCAACAGCTTCAACATCGTGTCGTCCAGCAACATCAAGCTGTACTGGGTGGGCGCCACGCCGTTCAACAACAGCGTCATGACCATCGTGGGCACCATCTTCTACGCGATCACGCTGGCGCTGACAGGCAAGATCGGTCTGCAGTGGAATTGGCGCACCATCATCATCGTCACCATGTGCTCCGCGCTGTCGATCGACGCCTTCATGACGATGTTCACGGTTTGGGATGTGGTTCGCAACCAGTGGTTCTGGCTTGGGGTTCCCATGATTGAGTATCTTCCGGACGGTGTCCGCTTCATGATTGCCACGTACGTGGTGGTGGAGCTCGCGGAGGCTGGTCACGAAGGCGCTTTGTATGGACTGCTGACCGCCACCACCAATTTGACAACACCGTTCGGCCGCTCGCTGGCCAAGATCGTGAACGGCCAATTCCACGTGTGGCTCAAGGACATCCAGGCCGACACGACGGTGGTGCGTCGCGACGTGACCATCACGATCTGGATCTGCTACTGCATGAAGTTGCTGTCGTTGGCGTTCCTGCCGCTGTTGCCTCGTCAAAAGGCGGAGACGCAGGAGCTGAAGCGCAAGGGTGGCTCGAGTCGTCTAGCGGGGATGATCACGGTGGGGTACCTGGCGTTCGCGATCGTGTGGGCGACGCTGGTGAACTTGCTGTCCATGTACGACAGCACCAAGTGCTGGGTGATCACCGGCGGCTGCGGACCTTCCTCATAGATGCTTGTGCTGGCAGGAATTAATATACAGCTCTAGTGCTTCTTGGCAAATGAACTCGTGGTGTGACGACGACAGATAAGCCAATAGACCTTTGTCTCTTAGCAGTAACATCAACAGTAGCATTGCCACTACCAGCATGCGGACACCTCGAAAGCTGTGGAGTTCCCCCTTGTTCCCGAGTAAATTTGTCAATGGTACCGGCAGCCACTATCCGTTGACGTCAGTAGACAACGGCTTTGTCGAGGGATTTCCGATCGAGTCCGGCGTTGCTTTCTTCATTCCTCGATCTGCACCAAACCACCCAAGACCACTACCACCACCATGATGATCAAGCTGTACGCCAACCTCATCAGCCAGCCGAGCCGAGCCACGGAGTGGGTCATGCGCATCAAGAAGCTCGATCACGAGCTGATCATGACGGAGTTCGGCAGCCCCACCTTCACGTCGCCCAAGTTCTTGACCATGAACCCCAACGGGTTGATTCCGGTGCTGGAGGACGGCGACTTTACTCTGTTCGAGGGCAACGCCATCATGCCGTACCTGGCCGAGAAGTTCGGCTGGATAGACCTGTACCCGAAGGACGTGCAGGCCCACGCCAAGGTGAACCAGTATCTGCACTGGCACCACACGAACGCGCGTCTTATCACCCCCAAGGTGCTGGTGCCACTGGTGCACACCAAGCAGAACGTCGCCACGCCGGAGGAGGCGATCCTCGTCAGGAGACCCCCAAGCTGCTCACCAAACTGGTGGAGCTCATGGAGAAATTCCTGGTTAAGGACTACGTGGCCGAGACGGACACCCCCACGATCGCGGACATTGCCGCCTACTGCGAGTTCGTGCAGATCGAGCTCATGGGCATCTTCGACTTCTCCAAGTACCCAAAGTTCGCGGCGTGGATGCAGCGCATGAAGACGGTGCCGCACCACGACGAGATGCACGCCACACTGGACAACTTCCTCACCTCCTCAGGCCTCAAGACCAAGACGGCCAACCCGTAGGGACTCGGTCAGTAATAACAGCCAGTATCTGGTTGTGCATCAAAGCATGGAGTTGAGGCTGTCTGTGACGTGTGAGAATTCTGTACTTCAATTTGGTAGCATCATCAGCTGAGACCGTCGAAGGGTGGACTCATCTTACAAATCCAGTGGTGAAGACCTCTAGAGCCAAGGACGACCATGCGCTTCCGCTTGCCGCCGGGCACGTTCCCCGAGCTGGAGCTGGCCAAGGAGGATATGGACAACATGGAGAATGTGGCGGCCATGATCGTAGACTCGGCAATCGACGAATACGAGCGCCACCGACTGGAGAACAAAGGCCGAGTGGACAAGCGGTGGAAGCCCATCAAGAAGAAGGCTGGAGTGATGCTATACGAGGACCGCTCAAGACGCGGCAGCTTCGGGAGGAACTCGAACTGCCTGGAAGTGCCTCCGTTCAGTGGGATCCACTCACTGATGGCCTTCGGTACGACACGAGGAGAACTGAACGAGCTCATGTTCGGGTTGCTAAACCCCACCCGAGAGGAGATGCTGGCCAAGTCGGCGTGCACTGGAGACTACCTGACGGACTGTGCAGAACTGGCGTCCATCATCTCGCCAACGCCAAACAACCCGTTGAGATCGCTGCAAGTCAAGTGGTCGTTGATCGGCAGAGGCCCCATGTTCGTCAGCTTTGTGATCCGACCGAGAGACTTTGTGTATCTCGAATCCACTGGCATTGCGCTCGACAGTCAAGGACAGCACATTGGATTCAATCTGCGGCATTCCGTCGAGGTTCCAGGCGTGAGAGAGCTGCAGGACTTCCAGATTGTACGCGCCAACATCTCATTCTGCCGACTGTTCCGACAGAAGAAGGACGGGATCATCGAAGTGTTCATGATGGGCTGTGTTGATGCCATGGGCTATCGCTACCCGATCCACTCGAGCATCATTATGACGCAGATCGCCGACGCGCTGCTGTCCAGTCAGCGTCTGCTTCTCAACGCGAGGATGAAGAAGCTGGCGTGGATGCTGTCGACTCGCCAGGGTATCGCCATTGCAAACAAGAACGCCAAGAACGAGTGCAGCTCTTGTCATGGCAGCTTGGGTCGGCAGCTCTTGTACGGCCGGCGACTCTGCCGACTCTGCTCGGGCGCCGTGTGTCCGCAATGTCGAGTGCCTCTGAAGATCGCGTGGAAGCGCCGCGAGGAGAGCAAGACGCAGTTCGAGAAGGCCATGGTGTGTCGGCCGTGTCTGCGGCAAGTGGATCGCACCGACCCGCTGGACGTGGCCGCGGACGAGATCCGACGCTCGTCGCCGCTGTTAGCCGCCGAGTCGGGCGTGGCCGTCACATCCGCCTCCTCGCTCTTCTCGCTCATCAACTCGGACCAATTCGACCGCGACTTCTTCTTCGTCGCGCAGTGAGCTCTGTACCAAACCACCCAAAATGTATCAAACTTCAACATTCTCACACGTCACATATTTTCTTATCCGCACACGTCGGCACCAACTGCGAAAACGACGTGAAAAATACTCAAAAGGTCGCGATATCTTACTCCCGATTTTGCCGGCTACGTCACACACTTCCCCAGTCCGTTCTCGCCATGCTCCGTACGGGCGCTCGCTCCCTCTTCAGCTCCACGGCCGCCGCCGCGCCCAGTGCCAAGCGCGTGGTGGTGGTGGACGGCGTCCGCCTGCCCTTCGCCAAGTCCGGCACCATCTACAAGGACGTGATCGCCTACGACATGCTGCGGGACGCCTTCAAGGGACTGGTCAATAAGACGGCCATCGACCCCAAGAACATCGACTACGTACTGGCCGGCACGGTCATCCAGGAGGTTGGCACCTCCAACATCGCGCGAGAGGCGGCGCTGGGCGCTGGCATCCCCAAGAGCGTGCCGGCCCACACCGTCACCATGGCCTGCATCTCGTCCAGTCAAGCCATCTGCAACGGTGCCGAGAAGATCCTGACGGGCCACGCCGACGTGGTGCTGGCTGGAGGCGTCGAGACCTTCTCGGACGTGCCCATCCGCTTCTCGAAACCTATTCGAGAGAGACTCATCAATGCCAATAAAGCTGTCAAGCAAGGGCCATTGGCAGTACTGAAACTGCTGCAAGGGCTGAAGGCCAAGGACTTTGCGCCCGTGGCGCCAGCCATCCAGAACTTTCACACGAGGGAGATCATGGGCTCCTCTAGCGACCGACTGGCCACGAGATTCGGCGTGACGCGCCAGGAGATGGATCAATACACCATTGACGCCCACCAGAAGGCCTACAGAGCTCATGTCGAAGGGAAGTACAAGGGAGAGATCTTGCCTTACAAAGGTAGCACGGAGGAGAACGGAGTGAACCCCAACTCGACTCTGGAGAAGATCTCAACGCTCAAACCAGCGTTCATCAAGCCTCATGGCACTCACACGGCAGCCAACTCGTCGTTCTTGACGGACGGAGCTGCTGCTACGCTGATTATGTCAGAGGAGAAGGCGCTAGAACTGGGATACAAGCCCAAGGCAGTGCTGAAGGACTGGGAGTTCGTGGGTGTGGACCCGTTCGAGACCTTGCTGCTGGGCCCTGCGTATGGAATCAAACATATCCTTGAGAAGAACAAGCTGAAGTTGGACGACATCGACTACTTCGAGATCCACGAGGCATTCGCGGGGCAAGTGCTGGCCAACTTGAACGCATTGGCAGAGCCGAAGTACTGCAAGGAGCTATTTGGGCTTGACAAGGCTGTCGGACGTGTGCCGGCGGAGAAACTTAACACGTGGGGAGGCTCGCTCTCCCTCGGTCACCCCTTCGGCGCAACGGGAAGCCGATTAGTGAACACGGCGTCCAACAAGCTGCAGAAGGAAGGCGGCAAATACGCCTTGCTTGCTGCCTGCGCAGACAGCGGCCTCGCTTACGTCGGATTGATCGAAAACTACGCCAAGTAGAGAGCCAACCCTCTCGTAGCACTAACCTCTTGTCAACATGGCACATGATGAACTTGACAATTGGGCTTGTAGGAGATCTCTATATTATAAACGGCAACTTAGACGAGCAGCACGGCGTTGATGCAGCCGTCGTTCTCCGGCACGTTGGTGATCTGTGCGTACTTGCCCCACACGACTTTGCCCGAGGTGGTCACGAGTCCCAGCTCGCTCACGTTCACCTCGATGATGGTACCCTTGGTCATGACGCCGAGCTGCGTGTACAGCGGGCTCTGCGGGTTCTTCTTGACGCCCAGAATGTCCAGCTGGAAGGTCGTCTTGAGCTCCGGGTGGGTCACGTGGGCCTTCTTGAAGCGCATGGCGCTGGGGCGGATGAAGCGCTCGTACTTTGGCGGCTTGCGCGTAAAGTTCTCGCCCACGAACGTGGCCTTGGTGATCATGCGCTTCCACGCCTTGTTGCGGCGCTTGCCCGAGCGCAGCACCTTGAACATTTCGTCGTCGGCAATGGGCTTGACCTTGGGGATAGGCACGTCCCACTTGCCGGCCTTCTCCTTGCGCTTCTGCTTGACCGTGTTGCTCAGCACCTTGGCGCGGGAGACGCCTTCACGGTCCAGCAGGTAGGATGGCACAGCACCGTCGGGCACCTGGTCGTCGTTGGCGTGCTTGTTGGTGCGCTCGTTGTGCAGCGCCAACGTCTTCTTCATGGCCGCCTTCTCCTTGAAGCGCTTCTGGTTGTAGAGCTTGGCGCGCAAGCCGTGCACCTTCTGGGCGAACTGCGAGCGGCGGTGCACCTCACGCGCCTCCTTCTTGCGCTTCTTCTCGGCGGCGTCCATGCGCACGCCGTGGCGCTTGCGGTGCATCTCCATGTGCTCGTGCTGCGGCATCTCAGCTAGAAGGAGGGGGCTGCTGTCTCTGCTGTCTGCTATTGCTTCTTCCCTCGGCCTGCTTTGACACAAGTGTCTTGCCGTCGCTGCAGCTCTTGGTGAACTGGTTGGCCTGGAACGAGTGACCGCTGATTGGCCAAAACGTTATTTTATTTATCCACTATTTTATGTATCTTTTAGGATTTGTTTTTGACTTGCAGTGATGTGGCGTAAGCTCGCGACGACGCTCGCGCGTCCGCGCGCGCTGCGCTGCCATCGAGCCGCGTCCACCTTCGCAGTGGGGGCCGCTGACGCCGAGCCGTTCAACCCGTTCGCCATCCAGGAAGGATGTCTCCAACCAGGCCTGCCAGCCGCAGAGTTCCACGAACGCCGCGCCAAACTGTTCGACGTCATGCCCGACAACTCTGCGCTGATCGCCAACGCTGCTGAAGTCAAATTTATGACGCACGACATCCCCTGGGAGTTCCACCAGAACGCCAACTTCATGTACCTCACCGGGCTGGAAGAACCGGACGCCCATGCGGTGCTGCTCAAGAGACAGGAGAAGACCTCGTTCGTGCTGTTTGTGCGGCCCAGAGACCCGCACAGCGAGCAATGGGACGGAGCCAGAGTCGGTTTGGATGGGGCCAAGGACAGGTACGGCGCCGACGATGCCTTCCAGCTTACGGAGCTGCAACCGGCCATGAACAAACTGCTCAGTGGCCTGGACAAGGTCTTTGTGCTCAAACCTGATGGAGGCAAGTACTCCCAGAGCTTCATTGAAGCCACGCAGGGATACCACAACAAGTTCTTTGCTGGAGACTTTCTGGTGGAGCAGCTGCGAGTCGTCAAGTCGGAGAACGAACTCAACCGGATGCGCTTCGCTGCGGATATCGGCGCGCAGGGCTTCATTGACATGATGAAAGCCACACGACCGGGCATGTCCGAACTCGCGCTCGGGTCTGCATTTGAAGGCTCCATTAAGAAGAACGGAGCGCTGTGGAATGCGTTCCCGAACGTCGTGGGCTCCGGATCGAACGCTGCAGTGATCCACTACTTGGCGAAGCGGGATTTGCTGAAGGAGCACGACTTGGTGCTGGTGGACTCGGGATGCGAAGTCGCCGGTGGATACGCTAGTGACATCACCCGCACGTGGCCTGTAGGGGGCAAACTGTCGCCAGGACAAGTCACAATGTACGAGTTCGTGCTGGATGTTCAGAAGAAGTGCATTGAACACTTGCGGCAGAAGATCGAGGCCAAGGAGTCGATCAGTTTGAACCAGCTACACGACTACTCTTTGGAGCTAATGATGGCGAGACTGCATGAGCTCGGCGTCTTGAAGCTCAAGGGCGGATCCTACTCGCGCTCTGCGATGCGCGAGTTCAAAAGTACAACCCGACGCATATCGGCCATTACCTTGGAATGGATACGCACGACACGCCACACATCACGCGCAGTGGACCGTTGGTACCAGGCATGGTGGTGACGGTGGAGCCGGGTATTTACCTGCCTGAGAACGATTTCGATCTGCCCGAGGAGTTCCGTGGTATCGGCATTCGTATTGAGGACGACGTTGTGGTACGAGACCTGACGTGCTTTACTGATTGAGAAGCTCATCTAATATTTTGTTTATGATCGTGGCTCAGATTACGGAGAATGGAATAGAGATCACAACGTCCAAAGTACCGAAAGAACTGCACGAGATGGAGGCATTACGCTACCAGTAGAATGGATTCTTCTGTTCGGCTAACTATGACAAGAATACACAGCCAAGTTTTCGGAACCGCAACACCGGTCAATATTATATTGTTCTGCATTTGCTTTTGACTGCTGCAGCGTCTTCAGGTATCGGGTTCGGGATCTTCGGAGGTCCACGTTCGCAATACTCTGTAGTGCAGGTCGTTGAACGCTTCGTACTCGTGTCTGCAAGCGGAAGTTAACACGACAGCAATAATTAAACTATCGACTGAAAACGCACCGTAGTTGTGCAATGCGCGTAGCTCTTTCCATTCGCGGTAGATCATTGAGCAGCACGATCTTTTCTGTTGCCGTGGTTGCTTCCTGCACAGAGATGGTCATGGATGGTTATCAAAGCAAATCAATGTCAAAAAACGGCAGCAATACCTGGCTGCTTCGAGGTGGCTCTTCCATCGTCGAACCTGTAACCTCTTGATTCCCACGCTTCCGACGAGATCGAGATCGACTGCGTGGAGGCTTTTGGGTCGCCTCCGTAGGCACCGACCGCTGCGCGTTGCCAGAAGGTAATACGTCTTTGGGCACTGGCGCCGCACCTTCAATGCGAATCGCTGTCATATCCGTTGCTACACTGTCCGGTGTAGTAGGCTTTGCTTTCACCACTACACAGCGTAGTCGAAGGCTATCTTGTTCCAGCGGAGACAGCAGCAGCAAACGCCCATCCGGAAGCGTGCTCACTCCAGCCTAACAGCAGCCATAAATCAAACCTCTCTTCCACACAGCAAAACTTCCTTCTGCATACCCGTTGTCGGGTCTTCAGATACATCGCAAACTCCTCAAACCGAACCTTGTCGCCTTCTGTAGCCGGCACTACCACCACTTGTGGAGGCTGCATCAACAACACCATTGCTCAGTCCCCACGAAGCTCATCAAAGCTCCTTACAAAGTCGGCACTTACATGTAGTCTGCAGCATGCAATCAATCTGTCCACTTCAGCAAAGTCGAGCCTCTTCATAATGTCCACCGCAGTGATCCTAAACGTCCACAATGGTCATCAGTCGTCCACTTTGCACCGTCGAAGCCATCCACCTATTGACACCATCCAATTCCAGCCGCACCCAATCGCCTCGAGCTTCGCCAGGTCCACAGTAGGGAACGGTAGATGCTCTGCATCTCCCGCGACGTTCACACAGTCGAACAGATATTTGCCGGCCTTGTACACGCTGAACGCCACCATCGTCTGCACCCCACCGCTGCCAGCCCCAAGTTTTAACATGTACACCTTTTCATTGGTCGAAAAGAATACTAGCCAATCAAAACATCTCGCGGGAAAAGACGAGTCAACATTTTCAACCTGAAAATGACGCAGCGGATCGAGCGCCTGCGGCCGGACGTCGTGAACCGCATCGCGGCCGGAGAAGTGGTGCACCGACCCGCCAATGCTGTGAAGGAGCTGCTGGAGAATGCGCTCGATGCAGGAGCAACAAATGTCGCCGTGACGGTGAGCCAGGGCGGCCTCAAGCTGCTGCAGATCCAGGACAACGGCCGAGGCATCCTAAAGGAGGACCTGCCGCTGGTCTGCGAGCGATTTACGACCAGCAAATTGAAGACATTCGAGGACTTGAAGGACATCAAGAGCTTCGGCTTCCGAGGCGAAGCGCTGGCCAGTATCTCCCACGTGGCTCACGTGTCAATCACCTCTAGGACCAAGGAAGAGCCGTGTGCGTACAAGTGAGTTATGTTGCAATGAGCGAGGATGATTGAGAAGGGGTTTTAATGGAGTTTGCAATGCAGAGCGTCGTATCGAGATGGCAAATTGGTGGCGAAGAAGCCTGGAGAGTCGGCGGACCCGAAGCCATGTGCGGGAAAGAACGGCACGCAGATTGTGGTAAGTACTGGGGATTTTAGCCCTATTCCGAGGAAGTAGCTGATGGAAATGATTTTGCTAGGTGGAAGACTTGTTTTATAACCTTAGCACGAGGAAGCAGGCGCTGAAGAACGCGTCCGAGCAGTACAGTCGCATTCTGGATGTGGTGCAAAAATATGCCATTCATTTTGGTGGGAAAGGAGTGGGGTTTGTCTGCAAGAAGGTGGGGAAAATGTAGCAAATGAAGAACGTCTTTTAGTAGTGACAGTGGTGCTTATGTTGCAGCACCGCGAGTCGTCATGCGGCGTGAATACGGCACAGAGCTCTTCCCAACTGGATGTGATCCGAACGATCTACGGCAGCAAACTGGCAAGCGAGCTGACTTCGTTTGAACACGTTCGAGATACAACGGCTGCGGGGTCTATGGACCTCCAGCGCCGAGTGCGAGGCTACATCAGCAATGCGAACTACAAGTACGGAGCGTCTGGTGGTCGCAATTAGTTCCGGGACACTAACCTTTGTGTTGTTCACTGTGCTGTAGTTTGCGTAAAAGCCACTTCATCCTGTTTATCAACGACCGATTAGTTGACTGCCCCGCACTAAAGCGGGCATGTGAGTATGTGTACTCACTCTATTTACCGAAGCACACTCATCCATTCATTTACCTGAGCATGGAGTTGCCACCTCGCAACATCGATGTGAACGTGCATCCTACCAAACGAGAGGTGGGTAACCAGTCCTATGCTACGTACTCTTCAACTAATTCCTTCTCGTTTGCTTTCGTGCGTTTGATGTCCTCACCAGGTGCACTTCTTGCACGAGGAAGATATTGTGGATTCGATCAGCCAAGCTATTGAAAAACGACTGAAAGGGAGCAACGAAAGTCGAAGTTTCTCAGTCCAGCCGATCACGGCGATGCTTGGAGCGTCTTCGATGAATACTGGCGACGCATCAGCAACACAACGTCGACGCGAAAGTGTGATGGAGGAGGAAGAGAAAAAGGAGGAGGTTGAATCAAGCGATGGCGAAGAGGATAGTGACAAACGCCAACGTTCAAATGCCGAAGAAGACAGCCAAACTATGATGAGCCAATCGATTGAGCTGGATCTCAGCCAAAGGCCAAAGGCACCGTCAAAGAAATATCAACCAGCACTGGTAAGTGTCGAAGTTTAGCTGAGCGGGGGACTCACGCTAATCGTTTTGTTATTCGGTGTGATAGGCACCACAGCGACTGGTTCGAACAGATCACCGATCAAGCACGATCGACAAGTATTTTTTCCTAGAGTCACAGCGATCGCAATCGTCACAATCAACTCCAAATTCTCAGTCCACTGCTGAAGACCGTGACAGTAGCCCTGACAGGGCTAGGAAACCTCGTGGAGACTCTGTAGAGAGCGATTCAGACGCAGCAACTACGTCTACCTCCAGAAAGCGAAAGCTTGCCGAAATGCAAGACAGTCAAGGTAAAAGTGCTACGGTCATGGTGTGACTGACGACATTTTCATTGATCGTGTTTGTTTCTTCGCGTGCAGAGCCCGATCCAGAGGAGCATGAAGGTCGCTCCAGTTTGGAGGCCACGCAAAGCCCGCAAATGCTGTCCAGTGTCCAGAACTTGCTGAGCTTGATACAACAAAAGAAGAACAAGGCGCTTGTCCGAGTAAGAATTGTTGAATTGCGTTCGTTGGTCAACTCATTGCTCACGTTCTTGCTGTTGTAGCTCTTTCGTGAACACAGTTTTGTCGGGGTCGTTGATAAGCACTTCTCCCTCGTCCAGTACCGCACCAAGTTGTACATTGTCAGACACGACATTGTCGCTTTCCACGTCTTCTATCAGCAGGTCTTTCTGCTCTTCGGGGAGATGAAACCAATCACCCTACAGAAGCCAATCCCAGTGTACGACTTGGTGCTCGAGGCGCTCAAGAATCCCAGGAACGGCTACGACGAAGAAGACGGACCAAAGGAGCAGCTCGCGGACGAGATCAAAACGCTGTTGATCACCAACGGACCCATGCTAGCCGAGTACTTTTCGCTCGACATTGACTCGCAGGTAAGGAGATTGCAGCCACTGCACTAGCGACACCAAATTGACCGTTCTTGAGCTATACAGGGCTCTTTGCGCACACTACCAAGACTACTCCCCGACCACGAGCCATCAATCCACTCACTACCAGATTTTGTGTTCCGGTTGGCGACCGAAGTGAGCTGGGAGGAAGAGGAACCGTGCTTTGAGAGCGTCGCCCAAGTGCTGGCCGGTTGGTACGGCGAGATGCGGTACCCCGGCAACGCCGAGCGGGAGGCGCTCGTACTGGAGCACGTGCTGTATCCTGCCACCAAAGCCACTGCGTTCTGCCCGCCACACGAGCTCAACGACGCGCAGCTTATCACACCCGTGGCCTGCCTCACCAACCTGTACAAGATCTTCGAGCGCTGCTGAAAGCTGCTGCACACACGTCACAGATTTCCATCTACACCAACCATGGAGACAAGCAAGACAGCTTCATCGAGCGCGTGGCTCTAAATGCGTTCAAGCCACAGACAGCAGGGTGTCTTGCCGCCGTCGCCGCCACTGGCACCAGCATGTGTCCGTTACCAGCTTGTTCACGTGTGGTCCTTCTCTTCTTGAAATTTGTCATTAGCTGGTGATCATAGGGCCCACAACCTTGACACAACGTCTGCACGTCGCTCTGCACGACGGGGTCCACATCCTGGGCCAGCCTCGTTCCACGGGGCGAACGCTGGCTGAGCTTGGTCGACGAGTCACTCGTTGCGCCCGATGGCGTTCAGGGAAGAGCCTCCGATGTTGGCGGAAGAGCAGCCTGCTCGCAGGACAAGACGCGCCAGCTTCTTGCAGCGCTCGTCAGCGCAGGACATTCTTGCGCAGGACTGCATGGATGCTTGATGAGCTCGGGCGTTTGACTTTTGAAAGGTTCTAATTCTAAAAATATCTAGATCCTAAAAATCTGTGAAGGGGAGGGGCACTAAGAGGGTCATTAAGAGGAGGTTCCTAACGCCCTTTTAGTGCCCTTTTTCTGGTAGTCATTTTGAAATGATTCCCGGAAGTCACAAAAATCTGCTTTTTAAAACCCGGGGAAGCCTCCATCAACTTGACGAAACGCGGCGCTTTGGCTTCCCCTCTGCCTCGCCATGAACGGCAAGCAAATGGAGGCGCCCCGCACGACCCACTCGGTGCACTTCGACAAGTCCGTGCGCTCCGACCCCGACAGCGGCCGCTCCAGCGCCAGCACCAGCACCTCCTACGTCAATAGTAACAATAGCACAGCTCCTCCCCGCAATAATGTGGTGCACAAGATCCTGCTGCAGACCGTGGGGAGCACCTCGAAGACACGAGTCTGCCGGCCGTGCGGTCGCTCGTGGCGGCCGTCGAGAACTACTGCGCGTCCACCGAGAGCCTCGCCAGTCTGGGCAAAAGCCTCTACACGTCGCCCGCGCTGGTGTTCGTGGTGGACGACGTCATGCGCGTCATCCTCTGGAACGACTGCGCTGTCAAGCTCACAGGGTACGCACGGGAGGAGATGGCCGGCCGCAATCTGCTCAAGGAACTGCCCTATTTGGTGCCTCCAGCCACCGCCAAAGTGCTGGCCGACGCGCTGGCTCACTGTGTGAGAGGCTCGCCAGTAGCGAGTGTGATGCTGGAGCTGACGAGCAGAGAACAGGGCAAAATTACACTGTTGGGCAGCTGCACTCCCTTGGTGGGGAACCCTGTGGGGGCGGGCATGCTCGTGGTGGCGCAGGACTTGACACATTTGCCATTCGCCATGGTGGACAAGAAGGCGCTGGCGGAGACGCCGGCGGTGCTGGATCAGACGCAAGGAACACGTGAGCATTTTTTCTTCGAGATTTGAGAATTGTGCAAGCGGCTAACTTCATCTTTGTAGCGTCGGATACTCAACCGGTGAATGCGACGAATGTCGTTCCGGTTGTACAGGTTGCGAATCCTGTGGCGCAGAACGTCGCGGCGGTGCCAGCAGCAGTGGCGTCGAACGCGATGCAGATCCCTGGGTGGAGTGAAATCGCGCCGAATTACTCGATCGAGTGTGTACTTGGCCAGGAAGCTACGGACAAGTGGTGCGCTGCAAACACTTGCCGACGGGGAGATTGTAGCAATCAAAAGATCCAGAACGTGTTTTCAGACCCGATCGATGCCAAGCGCATCTTGCGAGAGCTCTGCATCTTACGGCAACTACGACACCCCAACATTGTGCAGCTTCGGGAGATCATCGCGCCTCAGGATATGAACAACTTCCAGGACATCTTTGTCGTGTTTGAGTATCTGCCGTCAGATCTGGAAAAGCTGCTGCACTCGCCGCAATTCCTCACTGCAGAGCACTTGCGGTGGCTACTGCTAGATCTTCTTAAGGCTCTCAAGTACATGCACTCGGCGGAAATCGTGCACCGCGACCTAAAGCCGGCGAATGTGCTGCTGAATCTGTCACCTGTCGCCATCAAGATCTGCGACTTTGGCTTGGCACGAGGCTTGTCCTCGTCGGCGTCTACAACTGGACGGAAAAGGAAGCGCATTGGAGATGGATCCACTCCGGATGAGACCACAACACTGCAGGGTGTTGGAGTACACCCTCGCACCCCTGCGCGCCGGATTCAGCGCCAACTCACAGAGCACGTGGTCACTCGATGGTACCGAGCGCCAGAGATTATCTTCCGCGACCACGACTACTCTGCTGCCATCGACGTGTGGTCGGTAAGTGACTTAACCGTGGAGTAGCGAAGACTTGGCCTAACAGCGTCGTGTCTGTAGGTGGGCTGTATCTTTGCCGAGCTGCTGAGCATGCAGAAGAGCAGCGTTCCTTCGCACTACCAGCGCGAGCCGCTCTTCCCAGGCGTGTCGTGCTTCCCACTGAGTCCTGGTGCTGGTCAGGTAGCTTTGCCTCAAGACAGTCGGGACCAACTAAACACGATCCTGGATGTCCTTGGAACGATGGAGGAGGACGATATCGCGGAGATTGCGGACCCAGACGTGCAGTTTTACTTGCGCAGTCTGCCTCCCCGGCCGAAGCGGAACCTGCAGGAAATGTATCCTGGTGCCGAGCCAGAGGCGATCGACCTGTTGACGTGGATGCTCAAAATGAACCCGCGCAAACGTGCAACGCTGGACGAAGCGCTTTCACACAAGTACTTGGCCAGCATCAGGTCCCTGGAAGAAGAGATCGTGGCGCCCGGGACCATCCAGCTCGAGTTCGACGAGAAGAAGATGAACGTGGGGAGATCCGCCAGCGGATGCTCAACGAGATTCGGTTTTACCACCCAGTCGCCGGCATGAATGCGACTGCCGCCACTTCGGCGCGGGGCAGTGAACCGAATGGTGTCATTAGCAAGAAGGCCAAGCAAGGCTAGGAACCTTCGTGAACACATGTCGAAATCGAGGCCAACCAGTAACTCTTAGTACTAAACTTGCACACGTATCCACAACTGCGGAGCGTTTGAAGGCGTTAGTTAACAGTAGGAACTCTGGCGGCAAAGCGGGCACGTCATACTGGTGCCGAACCAGTCAATGACGCAGTCTTCGTGGAAGTGGTGATGGCACGGCAAGCTCACCAGCACTCGGTCCTGCGTCGCGAGGTCTTCGTTCAAGCAAATGGAGCACAAATGCTCCGAGCTGCTTTCTTCCGCGGGGTTTGCCACGTCTTGCAGCGCCAGAACTGCCAACTGACGACGCGCCTCAGCGTCTTTCTGCGGCTGCGGGATTTCCAAGAAGGTCTCCAACTGCGAGAGGATGGCGCACAACTTGGTCCAGGACGTGGCGAAGCTGTCGGTCTGCAGCTGCTGGTTGGTCGTGTAGACGGTCAGATCCAAGTACACGCCCAGCAGCTTCCGCACAAAAGTCGGCAGTCCTTCGGCTCGCTCCTTCACTGCAGCGGGCGAGTCGCCCCGCAGCCGCTTCCTCGGGAAGGAGGGCGAGATGGCGCGTCGCATGGCGTTCGACACCAGCGCCAGCGTCTTGTGGGAGTCAGCGGGTGTCTTGGAGCTGAAGGACTTGAACACGACGGACTCCCAGTCCGCGATCTGCCTGAGCAATTGCCGCCGGAAGGTCTCGAGCTCCGAGTAGCGTTTCTTCAAGACCCACCGGCCATCAGGGACTCGGTTTCGAGGGTCCTGGTGGTGCTGGATGTGCATGTTGTAGACGACGACGGTGGTTGTGGTGTCGCCGACCAGCACCCGACTGACGGTGGTGTGGATTTCGAGCTCGTTGTCGACCACGCTCTGGCGGCGGCGCGTCTGGAACTTGAGCAGACGGCGGAAGTGCGGCTCGTCCAGCATCCCGCTAGACGCCATGAGCTGGTCTTCAAGCGCGGACATCCGCACAGACATCCGCATGGCAGTGTCGCGTCAAGTCGGAGAATGACTTGGATATTCGGAAGCTAATTCCGCGAGGAAGAGCCCAGACGGGATTGGTTTCCTTGGTGCGCTGGTCGCGAAGAAGAGCTCGAGCATATTTATTCCCGCACATTATCTAGCATCATGTTCTTGCGAATCTCTTCCTGGGGTTCAATTACGCGTTAAAAAATCACTCGCGGTCCACATGCAACTTCCCGCGTTGGTCCTCGACGCGGCTAATACTTACCGACAACACTTACAAACAGCGCGATCTCATGAGCTGGTGGTGGAGCGACGACAGAGCGGACACGTGGTGCTGGCGCTGAACCAGTCGATCACGCAGTCCTCGTGGAAGTGGTGGTGACACGGCAACTGCACCAACGGCGACTTGTCATCCTCCGCGGGGTCTTCATCGACCTCATTCAGGCAGATGCAGCACACGGGCTCGGTCGACCCACGGTCAAAGCTACTAGTAACGCTCCCGTCGAGATTCTCGAGCGCTAAGACCGCCGACTTTCGCCGCGACTCGGCGTCCTTCTGCGGCTGCGGGACCTCCAAAAGGTCTCGATCTCTGTCAACATCTTGCTCAGCAGGTCGGAGGAGCCGCTGAAGACGCTGCCTTGAAGCTGCACGTTGGTCACGTAGAGCGTCAGGTCGGTGTAGACGCCCATGAGCTTGCGGACAAACTCGGTCAGTCCGTGGACGCGTTCCGCAATGATCTTGGGCGTGTCGACCCGCAGGCGCTTCTTGGGGAACAGCGGCGAGATGGCGCGCCGCAGCGCGTTCGACACGACCGCGAACGTCTTGTGCGCGTCCCCGCGGCCTTTCACCGCCGCGGTGGTGGTCTTTGCCCGGTCGAATTCGAGGTGGACGGCTCGCTCCCACCGCTCGATGCTCTTGAGCAGCTGCTTGCGGAACGTCGCGAACTCCGAATAGCGCTTCTCCAGCACCCACCGCCCGCCGGCGTCGGCGTCGACGTCTCGGGCGAGCGCCGTGTGGTGCAGCACGTCGTCGGGGCTGCGGATGCGCATACGGTAGGCCGTGAACGACAGGCGCGGGTCGTCGAAGACCAGCACCTTGACGGTCTGCGTGAGGATCTCCAGCTCACTGCCGCCGAGGCCGCGACGGCGACGGTCTTGGAACTTGAGCAGTCGACGGAAGCGGGGCTCGTCCAGCAGCCCGCTCCTAGCTAGCAGCTTGGCTTCCATGACGGTGGAAATTGTTGTCTGCAGATTGAAGAACGGGTCGACGCTTCCTGCAGAGAGCTCGGCGATTCACGACACGACCGGGCTGGAATCTCATCAACGGAAGACTTCAACGCCGCGAGTTTTAATCTCGTTGGCTTTTACTAAAGGCAGGCATCGCCAGATTTGCGCGGCGCACGCCGTTGATCACGAGGGGCTCGTTCATCGCCCTCATACTTGCTGGCAGTGGTGGTGAATCTCTACTCGCGGCGGTCTCTTTGTTGCTGTCCCACGGCGAGAAAACCCTTCACGGTCTAGAGCTACATGCACCTAGTGTGGCACGAGCACCACAAGCGGAAGCTGCGGTGAAGGATTTGTATGCGAGCAAGAAACGATCTGTCGGTAGCACAACTTCGTCGCGAGCTTCGTCGTGAACAAGCATAAAAATTATTGTGTGGTTGCGCTACAAACGCTCGACGGGGCCTACTCGAAGATGAGGGACTTTAGCAGGTTCTCCATGCCGTCCATGGCGTGCTCGATCGCTTCCAACGAGCTCGCGTACGAGATGCGCATGCCGTAGTCGTCGCCGAACTCGGATCCCGGTACGACAGCAATGTGCGAGTCCTTGAGCAACAGAGCGCAAAAGTCGTCCACACCGGCAAGCGTTTGGCTCTTGTCGGCCGTGTAAACCTTCTTGCCCTTGAAGTAGCTGGACAGGTCCAGGAAGACGTAGAACGCAGACGTCGGGTACGCAAAGCGCACGTTGGGCATCGCGGTCAAGCGCTTGACGATGTAGCGGCGCTTCGTGTCGAGGTTCTTCATGACCTCCGTGATGCGGCGCTCGCCTCGCTCCATACACTCGAGCTCGTACGTCAGCGCCTCAACGGCAGCAACTTGGCCGACAGTGTTGGGGCACGAGGTCAGTTGTGCCTGCAGGAGCGTGCAGGGGTCGATGTAGTACTTAGGCGCGGCAAGAAAGCCCACACGCATGCCCGTCATGGCGTGCGCCTTGGAAAAGCCATTCACTAACAGGGTACGCTCGTACATGCCGGGAAGCGTGGCGAAGCTCACGTGCTTGCGCTCGGGGACACCTTCGTCTTGGTACAGGAGCTGCTCGTAGATTTCGTCCGACACCACTACGACGTGACGGAATTGCGGTTTACGGAGCACCGCAGCAATCTTCTCTAATTGTTCAGGGGTGTGTAGTGTTCCGGCGGGGTTGCTCGGGTTGCAGAGGATGATCGCCTTGGCGTCCGGGTGGGCCGTCAAGGTCTTCTCCAGTTCCACCGGGTTGATGAGGTAGTTCTCCTCGAGCGTCGTACGCAGCGCAATGGGCTCGGCGTACACGAGCTTAACGATTTCAGGGTAGTTGAGCCAGTAGGGCGTCGGGATGATCACCTTCTGACCGGGACGGCAGACCGTGTACAGCGCCTGGTACACCGACTGCTGCGCACCGTTGGAGACCAGTACTTCAGTGGCGGGGTCGTACTTGAGGCCCTTGGCTTTCTCGAGATACGTCGAGATGAGGGCACGCAGCTCTACCAAACCTTTCATGTGGGCGTACTTGATGTTGCCCTCGAGCATGGCCTTGGCCCCGGCGGCGAGCACACGCTCGCTGGGGAGGTAGTCGGGCTCACCAACACAGAGAGACCACACCTGCTTGCCCTCGGCCTCCATCTGCTTGGTTTGTCCGTGGATCAACACCGTCTTGGCGACTGTGACCTTCTGAAACATCGGGTTCAGAGGATACTTATCGGCCATGGTGATGTTGGTGCCGGTCTCAACTCGACAGGTCTTACGAGCAAGCTGAGCGGTAGTCATCGCCTCCTCGCTCTGTGAAGTCGCGTACGAGCCCAGAATGCGCACAAACGCGCAGATCTCGCTCAGTCGACGCAGCGCAGCAGCCATGCCCGAGTCCGTGAGGTGGCCCTGAACGTCGACGTAGAAGAGGTACTTGTAGCGACGGGTGTCGACGGCCCTCTCACCGTTCTGCTGCGGTGCTTCGCCATCCCACGGACGGCTCTCGATCTTAGTCAGGTCCAAGTCACGCTGCGAGAAGACCGTGAGCGCGCGGTTCAGCATGCCCTTGGCAGTGCTGTCCTTGAATCCGAACACTAGCGAGGTCTTGAACTCGACGCCGGTAGTCTTTTCGTCCAGATCTAGGTCCTCCTTCTTGGAGAGCAACAAGAACCGCGTGTAGTCGGTGGGGTCGGCCTCTGGAGTGGCCTCCTGTTGGTCGTACTCGCCAACAACGTGCAAGCCATACTTGAAGAGCAGGTCGTAGTTGGTGTGGATGCTGCCGAGCTTGGAGGTCTCGATGGGCAGCACGGCGAAGTCGACTTCCTCGTCCTTGACTGCGGCGCAAACGTCGTCCTCGCGCTTGTAGCCCACGGTCACGGCCGCTTTCTCCACGAAGTGGTGCGCGACGCGCTCGGCCACCTCGCCTTGGTACGCGATCTTGAGTTCGGCCACCATGTTGCTGTGAACAAGAAGAGTGAAGTGGAGATTGATGCACACGCTGTCAAATTGGAAATGAGCGACTTCAGAGCAGTCGAGGTCGAGGCGGCGTCGGCCAGAGCACAACTTCGACGTGCACACGCTGAAAACCACGTCATAGTCGGTCCAGCTTGCTTCACCAGGACGGATTGGTCGCACTGGAAACTGAAGCAGCCCTGGTCATGTCTCGAGCGCTTGATCAGCTTGGCCATACGTTGGCAAGGGTGATCCCTTGCATCGAAATCGACTCGAGCGTGACACAGCCGCCGTCACGCGTCTTGGGGACCATTTTCCTCGGTAATCGACTAGGCGACCGCGACCAAGCAGCATGTTTGGTCGCAGCGCGGACCTTTATAACGGGTACTTGACCACCACCACAACAGAACTTGGCGCTGTTCGCTTCCTACTACATCAAACCACACGCAGCAACAAATACAATACCATTCCCACCTTCCAGATCCAAGGTCAGCTCCATCTACAGTCTCAACAAGGTTCATTTCATCGATGTATGCATGTCAGTCACAACAACTTTCCTCTGCGCAATACTTACTCAAAGGTAAGCGCAGCCAGCGACTGCTCCAGCGCGTCCAAAGCCTGCACGATCGTCTCCTGCGAGCACGCGTACGAGATGCGCAGGCCGTTCTTGATGCCGAACGCCGAGCCCGGCACCAGAGCCACGTGGTAGTGGCGCAGCAAGTACTCGCAGTAGTCGTCCGCGTCCTTCACCACCTCGCTCTTGTCCGCCGTCGCGCCCTGCTTCCCTTCGAAGTACGACGCCAGGTCCAGGAACACGTAGAACGCCGACGTCGGGTACGCGAAGCCCAGCTGCGGGATCGCCTGCAGCCGCTTCACGATGTACTTGCGCTTCGCGTCCATGATGGACAGCGTCTCGGTCATGCGCGGCGTCTCCTGCGCCACGCACTCCATCTCGAACTTCATCGCCTCCACCGCCGCGGCCTGGCCCACCGAGCTCGCGCACGACGTCAGCTGGCCCTGCAGCTTCGTGCACACCTGCGTGAAGTACTTGGGCGCCGCCAGGTACCCGATGCGCAGACCCGGCATCGCATGCGACTTGGAAAACCCGTTCACCGTCAGCGTGCGCTCGTACATCTCCGGCAGCGACGCGAAGCTCTGGTGCACGCGCGTCGGCTCGCCCTCGTCCTGG
The DNA here is from genome assembly GCA_011947325.1 of Phytophthora macrochlamydospora. Lineage (NCBI taxonomy): Eukaryota > Oomycota > Peronosporomycetes > Peronosporales > Peronosporaceae > Phytophthora > Phytophthora macrochlamydospora. The sequence goes on along the minus strand of JAAVTH010000384.1, from coordinate 341,366 downwards.
TACACCAGCTGCTCGTAGATCTCGTCCGAGATCACCACGATGTGGCGGAACGCAGGCTTGCGCAGCACCGCCGCCAGCTTCTCCAGCTGCGCAGGGAGTGCACCGTGCCGGCCGGGTTGCTCGGGTTGCACACCATCAGCACCTTCACGCCCGGGTTCGCCACCAGAGCCTTCTCCAGCTCCACCGGGTCGATCAGGTAGTTCTCCGACAGCTTCGTCTGCAGGATCACCGGCACGCCGCCTGTCAGCTTCACCATCTCCGGGTAGCTCACCCAGTACGGCGCCGGGATCAGCACCTGCTCACCGGGCTTCACCACCGTCAGCAGCGCCTGGAACACCGTCTGCTTCGCGCCGTTCGACACCAAGATCTCCGTCATCGGGTCGTACTTGATGCCCTTGCACGTCTCCAGGTACTGCGCGATCAGCTTGCGCAGCTCCAGCGTGCCCTTCACGTCCGTGTACTTGACCTTGCCCTGCTTCAGCGCCTCCTCGCCCGCGTTCAGCACGCGCTCCGCGGGGCGAAGTCGGGCTCGCCGACACACAGCGACCACACCTGCTTGCCCTCGGCCTCCAGCTGCTTCGCGATGCCGTTGATCACCACCGTCTTGGACGCCGCGATCTTGCCCAGCAAAGGGTTCTGCGGGTACTTCTCCGCCATCGGCGCGTCGGCGTTGAACGGAGCGCGCGTGATGGCCGCACCGTTGCTCACCGCAGGCGTCGACGCAACCGACGACGACGCACCACCGGCCACGGGCGTGAACACCAGCGCAGCCAGCGACTGCTCCAGCGCGTCCAAAGCCTGCACGATCGTCTCCTGCGAGCACGCGTACGAGATGCGCAGGCCGTTCTTGATGCCGAACGCCGAGCCCGGCACCAGAGCCACGTGGTAGTGGCGCAGCAAGTACTCGCAGTAGTCGTCCGCGTCCTTCACCACCTCGCTCTTGTCCGCCGTCGCGCCCTGCTTCCCTTCGAAGTACGACGCCAGGTCCAGGAACACGTAGAACGCCGACGTCGGGTACGCGAAGCCCAGCTGCGGGATCGCCTGCAGCCGCTTCACGATGTACTTGCGCTTCGCGTCCATGATGGACAGCGTCTCGGTCATGCGCGGCGTCTCCTGCGCCACGCACTCCATCTCGAACTTCATCGCCTCCACCGCCGCGGCCTGGCCCACCGAGCTCGCGCACGACGTCAGCTGGCCCTGCAGCTTCGTGCACACCTGCGTGAAGTACTTGGGCGCCGCCAGGTACCCGATGCGCAGACCCGGCATCGCATGCGACTTGGAAAACCCGTTCACCGTCAGCGTGCGCTCGTACATCTCCGGCAGCGACGCGAAGCTCTGGTGCACGCGCGTCGGCTCGCCCTCGTCCTGGTACACCAGCTGCTCGTAGATCTCGTCCGAGATCACCACGATGTGGCGGAACGCAGGCTTGCGCAGCACCGCCGCCAGCTTCTCCAGCTGCGCAGGGGAGTGCACCGTGCCGGCCGGGTTGCTCGGGTTGCACACCATCAGCACCTTCACGCCCGGGTTCGCCACCAGAGCCTTCTCCAGCTCCACCGGGTCGATCAGGTAGTTCTCCGACAGCTTCGTCTGCAGGATCACCGGCACGCCGCCTGTCAGCTTCACCATCTCCGGGTAGCTCACCCAGTACGGCGCCGGGATCAGCACCTGCTCACCGGGCTTCACCACCGTCAGCAGCGCCTGGAACACCGTCTGCTTCGCGCCGTTCGACACCAAGATCTCCGTCATCGGGTCGTACTTGATGCCCTTGCACGTCTCCAGGTACTGCGCGATCAGCTTGCGCAGCTCCAGCGTGCCCTTCACGTCCGTGTACTTGACCTTGCCCTGCTTCAGCGCCTCCTCGCCCGCGTTCAGCACGCGCTCCGCGGGGCGAAGTCGGGCTCGCCGACACACAGCGACCACACCTGCTTGCCCTCGGCCTCCAGCTGCTTCGCGATGCCGTTGATCACCACCGTCTTGGACGCCGCGATCTTGCCCAGCAAAGGGTTCTGCGGGTACTTCTCCGCCATCGGCGCGTCGGCGTTGAACGGAGCGCGCGTGATGGCCGCACCGTTGCTCACCGCAGGCGTCGACGCAACCGACGACGACGCACCACCGGCCACGGGCGTGAACACCAGCGCAGCCAGCGACTGCTCCAGCGCGTCCAAAGCCTGCACGATCGTCTCCTGCGAGCACGCGTACGAGATGCGCAGGCCGTTCTTGATGCCGAACGCCGAGCCCGGCACCAGAGCCACGTGGTAGTGGCGCAGCAAGTACTCGCAGTAGTCGTCCGCGTCCTTCACCACCTCGCTCTTGTCCGCCGTCGCGCCCTGCTTCCTTCGAAGTACGACGCCAGGTCCAGGAACACGTAGAACGCCGACGTCGGGTACGCGAAGCCCAGCTGCGGGATCGCCTGCAGCCGCTTCACGATGTACTTGCGCTTCGCGTCCATGATGGACAGCGTCTCGGTCATGCGCGGCGTCTCCTGCGCCACGCACTCCATCTCGAACTTCATCGCCTCCACCGCCGCGGCCTGGCCCACCGAGCTCGCGCACGACGTCAGCTGGCCCTGCAGCTTCGTGCACACCTGCGTGAAGTACTTGGGCGCCGCCAGGTACCCGATGCGCAGACCCGGCATCGCATGCGACTTGGAAAACCCGTTCACCGTCAGCGTGCGCTCGTACATCTCCGGCAGCGACGCGAAGCTCTGGTGCACGCGCGTCGGCTCGCCCTCGTCCTGGTACACCAGCTGCTCGTAGATCTCGTCCGAGATCACCACGATGTGGCGGAACGCAGGCTTGCGCAGCACCGCCGCCAGCTTCTCCAGCTGCGCAGGGAGTGCACCGTGCCGGCCGGGTTGCTCGGGTTGCACACCATCAGCACCTTCACGCCCGGGTTCGCCACCAGAGCCTTCTCCAGCTCCACCGGGTCGATCAGGTAGTTCTCCGACAGCTTCGTCTGCAGGATCACCGGCACGCCGCCTGTCAGCTTCACCATCTCCGGGTAGCTCACCCAGTACGGCGCCGGGATCAGCACCTGCTCACCGGGCTTCACCACCGTCAGCAGCGCCTGGAACACCGTCTGCTTCGCGCCGTTCGACACCAAGATCTCCGTCATCGGGTCGTACTTGATGCCCTTGCACGTCTCCAGGTACTGCGCGATCAGCTTGCGCAGCTCCAGCGTGCCCTTCACGTCCGTGTACTTGACCTTGCCCTGCTTCAGCGCCTCCTCGCCCGCGTTCAGCACGCGCTCCGCGGGGCGAAGTCGGGCTCGCCGACACACAGCGACCACACCTGCTTGCCCTCGGCCTCCAGCTGCTTCGCGATGCCGTTGATCACCACCGTCTTGGACGCCGCGATCTTGCCCAGCAAAGGGTTCTGCGGGTACTTCTCCGCCATCGGCGCGTCGGCGTTGAACGGAGCGCGCGTGATGGCCGCACCGTTGCTCACCGCAGGCGTCGACGCAACCGACGACGACGCACCACCGGCCACGGGCGTGAACACCAGCGCAGCCAGCGACTGCTCCAGCGCGTCCAAAGCCTGCACGATCGTCTCCTGCGAGCACGCGTACGAGATGCGCAGGCCGTTCTTGATGCCGAACGCCGAGCCCGGCACCAGAGCCACGTGGTAGTGGCGCAGCAAGTACTCGCAGTAGTCGTCCGCGTCCTTCACCACCTCGCTCTTGTCCGCCGTCGCGCCCTGCTTCCCTTCGAAGTACGACGCCAGGTCCAGGAACACGTAGAACGCCGACGTCGGGTACGCGAAGCCCAGCTGCGGGATCGCCTGCAGCCGCTTCACGATGTACTTGCGCTTCGCGTCCATGATGGACAGCGTCTCGGTCATGCGCGGCGTCTCCTGCGCCACGCACTCCATCTCGAACTTCATCGCCTCCACCGCCGCGGCCTGGCCCACCGAGCTCGCGCACGACGTCAGCTGGCCCTGCAGCTTCGTGCACACCTGCGTGAAGTACTTGGGCGCCGCCAGGTACCCGATGCGCAGACCCGGCATCGCATGCGACTTGGAAAACCCGTTCACCGTCAGCGTGCGCTCGTACATCTCCGGCAGCGACGCGAAGCTCTGGTGCACGCGCGTCGGCTCGCCCTCGTCCTGGTACACCAGCTGCTCGTAGATCTCGTCCGAGATCACCACGATGTGGCGGAACGCAGGCTTGCGCAGCACCGCCGCCAGCTTCTCCAGCTGCGCAGGGAGTGCACCGTGCCGGCCGGGTTGCTCGGGTTGCACACCATCAGCACCTTCACGCCCGGGTTCGCCACCAGAGCCTTCTCCAGCTCCACCGGGTCGATCAGGTAGTTCTCCGACAGCTTCGTCTGCAGGATCACCGGCACGCCGCCTGTCAGCTTCACCATCTCCGGGTAGCTCACCCAGTACGGCGCCGGGATCAGCACCTGCTCACCGGGCTTCACCACCGTCAGCAGCGCCTGGAACACCGTCTGCTTCGCGCCGTTCGACACCAAGATCTCCGTCATCGGGTCGTACTTGATGCCCTTGCACGTCTCCAGGTACTGCGCGATCAGCTTGCGCAGCTCCAGCGTGCCCTTCACGTCCGTGTACTTGACCTTGCCCTGCTTCAGCGCCTCCTCGCCCGCGTTCAGCACGCGCTCCGCGGGGCGAAGTCGGGCTCGCCGACACACAGCGACCACACCTGCTTGCCCTCGGCCTCCAGCTGCTTCGCGATGCCGTTGATCACCACCGTCTTGGACGCCGCGATCTTGCCCAGCAAAGGGTTCTGCGGGTACTTCTCCGCCATCGGCGCGTCGGCGTTGAACGGAGCGCGCGTGATGGCCGCACCGTTGCTCACCGCAGGCGTCGACGCAACCGACGACGACGCACCACCGGCCACGGGCGTGAACACCAGCGCAGCCAGCGACTGCTCCAGCGCGTCCAAAGCCTGCACGATCGTCTCCTGCGAGCACGCGTACGAGATGCGCAGGCCGTTCTTGATGCCGAACGCCGAGCCCGGCACCAGAGCCACGTGGTAGTGGCGCAGCAAGTACTCGCAGTAGTCGTCCGCGTCCTTCACCACCTCGCTCTTGTCCGCCGTCGCGCCCTGCTTCCCTTCGAAGTACGACGCCAGGTCCAGGAACACGTAGAACGCCGACGTCGGGTACGCGAAGCCCAGCTGCGGGATCGCCTGCAGCCGCTTCACGATGTACTTGCGCTTCGCGTCCATGATGGACAGCGTCTCGGTCATGCGCGGCGTCTCCTGCGCCACGCACTCCATCTCGAACTTCATCGCCTCCACCGCCGCGGCCTGGCCCACCGAGCTCGCGCACGACGTCAGCTGGCCCTGCAGCTTCGTGCACACCTGCGTGAAGTACTTGGGCGCCGCCAGGTACCCGATGCGCAGACCCGGCATCGCATGCGACTTGGAAAACCCGTTCACCGTCAGCGTGCGCTCGTACATCTCCGGCAGCGACGCGAAGCTCTGGTGCACGCGCGTCGGCTCGCCCTCGTCCTGGTACACCAGCTGCTCGTAGATCTCGTCCGAGATCACCACGATGTGGCGGAACGCAGGCTTGCGCAGCACCGCCGCCAGCTTCTCCAGCTGCGCAGGGAGTGCACCGTGCCGGCCGGGTTGCTCGGGTTGCACACCATCAGCACCTTCACGCCCGGGTTCGCCACCAGAGCCTTCTCCAGCTCCACCGGGTCGATCAGGTAGTTCTCCGACAGCTTCGTCTGCAGGATCACCGGCACGCCGCCTGTCAGCTTCACCATCTCCGGGTAGCTCACCCAGTACGGCGCCGGGATCAGCACCTGCTCACCGGGCTTCACCACCGTCAGCAGCGCCTGGAACACCGTCTGCTTCGCGCCGTTCGACACCAAGATCTCCGTCATCGGGTCGTACTTGATGCCCTTGCACGTCTCCAGGTACTGCGCGATCAGCTTGCGCAGCTCCAGCGTGCCCTTCACGTCCGTGTACTTGACCTTGCCCTGCTTCAGCGCCTCCTCGCCCGCGTTCAGCACGCGCTCCGCGGGGGCGAAGTCGGGCTCGCCGACACACAGCGACCACACCTGCTTGCCCTCGGCCTCCAGCTGCTTCGCGATGCCGTTGATCACCACCGTCTTGGACGCCGCGATCTTGCCCAGCAAAGGGTTCTGCGGGTACTTCTCCGCCATCGGCGCGTCGGCGTTGAACGGAGCGCGCGTGATGGCCGCACCGTTGCTCACCGCAGGCGTCGACGCAACCGACGACGACGCACCACCGGCCACGGGCGTGAACACCAGCGCAGCCAGCGACTGCTCCAGCGCGTCCAAAGCCTGCACGATCGTCTCCTGCGAGCACGCGTACGAGATGCGCAGGCCGTTCTTGATGCCGAACGCCGAGCCCGGCACCAGAGCCACGTGGTAGTGGCGCAGCAAGTACTCGCAGTAGTCGTCCGCGTCCTTCACCACCTCGCTCTTGTCCGCCGTCGCGCCCTGCTTCCCTTCGAAGTACGACGCCAGGTCCAGGAACACGTAGAACGCCGACGTCGGGTACGCGAAGCCCAGCTGCGGGATCGCCTGCAGCCGCTTCACGATGTACTTGCGCTTCGCGTCCATGATGGACAGCGTCTCGGTCATGCGCGGCGTCTCCTGCGCCACGCACTCCATCTCGAACTTCATCGCCTCCACCGCCGCGGCCTGGCCCACCGAGCTCGCGCACGACGTCAGCTGGCCCTGCAGCTTCGTGCACACCTGCGTGAAGTACTTGGGCGCCGCCAGGTACCCGATGCGCAGACCCGGCATCGCATGCGACTTGGAAAACCCGTTCACCGTCAGCGTGCGCTCGTACATCTCCGGCAGCGACGCGAAGCTCTGGTGCACGCGCGTCGGCTCGCCCTCGTCCTGGTACACCAGCTGCTCGTAGATCTCGTCCGAGATCACCACGATGTGGCGGAACGCAGGCTTGCGCAGCACCGCCGCCAGCTTCTCCAGCTGCGCAGGGGAGTGCACCGTGCCGGCCGGGTTGCTCGGGTTGCACACCATCAGCACCTTCACGCCCGGGTTCGCCACCAGAGCCTTCTCCAGCTCCACCGGGTCGATCAGGTAGTTCTCCGACAGCTTCGTCTGCAGGATCACCGGCACGCCGCCTGTCAGCTTCACCATCTCCGGGTAGCTCACCCAGTACGGCGCCGGGATCAGCACCTGCTCACCGGGCTTCACCACCGTCAGCAGCGCCTGGAACACCGTCTGCTTCGCGCCGTTCGACACCAAGATCTCCGTCATCGGGTCGTACTTGATGCCCTTGCACGTCTCCAGGTACTGCGCGATCAGCTTGCGCAGCTCCAGCGTGCCCTTCACGTCCGTGTACTTGACCTTGCCCTGCTTCAGCGCCTCCTCGCCCGCGTTCAGCACGCGCTCCGCGGGGGCGAAGTCGGGCTCGCCGACACACAGCGACCACACCTGCTTGCCCTCGGCCTCCAGCTGCTTCGCGATGCCGTTGATCACCACCGTCTTGGACGCCGCGATCTTGCCCAGCAAAGGGTTCTGCGGGTACTTCTCCGCCATCGGCGCGTCGGCGTTGAACGGAGCGCGCGTGATGGCCGCACCGTTGCTCACCGCAGGCGTCGACGCAACCGACGACGACGCACCACCGGCCACGGGCGTGAACACCAGCGCAGCCAGCGACTGCTCCAGCGCGTCCAAAGCCTGCACGATCGTCTCCTGCGAGCACGCGTACGAGATGCGCAGGCCGTTCTTGATGCCGAACGCCGAGCCCGGCACCAGAGCCACGTGGTAGTGGCGCAGCAAGTACTCGCAGTAGTCGTCCGCGTCCTTCACCACCTCGCTCTTGTCCGCCGTCGCGCCCTGCTTCCCTTCGAAGTACGACGCCAGGTCCAGGAACACGTAGAACGCCGACGTCGGGTACGCGAAGCCCAGCTGCGGGATCGCCTGCAGCCGCTTCACGATGTACTTGCGCTTCGCGTCCATGATGGACAGCGTCTCGGTCATGCGCGGCGTCTCCTGCGCCACGCACTCCATCTCGAACTTCATCGCCTCCACCGCCGCGGCCTGGCCCACCGAGCTCGCGCACGACGTCAGCTGGCCCTGCAGCTTCGTGCACACCTGCGTGAAGTACTTGGGCGCCGCCAGGTACCCGATGCGCAGACCCGGCATCGCATGCGACTTGGAAAACCCGTTCACCGTCAGCGTGCGCTCGTACATCTCCGGCAGCGACGCGAAGCTCTGGTGCACGCGCGTCGGCTCGCCCTCGTCCTGGTACACCAGCTGCTCGTAGATCTCGTCCGAGATCACCACGATGTGGCGGAACGCAGGCTTGCGCAGCACCGCCGCCAGCTTCTCCAGCTGCGCAGGGAGTGCACCGTGCCGGCCGGGTTGCTCGGGTTGCACACCATCAGCACCTTCACGCCCGGGTTCGCCACCAGAGCCTTCTCCAGCTCCACCGGGTCGATCAGGTAGTTCTCCGACAGCTTCGTCTGCAGGATCACCGGCACGCCGCCTGTCAGCTTCACCATCTCCGGGTAGCTCACCCAGTACGGCGCCGGGATCAGCACCTGCTCACCGGGCTTCACCACCGTCAGCAGCGCCTGGAACACCGTCTGCTTCGCGCCGTTCGACACCAAGATCTCCGTCATCGGGTCGTACTTGATGCCCTTGCACGTCTCCAGGTACTGCGCGATCAGCTTGCGCAGCTCCAGCGTGCCCTTCACGTCCGTGTACTTGACCTTGCCCTGCTTCAGCGCCTCCTCGCCCGCGTTCAGCACGCGCTCCGCGGGGGCGAAGTCGGGCTCGCCGACACACAGCGACCACACCTGCTTGCCCTCGGCCTCCAGCTGCTTCGCGATGCCGTTGATCACCACCGTCTTGGACGCCGCGATCTTGCCCAGCAAAGGGTTCTGCGGGTACTTCTCCGCCATCGGCGCGTCGGCGTTGAACGGAGCGCGCGTGATGGCCGCACCGTTGCTCACCGCAGGCGTCGACGCAACCGACGACGACGCACCACCGGCCACGGGCGTGAACACCAGCGCAGCCAGCGACTGCTCCAGCGCGTCCAAAGCCTGCACGATCGTCTCCTGCGAGCACGCGTACGAGATGCGCAGGCCGTTCTTGATGCCGAACGCCGAGCCCGGCACCAGAGCCACGTGGTAGTGGCGCAGCAAGTACTCGCAGTAGTCGTCCGCGTCCTTCACCACCTCGCTCTTGTCCGCCGTCGCGCCCTGCTTCCCTTCGAAGTACGACGCCAGGTCCAGGAACACGTAGAACGCCGACGTCGGGTACGCGAAGCCCAGCTGCGGGATCGCCTGCAGCCGCTTCACGATGTACTTGCGCTTCGCGTCCATGATGGACAGCGTCTCGGTCATGCGCGGCGTCTCCTGCGCCACGCACTCCATCTCGAACTTCATCGCCTCCACCGCCGCGGCCTGGCCCACCGAGCTCGCGCACGACGTCAGCTGGCCCTGCAGCTTCGTGCACACCTGCGTGAAGTACTTGGGCGCCGCCAGGTACCCGATGCGCAGACCCGGCATCGCATGCGACTTGGAAAACCCGTTCACCGTCAGCGTGCGCTCGTACATCTCCGGCAGCGACGCGAAGCTCTGGTGCACGCGCGTCGGCTCGCCCTCGTCCTGGTACACCAGCTGCTCGTAGATCTCGTCCGAGATCACCACGATGTGGCGGAACGCAGGCTTGCGCAGCACCGCCGCCAGCTTCTCCAGCTGCGCAGGGGAGTGCACCGTGCCGGCCGGGTTGCTCGGGTTGCACACCATCAGCACCTTCACGCCCGGGTTCGCCACCAGAGCCTTCTCCAGCTCCACCGGGTCGATCAGGTAGTTCTCCGACAGCTTCGTCTGCAGGATCACCGGCACGCCGCCTGTCAGCTTCACCATCTCCGGGTAGCTCACCCAGTACGGCGCCGGGATCAGCACCTGCTCACCGGGCTTCACCACCGTCAGCAGCGCCTGGAACACCGTCTGCTTCGCGCCGTTCGACACCAAGATCTCCGTCATCGGGTCGTACTTGATGCCCTTGCACGTCTCCAGGTACTGCGCGATCAGCTTGCGCAGCTCCAGCGTGCCCTTCACGTCCGTGTACTTGACCTTGCCCTGCTTCAGCGCCTCCTCGCCCGCGTTCAGCACGCGCTCCGCGGGGGCGAAGTCGGGCTCGCCGACACACAGCGACCACACCTGCTTGCCCTCGGCCTCCAGCTGCTTCGCGATGCCGTTGATCACCACCGTCTTGGACGCCGCGATCTTGCCCAGCAAAGGGTTCTGCGGGTACTTCTCCGCCATCGGCGCGTCGGCGTTGAACGGAGCGCGCGTGATGGTGGAGGGTTTGCTGCCCAGTTGTTGAGTAACTTCATTGAGCGACTCGCGGAATTTCTGGATCTGCTGTTCTGAGTTCGGGTTGAACTTGTAGAGGCCTTCGAACAGGTCGAAGCTGTCCTTGCATGTGTCCTCCACAAGACGAACGAGGTTCTTAAAACCACGAGTATCGATGGGGGTGTTCTTAACGCCCTGCACGCTTAGGATGCGTCCTGTCAAGTGAGTTAGGAACTGGCTGCTAGCAGCATACTCATCGTGAGCCTCGCACGACATCTCCAGCATGCGGCACATTTCCGTCTCGAAGATGCGAAGGAAGTTGTCCATCACGTGGTTGTGTTCGCCCGATTGGATTCTCACCTTTTCATACATCATCGGTAGACCACGCCACGTGTATTTGCCACTCTCGGGGCCAAACATCGGGTGCGAGCACAGGATACTGGCACTTGCAGGCAAGTCCCTCAGCATGATCTGCTTCGGGTGGGTCTTGACGGACAGCACATCGACGATCACAAGGTTTTCCAGCAGATGCTTCGGGATCTTGCTCAACACACTCTCGAACGACAAAATACTAACACCAAGCACGAGAACGTCGAGACCAGCGAAAAACTGGTCTAGCTGAGTCGCCGAGTAATACTTGCATCCGAGCTGCGCAGCCGCACTCGAGTAGTCTGTCCGCGATGTGGCCCGCACCTCGTGCGACTTGGCCATCGTCTTGGCCAAGAACTGGCCGAAGTTGCCAAATCCGTAGATACCGATGTTTAGTCGCACAGTCTTGTGCGCTTGCGGAGCGACAGCAGGCGACGCAGTGATCGGGTTGGCCTGGTACGCGCCGACGGCTTCCAACTTCTTCCTGACATCCCCGATCAGCTTGCCCTTGGTGGGGTAGGAGCCAAGCACACGCACGAACTTGCAGAACTCACGCAAATGGCGAAGCGCATTGATGATGTTCTCGTCGGTCTGATGGCCGATGATGTCCACGTAGAACAGGTAGCTGTACTTGCGTCGCACGTTCTCGTCCGAGAGCGAAAAGTCCTCGGACTGCACCGTCTCCTGGTACTGCTGCTCGGCCGTGTGGCCCCAGGGGCGACTCTCGATCTTAGACAGGTCGATATCTCTGAGCGAGAAGGCCGACAGCGCCTTGTAGAGCTGTCCCTTCTCGTTGCTGTCCATGAAGGAGAACACGAGGCTCGTCTTGAACTCCGTGTCCTTCTTGGCGTCCAGTCCCAGATCCGCCTTCTTGGAGAGCAGCAGGAACCTGGTGAAGTTGCCGGCGTCGTCCTCAATGTTGCGTTGCAGCACTTGCAGTCCGTAGTACTCGGCCGCGAGGTCGCTGGCGACGGCCGCCGTGTCCTTCCACTGGTTATCGGCCAGCATCTTGGCGCTGCCGGCCGTGTCGTACTCTGCGCGGGGCTTGGCACCCATGCTGGCGATGGTGTGGGCGGTCTGGGCCAGTGCCTGCGGGTGGCTGATGACCGTCTTGATGTCCTCCTTCTTGACGCCCGGCAGCGCCAGCAGCGAGTGCTCGACGCGCAGGTCGTACTCGCCCACGATGTGCAGCTCGTGCTGCAGCAGCAGGTCGTAGTTGGCGTGGATGGAGCCGCCCAGAGAGTTCTCGATGGGCAGCACGCCAAAGTCCGCGTCGTCGTGCTGCACGGCCTGGAACGCCTCGTCGAAGCTCGGGTAGCCCACGGCCACGACGTGCGGGGACGCGCCCAGCAGCTGCCTCGTGGCCTTCTCCGAGTAGGCGCCGGGCATGCCCTGGTACGCCACCTTCACCTCGCCCGTCATGGTCTGTTGATCGCCACGGTCTTCCTCACGGATGGGGAGATTGCAGAATGAAGTGTGGGGTGCAATGGATCGGAATTGTAGCACCCGCCCTGTATTTGGAACGACCATACTGTTGCCAAGAACGTGGCCGAAAGCGCTCGTTTCTGCTGCGGACAGCTCTCGTGCGGGGATTGCCGGGCTTCGTTGTGCAAACACACTGCCGCGTCACAGGCGGCAACAAGCAGCAGCAAGCGTTCACATCGCGCAGGATCGCTGTCCGCTTGAGCTTCAACAGGGTCGACCTCATTAACCAGGCCATTCGCCGCGTCACAGCGCGGCTGGTGCCTCCAAGCAGCGCGGGCTGTTCGGTTTAACGCATTCGGACCGTCGGCATGGGCCAGCTGCTCGCAGACGGCGGTCTTGCTGCACTTCAACCTCCCAACCTGCGTGTGCTTGTTCATGTTGACACGCTGCGGAGGTTTCCGAGCTTGAACAGTCGCCGGTCTTGTATTGGACCAGTGCCCTGAGCTGTCGCTGCCAACATGCCCGTGTACGCGTCGATCTCGCCGCCGCTCAGCAACATGGAGGCGTCGCTGGACGAGCTGGTCAACTCGACGTTCTACGCAGAGTCCATGATCCGAGGCACGGGGACGGGCACGACCAAGCACGCCGCGACGCTCGGCCGGGTCGAGAAGATCTTCGTGTTCATGGTGGACCCCACCTCGTCGCGCGGAGCGTCGCTCTACAGCTTCTTCATCGCGTGTGCCGCGTTCAGCAGCTGCTTCATCCTGTTCTTGCAGACGCTGGACGGCCCCAACCACCTGAGCACGTATCCCGAGTACCCCACGCTGCCCAATGCTGAAGGCTACCACGAAGCAGACTTGGTGTTCACGGTCATCTTTACGCCAGAGCTGCTCATTCGGCTGCTCATCTGGCCGTCGCTGTGGCACGAGCACGAATACCTGACGGAGCGACGTCTGAGGCCATTCCTGCGGGATGTTTTCAACTGGTTCGACGTGGCTGCGATCCTCCCGTTCTACACGGACCTCATTTTCGGCAACGACAAGAGTTTTGTCATCATGCGGCTGTGTCGCCTGCTACGGATTTTCAAGCTGGCTCGCAACCACTCGGGGACGTACATCTTGCTGCGAGCGATCCGTGCCAGCCTCGCCCCCATTTCCGTGGCTCTGATCTTCTTCACGGAAATTGTGTTTGTATTCTCGGTGGTCATGTACATGGTGGACCCAGCCTACGACCGCAACATCAACGGTTTCTCAGACCTACTCAACTCGGGCTACTTTGTCGTAGTGACGGTGGCGACGATCGGCTACGGCGATATCACCCCCACCAAGGGCAATGTGGCTAGTCGCTGCTTCGCCGTCATGATCATTATGTCCGGCACGCTCTTCTTGTCCATGCCTCTCGCCATTATCGGAACGGAGTTCGACCGAGCTTGGAAGCAACACGCCGAGAGTGTCAAGAAGTTCCAGCAGATGCAAGCTGGTAGACAAGTTGCTACACCGTTGAATATCGATCTCGCGGCTGCTACAGGTGATGATCGAGCCCACAAGAAGCACGAAATCCTGGCCAAATACAACGCCCCCAACAAATTGTATCTTCGGCTGGCATCCCTCACAGGCGAGGCGTCACTCATCACTCAAGCGCTTGTCACCGAAGCAACAGCTGTCGACTTTAATTTGCCACGCCTACGTGACATGGTAGAGGATCTAAAGCAGACGACAGAGCTGTGCTTTTGAAATGCGAGGAGCTAGGCGTGATGGTAAAAGAGATGATTGTAGCGCAGCCGGTGGATGTCGCGGGCCCTCCGTCCTGGAAGGAATGGGCCCGCACAACAATTTCGGACCCGAATTCTTCCAGGACGGCGCGTGCAATTTCGCGCTGGGTAAAATTCTGTCGTATCTTCAGCATGGTCATCGTCGTATTCCAAACAATGCCGGACCTGCAGACATACGGAGAGCACACATACTTGTGCGAGCGCAAAGTGCAGCGTTACTGTGAGACGGTTCACGGGATTATACCCGGAGGAAACGATCCTGGTTGTTTTAGTGTCGATGACCTCAACGTCGAGCTTCGTTTTGGGTGTACGGATCTTGAAAAACTGTCCGACCCGAGCTGCTACGGATTCCCGGGGAACTTCGGCAGCACTTCCCCGGATGAACGACTTTCATGTGACGGAGACAACAAGGCGCTGCTGAGTGCGTTGTACGCAAGCGGCAACGTCAGCAGTTCGACTTTGAGGGGCCAGTTAAATCTCGTCTTACCGTTTCGAGCAGACAAGAACCTCTCGGCTCGTGATCGGCGCTGGAGTGTGTGCAAAAAGTGGGAATGCGACAACCTGCATGTTACCTTTTTCGAGTTTGGAAATGGCTATGTGCTTCTGGAGATCATTTTCACGGTGACCTATCTCTTCGAATTGGCGGCCACCTTATTCATGTGCGAAAACTATCGAGCGTTTTTCAAGAACCCGGTCGTGTTCATCGAGATGGCGTCCTTTATTCCCTTTTTCGTCTTCGAAGGACGGCGTCTCAGTGGAGCACCGCCCATATACGTGATTACGCCTGCTTCCCAGGACTTCCTCACCTTCTTGAGACTCCTGCGCTTGTCTCGCATTATCAAGATCCAGCAGAGCATTCCTGTTACGAAAGTGCTCTGGGAGTCGATCTCCAAGACGTCGACGCGACTGACGATCCCGTACTTCATGCTCATGGTTGTCACGTCCATTTTATCCTTTGTCATGTATGAACTCGAGAAGGGTCAGGAGTGTTTCTATGGTCGCGAGTGTATTGTCAACGGGTATAACATGACATATCCTCCTGAGCTCGAAGGCTCCTTACTTGGGAAGCGGTTTCTAGTGAATTTCAAGGGCGAGATCTCGAGCTTTGACGATTTCTTTTCGGCCTTCTGGTTTGTGATTGTTACTCTTGCCACTGTCGGGTATGGAGACATGGAACCTGTGACGTCTTCGGGGAAGCTTGTCGCTGTGTTGGCCATGATCTTCGGCGCCTGTTACACGGCTATGCCTCTTACTTTGGTCGGATCTCAGTTTAATAAAAGCTATCGCGAACACAAGAGGAGAGAAGCTCTCTTACGCACAAAGAATGAAGTCGGGAAGCCATACGTGGTGCAGGTGGGCGAAAGTCGACGCTGGGAAAACTTTTCAAAAACGAATCGTTTGCTCAAATGCTGCAACTAATGCGCGAGCGTCTCGAACCTCTGCTAGAGACAATCGAGCAGAGCGAGGCCGACATTCTTGACGATGTCAACCAAGCCGAGATCTTTACGATCGCCAAGGACCTCAAGCGCATTATATTCGCGGAGCGAGTACGTAGCTTTCCTGCTTATTTCCAACCAAAGGACTTTGCACTCATTATTTTTGTTTAAATGCAGTTGCAAGTGATGCAGGTAAGCGTCATTGTGAACCGATTGAGGAGGGAAGGCATTCGACTAGCGGAGCAGCAAGTTTCGGCCTTGCAGAGCGTTGCTTGAGATCAACACGGATTCAGAGGTAAAGTTAATAAATCTGCTATGTCTACACGCGGAAACCGGATGCAGCAAGCAGGTCGATGCGCTTCTCCACGATAGCCTTCTTGATAGGGAATACATTCGCCATGCCGCGGTCTCGAGCTTCCTGCAGCGCTGCCTGAGCCACTACCTGGAACCGGTCATCTTCGTGCTGGAGCACACGTCGGGCATCCTGATCTTCCTGGAAAGTAGCAGCACGTTGGTCCTTCTGCATTTTACGACGTGCATCAGCCTGTTGCTTTTGACCAGCTGCAAGCCGCAGGTCATCCAGCCTTCGCTCCTCTTCCTCTTGTTTGGCCTGCATCTCCATTCGTCGACCGAACTGTTCCCATTGCAGCACCGACTCGAGCGCTTCCTCAGCTTCACGGTCTTTCTCCTGCTGCTTGCATTCCAATTGGTAGCGTCGACTACGAGCGATGGCTTCTTTCTCGAGCACGTCGGTCTGCTCTCTCTTTGAGCTCCTTGTCTTCTTTTTCACGAACCTCCTTGCTCTGGTTTTGTAAGCGTTCCTCGTTCTTCTGCTCCAGTCGCACCAAGTTCTTCGTGGCCAGATCGATCATGCGCTGCTTGCGGGCTTGAGCACTCTCTTTCTTTTGCCGCTGAAGGGCGTCGCGCTTGGCGTCACGAGCCTGCTTTTTGCGTTCATCACCTTCCCGCTTCACGTCCTCGAGACGCTCCTTCTCCTTTTGGATTTCACGATGAGCACGTAGTCGCATGTTTGCCAATTGGGTTTCTTCGCTAGCTTGTTTCAGACGCAACTTGAGTTGTCGTTCCTGCTCCATTTCGTCGAGATATTCCTGTTCGGCTTTGTGCTTCATGCGCTCGCCTTCGGATTTTTCCTGTGATTACCAAAGAGAGCAAAGCTAAAACCATGTCTAACCTGCAGAGAAGTCAACAGCGACAGTTTACCTCGCGCAGCTCGTTGATATAGCGCTGCTTGTACTCTTCCAGCTGCTGCTTCTGACTTGCCGCAAGCCTGGCGTTGGCTTGTTGCTGTTTCAACTTTTGGCGATACTCTTCTTGCTCTCCTTCGAGCACCTTGGCGATCACTTGGCGGTCGTACATGTAGTTGGTCAGCTGGTCCTGCTCCTTCAGCATCCGCTGCTCGTCCAGTTGCAGCGTGCGGTGCTGTCAACAGTCACAAGTTGGTAAGTCTACGGTCTCTTGTAGCATCATACTAGTACTTCTTACATGGATGACATCGGTCAAAAGTTGTTTACTACGCAAAGTCTTCATGCGGTCGGTCTGCTCGTACAGCAGTCGGTTGGCACGCTCGATCTGCTTGGTCTGAGTCTCTCGCTGCAGTCGCATTTCTTCTTCGTCGATCTTCTTGCGCTCGGCCTCGAGCCGCTCTTCCTTATCTTTTTTCCACCGGTCCTTCTTCTTGCGCATGGCTTCCAGCGTGTTGGGCCACGTCGCCGTGCGCTGCTCCGACTTGAGCTTGATCATCTGTCGCCTCGCTTCTCGGTCGCTCTGCACGGGCGGAGACACACTCGCGCGCATCCGTTCCAGCTCATCGGCACTTAACGTCGTCGGGTGGGGCATTCTCACTGATCAACGCCAAACTCGGGACTGTCGCCAAGCTGGCGGTGGTGAAAATAGTTGCCATCGGACAGCACAGCTTCACTATAATTGTCGGAGCTATTTCAACCGGAAGCCCCAGACCAGGTTGTTGCCATCCGTAGTTATCTCCACCACCATGGCATGGTGGACAGCTTGCCATTACTAGGAAGAGGTCTGGGGTGCCATCACATCAGCTTGATTAGACTGGCGACGCTGCTGGAGTGACGCACGTTGGGTATCCAACCAGCGCCACCAGAGTCTTCTAGGGGCACATCGTATCAAGCCTGATAGGACGTGCAAAGCGTGTGCAACCGATCCTCCCGCCTCCATCACGGAAAACAAATGCCAGAAGATCGACTTCATTCCGACATTTCCATCGGTCGCCGCAGTCTCCGTTTCAAGCTTCAGGATGACGGCGGGGACAGCTACTCGAGTCGCTTACCAAGAGAATTCCTCGATTGATGGCGCCAAGGACGCTGCTTCCAAACTGCTCAGCAATGTCAGCGAAGCCAAGACCGTCGCCTACGACTCCATCGAAGACGTCGTCGTCGCGGTCAAGAAAAAAGACGCCGACTTTGCCGTCCTGCCGGTTGAAAGCTCCACGACCGGCACCTGCCACGAGACGTACGATCTGCTGCTGAAGTACAATCTGTCGGTGGTGGGCGAGTGCGAGTATCCGAACGGTCCGGCCAAGTCGTCCGAGAAGCGGTCGAGGTTCTGGATGGTGTCCAAGGTGCCGACGGAGCCGTCGCCAAAGGTCGAGTCTTGCAAGACATCGTTTGCGTTTGCGTTTGCAGCCGGCAATGCTCACGGTCAGCTGCACCGTGCGCTGGGGTTGTTTGCATCCCGTAGTATCGACTTGACCAAGATCGAGAGTCGACCGTGGAGTGATAGCCACCCGACTGCAGCGAATGCCGAGTATCTCTTCTACCTGGACATTAAAGCTCGTCAGGATGACGTGGATGTTGTGAAAGCGCTTGCCGAACTTCGAGTCATGTGCGCCTACGTTCGCGTGTTGGGCTGCTACTCGAGCGAAGCGCTGGAGACTTCTAATGGTGTTCCCGTGGCAACGACTCAGGAGATGACGATGGCTCAAAAGTATCCGTTGAGTCCGGTGTTTGACAACACGACTGTGGCCAAGACCTTGGCCATCTTCGGCATGACGCAGCAGATGGCTGCGGAGGGCAAACCCGTCTACTCGCTGTGTGTTGGTGAGCCAGACTTTTCACCCCGAAGAGCGTCTTGGAAGCGGGCGTCAAAGCCATCCAGGAGGGCAAGATCAAGTACTCGGACATGCGCGGCATGGCCGACCTGCGCAAGCTCATTGTCAAGTACCTCCACCGCACCAAAGGAGTCAAGTACGACCCCGATACGGACGTGCAGATTTGCAGTGGCGCTCAGCAGGCGCTGTTTAACGTGATCCTCGCCATCTGCCGTCCCGGAGATAAAGTTCTGCTGCCGACACCAGCCTGGGCCAACTACGAAGGCGTCGTCACCCAGGTCAAGGCTGGGCTGATCTTCTTGCAGAACAGGCTGGAGGAGGACTACCTCATCAATCCGGCGGAGCTGGAGAAAGTCTTGACGGCCAACCCGGAGACCAAGATCCTCATTCTGTGCAATCCAAGCAACCCGGCTGGCACG
This sequence comes from Phytophthora macrochlamydospora, assembly GCA_011947325.1. Taxonomy (NCBI): domain Eukaryota; phylum Oomycota; class Peronosporomycetes; order Peronosporales; family Peronosporaceae; genus Phytophthora; species Phytophthora macrochlamydospora. The sequence goes on along the minus strand of JAAVTH010000384.1, from coordinate 322,573 downwards.
CTTCACTCCGCCGAACAACTAGAGAAGATCGCCGCTGTGCTCCGCAAGCCTCAATTCCAGCACATCGTCGTCATCTCGGACGAAATCTACGAGCAACTCGTGTACCAAGACGAAGGCGTTCCCAAACGTGAGTGCAAGAACTTTGCCACAGTCCCCGGCATGTTCGAACGCACCGTTTTGATCAATGGCTTCTCCAAGGCGTACGCTATGACCGGCATGCGTCTCGGATACGCGTGTGGTCCGAAGCACTTCTTAGAACCCGTCCAGCTCATTCAAGGTCAATGCACTTCATGTGCGAGCAGTGTCAGCCAAATCATGGCCATCGAGGCGTTGCGGCTTGAGTTGGAGATGGTCGAGCGCGGTCAAGTTCGTATCGCTGAGGACCTTCACGGACTGGATCTGAAGCGCCAGTACGTTGTCAAGCGCCTCCGCGCCATGCCGAATGTACGCTTCGCCTACCCGACGTCAGCCTTCTACATCTTCATCGACTTGGCTCTCATTTTCGAAGGCAAGAAGGCGTACACAGCTGACAAGAGCGAAGTGCTGCACAATGTCGACGACTTCTGCATGTACTTGATCCGCACAGCTGGAGTGGCGGTGGGCCCCGGTTCTGACTACGGCGAGCCGCTCGGTCTGCGTATTGCGTACGCCGGATCCATGGACACGATGGTCCACGCAATGGATGGCTTCGAGTCTGCGCTCAACTCGCTGAAGTTTGAGTAGATGAAGAAATGGCGTGAGGCAATAACAAAATAACCTAAGATGACAAATTTTCCGTGGATACAATAGTGATTACGGTTGGAAAGCAAAGTATGGTATGTGTGTCTGGGGGAGGGGGGCAAGGGTAGCTTGAGCGACGACGCAAGGCAAAGGGAGAGCATGCCATCCTTCGGGAGATGGTTGACGTGCAGATCCAGGAGTTTGCGCCGGATCCTCAAGCGACGCACCAATATTCTGTTTTCTTCTTCCGATACGACTTTATCAGAGATGCTAACCCCTTGGTGTGTTGTTTACAGATGATGGGAAATTTGCTAGGCATCAAATGCCGGTCACAATCGCCGCAACCCAGGAGCCGATGAGCGCACTCAAGTCTTCATACATAATCCTGCAAGACCCAGGAAATGGGCATGTACACGTACAACACCCCGTGCCCAGGCCAGCATCGAAACGCTGTCGACTCCATGCTCAACGGCCTGCGCTTTGAGCTGATAGAGAACTACATGCTGCAGATACCGTGATAGCATTGTATCATACTCTAGGACGACTGGAATTTCAAGACATTCGGTGTGTCCACGGCTATAAAGTTGACACTCAGTTTCGAACGCAAGCTTCGGAGCAAGATTTTGTCACGGAAATGGTTGACTTTATTATGTCGTACTCGAGTGGTGGTCTGGAGTGGAAAGTTAAAGTGCGAAAAGCAGTGCGTAAGTACATCGAAGATGACCGGGCCGTAATTATCCATCGGACTTTCGTGGAGCCGACCCTCCCTGGTTCGACTGGAGCTGTGGGTGTGTTTTGGACCTCGACATTGATGGCAATTGTGCAAGAAGGAAGGATAGATTCGGGCGAAGAGGCCACTTTTGTTCGGAGCTATTGCTACGCCACAAGACGTGATGAAGGGCTGACTGTGGCACAACGTCTATGACTACCGGCGATTTTGATATGGGACGAATCGATTTAGGAGATACACCTGTTGGTGGGCGAAGCGCTCCAACCGCAGACCAGTGTCATCAGTTCCGAACAAGAGTCTTCGATTCATGAATTCGTCGTCAAGGTATGACATGAAAATGTGCGGAATCGTAAAGGGCTATCGTGTGTTTGGTGTGCCTCCCCATTAAGGCTGCTGGTAGACGCCACGAGCAACGCCCTGCTCCTCCTCCTGCTGACTTGCGAACGAATTGAAGATCTGCTCCAGTGTCGTCTGCGAGACGCTGTACTCGCGGACGTGCATTTTGTCTTTGACGTCTTCGATCAGAGCAAACATCTTGGACAGCTTCACTTCATCGCGGGAGGTGCGCACTTTGAATCGACAAAGTCGTTCTGGCGCTCCATCACCAGGACTTGGTTGGATCCGAAGGCCCCACACAGATAGTCGTTCAGCTCGTCGAAGCGCGTCTCCTCCACACACCACGAGCTGAAGGCCTCCGCTCGGATGAACCCCTCGCGTTCGAAAGCAGCGGCAAGGCTGTAGCCGGTCGGGTGAGAGGGCACGATACGCTCCGCGAAGTCGACGTTGCCAAAGGCCTGGCACTTTTCTTCGAGGTTCATAGGTGTGACGAACTCACTGCCGTCTCCGAAAATGTGCTGGACCAAGTCCTCGAGTTCCTCGGGGCTCGGCATGTCCAGCTTCACATCCAACATGAGGCCGTCGCCAAAGCGAGACTTGAGGTGCTGCACGCTGCCCAAGCAGCGAAGACGACCGCCGACCATAATGCCAACACGAGAACACAGCGCCTCGCACTCCTCCATACTGTGCGTCGTCAACACGATCGTCGACTCCTTGCCCCGCGTTGAAATGTCAGCGATCACGTCCCACATGAAGCGGCGAGACACCGGGTCCATACCTGTGGACGGTTCGTCCAGGAAGATGATGGCTGGGTTCCCGATCATCGCAATGGCGACTGACAGTTTGCGCTTGTTGCCGCCGCTCAAGGAGCCAGCGAGTTTGTTCTCGAAATCCGCGAGGTTGAGCTGGTGGATTTTCTCCCTCACGACACGGTCCAGCAGGTTCTGTGGCACTCCCTTGATGGCACCGAAGAGCTCCAGGTGCTCGCGCACGGTTAGCAAGTCAAAGAGGGCGTCGAACTGCGGGCAGTATCCGATTTGACGGCGCACTTCAATCTGCTGAGAGAGGATGTCGAATCCACCGAGCGTAGCAGTACCGTGGCTTGGGTGAACGTCGCCGGTTAACATCTTCATGGTGGTGGTTTTGCCAGCTCCGTTGATACCGAGGAAGCCAAAGCACTCGCCGCGCTTGAGACCGAAAGAGAGATTGCGTACAGCCACCTTTCCGCCGGGATATACCTTGCGGAGTCCCGCTAGTTTGACGGCGTCGTCGTTGGCGTCTCCGCGGGCCACCCGCTGGGTTTCGCGTTCAACGTCTTCGTCAATTTCGTAGCTGTCTTCGAGTCCAGTTTCAGTGGTTTGCTCGCCCTTCGCCTTGGCGAAAGTCTTCGCGTAGTCGAGGTACAACGTCAAGCCCATGAAGAAGATGGCGGTCAGCGCGAGGTAAAGAAGCTCGTACCCCATGACATCACCACTGAAAGGCCCGGGTGCGTTATTCTCACTGTACTGGATACTGTCGATGTTATTGGTCACCATGCTGAGCAGCGCGTTGCCGAGATTGAAGAGAGGGGAGAACCGCCACAAGAATTTCAGCACCGAGTTGACGTTTTTGTCGAGTCGAACAGATCCAGCATGAAGGAAGTGATCATCAGGACCACACCGATCATGAAGTTGAGTACAATCGTGTACGTCTGCGCTGACGCGTGCTCCTTGTACAGGAACGACAAGCAGTACGTGAATGGGCAAATGGCGAGCCCGAAGAGAATGAACAGCAGGATCACGGACGGGAACGTCGCTGACGTGCAGCTGTTGCAACCATCCTGACCGGTTAGCGCCGCAATCGAGAACACGTTGATCAGGATCAGCGCGCACACGCACGGGAAGAGATACATGACCATATCCCAAATGTAGTTGGAGAACCAGAACGCGGATAGGGACACGCCGGAAACGAGCTGCTGGTGCTTCGAATTGTGTTCTTTCTGTTTCTCCTTGACGAGGAACACGACGATGGAAGCGGGCAGGAACGTGAACGCGATGCAGATGAATAGCGCGGCGACAAACGAGCTGTTGGAGTTGAATACTGCCTTTGCGGCGGCTGTGTATGGCAGCGGGTAGCTGTTCACTTTGAGGCTCACGCTCGGTGTCGCATTACTTGAACCATTGGCTGCGAAGAAGCGATACACTGCCTGGTCCATCAGAGACTTAAAATCGCTGACGAATGTGGCGCCGTCGTATTCGTGAACACATTGTAGCCAAACAGATTCTGGTCGCTGTTGCCGTACACCAAGTAAGAGCCGAACTGCCCCTCAACGAGATCGGCCCCCTTTCCGTATCCACGATCGTAAAGCTGCTGCCCAAGCGCCAGACTGTAGCCGGTGGCTCCGCTGGTGTTGATGGTCGGATCGGTGTAGGTGACGTTAAAGACGGTCGGCGAGTCCGAGTCGTACGCCGGTTCCGAGATCGACAGTGTCTGCGCGTCAGCTCCAGAGAAGTAGTCTGATGTCATGACATCGGTGCACCAGTCTCCAGTGCCAGCGCCTGCCTGGCAGAAATACGGCGTCGGGGTGTCGCTGTCTGAGTACGCATCCGTCGTCAAAGCCATCGACGGGTCATCGCTGATTGCCATGCTCGCTTTTAGAAGACCCAGTCCAACCGCAATAAGAAGAACCGGCAGAGCAGCGACGTAAATGATGGCCTTCTTGTCTCGCTTGGCATACCGAAAACGTTTGAGTAGCAGAGCACGAAGATGGGTCTGGAACACTGGCGTGGTCATGATGATCTCGTCACACGCCTGGTAGTTCTCCCCGAACCCGACGTGTTCGTTCGAGGAGTGTTGCCGAGTGTGTGCTGGTTGTTCTCATCGCCCAGCTCTGCCACCTTGATGAACACCTCCTCCAACGTCGTCACCGACACGCCGTACGACAGCAGACCCAGCGACCTCAACTGGCGATCCATCTCAGCAAACATGGTGGCGAAGTGCGACGAGCTGTGGAGAGGCAGCTGGAAGGCAATCTCGCTGCCGACGTTGCTCAACAAATGAGCCGCAGGAACGAAGGACGTCACGAAGGACGTCAAGGCGTTGTCGTCGCACCTGGCGTCGTCCTTCACGAGGGTCAGGTTGTATCCTGCACCAAAGCGGTTCTTCAAGAACAGCGACGAACCACAGCAGCGCATTTCACCCTCGGCCATGATGGCGATGCGGTCGCCCAGAATGTCGGCCTCGTCCATGAAGTGCGTCGTGAGTACCATGACGCGGTCGTTGCGGTTGTTGAGCAGAATTTCCCACGTGCTGCGACGACTGTACGGGTCCATGCCGGAGGTCGGTTCATCAAGGAACACAAGCGAGCTGTCACCCAGCAGCGAGACGGCAACCGACAGCTTACGCTTCATACCGCCGGACAGGTCGTTCGGCCTCGAGTTGCGCTTCTCCGTCAGACCAACCTCTCGGATCTGCTTCTCAGCGACGGCCTTCAGCTCCTCGTTCGCGTATCCCTTGATCTGACCGAAGAACGTCAGGTGCTCCTCAACCGTCAGCTCCGGGAACAAGACATCGTGCTGGAAACAGATACCGAGCGACTGGCGCAGTTCATCCATGTCTTCGTTGATTGACATGCCGTGGAAAGTGGCGTTCCCGCTTGAGGGAGCTGTCATACCCGTGAGCATGGAGATGAGAGTCGTCTTGCCAGCGCCGTTGTGTCCGAGGAGACATGTGATTTGGTCTTTGTACATGGCGATGTCAAGCCCCTTGACTGCTACCTTCTCACCGCCGGGAACAGAGAAGACCTTCCGAAGTCGCTGCACAGTGAGAGCCTCACCGTTGTTCTCTTGAGCGCGAAGATCCGCGTTCACCGGCTCGATGTTTCGGCTCAAGTCCAAGGCTACATCGCCTGCTAGAATTTCAGTCAAAGCCATGTTCGTCTTCGGGCGCTGCTTGCGACTACGCCAGTACGACGGCGAGAACGGGAAATACCATTTGAGAGATGTGCCGTACTCCTTTGGCATCACCTTTTCAAAGTACAAACCAAGCACCGTGTACAGCACGGTATCGAAAGCGAACATGAACAGAGCCGTGCTGATGCGGTAGTTGTCGCTCAAAGTGTGCATCGTTGAGAACTGCACGCCTTTTCCAGTCTCTTCAGCTTTTGCGAGGACTGACACACCAAGGGAAAGCGCCACCGGGGACAGAACGGAGGCAAAGGTCTTCACATTCGCCGCTGTACCAGTCGATAAACCTTGCGATACTGCGTACATGGCAAAGAAAGAAACCATACCCACGAATGCTCCCACGCGAGCCTTACTGAACAGCGTACTGATGAGGAACGCCAGAGACAACACACTCAGGCCGAACAGGAAGAAGAAGAGGAATGTCACGATCAACGAGCTGTTCCGGAAAAGACCAGCAAGGCCCGCGAAAGCTTGGGCGATAGCTCCAACGAACAGAATGGCGGCGTACGTGATATACCAAGTGATGATGATAGTCTTCTCGGTAACACCAAGGATCTTCATGAACTCGCGGAGTCGCAGCTCCTTCTCTTGAATGAGCACCACCAGAATGCGGGAGACTGTAAACAGGTACGCCATGATAAATATGATCGCGAAGACACTGGACACGTTCTCGTAAAATGGAGAGCTGGTGTAGCTGTCGATTGGAAACGGAGCAACCACGGACCCCAAGATGGATTGGGGGCTTGGCGTAGCGGCGTTAGAAGGGCTTCTTTCGTGGTGTTTGGCAAACTCGCCAAAAGTGTCGTGTTGCTAGAATCAAAGAGCGTGGCGAGCACTTCTTGAATTAGGCCATCTTCGTTCAGCGCATTCAAAAGCGTGTTGTCCAGGTCAGCTGATGATGGAGCAGTCGTCTGGGAACGTTGGCAGATGCCCGTGGTTGATTGATTTGCGGCGTTCCAGGCAGGCATGCACGTGACGAAGCGAGTGACGAGCGTCTGCAGCGTCATGAAGCCCGTCACAGTGTATGCGGAGTAATAGTCCGTGACGATGCTTTTTGAAACGTTTCAACATCAACAAGCGATCCGTCCGTGGTTGGCACGCGCCCAACTGAGTTGCTTTTGTCACCGCGGGTAGCATTCAGTCGCAGCGAGTACTCGATCGACGCGTACGACCCGATGTCATCTCCGGTTGGTGCCGAATCGAACACGATCGCAGCGTAAATGCGAGGGTTTGCCAGACCATCGCCGTAATTGCCGCTCTTGACATACTCTGTCAACGCATCGTTGGAGTCGAAAAACTCGACGCTTTCCTTGAACGATGGGATTGTGAGAAACTCGGTCGACGAATTCAGCAGCTCCATGCGAGGGTACCACGTGTCCATTGCCTCGGTGAAGTAGTTCCGTGTGAAATCGTTGTCGGGCACGATTCCGATCTTGTAGGGCGACACCCTGTCGGCGCACGCAGTTGGCACACGGTACGGGGATGACGTGTTGGTCTCGATGAGCCCTCCCGCCATAACCCCCGTTCTGCATGTGGCGAGATCGGCGGCCGACAAATCTTCCAGTCTCAAACCGTCGTCGATGGACTGGCGTCCCAGCTTCAGCATCAGTCCGGTCATGGTGGATTCGTGCAGGGCGAATTTGGGCAGATTCGTGTCGACCCACTCGATGGTCTGGCCCGTCGGCTGGAACAGGTTGTATCGAGTGGCAGCAGTATTGTTGCCGTCATCACTCCATCCTGGAGGCACGTCCACCGACGTTGCGAGCAGCTTCAGAGCTCCTACCAACAGGATGAAGAAGGTCGGCACCAAGATCTCGCAGGCCGTGGCGATGGGCTGTCGGTTCTTGATGAGCCAGTTCTTCCACAGCAGCGCGCGGAGGAAGGTCCAAGTGGTGCGCCGTTCCGACAGGTTTTCGTTCGTATTCTTCATCAGCTTCTCTCGGAGTGACATCGATGACGCGGTGGCCAGCAAAAGTGTTTGTAGTGTTTTGGTTTTGTGGTCGAAGTGAGCGTTCGGTGTCAGATTGAGGAATGAGCAAGACGACGGGCAACCTCGCGATCTCGACTCGGTTAAGAGGATGCAAGCTGAATAAGTCGGAAGTGGGTACTAGTACTTGCACTCGCAAGAATGAGCAGAGGTCATGATCATTTGGCAATGACTGCCATTGGCCGAAAATGAAACGGAGACTTCTGGTTGGTCGAGCGGAGGAGGGGGAAGCATCAAAGTAAACCTTTGGCACTCGAGTTTACAGCTTGGCGCTGCAGATCCGATTGCTGCTGAGTCAGAACTCGCAAATGGCCTACACCGGCCACCCAAACCTGTTTGTTGCTCCTGAAGAGCGATTCACCTAACGGCGCTGGAATAAGTATATTTCGCACCGAAATAGTCTATTTTCGCTCGATTATCCTGAGGTGCGCATGCCCAGGCTTGCCGACAAACACGGCCCGACTTCCGGCGGTACGGGTCACCCGTGACGGGTGCCCATCAGGCTGCTGAGCTGTGATCGACAGGCCTCCACAAAATTGTCCTTTGTCCAGTGTAGACAAAACAGCCTAAATTGGACAACTTTCCACGACTAGTTTTTTTGTTTTTGGTTGTTTTTTTACTATGGTTAAAACCCTAACCATCACGATAGGGTCTCTCCTCCGCTGACCTGCGTTGACGGGCCCTTAAAGCTACAAATTGTGCTATCTCTCAGCTGTAATTGTTTCCTCTCCCATTTGTCTACCCCACGCTATCCTCTGTGTGGAATTTCACCTGCACGATCACCATAACGGAACGCCGTCTGGCCGGCACGGGTATATGCATTCCATGTTTTCAAGGTCTAGCCCTTGGAGTCTTTCTCCGAAAAGTTTTGGGCCATCGCCCTTGGGAATCAAACCCAGAAAAACCGAGTGAATTATATTCAGTGCCGTATTCCTGGGCCCGAACCTTGGTAGTAGGTTCCGGACCCGATGTGTGTTTATCTACTACCCAAGCATTCCAGTGTCAGGTCGAAGCGTTCCCAAACGTCCTCAGGGACCGTTCCCTGGTCAAACAACCGTTTTCGAAGGGGGTACACAAGGTGAAGGTACTGACCGGCCCAGGGCCCTTCCGTTCCCGGTTCCCGAGAACTTATACGTAGAAGCATCACCAAGCCACGGCCCCGGATAAATACCTCGTCTGGGTGGAGCCGTCTATCTCGCTGGAAGTATCACGTGTACACCGGAATTGGTTAAAGCCTCAAGCGCTACATTACTGATGCTTGTAGATTTAGCAAATCACACAGAAACTATTTCACCTACCGATTGGTGTCTTCCTCGGACTGCTGGCAAAAACATTTTGTGGCACGTCTTCATATCCAGCAAACGCTTGTAGTACTGAACGCTCTATTGGAACCTGCTTGACATTTGTTAGCAAAACATATCCGCACGCCATCACTACTTTACCCACGATACATACAATTTGCATTGTTGTTCACCGAGGCATTCTACTGCATCAATACCGAGAACTAAAAATCCATCAAGTTTTAGCTGCTTCATTCAACATGTCCTTGCGAAGCCAGCAATTACAGAAGTGACATGCTGCAGGAATGGGCCGCGCCGTTGACTTTCAACTCTCATCCAAGCCAAACGTTGCTTTATTCGATACTATAAAAAAGTAATTATTTCCTCATCGAGTAGTGGAGTTCTTTGGGGGCCACGCCCAGGCAGAGCGGGATTGAGTGTATTGAATTGACGGAGACGGCCACTCCTTAGAGCGGTGGGTCGCCCATTGAAGATGTAATCTTCCGTCGTCGTCGAACACTCGACTGCCCCGGAGCTACCGTGGCCATCGTTTCCGCGAGCTGATCTCTTGACGCCGCATCGATGTGAATGTACTGCTGAAAGCAGTCGCTCGCCAACGACCTTGTAGCTTGATGGTTGAGTCATCGCAACCAGCTTGGAAGAGAGCCGTGGCGCCACCGGCACGAAACGAGTGAGTACCATATCTTGCGCTCTCGTATCCACATGCTTCTGCCGCATGTTTGATCGCCCTGTCAACAACCCTGGCTGGCAGAATGGCGTTATCTGCCCAGCATAACGGTGCGTGCGGTTGTAACTGGGAGTTTTCCTTCAGCAGCGCCAGCACTGCCCTCACCGGGCACAGCCATGGCGTACCCGATATTGCCGTAGTTCTTGAAGTTGCTACACCTAGGTGGTCAGTCTTACTGCCTCGAAATGTCAGTGTCACGCGGTGAATCTTGCTCTTGCTGTTCGTTCTTTGGCCCTGCTTATCAGAGATGGTGAAGTCGCAGCGGCGGATGACGAACCATGATGCTGATTCCTTGGTTCCGAGATACTCTGACCTTCGCAACAGGAAAAAGTAGCCCAAGACAGCGGTCCCCATGTAACGCGGTCGCGGGGTGATTTAAAGTCGAGGTCCCGTCAGAGTTGCCGGGGAAGATCGATGGTGACCGGTTCTCGGCGTTGTGGTGGTGCTGACATCCTGCGCATCCCGAGCAGAGCAAGGCGATGCCCCTCGGAGAGTCGAACTGGGTACCAGTAGCGGACTTGATGATGCCATGAGATGTGGCTGCACTTGGACAGCACGGTAGACGTAGCGTTGGCGACGGAGGTCGGTTCGGTTCACCGAGCCAGCAGGCAACGGCGAAGAGAGCGAGCTGGAGCGATATCTATCCGGTTGTCGCGAAAGGCGACAGGGTTCGTGTCGGTGGCGACGCCAGTCACACCACTGTTGCCACGTTCGATCGTAGAGTCTTCTGGAGCTTGGGGCCAGTGACGCGGCCTGTAGGTCGACGAGAACGTGGTGTAGATCCGTCGGAGGCACGACGGTACTGTAACCTGGGACCAGGAACACACTGCTTAGTAAACACTTCCCGATGAGTGGGGTGACTGAGGTGGCTGCCTGCGTCCGCCACGACGTTACAAGCCCCCAGCGAATGTTCTGTCGTGACGCGAAGACGCCGTGTCGCTTCCGCAATACCGATACTACGGTATAGCTCTTGGGCTACCGGATGGCGAGCCGACAGCTTGTTGGTCCTCGAGACCGTGATCCTGTTGTCGCTCCAGCAGCGAATTTGCGGCCACTGCGGCGCATGTGTGGAGTGTCATGACGGACCAAAGATCAAGCAAGCGAGTGCAACTGCAAATTGCTCGCGAATGTTGATGCCAAACGCCGGGTTGGCGACTTCGTCGTTGTCAAACAGGAGCACCAAATAGCGTTCGGAGCCGGGATCGAGGACACACGGTCCTTTGTTACTGACATCCGAGGCGTCGGCTCGTGCCGGTGGCGACAAGTCCGATATCTTTGCAGAGGTATCTACCAACACCCCAAAAATGCCGCTTTCCGACCCCAGGCGATATTCATCATGGAGAAGTTCGTTTGCTTCACGCAGGGATCTGCGCAAGGTACGAAACCAGTTAATTTCGCCATGATTCTCCGCAAGCAATGCTCTCGCCTCGTCAAGGACCAGCACCACCGTTTTCTTTACTATCTTTTTCTTCTTCTTCGTCTTCATCTTCTCCACTTTCGTCATCTGCAGCGCCAGCTTCGTCTTCACATTTTCATCGGCCCCTGCGCTGCTGGTGCTGGCACCACCAGTGAATAAGTTGAGCCACTCTTTCTGGACGTCTCCCCAATGCTGCACTGCGTACTCGTAAATCGCGACCAAACGCTTCGCCATACGTTGAACGGCGACAGCATCAAGTGCTGTATAATCTTTAAGCAACCAGTCTCGAAGCTGTTCTGTTGTCTCGGGAAATCCGATGATTTGTGTGTGCGGACACAGGAGTACAGAACTCGCATGTCGGAGTGTGGGTCGCTCTGTTTGCGGGCGAGCTCCAGCAGCATCCGGCTCTTGCCGAAGCCGGAGCTCTGCACGACCGTCACGTACGGGGCCATGTACGACCCTGGGGTATACGCTTTCATGCACCGCCATAAATATTGTTCGAACCTGGTGTGGGCATCGCCGATGTACTTGGTATCGCAGAATGCGCGTGCCAGGCCCGTCATCTCCTCCTCTGTTAGTTGTCCCGCGTTTCGCTCCACCACACCAAACTTTTCCTTGGTCATTCTTGCCACAGTCTCCGCCACAGCTCGAGCATCCTCACGGGATATAGAGTGGCTCAGGTAGGCCACACGAATGCCCCTGCTAGCTCCGAAGCTAGGGAGGCAAATTCCGGGTATTCGGTATTATCCTCAGGCATAACTTGCTTTGCTGTCTCTGGCAATGCGCCGTTGCCATCTCCTTTCAGCGTCTTCAGCTGCGTCCACACGCTCGTGTTCACGAACGTGGCGATTTGCTTCGCCTTTGTCTGAACCAACACGAAACAGCATACGTCACACGACATGACTCAATGAACCTCCATTAGAAAGCTGGTGCACCGGTGCAGACATGCTCTTCCCGTTCTTTTGGTAAAGTGAGAAGGCTATTGTGAATGTTCCCAGCGAACGAATGACGTTGACTGATCCAGCGGAACATCAGGAATTAGCGCCGTTAAAATGTTTTTCGTCATCTTAGAGCATTTCCACCTGTTCGGACAAAAACGCTTGGCAAAAACGAACCTAGCGACGATATAAGTTTGCAGGGTCCGACTAAACTCGAACTATACTTATATTTGGCTCAATACACAGATCAAGATAATTTTCCGCGCCTTGGCTATCCAAGCGCTATATTTGGCTCTCGGATAGGCTAGTTGTTGTCCGAGATGGCCCGTCTTCACACCGACCCTTCACCACCCTACAAAATTTATCACATTTGACTTTAGTTTGGCTATTGTCCAAACCGGTGAGAATGCTCTAAGTGATTAAACGCCGTTCGCCTTCACATCCCACGCGTACGTGTGGTCAAGCGCGTCCTCCATTCGATACGCCTTATCTATATACTCCAATCGGTTGCGAACCAACCGAACAATATCTTGAGCATCCCGGATCATCATGTCATTCTTCTTGCCTTGCGTTTCGGCCACGTGTGCTGAATAGTCCTGACCCAGTAGACGTGCTTGCTCCCAAAAGCAAGGAACGAAAAACTTTTCTGGGTCTGGAATAATTTCGATCAATGCAGTGCGTGGCTGGGCGAAGCGAGCGTTGTAAAACGCGGCGCCGTGGGGTCCGATCATCATTTTCACTCGGTCTCGCATGAACGAGGCCACTTCCTCCAATCCATTGAATTTGTCGTGTCGGAAATATTGCAGCTCTTCTGGTCGACCCTGTTCTTTCAGCATCGCAGCGGTCGCATTGAACAATTCGCCTTCGTTCAGAATTCGACGTCCGCCGTTGAGAGCCTTCCCACCCTTCGATCTTGACAGAAACAAAATAATGTTTCGGTCAGACTCTGTAGTGTCCGTCGACGGAGGCAACGAGTGTAATATATTCTCCGATACTCGCTGTGTGGTGAAGGGGTGGATCAATGGCGCGCGGCATGAAAACACGAGCTTCTTCGCAGCCACGACCTTCCACTTGTGCAGATGGCGGCCAACCATCAGCTCGTAAATATCGTTCACAAGAGGGTTGCGAGGCGGTCTCCCCGACACAATCACCGTGTCGCTCTTCTTTACAGTGGGGACGACCAGTTGAGCTTGGCTCCAAACTGGTGCAACACGGTCAATGAAGTGCTGGAAGGACCAGGAATCCGGACTTGTTGCCACGATCAGCGTGTCGATGTTCGACTCGTTTGCGAGGTTGCTGTAGTCGTTAAGGTCGTGTACGAACGATGTGTGAGAAGCGGCTCGACCCATGCATCCTTTTTCCGACCAAGCGTCCGGCGGTGGGTCTCCTCGAAACACTGCATTGGAAAAGACCATGTTCTGTCCTAGGAAAGTCGGGTATTCTGCCCACACCAGGTCTTCTGACACACGCATGCGCTTGATGTGGAGACCCTGTGATAACCATTTGGCTTGGATCTCCGTAGAGATGAAGTTCGGCAGCTTGAGACGAAACGCAGGATACATGAGTTCTTGTGCGTCGACCATGTTGGTTTCGTTGGCTTCTTTCAAACAGGGAGCTGCTCTTGGATCCATCCCGTGCACACACTTGGTCACAATCACAGGTGCCCAACGTTGGTACGAGTACGAGTGGACCAAGTCGTCCACATGAAGAGTTTCGGGGTAGAAGTTGCATGGGCATTCTGCCGCGTTTGGACGAGCGCGAAGAGGTCTGTTATCTGTGCCGTTGGCATTCCTTCAGTCGACCGTCGAAGAGACTCGTGCGACGGCAGCCTCGTCGACAGCGAGAGCAGTGTCAAGACGGAGAAGATGATGGAACCGCCGAACAGAGCCCGAAGATTTCGGTACTTGGGATGCCGTCGCTGGGAATTCATCGTCATTGCTGTACTTGCGAATTTCTCCAGAGAAGCGAGACTGGGTGGTGCTCCATGTCGTTCCCAGCGTTGTTTGTCTCGTCGCTGGATATGCGCGCTCCACGAAGGAACCGTTCGGCACGAGCACCGTCCACGTACGTACGACACTGTCCACGGGGAAAACACTAGCTGGAGCACAATGCTTCAAGCACCAGAACTCTTGGTAATTTGATCATAGGCGCAACTAGAGGCTGTTTGTTGGCAGGAGGAGCCGCATTATTTGGTGAAGAAACGTAGTGTGCTCTCTAACTGTAAATTAGCACCCCAGTTTCGTATATACTTCGAAAATGCGCAAGGCCGAGGTCGAGAGCCGAAGAGCGCAGGTCGCCGAGGCGGTGGTGCTCGCTCTGGCCGCTGGATGGACCACGAAGCTGGTACAGCGAGAAGAGGGTCAACAGGAGCAGACGACGTCGCTGCAGGATGAGCAGAAGCTGCTGCAGACGGCCACGATGTCGCATGTACTGTTAATTCTGCATCTTCTGGGCTTTTGTTCGGTGTTTTGGTCCCTATTCAAGGCACAAACCCTATCTCAAAAATTACGTAAGAGTTCACGGTAAGTAGAAATAATAATGCCGGCAATACTTTATAGAAAAGTTACTTAGTTCTTATTTGCCAGACAGGAGCGTGATCCTGGCCTTGTGGTGGGCTGCGTGCTGCCTCCGTTGGTGCTGTTGAGTCGCCTGTTGGCGGAAATTTACCAAGACGGAACGTTTTCAAGCTTTACGTTCTTTTACGCCTGGGTCAGTATTTCTGTTGGCGTTGCCGTATTTATCAAGGTGGCGGTGTTTGGGTCCGTCACGTCGTTCAGTGCCAATGTATTGCTGGACGCGATACTGTTGCCAACAGTCTTTGGGCTCTTGACTCCAGTTGAAGCGGAGTGGAGATTCGTGCTGGCGACAATCGGAAGAGTTTTCGTTTCTGCTGTGCTGGCTGCGGGGTTTAAACTCTTGCCAAGGTCTTTTACGGTTGGAGAGGCTGTGCTGGTTGCTCAAGGTGTTGGTTTGGGTGCATTTGATGTCGGTTTGTCCACTCTCTTCAAGGTTCGTCAACGTGTTTTTACTCTTTTTGTTAACAGTTGCTAAAGCATTGAAAATATTTTACTTTAACGAACAGCTAAGTGAGCAAGATAGCATCGACGTACCAGATAATGTTCTTCATTCGTGGCTACTCTTCGAAATGAATCGCCCAGATTATATATTGGCGTTGCAAGTCGGGATGTTAGGCTCCCTGCTGGTGTGTGTGGCGCTGATCCCCATTTTGCGCTCACATGGAGCACCATCGCCGAATGTCATTGCGCCGTCGTTGTCGGTCAACGTAAGTGTTGGTTTTGCTGCCACTGCTGCAATTGTCGTTGGCGGCGTGGTGTACCCGTGGAGCTGCTTTTTGTTGCATACGTGGAACCCGTTCGGCTGGCTGCTGGATTTCCTAACCGCGTCAAGCAGTTTTCCTTTGCCACTTCCTCCGCGGATTGCTCTGGTAGGATATTGGGTGGTATGCCTCGTCGTGTTGGTCCCATTGTTTGGCTTTGTCTCGAACCGCTTTGCACTGCGCAACATCGTCGCAAGAAAGCTATTCCACTTTTTGGTGGTGCTGATGCTGGGGCCAGCATCTTTCGTAGACCCACCAATGCTGGCGTTGAGTTACGGCGTAGCTCTCAGTGTCTTTTTCCTGGTGGAATGTGTACGGGCTTTGGCATTGCCGCCATTTGGACGCTCTATCGCAGAGTTCATGAAGTCGTTCATTGATAACCGAGATGCGGGGCGTATTACTTTGACGCATTCATATTTGTTGCTGGGGTGTGCTTTACCGCTTTGGTTGGCGCCTTCGATGGAGTCTTCACGACTTGTGAGCAATGCCGGCGTTTTGGCGCTCGGTGTCGGAGATGCTATGGGCGCCATCGTGGGCTCGAGTATCGGGAGACAGAAAATCTTCGGAAGTAAAACAGTGGAAGGATCAACTGCCGTGTTTGTTTCCATGTTAGTTGCTTCAGTACCGCTTCACGGTTATTACGCGCAGGTTATCACGAATGGGGAATACCTTCAGGTGAGCCTCCAGCCTTCGAATCGGATTCTCATTGCAACTGACATTTGTGTTTGCATTTGGTCATTATCACAGCTACTTTTGTTTGTTGGCGGGGTGTTTTTGACGACAGTATTGGAAGCTGCGACGGCGCAGATCGACAACCTGGTGCTCCCTCTCTTCGTCTTCACGGCTTGCAACCTCGTGTGCTGCTATGGAGAGTGAGTTTGGATCTTCGATAGAGTCGCAGGAGACGGCGTTGATATTTGGAAGCCACGTCGTTGGCGCCGTCAATCGAGGGATTATCTTGGTAAGCGACTCGAGTATTAGCTGTCCACACGTACGCTTGGGTTGTGAAGGCAAACGGCATTCAACTGCTTGGTTTGGGCTCGGGAATCCGTCGAGAGATGACAAAATAACATTTTGACGGTGCTGATTCCTACGTCTATATCTTACTTGGAAGGGTACGCTTTTCCGGCGTATTTCTTGAGCTGCACGACCAGGTCCTGGTACACTCGTTCGTTGGCGTTTTGAGCCCAAACGAAGTCCAGATGGGAGAAACCTTCAATTTCTTTATCATGTACAATAGTGCCGCTGGGAAGTGCTGACCTGAGCTGTTCAATATCCTCAGCCGTCGCGAAATTGTCAATGCCGCCAGTGTAGATTCCTGTTCGCGGATACACCATTTTCCCAAGAGGGAAAGCTGGTGGGTCAAAGTCACCATATATTTTCTTGTTCTTGCAGAGAAGTTGGGGACAGCGCTTGATTCCGAGAAAGCGAAGACACTTGCAGCCAAAATCGTACGACGTGAAGGTGTTGTCACGGATTCCTTGTCCGTAGTGGCTCAACGTTCTCATGGAAGCTCCTGCCGGCATCTGCGAGAGGTAGACCTGGATGCGAGTGCTATTGAAGTTGTCCGACGGTCCAGCGATAAAGTCGAGCGCAGAATCACACACGCCCGCCGCGTTATTGCACACGTACTTTGACAGAACATGGTGGAGCAGCTTAGAGTTGGGGAGAATACTGTTGAAGCCCAGGTTGAGCGACGTCTTGTCCATCCTCGTCTTGGCCAACGTGACGAACAATGTATTCGTCGCGTGACCTGTCCAAGCAATCGGCGCTAGAGCTCCGAAGTAGTCGATCTTCTTTGCTAAGGTTTGGTTCTTAGAGAAGCTCACGAACGCTTGGGTCGTTCCTTCCGAGTGGCCCACATAGCTGATCCTTTTCCGTCCGGTCGTCTTTAGAATGTACTCCACGAAGGCTGGTATGTCGTAGAGACCCATCTCTTCCCACGAAAAGTCCCAGTATTCGTCGTCGTCGGCACTCAAGTCGAGGTGCTTTCGCGACCATGTCGAGCCACGGTTGTTGCCCAGCCAAACATCGAAACCTGCGTCCGCCAGCACAAACGGCAAGCTCTGGTTGCGGAAGTTGCAGACGAACGTGAAGCTGCTGTCCATCATGCCGTGCTGCAAGTGCACTGCAGGTTTGTTCGGAGCGGCATCGCCACCCGACTGAGTTTCCTTGTAGGACTTTGGGATGCGATACAGCGTGAGCACATATCGGTCCGACGTTGTGACTTGGTGTGTTTCGATGGCATAGCCTCGAGCTTTGACGATTTCGACGACAGTTTTGCCAACGTCCGGGTCCACCACGGCTGCCTCCTCTACCTGGTCCGCTGCGTCGACGGATGGGGAGCTCAGACTGAGAAGCAGCAGGAGCCCCACAACCAGTCTATTCAGACAGCGACTGCGTCCGAACTTCGGCATCGCTGCACGGCGGCGGAGATTGTGGACTGTGGACTGTGGAGGGGAACGATCTCATTAGCCCAGCACGGGTCAATTTGAGGTCGAATCCTCCGATGGGCGGTTGCTGTGTTGTCACTTTCTGGAATCCAGACTGCAAGAACAGAGAGAAGATGAGCAGTCTGCACATTGCCGCAGTGACTGGAATCGACGGGAAACATTTCGCTGCAATATTTGCGCGTTACAGGACCAGCAGGAGCAGTAGAAGTCGCGCAAGCCCCGCACCGGATACTGGGAAAGCAACTAACCGCCATGAAATCAACTCGTGTGGAATAGAACGCTTTTCCGACGGACCAGCTTTTACCCCTACAAATAATAGTAATTGTAATTGGTATCTCGGTTCGTGCTATCATTGGCCTATGATAGCACGAACCGAGAAACCAATTATGCACGCTTGGCGCGCTGTATGTTTTGAGAACAAGGATCGCAAAATGTGATGGTGAAGGAATTCCGCCATAATCCTTTCGTTCTACTACTGTAGTAGTAGGAACACCCAGTGCCAACTCAGAACGTGCTGCCGTTGCCGCACTTCGGATTTGTCAAGCTCAACGCTGTAGTCGTCTCCAGAACTACTCTACAGCTCCTGGAGCCTCATGAAATACAAGCTTGAAGCTGGTCACATTGATTAACTCTGTACAGCACGGCACTTCGACTCTGCGTTACCCCGTTCAATACGCTTGTCCAGCGCACGTTTTGAGCTGCACCAGAAGATCTTGGTGCACGAGTTGGTTGGCGTTTTCGAGCCCACGTAAAGTCTAGATGAGAGAATGCGTCAGTGGTTTTCTCGTTCACGATGGCTCTGTAATGAGGAAGCGACTTGGGGCGCGATGGCGAATTGTAAAGTGTATTGTTTGTTTAGTTTGCTTGCTGTCCTGAGCTCTCTGGGCTCCACGAACGCCAACGGCAACTTGTCCGTAAACTTGTCCCGTAAACTTGTCCCGTAAACTAACTGTAAACTTGCCGTGATCAGACGGGCGTCAACAACAGAGCTTGGCTCCGTTGCAGACTCCGTTTGGACCGCATCTGGGCAATATCGTTGGAGGTAGCGCCGACGTCGAAGCCCGTGCGAGGATACACGTACCATGTTTCCAACGGGGTATGCCGGCGGATCCAAAGCTGCCGTACACGGCCTTGTTCTTGCAGATGATCGAAGAGCAGAGTTTGATCCCCGAGAATACGCAGACAACTGCAGCCATAGGCGTAAGACGCGAAGGTGCCGTCGCGGATGTCTCGAGCGTAGTGGCCCACATTTCTCGCCGAAGTTCCTGCTGGTGTTTGCGAGAGGCAGACCGGGATGCGGGTGGTGTTGAGGTTGCTCGATGGCTCAGCGATGAGACCGCTGGCGGAATCACGTTGCTCTGCCAAGTTGGTGCACACGATGGCGGATAGTAGTGCCATGAGCGTGTCGGAGTGGGGCAGGAAGCTAGAAAAGCCTAGGTTAAGGAACGCTTCGTTCAGCTTCAGCTTAGCCAGCGCGACGAACGATTCTGCCGAAACATGACCCGTCCAAGCGACTGGGGCAAGAGCTCCAAAGTAGTCGACTTTCTTCGACACCTTTTGGTTCTTGGAGAACCCGACGAAGGCTTGGGTCGTGCGTTCCGAATGGCCGATGTAGCTGACACTGGTTCGACCGGTGGTGTCGAGGATGGTGTTGACAAAAGCTGGCAGATCGTACAGACCCATGTCTTCCCACGTGAAGTCCCAGAACGCGTCGTCGTCGGTGGTGTAGTCGAGGTGTTCGCGAGACCACGTCGTGCCGCGGTTATTGCCTAACCAGACGTCAAAACCAGCGTCTGCCAGCACAAACGGCATGCTCTGGTTGCGGAAGTTGCAGACGAACGAGAAGCTGCTGTCCAGTAGACCGTGCTGCAAGTGCACAGCCGGCAGTATTCGATTGACTTTCCGCGTAGGTCTTCGGGGAGATACATTGTGAGTGAGCACCTAGCAATCCGACGTCGTGACTTGGTACGTTTCGATGGTGTAGCCTCGAGCTTTGACGATTTCGACGACAGTTTTGCCAACGTCCGGATCCACCGCAGCTTCGTCGACTCCGCCAACCATCTCGACTTGAGCGACTTGGTCTACTATCGTAGAGGGAGTTGGAGTGTGAACTGCGCAGTTGGTGGCAACGTGTGGAATGAAAATGGATGAAGGACTGCTGTCACGTCGGCATTTCCTCTCTGCTGTTCGAGCGACCGAGATCCCATACTAATTAATTCGTTTCGTGAGTGCAAGCCGACTGTCGCCTCGAGCTTCAATGCACAAGCTCTCTAAGCGTGGCAGGCACAGTATGCCTTCACATGGATTAGTGCAACGCGGTCAGGTAGATAGGGTGGTCTCCGCTTGGCACGCGATGCAGCTACCGCTGAGGTGATCGGCCTTAACATCCCAGGAAATGGATGGAAGCAGGAGTTAGTAGAAATTGTCACCGTGGTTGAGTTGCCTCGAACTCTCGGTCACGATGACCGACCTGCTTTCTGGTCGGCAACTTCCAGCAAAATCAGCGAACGATTTCCACGATTGAGGTCAGTTTTGGGAACGGCGTGGCTCGTTTGGCAAGCATTGTTCGCCTGGACACTGACACTTGATCACACCACAAATAACTGTACGTGGTTCAGTTTACTCTTTCCTGCGCTGTTCTCATGAAAACGGTTCGGCTGGATTCTAACAATCATTGAGCAGGGCGGAATTGAACACCTGCTGCACAATCGAGTTCGTTGGGCCAGGTTTGGACGATACGTGCAGAACAAATAGCGAAATGCTGTGCTTCGTATCAGCGTCGGGTAGGTGGCGGACTGAACCTCCTCACTTCCACTTGCCAGCCAAGAACGGAGCTGAGCATTCCTTTGGCGTTTTCGCTTTCGCGCTGCCAGACGATTGGCCTCACCTCGTTGCTGCACTGTATCTCATGAGGGAGGATTGCGATAATTCGATGTGCACTCGTGTGGATGCATGCAATCCGTAAGTACTCAGCCTGCTGTTGCGTCCAGGAAGCGTTGATAGTGCAGCCGCTCAGTCGCGGACTTGCGGGATCACACACCCGAGCTGAGTCCGAGCGGGGACTGAAGACTCACCGACCTGCAATGTCCATGGAACGAAGGCCACTCAAGCTCCGAGACGCGCGATGGCTGCAGTTGCTACTTGGCGGGTCTGTCCTGTTCTCAGTGTTGATGTTGCTGTCGCTGTCGACCAAGCTACCGACCCACGAGTCGCTCCGACGGGCACCGCCAACAAGTGCGATGGCGGTCTACGAACAAGCTCAGGTCGATCTGTTCACCCTCGTCCAGAAGCGTCGGAATACGACCACAACCAACAGCTCCGACGTCTTCCACATCGACGACCTCGTCACGTCCGACTCATACGAACAGTGGGCACCCGTCATCGTGTCCAAGTGCGTGCACGGCATGGACCCTCGAGCTGCGCCTTGCATCAAGGAAGCCAACCGCACGAACCTGGTCGAAGCCCAAGAGCTGCTGTATCCCTCGTTTCGCCTCAAGTTGCCGACCTTCGCTTCTGACGAGATGAAGACCAAGTGGCTATCGCAAGGCCTGCACGTCGATCGGATGCGAGTGTCGGAGGATCAAATGTGGGCCGAATACCCCACTTTCCAAGGCCAAAACATGGTGTTCGAGAACGCCGTCTACCAGGGAGATCCGCCGCCGGACATTTGGTCCGACAAGGGCTGCATGGGCCACGCCGTCTCGCACGCATCCTTTTGCACGACGCCAACGATAACAGCACGATGGTCAACGTGACGAGTGTCGACACCATGATCGTGGCGACGAGTCCGGACTCGTGGTCGTTCCAGCACTTTATTGACCGAGTGGCGGTCGTCTGGAGTCAGGCCCAGTTGGTGGTCCCTACCACCAAGAAGAACGATACTGTCGTCATCTCCGGCGGGGAACCGCGCAATCAGATCGTCAACGAGATCTACGAAGTGATGGTGGGGAGGCATCTGCACGTGTCGAGTTTGGTGGCAGCCAAGCGGCTCGTGTTCTCATGTCGAGCGCCATTGATCCACCCGTTCACGACGCTGAGGATCACCGAGAACATTTTGCGGTCGCTGCCTGCTCCGAAGAAGGATCCGGAAGAGGACCGCAATATTATCTTATTCCTGTCGAGATCGAAAGGCGGCAAAGCTGTCAATGGCGGTCGCCAGATTTTGAACGAAGACGAATTGTTCAATGCGACCACTGCGATGCTGAAAGAACGAGGTCGACCAGAAGAGCTGCAATATTTCCGACACGACGAATTCAATGGATTGGAGGAAGTGGCCTCGTTCATGCGAGACCGAGTGAAAATGATGATCGGACCCCACGGCGCCGCGTTTTACAACGCTCGCTTCGCCCAGCCACGCACTGCATTGATCGAAATTATTCCAGACCCCGACAATTTCTTCGTGCCGTGCTTTTGGGAGCAAGCCCGGCTACTGGGACAAGACTACTCGGCTCATGTGGGCACGACCCGCAGCTCCAAGAACGACATGGTCGTCACGGAGGTTGAGGATGTAGTGGAGTTGGTCTGGAGTCGACTCAACTACTTGGATAAAGCCTACCAACTGGAGCACGCCATCGCCCACACCTACGCTTGGGAAGTGGACACGGCTAGTGCTTGAAGAATTGAATTGATAGACGTTTGTATCAAAGACGATAAACATGATGGTGCCATTACATCGAGCAGTTGTTTGCTTTGCCAACAGGTAGGATAACTGGCCTTCCTTTCGAAGCAACGACAGCAAGGTCAACCAACTGGGGAGGACTTTAATCTCCACACATCGTTGCCATCGGACAACCAGAGGAAGGCTGGCAGTAGAAGCACAATAGTAGGCGAGGTTTTCATACTAGCTGCATGAACACCCGCCACCAACGACTTTGGGTGACTCGATCGACGTCTCAAGCAGCACCGCCCGACACGAGTCGTGAGCTTTCGCGTTCGACCCCATCGAGTTTTGGCGTAATCGACAATTTCATGTGGCGTTGTATAGGGCCGCATACATTTTTTCTCAAACCGAAGTACTTGCGCTTTGTATGGGATGCTGCGCAGCAGGGGCAGCCCTCGACCTCTACGGAAAACTGACAATAACCAACTCGCAGGCACGCCGGCACTTGGCCGTTCACTTGCTGTCGAGCGGAGCTCTTCGCGCGTGTCACCCGCCGAGTCGACGCCGCCTCCTTGATCAAGACAGCCTTCTCCATCAAGCCCCGAGCTTCCGCGTCGCCAACGACCTCGTATTCGCGTCGATATCCGTCTCTAAAGTGACCTGTTCCAGCCCGTAAACGATGGTGCGGATGAGCGACTCCAAGCAGGCGCTACTGCTGAACCCCGAGTTCTGGAGCCCCAAGCAGCTGGAAGAGTGGCTCACTCGCTTCGAGGGCGGCCGCTACGCCAAGTTTACAGGCCCGCTGAAGGGCCGACGAGGCGCCGACGTCGTGCGCTTCACGGCCGCCGACTGGGCCCAACTGGAGCCGCAGGACCTGGCCACTAGTCTGCGGTTCACACTGTTGGGCATGGTGCAAGTGGCCACCCATGAGGAATCGCTGCAGATCGTCACGGACTTTGTTCCGCTCGCGGCATCCCCGGAAGAGTGCCAACGGCCAGGCAGAAGACCGTCCCGGTCAAGTTCCCTCCCATGGTGGAGGTGCCGTCCATCCCTGTGCTGATCTTCTGCATCTTATTTGTGGTCTTGGCCATCTTGTGCTTCACGGTGTTGAAGGACCCACTCGCTGACGTTGGCATCGACTCGGCCAGTATCGCTCATTATGGGAGTATCCCGCTGGTCAGCGTCGTGTTCACATACTTCCACATTTGGGTGGCGCTGTACATGACGTTTTACCCGCTACAGTACGAAGGCTGTTTGCAGATCCCCGACACCAACACGGGCTTCGGATGGCAGGGGATCGTCCCGCATAAAGGAGAGAAGATGGCGCGTCAAGCTGTGCAGATTATGACGCACAATTTACTAAAAGTGTCGGAAGTGTTTGCCAAGATCGAGCCGGCACAAGTAGTGAAGGAGTTGGAGCCGATTCTGTTCAATACGATCCACACGGTGGTGGAAGACATGGCGCTGAAGTACAGTCCCGAACTATGGGCTGTATTGCCGATCAAGGTGAAGGAGGAGATTGTCGAGAAGGTAAAGGAGGAGTCCCCGCTCACATTGAGGCGCTCATGGATGAAATCCGCAACAACATTGAGGACGTCTTTGACCTCGAGGACATGGTGGTGACCAACATGTGCAAGGACAAGCAGCTTCTAGTGAACATGTTCGTAACTTGCGGCTACTCAGAGCTGGCGTTCATTCGCAACTCTGGCGCATATATGGGCGGACTATTCGGCCTCATGCAGATGGGCATTTGGTTCGTCTACTCGGACCGTATCGTAGTGTTCCCCGTGATCGGTCTGCTTGTAGGAACCATCACGAACTGGCTGGCGCTCAAGATGATCTTCGAGCCTGTGAACCCCAAGAAATTCTGCGGCTTTACACTGCACGGACTGTTCTTGCGGCGCCAGAATGAGGTCGCCGAAGTGTACGGCAAGATGGTCGCTCGCGACGTGCTGAACTCGCGCAACATCTTCGAAGCCATTCTAAAAGGCCCGTACTCCGATCGCCTCTTTGAGCTCGTGTATGACAATGTCCAGGAGGCGGTGAACGCCGCCACGGAGACGACGCAGAAGCTCATCAACTTTAGCATTGGCGAGGAAATGTACGCCAACATCAAGGAGGATGTCACTAACCACATCGTCGAGATCTTCCCGGACAGTCTGCGCCAGATCGAGGGCTACGCCACCGTGGCGATGGATCTCGAGGTGACGCTGCGCGAAAAGATGAAGCTGCTGAGCTCGGAGCAGTTCGAGCAGCTGCTGCACCCGATCTTCGAGGAGGACGAGTGGAAGCTTGTTGTCATGGGTGGCGTGCTGGGCGTCGTGATCGGTGTTATCCAGGCCTTCCTGATCAACCACTAAGCTGACATTTCAGTAGAGTTCACACGGACACAGCACTGTTGGTTTGGTACAAATGCGCAAGTCGCCGCGAGGGATCGTGAAATGGATAAGTTATCATGCACGTATATTCATTTTTTTTTGTTCATGCGTCTACTGTCTAGACCGTCTGGTCGACGCTGAATTGGCAAACTGGACAAACCTTGTTCAGCGACAGCCACGAATCGATACAATCCGAGTGGTACGAATGGAAACACGGCAGCGACTTGATCTCTTCGCCGACCTCAAAACTGCAGCGGCAAATCAGGCAGCTACAAGGAACGAATGAGCGACTAGGATTCGTCCATCAAAAACAAAGATACAAACTTACTCTGGAGATCCTGTATCGTGCTCTTTTGCTGTGGTGAAGATATAAGTCGGCAGTTGGTTGATTAACGACGATGGCGCGCCTCGGCTGGATTGAGAAGCGATCGTGTCAGAACCATACAGAATCGAAATGAAAACAGTCGGCAGTACTAACGATTTGGTGGTGTAAGGTCGACGGCCGTGCTGGTCACGAGCGGGCGGAGGTGGAGCAGCCGCAGCGACAACAGTACCCTCAGTTTCCACGCTCACTGTGGCAAAATAGTCAATATCCTTCTTTCCAGACAATATATCATCCACACGTACCGATCCGATAGTCTAGGCTTGGTTGAATGTCCGTTAGCTGGACCCCTCTCACGAACTACAAAGCGCACCAAGTAAGTATTTTGTGGAGTGAAGATAATTACGTCAACATTCTTACCTCGTCGTCGTAATTATTCCCTGGTGTATCTGTCACGGCAAGAAAATATTAGCGTTAGAGTCGTCGAGACGTTTGACAACATTCTTTGAGTAGTAAAACAAACCTAGGTCTGTGTCATACAAATGCTGCAACCATCTTGCATATTCTTCATCAAACGGAAGGCCTGTAAACACGGGATACATGTTAGCAATGTTGACAGCCTTCGAGAACCAAACAGGCAATCGAGCGTATCAATACCTGTAGCCGTGCTAAACGACGACGGTGCATTCTCAGCCATCGACTCTTCGGTCGCTCCCATCAGAATGACTTTCTCACGGACGGGTTCCGGCAGTACAAAGCGGAATAAATGCCGCAGCGGAAGAACCTTCGTCTGACCGTGAGCGACCCCAACGTGGAACAAGAGGTAGATATCCACTCGGTTTCGGTGCACTTTTCTGATCACGTCAATTTTCTCGAGCGTGACATCGCCGAATGCTGTACGAATCCCTGGCTGTCCCATCAAAAATGTGATGGCACTTGGACCATCGTAGCGGACAGCCTTCGCTAAACTGTTGCGTCGTTGCAGGGATCGTTGGTCGGTAAAGCGTGTCGATGCACCATTTTCATGGGAAGCAGCAGCAGCAGCAGCGGAAGCAGCTCCATCTTGAGCGACGTTCTCGTCGTCGTCAATTTGGGCGATTGGCAGCGAAGGTTCCTCAGCAGGGAACACACTCGCGTCGTGTGCGTACAACATACGCACTGTGAACTGCCTCGGAAGTGAGTAGGTTGACGAAATACAGTCGAAATCGCCCTTATCGAGTTGAAGAGTGACCACACCCACATCCCCTCCGAGATGCCGGCCTCATCTTCCACAATTTGCAGCTCTAGAAGAATGCTGGCATGCAGTCGGCACTCAAAGATCAACTCACCTTGACGACCGAACGGCAAGTGATACATCTTGAGCAGCAGGTCGCTGCAATTGTTGAATTGCCTCCCCACCCGGAAGACGTGCATCCCTTGGAAAAGATCCACATCGCGCACTCCGTTGATCATACTGGAAAACAGAACCCCTTTTCGTTCTGAATCACAAAGTACGGTCGACAAATGTCTGCCAGCGGAGACAACGGAACGCTATTTGACCCGTCGCGGTCAGCAGCGCATTCCGGGGTCGATAGTAAGTCGATTTGGCGGACGTAGATCTGTCGAGCGGCAGGAGCCACGGCGATACCAGTCAGTTTGTGTTTCCGTTCCTCCAATGCTGGCGAATCAGAACAAGCGGCCAGTTTCCGGTCGCGCATTTCCAGCAGTTTGCAAAAGTCTGCAATGTAGCGTGACTGCGGCCTCGGCAGGCCACCAGTGTACGCGGCATTCTTTGGATCATTGCCGCTGAACGTTCGCTGTAGTTTTGTAGGCCACGTCTCCGACATTTTGATGTGCTGCAAGTACGCGCTGAGCAGCTCATTGCCAAAGTTCTCCGGGAACGACGACGCGTCTGTGCAGTAGAGCGTGCAGCACGTCGCAAACACACTCATCTGCTCGTTATTCGGAGCAAGCAGCACCGCAACATTGGACGGATTCAAGTCCAGCCACGCAGCAACCGTCGAGGTCACCACAAAGCCAGAGTGCATTGACGGAATCGGCCCACGGCAGTACGAAATCGACGCAATCCGGCCATCTAATAGCAAGCACCTAATAAGTAATGCACTATAAGATCAACCCCTTTTCAACGCACCACAAAACTCATCAAACACCAACGGCTTGTGGTGCATCCTCTTGACGCCGTCGAACAGTCCGCAGTCGAACACACACGCGCCGTCTTCGAATCTAACAAAAACAAATAAAGAAAATGAACCCTCCTCTTCGTAAAAACAATTCCCAATACTTCTCACCTTTGACTCATCTGCGAATCCAACTGCTCCAGCACTTTGACCGCTGCGTTCCAGTTTCTGGCGTTGGAATAAGCCCCAGTAGTCGACTGAAGGTTGTAATGTGCGGAGGGGCGACACAGTACACTCTGGGCGCGATCTGGATGAAGCAGCCGTCCTCGCTGGTCTTGGCGAAGAGAGCGTACTGTACTGCACTCTGCAGAGAGGCCTGCAGTCTGTAGGTCCAGAGCAGCACCTTGTAGGCGTTGGAAGCCGCGTTCTCGCTCTCTTGCTTGATGTCGTTGGCATCTTTGGCGGCTTCAATGGCCTCAAAACTCTCTTGGGCGTCCAGCAGCAGCGACTGGGGCGGCGGCTTGTCCTCATCCTCGGCCGCGGCCTTCTCCTCGGCGATGGCTTCCATGGCCGTCACTTCGGTGGGGGACGGGGCAGCGACAGCTGCAGCAGCAGCCTGCGCACGCGCGGGTCCTCGGCGATACGCTCCGAGTTCATGCGGCGGATCAGCACGGAGCCGCGCTCGACCCAGGCCAGGCTGGGGGAAGCTGTCGTCGCTCATAACGGTACGTCGGACCAAGACAGACTCTTTGAGAATGAATTGCTCGGAAGACTTTGAAGTTTATAACGATGTGTTGGAATGATTGCATCCTTGGGACTTGAAGTTTGTATAGTTGAAGCAGTTATCTTTTCCGGGCATGCCGGAAGCACCTGCTGCAAGATTTGGAGGAAGCGACAGAACAAGTAATGTCATGCTGTAGAATTGCGTGAGGTGACTTTCCACGAGTGCTGTGGCAAAGGAAACAAATGGAGTGACGACATGCATTATAACTAATGGGGCGGTCAATCGTTCTGTCATTCTTCCAGCGCTTTGACCCGTTGCCTACTTGCGCGGCGGCGGCGCCACGTTCTGGGGCAGCGCCTTGCCGTAGCCCGAGCGGAACGTCGTGCCCATGCTGCCGGCGTCCTGCTGCGCCGGCTTGTTGGACGGCTTGGCCCACTCCAGCTTCAGGATCAAGTGGTCGTAGCCGTAGCCCTGCAGCTTGTTCAGCGCCTTCTCGGCGTCCTCGCGGTACACAAAGCTGACAAAGGCAAACCCACGCGACTGGAACGTCTCGCGGTCCTTAGCCAGGTACACTCTGGACACAGGTCCGAAGGCGCGGAAGAGCTCCTTCAGGTCGTCCTCGCGGGTGTCGGGCGACACGTTCGTGACACGCAGCGTCGCGCTGTCGCGGTCGTCGTCTCTCGAGCTCTCTCCAGCAGCTTCTCCAGCCGTGCGGCCACGCAGACTCGGCGGCACGTATTTGCTGGAGCCAAAGGCTCCTTCCAGGGCCGAGCGCGGCTCCGAAGTGGCCGCCGGGGCCGCAGCCGCCGAGCCTTCGCCAGCCTCGGCGCGCTTGGCCATGTCGGCCTCCATCTCCTCCTTGGGAGTGTCCTTGTACGGACACTTGAGCGTCCAGTGGTCACCCACCATACCACAGTGGCGACACACCACAATCGACGAGTTCTTGACGCCGGCGAAGATGTTCTCCTCTTCCTTCTTCTCGCCAGGCAGCACCTGGTCGGCGTTCGGGTCCTCCAGCTTGACCTCTTCGTACGACATGTACGTGACGTTGGATCCGTCGCCGTCGTCCAGCGCGTCCCCGAATTTGGCCCATTTCTTGCGCTCCAGCGAACGCTTGCTGACGCGCTCGATCTCCGTCACCTTCTTGACGCGCTTGGTGATCTTGACCTTGTCGCCGCTCTCGTTGTGCTTCCACTCGACGATCTGGCGCACGCCGCGCGCGTCCGGCTCGCTCTCCACGCGCTGCGGCAGCAGGTC
This sequence comes from Phytophthora macrochlamydospora, assembly GCA_011947325.1. Lineage (NCBI taxonomy): Eukaryota > Oomycota > Peronosporomycetes > Peronosporales > Peronosporaceae > Phytophthora > Phytophthora macrochlamydospora. The sequence goes on along the minus strand of JAAVTH010000384.1, from coordinate 293,285 downwards.
GTCGTCCTCGTCGTCGCCCCACCGGGCCCCTGGAATCGGCATCGCTTGCTTTATCGGCAGGAAATGGAGGGAAGTGATACAAACCAACCGCTGAGGTGTGGTACATGGGTCCACAAACATGGTACATGAATACAACATGTGAGTGATGGTCAACTGCAATTCATTTCTTTTAGTGAAGCCGAATGGATCGGGCAGCTCGCTGTAGTTGTTGGGGAGAGGAGATTCCGCTTTCTTCGCCTTTGGAGAGGCCGTTTTGAGCTGCTCGGCGCTTTTTGCCGGTCGAGTTTCGGTAGTTGACGCTGTTTTCGCTTCTAGAGGACGGCAAGCCAGCAATTTTGTGGCTGCAGCGTCCTCGCCGATCATCCTGCCCTCGATAGCATGTCGAAGCAGCCCCAAGCGATAGAAACTGGCCTCGCAGTACAAGTCCCGCAGATCCTCAACCGTCTCGGGCAGTTTTCCGTCTCGCAGGAACGCCAAGATGTGTCGAAAGACGCAGAAGTCTCGGTCGAAGAAGAAGGACCCGTCAGTGTCGGCCTTCAGCTTCGGAGCATTCGTGCAGAGCTGCGCCAAGATCGAAAAGCGGTCGCGAGTCCAAACTTTGACTGTCGATTTGAACATCTGCAACACAACAAGCCTCGTCAAAGCTGCAATTGTGGGGTGGTATCGATAGCGATGCTTGTTGTACCTGTCCCCCACGTTAAAGACGACGACTGTATCATGCGGTAGGAAGTTAAAGCGCTTGCTAACAGCCTTCTCAAACCTGTCGATACCTGGTCTCAATCATAGAGTTACTTCTGCTGCAGCTCAATTCTTACTCATCTCGCTTGACATCGTATTCTCGCTGGGCATCTTCAACCGCCATCCACTCGGCAACGACCTTTTGCTTCTCGTCTATAAGCTGGAACGACATCACGTCGAATTCTCTTGTTAGCTGTAGATTCGCGGCAAATTGCGGGCTCTGTCGATTACTCTTTTCTCGGCACTCTCAATGAGACCCCATTCACGCTCCAACTCTCGCCGCAAGCGCTCTCGCGACAACATTAATGTCTGGGTCGTGGCCGAGGTGAAGCGAAAAGCCTTCTTGAAACGGCCTAACGACGTGTTTTTGTTTAGATAGTTCTTATACAGCTACTTGCCCTACGATTGACAAGACGTCTACGACTGGGACTGCGTGCTGCTGGCAACTCGGGTGAAGATGGCCCCAATTGCGTCGAGTTCTCCCCACTCCGACCATGGAAGCCGCTCAGCTGGAAGCCTTCCGGCGCGTACACAATGTTGCTTTCGCCGGTCGGGGACCCACCTTCGACGAAGCGCCCGTTGCTCGTCCCAAACTTGAGGAAGAAGATGCGCGTCCTGCCGTTCTTCTTGGCCCAGTGCGCCTCCATGGAGGTGATGTATTCGCCCGACTCGAGCGCCAACTCCTTGAGGTCGCCGCCAGTGCCGCCGTGAGAGAAGGTGCTCTCAGTTGGACCCGACACAAACAAGGTCACGCCGTCGACGCGCTTGGCCGCACGGATCGCAATGGAGCTCACCGTTTGTCCCGCAGCAGCTAGGGCGACGTCCGTGAAGTGCGAACCGTGCGGACCGCCGGCGGCGTTGGTCAGGTGCAGGTCCGGGTTGAGCGACCAGGTGAACGCGGACGAGATTGGCGGGTGGTCCGACAGCGGCTTGCCGTCGGCCCCCATGAAGGCGGCGTTCTCGTTGTTCCACTTGTCGAGCTTGAGCGTGATGTAGTTGTTGCCGCGGAACATGATCTTGTCCACGACCTCGCACTCGTTCGTCATGGTGGCCGTCTCGCACTTGAGAGCTTCGGCGCCCTTTTCGGGCGGCACCCCGTTGCGGACGAACTGCACCCAGCCGTCCGTCAGCCTCTGGGCCTCGACGAATTCGCGGATCGTGTCCTTCTCGCGGGTGTATCTCGTGTTGGTGTCGCCCATGACGATCACCGCCTGGTCGGCCGAGTTGGCGGCGATGTACTCGCCGACTTGCGCCAGGTTGGACGCACGAGCCTTGAGGTCCTCGTCGGTGGAGCCTGCGTCCGTGTGGACGTTGTACACGTCGATGGTGACGCCGTCCGCGATCTGCACCTCGAGGAACGTGAAGCCCTTTGGTGTCAAGCAGTCCTGCGACTCGGTGTTGGAGCAGTCGTTCCACCCGACGCGGTCGAGGTCCGTGGTGCGCGCGAACGGGAAGTGCGAGAGCGTGTTGAGGCCACTGCCGAAAGGCACGCCGCCGCTTGTTGGGGTGCGGTGCTCGTGCTTGTTCTCCGAGTAGAGGTCGGCGTGGTAGTTGAAGTCTTCCTGAACGTTGACGATGTCCCAGCCGCCGATGCGCTTGCCCATTTCGACGGTGTAAGTGGCCGGGTCGCCGCTCGATATCAAGGCTGGAAGGCCAGCCACATTGTAGCACATGACGCTGAAGTTGCCGGAGACCGCCATGTCTTGGAGGTCGTGGTCAGGAAAGGTGTGGTCGGTAATTGGGAAATGAACTGAATCGGCCAGCAAACGACAGCGACGATTGCAATACGTGTATACGTCTTGTCGGCGCTGATGTAATATTGCTGCACGGCCATATTATGATTGTTTTTGGGGCAGGGTGAACGCTCTTGCAGATCTTCCTTCCGACAGGAGAAGTCCCTCGTCAACGTCGCGCGAGATCGACACTCAGATGTGTCGTACAGAGGCCTGGTCATCGATGGCTCGCTGGTCTCATTTTAATCCCGTTCCTGAGCCCACATGGTTTCCGACGAGAGCTGCTCGCTCATCGTGACGAATCCCTATCGGCGTACATCATCAGGTCTTCTGTGGATGGCGAGACATCGGTCACTGCACTGTGTCTGTGCAACAAGACTTTTCGATACCTGCATGCATGCAGCTTGGTCGCTGCTAAAGTACTGGACCAAGTTGCTTTGTTCAGATCCTCTCTTCCTGCATTGTTCTCACGAACGGGAAGCCAATAATCGTCGAGCAGCAAGGACTTGAAACCCATCCGGATGTTCCTGGCGACGAGCCCTGCGATCGTCCACGAGATGTACAAAGTGACGGTGGCGTCTTGGTGGCAGCGAGGCGGAACTCGTCCAAAACACAGAGATTTCTAGCTTCTTGGCCAAGACTTCACTGTTGATGGTGGCACATTGGTGGCGACATGATCATGGAAAACATCTCCGTTTGAACTAGTTTGGAGCTTATACTTGCGAAATCGAGGACAACAATCTTTAAACTACAGACGATTTATCGCGATGGTCGAGACAAGAAGATTCTTGAGTGGTTGCTGGGTTTCCCGCATCAATTGGTTTGAGGGGAGTAGTTCCCGTGAAGTTGACAATTTGTTTTGTTCTGTTTGGAGGAAGATCTACAAATTCGATTACTACATGTTTTTCTTGCGCACTCTCAACGAGACGCTGAGCACGCTCCAATTCTTGCGCAAATGCTTTATGACATCAGAAAAGCGAAGAAGCTGTAGTTCAATCTTCCCACATGGTCCGGAGGAATTTCCAACAACACTACCGAAGAGGTATTCTTCGTCACTGCTTCGGAGTGGCGCGTCTCGTGGCCAATTCTCCAATGCGCGAGCATTTTGCTGTGTCCTCACCGGACCGAGAGTGTTCGCCCTGACGCATCAACAGATCACACAATGTCGCGATTCAATGCTGGCGAGTCATCGATGGCCAGGCCTCTATACGACACATTATCGCGATATCCGGAATGTGCTCGAAGTATTAATAGCAAATTTATTAATGAGCAAAATGGAATGGGGCTGCCGAGCAGCAGCTACGCAGTCACCTGAACAAACTAATGGCTCTCGTACGCCGAGCACCTGCCGCATCAACACTACGCTGAATAAACTTACCCCGTAATCCTCGCACTGCATAAACACTGCCGCATAAGCTTCTGCGAGTCCTGGGAATTGTTGCAACTGCATGCTGGTGTTCAGGCTTGCCATCAACTGGCGACACACATCTGAGTGTCGATCTCGCGCGACGTCGGCGAAGGACTTCTCCTACCGGAAGGAAGACCTGCAAGTTACTGTACACCAAGTACCACCATAGTATAGCCGTATAGCATGCCGAAAAGAAAGGAAAAAATGTTGATCAGAGAATTCGTGTCGTATTCAGTCGAGTTTGCGGTCCAAGAGCATTCAAAGTAACCGAAGTGGTGGTGAGGGGTGGGGTGGGGGCTCAGTCGCGAGCAGAAATGGACTGAGCTGGTGCGGGGCCCCGGCATTGAATGCAGTGGCCTCGGCAGAAATGCCGTTGAACATGACAACGTCCTGCTGCGCGTTCATCACCGGCGCGCTGCCGTTGCTCGTCTTGGTGACCAGACCAATACGATAGTCATTCACAGTGATCGGCCCCTGCAGACCGACGTAGCTGTCAAAGACCAAGTCATCCTGCCCCGTACTCGTGTAGAACTCGAGGCTCATGAGGCTGCCGTCCGCAGTGTCCTTCTCGATGCCGACACCGAAATTATACCAAGTGCCGGGGGCGAAGGTCGTCGACCACGCCTTGCCGTTCGCGTCCAGAAATATTAATGGCGGCTCCACCGACGCGTCAACGCCAATCGAAAATACACCTTCGAGTGAGACCAGATCCCATTGATACGGGTTGAGGAAGGCGTCCTCTTTCTTCAAGCTCGCGCGGAAGAATGTCGTCTCATCAGCTGCTTCGATAATCTGCCACAGTTGCGACCGGCGAGCGGCGGTGTCGTCGTCAAAACGGAGTTGCCGTCCACACCGATGGCGAGAGCACCGTCGTCGTCGTTGTACCTCTCGGGGCGGTATTGACGCTGGATGCTGAGGTAGTCGGCGATGTTGCGGTCACCCCAGCTCCGAGCTGCGAAGTCACGTACTTGGAGTCGAGCGTTTCCATGGTCAAGTTGTACGCGCGGCCGTCCCAGGGGACCGGAACAGATCCCAATGAGGCGTTCGCGAGAGATGAAGTGGCAGCGGCGGCCAGGACGAGAATGACAGTGGAAATCTGCATGATTCGCTGGGCTTGGGGTTCTGGAGCTGAGCGCTTGGGGTCAAAATGGAAAGTGATGCTATCCGTGAGCAAGAAAGTGAACCAGTTCGCAAAGCTTGTGGATCTCCTCGATGAGCGAGCGAGTCGCTCATCGTGACGAATCCCACGACTGTATGGCATCAAGCCGTCATTGCATCGATGACGAGACGTCTGTACGCTTAGTCACGGAGCGACAAGCTTTCTACCTGCAACGTCATATGCTGCAGCCAAAGCATTGAATCGCGACATTGTGTGATCTGTTGATGCGTCAGGGCGAACACTCTCGGTCCGGTGAGGACACAGCAAAATGCTCGCGCATTGGAGAATTGGCCACGAGACGCGCCACTCCGAAGCAGTGACGAAGAATACCTCTTCGGTAGTGTTGTTGGAAATTCCTCCGGACCATGTGGGAAGATTGAACTACAGCTTCTTCGCTTTTCTGATGTCATAAAGCATTTGCGCAAGAATTGGAGCGTGCTCAGCGTCTCGTTGAGAGTGCGCAAGAAAAACATGTAGTAATCGAATTTGTAGATCTTCCTCCAAACAGAACAAAACAAATTGTCAACTTCACGGGAACTACTCCCCTCAAACCAATTGATGCGGGAAACCCAGCAACCACTCAAGAATCTTCTTGTCTCGACCATCGCGATAAATCGTCTGTAGTTTAAAGATTGTTGTCCTCGATTTCGCAAGTATAAGCTCCAAACTCGTTCAAACGGAGATGTTTTCCATGATCATGTCGCCACCAATGTGCCACCATCAACAGTGAAGTCTTGGCCAAGAAGCTAGAAATCTCTGTGTTTTGGACGAGTTCCGCCTCGCTGCCACCAAGACGCCACCGTCACTTTGTACATCTCGTGGACGATCGCAGGGCTCGTCGCCAGGAACATCCGGATGGGTTTCAAGTCCTTGCTGCTCGACGATTATTGGCTTCCCGTTCGTGAGAACAATGCAGGCAGAGAGGATCTGAACAAAGCAACTTGGTCCAGTACTTTAGCAGCGACCAAGCTGCATGCATGCAGGTATCGAAAAGTCTTGTTGCACAGACGCAGTGCAGTGACCGACGTCTCGCCATCCACAGAAGACCTGATGATGTACGCCGATAGGGATTCGTCACGATGAGCGAGCAGCTCTCGTCGGAAACCATGTGGGCTCAGGAACGGGATTAAAATGAGACCAGCGAGCCATCGATGACCAGGCCTCTGTACGACACATCTGAGTGTCGATCTCGCGCGACGTTGACGAGGGACTTCTCCTGTCGGAAGGAAGATCTGCAAGAGCGTTCACCCTGCCCCAAAAACAATCATAATATGGCCGTGCGGCAATATTACATCAGCGCCGACAAGACGTATACACGTATTGCAATCGTCGCTGTCGTTTGCTGGCCGACTCGGTTCATTTCCCAATTACCGACCACACCTTTCCTGACCACGACCTCCAAGACATGGCGGTCTCCGGCAACTTCAGCGTCATGTGCTACAATGTGGCTGGCCTTCCAGCCTTGATATCGAGCGGCGACCCGGCCACTTACACCGTCGAAATGGGCAAGCGCATCGGCGGCTGGGACATCGTCAACGTTCAGGAAGACTTCAACTACCACGCCGACCTCTACTCGGAGAACAAGCACGAGCACCGCACCCCAACAAGCGGCGGCGTGCCTTTCGGCAGTGGCCTCAACACGCTCTCGCACTTCCCGTTCGCGCGCACCACGGACCTCGACCGCGTCGGGTGGAACGACTGCTCCAACACCGAGTCGCAGGACTGCTGGACACCAAAGGGCTTCACGTTCCTCGAGGTGCAGATCGCGGACGGCGTCACCATCGACGTGTACAACGTCCACACGGACGCAGGCTCCACCGACGAGGACCTCAAGGCTCGTGCGTCCAACCTGGCGCAAGTCGGCGAGTACATCGCCGCCAACTCGGCCGACCAGGCGGTGATCGTCATGGGCGACACCAACACGAGATACACCCGCGAGAAGGACACGATCCGCGAATTCGTCGAGGCCCAGAGGCTGACGGACGGCTGGGTGCAGTTCGTCCGCAACGGGGTGCCGCCCGAAAAGGGCGCCGAAGCTCTCAAGTGCGAGACGGCCACCATGACGAACGAGTGCGAGGTCGTGGACAAGATCATGTTCCGCGGCAACAACTACATCACGCTCAAGCTCGACAAGTGGAACAACGAGAACGCCGCCTTCATGGGGGCCGACGGCAAGCCGCTGTCGGACCACCCGCCAATCTCGTCCGCGTTCACCTGGTCGCTCAACCCGGACCTGCACCTGACCAACGCCGCCGGCGGTCCGCACGGTTCGCACTTCACGGACGTCGCCCTAGCTGCTGCGGGACAAACGGTGAGCTCCATTGCGATCCGTGCGGCCAAGCGCGTCGACGGCGTGACCTTGTTTGTGTCGGGTCCAACTGAGAGCACCTTCTCTCACGGCGGCACTGGCGGCGACCTCAAGGAGTTGGCGCTCGAGTCGGGCGAATACATCACCTCTATGGAGGCGCACTGGGCCAAGAAGAACGGCAGGACGCGCATCTTCTTCCTCAAGTTTGGGACGAGCAACGGGCGCTTCGTCGAAGGTGGGTCCCCGACCGGCGAAAGCAACATTGTGTACGCGCCGGAAGGCTTCCAGCTGAGCGGCTTCCATGGTCGGAGTGGGGAAGAACTCGACGCAATTGGGGCCATCTTCACCCGAGTTGTCAGCAGCACGCAGAATCAACAGACATAGTAGGTCGGCCACTAAAAACTCTTTGATTGAAGCGTAGTCCAGGCCCATGAGGTCGCTTTAGTCTCCGCTGTACCGTTGGTGTAATCTTCATACTCGCGGACGACCATGTGCTAGCGTGAAGTTTGCCGTCCACAACTTGAGGAAATCGTCACCGCGGGTGGGAGAATTCATTAGGCGGTTGATAATATCTTGAACATTTCGCTCTTCGTCGCTGTCATCCTCGTGCGCTTCCTTAAACTTGACGCTTAGTGCACTGGGGCCTTGGTTAGGTGTCCCCAATTGCCGTGACGCCCGTGGTCGAGGAGAGACCGTCGCTCGAATCAAACAAAATTGCCAAAGTACACATGCATTCTTGCTTCCAGCAATATTATCGCGCCCAAACGGAACTTTCTGCTGAAGCGTCAAATGGGTATCGAAAAAGGTACGTTGAAGAGAATGGGTCTCATTTTCCTTACGAAAAATCTTCCAGAACATTTTAGACCCTTATCAAGAAAAAAAATCATGGGCGTGATCCCCGTGCACGGCGACGCGGACTGGAACGCGCAGATGCAGCGCGCGGGCGGCAAGTTGGTGGTGGTGGACTTCTCGGCCGTGTGGTGCGGCCCCTGCCAGCACATCAAACCCGTGTACCACCAGCTGAGCGACCAGTACAGCGACGTGGTGTTCCTAGAAGTGGACGAGGCCCAGAACCGCTCGCTCATCGGCGCGCTGGGCGTGCGCGGCTTCCCGACCTTCCACTTCTACGTGAACCAGAGCAAGGTGGACGAGTTGGTGGGCGCCGACCCCAACACGTTACGCTCCAAGATCGAGCAGTGGCGTCAGTCGGCTTTCAACCCGTTCGCGTCCCCGGGATGACGTTGCGGGGCGGGCTCTGCGGGCTCTAGCAACCCTACGTCGGCTGCGGAGGCCCGGGAGGCCCGTCTTAAGAGGTTTAATAATGTGAGTCTTGTACCGGACGTTGTCCCTAAGGCTGAGAAGAAGCCCAAGCCAGAAGTCCCAGACTCCAACATGGTCTGCGACCCGACGACGGGGATCTGCAAGCCCAAAGACGACGAAGAGATGAAGGAGGAAACCGGAGAGAAGGGGTTCCTCCCGTAAATGAAGAGCTGTTGACGCAGTTGAAAGAGATGGGCTTTGAGGACTTGCGATCTAGGAAGGCGCTGCTGGCGACGGACAATCAGGGCCTGGAAGTGGCCATCAACTGGCTGGGAGAACACCAGGACGACCCAGACATTGACGAACCCATCAAGTTTGTGGACCTGTCCGCACAAGCTCCTAAAAAGTGCTGACGGCAGAAGAGAAGGCTGCGAAAGTGGAGGAACTGAAGGCCAAGATCGCCCAGAAACGAGCAGAACGCGAAGTGAGTGAGAAGCTGAGCGAGCGCGAGAACGAACTGAAGCGACGTACCGAAGGACAGGGCATGCAGGAAGCGCGTGAAGAGATCGAAGCCATCCAACGCAAGATCGCGGCCGAGAAGATGAAAAAGGACAAGGACGACGCCAAACGCGAGCGCGAACGGCTGCGCAGACAGCTAGAGATGGACAAGCGCGAACGCCACGCGCGTGGTGGACGGCTGGGTGGTCCTCCGATCGACGTCTCTCTTGAGGACGTGAAAGTCAAAACGGAGCAGCTAGAGAAGAAGAAGAGCCCCGAACTCCCGCCCAAGGAGAAGATCGTCAAGAACATTGGCATCTTAAAACAGTACCGCGTTGCTGGCGATGGTCTGACTGCACTCAAGACGCTCAACGTGTACGTGAAGAACTTGATCGAAAAGCCTGACGAGGAGAAATTCCGAACGATCAACTTGGAGAACGCCGCCTTCCGCAAGCGCGTGGCTAGCCTGGTTGGCGGCGTCGCCTTCCTGAAAAGCCTCGGCTACGAAAAGGACGAGGTGGACGGAGATCTTAAGCTTTCTCTAGAGAACCGCGACATGGAGTTGCTGAAGTACGCCCGTACGCAACTCCAGGGTGCGATCGCAGAGCTTTCGCACTGAAAGATTTTAATGGCTATTGGAAGATGCCCGCATGATAGTTTCTAGTCGACTTGAAGAAGAGCGGGTCGGCACTCTTTTCTATTGGCAAACGCATTTTCAATACACGATTTTCACACGCAAAACGGCGTCGTGTGCTTTCGGATGTTTCGTGCTCAGCACGGAAGCTTGCAATACTCGTTGAAAAAAAAACTAGAGAGAGAAAAGCGACTGAACAATCCCTTCTGTTGTCCGTCAGGCTTTTCATCTTCGGGCTTGGGCTTGCTTGCGGACTCTGCGCTTTCGGTGCGCTTGTGGGCGTCCTGTAGAGGCACGAACTGCTGTCCGATCGGCGGAGAGATAAGGTCGGTCTGGATGCCGCTCACGATTATGGACACGTACACAGAGCCCTCTAGTGATTGATCGTAGCAGGTGCCGAAGATGATGTTGGCTTCGTCATGGACACGACCGCGGATAATCTCCATGATGCGGTCCACTTCAAACAGCGTCATATCTTCACCACCACGGATAGTAACCAGCAGGCCGTGAGCGGACTCAGTCGGCAGGTCGCCAAGCAGAGGATTCACCAACGCTTGCTCGGCGGCCTTCTGAGCACGATCCTCGCCAGTTGCAATACCTGATCCCATAATGGCACGCCCAGCATTGGACAGAATTGTCTTAATGTCGGCGAAGTCAAGATTGATGAGTCCTGGGCGAACGATAAGGTCCGTGACACCTTTAACGCCCTCAAGCAGCACATCGTCCGCGTATCGGAAAGCTTCCAACATGGTTGTGCTCTTGTCAGCCAGTGCCAACAAGTTCTGGTTGGGCACGACAATCAGCGTATCCACGTACTTCGACAGCTCCTTGACTCCTGCATTGGCCAATCTCGTGCGGTTCGGCCCCTCCGATCGGAACGGGGTGCTTACCACCCCCACCGTCAAAATCCCCATCTCACGTGCTACACTCGCTACAACAGGGGCTGCTCCGGTACAAGTTCCTCCGCCCATTCCGCCGGTAATGAAGAGCATGTTGCTATCCTGCAGCATTTGCTCAATCTCTCCTCGCTGCTGCTCCGCCGAGCGTTTGCCCAGTTCCGGCTTGGAGCCAGCGCCCAGTCCCTTGGTGATGTCCTTCCCCAGCGTAATCTTGTGCGGAGCCAACGACCTGCCAAGGGCCTGGCAGTCCGTGTTGGCCACAATGAACTCCACCCCTTCGAGTTGAGACGCAATCATATTGTTCACAGCGTTGCTTCCAGCTCCACCAAGCCCCATGACAGTAAGCCAGGGCTTACCGTCCTTGAAAGTAGCCACTAGTGGCCTCTTTTGCCTTCTTCCTTGTCCGTTGGCTCAGTCTCGGTCTTGGTTGCTGCTTTGACTGCTGCCGCTGCACGTGCAGCTGCCGTTGGACGCTTCCGACGCTCCGATCCTCGCTTGGACATCGCTCTTCTTGGTGACGACGCAGCTGCCTCACTGCCCTGCTGTTTGCGGCTGTCTCCATTGAGCTTCACAGCTTCAGGCTCCGAGCTGAGCCACCGCGCCGTCTGTACGAGCGGAGAGAGACGCTGCACAGACAGCGCCGAGCGACGCGATAGAAGCAGAGACGGACAGCGAGAGCTCATGGCCACGGGCTCTCGCTAGTCGAAGCTGCAGAGGGGGCAAGGGGAGCTGGACCTGCAAGACAGCACCTGGTCGGGGCTTTCAATTCGGTGCTGGTTTGAGCCACAAAAATAATACTTTCATTTCGACCAATCAGCGAGGGGAATGTGGATTCTGACAATAGGAAATTGGTGGTGCAGGACATGGACGCTTCAAGTGGCAAGGTGGACGCTTTCCGGAATGCTTTTAAAGTTTACGATTGTGTTACATAGTCTTCGTTGCGCTCTGCTTGGTTGCCAAAATGTCGTGGCTCCTCTAGTGGCCAGTGCCCACTTTTTGTTGGATGATTTCTCGCTTTATCTGTTGGCGTGGCCGATCGAGATGCCTTGCTGGAGTTGTGCTACCTGCAGACAATAGAGGTGAGTCATCATTTTGCATGAGTCAGCACGATAGGACAAGTACGTACGAGCTGCAGCGAGTTGTGAAGCGGGACGACAGTCTCTATGGTGGACGAAGCGGAGACCTTCTCCTCTTGGTCCATCCAGGCCGGGTTGTCCTCGCGGTCTGAAGCGACTTTGCTAGCCACTTGGCGCTCCTCTGGTGACGGTATCAATGTCGGTGCTGGCGGCAGCGTAGGTGTTGATACTTCGGTTGAATCTGTTTCGCTCTGAATTGCCGACGGAAGCGCGGTCACCGGACCCAAAGTGACCTCTTCAACCGAGATGCCCTCTGCTTCCTCGGCATTCCTGTCGCCATGGCTACTACCTACCCACTCGTCATACGTCTGCTCCAGACCTTCGACGTCATCTTCGTCGACAGGATGTAAATATGCGTACTTGCCAACGACGCCGACTCCCAAAATCTTCTCCGGGATAAAGTCGCCGCATGCAGAGTAGTTCTGCATGAGCAGTTTTGTGCATTGCCGGCCGTTGTTTTCCTGCAGCACGTGAACGGCTTCTGCGAACTCCATTGCATCGATCCGGATGTCATTAACGGCGACGATGTGATTGTCTGGTCGGATCGCGACCCAGTCAATCTCCTCGCCAACGACGATGCCGATGCGCTTCAGCACAATCAGCGGCTGGTCGATGAACTCGAATTCTGGGATACTCTCTACTTCAACGACGCGTTCATACAGGAACAGCTCATACTGGAAAATCTCTCCAACTGATGCCTGCACCACCGCGTTGCAACCGCTAGCCACCACCTCGCGACTCATTGTGTTGATATCTGTCTTCACGTACACGAATCGCACCGTGCAGGCAGGAGCAAGATCCTTTGTACTAATAGTCAATTGCCCGTGTGCTCCCGCTGGGACATAATGATACGATCCAATCTCGATCTCGGCCGAGTCTTCTTGCGAAATAAGCACCTGAATGTAGTCCTTCGGAGAGTGTTTCTCCGGTACGTCGAACTCCACTGCACTCAACACAACACAAATTACAACGTCAGAACAGCACATCAAATACGATCCCACTAACTGCGCACCAAACCGTACAAGTGACAAACGACCCCTTCTCGACCTGTCCGCCCATATCCAACTGCACGATACCGCTGGGTCTGAACGCCAGCAACTTGATGCTATACGCGCTCTTGTCTGTGATCTGGTCCAGCGTCTCTTTCAGTTCCTGCGCTTGTGTCACCCACTCTGACATGTGTCCTCTCTGCAGCAGATCCTGTGGCAGCAACCCAAAGCTCTCGCGCATGGGCTTGGAACCGGCATGGATCAGCATCTTTATAGCCACCGCGTTCTGCACAAAGCAGGCGTGGTGCAGAGCTGTCCAGCCGTTCTCGTCCTTGTGGTCCACATTGACTCTACGCTGGAGTAGCAGGTGCAGGATCTCCGCCTCCTTGGGCAGCAGCTCCAGGTCGGCGTCGTCTCTCACTTCATTGACGGTCTCCTCCGCCTCGCTATCGCTGCTGTCGCTGTTAGCAGGAGCTGCAGGGTCCTGGTCTGCAGTCTCGTCGTTCTCGCCCTGTCCTGGAGGTTCGTCAGCCTCCTCGTCCTCCCCGAAGCCGTGGAGATCGTCAAAGTCATCGTCCAACTCGCTCGGACCACGCAGATGCTTCAAGCTGGCGGCCGCCAGCAGCAGCGGCGTGCGCCCGCTGTCGTCCGTGGCCTCGAGCTCCTCAGCCGTCGCGGTCTTCAGCAGCCGATGCACCTCGGCCAGGTCGGCGTACTCGCAGGCGCTGTGCAGCGTCACCGTGTTCCCCATGGAAGCCGTTACCAGAAGGATGCCTGGGGGATCGTTTGATGTTGTCAGTCCGACGTCTGGGACTGATTGATACGCCAAAAAATGCGCAAAACCTCGTGTGCAGCATGGTATACTGCAGGAAATGCACAGTCGCCGACTGGAACGATGCTGCGTGTGCACGACAAGTACGTGGGGGTTTCTTGACAGATGCGGGTGATTTCTGCGGGCTGACGCATTGTATGCTGCAGTGTGCTGCTCCGTACGGTCTCGGTGCTGCCTGTCGTGATGGTCGCAGCCATTGTGACGCTAGAGTACTACGTGTTCATGGCGGAGCATTGGGTGCCAGAGTTCCAGCGGTCGGTGGGGTTCTTCGTCTTTGTGAGGATCGCGGAGGGTGTGTGGTTCCACTTCGTGGTGGGGTGCATGCTCGTTGCGTACTACAAAGTGGTCGCTACAGGTTCAGTGCCGTGTGGAGGAAGCGTGAAGGGATGACGAGGATGATTAACCACGGAGAGTTTTGTTGTTGTAGACCCAGGGTACGTCACACCAGCGGTGGTGAGGCGCGTGAAGGACGCGGTGCAAGAGGCGCTCGAGGAAGGCAGCAAAAGTCCCCGGATATGAACTCTTGCCGACGATGCAAGCAGTTGAAGCCGTTCCGAGCCCACCACTGCAGTTTCTGCAATCGCTGTGTGTTGAAAATGGGTGCGTATCACTTTGCTTCCTAGCGTTGGATAGCAGCAAGCGATCTGATGGTGAGACTTGTGAGCCAGATCATCACTGTCCTTGGGTGGCCAATTGCGTCGGCGAAGGCAACTACAAGTACTTCTTCCACTTTGTGGTGTACGCCTTCTTTGCCCTCGCCATGATCGTTCGGGCGCTGTTTGGGCCGTTCCAGGCTGCACTCTTCAGCGAAAGCGCTCCACGTGGTGCCAACGACTTTTCTGCGCTTGCCGTTGTCGGATTTGTGCTAGGAGGCGCCTTGGCAATCAGCTTGCTCGGGTTTATCGCTGTCCACACCTACCTGTTGACCCACGGCGCTACAACAATCGAGTGTCACGAGTACGGCCGAACGTTCCCATTCAACCAAGGCTGGCGGCAGAACGTCGTCACAGTGTTTGGCGAATCTAAATGGGACTGGCTGCTCCCTACATCGCCGAGGAGTAAGGCAAGCTACGTTTTACATCCGGCAGAGCTTCAACACCTCACTGCTGACAGTTGTTTCGGAGATTCCAGCGGCCAAGAAGACGACAATTTGCTATAGTAGAGAGCGCATTCTGGTCAAGTGTTCAAATATCGAGTTAGATGTCATTATTCCCCTTCCAAGAGAGCTCAGCGAGTTGCACCAAACACCAGCTTGGATCTGCAGCAACTCAAATAGAATGGAGACGTCTTACTGCGGAGGGACTTCGCCGGCATGGAACACGAGCGACACGCTGTTGACACAGTGGCGCTCGTCCGTCGGCGTCTTGAAGCCTTCTCCCTTGAAGACGTGGCCCATGTGTCTGCAAAGCAAACTCTTACCAATTCACCAATCTTTTACAATAAAATAGTATTGCAGTGATAGCTCACCCGTCGCACTTGGCGCACATGATCTCTGTGCGATGTCCGTCCGCATCTGCCACAGCCTTGATCGCTCCAGGGATGGCGTCGTAGAAGGCAGGCCAGCCACAGCCCGAGTCAAACTTGGTCTTGGACGTGTACACGGGCGTCTTGCAGCCGGCGCAGACGTACACGCCGTCCTCGTAGTGCTTGTTGTACTCACCCGTGCCGGCGCGCTCGGTTCCCTTGAGTCGCAGCACCTGGAACTGCATGGGCGTCAGGCGCTGCTTCCATTCGGCGTCCGAGAGGTTGGTCGTGTTCCCGTCCATGGTTGATGCAAACGCAGCAGATCTCTTGGCGACAGAGGGCGAAGCTCGTGAACCCAACGACAGCAAGGAGCGCAGCACCTTGCTCATGTATCGAGCAAATTGAAGAGTGACATACAAAACGCAAGTCATGCTAAAAGACAGGATATGGCTATATCGTGGGCAGCCATTCCGCATTCTGCGACCAAGGGGCGAGTGCCAAGTGCCAAGTAAGGAGTGATGGTGTTAGCGGAGCTCGGGTCCAAGCTGCAGGGCGCGCTCGCCAAGCTCAACCGCACGACGGTGGTGGACGATGAGGTGTTCAACGCGCTGCTCAAGGAGATCTGCGGCGCGCTGCTGGAGTCCGACGTGCAGGTCAAGCTCGTGCGCCAGCTGCGGGACAACGTCAAGCTGGCCGTGAGCCTAGACGATGCTGGCTCGGGCGTGAACCGCCGCCGTCTCATCCAGAAGTCGGTGGTGGACCAGCTCGTGGGCATGCTCGAGCCCGAGAACAAGCCGTACAAGATGAAGAAGGGCCAGAGCAACGTCGTCATGTTCGTGGGTCTGCAGGGCTCGGGCAAGACCACGAGCATCGCCAAGTTCGCGCACTTTTACCAGCGCAAAGGCTGGAAGACCTGCATGGTCTGTGCCGATACATTCCGAGCCGGAGCGTTCGACCAGCTCAAGCAGAACTCCACCAAGCTGCGGATCCCGTTCTACGGTAGCTACACAGAGGCCGACCCCGTCCGGATCGCAGAGGAAGGTGTCGCGCAGTTCCGTAAGGAGAACTACGAGCTCATTCTAGTAGATACTAGTGGTCGCCACAAGCAGGAGGCCGACCTCTTCGCAGAGATGAGAGAGGTCTCGGCGGCTGTGCAGCCGGACGACGTCGTGTTCGTCATGGACTCGACGATCGGCCAGGCGGTGTACGACCAAGCCAGTGCCTTCCGTGAGACGGTAGACGTTGGTAGTGTGATCATCACCAAGCTGGACGGCCATGCCAAGGGCGGAGGTGCCTTGAGTGCCGTGGCGGCCACGGGGTCGCCGATTATCTTTTACGGTACAGGCGAGCACTTTGCGGACTTTGAGTCGTTCAATGCCCAGAGCTTCGTGAGTCGACTGATGGGCATGGGCGACATTCGCGGACTGATGGAGGAGGTCAAGACGAGTGGCATGCTCGACAACCAGGAGGAGATGGTGGAGAAGTTCCAGAAGGGCGAGTTTACGCTGCGTGACATGTACAAGCAGTTCCAAAGCGTCATGAAGATGGGACCGTTGAGTAAGGTCATGTCCATGATTCCTGGCCTGCCGCAGGAATGAGCCAGATGATGAGCATGGGCGGCGGTGAGGAGGAAGCCTCAAAGAGACTGCGACGATTCCTGTTCATGATGGACAGTATGACGGACGCGGAGCTGGACGGCGTTGTGCCGCTCTCGGAGTCGCGTCAGATTCGAGTTGCTCGGGGATCTGGCTGCCAGCTGCACGAGATTGACTTTTGCTCAAGTGCCACAAGCAGTTCGCGTCGGTTGTAAGCCGAATGGGTAAGAGCGGTCTCATGAAGACGGAGACGCTGCGCTAGGCAAGCAGATGGCCCGCAACCCGAACGCTGTGATGCAGCAACTTTCCAAGGTCATGGACCCCAAGATGATGGCGCAGATGGGTGGGCCGCAAAACATGATGCGAATGATGAAGCAAATGCAGGGCATGGACCCAAGCGCACTAGGCGACATGGCCAAGATGGCCCAGAGCATGGGTATGAAGATGCCGTTTTAGATGACCGAGCTTCTCTGGGCCACGGCAAGAGGGTAACATCTTGCGATGGAGTTTGTGATGGCAATATGAGCGCTCAGTCTTACACCTTAACGTGGTGCGTCCGTGCATTTTCAGCTAGGTGAGAGCAGCCACCAAATTACCCTCGTTGTTGTGTACAGGCCCAAGCACTCGCAGCCCCTATTATTGCTATAGCGGTTCCAACCACACAGGCTGCAGCTAAAAATGCCAAATTGTGTAACGAACTTGACGCAGCGAACCACCGCTGTGCTCAGTCGCGGCGGACGCCTCACGCACGGTCGAAGTCCAAGCGGTTCAAGGGAGCAGAAGATAGCGGCGCCTTCTTCGACTGCTGTATGCTGTTTGATCGTATCGTGAGGGGGCAAGAAGTGCCGTCGGTTAGGTAATCCCTGACGAACCTGCACTTTGCGGATGAAGCCCACACTCATACATCCGTGGCGCAAAAAGTTATCGATGTGTCGACTGTGCAATTAGGGCCACTGAGTCCGGCGATTTCTTCGGCGAATACGCGAGATGTGCACACCGGAAACGGCGTTCCTGTTGCCAGACCCAAGACCCTGTCACTCGCTTCACAGACCATCAACCGAGCGGCTACTGTCGCCAATTTGTTCGTGCATGAAAATGCTCGGTCGATCGCACAGGTCGTGACGCGCAAACGAAAGCTACAACATCAGAATTCAAACCCAGACGCTTCGTTATACACAGCACCACGTCGCGCTCGTCGCAATGATCTCGTGCCCGCTATGCAAGCAGAAAACATTAGATATAGTCGGTGGTTCATTCAGCCACGGTCTACGTGGAAGGTCCGTTGGGATCTGTGGATTGGCCTCATTATCGTTTACAGTGTTATTCTCATTCCATATCGTATCGGCTTCGGGATTGAACTTGCGGTAAGACGGATTGCTTTGACGCTGATGAAAGCGGATCACTAACTATGGTCGATTGTTTTCAGGGATGGGAGCAGACAATGAATTATTGCTTCGACAGCAGTTTTGCTGTGGATGTTATCTTCAACTTCTTCACTGGTTACTATGATGAGGATGTTTTGGTTCACGAGCTACCCAGGATTCGACATCACTACATCCGTAGTTGGTTTATTTTTGATTTGGCCTCCACTATTCCGCTCGACCAGTTCTTACAAGTGGTCACAAAGGCATCATCCTCACTACTTACACTCAAACTCATCCGCGTTTTCCGGCTTTTCCGGCTATTGAAATTGATGAGATTGTTGCGACTAAAACGTACAGTCGAAGCCGTGCAAGTGGATGCGCTCAATGCGCACGTTTTGCAGACCTTCAAGAGCTTGCTGACCATTATCTTCATTATTCACCTCATATCCTGCGGATGGTATATGTTTTATACGTGGGATCCTACAGGTACAAACTGGGTCAACCTGAACCAGTATTACCAAAACGGCGGCAGCGGTAAGCAAGGCGGTGGCAGTCTGGGGAATCCGTACCTTGTCAGTTTCTACTGGGTATCGAATACGATGATGTCTGTCGGCTATGGCGATATTGTCGGAGTGACCGACATGGAGCGGCTTTATTCCATTTTTGTCTCGTGTCTTGGTTCAATCTCCGTCGGCATGATTATCGCAAATATTCAGATGCTCACAGAGAACTATAATCCGAGGGGAGTAAGATTGCGACAGAAGCTCCTGGAGACGAAAGAGTTTCTGATCAAGCGCAGTATTCCCCGACGTCTGCGGCAACGTATCATCTCACAGTTCGAGTATCATTGGAGCCACCGCACCGTGTTTGACGAAAACGACTTGCTACACAAATTCCCGAGAAGCCTGCAGTACGAAATCCTGGCGGCGTCGATGGAGTCTTTTGTGAAGAAATTCCCATTCTTCGGCATGACTTCCGTAGAGTTTTTGTTTTCGTGATACCACGACTCAGACCAATCGTTCTAGGGCCTGGTCAAGTGCTTGTAGATGCGGAATGTGTTTGGGAAGAGCTCTATTTTCTTACATCTGGGACTGTAGAGACTGTGCAGTCTAATCTCGTGGTAGGGTCTCTTTCACCGGGTGAAATTTGTGGCATTGAGTACCTCGTCAACCAACGTCGTCGGTACACGCATACTTACCGATCTATCTCAAAGACAGAACTTTATGCTATGTACAGCAAGGATCTTCTTGAAGCGATCGACAAGTGTCCTGTGGCAAACAACTATTTAGAGGGTTTGGCAGTCATTCTCGGTGAAAGGTACGAAGAGTCTGCACGACGAGGGAGACGCGCACTGCAGCGGCAGAGAACAGTTCGCGCGATTCGACGCGAGTCCTTCTCCAAGTCGGAGCCGTTTCTTCATAAACGACACCGCAAGTCGATCTCGTCAACGAACTTGCACACAATGCCGTCCGATTTTATAACTCGAGTAGACCATCCAGTAGCAAGTGAAGAAGTGGTCACGCATTGGTCAGTTATTCGTCACTACTCCAAGTCGAGAATCATGTGGGATGTTGTGATTGGCGTCATGGTTTCCATCACAGCAATTACCGTCCCATTTCGCATCGCTTTCGATGTTCAAGATAGCACCATGATTTTCTACGCTGCTGATCGCCTGTCCGATATCGTTTTCGTTTTCGATGTCTTGCTTAGTTTCTGCACAACGTATGTCGACGACACTGGTGTAGAGATTACAAATCGCTTCGAAATTCGCCGACACTACCTCAAAACGACGTTTTTCGTAGACGTTGTCTCGACCATTCCGTTCGACTTCATATTGGAGGCGTTGGCGGCGGGCAGTGTGTTTCGATCCCTTCGCCTTATCCGTACCGTGAAGCTGATTAAATTATTGCGTTTGATACGCTTATCGAAACTGTACAAGATGAACTCGCAATGGATGTCTGAGTTCGACATTAACGTAGATTCAATACGGCTTCTCAAGCTCCTAGCACCGGTAATGATTATCGCGCACTATGTGGGATGCTTCTGGTACTACATCTCAGCGAACCAACCTCCTGAGAATGCCTGGTGGGGTCGCATATATTTTGATGATCCGAATTCGAAAGTCTCAAAGTACATCGCCAGCATCTACTGGGCCATTACGACCATGACGACTGTGGGTTTTGGGGATATTTATGCCGTTAACGACATCGAAAAGGCTTACTGCATTTTGGTTGTCATCGGAGGTACGACGCTTTTTGCTTATGTGGTGGGTACTGTCATCGAGGTCGCAAGCAATTCAACAAGTCTCATGAATAGGGAGCACGAAATGGTCCAGCGAGTAAACGCCTATATCAAGGAACGCGGCGTGTCTTCCGAGTTTATCGTGGCCTGTCACGAACATCTCCGGTTTGTAGACGGAGAAAAACGTTCTTTGCCGAAAATTCATTGTTCGACGCACTTAGCTATTCACTACGTAGTGAACTGATCTTGATACTCAATGGGGTATCATTACCAAAGTTCGCTTTTTTGACAAGAAACCAAAATGGTTTCTGACGCTGATACTGCCACGATTGGTACCGCAGTATTTTCTAGAAGGAGACATTATTATCTACCAGGACAATCCTGTGAGCGGGATCTTTTTCATCATGAGCGGCGCAGTCATTGCGAAGAAACGTCATTTAGTGGCAACAGCAAACGGGCAGAGTGGAGCGCATGGAGTTTCGCCAACAACCATCGGAAGATCCGCATCAATAGATTATGCAGCATCCGGGACGATCGCTAAAATCTACGAAGGCGAGTTTTTCGGGTATAAAGAGACCTTAACCGAGACTGTAGCGCTATACAACGTGTTTGCAATCCAAGCGACCGGAACGTATCTGCTATCACGCGAGTTTCTAGATGATTTCGAACTCCAATACCCGCAAGTATCAGACGAAATCCGATCATTAACCATGCAGTCCATTACGAAACAACAAAAGATTGTGGCTGGATGGCAGAATAACGATACGATCGGTCTCACGCCTCAGGACCGCGAGCTGGTGGCTCAACTTGCTATTGATCGTCGCGGAGGGGATCACGAGTCGATTAGAGCTAGTGTGACAGGGTCAGCTATGCTGAGAAGACACTTCTCCTTTGTTTCAACAAGCGCACCGATCATGGCTGCTATGGGTCAAAGCGCTGCAAAACCCAAAAGCGATGCCGGTGTGGCTCAATCAGGTAGGTCAAACATCCCAGAAACAACAGATCAAGCCCCGGTGAAAACATTTGCAAGTCCCAAGGTTGCCAGCTCTCCTGATGACAGCTCCTGGAATGAAACTGCTGTTTGTCTTCCTGGCAGTACAGAATCTATGCCCTCTTCGCCTAGACATGGTGACGCAGATCCAGAAAGGGTGACATCCTTCAACAACTCGACATCTCAGCGTATTCACAACGTGCCAACCCTTGACTTTGCCTCTCGCCGTCCAAACAGTGCGACGTCTTTATCGACCGTGCATCCTTCTGGGTCTGCTGCAGTAAGCGGGCGACGCACGGAAGCAGCTACGACTAGTGTTGTTCGGACAGGCCGGCGTTCGATCGTATCCAAGCGTGACCTACTGCATAGTTCTCGTCTCCCCTCGGAAAGGTTCACTACCTCGCGGAGGAACGAGGTGACGGCAATTGTCGACGAGCTACTCAGCAGCGACGGATTTCAAATCCAACGGACTCCGTCTGGCAGGCAACATAAACCAACAGTGACCATGTAAAGAGTAGAGGCCAATGCAATGGTATTACTCTCGAGAACGTTGTTTGTCTTCAGAGATCATTCGCCTTCTTCAGCATCGTTGTCTTCATCGTCATCTTCACTGTCTTCAGCATCGAGTACAACTAGGCGACTGGGCGGTATCATAACGCACAACGTCCCTCGTGACGCGATTGCAACCACCGACACCTTGTTGCGACTCATCTTGTCTAGAGCTGATGAGGGAGCCACAACTCGTCCTCGAACCTCCTTCAGTTCAAGTGTGTGAGTTGAGTCTTCCCTCGATAGTCGCTACAAACATTAATGATTTCCATTCGTCGGTGAGAAAGAGAAAATACGAGGAGTTTAAAGCAGAATAATCGCCAGTGTTACCTCAAAAACATCAAGGTGTGGCTCTTCAACCTTCGAGAATTTGACGTGGTCGTACCTCTGCAGACATAACCACTCTAAGACAAAAGACATGAGATACCGAAGCAACCACGCCTCACTCTGCATTTACTTTACCTTGTGGAGTTTGACTTGATATCGTGCGCTGCAACACAACCGCGAGCTGCTCATCCTTCTTCGATGATACATCACCGTAAAAATCAAAGCCCGCTAGGCCAACAGCTTTGCTTGACAAACTTTGTGAAAATCTGATCACAACAGCGTCCAAGGACAATCGTAAACTAGGACAACCAGCTTGACGTGGAAAATCTTCGTTTCGAAGAACGCGCACGAGAAGGAGTGCGTCAGATTGTAATCGAAGTCCTATCAACGCCATGCAGCCGTTGTGGTCATCGCGAATCGGCCTTCCAAAATGCTTTAACGATGCCCAGTCGACCACTTCATCATCGTCCCCTTCACTTTCGCTATCGGGGTCTTCATCTGTAATATCATTGTTTCTATGCGCGTCAAATGGCCGGCGGAAGCGGACGTGACATTCTTGAACAGAATTGCTGCTGCAACCAACCGTGAAGCAGCCATTGTTGTCCCGATTAATTGTACTCGCGAGAGTCGCAGTCATGAGCTGCAATGCGTCCCTCCATTGCGTTTGAATGCGCTCCGATAGGACAAGACATCCTTGAGATTTCGTTTCCTTGTTGTCTCCCACTGGAGCTGGACGTGCTGATAGTTGCTGAGAGACTAGGTTGCCAAATGTAGTTTCTACTTTGAACTTGCTGTAGCTAGGCTGCTGTTTCTGGAATCGATGAGCAGCATCTGCAGCGCGCTGCAAGAAGTCGCATAAACGTCGAATGTCTAACAGAGACTTTGCACCACTTTCAGCGTTGGAATCCCGAGAATTACTCCTATTTATCCCTTGCCCAGCCTCGCTGGAACTGGTGTGGGCTCGGATACGGTCCAAAATCCACATTAAAAACTGTGAAAAATCTTGTCGAGTTTCATACAATGCCAAAGTAAAGACTTCCGTAGCGATCAGCATCTCCTGCGCCGCATCCACCATGCCATCAAGAGCGGTGACTGTAATTCCCAATGTGTCTGAATAGCCCACAGGATTCCATTTTGCATGGCTACGTAACTCAGAGCAAAAATATTAACTCGACCGAGTCGCACTTCAACTTCTCGTCGGCTAAAGTCCCAAGAGTGTCACATCCGCTGTTCAGTGCCTTCTGCATTCGATTAACGCTCTGTGAAGTTACATTGGCAATTCGTTAGTTGACTACAAGCACAATATTATTTAAAGAGGCGGGCGTACCATTTCCTGAATATCTTGTGAGAAATACTGTGCTAGTGCGGGCACCGTGATTCCGCTAACAACCACCGATAACATATCCACTTGCGGTGGATCCTCACACGCATATTTCTCATACAATGAGCCAATGAGTCCCATCTTGAGCTCGAAGATGCGTGTGGCATTTTTCCACTCGGTAGCCATCTTCTTACCAGTAGCAACAATTCGGTTCACAAGTATGTCCACACGGTCAACCGTGTCGGCCACAAGCTTTACATCCCCGTACATCGCTTGGATGCAAGTCAAATCAAGTGTAAGCATGCGGTGTGCCTTGGTTTCCTCTGGATTAGGTCCCTCTCCAAACCCAACCAAAACAAAAAGCAGTGACAAATCGGGCGCCACGTCGACTCTGTCAATTCGGAACCCGCTTCTATCATTTGAATGGCCTAACGACTTCAGAATTCGCTCTTCATCTGCCTTAAAGTATTCGCGCACATCAACGTGGGTTAGCAGCGCATTTCCTCTCCACCAGATTGCAATTTGGCCGTCGGTATCCGCCGTCACCAGGACGGAATCTTGGCCACTTGGTTCGTTAAAACCTGGCAGAAATCGCGACGCTCGTTGCTGAAATTGCTGTTTGGATTGAGACGACGAGCGACTTGTCCAGTCATTGATGGAATCTGGTTGATGTTTGCCAGAATTGTGGTTGTTTTCAACATCACTGATTGCCGTCCAGTGCATGGCAGTGATGCAGTGCTCATGGCGGAAGCTGCAGCGTCGTTCCGGCACCATTTCACACGATTCAATATCAAACAGCGCCACGTCGCCCTCGTCACATCCGACTGCCAATTGCAGTCCGTCTGGACTCCAAACCAATGTAACCATCTCGAATCCAACTTCTGAAGGCTTGATGTGCATCAGTTTTTGCCAGGAAGTCGTGCGCTGAAAAATAAGTAAATTTCTTGTTAGATATCTACTATGGATACAAGTCACAAATAATGTGTTTACACGCACATGGACGAGAAGATGGCGATCCAGTGTGATGACGGCGACCAGATCCATCGTAGGACAGCACGCGACGGCTAACGCGCTCACATAGCGGTCCTGCAGCGCCACGAACGCCCGCTTCGGCTCCATTTCCACAAGGTATCTGCAAACTTAAGTAAAAATGATCAGCCAATCACACCATTTTATTTTGCAATTTGACTCGCAAGGTAGAGATGGAAGCTAAAGTGTTGGAGCAATCGTACCGAGTGGCCGTCGTCGGCGCCGGGCTGTCCGGCATCAGTGCTGCCAACGCTCTGTTGACGTCGGGCAAGTTCGCCGCCAAGGGCGTGTGTGTTTTGGAAGCCCAGTCCCGGATCGGCGGCCGCGTGTACACGAAACGTTTCAGCGCTTCGCTTCCGGTCAATGTGGAGGTCGGGGCGGCCTGGATCCACGGTACAGAAGGAAACCCCTTCTCGGAGATGGCTCGGCAATTTAACATTGCATTTAAGCAAGTAAGTCCGAGAAATCCGTGGCTGCATCCAGCAAGTTGCAAGAACTTTTGTTCTTCGATGGTCAAGACCAAGTGGCTCAAGAACAAGTGGCCGAGACATGGCAGTGGCAGGAAATGCTGATGCTAAAGCTGCAATCATTGGCGACGTCGGAGAGTGCTGCAGATCACCAAGAGAAGGCGCTGTCGACTATTGTAGACCACCTCGTGGAGACGGACGTACAGCTTGGAGAAGCCATGAAGCAGCCCAATGCGCGGGCGAGGTTGGACATGTGTCTGCGACTCATTGAGGTCTGGATGGGGGTCACCGACGATGAAGTGCAGCTCGATGACTTCACGGAGATCGATTTGATCGGGTACAAGAAAGTTGTGAGTGTAGTGTGGTGGTTTGTTACTGACTTTTGTTGTCTTTATGGGAATTAGAGACCACCCCGGTCCGCATTGTATTGTTCCTGATGGGATGGAGCGCTTCATCGAAGAGCTGGCCAAGCCGGTGCTGGATTCGATTCACACCAACGTAACCGTGAAGTCGATCAACTACGAAAGCGCCAATGGAGTCGTCATCGAGTGCAGTGACGGCCGTCAAGTGGTCGCTGATTATGTCGTGGTCACTTCTTCCTTGGGGCTGTTGAAGTCGGGTAAATTGAACTTCCAACCGGAGCTCCTGCGGAGAAACAGCGCGCTATCAATCGCTCAAAGATGGGCCA
Source organism: Phytophthora macrochlamydospora (assembly GCA_011947325.1). Lineage (NCBI taxonomy): Eukaryota > Oomycota > Peronosporomycetes > Peronosporales > Peronosporaceae > Phytophthora > Phytophthora macrochlamydospora. The sequence continues at coordinate 267,655 of JAAVTH010000384.1, read as the reverse complement.
GTATATGAAGATTCTCGTGGAGTTTCCGACGGCATTTTGGCCTGAAGACGCCACGTTCATTGCGCAGCTGCAAAAACCGTCTAGCTCCGACGAAGGCGGAGATCGGCGCATATACTTCCCAGTTGTGTTCAACTACTACTTTGCCAAGGGAGTGCCAATCATCGAGGGCGTCTTGGTGGGCGATAAAGCCAGTGAGGTGTCTGCTGCTTTCACGAACGAGGAAATTGCGCATGCGCTGTATCTCCAGCTTCGTGATACTTTTGGTCCAGATATCCCCGAACTAGTCAACCATTTCATCACGAGGTAGGCGTTTGCTATGGATCCAATTGTTTTCTGTGGCTAACCTAACTTGTTTTCGGTAGATGGGATCAGGATCAGTGGTCGATCGGCGCGTATAGCTGCCTCACGGTGGACAGCTCTGAAGAAGACCCGGCAGTCCTGGCTCAAACAATTGCGAACCGCGTGCTGTTCGCGGGCGAGGCCACCAACTACAAGTACCAAGGTGCCTTGCAGGCCGCCTATCTATCGGGTCGCGAGGCAGCTGCCGAGATCATGGCCAAGTAAGCGGCCCCCTTGGCTCAGGAAGCGGGCGTTGACAGGTAAAATACAGTCAACTGGTAATGGGGACGAATTCCATGCAGAGAGCACTTGCCAGCAGATCGAGTCGTGCGTGACATCAGCTGCCCGAAGTGGATTGCTACCGTCGAGAGCCCTCACGACGAGCGCTCGACTTGGATATCCGTTCGCCGTAACATAAGCTGAAGGATCGCAATGGCCGTCGACGAGCGCTTGCCCGAGGACTACGCCTTTCGTAACGTAAACCCAAGCAGCTTCGGGATTTCGCCGATCGTCCGAAGGACACATCCCGGTGATGCAGTGGGAAGTACCACTCATCTTGTCGACGAGCGCTGCAACGGGATCGTTCGGCATCGTAACATAAGCTGCCGTGAATGCAAGTCTCCCGTGGCGGCGAAAGCTGCATGGTCTTCCCCATCCGCCATGCACACGTTGATAATGCGCTGCCGAGGTTTGCCACTCGACCGTGGCCGCGTCCTGCGCGTCGGCGGAAGCAACCGTGCTTGAATTGCTCCCGCCAGGCAACCTCCAGATCGATCAACGTTACGCTGGAAGTACCCCCACGAGATTCGTGCCGTGATCTTTTGCTGTGCACCGTTTCCAAGCAGCTGCATCCAAGCGGAGAGCAAGTATCGCTGCTCTTCCGACAGTCGATTTCGGCCGCAACAACTTCGACATGGCACTTCAAAGCTCACTCTGCAATTTGCCAAGCATCAACCATGCGCAACTCCACTCTCCAATCCTGTGAAACACCGCTCGACAGCTCCTACCGCGTGGCAGTGATCGGCGCGGGCCTCGCCGGCGTCAGCGCCGCCAACGCGCTACTGTCGTCAGGTCAATTCGACGCGTCCGACCTCTGCGTGTTGGAAGCCCAATCCCGTATCGGCGGTCGGGTGCAGACCAAGTCCTTCAGCGACACCCTCCCGGTCAATGTGGAGGTCGGTGCTGCGTGGATTCACGGCACGGAAGGCAACCCGTTCGCGAACTTGGCCAAGCAATTCGGCATCGAGTTCAAGGAGATCAGTCCCCGGAACCCGTGGCTCCATCCCGGATCGTGTCCAAACTTTGCCATTTTCGACGGCAGTCGTCGACTCAACGAGCAGCAGACCAAAGCGACGTGGAAGTGTCAAGATCTGCTCATGGACACGTTCCGCGAGCTGGCACGGTCGGAACACGCCGACGACCACAATGGCAAGTCGCTGTCTGCAGTGGCCGACCATCTATTCGAGACGGACAAAGCGTTCGTCCAGGCGATGGGTGGCGGGGTCAAGGCCCGTGAAAAGGTCGACCTGTTCTTACGACTCACGGAAGCCTGGATGGGACTCACCGACGACGATCTGAACCTGGACGCCTTCGTCGAGACCGACCTCATGGGGTGCGTTCGTATTCTGTTGGTTATATGTTCCGCTGCTATTGACTTTGTTACTTCTGTTTGTGTAGTGACGACCCTGGCGCCCACTGCATCGTCCCCGCTGGAATGGAGCGCTTCATCGACCACTTGTCCAAGCCGCTGCACGATGTGATCCACACCAACGTGTCGGTCTCGTCAATCAACTACGATGCACCGGAAGGCGTCGTCATCGAGTGCCGGGATGGGCGCCACATCACTGCGGACCGCGTTATCGTGGCGACCTCTCTGGGGCTGCTGCAGAGTGGCAAGCTGCACTTCCAGCCGGAACTACCCGCCGTCAAGAAGGGTGCTCTCAAGCGATCCAAGATGGGCCAGTACATGAAGGTCCTAGTGCAGTTTCCCCGCGTGTTTTGGCCCAACGACTTTCGGTTCATGGCCCAACTCAAGAGAGGAGACCGCCGCATCTACTTCCCACTGGTGTTCAATTACGACTTCGCTAAGGGAGTGCCTATCTTGGAAGGAGTTTTGATCGGGGACAACGCCAGCGCCATCTCGGCCGAGTTCACGGACGAGGAGATCGCACACGCTCTGTTCCAGCAGATGCAAGACACTTTCGGCCCCGACGTGCCGGAACCGGTGAACCACTTCATCACTCGATGGGATCAAGACGAGTGGGCGGTGGGGGCCTACAGTTGTGTCACCTGGGAGAACGCACACGAAGACCCGGACGTCATGAAGCAAACGGTGGCGAACCGTGTGCTTTTCGCGGGCGAGGCAGTGGACAACAAGTACCAAGGCGCACTGCAAGCGGCCTACTTCTCGGGTGAGTGCTGTGTACGAGACATTCCGAAGTTGGGCGGAGAACTTACGTGTTTGTTATTTTGTAGGACTCGAAGCTGCGGCGGAAATCACAGCCATGTAAGAACCTTCACGTGCACCAACTACATACTGTTAGTGAAAAAGCAAAACGATGTAAAGAAAAATATAACACGATTTCTGTGAATACGATGCGAAGACATGGAATGTTGTGAATGCTGTGCTGCATGACCGATTCCGACTCTTACACAGCGGAAAGAATATTGAACGTTGAACGCTGCTTGAGCTATCTCAACCGGATATCGTTCAGCAACAAATTGTTGTCGTTAAAAAGTGGCACGCTCTCGTTTAACAAGATGCAACATCGGACATCGGATACTATTCCTTGTCAAAGCAGCAACAACGTAAAACTCATTAGATGGTCTTTCCGCCTGGACATCGACGAGGAGTAGTTGGGCGTTATAAACTTGACAACACTTTTGCTTTTGATTTCGTTGAAAACTGTTGCGGGGCTCCATGGATGATAGAACTTGTAGACCAAGAGCTGGTTACTGGTATCGTGGCTTTCACACGTAGTAGATTTTCATGACACCGTCACGCAGTAGCTGCCGCAGCGACCAACCCGTAGGACGGTTGTGTCCGTCGTCCGAGTGGCGCCACGACCAAAAGATCCAGCCGGAATGCGCTTTGCTGAACGCTTCCAGTTGCGCGGACGCGAATTGCTGCAGACCGCGGCGGTCTTCGCATCGGAAAGCCGATGGATGTGCCCCCAGACTCCATTCATCAATGAGCAGCCAATTGCCTCCCCACGAGGCCACCTGCTCGCCATAACGGCGAATTGCTTGCAGCACTTGGTCACGTTTCTGGTCCTCGTAGCCCCAAATGAAATACGGGTGCCACTCGTGCCACACGTTGGTGAACTGCGGGTAGCGCATGAAGTCCTCCATGCACGGCGGGTGTTGCTCGGTCAGCAACGGCGCCACGGTCAGCACGCAGTCATTTCCGGTGTCGCGGATCTCCTTGTACGCTCGTTCGTAGTATTGACGCAGCACATGTTGCTCCGTCGGCACTTCCGGCTCGTTCAGCAGACCGAGGCCGAGGAACGACGGGCAGTAGCGATAGCGTGAAGCCAGGAACTTGGCCAGGTAGACGGTGTTGTCGACGTTCTCTGGGTATTGACCCCAGTACTTGGCGCCGCTGTCCACTGCGGCGCTATGGTCTCGACCGTTCTGCGAGCCTTTAGCTGCGTGGATATCCACCAGAACTGCCATGTCATGCTTGACACACCAGTTGTTGACCAACTCGTCAAGATACCGGAGAGCGTTGGGAGCAAACACCCGCCACTCCTGCTTGTTGGGGAAGTCGGTGGGGTCGAAGCCCATGATCCAGAACCCCACTGGCACGCGCACCGTGTTGAGTCCGAAGCGCTTCATCTCGACAATGTCGGCTTCGGTGATCCATGTGCGGCGGTGATGGTCGAAGCGACGGTCGCCTTCGTCGTGGCCGAGGAACTTCATGGTGGCGAACTCTCCTTGGTTGCTGACATTGTCGGGCACTCCTTCCCAGACGCACGAGTCCCAGGTCATCCAGTGCTCAGCTACGAGCCACCCGCCGAGGTTGGCGCCTCGACATGGGATCTCTCCGCGTCGGAGACGAGCTTGGAGCGAGTCGGGCGAGACAGTGGCCATCGAGTCGACGGTTATCGTTTGGTGTCCGCGGCACAAGCAGAAGTGAGCCCACCACATGAGTAAGAAGCGGAGATCTGCTTCTTCCCTCGGAGGTCAAGCAATGTCCGTCTCGTAGCAAGTCACCCACGTTCGCTAGCTCACCCACGTCGTGTCTCAAGGCGGTGTGATCAATAGCAGCGAGGAAAGCGAGGTCCTCATCGACAAGCAGTAGATCATCAAGTTCATGTATTTTCTGCAGTCGTACCGGCCTATTGCCCAGCTACTCCTCGCCGATGTCCAGCTCCTGGAACTGCGCCGTCGTGAACTTCATGAAGTAGGCGTACACAAGCCCCACCACAGTCACCCCCAGCACGATCAACGCCGGCTCCAGCGTGAAGAAGACGTCCACGGCAATGTACATGAGCAGCGCCGACGGGACCAACAGACACAGGATGATCACAGGCATCTTCCGGGAACTACACAAGCAATTCGCACAGAAAAGTATAAGAGTCGTGAACCACAACACTTGCACCGCTCGCCCGCCTACCTTTAAACGGCCGCTCGACCTCCGGGTGCGTGTACCGCAGCTTGACGAACGCTGCGAAGATAAGTAGCTGGTAGAAGGCCGACAGCGCGTTGGTCATGGTCTGGATCACGTCGAAGTCGTACTGGATGAGCACGAGGATGACGACGAAGCTGGCGAGCACGGCGTTGTGTGGCGTGTTGAACCGCTTGTTGCGTCTGCAAAGAAAGAAACACAGCCAGACAAAAGCGCGAGGTCGAGTTAGTCGGGTCTGTTGTTGGCAGGTGCTTGATGCCAACCAAACTGGCCACGTACGTTTTGAGAACCGCCGGTGCGAGGCCGCACTTTGCCATGCCCATGATCTGGAACGAGTCGCAGAACAGCTCGGCGATGTACATGCCAGCGTTGCTTACGAACGTCGCTAGCATGATCCACGTCGACAGAAAGGTGCCGCCCACGGCGTCCGCGATGCCCGAGAACGAGCCATCTTCCCACGTCGTCCAGTTGGGCGAATTGAAGACGGTCGCGGCGAACAGCGGCAGCAGATACGTGAGCGTGACCAGCAGCACCGACAGCAGCAGCGCGCGGATACGTCCGGCCCGGGTTCTTGACCTCGCTGCCGAACACCGACATGCCCACGGCACCGTTGAAGTTCCAGAAGAGCGTGTTGATCAGCAGCGACCAGTCGATCTGCAGCGACAGCACACCAAGCACAAGACCAACGCCAAGTTAGTGGTTGTCGTCACCCCCACCACTATTTCGTCACCACACTTACGTCGACACCGCCGGACATGCTCACGAGGTCTCCATTCGAGTCGTAGACGATGTCCGAGCGACGAACGGCCCCGACGGCACCCCAGTCGTTGGCGCGGACGAGGCCCCACACGAACAGCACGAGGAACGGGATCATGACGAAGACGGACATGGCGACCATGCCGTTGCCCACGATGCGGACGCCCAGCACGTTGGGGATTGTCAGCAGCACGGCGATGGCCGCCTTGACAAAGTACTCGGCCGTCGACGAACCGATGGAGCCGTAGACGTCGGTGAAGGACGACACCGCCAGTGCCGGGTACAGCGCGTTGTCGATGACGCCGGAGATCCAGGACCAGTAGCCCGTCTGGAAGGCCCAGAACGGACCGAACGCGTTGAGCACCCAGATCGTGTAGCCTCCTGCATTTGAGAAGCAAAGCGTCAGTGCTGTGTATCATTCACAACGAGTTGCTGCAAACGCAGACTTGCCATCCTCCGGGTAGGCTGTGCTGAGCTCTGCCGTGACGTAGGCGATGGGGAGTCCCAACGCGATTGGAAACAGCAGCAGGAAGATGAACCCGACCAAGGGACCGCCCGCTGTAGAGCACATGCATCAACTTAGAGGTTCGTCGGGACAAAGCGCAACGAGTTACTAGTACGTACACGAGATAATGTACTCGGATCCGATGGGGCCTCCGCACACTGAGAAGTAGCAGAGTCCGACGATGGCCATCGTCGTGAGCTCTCGACGCGAGTCCGCCTTGCCTTCTTTTGTTGGTAGCAGCGCTGACGGTCTCCACTGCACGGAAACGGCATCTCCATGATCGACAGAGCTGATGACGCTGACAACAGAGTGCTCACGAAGTCTGTGCACGCTGGAAGAGTTAGTCAACACTCAACAATCACCAAACTGCGAGCATTTCAACTGACTTGTCCAGGCGACCTGGCGTCGACATTCGGTCGTACGACTCGAGCTGTGGACTTGCTTCTGCGACCATCTTCAACAGCTTCGGCGTTCGCGCTTGCTGGCCAAATTGGTTGTGGGACTGACAATCGGAACCCTCCCACCGCTTCAAGTGGACCAGTTGACTTGCCCACGACCGCCATAACTCGCTCACCGAGTCAGTCTGGAAGTGCAGGTCCGCCATGGCAGGAACCGCATCTCACTGGTCGAACAGAACGCGTCACCGTCCAGATGGCCCAAGGCCTTTCACGCATCCCCCATTTAACGGTCTCAACTAGTGTCGATTCCAAGCAGCTCCGGAAGCCTCCAGCGACTTCTCCACGCGCCCAACTCATTTGCTGAGCAGGGCCAGGCAAGAAATGATCGCAGGCTGCGGCAGGAGGAGCTCGTCGATTGTTGTGCTGGCGAGAACTTGCCGTTCATTCAACTACAAAAACACTTGCCTTCCACATGTCGTAGCTATGGTAGCACTGCTAGCGGAGGACGAATGTGCCTGCGATTCGGATACGTCGCCGACTTGGAGACGACTGAATGCACCATAAGCCGGCTCGATGATCACTCGATGCCGGAAGCGGAACCCCCGTCCTACGTTTTGGTGCTGCACAGCGTCGAGCTCATCATCAACGCGCTCGAAATGGTCTCCACCGATCCTGCCGTCGACCGACACCAGCCACTTTCCTGCTGCCGCGTCTTCCGCGTCGGCAGGCCGCTACCCTGTTTGATCGCGATTGAATGCGTCCCGTTAGGCCGCCCCCAAGCAGCTTTTTTCAACAGCACGAGCTGACGGCAAACGAACACCGCAGCAAACGGGGCTCTTCAAGTGACGGTCACACCTCTCCAGATCAAACCTGTTGAAGCACAACATTCTGAGCGTCCTGAGGCACATCGTGTTGGAGGCGGTGCCTGCCTGCCTGAAGGATGGCTACAGCCAGCACTGGCGACGCAACGCCAGCGGTTGAAGTAGTTTGTCCAATCAAGCGGCGACTAAAAGATATGCCACAATCTGGCAGGGGTCTTCCAGCACCAGAGCCGCGCCGTCATGAATCGCATGTGCTTGAGAGCACGTGCACTCCTGCAGAAAGCATTCGCCCGTCGTGTTCTTATGTTTTATTGTGCCGTTTCAAAATATTTATTCACGAAAATTTTCTTATGCAGAATATCAGATCCCTAATCAACGTCTCGTGTCCCAACTGTTCTGTCCATCTATCCGTCTATCGTCGTGTTTGTATGCAACCGACCTACTTCAACCAGGACGCAGTGTTGGTGGTGTCACTGTGCGACGTCATTGCAGAACCAAACGACCTACCAGCTAGCACTGCGTTGGCCCTGCTCCCCGCTCCCCAGCAAGGCGACATACGATGCCCCATGGCTGTCCGCGAGTAAGGAGCCTCTTGGCGTTGCGTCGGCGCTCGCGAAGTGCGCGTCTGGCGCTGCCCCGCAGCTCCAGGAGCTCCAGAACCAGCACCCCAGACAGTATTCGTCCACTTTCAAGACTTCCAAGGGCCAAATCCAGGCACTACCAGGCCGCAATAATGGGGACGAATCCTACAATAAATCCTGGACGGGGGTGGCAGCTCTGGGCGCCGCGATCGGCGCTCTCTCGGTGGTCGACGAGGACGCCAAGATGGAGACTAGTGCGGATCAGCGCGACACCTTCATGGCGTCCAGCAGCGTCCGCCGAGGCGGCAAGGTCGAGGATGAGTACGAGATCCTGGATGAGGTGGTCGGAGAAGGCGGCTACTGCGTGGTGCAGAAAGGAGTGGACCGCCGGACGGGCGAGCTCGTGGCCATCAAGATGCTGAGCAAGAGCGAGACGTCCGCTCGGGAATTTTGGACCGAGGTGGACGTGCTGCGCGTGGCTGGCCAGCACCCCAACATCTTGCAATTGAGAGGCACCTACGAGACAGACAACTGCTGGTTCATCGTGCAGGAACTGGCTCAGGACGGAGAACTCTTCGACCATTTGATCGCCAACGGAGCGTACTCGGAGCGACAGGCGAGTAATGCAGTCAGGCAGCTCTGTGATGCGCTGCAGTACTTGCACCGCAAGGGCATTGTCCATGGAGACATTAAGCCGGAGAACGTGCTGCTGCATAAGGGACGCATGTGTCTCGTGGACTTTGGCGTGTCGTTTCGTCTTGAGAGCGATTCTTCTACGACTCACAGTTGATGGGCACGGTGGCGTATGCGGCCCCGGAGACTCTGGAGCATGGCGGCATGATCCACAGGAGGAACACTAGGGATGCCATTAGGAGGAAACGAGAGATGAGCGGAGCGCCTACGATAGACGATGATGACGAGGACTTTGACGTCGTCCCGGGACCGGAGTCGTACAAGTTTGGACCCAAGTCGGACATGTTTGCCTTGGGAATTGTATTGTATATTCTACTGTGTGGCTCCCATCCATTCGATACATACAACAATCTGTCCGACGAAGAGGTAAGGACTCAAAGCTTGTCTAGCTGCTTGGTTATTTGATATCACTATCATTTTTTTTCATTTGTGCAGATCCGTCTTCGTATTCTAAAGGGCAAGTACCGGACGCAATCCCGTGCTTGGCTGTCGATTTCGCCTCTGGCTCGTGATTTAATTCAGAAATTGCTCGAGACAGACCCCGAGAAGCGGTTAAGTGCAAAGGAAGCGCTCCAGCACCCTTGGTTACGTGATGCATCTCGCCTGAGTCGCGAGCCCATGGAGAACTCCGCCGAGTGCCTGGAGAAGTTTCAACGTGGGCGTCGTCGTCTTCGCGCTAGTATTTTGGCTGTGCTGCTGCTCGACGCGATGGCTGAAAACCTGGACGACGAAGACAGCGAGGAGCTCGAAGCTATAAAGCGGAACTTTGCATGGGGTCTCAGCTCCAGTGTCGAAGCACTGAACGAGAAGACCAATGCGCTGCTGTCGACGCTTCATTTCTTCGACAAGGACGGCAAAGGATTCATTTCGAAAGGGGATCTCGCGCGCGTGAGCGAGAGCTTAGGCAAGCACATGAGCGAGAGTGAGTTAAACGAGATGCTGGTAGGCGCGACCGGTGATCCCGAACAGAACGCTTCTTCTGTTCAAGCCGTCGATTACGACAACGTTAAGATGACCATCTCGACTCTGCGATCGGGAACTTTTGAGCCAGGTGAGGCGATCATTCGAGAAGGGCATGCTGGCGCACATAACGTGTACTTGCTGCTGGATGGAGAGGTTGAGGTGTCATGTAAGAACCCAATCAAGAAGTCTGTTCCACCTGCTGATGAGGAGGATGAAAGTACAGCACCTATCACTAGCTCGGATGCGTATGATCAGTCGGAAGGCTTTGCTGGACTGCTATCTCGCCCTTCGTGGCCGGGGTTAATCCACCCGCGGCATCAAGCGGGTGGGAACGAGGAGATGAAGCTCAGGCGATTGCCAAAGGCAGCTTCTTCGGCGAACTAGAGCTGGTTCGCCCGGATGGACGATTCCTTCCGCGCATCGCAACTTTCCGCTGTGCTGAAGGGAGCGACACACCGTGTAAAGTCCTGCAACTTGTTGCAGACGATTATTTGAACCTGAAGGGGACCTACGAGTCGATTAACAACCGACTTGAGAAGACTGCACGCCGCCACATGCAACAACACCTAATCAAGTGCGTGGAGACAGCAAAGGGGTCTGTCAAGATGCGCACGTTCGACACCGGCGATTTTATTTACAAGGAAGGAGAGCCTTGTGACTCGGTGTTTATTCTGCTGGATGGACAGGTCGAAGTTCTCAAGTCGAAGGCGGATATGGTCGTGGAAGAGCTTCACCCGGGGATTATTTCCCGCTGGGTGTGTCTGGCCAAACTAGGGCCTGCAAGATCGTCACTCGGCATTCGAGTGTGCGGTGTACACAGCCTGTAAAAGTGGTAGAAATCGGTGGCGAGACGTTCCGCAGCTTCTTGAGTAGTAACAAGTTTTTGGCGGCGTATTTCCGCGAAGAGGTGATGACGCGCGAGCAGCAGCGACTTGATCGACTGATGACAGCTTAGCTGTTAACGACTCGAGACAGGAGAGGAATGAAGAGAACAAACCCGCTAGCTGTTCAGTTGTGTCCCGACGTTGGCGGGCGACTTAGTGCCGCCGGCAGATTCATACGTCGCTCTTGTCTGGAGCCTGGTCTTCCAGTTGTGACTGTAGGCGTTTGCGGTGGCGCTGGTGTTGGGTACGACACGGTCATGGGGAGTGCGCGAGCACTCGCAGAGGCATCGTCGCGTGTGAGTAAACTGGAATATACCTTGTGGGGCGAGCACGACGGATGGAGTGCCGTGAATGAATGCAAGAGCGGCCCAAAGATCTCTTGAATGCGCCTGTCCTGCTCTTTGTTTGCTTGGTCGCTAGGTAGCAGATCGTTCTTGCCTTGTGGAATTATGACGAGACCCTTTTGGAGCAAGTATCTGATAGCGATCTGCAATGGAGTTTGCAACGCTGTTGTGTCGCTCACGGCGTGAGAGTCCATGTGGAAGGACGCCGCAGAGCCTTCGTTCTCGTGCGTGACGTGGAACTTGAATGGTCGTTCTCGATGTCGCTCAGCAATGCGCTGTGCCAGCAGCTCCCAGTCTTCGTGTAGCGCCAGCGGCTCCAATCTGTCCAGAAAGGTTGTAGGGAAGCGTACCAATACATCAATTCCGTGGCTGTGCGCGAACGCCGTCACGTCTTCGAGCGGAACGTCAGAGTCCGCCCCGCTCGACATCCCTGGAAGCTGTACTTCAACACTCCAAGCTTCTGGCGGATTGTCCGGGTACTCAGTGATCAAGAACTCTACGTCCTGGACGGTCAAGTCGCTCACCCCAATGTGCTCTGCCAACCCGGCCTGTTGAGCCTGCATCATGTGCCCCCAGGCTCCCAGCACCGAGCGTTTGCGCGCTTGTATCCCACTCGACCCCGGCAAACTCTGCGTCTGCAGTAGCAACATATCCAGCTGCTGGAACTGCAGCGTCTTCAGCGCCTGCTCCACCTTCGAGGCGATCTGCTCCAGCGCACAACCCACGGGGGTCATCGCTGTCACTACAAAGTTCGCTCTCGACAGCAGCGTGTCCTCAACGCACGTCTGCTGCAGAGCGGCACGCACCGCCAGTAGATCTGCTCGGTCCTCCAGATCCAAGATCACCATTGCTCGGCAATTTCCCTGCACCATAGCGTCCACTAGCTGCTGTCGCTGCATGTCCCCACCAATAGACGATGTATTATTCTCCCCACTGCGAACAGCAGTCGCTGGTTCTCCAAGAACGCACTGCGGCGACCATGATACCCGACACTCCACATCTCCGTCTCTTCAAGCATACGTTAACTTTACATTCAAAAAATGGGCGGGAAACCGAACAGCCATGGCGGATGCCGCTCGACATCGGGCTGCGTGTCGAATGTGATGCTTGTGTGTGTTTGTCCATCTCTCTCTCTTTGCCGTGTCCAACCTCCTCTACCCCGCTTCTCAGACGTCCTGGACGACGACGGTATCTGGACCACAGGAGTTGTTGTCAACGTGGACCACGAAGAGTGCGAGGACAACGTGGAGATCAAGTACGACGGCTGCGAGAAGGAGTACAACAAGTGGTTGGGCGTGGAGGCGCAGCGGGTGGTGCCGCTGCACGTGTACACGATGGTCAAGAAGTGCTGGGCCAAGCTCACCAAGGTTCCGTGGTGTCCAGCTATTGTGACTTTAGTTTTATAGACCCTGGGGGCAACAAATACTGGAACAAGAAACCAAGCTCGATGTGGAGTTCTACGACTCGTTCGACGAGGACAATCGCTCTCGTGGCTGGATGCAGAAGAAGACCGTGGCTGCATTTCGACACAGCTTCGAGGAGAGAGCGTCCAAGACTAGTGGCAAGAACTTCTCGCTGTATGTGAAAGGCACTCAACAAGCCTGTGCTGGCATGTCCCCATTGGTATTTTTCGGACCTGGTACACTCTCCACTGAGTTCTCGAGCAATTTAACGCCCTCTCGAGGAGAAGAGGAAGGAACGCTCGTCCGAGCGGTGGTTCGAGCTCTTCAGCAAGCGCAACCAGAACCAAGACTGAAAAGCTTCAATCTGCGTGCACCACACCAAGTACAACCGTATTTTACGTAATTAACTAGCTCAAAGAGCTAAATACTGTAGCCATCGACGTTTACAGTGCAATCTGTAATGGAGCCCTTTGACGGTTGTGAAGTCTAAAACCACCTTTCGGAATCCTTAAATAAGGACCAAATTAGTGCATTTGCGACTCGCGGACCAGATCAACGAGAGGTGGTGCGTATGGCTCATAATCGCTCTGGAATGACCATGCTGGCGCTCGCTCGGACGGCTGCCAAGCAGGCCCGCCGCGCTGTGCCACAACTGCAGGCTGCGCAGACGCGCTCCTTAGCCTGGAAGGCGCGTCGCAACGACGACGACGACGACTCGTTCCGCGGCCGTCGACGCCGCAACGACGAGGACTTTGGGCCAAGAGAAGACGGCGAGGCCGGCGACCTGTACGACCCGTACCGCGAGTACATGGAGACGACGGGCGAGCGCGGCTACAGAGACTTCAACCCGGACAACCTGGAGAGCCAGGACTTCCGCCACCAGTGGAAGGAGCCCGAGAAGATGATGGAGGACAAGTCGTGGCCCCAGACGTCGGGCACCGACCTGTTCGAGGACCTGCTCAACATCCCGAGCGAGCCTCCGTCGGGAGAAAAGCTCGACAAGATCCTGAAGGAAGCCTTCGCTCGTATGGGCCACACGGGCAGACTGGAGGATATTCAACTTCCCACGATGGATGTGAAGATCCCCGAGGACCACCCGGACCGCGAGGCGCTGGAGATCATGCAGCTGTCCATGATGAACAACGGACGACTCAAGATGGACGACAAGAACGACCTGATGACGTCCATCATCGACGAGCTGGACCACCTGCGCAACGACAAGACCACGCTGTTCAAGGGCATCGAGGACGACCAGAGCAAGAAGGACACGAAGAACAAGGACTAGAGTGCACATGTAGCTGGTATAGGTAGAAGGGCGATGAACTGCAATGGCAACAGCGTCCTGGTGGACAATGGTGGACCCTTTCGGTGGTAAACGTCGTTTAATCGTCAACTTGACAATACGTCATGTGATTGGCTAAAATATAAATCGAACTGTTGGCTGTGCTAAATCTGTGTAGCCATCGGTGACAGTGAGTCAACCATTAAGAGAATCACTCAAACACGTGGTCTTTAAAACATCATTCAATCACCACTAAATCAGAGTCGTTAGCCTTGGAAGCGTAAAGTATCTCCCACTCGGCAACTCTACATGACGGACGCGGCCCCCGAGGCGCAGCGGCAGCGCTCCATCTGGTCCAGCCGCGTTCACCGCGAGCTGGACAAGTGCCGCAAGCCGCACGCGCTGCCCAAGGGCGCATCTCTGCGACGCGCGCAGATCTCCGACAGCCGCGGGGTGTGCGAGGGCGAGTTCCACTGCTTCGTGCCCTTCTGCGACGGCTCGGACGCGCTGGCCCTGGTGCCACTGACCTATTTGGTCGTCAAGATGCCTTTGCAGACGACAAACTGGACGTGGGCGAAGCGCAGTACCCATTCCTAGCGCCCGAGGTGGAGATCCGACATGGAGCCATCTATCTGCCCCACGAACTACGAGAGCGGCGACCACCGACACAGGAAGGAGACGAACCTATTTTCTTGCTTAAATTGCCGCTATTGCAGAACTGGAGTCCATCCACGACACTGGCGATGCTGGTGCAAGAGTTCTTCGCTTTGGTACAGGAAGGAGACCCATCGCCAAGCGTCAAGACGCCCACCAAGCAGACAAGCAATAAGCAGAGACAACAAGACAAAAGTCAATCGCAATCCAGAGGCAAACGACCCATGAGGATGAGGAAGAGAGACGTCCGAGGAGCAGTGTATCCATGTCAAGAAGTGGACCCGACCACGTCGACATTAAAGAACACACCGATGTTGCTCCAGTCTGGAAATATTGCACTGCTCATGCCCTCAAAAGAGGCGAAAGCTGCAGGAGCAGACGGGGAGACGACTGCGTGTATGTGTGGGACCTGATCGCGTTAAAAGACGTAGTGCGGATCACCCCGCAGAGAGGCAAGTCGTTGACTCTGTTCTTTAAGGACCGCGCACTCCCCTGCAGGACGTTCTTGAGTCAGTACACGGACGAGATCGTCAAGGATCTTCGCGTCATGATTGGAGAGAGCGCGAGCAATAAACGCGGCCGTGAACACTCAGCAACTTCCCCAGGAGGATCAGCAGCGAATGCTGCAGCAGCTGCAGCCTCGACGGCTCAATTGCTGCCGTTTTTGAGTGCTGAGCAGTCGGAAAAAGCAAAGGAAATGTCGACCAAGTTTATGGGAAAACTTGGTAAGGTGGCGACGTCTGTGTCGCGGTTCTGGCGTGGAGATGAAGACGAACCGATACCGCACCGATCACGGATGACCAGCGACCCACTGGCAGCAGCTTTTGCCGATATTGACATGCAGAAGGACGCGTTCTTCCGCACCCCGTCAAAGGCCAGAGTACGTACCACATCTGTTGGATCGATATATATGTTGTATGCTCATGACGCCGTTGTCTTGCTTGTAGATGACGGAAATTACGCGGCGCTACCAGCATATCGCTGAGGAATACGCGTACCTGAACAACCAAGAAGGCCACGTGGAACGCGCCATCTCGGAGTTGCAGACGTTCATTGAGCACCCGAAAGCTCAACGGATTCTGATGGAAACGTGCGCCTACGAACAATCCACCCAGGGAATTCGTGTTGGCCCGGCATAACCAGCACTACGTCACGAAGGGATACCCCATTAACCGTTTAATGTCGTGAGCAGGCTGCGGCCCATCTACTTACTCTTCTTGAAGGCCTGGAATCGTCGACAAGTATTTGACCATCTGCTTGATGACCTTCGTGTCCAAGCGCTTCTTGTTGGCGTGCATTTGCTGGAGTTTCTTGTAGGCCGACACGATCTGCTTATGCAGGACACGCAGCTGCTTCTCATCTCTCTCGTTCGTCTTGCTAGCTCCACCACTGCTGCTGCTCTTCTGCTGAACTCGACACTGTTGATTTGCGCTCCAAAGATCTTGTTGCGCAGCTGTGAGATCACGTCGTGCCATGTTAGCCACGCCGCGGTTGTACAGAGCTGCGATGAGAGTGCCGCCACGCAGAGCTAGAGCATGTGAGAAACATTCCACAGCCTGGTCATAGTCGCCCAAGGCGGAAAACGCCTTGCCCATGTTCATTGAGCAGTCCACTGCTAGGTCTCCGAACGCATTCAGCAGCGTCGTGTTCATGCGCAGTCGAACGCGCGAAATCGAAACCCATTCGTCTTCTCGATCTCCAGCATCGTACAGCACCTCAACTTGGCTCGAAGATCCGTCACCTTCGACATCCGAGACCATCGCGTCTTGCCAGTCATTTCCGTGACGAGAGCAAACTTGCACGCTAGCTCCAATACTGCAACGACTTAAAAGCTGATCCACTGGAAGCGTCCGCAAAGCTGCTTCTTCTTGGAGCTGCGCAGCACGAAGAATGGTCACGGCTCGCCGGTAAAACAAACGAGCAGTGGGAAAGTTACCTCGACGGAAGAACTGATTCCCACGCGCTTTGCAGTCGGTAGCACTACGCAATGCTTGATCGAGGTTGCCATCTCCCGTGCTGCCGGTCGAAGGCGCATCACAATCTGCAGGTAGCCCTACGAGACTTCCGTGCTCCCTTTCGTACGTATCGATCTCAGGGCTTAACAAACGATACTGTGTCTCGCATAGGTCTCTCAGGTATGCATCGTGTGCAAGCTTGTTGTCTTTCAATCTTGCCAGCGTGTGGGCCTTCTCCAATGCGCCACGCAGATCAGGAATTACAGGCAGCACAGCTCGGCACGCTGTGTTCTCGACCAGCAATTGCAACAGACGAGCTCCTTCGCCAAAAGCGATGGACACTTTACTTAGCATGAGCGCAACGACGACTTCACAAGCCACGCGTAGTTTCTCGGCTGCGTCTGTGGACTTCTTCAACTCTAGAGCTTCGAAGCAAACAAACGAGGTGACACGAACACCGACCACGACAAAATTCTGCAGCAAAACCGTGTCCTCCACCTGCTCTAAGGAAATCTGCAGCAGACTGCGCAGTATTCCAGCACGGATGATCTTCTTGGCGTGCTCCTTCGACTGGATTAGCTTTGTCAAGGCAGCTGTGAGCTGCAGTCGAAGTAGACTCCCACTCAGCGTCACGTACATCTGCTTGGTAACCTCGATAAAGGTATCGTCCTGCTCTCCTTTGACATCCAGCAGATTAACGTCCTCGGTTTTATTGCAGAACTCCACTAGCCATTGAGCCATTGCAGTCAGCACTTCACTGGAGACGAATCTGTCTTTGAGCATCAAGGCCAACGCCGACTGAAGCTGCTGCTCCGACGTAGGCGCTTGAATTCCGTCGGCACTTAGCACCTTGGAGAGCAATTGCCATTTGGCGGCGTGCAGATCCGACGCGTCGTCGTCGTCTGTAGCTTGCAATTGACCTGACAAGAGGATAGTCGTAAATGAATCGACGACTGCGACGTCGTCCGGAGACACCCCGATGAGAACCGCTCGCTCAGACGCTGCAGGTGCTCTATGCGGACGCTGTCATCGCTCTCGGTGATCCCTGCAACAAGCGCGGCGATCGATTCGTGGAGATCGGACTCCATTTTCGAGGAATTACCAAAATGTTCAAAATGACAATTTGGCTGCATCCCGGATCCAGCACTTCACTCAAGAAGCAATGAGGACTGGAGCGATTGTCATATGACTTTCCAGGCTCGATTTCATCCTTAGCCGCGCCAAGATATCAACGATGCAGTGGCCTGCAGCGATAGTTGCCAAACAACTTCGTCGCTCTGTGATCGTTCATTCGAGACTAGGAGTTGATAAACTTCTTCATGAACTACGATGCATAGCGAACGGCAAAGCGATTGTCGTCGCTCGTTTGCGACGAAGTTTGCCCGGCAGCAATCGAGAGGAATCCGTATTTCTACGCTGGACTGTGCGATGACACGGCGTTGAAACCCCTTCGAATTGGTTACCAACCAGATCGTGAAATTCACCTCGCAAGCAGTCCGCCTGGGAATTCCTCACTCACACCTTGCTTGCCTACGCGTCTGCGGGACAGACTCAACGTATGCGAACGCTACTTTACCGCAGCGAATGGCTGGCGTAGCGATCTTCGACACGAAAAATGACCGCCACCGTCAACGTAATTGCCGCACCATCAAGCAATCCGCGAGTTGGAAGCCTTTACCGTCTCGGGTGCTGTTGGATGGGATGGCTCGGTTAGATCACCCTTACGCTAAGTTCCTCAGCTTCGGCCAGCCGCGGTGTCTGAAAGAATAAAAACATCGGATCGAAGCGCTCGCGTTCGCTTGCTCGCTTGGACAGCCCCGATTAATCGGCGGGCGTTGGCAGAAGGTGATCGCTCTTTAGTGAGCCTCGCGCTGCGGCGGTCTGGGCCAGGGTCAGCCTAACCAGGTTGCCAGACTCGCAAAAGGCCCGATACTTAATCTACCGAGGGCTCTCGTGTATAATAGTGGGGACGATTCAACTCACCACCAAGACAAAGGCTACCTCGTGGCAAAAAGTTTTCGTTCATCGCAGCACGCGCAAGACAGGAGGCAAAGCTTCAAAGAGAGGATTGAAGTAATTGTTGACGGGGATCCAGTAACATGTCACCGACATGGACGGCGGACACGATAATTTCTCCCGTGAAAGACGGATAGCCCCACACACATTTCTACGGATGCCATGGTTATGATGTGTGCATCCACAACGACACTCAAAGACAAAAGGTTTTGGTCAGCATGGGATTTGGGGCCTTGCTCAGCGTGTGACGAAGGGTGCGGTGGTAAAGCTTTCGGTGAGGAAATTCACGTGACGATCTACTAAAACTCGTGCAGCGCGATTGATCAGAGCTCACATTTTAATTTGCCAAGCAAGACCAACACCAACTCAAGAACCCACCACCACCATGAAGATTTTCAACGTCATCGCGCTGGTTGCCACCGTCATCGCATTCACCGCTGTGCCCACCAACGCTGAAGTCAGCTTGTCGACTGAAGGAGTTGCTGAGCGTCGCCTCGGAGGAGATGGAGGCCTTCGCGGTGCGACCCAGGCAGGCCAGAACTCGCCGACCCAAGGCGGTGGTACCAACAATCACCTAAACGGGGATCCCAGACATCGGGGGACAAGAAGGACGTGAACGGCCAGAACGGTGGCAACAACAACCAGGAAGGCGGTGACAACAACCAGGAGGGTGGCAACAACAACCAAGAGGGTGGCGACAACAACCAGAATGGCGGCAACAACAACCAGGAAGGCGGTGACAACAACCAAGAGGGTGGTGACAACAACCAAGGAGGGTGGTGACAACAACCAAGAGGGTGGCAACAACAACCAGGAGGGTGGCAATAACAACCAAGAGGGTGGTGACGACAACCAGAATGGTGGCAACAACAACCAGGAGGGTGACAACAACAACCAAGAGGGTGGCAACAACAACCAGGAGGGTGGCAACAACAACCAGGAGGGTGGCAACGACAACCGAGAGGGCGGTGGCAACAACAACCAGAGCGGTGATAACGGCGGCCAAGGAAAGCAGACCAACGAGAGCAACAACGGCGGCCAGAATGGAGGCAGTGCCCAACAGAAGGGCTCCACTGCTACCACGCAGAAGCAGTCGGCGTAGACCAGCGGTCTCTCCGACAGAGTTCACTCGTAGACAAAACTCGTACACGTGGAGCTTCGACGGTCGACAGGAACCAATGTCGAAACAGACTTCAACAACCAAATACATTCTTTTGAAGTTCATCTCTTCAGTGTTTCAAGAACACTTTTGGGTCCTCTTTATTAGAGGATGGCCACTATTTTTTTCTCACAAAACTCGATGAGATTGTATCATCATCCGCGGCCGAACATGTGTGATCAAGAAGTAGAGAGAATACGCAGCATTATATAAGTTTGTTGAGCATCGACATTTACCATTCTGTATCACCTCGTTGCTTGTCTTGCTGGTAAATACCTTCACGTTCAAAATCAGCGGTCTTAGAAGAATGCGTGATTGGAGCCGAACGGCTGCGAGAAGCCGCCTCCACCACGACCGCCACGTCCACCGAAGGGGTCCATGTCATCGTCGTCCCTTGGCATACGCAAATGATCAGGACCTGGTCCGCCAAATGGCATTCTTGGAGCCGGGCCGCGAGATGGAGGACGGCCGAATCCGGAAGGACCGAGAGGATCAATCGACGGTCCGAACGGATCGAACCGGGCACCAGGCACAGGACCTGCGGACGGATCACCGCGACGGCCAAACATTGGATGACTCGGCCCTACGAGCATGTCTGGATTGCCACCTCCGAGGCCTGGAGGGAAAGCGTCGCCTCCTCCAACCTAAACATTCCAAGGACCACTTGTTAGATGATCTCTACGACGGCCGTTAAAGTGACTTACGGGAGGAATGGCGAACGGTGGAGGCGCACCATACGGATAGTCTCGACTATCTAAACCTGGCTGCGGCGGGCGAACAAGCGGACTAGTAGGGGCGGGTGTGGCTGGTTTCTTCTTGGCAGGGCGCAAACCTGCAGCAAATGGTGTAAATAGCTCTCGCAAAACCTTCACATTCTGAAGAACGCTTTCAGCTGCTGCAGGCGTTTCCACTTCTCCTTGAGCAATAAACTTGTCCACACTTGTTGTATTTCCGAGTTAGTTCCCGATTTTAACCCCCACAACCAAAGCAAACCTTTCTTCTCACCTCAGTTCCTTCGACTGCGTGTGGTCCTTGTCGTCCGAAATATAGACTTCAAACTTCCCGCCAACAAATAGCCCCTATCAACACCACAATAAAATTCTTGCGTGAGTGGAATCACTAGACATAACAACACTCCAGCAAACCCAAACCTGCAGCGAGAACTTGATCGAGTCATCGTTGGGGTGCACGTAAGCAGCAGCGAACAACCCGTTGGCACTATTGGCATCCCAGTTCTCAGGCAGCTCAAACTCTGATCCTGCTTCCTTGTTTAATTTGTAGCCTAGTCAAATAGAGTTCGGATCAGCACACCGCCAACAAGTATACAGTATCTTCAGCATTTCTCTTACCAGCTTCCAGTAGCAGCGCGTGCACCGCCAGGAACAGCGCATCTCGTGGCTTTTGCACCTTCACATCCTTCTCCCGTAGAGTTTTCACCACTGTGTCCTCCTCAGTCGGTTGCAGCGCAGCTGTACCACTTGCAGATCCACTGGAGTTTGACTCAAACGCGTTCAACGCCGCCAACATGTGCGTCTACCAACGACATATACAGAAATTTAGTAACCTTCGTATCGTAAACGTTATATATATATATATATATATATATATGCGCTGTACCTTGAGTTGCGCGCTGGAGACAGCGTTGATCGCCTCTCGCAGCGCGTCTCGGTCCCGTTCGAGCTGCTCGGCCATGGTATCAAAAAGAGAACTGCGAGGAAAAAAATGGCTTCAATTCTAAAATAGGTACCATGTACCATCAAAGTTTTCCACCAGTCAAAAGCTCCATTTCAACAATGGCGTCTCCGCTGGTCGGCGGCTACCATGCCATCGCGCTGCCGCTGCCCCACAGCGCGTTCTCCCGCTTTATTTACGCCAAGAAACACGACAGCAAGCCCGCAAACGTGGACGTCAATGGAGAGTCCGTGCTAGCCTCTGGTCGCACTGCATACTTTGTGAATCTGCCCCACACAGTGTCCGAGGAGTGGCTGCGAGCGTGTCTGGAGCCTGTGGGCGCAATCCAGCACGTCATTGCGGGGTCCTCGGGTCTCTACGAAGGCGGTAGTGAAGATGAGGAAGTAGAGAGTGAAGAGAACACTTCCAGGACGGCCCACGTGGTGTTTAAAGCCAAGGAAGCACTCGATAAAGTGCTCAAGGTGGATGCACTAAAGACGCCGGCTCCGGGCAAATCCAGCGGTCTGCAGGGTGAGTTAATGCTGTTTTATTTGGTGTCGTTGTTGCTGTTGTATTGATAATTTTGTTGCTGCAACAGCTTATGCGGCCAAGTACCGACGCAACCGCCCTGGTTTGTCGGTTGTGAAGGCGACTGCGGATCGCTACATGGCTGGAATTTGATGCTGAAGAGGAAGAAGACAAGCAACGCCGTGAGGATCTGAAGAACCAGGTGGATGACGATGGTTTCCAGACTGTGGTGAACACCAAGAAGCGCAGCGTTGTGCAGAGTGAAGAGGGTGTGGCCAGACCGGCAAAGAAACAGAAGAGCAAGGAGCTCGACAACTTCTACCGATTCCAGACCCGCGAGAGGAAGCGCGACCGTGCGTGATCATTTGCACGGTGGTTGTTCATTTTACGGCAATGCTAATAACGTTCTTGTTGTGTTGTTGTTTTGTGCAGAGCTCAAGACGCTGCGAGAACGGTTTGAGGAAGACCGCCAGTTGGTGGAGAAGATGAAGAAGAACAACAAGTTCAGGCCTGAATAACTCTAGGCAAGCCTCTTCTGCTGGTACCTTGTCTAAATAGATAGAATTCTCGTCGAATCCTTGTTTGGAAAGATGCACATTAACTCTTTGTCCTACAGCTAATCAAAATCTTCAACCTTACTCGCTGGTTACCGTAGCTGCATCACAACGTCGAATGCCGTTGCGTTTACTAGATCACCATTTTCCCCGTCTTGAAATCTAGTTCGGGCCACCATGACGGTTGGTACGGCACGGCGTGGAAAGCACCGTCTTGCGTTGAAAACTGCATCTGAGGCACAACCTCACCGTCTTCCGACCTCGATGGGAGAAGGCTGCCAAGACGCATCATTGCAACCGCGCTGCTCACATCCTGACCGACGTTGACAATCGTTCCAACGGCCTTTGATGCACCAGTCGGCACGATCTTATCTCCGGCTTCGGGTGTTTTGGCATCCTTCCAGCCCTTGGGATCCGCCAAGTACGCACGCAGCGCACCATGCGACGGCGCATTGAACGGTTTGAATGCCAATTCCGAAAGCGCCTTGACCACATCCTGCTGCTCCGCTGGGATCAGCGCCACAGGCACCAACCGCTTTCGGATGTTGCCTTTGAACTGCGTCCGTGCCGTCAACTCCTGGCCTACGTAACATCCCTTCCGGAAAGACACACCCTGCAGCAAGTCCAAATTGTTCTCCAGCGGGATGCCATCACTCAACTCTTGTCTAAATGCACACCACACCATAAAACTCGTCAACAAAAACTCGTCTCCAACAGACAAATAACAACTCACCCCTCCGCAGCTCCCAGAGCAATCCTCCGGTCGGTATACGCCTGTGCATCCAGCAAATGGTATCCCTCCGGCAGGTTTACTGTAGCACAAACAGAACAAATTAGCACATTGAGGCATCACAATGTCCACCTCAAAATCTCTCACGTGTCTTGTCCGCAGGGGCCACCACTCTCGCACCGAAGGCGTCTCCTCTGGGATCTGCAAACACGACACTGTCCTGCTCCGGATTGAGTGTGTGCAATTCGTCCAGCTCCTTGACTATGGTGGACGCAGCAGCGTCACTCTCGTCCACCAGCGGCGGCAGCGTCTGGTACAGCGCCAACTGCTGCGTCTTGTCCTCGATCTTGAGCTTCATGCGCAGCTTGTAGCGCTTCCAGTGTTTCTGCAGCGCTTCGGCCACCAGCTCGTCGTAGTCCAACAGAAAAGCGTCGTCCGCCAGCTGCAGCACGCTGCAGTCGCCTACGATGCGGCCCTTGGTACTCAGGCACGCGCCATACAGCGCGTCGCCGCGACGCTCCACCTTCTTCATGTCGTTGGTTAGCACCGCCTGGATGAACTTGGCCGCATCGGCGCCCTGCAGCTGCGTGAGCCGGCGGTTGGCCAGCCGCGCCACGCCCGAGCCTCGCAGCAGCGGCATCTTGAGACGTCCGCCGCAAATTCAAGAATGAGCCAATCAAAAGTCGACGTGAACATTTCTGGGTAAATTGTCCGCTTAAATCCGATTGCGTTGTCGGTTTTGGGTCTTCGTTACCCTTTTTGCCCACTTACCAAGCACCGGACGCGAGCCATGGGGAGCGCGGCTTCGCCATCAAGGCGGACGCGACCAAGACGGCGTGGGAGAGCGACGAGTTCCCGCTGCTGTGCGAGAGCTGTCTGGGCGAGAACCCGTACGTGCGCATGATGAAGGAGAGCTTCGGCAGCGCCTGCAAGATCTGCGCGCGGCCGTTCACCGTGTTCCGCTGGAAGCCTGGCAAGCGCGCGCGGTACAAGAAGACGGAGGTGTGCCAGACCTGTGCGCGCATGAAGAATGTGTGTCAGACCTGCGTGCTGGACCTGCAGTTCCATCTGCCGGTGCAGGTGCGCGACTCGGTGCTGGCTCAGGAAGAGGACGGCGGCCAGCAACTGGCGGTCAACGTGCCGGAGAGCGACGCCAACCGCGAGTGGTTCTCCCAGCAGCACAGCAGGATGCTGGAGCAGGAAGGAGCCGTCTCGGCCTATGGCAAAGCCAACGGCCCGGCGAGCAGCGCTCTGATCAGGATGGCCAGAAAGGAGCCGTACTACAAGCGGAACCGAGCGCACTTGTGCTCGTTCTACGCCAGAGGAGAGTGCAACCGCGGGGACGAATGTCCATATTTGCATGAGATGCCAAGGAACAAAGACGACCCGTTGGCTAAGCAGAACATCAAGGATCGCTACTACGGCAAGAATGATCCGGTGGCCAAGAAGATGCTCGGACAGAGGCAGAACGAGGACACGAAGCCGAGAGGACCGCCTTCTAAGCCGGATGGGGCGTCGAAGCCCAAGCCCCCGCCATTTCCACCCGGAAAGAAACCTCCACTACCACCGGGACCACCACCGACGACCAAGAAGGCTGCAGAGGAAGAGACAAAAGCTTAGGTTAGTTAGAGAATGCAATCGCCGTGGCTTATAGCTACTGGTATTGCTTTACTTCCTTAGTCGCTTCAGCATACAAAAGTACCTGTTTCCAACTTCCTGTTGGTCTCGAGTTTTGTCTTAAATTCGGATGGGTTTAGTCGTCGTGCAGTCTGACGCCGTAAAGCATCAGTGCATGCTTACAAGCAGCGTCTTGCGCTGCGCTTACTGTGCGGCCAACGGCTCGAGCTACTTGGAAATTATTCACGTAAAGTGCCACCGCATGGGAGTCATCCACCGTTTTGGGTTTCTTCTTCTTGTCGCCGGTTGCATCGTCCTTTTCCTTGTCTTTGGGCACTAGAATGCCCGTAGCCTTGCTAGCACTTGGTACCTTGATGGTCTTGAACTGGCAGTTGACTTGTCGATTGGCGGAACGACTCCATTGCTGAATATAATGCAGAAACACTTTGCGCGGGTTCATCCATTGACGGCGTTGAATGGCCTCTGTCAACCGCGGGTACAGCATGCGCTCAAGGATCGAGCGCACTTTCCCCAATTCGGTCGGATTTTCCAAGTACACGGCACCAAGCGTAGCCTCGAACACGTCGGCTAGTACGTCTTCCACGTAAAGCTTTCCCATTTTCTTGACGTTGTTTCCCAGACGGATAAATTCCTCATAACCAGCATTGCGAGCTACGATCGCTAACTTCTTGTTTTTCACCAGAGACGATCGAGCTTGAGTAAGTAAATGCTCCTGGTGATACGGGAAGGCCTCCACAAGGAACTCGGACGATAGCACCTGTAGCACGGCGTCGCCGAGAAACTCAATCCGCTCGTAACTTGGCTCGTGGCCGATGAATTCATCGTCATCTATGTCTGGCTTCTTAAACGAAGCGTGGGTGACCGCTTGTAGCCACAAGTGGCTGTTAGCGATGTCCACACCAGTCCGAGATCGAAACGAGCGGTGACGCAGTCTCATCTGGTTGTATTTGCTCCATTTCTTGATTTCTGGACGATCAATTTCCACGTACGCTTTCGCCTCAGCAACAAGCTCAGGTGTCGAAAGAAAGCAGAGTTCTCGTAGCTCGGCGTCATGCAGATCCATAAGCTTCCCGAGCAATGCGCGGCACGGCGCGATACCTTGGTCCTTGTACAGCGCACCCAACAGAGCCTCAAAGCAATCTGCCGTAATTTTTGCTTTGATGTCTTCGTCCAGCTTCGACAAATCAAATGCCGTAAGCACCAACGACTCAAAGTTGGCCGTCTTTGCCATCTTGCCGAGGCTATCGTTGTTTACGAGGTCGACACGAGACTGGTGCAAAAGCCTTCGTCAGCCTCAGGCAGCTTCAAAAACGCTGAAGACGCCACTAGAAGACCGAGAACTGCGTCACCCAAAACTCCAGTCGCTCGTACGGACACAGATATTTGGAGTGAAATTCCTCCTTGAAGTCGCTCAAGTGCTTCTCCGCTACCTGCCTTAACTTCGCGTCGTCGTTTCCTGCAGCGTGTCCAAGGACAGGCATATCGCCGTCTAAGAACTTGCTGCGTGACCGCTTGAGGGAGGCGATGTTTTCAAACACATGACCGATCCGCACTCGCGATCGCGTAGCCTCGATCGTATTAACATTCTGCATCCCGACGTCAACGTACGATCCGTGGGTGAATGCTTGGCGAAGAAGCGTCTTGTCTTTGAATTTCAGGTCCATCGCGGTCTCAAAACTTGTGAGTAGATTAAAGTGGCGTACATACTTCAGAGCCATGGGCATCGCACTTCCAACTTCAAAGAGATCGGTTCGCAGCCCAGTGAGGTGGCATTGCGCAGGACTCAATTCTTCAGACTTGGAGTCGACCTCTGGAGATAGTTGCAAGAACTCCCCCTTCTCCTGCCATTTGCGGATCTTCTTCCTAGATTTAGCGCCATCGTAGTTCCGCGCACCTTGGCTGTGGTGTGCAAGCGCTCGAACTACAAGACGCCCGTCCTTCGTCACAATCCCGTGTTTCACAAATTCTGCGGAAGGAGGTTTGCTATCTTCAGTCTGTACAGGATCGGAGATAAGTCCGTCCACACGGAATGCGCTCGGCTGGCCATTGATACGCGTGGAAACGACGCAATCGACCAGCTCCTTGTGATCGAACTGCGTCAGAAAATCCCGCACGGTGAACTTCGAGCTGGCCTCGAGATATTCCAGCACCTTTTGCACTGATAATAGTCTCCCCACCGCATAGCCAATGCGGTTCGGCGAGCGTAGCTCTTCACCATGGAGCAAAGGCTCTTCGTTGACAGCAATAAAGCGCGGCACCAAGTGGTAGTCTCCACAAATCTCGGAAGCGTCCCCGGTCGCATGTGCAGGGTCTGGGAACACCTTGCCAAAAAGATGAGGCGGCTGAATTCCAAGCAATTGCTGGAATAAATACCTTTGCAGCATAAACAACGAGTCGCAAAACGATCGATGAGCGTCGCCGTTCGGATCCGCATCCGCATCATTGCTGGTCGTCCCGCGTACAGACGACGGTAGTTCTTCGGGAATGAAATGGATTTTGCACATGACGCCGCCGCGGGTATACTCGAACTGCAAATTCAATATGCAATCGGTGAGCAAATCTTTGAAACTTAGGCGTTCGTATTGCTCACCCGTGGCACTTCTGGCGGATCACCATGGCACAGCAAGTAGAAACCGTCGAAGATATACACGCCGTTCTCGATCACAATTGTCGTCTGGAGCCGGCAGCGCGGATTCACTTGCACCAACAGAAATTCATTAACATTAACGTCCCGGTGTTAGATATGAAACCATTTATTGGCACTCACTTTCGGCTTCCCATTGCAATCGGAAGCACTTGGTAGCTTTGCAATGGTAGGATACTCGTAAATTTTCTTCTCCCGGGGCTGCTGCGACTGCAGGAGTCGGTATCGGGATTGTCGATTGAGGAGGCGGAGGGGTGTGCTCCATTGGCGACGGCTGCGGTACTGGCGTGGGCTCCACGGGCTTCTGCTCGGGCGACGGAGACTCGCTGGAAGCGCCTGCCGTGAGGAACGACGCGTTCTCGTGCTCTGCCTCGTTGATCGAGAGCCCGATCGAGACGTCGTCCATGTTCCACCGCCGTATCCGAGCAAAATGGAAATCAACAGATTGGCCAATGAGCAGCGTTGAAAAAGGCGCCGAGCTGCCTGAGCGCTTGGTGTCGACTTGGCCTCCCAGTAGACTTGGCAAATGCAACACAAACTCAAAAGTGTTCTAGTATCTGCAGTTCTTGGCTGTCGCTTCAAGGTCAAGCGACTCGCTTGACCGTCCCTCGTCCCAGAGTTTCTTCCAACTGCCGCATCCTGCTAGAAAGTGTGGCAACAAGTGAAAAGGAAGGACTGCAGGTTGCAACGTGGATTTCTCTGCCTAGCAGACATCTATATATTCATCGCTGTGTGCGTCTGCAACAGCTCGGCTTTTAAATGTGCTGT
This sequence comes from Phytophthora macrochlamydospora, assembly GCA_011947325.1. Taxonomy (NCBI): domain Eukaryota; phylum Oomycota; class Peronosporomycetes; order Peronosporales; family Peronosporaceae; genus Phytophthora; species Phytophthora macrochlamydospora. The sequence continues at coordinate 239,739 of JAAVTH010000384.1, read as the reverse complement.
GCTCAACCATTGGCTTACACAAAGTACTTGCCCTTCTTGAAACAGCCCATGCACAGACGGTGGCGCAGCTTCTTCTCGCCACACATGGGACAGTCCTGGAAGTGCACGATGTTCTTGAGGCGCTTGGTCAGGTGGTTATTGCGGATCTTCTTGCGGGACGGCGTCACCTGCACAGCCACACATTGACACATCACTAAATCGTATTCACTCGACAATGGAGCCGTCTCGCTGTGGCTAGTCGCTCTTCAAGCTTCATCTCCATCTGGGACCGATTGTCTTCCATTGTGGTGGGCTCGAAGTGGTCCCAAAAGCAGCTAGACAGTCGACGCACCTTGGACTTGGGAGCCGCCAGCCAAATGAAGTCGCTCAGCGGGTTGCTGGGCAGCGCCGCCGCACCGTTCAGCGCCAGTGGAGCCAGCGCCAGTGCTGGGGCCTGCGTCGGGAACATCTTGTGCTGCAGGAAGACCACGGCGCGCTGCATCGCGTTGCGCACCAGCATCGACGCCATCTTCGCTGTCCTTGTGTCAATGCCGCAGAGCCTTACATGTCGGACCGACCAGTCGGTTACAGGAGATGAACTCTTGTTTCTTTGCGTACAAATGCGTTATACGTACAAAACGTGAGCGATGGATGAAGTGATGCAGAAGGTGAGGCGACAAGTTGAGGACGCGTACGAGGATTGGAGACGGAGAGATGAAGCTCAAGACACGCCGTTCGTGACGCTGACGTATGCGCAAAGCATCGACGGGTCCATCGCTGCCGAGAGAGGTGTGCGGAATTGGCTCTGGAAGAGAGGACTATGATACTACGATATGAAAACCTTGATTGGTTTTGCAGGCAAGCCGACGCTGTTGAGCGGTCCAACTTCCATGAAGATGACGCACATGCTGCGTACCGTTCATGACGGGATTTTGGTTGGTGTGGGCACTGTCATGGCCGACAATCCGTCATTAAATTCTCGACTTGTGGAAGGTAAGGTGTGAACATTGCTGTACGTGCCCTGAGATCGATTTGCTGAGTTGATGGCCTCGGTGCAGGCAGAAATCCTCGCCCAATCATCGTGGACACGAACTTGCGCTGCCCAACAAATATCAAGCTGTTCACACTGCCGGTGTGCGAGAAGCCGATCATACTGTTTGGTCGGTCGCAGGATTCGGGTGAGCAAAACCTGCTGCATGAATTAACGTGACATATCGCTAACCTTCGTCAATCGGTACCAACGCAGAGATTATGAAGAGGAAACAAGCTCTTGAGGCACTAGGAGCGCACGTGGTGGAATGTCAAACCGAGCGGGGACAAGATGGTCGCGACCATGTTGATCTCCGTGACGCCATGCGTACGTTTGCGGATGCCTTGGTGTCTTGGGTTCTGCCACCCGCAAGATCGCCTCATGGATCTCTTTTTCTTCTTCTTCTGCTAACGTTACCTTGTTTTTGCAGGCGTTGTCAAGCAGCACGGGATTTCAAACGTCATGGTGGAAGGCGGTGCGTCGATTCTGACGGCGTGTCTGCAAGAAGCCACTAACAAGCACCTCATCGACCTCATTGTCGTCACAGTGGCCCCCACATTTGTAAGTATTGCCATTCTTCTTATGATCTCTGCGGAAATGTTGACTACTTTGATCGATACTTGATGCAGATCGGCGGTCTTCGAGCAGTGACCAGCCTGCTTCGTCCAAGCGCGTCGACATCCTCGCCACCGACGGCCGCCGCCTTCCCGAGACTACACCAACCGCAATACCACGTGCTGGACCAAGACTTGGTGATCGTGGGCCGCCTCAACGCCGAGTCGCAGGAATCGCACGTGTCTCGTTGAAAGTTGCGAACTTCACACTGCGACGCGGCGTCTGCCAGCCGCCACGCCAAGTTGGACTCGTCGTCGCCATCTTTCTCGTCCAACGAAGACAGCACCGTTCATGTTGTGCAGTGTGGAGACACCTGCGGTGCATGCTGGGCTGTCTTCGACCGCAGAAAACGCTGCAACATGGACATCAACTAGTCGGTAGCCAATCAGCCGTCGACCGTTATTTACAAAAACTGGCTGACGCTAGCTCGCCCTATTTTCGCATGGCACCGCTGCAAGCCCAGCCCTCTTCCTCTCACTCTGTAAACTGCCGAGCCATGGCCGCCGCTGCTTCTGCTGCTCGGCCGTCGCGCCGCCTCTCCGTGACGAACGCCAACGCGCTGGCCAACTTTGGCGTGCTGCAGTCGCACTTCCGCAACCACCGCCTGGTGGTCTTTCTGGACTACGACGGCACTCTGACGCCCATTGTCAACGACCCGGCGCTGGCGCTGCTGTCTCCAGCCATGAAGGACACGCTGGAGAAGCTCCGACAAAATTCATCACGGGAGTCATCACGGGGCGCTCGTTGCACAAGATTCAGAAGTTCGTGAGCATTCCGCAGCTCTACTACGCGGGCAGCCACGGCTTTGACATTGAAGGGCCCAACGGCACGGCCATCAAGAACCAAGTGGCAGCGCAGTTCTTGACAGACTTGCATGGCGTGCGGGACGGACTCAGTGCACAGATCCAAGGCATTGCTGGAGCGGAGGTGGAAGATAACATCTTCTCCGTGTCGCTGCACTACAGGTGGGAGAGTGCTGTTCATGTGGGTGGATACGAACGTGCCACTGACATGCTTGTGATTTCAGAAATGTGGACCCGCAGCTACGGCCGCAGATTGCAGCAATTGCACGGGCGACAAGCGACTTACACCCGAGATCAAGTGAGATCGCTGTGGTTCTAGTGTACTAACTGCTGGATCGACTAACGGACTCTTTTGCTATAGACTGAATGAAGGCAAGATGGTTTACGAATTCAAGCCCAAGATCGACTGGAACAAGGGTAAAGCGCTCGAGTGGCTGCTGCAGGCGCTGGGGCTGGACGAGCACGACGACGTATACACTATTTATATTGGAGACGACACCACAGATGAAGACGCGTTCCAGCTCTTCCAGGCCCAGCGCAGCCGCAAGGGCGTGGGGATTGTTGTCACGGAAGAAAGCATGTCCACCGACGCGTCGTTCACGCTGCGCGACACCAACGAAGTGTGCGAGTTCCTTAACCGCCTGATCGCGTGCGAAAGCGACGCCAACTGCACGCCGAGCAGGCCGCAGCCGACGGACCCTCCTCCTGCTCAGCCGCTGCAATGAAGTGCAGCTTTTTATCGTTAGGGATCAGCTGCCACGCCCCCGTTTGAATGTTGCATCTTTATCTATCTAGTGCACGCCTTCATCTGGATCGAGTGGCGCTTGTCATCGTCCTCATCTTGGTCTCTACCATTGCGTTTCAAATTCAGATGACCTAGCGCAGGTCTGTCGAGGATAAACCGGCCAATTTGAACTTTGCGGCTGAATCGTCGGCGGCCTCACTCCGGAACCTGCGGCCTAGCGGAAACTTCACTTACGGCAACGGCTTCGTCATGCGTCGGCTCTCTCGAGTGCTCCCTCGTGCAGTTGCTGCAGCCACGCAGCCCCGAATGGCGGCCCCCATCGCTCAGCGCGCTTGGATGCAGAAAGGTATTTTTCAGATCGTGAACTTTATTTGATCCGTCATGGTGTTCTCAAAGTGCTACCGGTGGCGTCTGCAGCGCCGAGTTTCCAGCAATGGCGCCACGTCTCAAGCGTGACGGATAGTCATGAGGAGACGTCGATCGCGCAGGAGGTGAGTTGCTTTTTAGGCAATTATGAGGTGTACTGAAGTTTAGGATCTGTAGTTGCTCGGAGTGGACGTGCAGCACCGCGAGTTCATTACACTACGCTGGCAAGATGGCAAACGCAGCAAGTTCCACCTTCTGCATTTGCGCACGTGGTGTTTGTGTCCGGAATGCCAGCACGAGACTGGTCAACGCATTGTGAACTCCTTCGAGATTGATCCCGAGAGCTTGGACATCGAGAAAGTGTTTGGTACGGATTGTATTGGACTGTTTGAGGAGTGGAGAGCTGCTGACATGAGTTTTTGGACAGTCAAGGGCGATACGTTGAACATCGTGTGGAATGATCGCCACGAGTCGAGTTTCCCGACCAAGTGGCTGATTGAGAACAGCTACTCGCAATGGGCTCTGGACCAGCGTGCTCGTGATATGGTGCCGACACCTTTGGCGCTCGACGCGCCTGTGCCGTTTACCGAGTATGATCGCATGATGGACACGAATGATGACGTGGGGCTGTACGAAGCTCTGCAGCAAGTCGTCGAGCACGGGTTCACAGTCATTCGCAATACACCATGTGTCGAGGGCACAGTCAAGACGCTTGCGGAGCGTATCTCCCCGGTTTCGCACTCGTAAGTGATGAAGTAGTGAGTCCGTTGGCTCTAGTTACTGAGGATGTGCTTGGTCTTATCGTCCAGGTTCCAGTACGGCGATGTTTTCGATGTGGTTGCTGAGCCCAATCCAGTAAGTTTACTGCTCTCGGTGCTCTGGTTATCCATCGCTAACCGAATTCATTCGCGCAGGTCAACATTGCCTACACCACGGTTTATTTGAAGAGCCACGTGGACCTGGCATACTACGAGTCTCCGCCAGGATTCCAGTTCCTACATGCTCTTCGTTTTGATGATTCGGTAACTGGAGGAGAATCGACGTTTGTGGACGTCTTCGCGGTGGCAGACGAATTCCGCCGCCAGTACCCCGAGCATTTTGCCACGTTCTGCCGCGTGCCTGCGACGTTCATGAAGCGCCATCTTACCCGTGAGAAGGCTACCATAATGGAGTATCAGCGTCCGCACATCCAACTCAACCATCGTGACGAGGTGATTGCGGTTCACTGGAGTCCTCCGTTCGAAGGCCCTCTGAAGGTCCCGGAAGACGATGTGATGCCGTACTATGATGCCTATCGCGTCTTCCATGAGTTGGTGGAAGGCGGCAAGCATCGCTACGAGTTCAAGCTCAACCAGGGCGACACGGTCATCTTTAACCAGCGCAGGTACGGTGGTCGTTGTTGAAGGTCGAAAGTTTGTGCTGGTCTGATGATGTTGACGTCTGAACTTTGACAGAGTTTTGCACGGGAGGAAGCAGTTCTCGCAAGCTGCAAGCGGCGTACGCCATCTGCAGGGCACCTACATCAACATTGACGACGCGCTGTGCCGCTACAACGTGTTGCGTACACGCCTGGCAGCCGACGACCCCAATGCCAAGAACCGTCGCGTCGCGAACGGCAACTTCGCGTAGGATTGCTGACGGAATGCAGTCGAACAGGAGTAACGAGGAAATGAATGTCATCTAGCGGTGTTGTTCGTGGTCTCGAGCGTTGTTCGCACGAACTTGCATCGCTTTGACAATTTTGAACGAAGTTGAAGTTGCTTCGTCCGATTTAGGACCAGGGATTTGGGCATAAGAATGGGTAACTCCCTATCGGTCGCGAGCACTTCGGAAAAGCGCAGCATGCTCACTGGGAAGCAGAGCGCGCCGACCTCCAGCGCCGCCCCGACGGAGCCTGCGGCCTCCGCTGACAGTGTCGAAGAAGCGCCAGACAAGGACGCGTCGGATGCCAGTCTTGTGCCGCCAGACACGCCCGTAGAAGCCGAGAAAGCGCGTGCAGAAGACGACGCGGCGGTTGGCGCGCAAAGCGTCACTCCGAGCGAGCCGTTGAGGGCCTCGGAGGATGCTGCAGCGCCAGAAAATGCAATACCGAGGAGCCTAGAGCCTGCTCGGAGTGCAAGCGCGTCGACGGCGCCGACAAGGAAGACCTGGTGATCGTTTGTGCTGGCTGTAACTTGACAGTCCATAGGAGCTGCTACAGGGACGAGCTGATACCTACGGAGGTTGATGATGGCGATCTGAAGACTGCAGATGCTACAGAAGCGTCAACTTGGAAGTGTGACTGCTGTAGACACGAGGTTTACCGCCAGGAGACCAAATGCGAGTACTGCGGGAAGGCTGGAGAGAGTTCAGCCATGAGAGTCGTGGATAAGTCGAAGGGGTGGCATTCTGGCGTCGCTACAAGGAGTTTGCGGTAGATGTGGGGCTTCGTCGTCCACTATGAGCTTTGGACATGTCTTGTGCATTAATTGGGATCCGCGTCACTTGGCTGCTCATATGGAGCAGGAGAAGAAACGGTGTGTTGCTGAGACCGAATCCAAACTGACAAAAGCGAAGCCGACGACACCGCCGACTGCTGGAAATAATACTGCTGATACTGGAGACACGGAAATTGTAGTGGCTGCAGGACCGAAAGACGAAACTCCAGCTTTGACTGAGATGCTGGTCGATGATACGGTGCCACCGACCGAGTGCTGCTTCTGTGGCTCCAGTGCGGGGTTCGGATTCAGTGCCGCCGAGTCAGTTGCGCTCGGTTCTTTCATGCCATGTGTGCGCATCGAGGAAGTGGTCATGTGGAGCTTCGGAACGTTGATTTCCCTCAGTTTCATGCGTACTGTGATCGGCATCGGGACTGCACGCAGGACTTAGACGACTTTATGGGCAAACTCATCACTCGTCATATGCGGTCTCTTGTGGGGCGGGACGAAGCAACTCGATTCCAAACGCTAGCGAAGAGAATATCCACGTACGACTGCGCTAGCTCGGTCCTTCGGTACGTCGCAAGCTTATTCGTAAGTTTCTGCTACAGAGGCTTGAAATCTTCCAAGACCGACCCGCCTGATTTTAAGATGAAGCAGCTGCAAGCATTGCAATATTTCTTGAACAACACGCCTCAGCTGGAGAAGGTGTATGGACTCCCCGAGACATCCGCGCAGGATTGGGTTGATGACAAGAAAGTATTTCGCCGACTTCAAAACGCATTCGATCCGTCCAAGTACGTGGCCAAGTATCCGGGCCCGTTCAGCCAACAGTATACGTGTGACGTGTGTCTGGACCCATTCCATGAGCGACAGCATTTGTTTTACTGCTCGGGAGAAGATCCAGACGGAGCTCCGCATGTACAACATTGGAGATGCACCAAGCGGCGGTCCAGTCTCCGTGAACGTGAAAGATTTTTGGTGAATGGGGCCTCCTCCAAGAAAAAGCGCAAAACGCTGACTGTTGTTCAGGACGGGTTGCGAAAGGACATTACGATCCCAAAAGGGCTGCAGAGCATGACAGACGACATCATCTGTGGGGTCTGTCGAGCATCGGTTGATGCGCGAGGGCTAATTGCGTCGCGAAAGGAGGCCAAGCGGCTGGACTTTGAGAAGAAAGAGAGCCAATTTGTTCTGAGTGGATGCTACATTAACCCTCTCGGATCGAAGGCGTGTGCCGGGTTTGCACAAAGTATACGGCTACCCAATTCTTCGGCGAATGTGGCAACTCGCAGGCCGTCGCTGAAAACCGCTGACACCAAAGCGAACGGAAATGTATCACTGCTTCAAACAACCTATCAGCAGGAGCTGGTGCCGCCAAAGATGGATCGAATTAATGTCCAGCGCACAACTAGATGGCTTGCTTGTGTTGGCCAGATCATTCGTCTTGCAGGCGCTCCAGCTGCAAAGACTGCAGTTGCTGCCCCAACAACTAAAACTCCAGCTAGCGACAAGACTACTCCAGTTTCAGGTCCGACAGCACCTGCCACGGCCCCTGCAATTCCAGCAGCAGTAGTTCCCAATACTGTGACTATTGCTTCTACTCCCGTTCCACCTGTAGCTCCTACAGCTAACGCTACTCCAGTCAACGCTGTGCCAGTGCCAACAGCACCAAAGGCAACTCCAAATGGAACCCCGGCAACAGTTCTAACGAAGCCAATACTCTCATCTGTAGCGACGTCCGCAGTAGCGCCAGCAATGACTGCAAATGGTGTCTCCAACGGCCAGCTCAAGTCGACGACAACCTCGCCGAGTTTGGTGAATGGAATCACGAGGAACGGGGCTACGCCTACTGCTGCAGTGTCAAAGAGCAATTCGCTTGTAACGGGTGCTATGCAGGCGTATTTCAACGAAGCGCTGCGTCTCGTTCGGCCGTACGACCCCTACGCACTCAAGAAGCTGGAGACTGCGCACGAGATGCTCGTCCACCGCAGCGGACCTGGCGTTGCAGTGCTGCGAATGCTCACTCAGGAGTACACGCGTTTCGTGTATATCAAGCACACTCGAGCCGTCGAGAAGGTGCGTAACCAGAAGCGCAAGCGCGCCGAGCACGAGGCCAAGGAACTCCGGGAACGAGAGCGGAAACGCGTCAACCGCGAGGCAGAGGAGGCGCTCAAGTCGCAAATGCTGGCGATGCGCGACAAGCAGCGCCAACATCTCAAGGCCACGTCAGCGAAACAGATGAAATAGTTTAGACCGCTTTGTTGGTAGAATCGAATAGATGACGAACGCAATGAAGGACGAGAACAAGACGCATCACCAACAAGGACTGACGTTTTCGGCGTCATATGGGTATCGTTTTGGGTACATTGCCCAAATCTGCACGCACGACGAAGATGGCGGTCGTCCTTCGGCTGCTGTGTCTTGCCGCCGCTCTGGGGGCGTATCTGTGCTCCAGTGGCTTGCTGCGTCTTAACGAGGTGTTCTTCCAGTCGTCCGTGAGCTCATCCTCAGCTCTGGACGCCCAGGATACCCGCATTATGACCCACAGCAACGTGAAGCAGCTTACGATCGCCTCGTCGTTGTGCTCATCGACGCCCTGAGGGCGGATATGGTGTTGGGTAGCTCTGCAATGCGAGATGGTGAAGCTGCAGCCAAGGATCAGCAAGAGAAGGCCGAATTGAACGCTTATATGCCGTTCACTAGCGGTCTTGTGGCTTCTGGAACAGCGTTGGGCTACGTGGCTCATGCAAGCGTACCGACAGTGACGATGCCCAGATTAAAGGCTCTTGTGACGGGAAAAGCTCCTGCTTTTATTGACATTTTAAAGAATTTCAACTCGGCGGCGTTAGGTGATGACAGCAACTTGGTTTCGCTGTTGGCAGCGAGTGGGAAGCGGATTGTGTTTTACGGTGACGACACGTGGCTGAAATTATTCCCGGAGACATTTAAACGCTCGGATGGCACGTCGGGGTTTTATACCAGAGATACTGTGGAGGTGGATAACAATGTGACGAGGCATTTGAAGGAGGAGCTGGACCCGACCATGCAGAATGACAAGAGTGGGGATTGGGACGCATTGGTGTTGCATTACTTGGGATTGGATCACGTAGGGCACTTGCGCGGACCGCGGTCGTCTATGATGAAGGATAAACTTCAAGAGATGGATGGTGTTGTGCAGCGTGTGGTGGAGTCGGTGCGTAAACAAGATGAACAACGATTGAAGAACGACGAAACAGCAAAGCCGTCGTTGATTTTATTATGCAGCGATCATGGCATGTCTGAAGTGGGCAATCATGGCGGTGCCACACTAGAAGAGTCGTCCGCACTTTTAATGTTTATGCGTGGTGATGGCAAAGCACTCCAGTCGTTGTCAACAGTATCGTATCGTCAAAAGCGGAGTCAGGTGGATCTAGTGCCAACAATCTCTGCACTATTTGGTCTCCCCATCCCGCTATATAGTACAGGGTTGTTGCTGGATGATGTTGTTCGCGCTTCTTCCGAGCTAACTCTTAAGCAACGGTCGTATTATTTGCGTGAACTGTATCGGAACTTTGTTCAGCTTTACGAGTTGGCAATGATTAAATTCCACGCTTCTGACATGAAAAAATCGATGAACAGTACCGAGCACCGGTGCGTCAACTGCGAGAAACCCTTGAAGGGGTGAAAGTGATGCCAATATCGAAGAGTTGGCAGCGACGATGCGTGAGGCTTGCCAGACATTGCAAACCAAGGTCGGCGAGAGCGATGGATCCGAGTATAACATTTCCGCAATATTTTCAGGGTTGGTACTTCTCTTTTCCAGCTGCGCTATTGTATTTTATACGAGAAAACGAGACCGACATGGCCTTAGTGCAACAAAGACGGCTGATACTCACGATTCACATAGCAACAACCCTATGGTCTTAGTCTTGGGGGTGGGAAGTGTTCTTCAGATTGCCAGTTTGTCATCAAGCTCGTCCATTGAAAACGAACATGCGACTGCGTTTTCATGGCAACCACTTTGCTGTTTGCACTGGGGTTGCATCTGTTACGGCAGCAGAAATTACCCTCCAGCGCCTCATCTACAAATGGGGGACTCATTTCTGTTGGTTCTTTGCTGATTCTGACACGCATGCTGCGCTCCGTAACCAAGTCATTAACTTCTGGCGTTTGAATGGACTTTACGTGGATGCTAGCTTACCAGGAAATGAGTTTGCTACGGATGATTCTGTTTCAATCCTTTCCACTGGCGCTGTATTTCCTCAAAGTATCCTGTCGACGGGTATCTGTGTAGTCTCAATCACGGGTATTGCATTGTGGAAAGTTGTTCATTCCGTTTTGAAGTTATCCAAGCCGGAGAAAGTTACGGCTCTCTGTAGCTGCCTGGTCTTCGTGGTTGCGATGGTGGCAAATTGTCAAATCAAGTCACTCGACCAGTCTGCTTCGGAAGTCAACGTTGAGACGCCTTGGTTAGCGCTGGATGCTGACGCCAGCGCACGTGTCGTGTATGGGGGTGCAATTTGTCTGGCAACTGTGATATTACTTGCAAAGCGTGGACTTCGTATATTGCTAGCCGAGATGATCGTGTGGCTGCTAGTTGTGCTGCTACAACGCGAGAACAATCTTCAGACCCTTTGCTTTTTGTCTCTGCAGATGGAGGTAGTCGCAAGGTTACTGAAGTGCAAAGAGGCTGCTTCGCTACGTCAGAGTGGAGCAATTATCGGAGGGCTTGCAGTTTGGCTATCGCAAACCGCCTTTTTCGCGCTGGGCAACTCCCACTTGGTGACCACCATCGACATCAGCCAATCTTACCATGGTTTGTCGTCGTACTCACAGGGGTTGGTTGGAGCGCTTACATTTGTGAGCGTATATTCCGGGCCGTTGGTGTGCTTCGTGAACCTTTTCCAGTGGTTAGATTATGTATCTTCGGTCCAACCTACGATGTCGTTGTCGCTGTCTCCGTTGGAGGCAAGGCAATCCGCAAGCCTTGCAATCTTCGCGTACCAGACTCTTCGCTTCACTGTCTACACGTACGTGTTGCGGAAATTTTTCTTTTCTTCGGCCTTGCAATTCACCCCCTTTGTGTTGGTGCAGCATTGTCGTGTACTTTATGCGATTTCACCTATTCATCTGGAGTGTCTTCGCTCCAAAGGTACGTCTGAGATGGCGTTTCCATTGGCTTGGTTTTCGTAGCATAACTTTTCTTGCTTGTATCTGTAGATGCTGTACGAAGTCGCCCACCTTGCCGTATGTCTTGTGGTCGTAAGCATGTTGACCGTCTCCGTCACCGAACCGCCACACCACAAACAATAGACTAGAGTTCATGTCCTGCGAGGTAGTAGAAATTTTAATCGCTGATGCTGGTCATCAAAAACTACGACAGGAACCAGCACTTGCATCAATCGCATCAGAACACAACAAAACTCGAGCCAACTTCGTGAACCAAGAAAAAGAGAGAAATATTCAACTACTTTAGCACCGTCGCTCGCATTCAGCAGCTTCTTCCTAACAAGACGCCAACATCAAAGACTCCAGGCCTCCTCTCTTAGCTCCTTCTTTTCCTCAAAAATATAGAAAATAGGCAAACGCGACTTGCATGCCGAAGCTACCAAGCTCCGAAGCTCCGGAGCTTCCGATCGTCTCCCCTGCGCGACAGGGTCCAGTCTGGGCAGACAGCAGACACTTAGGCGCCCAGGTCCTCCTTCTTGGCGATGATCTGCTCCGTGCCGCAGGCCTTGAGCACCGTCAGCACCAGCTGCTTGCCGTCGTCAAAGTCGGCGCGGATTTCGTCCGCGAAGGTCTCCGGGAAAGTCGGCAGCTTGATGTCCTCGCGGGTCTCGCCGGCGTCGTCCATGAGCGAGCAGAAGTCGTCGTCCGTAATGTCCAGCAGCGTGTACTCGGCGCGGGACACGAAGGGCACCGACGTGGTGTGCGTGGAGGGCACAATGTCCTCGTACTTCTTGTTGGTGAAGATGTCCAGAGCCGTGAAGTTGCACTTGGCGTGGCCGTGCTTGCCCGTCTTGGAGGTGGACACGCTCACGACCTTGCAGGGGTGGCCCTTGATCATGATGAAGCCGCCCTTGCGGATCTGGCCGGCCTCGGACGGGTACGTCTCGGAGGCACCGGCGTCGGTCGAGTGGAACTCGAAATCGTGCTCCTCGTGCTCAGCCATTGCAAAAAATGTGGGTGGGGAAAAGAAAAACCTGAGTAGAAAGAAAAGCAATAAGTTAGACAAGTCCCGCATTTGCAAAAGGGAAGCATGCGCTGGTGGTGCCTGTGCGGGGCTGATCGACGTCAAGCGACTGTTGCTGCACTGCTGCTGGAGCCTGACAACTGTTGCTGAGCCCATGCACCACCGAGCACACGAAGGGGAGCTGGGAGGAAAGCGCGCTCGTACCTTGGGGAGGGGAAACTCAACTGGCGATCCAAAAACTGGGACTGCCGTGGCCAATTATCTCGGCCGAGCCACACAAAGCGACCAGCTGGCGCTGGCCAATCACAGACGGGTTCATTTCGTCTTTTAAGCGCGCTTGTCCATCCCAAGCGCGCTTAAGATAAGGGCGGCATTGTTTCTCACAGCTGGGAGCGCACCACCGGCGGAGTCTGGTGGTGCAGGCAGCATGGGACCGAGCTGCAACAGGAGAACGGTGCGGATGCAGAAGAAGAGAGAGGCAGGCGGAGAGCAGCAGCCATCCGCCGCGGTGGCACCGCTGCTTGGGGGAGAATAGACACGTTGACATCCTTCAACTTGTACCGCGGATACTGGTACACGCTCAAGGGAAACTAGCTTAGCAACTTGACCTGCCGCGTCGATCAATAACGCCCACCGAGAACGCTGTTTTCCTGAGCATGGCGGCCCTGAGCAGGATAGCGTCATTGTGTCGGTCGCTGGCAAGAACGACGCCAGCTGGAGCTAGCTGAGCTCGTCTCACTTCCGGTGGTCGAATACATGCTTTGACTCGGATGACATCGCGTTGGTCGCAGCCAACGCAGCGATCAAGACGCTCTGGTAGATTAGATTCGTGGAGTTGATTGCAGCAAGACAGCACCAGTGTGGAAAGCTGGAGATGCCATGTGAGTTTCTCCCAAAAACAGTACTAGCCTGCTGTCAAAACCCCGAAACAAGTACAACTGGTTTTGAGTTTAGTACTTGTTTCGGGTTTTGACAGCTGGCTAGTACTGGTTTTGGAAAAACTCTCAATACTGTGGCAGTAGCCTGTCACAATCCCATGCACATTGGCGCCACCATCTGCTGACGCACAATCAGATTCTCCCCTTCAAGAACAGCGCGATCACCATGGCGGAGCCCCACATGAAGACAGCCGGCGTAGCCAAGTACATCCGCCACCAGGATGACGTGCCTGCCAACGCCATCGCCCCCACGGACGAGGTGGTGGCCGAGTTCAAGCAGCTCAAGATGCGCCGCAAGTACCGCTTCGTGCTGTTCCGCATCGACGCCGCCCACGTGGTCGTGGACTCGACGGCGCCGCCCAGCGCCACATTCAAGGACTTTGAGGCGGCGCTGCCCGACGACGACTGCCGCTACGCCGTGTACGACCACGAGTACCAGACGGCGGACGGTCGCAAGGCCAGCAAGCTCTTCTTCGTGTCGTGGATCCCGCAGAACTCGCACCCAGGCTTCAAGATGGCCTACACGCACGCCAAGAGTGCCGTGCGCGCTGTTTGCGACGGCTGCTTCGACGTCAGCGCTGTCATCAAGAGCGAGGTGGCGCAGGGCATGGACGTCTCGTCTGGCGATGCGTCGGACTCGGACAGCGAGTTCGAGGACGACTGAAAGGTGCCGGATATTTGTACGGTGATTGCTATTGTAATCAGGTTGCAACAAAGTGCTCTTTTTCTCGATGCAGGTTGACATGTTTACTATTGTTATTGCTGTTAGGTGAAGTCTCGGTTGGGGAAAAGCTTGGGAGCAATGAGTGTCCATGAGAAAAGCGCCATGGTGACCCACTGCGCAACGATCTTCACCCACATGGAGACGCTACCGATCGACCTGATGCAAAGCAACAATGTACAGGATGGTTAAATAGACTGCAGGATTGCTGCAGGGGTAAGTTTGCGACGCACCCGTCAGCAGAGTCCCAGTCTGTGAGCACCATGGCCATGTACAGCCCAGCAAGACACATCATGATGTAGAATTGCCACGGCTCGTGCACGAGTTCCCTGGAAATTGCTGGGGGCTCGACGGCAACTCCGGCGGTTGTTTCTTCTGTGCGCTGTGGCGATGACTCCTGGACGTCCACCACAACAACGCCTGAAAAGTGGTTATTGCTGCTTGGTGTTTGGGGCACAGGCATGGCTCTGCGTGGTGGTTGTCCTCGTCGAACAAGCAATTTAGTGGCGGCGCTTGACGTTCGCCAGCTCGTCCAGGTCATTGCAAACGACCCGATCAGAGCGTTGGCAAGCATGCTGGTGGTGTTTCCGGACTCTTTGTTATCGGATGGATGAGTTTGCACGCTGTGTCCAAGCTCACAAGACTTGTTGGGGTTGCTGACCAGCGCCTGCCAGCACATGAGCACTAAATATGCCGATATAGCGCACGGCGGTAGCAAGCCAACATCAAGCCACTTGGACACTGCAAACAGTCAAATTAGTCAGGGTAAACATCCATGTCTCGAAGAATGGCAAGCAATGAAATGGACGTACCGCACGCTGCGATCAAGACGAACACGACAGCCACCGTGATTGTTGTAAATGTCATTCCGAGAGTGCATTCGCCGAATTGAATGTACTGCACGGCAACCGATTAGACTTAAGGAAATGTTCCACTACGAAACATATCAACACACCAAATAAGCTGTCCCGACGCCAACAGCGATAAGTGCAGTCGTGCACACGCCCAAGAATGCGGCTTTCCTGCAAATTACAAGGACCAGAGGCCACTTTAGTGCCAAACAAAACTTTCGATCATATTAGTACCTACCATAAGAAAACGCTGCCAGTGCATGGCTCCCTGCCCACATCGCCTTGAGATTCGACCTTCTCGGCGAACTCGATCCGGTCAAGCAACGTGTCACGCACTTGGTCTAGTAAAATGCAAACAAGTTGCGTCATAAATATCGTGCGCGAGAAAAATGGGAAATAAGACGTGGCTGTACATGCTACGCTGACGATGGAGAAGATCTGAAAAAGGATGAAGAACCCGGATGCGACTCTCGTGAAGGATACAAAACCATCAAAGAACGCTGCAAACAAAGCAATTAGTAAAGATCGACGGTCTTTGCAATAATTGCAACGAAAGAACACACAGATAGGGATGTAGAACGATCCGATGAGCAAGGCAACCAGCACTGGAAGCTCGATAAAAACGAGGAGAGGGATGGCCTTCGCTCGAGGCTGCACCCAACCAAATCGACTGAGCAGCGCCCGAATCAAAAGAAGATCGAGATGCTGAAGCTGGCGCGGAAGATCATCTGGTTGCCTCTGCACGTCGCATTCTTGGATCGGTCGCAGTCATCGAATGTGCCGAAAGTAGATAAAGTGTCTGGGATAGCAACGCGGTTGTTAGTGTTGTCACTCATTCAATCAATAGCTGGTGAGGCCACGAACCCTCGCCAATAGTCCTGAACAGCGTCGCGAAGATGGCGTTGCCGAAGAACAGCACGATGTACAGGCCTCGCAGCCAATTGATCTCAAAGTTGAGGTTGCACCAAACAGGAGCCTTCAACGAGGAGCTGCCCATGGCCAAGCTGCCCGTCAACGGCAAGTTCAATCCAGAAGTGACGTTCTTACCTCGACGAGAGCACCGTGGTGTCCACATTCGGACAAATATAGTGATGGCAATGCTCTCTTCGCGACCTTTCAGTATTAGATCGTAGAGGTATTTTCTCTCCATAATATAATATATAGCGCAATCTTAAGCATCCGCAATACTATTCAACTCAAGTGATCAGTGCTTTAAAGACAGCACCTTTAAATTCGAACTGGCGCCACACACTCGCCTACACAGTCGGGGGAAGCACCAACAAGCTGGTAAGTGATGTCGTCCAAGTTCGGGGGCAGCAGTACCTCCACCTAACAAGCTCCATGCAGGTCGTCCATGGACTCGAAGCGGCCGCGGTCTCCGTCCACGGAGACGGAGCTGACGGCGCCGTCTCCCAAGCGTATCACCACCGAAGACGCAGACCAAGACGCGCTAGTAGAAGCCCCAGCAGCCTCCCCAGAAGAGGCTACTGCCACTCAACTCGACCTTGTGGCGTCGTTGGACGATACTCAGCCCACTCAGGAGGGTGCTATAGTTCCGACAGGAAGCTGGTGCTAGCACCAGCATTCCAGCCTATTCATACATCCTGGGAAGCCTTCGATGAAGCACTCAAAGCCTATGCTAGAGCCACCTACCAGCTCTATGTCATTCGCTCGACGACGTCCGTAAAACGTCGCAATTTAAAGATTCGGGAGACTGCATCCAGCTCCAGTCGAAATGGAGAAGTGGAGGAAGCTGCAGGAGAGATAGAGACAACAGAGCGGACGCTGATTCCGGAGAGATTCCAATGGTATTCCAAGTCTTTGAAGTGCACGCACGGCTGGAAGGACCGCCATCGAGGCACAGGGAAACGGGGCTCTGGAGTCGTGAGGTCCACGAGTTGTCCGGCCAAGATGTGTGTGACTTTGCAGCGGCGAGGGGCCGGACAAGATGACTGGCAAGTGGTGGTGACCAAACACGTGCGGACCCACAATCACCAGTTGTCCAAAGAGCTGTATCTGTACTACTCGGAGAATCGACGGATCTATGATCCAGAGCTGCTGGCAGTTGGACAGTCTGCGGCGGAGAACACAGTCATTGATTTGAGTAGCGAAGGAGACGTGCCCCAACTCACGTCGCTGATTGACCAGGCTACCCAGAGAGCTGGTATTCAGCATATCCTTACGACTGCGGAGAGCGAGCAAGCCCTTTCCACTCCTTCGTTCGTTGTAGCACCCAATGCTGCTGCTTCCGGTGATGTATCGGCAAACCGAAACAATAACGAACTGGTGGCATTGTCCGAGACGAGCAGCGGCAACTTTGTGATCCGCCCTCGGTCGTTGACGGGGACGCCACTGGCTTCCATGCCTTCACCGAGTGCTATGGTCTTAGCTGCAGGGTCAGTTCCGTCGCAGGCCATGGAAGACGGCAGCTTTCGGGTGCCCCGAGTATCGGTCAAGTCGCATGTATCCTGGGATGCCTTTCACAACTATGTAACCGAGTATGCATTCGATACTGGCCAAGTTTTCCGGACTCGATCGACGGTGTCCGTTGCTTCAAGGAACGCCAAGATATTAGCTTCTGCTGCAAGGGCTGGAGAGGACTCTCATGAGGTCGCAAGCTATGCAAGTTACTCAGCTTCGTCTCCAACTGCGCGCCTGATTCCTGAGGAATTCAAGTGGTATTCGAAGCTGTTAATTTGTACGTACGGCTGGAAGCGCAGGGTCAGAAACGGAGCTTATGACGGGGAAAACGGAGACGGCGATCCATGTCCTGCCATGCTGCTTTCCCGAATGGAGCGCAACGTGGATGGAGCATGGCGTGTTGTCATTAATCGACAGGTGCAGGAACACAATCACCGATTGAATGGAACGGTGGAGGAGACAAGCGCTGACAACACCCAAGAACCTTCCGAGTCTGCTACGGTTCCCACACTGATAGCAACTTCGTCACCAGGCGAGTCAGCTCCAGCACCTGCCAGCGGTAGTGACGGTGGCACGTCGTTTCTTCAGCCTGATGGGCCGATACCGGAACCAAATGTTGAAGAACCACCACCACCCGCAGATCAGCAGCGTGAAGTTGTCGTGCGTGTTCCCAGGCTCCAATCTGTGTTCGCTTCGTGGGATGATTTCCATGCCAGCCTCAAGGCGTACTCTGACTCGACTTTCCAGCTTTACCGTACAAGAACGACAAGCTCAGCAAAAGGGAGGAACCAAAAGATTGCCGAAATGAGGCGAGCCGCCGAGAACGGAGAGAATGCTACCGGATTAGCGGCAGCACACATGATTCCTGAGTCTTGGAGATGGTACTCTAAAACCCTCACGTGTACGCATGGCTGGAAAGAGCGGCACCGCGGCACAGGAAAGCGCACAGCGCATGTTGTGCGCTCAACAGCATGTCCGGTGAAAATTTGTGCTACAGTACAATATGTGAATGCACCATCGTCTAGGCTGAGGAACGCTGATGGACAGTCCAGTGAGGCTAGTGACACTTCTGCTACCGCTGAAGGCAATGGTTCAGACAGCCACTGGCAAGTGGTTGTGACAAAGCACATCGTGGACCACAACCATAATTTGTCGAGAGAGCTATATCAGCACTATTGCGAGAACCGCCGGATCTACGACTCAGAGTTGCTTGCAATCGACTCGTCAAATGAGGCGGCTGTCATTCGACGAAGAGTGTATCGTAGCACTGCTGGGGAAAATACTGCAGTGAGTGATGCGACAACGTTGAATGGCCATTCATATGATGGTTCTAGGGCATTGGCTATTTCCACTCAGATTGAAGCTGGACTAGCAGAAGCCGTGAACCGTGCCCAGCTATTTGGAAATCCTGGCGGCAATCAACCAGGCGAAATCGTCTCAAGTGGTGAGAATGTTGCTCAGCGTATTGCAGCAAGCGTCGTGACTTCACTTGGTACAGCGCAACAAGCGGTGCCTTCTGTTGTGTTGCTTCCATATAGTGGTGCTGCCACCTATTTACCGGGCCAGCAACCTCAAAATCAGCAGCAACAGCAGCAAGAAGCGCTTATTCAAGCAGCATTTGCGAGTAATACCACTGGGAACGCTAGACCCGGCGCATCGGGAGGTGAAGGGGTGGCCACGTTGGCAGCAGTTGCCGCACCTGGGTTGACCCCTGGGAATATTTTACTGCTCAACAATCCTGGGTCAAACGCAATTCCTCAGGCGGGTACCAATGTGATTTCGATTTCATGTCGAGTTCATGGACCTTCGGCATCGACAAACTCCGAGAGTGGATCTGGACCGAGTTTGACGGGTCACGAGGGAACTGACGGGGCCGATGCTGGAAGTGGCCAAACTTCTCAATGCACCTGCTTTCGTATTGCAGGCGGCGGCAACTACGTTACGATTGTCCCCGCTAATGAGCCGTCCAGTGCAGAAAGCAGCTTCGATGCAGACGATGCGAATGTGCTGTACACAGAGGACATCGAGGATGGGGTTTGGCATCCCACATCAGGTCCCGTCGAGATTGAACAGGTTACTACAGACACTGGGGAATCGTTGTGGCGTGTGCCACCCATTCCACGACAGTATCCGACATGGGAAGCGTTTCACAAGTACTTGGATGCGTATTCTGCCGCTACCTTCCAGTTGTACCGCGTTCGTACGACGTATTCGGTTCGCGCGCGCAATGTTCGTCTTCGCCAGTTAGCCGCAAGCCGCGGACTGATTGTTCGTAATGGCGTCGAAGAAGATGCTACGGCTGACGCGACCAATGCAGACCAAGTGGAGACTCAAGGAATATCGCGAGCTCATCTAGTACCTGAACGCTTTGAGTGGTATTCCAAGACGTTCTTGTGTACGCATGGCTGGAAGCGCCGCAGTCGTGGCAGTGGCCAGCGCGTAAGTCACAATTCTCGAGCCACCGAGTGTCCTGCCAAGGTGTGTGCTACCCTCCAGCGCAGCGGTGCTAACCGATGGAGCGTCATTGTCACGAAGCATGTGACTGAGCATAACCACCAACTCTCAGAGGAACTGTATCAGCAATATTGTGAGGTTCGACGAGTACGGGATCCAGAGCTACTAACGCAAGCTGAGCAGCTTTGGCGCCGCGGAGGCTCACGGCGCCAAGTATTTAAACTCCTCCAAGAACAATCTTCGAACCAAGTTATCCTGATGAAGGATGTTCACAACCTCGTCTCAAAGTGGCAAGCACAAGAACGACGCCCAACGCAAGCTCAGCTGCAGGCGGCTCAGATGGAACCACAACAAGTCGAGGATGGGGAGAGGAGGGTAAACAGCCAGAGCCACATTCGTCATCGGTCGTTTCTGCAGAGCATGGTGATGCAGGTTGGTTAGGCTAACGGAAACCCACGACTGTGAACAGGCACTACATTTTTGACCAGGCCCCCTCGGCCTTGTTGGAATGGCTTTCTTCCAAGGTGGTGATTTTGTGGAGCTCTTGAGTGCACAGGGTAAAACGCCGGTGGCATCGTGGAAGTTGCAAGGCAAAATCTCCAAGGCGTTCGACAAGGGGATCAGAAGCAACGCTTTTCAGCTCGATGGGAGTTCTGAAACCAAGATGCAGCTCCCAAAAACGGCGTCGTCTTCGCTGGGACTTGCCCAGCGATTTGTCATCGTCCAGCTGCTGGTGCCTTTGACAAAGTCGTTCTCCGTCGAGATATGCTTTACAGACTTCCAGAAGGTGCGTCGCCGGTTCGTAGTGGCGTCTGCCTTTCGCGACACAACGCGAACGACGTTGCATGTTCAGCTGCCACTCAGCGCTGCTAACATCCCGCGGGACCAATGGATGAACCTTGTTTTCGATCTGGTAACATTGTCTGAGGCGCATTTTCCTGACACTGGCTATCGTTCGATGGAGTCGATCTGCGTCGGTGGAAGTTGCCGACTGAGGCGAATTTTCACGATGAAGGACGCTCCTAGACCGTCACGCGGATCGCAAGGAGTTAAACATGCTGATATTCGCGATATTCCAGGACAGTTCGTGTTCTCAGCTATGCAACGCGGCTCTAGTGGTTCTTTGCCCGTTCCGACGGTGTACTTCGCGATGGATCGGTCTCTAGGAGCTGGTTCTCTTTCAGTGACTGGCATGACAACTTCTGTTAAGAAAAGCGGACTCCGCAGCCAAACCGCTCCGGTAAAGTCGAACCAGCTGCGGAAGGGGGCCAAAGCAACACGCCCAACAAGTGAAGCCATTGGTCGAAAAATGCAGCCGTCGCTAGCGTCTACGAGCCAAGCTAGTAGAAAGGGTGAACCTGTTGGCAGGGTGCAGCAACGTTTGCGAACGCCGACAAGAGTAGAAACGCCAAAGACTCGTCCGCAGTCCAGGTGCAGTAAATTGACTCCAGCAGCTGATAAATATTCACGGCAGCAACCTTCACGTGCCAGTAGATCATATCCACCAGAACCAAGCAACGTGGTATCTGACCAAGAAGATAAGAACGACACGAAATTTATGGTCCATGAACTGGAAAACGAGCCTGTTTCGGCTGGATCGGCCGAGCCGAGTGTTGATCTTGACCTCGCCCCACAAGAAGAGGAACAGGAATTTTCAAATGACGAAACAAATACGTTGGTCCAATCTCTGCGGAGTGCCATCGGTAGTTCGCGATCACCGAGCGTTTCTCATCGTCAAGCAATCTTGGGAGAGATACAACATACAATTGCCATGTTGGAAGATGACGATGACCGTGCAGATCGACGCAGTCAGGAACTGTTTCTCCGTCATACTTCATTGCTCAACGGGGATTGGCATCTTAAGCGACTTCATGACGAAGAACTGGATCAAAATGTAGCGAATGTCTCCGATAACGAAGAGGGCCCCGAGGGGCTCAGCTCATCGTGGAGACGAGAGCTAGACACAGCGATGCTGCAGATGGCGGAGCAAAGCCTTCATCAGAAAGCTACCTCACAACCCGTGAATCCTCCCTTTCTACGAACCACAAGGAATCGATCTTTCGCTTCAACTCAGTTGCACCGGACGAAGTGATACCTTGTCCAGCCTCACGGTTATTTGACTTTAACTCGTTGCTGAATGACACTGGAGCGGAAAGTTCGCTCGTCTCAAAGCAAGACGTTGCTCGAGTGTCAACACCTTTGACGCCTAAAACGCTAACAGTTCAGGCTGAAGTTGATCATAGCTATCCGTTACTACAGGATGCCGGATTAGAAGCCTCGGTTGATGCAAAGCAAGACGCTACCCAAGTATCGACACCTAATGAGCTCTCTGGATTTCATTGCGGCGAGTCCAGGCGCCAGGATGTCATTATAACAAGCCCAATCTCCGACGTAAGGCGAGAATCTGCACGAGCTGCGTCACCTTTGACACTCAAGTCGCTGTCCGCAGAAGATGACGTTGAACAACAAGATGCAGAAGACTTGGAGCTCATGGAATTGTTGGCTGACAAACGATCTGCACGAGAACTACTTCAGCAATTGCATACTATCAGCGCTGAAACGCTTGTGATGGAAGATGGCAAAATGTTTGGAGAGAAGCTGGAGGGTAACGACATCACTAGCAACTGCATCGAGAAGCTTAAAGTCTCAATGATCCCCACTGCAGATGTCCTGAAAGACAAGGCTTCCGTGCTTGAGACGACTGACATCGATACGATGGATAAAGGAGATAACATTCCCGGTGTCCAAACGGACGAGACTTTGACAGATAAGGCTGGCGCGTATGATGAACATACATCCAACTTCCAGGCTGAAGTCAAAATCCGGTCGGATGAGCAAGCACCAGAACTTGCGGACTCGGACGTTGATTCCGATGAGGAAGACGTCGCTCTATCGATTGATTTGTGAGTTTGCCCCGATTATCTATTATGTATCTCTATTGACTATGAATCTTGTATCTATCTATGCTGCTGTGTTTACAGAACTAGCGAACTAGGTGCCAGTCGCGGAAGGAATGACGATTTGAAACACTCGACTGATCGTCTGGAACGATCTGATCTATGTCCAGAGGGGCAACGCCCTCAAGGCGACCAAGCCAGTCGTGATTCGCCTTCTGGGAGCCAAGGCAGCGACTCCAGCTTTGATTTTGGTACGCAGGCGGTGGTGCTTTTGTTGCTTCGATTCCGTGCTGATTGCTTTGTTCACAGGCGATCTCGTCGAGAGTGAACCAGACGACGACGACCGTGACGAAGACACTGTCGAATATGCTCGCCACGCATCCGTCTTGATGTCCATGGAGAAGAAAACTACCCAGAACAAAACAAACTTATTTGCGTCAGCAGATCTCCGACCAACTCATCGAGATAATCCACGAAACCAAGTCAGTGAAGCTGAGAGCAAAATATCGTCGCAGTCTCCACACAAAATGGCTCCTGCCAAGTCGCCGCTAATCGAGATTCAGCGCATGAGGAGGGTCGGCGCTCCACGCAACGACTTTCACCTGGGAGGAAATCGCAGAGATCGACACCGTCCATTGATCTGTCGTCATCGTTCTCTTCTCGCCGTCTGCAAAAATTGCTGGAATCCACAGATTGGAAAGCAGAGCTCAACGCTCATGCCAGCTCGTTCCAAACCAGCAGCGGCAGCAGCCGTAGCAATCCGCTGTCAGCAAGCCGCGATCGATGGCAGAAGCCCCTCGCCACATCTCGAGCCGGTATTGCGCACCACGTCGCCAACCCCCGAATCCTTTTCTCCTCCGCGAACGCCGTCAAACTCGTCCATCGAACTGGTGTATGACCCGCATTTGCGCTGTTACTATGATCCTGTCGGGAATAAATACTACGCGCTAGTGGAATAAAATCTAAAGGTCATTCAAAATGGCTTGTATCGCACCAGGTGTCGATGAAAGGATGTTCATGTAGGTCATCCATCGTCTGTGCCGAGCAGCATGTTTGAGACGCTTCGCCGAGAGCGCGGTGACGGCTGCTCCTCCACAATTGTGCTTTGTATTGCGCTTTCACGGTGATTCCGTAGCCCGAGGTCGCGGACGACGTCTTTGATCATGTGCGGCTTAAAATCTTCAGGCAACGACGCCCAGAACTCGCGGTTTCCTAGTAACGTTCGGTAGGCTCCAGCATTGATGCTGGGCAATATCTGAGCCCAAACACTGAAGAGCGGGGCAACGATAAAGTCTGCAAACCCGACCTGCATTTTCTTGATGACGATCGTATCGCGGTCCATAAAGGGCGACACTGGAAGGCCAAGCTGCTTCTCCATGTCGCCTTGAATGAAAAACTCTTCCACCACGCGATCCGTCCAACGCAACATGACTTCACGGTCCTTCGCCGGGTTGGATACATCGCACGTGTGAAGAATCATCTTGAGCAGCAGTTTCTTATCTCCAATATTCTTGATCGTGAGCGTACCTTCTTCCAAAGAGGCCGACAAAATGTTGGTTTTGAAGAGTGCGACGTCCTCGAAGTGCTTGGACATATCCGTTGCCAAAACCATCTGAATGATCATGTCACGAGCATACTTGAAGTCGTCTGGCGATAGCTCACCTAGCACGTTGAGGTCTGCGTTCTTCATCACCAGGAAGGACTGCGCCACGTGGAAGTTCTCCAAAACAGCGTGGTCGTTGTAGCGTAGCGCGATCTCTGACGCTGTTGAAATGTGGAAGCCGTTGTTAAAGCCATCGTGCATGAAGTCGTGGATACCCGCGGCAATCAAAGACAGCGCACGATCCAGAGGCCGCACAAACGAAGCTAGCTCGGACTGGATCAGGAAATAGTGAACAGTTTGCATCACGTCGGCGGCGTGAATGGAGTTGTGGTACGGGTTGGTCGCGATGTATCCGCGCTGAATCTCGAGCAGGAAGCTAACGAGCAGGTTGCTTTCGATGTTGAGTGCTTGGCACGGCGCATCGCGCAGTAAATGGTGGCCCACGTAGCACAACGCATTCCCACCGGAAACAACATGGACCCGGAACACGTCGAATGACCACGAGTTTGCACTTTGTAGGAGATTGTGCAGCTCGAACTCGGACGCCGAGTCCAGAGTTGGCAAGAGGTCCCGCATTGTCGTACCCCTGCGCTCGTGCGCGAGTGCGTGCTCGTGGTGGTGTCGATGGGAAGAGTGCGAGCCATTGAGGTTCCTGGACTCCCGCTACCATCGGAACTGGTGCTGCCAACGTCGTTCGCGTGGTTTTCGGAAGTGCTACCGCCGACAGATGACCGACGGCGTTTGCGGTGTGGGCTACTCGGATCGTCATCTTCGTCGGTGCCGGGCAATACCTTGTTCGTGTCGTTCGCGCGTAGTACCTCTCCACGCAGCCAATTCTGCGTGTCGTCATCGACCCCGTCCACAGCGAGCAGGTCTTCATTGGCGTCGTACAACCGGTTGTTTTTGATGGCATCGATCGCGAACTCCAAGCCATCTCGTAGCGACTGTCGGATGGCCGGATGGAAACGCAGTTCGTTCAACACTCGTAGCACATGCTCCACGGGCGACGTGATGGCACCTTTGTTCATGTGCATCAAGTTCATCGACCTGGATCGCTGCTTGACTCGCTCAAACACCACGAGCACTCGTAGCACCCGCAGAATCACTCGCAGCCTCAAAATCTTGACCACAATGGACGACCTGGAGCCCAAGGCCGCCACCACGCCCAACACGAAGCTGACGATGATGACCAGGGCGTCAAACAGCGCCCAGACGTTCCGCAGATAGTGAAGTCCGTACGCAAACACTTTAAGCAAAATCTCTAGCAGTAGAATGGACCCCACCGTGATGTCCGTCGTGTCGATCGCCAACTTGTACGACGCCAGCGTGTCGTCCGTCATCGTCAGCTGCACCGTCACGAACACGCCGTAGAACAGTACGATCATCACGAAGAACAGCTCGACGCTCAGCAGTCGCATGAACTCGCCCACCGCGAGGCGTACGCGGCTTAGCGGCCGTAACGGGGTCGAAGCGCTGTTGCGTCGCGTCAGCTCGCTGCCGCCGGCGCCGCGGCGCCTCCTGTTTGGCCCGTCGGCGCTTGGGTGGGTCTTGGCCGCATGGTCCGCCGGCGCGACGGCTCTGGAGCGCCTCTCGCCGTACGGAGAGCGTCGGAAGAAGCCGCCGAAGGTCTGGCGCTTGGGTCTGCAGGCGCTGGAGGGCGGCGGCAGCGGCACCGCCGGCGGCGCGGTCGGCGACTCCGACATAACGCTCGCCCGGAACTGTTAGCGGGGGCACTGGGACAGGGCTGCGGAGTGTTAAGACGGCGCCAGACTGCGCTTAGCAATGCAGCTGCGCCCCGACGCTGAACTTGGCGTTGCCACCTCGACGCTCTTGCTATTTCTAGTTGCCGTGAGAGTCGGAAAAGCGCTATTTATAGCCGCGCCCTTTCAGGAGGAGGAGGAGGTAAAGTTGCCGAACTTTGTTTGTCGAATTGAGAAGTGATCTACTCTCGGCTCGGGCCCACAGCTTGCTGTCCGGGTGTGCTCCCAGTCAACGCGGTTGGCGCTCAGCGTCAACACCGTTGCCGCGAGTGTCAACACGTTTAGCGTTATAATGCTCTCGTAAGCAGAGCCTGCTTGGCGTATCGCAAGCACTGCGATGCAGCATAGCACTATGAAGACAGAGGTTTGAAGTTGGCTGCAACACAAGCGCACGCAGAGGTGATGATAATCATCAACACGAAGAATTTCTTCTCGACCAGCTTGGATACCGGATTACTATAGTTTGGTGCCTTCTCAGTGCAATGCTGATGGCAAAGGACGCACGCCACGGCGGCTGTTTGGCGCAATATGGACTTGGTAGACTTATTCGCGACGAGTCCACGGCACAAGTCATTGGATTGCATGTCAACGAAGGCAACAAAGCCGATCCCCTGACGGATCTCCTCCTTCTAGCAGATACTCTAGTTGCCATTGCTGTAGCAGGAGCAGTGTGCATTTTGCCGCTTTCCTTGCTTTTTCCCCACGAGGCTGACGCCAGGCTTTCCAATAGATATCCAAACGTCCTTAGATTCGCGTTTCGATATTTCCGCATTTTACACCTGGTCCCGTTCTCCCACTTGGCTTTTGTATGCCAACTGGCCCAACCCCATACAAACCGCGAGTCAGTCGCCGACCTCACTCCCACAACTTGAAGGGGAAGAAGCCCGAGGTCCCCAAGCGCTCCAGCCTTCCCGTTCGGGGTCGCGCACGCCTTCATCCTCCTTCGCAATGCACCGCACGCGCCACTCGTCGCTGGACTACCTGGGCGGCGGCGGCTCGCAGGAGGAGTGGTCCCAGTTCCTGTCTACAAGCATGATGGCGTTGTCGACCGCTGACGAGCCCGCGGCGGCGACAACGATGACGTCGACGTCGGCGTCGACGCCACCGCACCGACGCCACCCCGGCAGCCCCGGCCCCATCGCCGGTCCGCGCACGAACAAAACGCGCGGGATGTCCATGAACGAAGCCATGTCGCCTGCGCCACCGGGCGTCGACGTCTGGCGCCCGCTGGGACGGCGCGCGTCCCCGCCGCCGACGCTCACCCGGTCGTCGTCGTCGTCCGAGTCGTTGTCTCCCCACTCCGACAACCAGGTGGAGCATCTACGCGCCGTCGCCCCACAGGTCACGGTCATGTCCACGTCGTCCTTTGCTCGGCTTGGCAGCAACTCCTCACTTCGAGGCAACATGGAGAAGGGACTCAAGCACTCGGCCAGCTTCCGAGGTGTCGTGAGCTCGTGTCTGTCGTCGTCGGGGTCTTCGTTGGAGGAATCGTCCGACGAGGAACAGGAGACGACGAACCAGGAGGCCGTGCCGCCCCCGCCGATGGACCTGTCCTATGCCGAGTCGTGCCTCCCGGTGCTGTCGCAACTGCCGCGCCCCCGAGAAGTATCAGTGTGGACAGCGGCAGCGGTGCCAGAGCGGCCAACTTGGTGCACGTCAAGTCGCCCGTACTGGGCAACCGCAAAGACGCACAGACGTGGCAGTTGCAGGATGAAGAGTTCTTGATGACGTCGCCGAGGTTCGGCACTTCGCTCAGAGAGGGGCGAGCACTCACGTGGATCTGTTTCGAGGAAACAGCGTCGGCTCGCTGCTTTCCACGTACGTGCTTGTGTTGTTGTTGGGGATCTGTTGAAGTTACTCATGGCAAAATGTTGTTGTAATAGTGAGGCGAGCAACCAGTACGAAGAGGAGTTCCACGGTCACCCGAGGTGAGTCAGCATAGCACACCGAAAGAAATACTTAACTCACCTTGTTATGACAATTTCTCTAGATTGACCAAGGACTCGCGTGCGTCGTCGGTGGATTTCACGCTCGGACGGTCGGACGTAAATCCCCCACTGCCACCGCCGCAGGAACCTCTTCAGCGTTTGCGCGCGAGGTCGTTCTCGTACTCGCCGGTCTACGGCTCGGGATATAGTCCTTTCAACAAGCAGTACGCGCCACCACCTCACCACCAGCAACATCTTCAGCAGCAACAGGCATTGGCGCAGGACTTTCCGCAGACTCTCCGCAGCTTTCACTCTGGTGGTATGATGTCTGGCAACCAGCCACAGCCTCCCCCGCTGGCATTCGCCCACCGCGTGTGAGCATCCCTACGGATTCGCCCATGCACCAGTACCAGGTTCGTGGGAATATTCTGAAAGTGACTACGACGTACATCTCACCGTTGTTGTATTGCATGACTCATTGTAGTATGGGCCGCCGATGCCATACCGTCGATACTCCACAGATGCGTTCGCCGTGCCACCGTACCCTGACTCGTACAATGAGCAGCAGGAAAACCAAGCTCACCAGGGCAATACAGGCCGCGGCCTGCGATCGTACAGTATGGAGTACGGGAATTACCCATCGTCGCGTCAAGTGCGCAGCCAGTCGATGGAAGGACCCCAACTCTTTGCGTCGGCACCTCCCATGGAGTATCCACCATCGCTTAGCCGCAGTAACTCGGCTGGTGTTGCGTTTGACTGGCCCCGAAGCCATGGCGACCTGAATCCAGCTCCCCCTTGCCTCCAGATGTCCGACCTGGCAGCGGTAATGGTGCTTCGCTACCCTCCTCCACCTCCTGAAGCGTACTACGAGGTGGAGTTTAAGCGTGGTCGCCAGGAAGTGTTTGCTGGGCGTGCGTCCTATAAGCCCGGCGAATACGCAAAGGTAATTGTTTACCGTGCATTTGGATTGAGATAGAATGACCGCTAATCTTTAACGCTGAAGGTGGAAGCTGATCGCGGAGAAGACATTGGGCGAATTGTGCAGCGTACCTCTGATATGTCCAAGCCTAGCTCAAGCGGAAGCGATACTGGAAGCTTATCAGACGAGTCAATGGGACGCAACAAGCGCCACGACCTTCCTACGAAGAAGATTATATGCGCTGCTAGCCCACGTGAATGCGAGATGCTGAACGAGCAGGTGAGTGTTGCTTCCTAATCTTGCTTTGCCAGTTGCTAACGATAACATTGTCAATTGCAGCGTAAAGAGGAGCATGAAGTGTTCGAAGTGTGCAAGAGCAAAGTGCGCCAGCGTTTGCTGCCGATGAATGTGATTGACGCCGAGTACCAGTTCGACCGCCACAAGCTAACATTCTTTTTCGAGGCCGACCGGTAATGTAGTGGCGAATGGTGTCTATCATCTGTTGGCGATGATCTCTAACGCTCATTTTGGGTGTATTGCAGACGTATTGACTTCCGAGAGCTGGTGCGCGATCTCTTTGCCATTTACAAGACGCGTATCTGGCTGCAACAGGTCGTGCCTTCGGGCAAGAAAGCGGTGGGGAGTGAACCCGAGGCGAATTAATCGAAAAGACAGCAGCTCTACCATGCCGCGGGAGGTCAGCTGGAGCCTCCCACGCTTTGAAAGCTGAAATATGTGCAGGCTGAACTTCAGCCGTCCAGCCCGGATGATCCGCCGTTCGATTTCGTGAGATCGGGACGCGACGACCTCTGGATCGAACCATTCATAGACGAAGAAAAGAGAGGCGCGGTTAAACAAACATCGCCGCCGACGTGCTGCTCAAGACACCCTGAACCAATCAAGAACCAACCAGCAGCGGCGGCAGGCAATTACAGGGAGGTTAGATGGCGATTTAGACGGATATGTTAGACCGGTGACGTACGCGCGCAATAGAATGCTTTTGCTTCAACCCCGGCGTCCTGCCGTCCAGCTTTGATGTGCAGCAGCAACAAGCGTTTCTGCAAGAGCTCATGCTGCACTGGTCCACTTCGCATTCCTCGATCCTTCCACAACGGAAACCGACTGCCGGCCCTTCACCAAATTGGTGACGGCAACTCATTCGAGGATAGCGACGCTGGGCCATGCGCGACGAAGTTCGTAGCGACGATGTTCGAGAGGAGACGGCGGATCACGGACAAGATGCTAACTCAAACTTAGCAGAAGCTTCGGCAGGACAAGGACGCTACGTGGTCCCGTTCACTATGACGCGAGAAGAAGAAGCTCTCGGAATGGAATTGGCTCGGTCACAACTGACACAATTGGTATCGGAGTGCGCTGCACCGTCAGATGCACAGCCCTCCTTGTGGACGAGAGTGAAAACCAGGAAAAAGTCGACGGGGTGATTCTCTGGGAGAAGCGATCGCAACAGTTTAAGCGGGAGCTTTCAAGGAGGAAAAAGTGGAGATCGCGTCGAGGTGATAGCGGGAGTTCGGAATCTGGAGCTCAACTCAATACGCCGGAAGCACAAGGTCCTACGATGTACAGCATTCGCAGTAGCACGACTGTCAACGCTTCGTTGGACACGGTACTCAAGACTCTTGATGCGTCGGTCACTACAGCACACAGGTCATTCACCAGGATCATCTATGGGAACCTCGTTGCTGACACGTCAGTACTTTTCCATAGCTCGCCGATTGCTACCAACTATTCTACCAAGACCGAAGCTGACGCAATCGAATCGCTGGCCGTGCGATGGTTTGTTTGTCGGACGAACAACCCGATGGCTTCCGATGGCGACTTTTGTCTTCAAGAGTACACGAAACGATATTCCATCGACGAGTTGGCTGCGAATGGGGATCAGTATAACAACAATCGACATCAAGACGGCAACTACAATTTAATTGACGGACTGCACCCAGCGGATGAAGTGCCTGTGGCGTACAAGCTTTTCCGGTCGGTGGAGACTCGACATTGTCCGGAATTGCAAGCCTCGCACCGGTTGGTGCGTTGCAAAGTCCCATTAGGCGGCTTTTTGTTCTACCCGACAGATAGCATCGACAAGACGGACGTGGTCTTTTCGATGAGCATCGCCCATCAACCACCTGGTGATCGCGGCGGAAGATCGCTCTCCATGCAAACGCAGTGCAGTGAGCGTCAATTTCGAGCGCTGCAGCAAGTTGTGCGGCAGATGGCATTACAGATCGAGCGTCTCAACAATGCTGCCGAGTCGTACCAGATGGGGCTGTATCTCGAGTCACTTCGAGCCTCGCGCTGGGTGCGCAATGTGGAACGAGCTCAGTGCGCGGTGTGCTACCGAAGGTTTCACCATATTACCCGTCGTCGACATCACTGCCGTCTTTGTGGAGAGGTTATTTGTCGTGATTGTTCAGTGCACAAGGACGTGGATTTACCAACATTCGGTCCAACAGCGTTACGTGTGTGCACACCGTGCGATCGGATCCACGCGCAAATGCGCCCACAGGCGCCGTTTGCCTTGTCCGAATCGGAAGTGAGTGCAGCTTCCGAAAACCTCCGAAAACGCCGAGCTCGTCACCGTGCTGAAAGCAACAAACAGGAAGAGAAGTCGACCTCAAGGAAATTAACTGCGAGCCGTACCGCTGAAAATACGGCGAGCGTTAAGAACGAGAAGATAACAGATCGAAAATTGACAGGCCTGGAGATCGCACACCGTCAAGAACAGGTGAATTCCGTCCTGAAACCTTTGGCGTCACCTGTGATCCACCGTCGGTACTTCATGAACAAACTGAGTGGCAACAGGATGGCTGCGTTGAAATCTCCCGTAGTGGCGACAGCACCTAGCACCCCGACGTCACCGCCGATACCGTTTGGAATAAACCAATCGATATCGATGTCGGCGCCTTGTTCCCCTCACATGGACACATATTCGCAACGCGAGTCCAATGCAAACCTTGAACACTTACAAGAACATCGAGCGGCAGTGAAATTGCTTCCGAAGAACTGGCAGCAGCTAAAAGACGCATACAACGAAGATGAGGAAAAAGTTGAAAGCCCCGAAACAAATATCGACGATGCCAGTGCAACAGAAAGTGGCGAGCCCCGGTGGCTGCAAATTCGCTCACCATCCGCAGCAGTAGACCCATTCGTCTACGCTGTGACAAATGGCATTCTAGCAGAAGACAACCAGAAACCTGCAAGCCGCTCGTCATTAAAAAGCAATGGCAATCGTCCGTTGATACGCCGTAGCGTCAAAACATCAGAACTGTACGAAGAAATCCTAGTCAAGCTGTGCGGGGAGGTCGAAGCGATACAAAGCGCCAAATTCGTGGCTATTACGCTATTCACTAACAGAGATGGCAAGAATCAATCCGAGGAAGCAGAGGCTATTGAAACAGCAGTGCACTATTTGAAAGTGAAGGCCAACTCCAAACTGATGAAAGTGGCAGCAAACATGCGCTGCTGCGATTCAGTGTTGCAACTGCAGAAGGCCGTGATCACGCGGAATACGTGGAAAGTGGTTGACAACTCGTCCGTTCATCCGTCCGGATACGAGTTTCGACAGCTTCCGATCGTGTTTGGTCCTCAGCAGGCAAGATTCTACGCGGGGGTACCGCTGGTAAACACCAAGAGGCAGTACACCTACGGGGCTCTTGCAGTTTTTGATCCTGCTATCAACCCTGGCAAAGACGACGACTCGGCATTATGCTCGCTATTGGATGATCTCCAGAAGTTTGCAAGTGCTGCTGTCACTGCACTGGATGACAAGAGGAAAGAGGTCGAGCTGGAAAGCTTTCTGCAAGCGCCTTTGCTACAACTTCGGAAGTCCGAGTCCGCTTTACCTCAATTGTCACGAGGAAGTCGCCACTGGAAACCAATCGGCCTAGGTGAGCAAGAGAGTCTAGATGGCGACAGCGACGACGAGATCGAAGAAGCGCAGAAGAGGCTGGAGTTCGAGCTCAGTCACGGCCACCGGAAAGGCAGAACAGCTCTCATTAGCGGTAGTAAAAGTGTCGGCAAGCCGCATTCAACCTCTGACAATGGCAGCGTCAGTAAAGAACGCGTCGAGTACTTCCGCAATAAAATGCAGGAGCTGGTGCAGCGAGCGCAGGAGACACAGACTCAATTGGCCGAGAACTCGATCCAGATAGAACGTCACGGCATACCGATCCTGTAAACAACTACACGGCATTTCTAGCTGCGTTAGAGATCCGCAACTTGATGGTCTTTTCTGTTAAAAGCTTTGGATTTCTTTGAGTCTTCCAGTCTGGGTCTGCTGTCTCATTTCACTTGCCCTGGAAGAAGCCCAGCGTCTTGTTGCGGAATGCCAGAACACCAGAGTTCCAGCCCTCGCGCACGTACGTGTAGTACTCATGCTCCCGACTGGGCAACGGCTCGTACCGCTCCTCGCTGCGCGTCTTGTGCTAAGATATAATAACGTTGGTAAATATTATTTGTGAACAAGGTTTTATGTCATTGGACGTACGTAGTCGCCGTGGTAGGCCTCCTTGACCTGGCTTACCGAGTAGAGCACCACGTTCTCGCGCTCTAGCAGCTGGTACTTGACGGCGCCGTAGCGCAGCCCGCCGAGCGCCACGCCCGCGACGAACGCACTCAACGACATGGGGATCTGCGGCTCTCGTCGGTCACGATAAACTATTGCTCACTTGCTATAATAGCCCTTATTAATAATTTACATATCTATCACACTTGGATAAAATATTTAAGGTGCATACACGGTTAAATCCAAATTATATTTATGTACACAACCAGTTTATCTATTTACTAATATAATACTGTAGCCATTTCAAGCAGCAGTCGCGTTTTGCACCAGCCAAAGTGATGTCAGGGGACGTGGCCATGGAGGTGGGGCCATCAGAGCCCACACTGCCTGAGGAAGAGATGCCGTTCACGGAAGAAGAATTGCAAGTCACCTTCAAGGTGTTGGATGCTTTGGCCAAGCGCAAGGAGCTGCTGGAGCAGCGAAATATGCGCACCATGCGGAAGCACTTGGCGCCAGTCTCCGAGTACATGGAAGGCCGCAAGTTTGGCGGTGTGGGGCGGAAGAAATACCTGGAAGACAAAGCCATTAGAGAAGAGAAGCGAGCGCGCCACAACCAGCGTAAGATGCACGACAAGCGCCACATCAACAGCTCGGCGCTGAGACGCGAGCGTATCAAGAAGCTCGAGTCGCTGCTGCAACAAGGAAAAGAGGAAGGCAATGCATTGCCCATGATCGCAGACGGAGTGGCTGGCGAAGATGTGTGCCACTCCACCAAGACGCTGACTGGTCCGGAGCCAGAGCTGCAGAAACTCTGCACAGACGATGCCCAACACGAACAAGACGAAAAGGCTGCTGCGGACAGGAAGGAAGCGAGCGAACTGCTGGGTTTCCGATCCTGCTACACGTGCAAGAGCCGGTTCGACAAGATCCACCACTTTTACGATCAACTGTGTCCGCGGTGTGCGGAGCTCAATTTTACCAAGCGGTTCCAGTCGGCGGATCTGCGCGGGAAGGTGGCGCTGATTACTGGTGCTCGTGTGAAAATTGGTTTCCAAGCTGCGGTGAAGCTGCTACTGGCGGGGGCGGCGGTCATTGCTACGACACGCTTTCCGAAGGACGCGGCCGAGCGGTTCGCCAAGCACCCAGAGTATGCGACCTTCAAAGATCGTCTCCAGATTTTGGAATTGACTTCCGTGACCTCGTGCACTTGGAGCAGTTCTGCGACTTTGTGATCAGCCGCTACTCGCGGCTAGATATGATTGTGCACAACGCATGCCAAACGGTGCGTCGTCCGCCGACCTATTACAAGCCGCTTGTGGACAAGGAGACCAAATCGCTCGAGTCAAGCACGCAGGAGGTGCAGATGTTGATGAACCACCAGCACGAGTTCGAGTCTCACGTCAAGTCGCTGGCTCTTCCTGCCTCGTCGGAGAAAGCAGCAGGTAACGTGGTCATGTCGTCCGCGATGAAGTCGCAGGTGCCGCTTATCGCCGGAGAAGACCACGCCGACGATCACAGTGAAGCATTTCCGGACGGCATGGTCGACGTGAACGGACAGCAAGTTGATCTGCGGACACGGAACTCGTGGCTGCTGCGCATCGGAGAAGTTGCCACCCCGGAAGTTGCTGAGGTGTTCGCCATCAACACATTGGCGCCGTTCATCATGAACAACCGTCTGGTGCCGTTGCTGGAGAAGAGCGGCAACTCTGAGAAGAAGTTTATCGTCAATGTTAGCGCGATGGAGGGCAAGTTCTACCGGTACAAGACGGCCAACCACCCGCACACGAACATGGCCAAGGCTGCGCTCAACATGATGACTCGCACGTGTGCTGAGGACCTGAGCAAGCGACGCATCTACATGAACTCGGTCGACACGGGGTGCGTGCTGCCTGCTTTATATGCCAATGAGGTTAATGCTGACCCTTTGTTTGTCTGTGCAGCTGGATCAACGACGAAAACCCTCTCGCCAAGGCCCACGCACACGCGGAAGCGCACAACTTCCAGACCCCCATCGACGAGATCGACGCCGCGGCTCGTGTGCTGGACCCGATCTTCGTCGGCTACAACTCGGACGAACTCATCTTTGGCAAGTTCCTCAAGGACTTCCACGAGACCGAGTGGTAGACGCGACGCTGGAGGCTGCATGTGCATGGCAAATAGACCACACCATTGACAACCCTCTTGCATGCATGTGCGCTTGACCTCCATGACGTCGCTCTTCGTGTAGTTGAAGTAAGCATTCACCGAGTCTTCTGATTGGGTATCGAAATGGGCAAGCGTCCCCTGACCGCGATCCAGTCTCGAATCCGCCGCCTCGTGAGCAAGTGACCCCCAAGATATGAAGGTCGACACCCGCGTGGACAACAAGAAGTATGGCCTATCCTCCGACAGCAAGGTCTGGTGCGCAGTACACCCCGTGCTGCGCCACAAACTCACCAAGCTACGCGACGAGCGCACCGACAGCCGTGTGTTCCGCAATCTCCTTCGGGAAGTGACCTTCTACTTGGGCTATGACGCCACG
The DNA here is from genome assembly GCA_011947325.1 of Phytophthora macrochlamydospora. Classification (NCBI taxonomy): domain Eukaryota; phylum Oomycota; class Peronosporomycetes; order Peronosporales; family Peronosporaceae; genus Phytophthora; species Phytophthora macrochlamydospora. The sequence continues at coordinate 204,077 of JAAVTH010000384.1, read as the reverse complement.
GACGACCTGGAGACGGTCCCCACGAAGATCAAGGTGCCTAAAGTTAATGTGCAGAAGGATATTCTATTCCTTACCAAGAGAATGCTGCTTGTAGACACCTTGTGGCGACCATCAAGGCGCAGAGCTGGCCACGTCCGTGGTGCTCGTCCCCATCCTTCGTGCTGGACTGGGGATGGTAAGGATGCACCTTCAGTGGAAGGTATAGGGTGACGGTGGCTTACTGGAACGGTGTTATTGCAGGTGGACGCGATGCTGGATCTCCTACCAAACGCTTCGGTGCACCACATTGGTAGGGATCGTGAAAGCTGATGGGCTTGTTGCTTTGACGACTAACTGTGGGGGTTGTACGACAGGAATGTACCGTAACAAGCAGTCTCTGCTCCCGGTGCAGTACTACAACAAGCTCCCTAAGGAGTGTAATGTCGACGTCGCTGTTGTGCTGGAGCCTGTCATTGCCACGGGTAGGAACCGCAGTGTGTTTGTATCAAGCGATCATGATCTTAATGCCTTTGGTTGCTTTAGCTGGCACGATCCTCGCCACAGTGGCGGTGCTAAAGACGTGGGGAGCTCCGAAGATCAAGATCGTGAGCGCCATCGCGTCCAAGCAAGGCTTGAAAGAAGTGACCGACAAGAACCCGGACCTGGAGATCTATCTGGGCGCCATCGACGACGGGCTCACGGACGAGGGCTACATCATGCCTGGCCTCGGCGACGCCGGCGACCGCGAGTTCCAGACTGGCAAGGAGCTCGAGAAGACCAACAAGAGGCAGAAGACGGGGTAGAAGAAAGACAAAGTCTGTGCACAGCAGCAAGCTCTGCAAATCAACTTCAACAAAAAACAATTCTTTTGCGTACCAACCTTTGTCAAAATTGGGTAAGAGAATCTTTGGCGAAAAGACATTTTCAGAATGAAAGACCAGACGCCGGAGCTGCTCAAGACGCGCTCCAAGGACCCGCTGGAGAGCTCATGGCGCGCGCACATGGTGCGTCCACTGCTGTGCATCTTCAGTCTGTGTCACTTACCGCTTCATCCCGGTACAGAGCGATGGGCAGTGGGTGCCCGACGTGTCTGTGGAGACTTGCATGCTCTGCCGTGCCGCCTTCTCCTTCTGGATCCGACGCCACCACTGCCGCCGCTGCGGGGCCGTGATCTGCGATAGCTGCTCCGGCAGCCGCACCAAGTTCATTTACAAGGAGATCTCGCCCAGCAGGCTGGCGGACGAGGACTGCCGCGTGTGCGACGCCTGCATCCGCGTCATCGACGAGAAGCTGGCGCTGGGAGTGAATCGTCGCTTCGGCAGGGGCGTGGCGGCAGCTCTCAGCGACAACCAGCAGGACCACGACGTTCCGGCACCGCTCGCTGCAGACAAAGGCGGTAATCGCACCGTCATGAGCATGGGCAGATACAGGTACACTCGGAGGAGACGGTAGAGTGAAGGTGGGTTGCTGATCTTCTGCTTGGGTTGTTGATTCAGAGCCGAGATCAAGGAGTCGGAAGGCAACCGCTACATCCGAGACACGGATCTATAAGCGCTAGAAGCGAATGAAGCAGCTCCAGATCTAGCACGCCACTGCGAGCTGCACCCTGAGTCATGGCCCAACGAGCTCGATGCGAGCCACACGCTCAACATCTCCTGTCGGAACGTGCCGCTGAGCGTTCTGAACTGTTTGGCGCCATACAAACCTTCTTATTAAATCTGATCCCTTCTGAGTCCATCGATTTTCCTGCGTCTTTCTTGGCCACCTCGATTTCAAACGCTCAAACTCAGCTCAGTCCACTTGTCATCTCGTCGGCAAGCAGCCAGGTGGCGCTCGCTTTCTCCACGTGCGAAGGGGCCCAAGCCTCGAAGGAAGGACCAACGCCCCTTTTTCTGCCTTGTTACTGCCGGCTGGCAGTGACCAATTGATCCAGCTACTGTAACGATGGAGCTCGAGACCCACGACGACACGAGGAGCGAGGAGCAGCCTGACGACGAGGCGGCGCCGTCGCCTCTAGCCATCAGTACGAAGCCCACGAGGCTGCGCACACCCTCCAAGGTGTCCAGGATCCCGACGCCAGGCCGCAGGAGCAGCACGCCGCCGGCCACGTCGCCCAGTAGACTAGGCATGGCCGCCAAGACGACGCCCCGAGCCTTGGAGAAGAAGGTACAACGCGTGGGGGTCTCTAGCGACTTTGCGCCTCGCTCGGACGAGGTCAAGAGGCCGTCCGCTATGGAGGCGAGACGAGCGTACTCACTGTCCATGAAGACGAGGATGCACGGCGTCTCTGTCGACGGCAACAGAGGCCATCGACGGACTGGTAGCAATAGCAGTCTGAGCAGCACAACCAGCAGCTCTGCTGGGATGTCGGCGATCAACAAGCGCACGGAGAGACGCAAGACGCTGCACGACCTGGTGGAGAGCAGCCAGGACGACCGACGCAGCAGTTTGGAGTCGCTGTCGTCCAACTCGTCCATGTCGTCCAGCGCGACGTCGGCGTCGTATGTGTCGGCCACGTCATCGAGAACGTCGTCGAGATTGACAGCGACGCCGCCTAGGAGGAGTACCAGAAGTGCTTCAGCTTCAGCTTCAGCGTCGTCGGGACTGAAAGTGTGGCCGGCGACAGCTCCGTCTATGGATATGCTGCCAGAAGATTTTGTGCTGAGTGAGGACTCGGTGGAAGCGCTGAAGGAGGAACACGGCGTGACGGAGAAAGGAGTGCAGGAATTACTGACCTATGTGACGTCGTCGCACACAACGTCGGCGCTAACGACGGCGAATATGAAGGCTCGAATGGAGGAGACCAAGTTGCTGAAAGCTGGGTTGAGGAGGCTGAGTACACACAGCGAGGGACTGATGAGATGCGTCGAGGCCTTTGAACAACGAACGCTCGAGCAGAACGAGTACGTGGACGACGCAGCCGCGGAGATTGAGCGCCTTACGCAACAGCTGAACGCTGAGCCGAGTAAGCATGAAAATCACTCCAAGAGATCGCTTCCGGAGCTGGATCTGGAGGAGCTTCAAGCACATCAACCAGCATCGGACTCGGAGACCGCGTCGACTACCTCGTCACAAAACATATTCTCGAGAATGTCGAGCGAGGAGGCTGATCGTCAACGCCAAGAGATTGTGCAAGCCATGCAAGAAGACTCGCCGCTGTCAGCGTATGTGCGTAACATTCTGAAGAAGGCGACAGATAAAATCGAGGAGAAGTGGAAGTCTCGCTTTGCCGAGCAGCTCGTGGAGCACGAGCAGGCGTTGGCGCAGGAGCGGGAGCGATCTTCGGCGTCGGTCCTCTCCAGTTCGCGCCTCGTGACTGAAACCTTGCACGGCAAGGATGACGAGCTGAAGGCTATTCAAGAATTGAATCTTAATCTGAACCAGCAAAAGCGACAGCTAGAGCTGGATCTGGATGCTGTTCGTTCCGAGCTCGACTTCTTGAAGCAGCAGATGGATGATGACGATGACGAACGCTCGTCTAATGCGCATAGCTTCTGGGAGAAGACGACCGATCTGGCCAAGAAGAACCGAGCGCTGACCGAAGACGTGGCCCAAGCGAACAAAACCATTAACCAGCTGAACGAGACGATAAAGATCATGAAGACCAAGACGTCGAGTCTGCGAACAGAGAATGGGGAACGTGTGCGTGAGTCCAAGTCCATGGTCGCAGAGAAAAACTTGTTGCAGGACAAGTTGGCTGCTATGGAGGCGAAGTTTGAAGATGAGAAGAACCGTCGCGAGCAGTTCCAAGTCAATGTTGAGCAGCTGACGGTGGAAAACACTGCTTTGTATGCTCAAATGGTGGCGTTGCAGACCACGCATGAAGCAAAGATGGAGGAATTGCAGGCGCGGTATGAAAAGCGAAACATCTCGCTGGTGGGTGAGATGAAGCTGCTGCAGGACCAGAACCGCCTGATGCGGAATGCAGAACCGAGTACCCAACGTGCGTCGGCAAGCAGCAGTGCTACTCGTTCTTCAGTTTTGCAGACTGAAGATAAGGAAGCGACCAAGCGAATCCAAGAGCTGACTGACGATCTGCTCGAGGCACGACAGGAACTCACTGAGAAGACAGACCAGATCTTTGAGTTGGAGAGGCAAGTTGCTGAGGGTGAGCTGATGCGTCGTAAGCTGCACAACACCATTCAAGAGTTGCGCGGTAACATTCGCGTGCATGTTCGACTGCGCCCGTTCCTGCGCTCTGATGGCAACGAAGGTTTAGCCGAAAGTCCGCAATCGGCTATTCGATGCGATACGTTTGCGAACACGATCACTACAAACGTCGATAGCCCACACACCTTTGCTTTCGACAAGATTTACGGGCAGTCGGACTCGCAAGAAGCCGTCTTCGAGGATGTGTCCGACTTCATTCAGTCTGCAATGGATGGCTACAATGTTTGCATTTTTGCTTATGGGCAAACTGGATCCGGAAAAACGCACACGATGCAAGGGAGCGGAAAGCCCAGATGCGTGGCATTATCCCGCGAGCGATTGATCTCATTATCAACTCGTGCTTTGACCTGATCTCGCTGGGATGGAATTATTCTCTGTCCGTGACGTTCTACGAGATCTACAATGAGACCATCCGCGACCTACTGACCGAGGACGGCGAATCGCGCAAGCACAACATTCGCACAGACAACCGGGGGCGGAACTACGTCGAAGGGCTGACGGAGGTCTACATCGACTTCGACCAAGCCACAGAGCAGGTCGAGGAGATTGTGAACCTGGCCGCATGCAACCGATCTGTGGATCGTACGGACATGAACGCACACTCCTCCCGCAGTCACAGCATTTTTGCGCTCAAGATCGAGGGATACAACGAAGCACAGAACACAGAGGTCGAAGGCACATTGAGTCTGGTCGATCTCGCTGGTAGCGAACGACTGAGCCGTTCCCATGCTACCGGTGATCGTTTGAAAGAGGCGCAAGCCATCAACAAGAGTCTGAGCTCTTTGGCGGACGTGTTCCAGGCCCTTGCCAAAAAGTCACCCCACATTCCGTACCGCAACAGCAAGCTCACGTACGCGTTGCAGCCGGCGCTGTCTGGTGACGGCAAGACGCTGATGATGGCCAACTTGTCGCCGACGTTCGCGTCTTTGGACGAGTCTGTGTGCAGCATGCGCTTCGCGCAGAAGGTGAGCCAGTGTGAACTGGGTGCTCCAGTTCGCCAGATCAAGTCGCGTGCATCTTTGGGGCCGGGAGACTTACGTGCGTTGGTCAAGAGCTCGCCACCGCGCGAGTCGCGTCGAAGCACCTTCACCCCTGGATCTCTAAGGAAGCTGGTGCAGTGAGGTGATGATTCATTGACAAAACAACAAAGTTGAAGACCGAACGTGTGCGGGCTGCGCTGTCTCCGGGTAAGCTCACTATGCATCGGTCGTGTATGGAGGCCTTGGTAATTGTGTGAGACTAAAATTCCTGAAAGAGAAAGCGAAGAAGCGCTAGCTAGCTGAATGGGCTGCAACGTTTGAAATACAAGCAGAGTTTCGGCAATTCCTGTGTGAGTATATTGATCGGGATGTTGTCGACTCTTCGTCTTGGTGCTGAGGTTATTCCACATGTTCCTTGGTACGACGAGTTGACAGCCCAAAGTACGAGATCAAGCGCAGGAGGTACACGGTCGTGCAGAGCGTGCAGACGAACAGGGTGACTACATAGGCGCCAGAACCTTCTGGGCCTGATGGCATCGCCCCCTTCCCGTCGTACGAGTTGCTCGAGTAGCCGTACTTGAGGCCCAGCGGGAATCCGATAATCCAGAAGAGGAGATGCGTGGTGATCAAGTTGAAGGTCCAGCCCGTGTTGTCCTTGACGAAATGGACGATCGACTTGGGCGGTGGTGACGGCAAAGCAATGGGGTCCATAGCGAGTGAGGTTCTGGCTTATGCGCTTCCAGCAAATTTTGAAGTGAGCGACTGCTCAAAGCGTCTCGATCCAAGCGATCCGTTACCCTTCGACAGAAACCATCAAAGATAGGGATGCAAAGGCACAATATCTCCATCACACTTTCTCCATTTCGTTCTACCTCTTGTGACGGAGGACAAAGCTGGACGGTTGTTTAATCGCGCTCGCTGATAGCAGTCAAGTGCGCCTCCACCTCGTCCTCGGTCAGTTTACGGAACCGCTGGCCTTCCTGCACGACGCCCACTTCGATCTCATTGGGGCGGAAGTCCGCGGACAGCACCGACTGCAGGCACGTGATGGCCGTGTGCAGCGTGGTCTCGTAGTCCATGGCCGGGTTGGCCTTGATCTTCTTCTCCAGGTAGTTCTGCGCCTCCTGCTCCTTGACGCCGGCCGACGTGGCCTTGTAGCCCCAGAAGTGTCCGGCAGGGTCGATCTTGAACACCTGCGGGCCCTTCTCGTCGTCCACGCTGATCAGCATCGTGATGACGCCGAACGCACGCATGGACGCGTGCTGCGTGTACACCTAGCAAGGAATAACCGTTTTCAGACGCTAATGACTCTCCGAAATACAGCAATTGCTGGATCTTACCTGCGCCACATCGGCGATACGTTTGGCCAGCACATGGCACGGGACCTTGTAGCCGAACTTGTTCTCGAACTCGTGCGCCTCGTAACGCAGACGCTGCACTTGAGCCTTCGAGTCGGCTGCCAAACACAAATAAAATGTAATCAATAAACTCTTCCAAGTATGCTAAAACAAACTCTCGGGAGCTTACCATAGAGGCCCGTCATGAGACAGCCGATCTCCGGTGTGATCTGGAACACGTTGGTGACCGAGTCGGGCTCGATCAGCTTGTCCTGGAATGGAAACCATAATAATAATAATAATCAGAGTCCCAATTCCACCATTCCTGGTTAGTTAGTGCTGTCTTGTACCTGCACTTTCTTCTGCGTGACAAACACGGCGCTGTCCTTGCCGCGGACGGCCACCGATGTGAGCGTACTCTCCTTGGTGGCGCGGAAGGCATACTCTGCATAGCAATAGATTTACAGCGGTTAAAGACGCTATAAGGCCCGGACGAAGCCGCTACAACACGCACCGATCTGGTAGAGCCGTCCTTCGGGCGAGAAGATGGTGATGTGGCGGTCGTATCCGTCTCCAGGCATGGCGTCGTCGGCTCTTGGATCCTTCTCCTTGGCAGCAGCTCTCCCCTTTTTGCGATCTAAAAATCTAGTGTATCGTACACGAAATTATACTCTCGTACGTTAGTGAATCCTTACTGTAAACTTCAACACATTCACCTTGCTTTTTCTGCATTCACCGATTTGCTGCACAAGTCACAGATCTCTTCAGGAGAGTCGACCATGGCAGTGACGCGGGACCTCGTGGGCTGCGGCGCCAAAGGCTTTGACCCCAAGTGGCCCAACGACAAGAAGCTGGCACTGCAGTTTGTGCTCAACTACGAAGAAGGCGGCGAGAACTGTCTGCTGAATGGCGACGCCGCCTCGGAGCATCTCTTGTCGGACATTGTGGGCGCAACGCCCTACGTGGGCCAGCGCCATATGAACATGGAGTCGCTCTACGAGTACGGAAGTCGCGTAGGCTTCTGGCGCCTGCACCGTGTCTTCATGGAGCGCAAGCTGCCGCTCACGGTGTACGCCGTGGGGCTGGCTCTGGAGCAGAATCCGGAGGCTGCTCAGGCCATGAAGGACGCGGACTGGGAGGTGGCGAGTCACGGCTACCGCTGGATCGACTACCAAAACGTTGACGAAGCAACGGAGCGAGAACATATTAAGAAGACGGTGGCAATCCATGAGAAACTACTGGGCAAACGCCCCGTGGGGATCTACCAGGGCAAACCAAATGTCAACACCCGCCGCCTAGTGGTGGAAGAAGGAGGCTTTCTGTATGATGCAGACGCCTACAATGACGACCTGCCATACTGGAACACGCAGTTTGGACGTCCGCATCTCGTCATCCCGTACACGCTCAACAACAACGACATGAAATTTGTGTCGCCTCAAGGTTTCAACTCTGGAGAGCAGTTCTTCACTTACTTGAAGGACGCGTTCGACGTGCTGCTGGCGGAAGGTCGCGCTGGCCAGCCGAAGATGATGTCGGTTGGACTGCACTGTCGTGTGGTGGGCCATCCTGGCCGCATTGCTGCGCTCCTGCGCTTCTTGGACTACGTCCAGAGCTTCCAAGACGTTTGGATCTGCAAGCGCGAGGACATTGCACGCCACTGGTACAAGACACACTACCCCCAAGACTCGGCTGGCTCCAAGCTGTAACATGGGCGACGGCGTCTACAACGTGAAGTACTAAAAGAGAAGCATATACATACGCCCATCGTTCTTCACATGGTAATGTCTTTGTACACAAAGGGGATCACTCGTGTTTTCGTACCACAATCCCTTTGTGATGATAATCTACCTGGGCACAATCGCGCCGTTGTCGACGCTGTTGTTATTCATGCTGCTATTGCTCAAGTTTCGGTCGCTAGCCAACCATGCGCTCTCAGCATCTGTGAGAGCCTTTAACCGAGCCAAGATGGGGGCCTCTTGTGTCGGGTCCAAACTCCGTGAAAACAAAAGCTGAATACGTAGCAAAAAGTCAGCATCGAGACGACACACATCATAGCAACAGCCAACAAGACAATTTACCTGCTCGACATCCTTCCGAAGGAAGCGAATCGCCTTCTCATGACGCTCTTTCTCGACGCCTTTCTTGTAGAGAGGGTACTCGCCTTGTGGATCGTTGATCTCGTCTTTCAGATAGGATCTGGAAGAGTACGGGACGACTCGGTACCGAAGGTTTACCTGCAGATACTTGCTGAGCATGAACACCAGGTGGGCGATGTAACCCAGCGCCGTAGAGATCATTTCCTCATCTGCTCTGCCTCCACCCGTAAGATCTGAATTGGCGATGCGGATGCCGCGGATACTGTACTCTCCAGCACCCACGTATTCGATGGGATAAACCGTGCCGAGCTGTTTTACAAGCATCGCTTGCCGCGACCGGATCTTGTGTGCTGCCCGCAGGACTTCACATCTCCGCTCGAGGATATTCTGCCGCTCTTCCTTGTAGCGCATGCTCATCTGCATGGTAGCGACCAACGCCTTGGGGATGTGGATGTCCGTCTCGAACGTCTTGCGCTCGTCCTTGAGTACAGTGTTTAGCCGCTTTAATGTGTGTTGTTTCTCCGCCACTTGTGCCCGCGCGAGCCGAACGCGCTCCTCTAGTGCCGCACGCTGCTGCTCGCGAGCAATGCGCTGCTGGGACAGCTTTAGTTTATTCCGAATCCTCTCCTTGAGCTGGGCGTTTGTTTGTGCAAGTTCCGCTATCTTGTGCTTGGTCGTTAGGATCTCCTCGAGCGCGTCCACTCCTTGGTGCAAGCAATAGTCCTTTAACGGGATGGCCGATCCTTTCCTCCTCGAGTGTTTCGGTGCGATCGCGCCCATGTCCGCCAGCAGATCCAGCACGTCTCGATGCACGTATGTATGCCCCGAGAACTCGAACAGACAAGTGTTCAATGGCAGGTTGGTCAAGTCTGTGATTGCGACTGGGAGCGGTTCCAGTTCTTTCACGCCGAAGCTCAGACTCAGAATGTCCTCCTCAAACTTGGCTGCGCTATCTGCAGCATGTGTAGGAGACTCCGAGTCTGTCATATCATTGCCAGCCGAGTCCTCACCTTCTTCGAAGCTGTTCCTGGCGTCTGTGAACGTCCGCGAGTTGTTGACCGGCTGGTCGTCTCCAGACGAGAGTCGGTCTCTCATGGTTCTCGTCTTGCACCGCGCTCTCCTCGCCGCTTTGTCCTGCACGCGTACCACGACAATGTCGAAGCGGGTGCCTCCGCCCAGCAGCGTCTCGACGCCCGACAGTCCTTCGTTCTCGTCGTCGTCTTCGGACTGGAACGGCACCCACACGGGGTTCAGCGTGTTGCGTGCCACCTCGCTCTGGTACACGACTCTGCCGTCGATCACTGCAAGCAGCACAATGCACTGTAAAGAACCGATCACGATATTGGAACAAGAGGAGGCAGCTAACCCAGCTTAAAGAAGACGTCGAGCAGCTGATGGCCGCCCGTGCCGAACACCGACAGGTTGCGCAGGCTGAAGCCGCTGAGCTGCTGCAGTGTCACGGCGGCCGAGCGGCCCGGCGGCGCGCTGTAGCCTCCGGGGCGCCGCTGCTGCTGCTGGGCAAGTTGATGGCGCCGCCGAAGCTGCCGGCGATGCTTGAGGGCGTCATCATGGCCGACCTGCCCGACTGGGACGACGTTCCGCCGTGTCGAATGGCGCTGTCGTGGCGGGAAGCGCGACGTCGACCGAGGTCGCGGCGTCGTCAGGGAGAGAGTCGGGTTGTAAAAGCATCTACGCGCGCGGATTGGCTGAAATTTGGGGATTTTACAGGAGTTGAAGACGGTGGTCAAAGTAGAAGTCGTGCCTCCAAGAGCTCTGCTACGTGGACTGAATATTGGTCTCTTGCATAGCATTTGGCCCAGGCAGCAGTTGCAAGTGCTGCTGTCGCTCGATCTTAGCATCGAGGGCGCCATCCGTTGCCCGCTAAGTATGCAGACACCGCCAGCTCGCCGTTGAAACACCTTGGAGCGCTTTGGTCATTTTTGCCGCAGAGACAATCTCCATCTACGTCTCGGTGCCGTTAGCAGTTGCATTCGCGCCCAACGCTCCTCGGGATGAACGCATGCTCATGTCCGGAACAGTGACGTTGAAGCCGCAATAGGAAAAAACTTATTATAGCCCATTGCTAACACTTGCAAGGTACATTGGCGAAACCCCTGCGCTTTTTGAAAGCCATCCGCGACGCCTGTCCAGCCGAGCTGCACTGCCTCATCGCGACTTGGACCGGCGAGCTCTCCCCACTCAGTAACTGGGAGCGTCGTGCACAGGCCTCATCTGCGAGCTGACCCCGCGTCCGAGTGTTTTGCGTCGTTATTTATCGTTTCAAAAGGTTAACAGCACACTGAGTCCCAACCAAAAAGACTACGAAGAACGATGGTGGCCATCACGGTACGATGCTCGGAAGAAGACAGCCCTGCGAAGACGCTGCCGATGGCCAAGTGGATCCCACGTCGACATGGCGCCAGCGACGACCGCGTCGAGCACGGCGGCCCTTCAAGATCGCTCTGGCGGCAGGCGTTGATGCAATGGCCCACCAGTCCAGCTATCCTCAAGAAGAGTGCTCGGGTTGCAGGTCTGCAGCGAGAAAAGGGTCGGGCCCCAGCAACCAGCACGAGCTGCAGTCGAGTGGCGGTCTCCCCACTGAGCGGAACCAACGTCCGCAACATGTGAAAGACGAAGACAGCAAGGACGACTCCTTGCCGGACAAGGTGTCGGCAGATAGTGAAGATAACAACCTCGTGGACTTGAGCAGCTCCGTGCAAAAGCTGACGCTGTCGAGTCTTCATGCCAACCCTCACTTGACATTACCGACGTCTTCAAGCCCGGCGCCACTGTCTACAGTGAGTCTCGTCAAGCGTGCCTCTCTGTACCAGGAGCTATGTGAATTCTGCGGCAATGCCGACTCAAAGATCACCATGTTCCCAGACTACTTCAGCGACGACGAGAAGCGCATGGTGCAGGATGTAGCTCAAGAACTCCAGCTATGCTGCCAGGTCGGCGAAAAGAACGTTGCAGTCTACAAGTTGCTCGGGTCGGGACATCTTCAGCACGTTCGATCGCAGCGACTCAGCTCCGGTGGAACAAACAACAGCAACTCGCCCGACGATGTGTACGTCGATGTCCCCGAGCTGGCTCAGCACGGCAAAGAAGGCTTCATCGCTCGCCTTCGCTTGCGGCGACTGAGTTCAGGAGGAGGAGTGCGTCGCAATATGCTGTGGGATGTGGCGCAGTTGAGTTCGACTGCTGACGGTGTAGCAGACCCCGTGTCCGAAGGAGAAGGAGGGGTGTATGCAGTGCAGTCCAAGTCAAGCGGCCAGAAACTAGCGCTGTTCAAGCCATCCGAAGAGGAGAAATTTGTGCGTGAAGGCCTCGTTGCCGGGGAAGGAGCGGTGCGAGAGGAGGCTGCGTACGTCCTGGACTCGCGCAGTAATGGATTCAGCGGCGTGCCTCCTACGGCTGTGGCTCGACTGCAGCTTTCGTCCCTGGGCCGAGCCAAACAGGGCGCTGTGCAGAGGTTCATGAGCAGCAGTATCGGCAGCATGGAAAGTTTCGGCATGCCGTTCGACCTCGAGAAGGCCAAGGAGTTTGTCCCAGTGGATCAAGTGCATCGCATCGCCCTCCTGGACATTCGTCTATTCAACACGGACCGACACCCAGGGAACATCCTTCTCATCGGGGACAAGAAGCCGTACACGATGGTCCCGATCGACCACGGCTGCATCCTGCCGAGCTGGTTCCTCATGTCCGAAGCGCGGTTCGACTGGCTTGAGTATCCGCAGTGTCGCGTGCCATTCTCTACTGCTGCACTGCAGTACATCACAGCGTTGGATGCTGAGCAAGACGCCAAGGTGCTGCGCGGTCTTGGTATCCGAGAGGAGTGTGTGACCACGCTCAAGATCTGCACGCTCTTGCTGCAGCTCGCAGCTGCTCGAGGCAAGACGCTGCACTGGATGGGGACCTTCATGGTGCGAGAAGGCTGCTTCCAGGACCCGTCTCCTTTTGAGCTTGCCATCCAACGCGCATGCGAGCAGTCGGGTATTCCATACACGTTCAAACCGAACGACTACGACGAGCAGCGCGGTGAGATTGAACACGGAGTGCTCAGTCGACGGCCGCCCAACGAATTCTTTCAGGCACTTCAGGGACTGCTGCTGGAAGCGATAGGTAGTGGCGAGGGCCCCAGTACTGAGTGAAGGCCTGGTGCTCTCCAGTTAATGGTAAATAAACAGTAATTAGTTAGTCGAAAAGCAACTTGCTCATGGGACACTCAATACCGGTATCAGACAATGAAGTACCAACCTTTGTCAAAAGAGTGCCAGGTAGTAATCATTTTGACTGGTGCTCAATTATCGAAATGGCGGTTGACACGCGAGCTCGCTCGGCGTCTTCGTCCTCGGACGAGGCGGACTGGCGCGCCTGCATCGAGTACGAGACCAAGTGTGTGGTGGTAGGGGACTTGGAGGTGCAGGTTTTCCAAATGGAGGAGCTGCCCGTGGCTGCGTCGCTCTTCATGCTGGCCGAGATGGACGCCAATGTGACGGAGATCTCGGGCACGCGACTCTGGACCGGTTCGCACTTCCTGTCGAGAGTAAGATGCGTTGTATATTGCTAAAAGCCATACTATCGGATATGGACTAAATGGTTGCTATAGTATTTGTGGCGGCATCCAGAGGTGGTGCAAGGCAAGCGCGTGCTGGAGCTTGGAGCTGGCACTGGCATCTGCAGCATCGTGTCGTCGAAACTCGGCGCTGTCAAGTGCCTAGCGACGGATGGAGATGAAGAAGTGGTGGATCTGCTGAAGAAGAACGTCAAGGTGAACGATGCAGAGAGTGTCGTGACTGCACGGTCGCTCTTTGGGGCGACGAGCCGTCTGCGAAGACTTTGCTGGAAGAGTTCCCAAGCGCATTCACAGATGTTGACATTGTACTGGCGGGTGACGTTCTCTACAAGAGCGAATTGTTGCCGTTGTTGTTTTCTACGGTGACTAGAGTGCTGAAGGCGCCGGACGGCGTTGAGCGAGCGTTCGTGCTGTGTCATATCCCTCGCGCTGACGTGACGCACGAACTTGTGCAGAAGCAGATCGTTGATTCGGGTCTGCAGTTTGAAGAGGTCAAATTGCCTGCGGAAGATGTTGCCGATGCTGCTGCGGAGCTGGAAGAGTGTCCTGATGAGGACGTACAACGCGCCAGACTGTACTATATCACGCCAACGGAGCTGTAACGTGAAGTGCTCGATTGAAAGTCAATTCCGTGAAAACTCAAGCAGTTTTCTCTATCAGTCTTCGTCGCTATCTTCATCGTCGCTCGAGTCCGAGTCCAGTAGGCTGAATGCGTTGACCGCCCCTGGGCGCTGAGATGTTGAGCTTTTAGAAGGTTCTTCTTCCTCTTCTTCTTCAGACGAGCCCTCGTCTTCGTCACCAGTATCGTTCTCCTCGAGAGAGCTTAGCTTTTGAGAAGTTTCCTCTTGATGACGATAACGCGCAATACTCGCCGGCGTGATGTCCTTACCCGTGTAGTCCGGTGGGAGGAAGAACAGGGGTAAAATGCCATCGACTGTGTCGCGTACCAACTCGGAGCCAGCACGCTGGTGATCCGGTCTGCCACGGCGATCTGTTCGATAGCCGCGCTTCTCAGCGTACGCTTCGCACAACGTCCACGGGGTCCAATCCTGTTCAAAGCAACAACACACATTAGCGCCAACAGCATGCTAAAACATTGCAGGATATTGAACGCACCAATTCCTCCTCCAGACCGTCGAAGAGCTGCGTGCGAGGTTTGAGATCCAAGATTTTCTCCAATACAACGTGTTCCGCAAGGAAACGAACTGCTGAATATGGTTCGCGAATCTAATGGACATCACACGGAGTTAGTGAACGGCCGGGTTTCATCATACAACACTACAAGCATACCTGCGAGTACGGATACAAACCGCTCAGCTCCTGCAGATACTTGGGAACTCCCGCGAACGGGAAGACGAGGCCAGGGCAATCACAAATGCAGATTTCAGGCGCGATCATAATTGACTGCAGCCTCTTCGTGTGGCCTGGAGTATGCGAGACGCTCACAATCTTCTTACCGGCCAGGGCATTCAGAACACTCGACTTGCCGACATTAGGGTGGCCGATCAGCCCAATTGTTACCTTCGGCGTGTTGGCCTGACCCATGGCTCCAGCACTACCCGGCACAGCAGGGTCGGTTGACTCAGCAGCCAAAGCGGACTGCAATCGCACTTGGAAGTGGCCCTTGAGTTCGGCGTGTTCTTCTCGATCGCAGCGAGCGCACAGCAGGTAGCCGCGGGCGATCGCGTCAGCTTCGTTCTTGACGTTTGCGTCAGCGGCACTAGGTCGGCTTCCAGTCGCGCATGACATGCAGGCGACGACAGCGTCGTCACATCCACAGTGCTGGCATTCGTGAACGGTTGCGGAGTTGTCGTCGTCATTGCGCTTGACAGCACCGCGGTTCTTCTGCTTCCGCCTGCTGCGACGCTTACCTCCTGACTTCTTTTTCTCTTGCATGACTTCAAATTGCTGTTCAAGATCATCTTGCTCGGTAAAGGTCGAGTTGAGTTCTTCTGCCAGTTGGCGTGCTTCCACAGCGTCAATCCCACACGCCACGAGGATGTCAACAGCACCTTTGATAGCCGACGCGTCTCCAACCTCCAGTTTCTTGCTGAGAACTCGGCGACGAGCGCTAACGTCGTGTTCGCCGTGCACAGCATTAGAGCGGGATGAAAAATAAATGAGCTGAGCCAGAGGGAATTGCGAGACAAGGTAGCGCTTCCAGAGCTCGACCACAGCAGTCGGCACCAAATCCACCTTGTTAAGCACCACAACCATTGGCTTCATCAGCTCCTTCGTCACAAGATCGTACACAGACGCAGGAATGTGGAGCAGCGGGTTGCGAACATCAGCCACAATCACTACGTGCGTCGCACGCTCCGTTACACGCCACAGTTCACGCCAGACTTCCAGGTTGTGTTCAAAGTGGTTCAAGTGTTCGTTGTCGTACTTGTCGTGAATCTTCGTGAGCCATTGGTCGAACATGAGGCTCTCGTTGTTATCCACTGCATGTCATTCACAAACACCCGTCAAAACCATAGCTCTACAAGTCTCTAAGATCTCTTACCTTTCTCCTTCGACATGCTGTACGTCCACCTCGGTCGCTTCGGGTGGTCCAGAATCGGGTCGCGCTCACTGACCGTCGCTAATAGCGGTGTCTCTCTCTTGGACAGATCCAATGGCTTCTGTCCTTCCATCAGTCGCAGCTGGATCTGCTCCTTGGTCTCTTTCACAAAAAAGCTAGACAGCTCCTTCCCAACTGCGTCCTTGTTGTTCTTGCCCAGTGCCACCGTCAGCTTCAGTCTCGAGCTCAGGTCATTGTCCAAGTCGTTATTGCGCGCAAAGAAGTCTGGCTCTGCACGAAAAGCCTCAACTTCTTCATCGTCATCGTCATGTACACCATCCGACGGCTTATCGGCGTAAAACTCCTCGTATTGCGCGCTCTGCAGATCCAGCGCGGCCTCTTCTTCCTTGCGATTGGCCAGACGCTGCTTGCGAGCTCGCAGCTGCTGTTTCTTCTGCTTGCCACTGAAGCTAGCGGTAACCGACGCCCGTGCGCGCTCCTTACGCTGCTGTTTGAGCGTGTCCAGCTCCTCTCTGCGCCGCGCTTGAAGCGCGGCCTCGCGTCGAGCCTGCTCCACCTCCATTGCTGCTTGACCAATGGTGACGAGTCTGACTCAGCCAGTCAAAGCGTGCCACACAGTGAGTGTCCCAGACGCAGTTGTAGCACAGGTGTCGCTTCAAGATCGAAAGTGACGCTTTGGCAGTAGCTGAACTGCTGGGGACGCGACCATGCAGCTAAGACACTTGACGTCGCTGCTGCAGGCCACCGAGGGCATGTGCAAGGTCACGGCGGTGGCCTTCTCGCCCAACAATCGCCGTCTGGCGGTGGTCACTGTGGACCGCGTCGTGCACTTGTTCGATGCGCAAACTGGCGAGCGCAAGGACAAATTCTCGACCAAACCGGCCGACAAAGTACAGATCTCAATTCAAATATTGTTGTTGTATGGTGGAATAACATGGCTGTAATGGATATGTGTAGGGAGACAAGAACTACGTGGTGAGGGCGCTGGAGTTCTCTCCAGACTCGTCCAAATTGGCGGTCGCTCAGAGTGACAACATCGTCTTCGTCTACAAGATCGGACTGGAGTGGGGGACAAGAAGAGCATTTGCAACAAGTTCGCCCAGCCATGCTCTATAACGACGCTCACGTGGCCCAGTACCCATCCGAACGAGATTGTGTTCGGCCTTGCGGACGGCAAGGTGAAGATCGGCCAGCTGCGGAGTAACAAGCCAGCAACGTTGTATACGTCTGGCTCCTATGTGTCTCGAGTGTGCAGCAACCCAGAAGGCACGGCTATTCTTTCAGCACACTATGACGGCGCCATCTACCGTTTCATATTTGATGACGTCTCTGGGGGACCTACACACGCTAAACTTGTGGTGCACTCGTGTGTGCCTTACGCTCTTTCATGGGGCGAGAGCATTGTGGCAGCGGGAAACGATCGTCGAGTCTCGTTCTACGATAAGGAAGGACGTCAACTGCGAACATTCGACTACTCTGGCGACGAAAAGTGCGGCGAGTTCACATGTAGTGTGTTTAATCCGACGGGGAGTCTGTGGTCGTGGGGAATTTCGACTCGTTCTACACTTTCAACTACCAGCACAAGTCAGAGTCTTGGGAATTGGTAGGCACCAAGAGTATCCCGAACCTCTACTCGGTCACCGCCCTTGCTTGGAAACACGACGGTAGTCGTCTCGCCGTGGGTTCTGTTTGTGGCGCGCTGGATCTGTACGACGCCTGTGTGCGTCGCTATCGGTACAAAGGCAAATTTGAGTTCACATACGTGTCGCTCAGTCAAGTGATTGTGAAGCGCCTCGCAACAGGAGCGCGCGTTGTTGTGCGATCAGCTTTTGGGTGCGAGGTTGTCAAGCTGAACGTATTCCAAGACCGGTTCCTCGTTGGGAATACAACAAATACGCTTCTCGTAGGCGATCTGGACACGGCACGCATCAGCGAAGTTCAATGGCAGTCTACAGGGAACGAAAAGTACATGCTGGATAACGAAAGTGTCTGCATCGTGTACCAAGCGGGCGAGCTTTCACTGATCGAGTACGGTCAAAACGAGCTTCTGGGTTCCGTGCGGACTGAGCACCTGAATACACACTTACTGAGTGTGCGCATCAACGAACGGCCATCCGCACCGACGCAGGACGTCGAACCGCCGCAAGAAAACAAGAAAATTGCATACTTGTTGGACCTGCAAACGATCTGCATCACCGACCTGCACGCTCGAGGAGCCTCAACAATCAACCATGACTCTCGGGTCGACTGGCTGGAACTCAATTCGCGTGGGAATTTGCTTCTGTTCCGCGACAAGCGTCGTCAGCTGCATTTATTCGACCTCGACACGCAAAAGCGCAGTACTCTGCTGAACTACTGCAACTACGTGCAGTGGGTCCCTGAATCGGATGTGGTCGTGGCTCAGAATCGCGGCAACCTCTCGGTTTGGTACAATATTCGCTCGCCTGATAAAGCTACTATTTACCAGATCAAAGGTGACGTCGAGCAGATTGAACGTGGCAACGGGCGTACGGAAGTTATCGTGGACGAAGGCATGAATACTGCTTCGTATCAGCTGGACGAATCGCTAATAGCCTTTGGTGCCGCTGTCGATGACGGACAACTTGTGAACGCAATGTCGATCTTGGAGCCGCTGGAGCTTACGCCCGAGACGGAGGCGATGTGGAGCCAGCTGAGCCAGGAAGCGCTGACTCAGAATGACCATCGTATCGCGGAACGTTGTGCTGCCGCTCTTGGAGACGTTGCACGCTCACGATATTTGCGAAAGCTTAACAAGCTCGATTGGCAAGAAAAGGACCGTCTCAACGGGATTGCGCACTGGAAAGTGCGAGCACGGCTTGCTGTGCTCAAGAATGATTACAGAAGTGCTGAGCACCTCTTGCTTGCTCAAGGTCAATTGGATGAGGCCATCGAAATGTATCAGCATCTTCATAAATGGGAAGATGCCATCCGTGTGGCTGAGGCTAAGAACCATTCCGGATGTGATCAGATGAAGCGAAATTACTACGACTACCTTGTGGAATCGCGACAAGAAGAGAAGGCTGCGGCTCAGAAGGTCAAGGAAGGCGACTACGCCAGTGCGGTGAGTCTTTATCTCAAAGGTGGCCTGCCTGCAAAGGCTGCGCAGCTATTGAATCAGCGCAATTTGGGCCGCGATCACAAGCAGCTACTAGAAACTGTGGCGGACGCTTTGTACGCCGCAGGAATGTTTGAGAAGGCAGGCGATCAATTTGAAAAGATGGAGCAGGAGAGCCGTGCTTTGGCTGCATTCATTAAAGCGAATGCATTCCGTAAAGCTGTGGAGCTTTCGCGAAAGCATTTTCCAGACAAAGTGCTGCGTTTGGAAGAGGCCTGGGGTGATTTCCTTGTCTCGCAGAAGCAAATGGACATGGCGATCAATCACTACATTGAAGGAAATGTTCCTACAAAGGCAGTCGAGGCTGCTTTGAATTCACGGCAGTGGGCCAAGGCCGGACAGCTTGTAGAGACTTTGGAGGACGATGTTTCACTCCCATACTACCGGCGACTCGCGCGTCATTACCAAGATGCCGGGAATCTTGAACAGGCCGAACGGTGCTTTATCAAGGCAGATGCAGCACGAGATGCCGTTGAAATGTACACGCGTGCCAACAAATGGGATGCAGCCTACCAAGTTGCGCTCAATCATCTGGACAAGTATGAAACAGAACGGCTCTACGTGGAACAAGCACACCGCATGGAGCGTGCTGGTAAACTCAAGGAAGCGGAGAAACTCTTCCTGACAGTGAACGAGCCCGACCTTGCCATCAACATGTACAAGAACCACAAAAACTACGAGCAGATGATTCGTCTCGTGACCAAGTACCGAAAGGATCTACTCAAGGACACGCACCTGTACTTAGCTCAGCAGCTTGAGCATGAAGGCAACTACAAAGAAGCAGAACACCACTTTGCCGAGGCTGGAGAGTGGCAAGCTGCAGTCAATATGTACCGGTCGAACGATATGTGGGATGAAGCGATTCGCGTTGCTAAATTTCACGGCGGCGTTAACGCTTCGAAGCGTGTGGCGTATGCCTGGGCCATGGACTTGGGTGGAGAGCAAGGTGCTAAACTGCTCACGAGACTTGGTCTTATTGAACCAGCTATTGACTATGCCATTGAGAGTGGCGCGTTTGAGCACGCGTTTGAGCTGGCACGCAATTGTGCCACCAAAAACTACCTGAAGTTCATCTCAAGCATGCGCTCTTCTTGGAAGATGAGGAGCGCTTTAAAGAGGCCGAAGAAGAATTCATTAAAGCAGGAAAGCCTCGCGAAGCGTTGGATATGTATGTGCATCAGCAGGACTGGCAAAATGCTATGAGGGTGGCCGAAAGTGCCGATCCAGCTTCAGTGGCAGACGTCTTTATCGCGCAAGCTCGACTTTGGATCGAGCGGAAAGAGCATCAACGCGCTGAAGGGTTTTCCTCAGTGCAGGCAAGCCTGAGTTGGCTCTTGCAGCATACCTGGAAGCTTCAATGTGGGTCGATGCGGTGCGGATTGCGAAGCGCCACCTCCCTCACAAACTCATGGAAGTCAACATGGCGCACCAACGTGCCATCTTTTCTGGCGGACCGAAGAAGAAAGAAGAGCTCATGGAGGCCTGTGAGATGTGGGTGGCGTCTCAGCAATATGTGCAGGCTATCGATGCCTATCTGTCGATTTCCGTGGACCAGATCAGCGACCTCAGCGAGTTGGAGGAATTGTGGGCGAATGCCATCGAACTGTGTGCCAAGCACGACCCAAGTCGCTACAAATCGATCGTCGAGGAAGTGGCGTCGAGGTTGCTTGGTATGTCTCGCTTTGACGCTGCCGCGGAACACTTCCAATCCATTGACAAGATGAACGAAGCCTTGGACTGCTACTTGCGCGTGAACAATTGGGCCGCAGCACAGAAGCTTTGCGAGCAGCATGCGCCGGAATTGCTCCCGCGACTTGAACGTGCACAACAGGCCAGTGCCTTTGGTCACCAACCCGCCGAGGCTAAAGCATCAAGCAATCCATACACCCCATCGGCGGATGCCAAAATTCAGTACAATGCAGAGAAGAAGGAGTCCAAGCCTAGCGCTGCAGGAGCGGATAGTGATGATTCTGGACGCGGTGCCAGCGCTCTCGACGCGTGGATGCAGCGTGGTGAATGGGACAAAGTGCTGTCTTCAGCAGCCAAGCACGGCCCCGGGTCTCTCGCCAAATACCTGGTTTTGCGTTGTAATCGGCTCTGCGAACACGACGAAATGGACACGGCCATCAAGACTATCGCTCAATATGGGATTCCGCTCGACTCGGACGCGCTGGATATGACGGAGCAACTCGTTCAAAAGACGCTTGGCTGCAGTCATTCCTTTGAAGAGAACCCTTCACGCCAGGAGGGTCTGGTGGAGCTTGTCAAATGTCTGCGAAAACTTGTGAAAGATCTACGAGCACAGGGCAAGGAGTTCCCCAGCTCTCGAGTGCAAAAGATGGAGCAGTGGCTGCTGGTCGCCCACTTTTTCGTCACCAAGCAGCAGGCGTCGAGCGCAGGCCTCGACGACATCGCTGCCAAGATCAGCATGTCACTGCTGCGCTTCGTGACCGTCCTGCCTGCTGACAAGATGTTTTACCTCGCTGGTGCGGCTTCTCGCAAGAAGAAGTGGCTCAGCGCTGCCTTTGTGTATTTCAACCGCTATTTGGATCTGTGCGAGGCCATCGACGACGGCGACGCAAGCAACCTGGAGAATACGGACTTTATCGGCACCGACATCCCGTCGCCGATGGACTTCGCGCTGCCAGAAACCCACTACCTGGCCGAAGAGAGCGCCCGTGAGGAGATTCGGGACTGGGTGCTCACGATCTCCATGGACCAACAGGTGGCCGAGAAGCTGCCTGAACGCGCCTGCCTGAATTGCAAGGCCAGCATCTACGAGGCCACGCTGCAGTGCTCCGAGTGCAAGACGACGTCCGAGTCGTGTATCATCACGGGGTTTCCCGTGGCAGCCAAGACGACAGTGCACTGCGCCACCTGCAAGGTCATCGCCGATCGCGAGACGTGGAACAAGTGGGTCAAGCAGTTTGGCAATTGCCCGTGGTGCTCGGCGCCCCAGAAAATGAGCTACTGAGCGGAAGTGTTGACAATGACCTTCATTACATGTACATGTACATTCACTTCAAGTTGAAGGCAACTTCAAAAGCTTAACCAGTCCTTGTTGCATCTTCTGTTCGTAAGGGACACCAAAAGCGATAAGCTCAACGAAGTCTGGTCGACCGGTAAGCGGCTTAAACTCAATGAGTAAGGAATACTATTGCGAAACCTGACAAGTTTCGCAGCCCGTTGGGTCTAGTTGATCCATGGGATTATAATCTTTGAAGGAGGTGGAATGGCCGTCGGTCGAGAAGCCTTGCTTGGCCGCTACTTTTTGGTCGGCAGGCGACTTTGCTTGGGGGCCGGTCCCCGCCCAAACATACTTTTTCAATCAAATCATACAAATTGCAGTGAGCCAATCACCGTCCAGAATTGCTTTTACTTTTTTCTTTCTGCATGACGGAAACCAAGGTGACCGCGGTTGTCGACGCTCGTTCTTCTCTCTGCTCGCCACTGACGAACTGCGCGTGCCCAGCCCAAGTGGAGGAAGATCCTCTACGCGCCGCAGCCCTACCCGGATAACTATGTGGACGACACGTTCCTGGAGCAGATGCGGATGAACGGTGAGCCTCGATCAAGCAAGAGAAGGTGATGCTGTGCTAAACGCTTTTGCCAATAGCCAACGTGCGCGACCACGACTACGGCGGGATGGTGCGCTCCGCCGCCGCCATCACCCAGCAGATCTGCGCCGTCCTGATCTTCTTTGTACGTTTGGAGTCGGTCGCCTGGTCAAATGCAGCAGTGCTAACGGTATTCTGTATCTATGCTCGCAGTCCGTGTTCGAGTTTGTCCGGCAAGATGCCATCTCCGCCGTGTTTCTGGGCAGCATCGACGTGTTCCTGGCTGTGGTCGGCTTTGTGGTGCTTCGGGTCCATCTCGGACTGCCATTAGGTATGTGTGTTGTGGTCGATGAGCTAGATTTTATTGACTTTCGCTGCTAGCCGCGTCCGACACGCTGAGCTCCTGCCTGTTGTTCTGCGCGACGCTGTCGCTGCTGTCGCCGGTGCTGCGGACGCTTACGAAGTCCTATGCGGACGACACGATCTGGGCGTTGGCTTCGTTCCTGGGGCTGCTGCATGTCGTTACGCACGACTACAACTACGTCAACTCGGGCATCGGCCGGTGAGTGCGAGTGCTTTTGGCCTTGTGCGACGAGCTGCTGCTGTAGCCGTGTACAGTGCCGCGACTGACACGTGCTGTTGTGTTGTGTTTGGTGCTCCTTGTCCCGCGTGGCAGCTTCAGCGGCACCATCTCGCTGAACGCCGCCATCTTCACGGCGGTGCTGCTGGGCTCGCGACTGCAGTCGAACGAGCACGTGTTCGCGTTCGTGCTGCTGGCCATCGAGATCTTTGCCGTGTTCCCCTCGTCCAGCGCGAGGTCAAGGTGTGTGCGTGTGTGCATTGTGTGCTCCTATTGCCAACCTGCCTACTCTAACTTGCATGAAACGTTTTGTGCGGCAGCGCCACTCGGAGCGGCTGCATCTGCTGACGGCGGCGGCGCTGTTCGCGCTCTCGTCGGCGCTGACCTGGCAGCTCTCGGCGCTGCTGTGCGCGGGCTCGGGCGCGCTGCTGCTCTTCCTGGCGTTCGTGTGCCCGCTCTGGTTCATGCACGTGCAGGAGACCAAGAAGTGAGCGTTTTTCCGCCGATTTGCGGCCCGGCGTGCGTCAGTGCCCGGGCCAACTGCGTTCGGAGGTGTGTGAGCTGACTGTTTGGTTCCCTTTATTTGTCCGCAGCGAGATTCTCGGGCCTTGGGACATCGCCCACATCCAGCAGTGAGGGCCGCGCGCGGCCACCCGTTTGCTCGGTCTCCGGTCTTGTGCGCACGAGGAGTCGCGACCGCTCGGGCGAACACGGCCCCTCGAAGATGGCTACATTCGCAGCTTTTTCCGTCGAACCGGTCGAGTCCCGCGTGGTGCATCTGTCTAAAAAAGTATCTTGCAGCCGCCCAGTGCCGTTCACTGCCAGCTATTTGGCCAGTTTCAGCGGGAAGGCGAGCAGGCTGTCTGCGTCGAAGTGCCTCGCCTCAGCGGACCGCTTGAAGCGCTGCACCCCGAGGGAGCCTCTGGTGCTGCCGCTACCGGCTGGCACCAAGTACGCATCCCTGGACGGACGGCTGTGGCTGCGGTGCCGGAGACCGACCGACGGAGACCATCGTCGCCCGCGCCGACCCAGCCAACGGTGCTGCGGGGCTCAGCTGAGCGCGTGGGGTTCGACGCCGCTTTGGGGGCCAATGGCAGTCCGTAATAGAAACGCCACCGGACAACTTGGAACGAGCGCCGCTGACGCACGTCACGATGAAGCGGCTCGGTTTGGAGGCGGTGTCTGGCCGCGGCGGCCTCCTGCAGGCACGTCGTCGTCGCGCGCTCCGTCGAGGTGGTCTGTGCGAGCAACGATGGTCTCCGTCGGTCGGTCTCCGGCACACCGAGCCGAGCCGCAAGATACGTTGAGGCCGAACGTTGAAGCGCGTCGATCAGCGCGCTGATTTCTACGAAACGGCTGCCCCGTCGCGTGCACGCACTCGAACTTTCTGCGAACACGGGGCGGCCGGCCCGTCTGCGTCAAATTTCACTTCAACGCTGGTATCGAATCCAGCGGCGCCAGCGCGGCGCCACCCTCGCGTGCGGTGGCGGCCCCAGATGGTCTGCAGAGGGCATCCGCGGGTGCGGAGCTGCTGGACGAGATTCCTTTGCGCCGCGAAGATGACTAGAGGGTGAGCGCGTCGAGCAGTCAACGGCGGGGCCCGCCGTTTCTATGGGCGGCGGTCGGACCCGGCGGCCGCTTTTTCACTTGTGGTTTGTATGGCCAGCTTCAACGTTGGCCAAACCGTGGAAGGATGGCGCTGCGCGCGCTGATTGGCCGAGGCGGCCGTTTCCGTACTGGGTTGCTTGGCCAGCAAAAAGGAAAGATTGGGGCTCCGCCGGAGCGCGGTCATTCGAGCTTTCGCCTGCAGGTGTGCACGTGCCGCTCCCCCACTGCTCCCCGCCGTACTCGCAGGCCCGGCTCCGTCCGCCCCAAGCTTCTCCCCTCGCGCTCTGCTTGTTTTCCTCTTCTCCGTCGTCGTGCCGTCGTCGTGTATCTTTTGTGTGACATCGATACCATCACTCCCCGAGCTTCTAGAACAAACGAAGGCATAGTCAACCCAAGTCAAGCCCCCAAACAGCGCCCCCCACGTCACAATGGCAACCGCCACCGCACGCCGCCCGCACCACAAGCTGCTCTCGCTGCAGCACGTGGACGACTCGTTCTGCTGCGGCGCCGACGCGCCCATGACCCCGCTGGGCTGCGACGTGCCGCTCTTCGCCGCTACCGTGTCTCCGCGAGACCCCGCCGCCAAGCTGGCCGCCGCCGTGTCCAAGTCGGCGCACCACGTCGCTGCCTCCCCTTCGCCTCGCACCGCGTGCCCTCCTCCTGCGAGGACGACGAGGATGAAGACGACGACGACGACGACGACTCCTCGCAGTCAAGCCCGTCAAGGCCAACACGGGCCGCTGGACCGAGGCCGAGCACAAGCTCTTCCTGCAGGGCCTCGAGACGTTCCCGTACCGCGCCTGGAAGAAGATCGCGACGCTCATCAAGACCCGCACGGTCGTGCAGATCCGCACGCACGCGCAAAAGTACTACCAGAAGCTGGAGAAGGAGGAGGCCCGCATGAAGGAGCGCGAAGCGCAGGACCGCGCCGCTCTTGCTGCGGGCATCGTCGCCCCTCCACCCCTACCAGCCCCAAGAAGAAGCTGCACCTCATGCGCAAGCGCAAAGTGTCCATGCTGGACTTGGACACGGACACGGACAGCGACTCGGCCGTGCTGCCCAGTCTGCCGAAGCGTCTCGCCAGGGAGCAGCCCCTAGCTGCCCACATGTCCCCCAAGCAAAGACCGTGACGGCTGCAGCTGCTGCAGCTACCAAGTTGTTCTTCAGCAACCAACTGAGCGACGCCCGCTTCGTGTTCGGCCGCTCCGTGAAGAACCACTCGGGCATGCAGCCGCCGCACCAGCTGCCGTTAGACTTTGCCGACGCAGCTGCTGAAGCCATGATCCTGGACTTCGCGGAGGACAAGGCGCTCGCCGAGTGCTCGTTCGACTGCGCGGACCAGACGTTGGCGTCCATTGACAACGACGACCTGCTGCAGCTCACGGAGGAGGAGCTCGAGTGGTTCTCGACCTCGAGTACGGACAGCTCGGCCAGCGATGACCTCACCTCATCGGCCGCCGACCGTGCGCAGTCCGAGCCGCTCCAGGCCCATGACGTGTCGTCGACTCACAGCGACAACTTCCCGTCGGACCTGAGTCTGGACGACGAGGACTTTGTGCTGGACCCGGAGAAGTTCCTGTCGAGCTACTTCGGCGGCCCTGGCGACAACGCATGAAGTGGGAAACGTGGCGGCGTCGTGGTAGCCACAAGTGCTGCAGCTTCCTCGTACAGCGCCGCCCCATGCGTCCGTCTGTCAGTAAGTTTTTTTTTTTTGAGATCACCCCCAGCTTCCCGACTCTCGTGGGTCGCTGGCTGCAAGTAGTTAGTTTTTCCATGTAGCTGGCGTCCTCCTCGTGAAGTGTCCAACCATATTATTATTATTATCCCCACAATTTTCCCTCCTCAAGTAGTTGATCATCTCACTTCGTCGACGTTGGCGGCGACTTCGAACAGCAGCACGCTTTGGTCGTGGTGCACTACCGCCACTTTCACGGGAGCGTCTGGTCCTGATTTCTCTGCGTCGATGGCTTGGCGGAGACTGCGCGGACGAGGAGCAGCGTCTCCATAGCAGCACACAAGCACGCGGAAGACAATTATCAGCCGCTTCTTCTGTTTCTTTGGGCTTGCAACGACAGGCGCAGTAGACTCGGCGCCAGCATGCTCATCTGAGTCGGTGCGTGCATCTGGAGGCTCGTTGATGGCTGTTGCCGTCTTCCAGACGTCGAAGGCGATAGTGCAGGCTCCGCCCTCCTGGAAATGCCGAGGCACACGCCGCCCGTCGCTTTGGTCGCTGCTTTCTTCGGCAGCCTCGAGACTGCGTCGTGGATGCAGCTTCTGGTCCTTCAGGAAGCTGTACACTTCGACACACGGCCAGGATACTCGATTATCTGCAGCTAGCAAGGCGGTGAACTCGATGGCACTCAATTGCTGAAGGTCCAGAGACGATGACAAGAGGTAGATTGCCAGTGCTTCACGTTGAAGCAGATAGTACGCCTCCTCCGAGTAGAGCGATAATCCTGTGAAGGTGCCGGTACGTGTCGGCGGAGGAGCTCGTTTAGGAGCCTTGGCATCTGGAGCTCGACCCTGTCGCTTGCTGCTGGCCCCCATGTTGAACAGCAGTCGGCCTCGCTGCTGCGTGATGTGCGTTAGCCCTGTAGCGGGGTCATATTCGCCGACGGACACGTCCTTCCCTGCCATGGATGGTCTTCTGACAAATATCCACCAATCGTTTGTATATATACGTGCAAGAAATCTACCTAACTGCTCGCAGCCGAGTCTTGAAGCTTCCCTAGCGCAGCACTTGGTGGAGGCTCCACTGCTACGATACGCTGATGTAATTCCTTCGAGTTCACTGGCAGCCACTCGTCGCTATCGACAGACTCGCCCTGGTAACGAGAAGGAAAAAATGTGTGAGATCGATACCGGTTGGCGGAGCTGGAGAGCATGCTGACCTTGTAATGGATGCGGATAAACTTGCCATTTACATCCGCGACTTTCGCCTGAACGTAGCAAGAAACAACGTCAGATTTAATGTCGGAGTACAGATGAGTTGGGCAGGTAAAAGCCACGAACCTCGGTGTCCACAAACTTGATCGTGGATCCCTTGATAGCAAGACATTTGCGGTGGAAAGCTTGCTTGTTTGTTGCCCTTTTCGGAGTCATGGCGGCTGGAAAAGCGACCTGGGGAGACTGCTTCTTCTTCCGCGGAGGTGACAGCACAGAAGCAACAGCAAGCGGTGTTTTATTCGCTGACTTCGAGTTTGAATGCATCGCCGTTGCCTCCTTTTTCCTCTTTCCCAAGCTGCTCCGCACGGTACTGTTTGTAGCAGTCCCGCTTCGCTTTCCAAGTCCACCGGTAGATAAGGCACGCGGAGCACCTCGAGCAGCGTCACTGATACATCGGTGGCAGAGTAAAGACTGTGGCAAGTCTTCCTCTTTGTGTCGGCCAAGTCGGGGTGAACGCACCGCACGTGCGCCCAAATCTTGCACTTGGAGCACTCAAACCATTGAGCCTGGAGTGAATCGAGACGTACACGCTTGTAAGCCACGCGGGGAATCAATACAAACACTATCACTTACGTCCACTTCAAAAGCAGGGCTGTTGCTACTGCAATACTTGTGGCACTTGCAGCTGAATACCCACGGGTCTTCGCCTAAAAGCTCTGCGCTGCCTTGAGAATCGTCGAATAGCCGTGTAATGAAGGAGTCCATGTCAATCCGAACACTATCCGGAAGGCATTTGCATACCTAAGAAAATACCATACCATACCATGGTTAAGTACACGCGAAAGAAAAGCTCAACAGAGAGAAACTCGCGTGCTACAAACCTTGGCTTTCAGGCCATACGGAACCCAGTGCAGCGAAGCAAAATTAACAGCTTCGGCAATGTTGAAGCCTGGACATTCACACGAACCGTAAGCTCATTAATCGCACCAACCACCACAACAAAACTCTTTACCCAAGTTGAATCCTTGGTGATACGACGCTGGGAACGTAATCACAAACTCGCCCGGGTTCTGGAACGCCCGATAGTATGGTACGCCAAACTCTCGAAGACGAGCAGGTGAGATCAGCGAAGTCTTGTGTCGTAGGAACTGTTTGCCATTGCAAAACTGTGAGTCTAGCGCAGGCCAGAACGCATCAAAACAAACACAAGTAACCTACCTGGCTGCAAGTGTGATGTTTTTCCGGAAACATCGACTGGGCGGCTCTTTCAAGCTGAGGGGCTACAACAAGTCCCAACGGTTAGTAAATAATCACAATTCTGACAGGCCGAATTACACTAACCTGCATCAGGAGGAACGCCATACCAAAACTTGGGCTTCCCAGTGTGGACGTAGTTGATGCTAAACAGATCCATGTCCTCCTGCAGACCATTTAGTCGATTAGTCCCCACGTATGAGCTACCAAAATATTATTCTGCAACCGTACTGTATGGAATGCGAACATCGCTCGCCACATGCCAAAGTACAGCATCGACTTGGTCACGCCAGGCAGCTCAATTTTGCGCAGAATAGTGTTGAGGTCGTTGAGATTCCACGACATCGCGTCCGCATCACCAAACAGTGATGACTACATCATTAACGCCACAAAAATAAGGTAAAAGCAGAGTTGGTTCCAACAGTTCTGTGCCGCAACACTGACCACAATGTCTGCTCCGTACACGGGCGCGTCCATCGTCCCGCGTAACCCCTTCCAGAATCGACGCTCCACCTCCATCGGGTCGTCCGTATCTGCAGCAAAAGAATCAGTCTCCAACACCTAAAAACTAGGACAGGGAGTGTCCACTTTCCCTCACCTTCAGGCTCCTTGTCCGTCGCCGACTCTGTTAGTTCCTGGAACTCTGACGGAGTCATGGTCTTCCGTTCCACCAGGTCCACATTGAAGATCCCCTTCTTGCCGGCCACGTGCTGACTCACAGGAGCCGAGACTTGGCACTCCAGCTCTGCAATGTCGTACGACCGACAGAACCAGCCTCTCGGTGGGATGATCTGACGTAAGCAATAATAAAAACGTTATCAGATAAAAAACGACAATAAGATGCATGGCGCACACTATAACTTAGTGTTATATTGCTCCTCACCTTGCAGATGCCGATATTGGCGCATTGAGGCTCTACCACAGTGCGAATGTATGTGGCGAAGGACTGGAATTCCGACCGCGTGGGGCGGAACTCCGGGCACCAGGTACCGTTGGAGGACGACGAGGACGACAGAGAAGACCCTCGTGGGTCGCTGGGGCACATGTCGGGGCTGCTAGTGAGCACAGGAGCCGAATAAAGTCACAGCGAAGCGTCGCCTTCAGTCTTGCGCTTCTTGAGGCTTCTTACAAAAAAATTCAAATTTGACAAGATAGCTACATCGATTAGAAAATGGCTACAGTTGCCCTTTTGCTAGTCAGTTGGGACAGTTGCCGAGTCGACTGCTCCTCGACGACGGCGGGTTCGACTCACGTCGCGGTTGTAGTCCGTCTGGTCTTGTGCAAGGGCGAGGAGGTTGATCTGACTGCCAAGGCGTGCGAGAGGGGCGTGACGCTCCTGGTACACGCCTTCGTTGCGCAGGAACGTGGTGAAGTGCTCCAAGATATTGTTCTCCATGGTGGAGACGGACGACGGCGCCGGATGCAGTCGATGCGACGTACGACGCGAGATCGACGTCTTCTGACTGCGCATACTGCGCATGCTGCGTCGACGCGTGCGAATGGGTAGCGACTCGTCCAGCGGACACACGACCTGCAGTCGGACAGAGCGCAACAGCTTCTGCTTTTCATCGACCACAATCTGCACGTGCGTGGTCGATTCTTTCGACGGGAATTCGTGCTCTGCCCACTTGTAGCTTTGGAGTTCGGGCCGTCCGCCGGATTCGTATTCCAATGCACCGAGTCGAACGTGGCGCTTCTTTAGCAGTTGACGTAGCTGCATGAGATTAATGCGCTTGTCTGTATGTGCGCGAATCACCATACTTGCTCCAGCACGGAAGATCCGACGATCCAGCCACGCCTGCAGCGCAAACCACACAATTGCAAACCAGAGCAGGTTGATCGAAAGGAAAGCTAACGGGGCGTCCATGATCGGCTTCTTGATCCAGTCCACGAACCATGACGGATTGGGCACGTTGAATGTGCCGCCGCTGAGTCGATCGATGATGTCGAACGACAAATTGCCGGCAAAGATCACTCGGATGATGTCCAAATTGCGCTCTAGCTCGTCACGGACTTGCAACGCCTCCGTGAGTCGTTGAATGTTGCTGTCGAATCCTTGGGAAACGTAAGTGAGCTGCAGCTTCGAAATGCCTTCGAACTTGGTGATCAGAGTGTCCAGTTGCGTCCGAAGACGCTCGATGAGCTTGATTAAGTCTTTGCAGCGCACGATCACGCTATTTTTCCGCTCCAGAAGCTGCATAGCCTTGTAGATCTTGGAGCCGGCGATATCCACCGGCACGGGTGGCAACTCTAGCGCCTCGACAGACTCTAGGAGATATTGCAAGCACTCGATAAGCAAGATCATGTGTCGAGCCGCGTCACTCAACGACTTCTTGACGCTTTTGAGCGCGTGCTCGCCATTCTTTTGGTAGTTGTGGATGGATTTGCGTAGATCGATGAGCATGTCATTCAAGACGAAGGTGCGCACGAAGAAGTTCCGGATGAAGATTTCTCGGCTATTGAGCCCCATGAAGGTTGTGAGTAGAGCTTCGTATTTCTCGGCCCCCGGACCGCACAACATACACCCTTCGCGACCGAGGAAAAGCACATCGTCCCGCGTGATGTCGTAGCAGGCGTAGATCTCGCCTAAAACTTGCTTCAGCTCGTTCTCGCGTTCGCCTTTGTCCAGGTACTTACAAGCTGGCAATTTCGGCTCGATTCCTGCCGCAGTGATGAGGTTGTACTTGTTACGTTGATCAGCTTTGCCCATGAAGAGCATGTCGAGTACACTGAGTTGGTACCGAGAGAGCAGGTCGTGAATGATTCCCGACGAATCCTGGTGAACGTCGACAAGCAGGCGGGCAAGCAGATCCAAAGGAATTGAACGCTCTGTGTGGTTCATGATAGCGTCGATTTTGACGCCATACAAGACAGCGCCACTCACGTGCAGGTGCATGCCAAAGTTCTCGACTTGAATGACTCCATCGCTCTCTGGAAAGTTAATCTCGGCTTCGAAGTTGATAAAGCGGATTGCATCAAAGTCCAAGATTTTGACCTGCGTGAGTCCTGGAGTCACTTCAAAATGCGTCTCTGTTGGTTGAAGGTCCAGTTTGGAGCTGAATAAACCTCCTTGACAACGCTCCATGGCCCCCAAACGCTCATTAAGAGCCGATATCTGGTTGGCGCCAAAAGGCAGCCATTCTCCAACTAACGCGTGAACTTTCGACAGGATTAGGCTCTGCTTGGCCTCCTTTGCCATCATGTTAAACCCGCGAGCAGACTCCGTCGCTCGCAACTTGTTGCACGTGGGCTCCACGAGAAAACTTGTTGTGGAGCGTAAGCAGGCGGGAATGTACGGCGACGACACGTACGACACATCTTCGCACTCAGTGATGTTGCTCACTTTTGTATACACTTTGTCACTCGTCTCGAGGTGGAACTCCGAGCCATCGTAGCGCACGTGCAGCAATTGCGGCTGCTTTGGTAGATCGCCAGACGCTGCATCCGCCTCGACACGAACATACAGAAATTCATCCGTTTGACGCTTGATGTACTCTGGTATTTGATCGACAATCTCGAGTCCACGAAAGGTGATCTGGTACGCTGTAACCGGTTGATAGTCCACCGACGAAAGTTTGATCCCGTTCAGGAGTTTGGCCTCCCACAGATCGTCGATGACAGACTTGGCCTCTTGCGAGACGCGGAGCCACCGCCGGTCCGTTTGTCGCTTGAAAGTTAACCACGTGAGACTCGGCGAGTAGTCGAATGGCAAAGCGCCCGATTCGATGCCCTCGTACAATAGCACCAGTAGAGCCACTTGACGAATCCACGTCTCTCTCGAGTGCACGTTACGAGCCTGCTGGGCATACTTGCTGACGACGTATAGCACCAGACAATGCTCAGGCGGCCAGTTCTCAGGAGGCCCGTACCAGACAGCACCGCCTGCATCTGCCCCCACCATTGCGTCCGTTCCCAATTTTGCGTCAAAAGTCGCTTGAAACTCTGCCCCGTACAAATCGTTGCATATTTTTCATGAATTCATTGCCCCACTACGCACCTACGCTCCGCCCTCTTCTATTGCTAAACGGCTGGCCGTGTGGCCGTCACACTCCTCTCTGCATGCGCCAGGTAGATCTGAAAACGTAGAGAAGATTGATGGCTCTTGTGCTGGGCACATTATTCACCCTTTATGCACGTCACGATCCTAGCAACAAGGAACGCACAATGTGAGCGAGTCTGCAATCATTGACCTTCCAGTCCAGATAATGTAGAGTGGCGTTAAACCTTACCAGTCAAAGCCTTCAAAGAGACCGGCACCTTGTGTTGCTGTGGTCTCCTTAATGGACCACTGGCGGTTGCGAATGTCCGAGAGCCCCATTGCTTCCGAGATCTATCCACACCGTTCAAGAAAAAAAATGAATACTGTATCACCAGCACAAAAAAAATTAAAAAGAAATAGCGTACTTGAGCTGCATTCAGTGCCCCCTTTTGGTCCTGCTTGTTGGCAAATACCAGCAAAATCGAGTCCTTCAGCTCTTCCTCCTGCCAAGAAAAATGAATAAAAACCGTGTCAACGTCAGCAGCAGCACACTGCCTACTTCCTGCACACTCAAAACTCACCTCGAGCATGGCGTGAAGCTCCTGCTTGGCGATATTGAGGCGGTCAATATCCGCCGAGTCCACGACATAGATGATGGCGTCCGTGTTGGGGTAGTAGCACCGCCAGTAGGGCCGGATGCTGGTCTGGCCGCCCAGATCCCACACCTGGAACTTGATGTTCTTGTACTGCAGCGTCTCCATATTGAAGCCGATGGTCGGCACGGTCTGCTCAATCTCGTCGGCCTGCAGTCGGTCTACAACAGCGAAATAGTGACGCTTAGTTTTAGTGCACCCCTATTATAATTACGACCGCCCTACTTGCTGACGTACAGAGGATGGTGGTCTTGCCGGCGTTGTCTAGACCCAGGATCAGGATGCGCACCTCCTTGCTGCCGAACAGCGCCGCGAACACTTTGGACATGGCGATCCCCATGGCTGACAGCGAGCTGCGTTGTGGTATTCGCTTGGTAGAGTACCGCCTTCTCTAGCTCAGAACCGAGGTATACACAGTGCACACCAAATATATATTTTCCGCCAATCAGATCAGTCTTGTTTACATGAAGCTGCCGCAGCTGGACGAGGCCATCGCCTTCTTGCGCGCGGACCTGGCGGCCCTTTGTGCCGGGGAGAAGGACGCGACTCTGCCTGCACTCGCCGTGTCCATCGCTGCGGGGATGCACCGTTGCCGGAGCCCCAGTTCGCGCCGCTTCTGTCGCTCTGGAAGCCCAAAGACACCGCCATCCCTGGCGAGCTGGCGGCGCTCGTGGACCAATGGGAGGCTGCGAGGCAGCGCGAGGAGAAGCAGGACGCGCTACTGGAAGACAAGGATGCAGAGGACCCTCCAAATGTCGCCCCTGCAGTAACGGGCAGGAAGAGAGTGCGGACGAGACCCAGGAGGAGGTTTGAGGAGGTCGATGGCGCAGATCTACAGCCCACTGACCCCGCCGAGCCCACCGAGCTAGTCCCCAACCAGACTGAAGAAGACGGGGAGAAGTCCAAGGCGCTACAGAGTCTGAGGACGCTGCGGAAGAGCATGCTGCTGGACGTCCTGTCCAAGATCGTGTCGGTGGCCAAGTCCAAGGGCGTGGAGCCGGCCATGTTCTCCAAGGAGGAGAAGCAGACCAAAGACGGCAAGCTGCTTGTGGATCTGGAGAAGATCCAGGAGCGCGTGGCGAATGCGGAGATCTGCGAGTGGGCAGAGTTTGCAGAGCAGGTGTACCTCTTTTGCCAGCATGTGGTGTCCGACGCGGAAGATCGCCAACAGCTTGAAGCACGCCGCAAAGGGGTGGAGCTGCTGCATTTTGCGCGGACACTCACAGAGACGCTGCGCAAGACAAGCGAGAAGAAAGAGGAGCACTTACTGGAGCAGCTACGCGAGACTGAGATTGCAGAGGCAAAGACTTCTGCGACTGCGGAGACGCCGAACGTTGACAAGGCTGAGGAACCTGCTGAAATCAAACGCGAAGAAGACGCTGTAGATGACAAACCAACTGTCGAGGGATCCCCAGGTATCCCACCGCTCACACCGACGCGTGTGTCGACACGTACTCGGAGGCGGGAGGGTGAAACCAATGATGGCTCTGGGTCTGCGGCTCCGTCGCCTTCTAACCCACGTAAGCGTGCACGTGGTACTTCATTGACTGCCTCTGCTAGCGAAGAGGTCAGCGGCTCGGAAAGCCACGATGCGTCTGCTTCGGAAGCAGACACAAAATCTCGAGGGCGCAAGCCTGCAGCGTCTCCTACATCTTCGACCGGGGAGATAGAACTTCAGATAAGCGTGGTAAGGCCCGAAAGCGCCGTCCTATTGTGCCAGCGACTAGGATCAGCTCTCGCCAACAGAAGCGCCGCGCCGCAGCGGCTGCGGCCGCTGCTGCTGCCGACAGTACGGCGGATGAGGAAGAACACAGTGGCGCCGATATTGCCGCGGAAAAGGATGACGATAATGGCGGGGACGAAGAGACTGGGGAGGAAGAGCATGAGGAGGAACAAAAGACTCCGAAGAAGAAGCGCGCGACTCCAAAGTCTAGGTCTCGAAAGAAAGGCAGTCGCAAAGGTAACTACGGTCGAGGCACACGAAACACAAACTGTTAAAACATTCCTGCGTTTTATTTTGTTCATGCGGCGTCATGTCGTGCCTTCTTGTGTGGAGGTTCCTCATTCAACAGCACGGCTCTTAGCGCTTCGTTTGGTGTTCCATCTTCTTGTCGGTGTAGTAACTTTTTCAAGGCCGTCGCCACTCCCTCGTCCTTGAGAACAGCAATCTCTCGACTCTGGGATGGGTCAGCCTTGTCTGTTCCTCTCGATGTGAGACTGTCACTACGCTGGGCTTGGAGATGATCGAGCTTCTGTACTAATACGCCCAATGCTAGGTCCTTTGAGAGGTCAGTCTCGCTGGAAACATGCGCCAAAGCTCCCCGGACGTAACTCGTGACCACATCCGGAAATTTTTCCATCCAGCAGCTTAATACAGCGAACGGGAAATCTTCGTAGGTGTCTGGAAGTTTGAACACGCTCTGTAACAGAGTTGGGTCGGGACTGAAGTGAATTAGGCACTTGAGCAGCCCTGTCATCGTCTCCGGACTCTCCTTTGGGTTGACACACGCTAATACTTTCCTCGCAGCGGCCATGAGGTTCTTCTCTGTTGTCGCTGAGCGTCCCGACTGCAACTCTGCAACGACGAGATCCCACATGCCGTACTGCTCCCACGAGGTCCACTGGAGAGATGACAGTACAATGTTAGCTAGACGACTCGTAAAAACGGCGAACTCGCGCATAACAACACGGGCACACAGCGAATTCAGCAGGGCAGGGGTAACCAGACCAAGAACCAGTTGCACAAGGGCTTCACTGCGGGCCATAATCTTGGATAAGAACGGATGCTCCATGTTCTTGAACAAGTACGGGCACACAACGAGCGTTGTTGCGCTCACTGCATCCATTTCGTCCTTCGATACGTTACTGGGTAGAGGTTTGCCCAACAAGGCACACGCTTGCACTCGGGCGTCGTCGATTTGCTGGCTCAAGTTTAAATCTTTCAATATGTTTTGAGCCACATTGCCGCCAATAGCTTCCACAAACGCAGCGTACGGCGATAGAGCAGCGTCCGGCGTCTTTGAACCACTTCGAGAGCAACAAAATGCCAGCAACCGGAACGAAATCGTCACGTCACAGCTGTGCATGGCTTTGAGAAACGGCACGAATAGGCTCGGAGACTCACTCAGCACCTGGTCCAACATCGAGTCCAAAACACCAGCAGACGTGGCCTTAGGAGAATCGCTGAATGCGA
Organism: Phytophthora macrochlamydospora; assembly: GCA_011947325.1. NCBI lineage: Eukaryota > Oomycota > Peronosporomycetes > Peronosporales > Peronosporaceae > Phytophthora > Phytophthora macrochlamydospora. Next base: position 167,569 of record JAAVTH010000384.1, on the reverse strand, counting down.
TCCGCGACGACACAATAATCCTCTCCAACGAAGAATGTAAAAACGACCCCAAGGGAGCTGCGATTTCAACAGCTTTGTCTTGCCGAATCCACGAAATCAAAATGTCGTTTAGGCACTCCAGAAAGCTCTCGGTCGGTCGGGAACATGGTTCCGGTATTGTCTCCTGGAAATGCTTAATATCGTCGATACCCAGGGCCATCACACTTTCCGGAACATCTACCACAGACCGATTGAGTGAAATCCCTCTGGGCGATGTTGACGAGATAATCTCCTCCGAAGTTGTCATGTCTGCAGTAGTGTCCACTGATTGCTCATTGTCAGGCAAGAACGATAATGCCCCAAGCGAATTCGTGTCGGAAGGTGGTCCACTCCCACTCAAAGCTGAATCCGTGTGCGTCGGGCTTTGGCGCAGTGGTGACGTGACGGGGCTTCCCGCACCAACGGGGCTGCCACGAACTGGAGATTGACGAACTGGCGACTGGTGCACTGGCGATTGGTGCACAGGAGACTGGTGAACAGGAGACTGTCGGACAGGAGACTGCCGAACAGGTGACTGACGAGCGGGTGACGAGGACGACACCGGAGAATGAGCGGGGCTTGCACGCGCTTCCTGGGCCTTTTCGCATTTTCTGCAGATGGAAAGTGCTCCGGGAAGATGCGGTGTAGTTCAGACTGTAGTTCCGGTGCGCTCGACTGCAACATTGGGAACGATTGCAGTGGGAGAATGGACGACACTACGCCAAGCTTCAGGATCATCGAAAACGCAGTTGATACACCCTTTTGCATCAGTTTTCGGTTCACCGCCGACGCCGCAAACTTCTCCACAGCGAATACAAGGAATTGGATCATTGCCAGTGTCACCATTGGATGGCTTTTCAGAGATTTTACCTGACATCGCACAGAACCAAGGGGTTAAGGTACTGAACAACCTACAAAGCTCAAAAAGCGTCCATACCATGAGGAGAATCGCTGGTTCCACCGTCATAATGTTGTCAGATGATTTGAAGTACAAGTAGTCGAAGAACATAGCAAGCTGAACTCGGGCCAACACGTTTGGCGTCTTGCTGCTGTGGCTGTACAGACGACAACAATGACACAATTCAGTGAGCACAAACGACAACTACCAAACAGTAACATCAGGAATACGTACCAGAGGAGATACAGCCAGCCCAGAATATGGTAGCGAGGGGTAACCTTGGAGCTCAAAATTTGGTTGGAAGGGTGGTAAACAGCACAGATGTAGCGCACAAGGTCTGGAACGAGAGCATCGGACCCGGGACTGCTCAAAAAGTTGGAGGAAAACCACTTTTGGTATCGTGTGACAGACCCAGCTTGGACGCGCTCCTATTTGATGAAAACCGCATAAAATATAAGTAATTGCGTCAAAACTTCCGCACAACGCAGTCAAATATTGTACGAACCATCATGAAAAGCAGATACTCTTCCATTTTCGGGTTCAAGCGGAACGCAATGTACTTTGGAGGCGTCGGAATAGCCATCAGCCGGGCTACCGAGTACATCGCAGCATCCTTCTCTTCAGTATCACGGACGTTGCGCAATTGTTTCCACAGGACATTCATTCCAGGAATCTGCAAAACAAAACAAAAAGCGATTAGCAAGATACTGTCACGGTCTACCAACAGTAATCCAGACAAAGTCTTACATCCTTGGCGTCGCTCAGAACACGCACAACTTCGCGTCCCAGTTGTGCGACGTCAGCCTGGCGACGGTTCCACAGCGTCGTGCACAGGTCCACTTCTTGTTTCAGTAAACTTGCGTGCTGTGAAGCCGTGTGATCCAGTGAGATCCGCGCAAATGTATGGAACACAAACGGGATGAGGCCCGAACACGACAGCAGCCACGCTTCGTGCTCAATGAGGATCCGTATAATGGACGATGCCAGCCAGACCGTCGTGCGACTCGGATCTCCTCCAGTCAAGTACCTCATCAATGACACAATGACCTTGTCCACCCCAGGCGCATTTAGATGCACCAGTTCCCTAACAAGCCACAGCAGTTGACTCCTACACCCCACCAGCAGCTTGACGAACTTTTGGTCGACGAGTTTCTGCAGCCAGCCCATGCAGTTCTTGTAGTTGTCTGCGGCAGCCACCGTCGTCAAGTAGCGGAGGTACTGCTTGGCCAGTGGCGGTTCCGTGACCACGGCATAGAGCAGTGCAATGTCTGGTTGGAAGGGCAGTGGCGCCACGCCCTCGGCCGGCTGCTGTTTGAGGATCGCAAAACGGTGACCTCGTCCTTACCCTGGATGGTCTTCTGCATGTGGTAGAAGTGCGCATACCACTTGCGATCCAGCTCGTCCGGGCTGTCCAGCGGCTGGTGATTCAGCAGCTTCGAGTGGGGCGTAGGGCGCCGCCGCTGGAACTTGTAGGGGCTGATGCGGGGAGGCGGAATGGCTGGAGCTAGGCTTGGAGGTGGGGGTTGTGGCTGGACTCGGAGTCGGAGGAGGTCCCTGAGGGGTGGAGGCGCCGGGGGAGAAGGCCCGGGCGGTGGTGGGGCCGCGTCAGGGTCCCGCGAAGGCGGCGGAGGCGGCGGCGGCTCCATCTCGGTGAGTTTGGTCTAAATGATCGTTTTTTCAAAAACTTATTTTTAAATGTTTTTTGATCGGGTTGAAAAATGCCAGTCAGAAAGGAAAAAGAAGCGCCGGAAACTCGTCGACATCTGTGGGGTCGACTAACCTCTCGACGCGCTCTTCACTTGTGTGTTTGAGGCTCTGCTATCCGAAGGAGAGGAGGGAAGTGATCGCCGCCGTGACGGACTAGCCGACCCAGCCCTTCCGCCGAAGACTAAGACTCCCTGTGGCCTGCCCCTTTGGATCTCATCTGATAAAGCCCGAAGAACGCCTTCTGATTGGCGGAAAGCATGCCGAGACGCTTCGTGGGGACGGAGGAGACCTTCCACTTCTTCAACCAGGAAGTGGTGCTGGGCACCAACGAGATCCGCAGCGGCGACGCCAGCAGCAGCAGCGATGACAGCAGCGACGGCGGTCGCCTTCGAAGAGCCAAGCGACGCCGCCGTAGAAGCAGCAGCGCCGTCTCGAGACTCGCGGCCAGACGGCACAGCCAGCTGCTCAGTCTTGGGGAATCTCGGAGCTCGCTGGCACTATCGACGACTCCAGTGCCAGCGACGACTATGACTCGCTCGACGAATTTGAACTTGAAGAGGAAGAGCAACAGCAGCAACAACAGGAACGCAGGAACTCGGTGGACAACGGAGAAGTTGAGGCTGCGCAGAATGCAGCGGCAACGACAGCGAAACAGTTCGGAGTTGGCGTCGCCAAGTTTGAACATGTGTACGAGCCATTTCGAGACCTGTACATGCCGTCGACAGAGGAGCCAGGGAAATTGATAAGTACGAGAAGACAGCAATTACAATCAAGAAAGGCACGACGCGCTATTGCCACATTTACGCGCCGCCTTCACTGCGCAAACGCGTATCGCTATCGGAAACAAAGCGAGTTCTTGCGGGTGTGCTATATGCGCGCGTTGGAAGACGATTCTGGAGTGGAAACGACCACAGAAGACTCTCCGGATGGCTGTACTTCAAGTGATGACAATGGAAGATGTCCGAAAAAGGCGGAGACGCGAAATTACCACTGCTTACCGCGTCGCAGAAGGACGATGCTGTTGAGACCACGGTTCCAACCTTGTTGCCGCGAAAGTGGCCACATTTGCCGTACCGAAGTCCACTGCAGTGGCGAGAAGATATTGACGCTGCAATTGACTTTCTTACGCGCCTGTCCGAACTCCCCGAGATGAGCTTGATCTATGAGCCAATTGATATCCATCAGTTTTCAGAGGAAGCGGTCCAGTTGCTTGACATAGATGGAGAAGATGATGGTCTGTCAGTTTTATCAGAGTACGGAGTCGCGGGTTTGGTGGGATTGCTCGCACTTGGTGTTCAACTGCAGTCATTTTCACTTGTGAGCAGTGCAGCTCTGCAATTTATCCGTCATGGACAAGCTACACGCCTAGAAAGTCCGGATGGGATGGGTGATGTTCGACCGGAACTACAAAACCTATTGAAGTTGTATTGCTCACGTTTAGCGAAGCACGCTACAGAGCCGACCCTTGCGGCTACATTCTCACGAGATCTGTCAGCTCAATGGAAAATCAATTCTTATCAGCCTTCGACGAGTGATGCTATCGCGACCGATGGACTCTATCTCTACATATTTGGACGGTCGGGACTTCTCAAGATTGGAACCGGAAATGGAACAACTGTACGTGATTTTGTGTACGCGCAGAACAAAAGTTACGTGCGCAGTCGTGACGCAGAACGATCATGGCTTTGCTGTATCGGCAATTTGCTCTACTGTCGCACCATTGTTATGCCTGGGCACCGGGTGGACCGCATTAAAACGTCAGACCTAAACGACGTCCAGGAACTCTTTTTGGCCCCAAATCGGTCTTTGATCGGCAAGGCCATTACCGAGAGTAGTGTTTATGCGATGGTAACCGATGGCATCGACTTGTACACCATCCGGTGCATCGATACGTACAAACGACCGCTTCATGGTAAGCCGGGCAGCACTCGCAAGCATAGAAGCCGATCCCACAAGTCTAGGAAATCTTCACCCGTGAGTGAGATTGTAAACGCTGTGCTCGGAAAAGCAACAGTGACCCCCAGTTGCAGTCCGACGGTCCTGGTGGCTCAGCGATTCTTGTGGGTGATCGAGTAGTCCGGGGGCCTGATTGGAAATGGTCCAATCAAGATGGTGAGCAAGGGAGTCCAGGGACAGTGGAGCGTATTAGTACATGGGGAGGAGTGAAAGGAAGTGGTGTGACTGTCCGATGGGACAAAAATCAACGTGTAAACACGTATCGTTGGGGAGCAGAAGGGTGCTACGATTTGTACATCGTTGTTGAAAAGATGGTCAAATCATGGAACGGAAGCCTCTACCTAGTAGTAACCGCGCACACCCAGCAAAGGAAGTTGAGGCATCAAAAGACACTGCTGGTGGAAATGAGGCTGAAATGCAACCACGCCACCAATTTGTGCTTTATCGACACAAGGTGGATGAGATAACCTCGATTATGAGCCTGAAAGAGCCTGAAATCGATCTCTTTTTGGATTTAACGCCTCTTGGGGATCAGCAGAAGCAGAAGTCAGCTGGATCAAAAGACGCAGCTGATGTCGTCGAAACGCTTACTGCGCTTCATTCACATGCCGTAGCGCTGTGCACATCGAAAACGTCGTGGATGTGCGATGGTGGCATGGCAAATTGCTTTGGAGACAATGCTGCAAAAGATACAGATGCACCTCCGGTTGCGATTATGATCTGTGTGAATCATGTTTGTTCGCTACTGTGATTGACAAAGCCCCCGCTAAGACTGAAGAAACCTGTGGAGGTGCTAGTGCAACAACCCAGCTCACCAGTGAAGATGGCAGGTCTTCCGATTCAGCAGTTGTTATGTCCAAAGCAGAGGAAGACAAAACTGGTAGTGGAGGCGATGGCTCTACAGAAACTGTGGACACATCTTCATTGGAAAATCTTAATCCCTTCTCAACAGTTGATACCTCATTATTCGACGAAAGTGAGGCCGAGGCTTTACTAAAGAAAAAGTTTCGGCATCGAACGAAAAGCAGGAAAAACCGACAGAGGACCAGCTGGTAAGTGATCTTGCTGCGTTTTGGTGTGGCTTTTATTCGAAAAAGGAATGCCAAGTTGCTTTAAAAGGAACGGAATGCAGCTGAACGAGGCATCTGTATGGTTGCACACCTGCGGTGCCTATCTTCGTGAACCGATGGTCATTCCGACGGCTTCCAGCGTCGTTCTCACCGCAAAACCAAGGTCCGGTGCTTTAGATCCAGTGTTGCTTATCGCCGGAACATTCTATGCGACGCTCGGACAACTCTGCGTCGTATCACCCCTGGATTATATACTGTCGGAGAAGGGCAAAGCGATAAGGCCAAACGAGCAGCAAATTCTTGTGATGCATCGTGGTTTTTCTCCCTGGATTCCGGCGCATTACTTGCTGACGATCCCGTTCTGTTGAAGGGGATTCCTGCAGGATCACCAACTTGTGTGGACGTGATCCGAAAGCGAATTCTCGTGTTTTCGGGGTATTTAAACTGTCTTGAAGAGTACGTGGATCACGTCCAGCGAACTAAGTATCTAAAAGCAGATGCTGATGGAAAGGCTTGCGAGACACTGGCGGACACAGGAAATCTTGTGATTGAGAGACTTTCACAACTGATGCAAAAACGGGCGTCGCTTCCTGCGTACAAACACCTCCGTGCGGGTTTACAGGATCTACTATTTCGCACGGAACGTGAACCAACTACACCTGAAACTGACCAGCAACGCCCTCCTGAGAGCGGGCATGACCGTAAGGACCGTCAAGCTGTCCCCAAGCGTAAAAGTCGGCGATTAAAAATATCCGGGCCCGGCTGAGAGAATTGGATCGCCTCCATTTGACCGATTTGCCGGGGCATATCATTCCGTTTTGTGTGGACTTCGCGGACGAGGGATTACTGTGCATTTTTCGCGAAATTACCCACTATTGCGCTACCCTTTCAGTACGACGGGATGAAAATCAAGACGTCGACTCCATCCGAGGTGGGACGTGCTTGGGGATTTATGGACTAATAGCAAATTTGCTGCACATTCTGAGTGAGACAGTGCAAGAATTTGAGTTTGCTGGAGTCATTGTTGAGCTTTCGTCTAGTAAAGAAGCGCAGCAATTACTCCAAGCCATGGAAAACTCTTTAAAGGATATCTCGACTAAATTATTCAGCAGTGATACTGAATTCCTGCAAGAACGGTCTAAACTGGTATTGCATGCACATTTTCTGCTCGTTTGGGGGATTCGCAAGGGTATTTTCTGCTCGAACTCTCGATCGGAAATGTTCATTTCTGCCTGTGAGACTGTTCTTGCTTCGTTTGGCGCTACCACGGCAACTCGAACATCATCGTTGCTACCAGACTCATATTTCGAGATCATGCTAAAACCCCACGAATCGTTGATTCTGCGAACAAAACGTGATTGTGAGGTGGATCTCTTGCGGAGACTGTTGTACAGTCCAATGGATGACGGCCGCGTTGCTGTTGCCGATTTTGTGCCAACACAAGAGCCCGAGTTTTGCCGGTTTGTTGAAATACTTTTCTCTTTGACGAAACTTGAGAATGATAGCCCACAACGAAAGCTCTGGGCGATCAATGATGGTGGACTCCCATTCCAAACTCCGGTTAGCAAGGCGTTGCACTATGTTATGAACTATTGTTGCGCTCAAATGCATGCTGTCAGCGTGAACCCGACGATATCGATTGAACAGGCAGAAAAAGAAATAACGCAGGCAACCTCAACATTCGAGTGTTTCGCGCGGGAATGTTTCCGATGCTCGATGGAAATGCTACAGTATTATCGACATACTTCAGGTGATTATGATTTGCAATCGTCCGTAGTGGGAACTCTGTTACCGCTGGTGATCGCGTTCGTACCGGACTTTCCGGACCAGTTTTCGGATGGGTTTCGGGCACAACTAACGCTGCTGATGAAGACACTTGATGATATCATCTTCGACAGTGATGACAACATCATAATGCGTGGAAAGGTGGGCGGTGATGCAGCCATCTTCGGCGGCTATCAGGTTGTGGAGACGCCGCATCCATATAATCACAGCCAACCTATTTTTCGACGAGTCGTTCATATCCCAGGTGCGAGCATCTTGCACTTCGAATTTGACCCACGCTGCAGAACTACCGGTGAAGCCGATATCGTTTTCATTACGTCTGGTTTGGCGTGGTATCAAACCGACCGGGTTCCTTACGGTGAAGTGGCGTTTGGGGAAGATGGCGGTTGCTTTTATGGCTCATACGGGCGTGGAAATTGGCCAGCTGGTGGACTCACCATTGTTGGAGACACGGCTACTGTGATGCTTTGTGCAACAACCCAAGGACGAAGTAGAAGTGACAGCGAAGACAAGAAACGGTGGGGACTGAAGTGCACGGTGCGTGGGCTGTTCGATAGTCCATGCAAGACATGGCTTGATGAGTTGGGGTGTTCTGTGGCAAACGCATGCAGCACTATCGGAGACAAACTTTTACGTGGCATTCCCCAGCAGGGTATTGAAAAGACATACCAACCCTGGACCTCGCGCCGGTTGTTGTTTAACTTGTCAACGCCTGGAACTCTTACGCCGGACACATGGAAGATTGTGGATGACATCGTAGATCGAACGCCAATTGGAGAAGAATTCTTTTCAGATCTTACGAAATATGTGCGTCTTCGCGACTTACCTCCTCAGTATGCTACAGCTACCTGGAAAAAATCGCTACAAGCAGTTGCAGCCGTCTTTTAGTTCGCTCCAATCGGCAACTTTTGGCAGCATGGTTGGCTGCTCGACATGATACAGCAAAGGTGATGCCAGAAAACGATGAGCGTATACTGTTTCAGAGGATTGGTGTTGAACTGGGAAAGTTGGAGAGATGGATGCTACGCCAGGTTCAGCTCGTTAATGAGTGGCATTACCTGTGTGTGGATAAAGTTAGTTTGGAAGAATTGATGGAGCGGTACGCTGAGAACTTGGATCGTTTGTCGGAGCTGTGTCAACTTAAGGGTATCGCTTTCAACAAAGATGACATGGTTGGATGCGTTAGGTCTATCCACAAAACTCTCTTTGAGGAGATAGCTACACGCGGCAACCGGAATATGAATGAGAGCAGACAATCTTCCGGATCGCACGAAGCTGTTGCGGAAACCGTATTTAGCAAGGCTCAGTTTTTACTAACGCGATGGCGGAAATTTATCGAGTCAAGCAATGCCATTTCGCGCCCAGATTCGTCTGTATCACAGCCAGAATGCTTGCCAGAAGTGGGCGAATTTTTGCGCAGCACGATTCCAGTGGCTATTCTCGAGGAGTGCGGCACAATCCATTCGTGTCGTTTGGAGTCCCGTTTAGCCGGAATCCGATATTGCACAGACGCACTTGCTGAGTTAAAAACCAACGAGATGGCACAGTTCTTCGTTGGGCGAGTCCTTCATGCGATCCCGTCAAGTAGTGTGACACAAGATGATGGTGTTTTTACAGGCTGCGCGTTGGCTGACCCGGGTCTTGTCATCAATATGACAAATGCGTACGTTGCCATCGGTTTAGGTTGATTCTCTGGAAGGATATTGAACTAACTTGACGTGCTATACTTGCAGACTTTTTCATACTCCAAAGCAATTGATTTCGTGTTAGTGCCAGGAAACCAGCTCCCTGGTGTCCAAACTGCGGCTCTGGCAGACCTGTGGAATTTCGGACATTCGTTGGATGTTGTCTCCAGCCGAGTCCAAGGAGTCGAGATAGCAGCAAAGTTAATCGTTTCTCTTGACAATGATCCTAACTCGGACCGTGTTGGTGATGGCGAAGCTGTCATAATGACGGAGATTCATGAACAAATAGCTGAAACGGTCTGGATTATGATGCGCCTACTTGTAGAAGAAGTCTACGAGAGTGCTGCTTCCTTGGAATCTACAAATGATATCTCCAGGAAGACATCAGTCGAAAAGGTTTTTGGAGAGCTGCTCACTTTGTATAAGCACTTTGCAGTGAAGAGCGGCATACAGAGTACATCGCTACCAGAACAGCACAAACAGAAAATTGTGGCCAACCCTGCTTCTGACCAGGCTGTCTTCCGGTTGATGTGCTCGGTGATGAGTAAAGTCAAAGTTCTTCATGGCTGGCCGAACGCATTTGAGTGGTGGATTCGGAATGCAGTCAACGTTGCCACAAGCTTCCACGCCCCGTTTTATCTGAGCGTTGCTGGGACACGCCTGCTTCGATATGCAGTGATAGCCTTGGGTGATGCCATTTTCGACCTTGATATTACTGTTGAGGACGCTGACGGGACAGCCAAACGGTGGAGTCTTGGGTCAAGTATCCAGAACATTTTGATAAAAAGGCTAGGACGTATCGTTTCTCCGTTTCCAAGTGACGCCGAAGAGCCGTTGAAACCATTGGGTGAAAGCGACAGCGACTATTGCGTTGTGATTTTTCAAAGTGAACATGCAGCCGACAAGTTGGTGGATGCTGCAAAAGTGTGGGGGAACCTGATGTCAGTTCACTAAACATCCCTACTTCAAAGACCAATTCTAAGGACGCTACGGAAAAAGCCATCACTGAAGCGGTTGCGGAATGTACAGCTGCGGTGGCTACGATGAAGCATCCTAGTGTACGTTGCGACGGCTGCAACCAGAGCCCTTTACGTGGATTCCGCTTCAAATGCTTCACCTGCCCAAATTACGATCTATGCACGGCGTGTTACATGAACCAGACACATAATACCGAGCATCCATTCGTACGCTTGACAGATACTGGAGGGACAGGGATTTGCTTCAAGCGCGTTCGAAAGGGGTGGTGTTGTTCCTGAAACTTCGTTGGTCGGATCAAAGTCATGGAAAGCAAACCTTCTACGCGTGCTTCTTGACGCACAAGGCTACGCTGTATTCCATCTCGGTAGTCGTGTTGAGTGCTGTGATACAGCTAACTCACTTTCGCAGTTAGGCTTTTTGGTCACGGTAACCCGTCAAGGCGATATTAAGGACCTGGATTTCTTGCACGACTGGGAGAGCAAAGTGAAATTATCCTTTGAGCCTGGTTCCTCGCGCCTCTCTCATCGTCGATCATCTGGATCGACGGAGAAGAGTGCCGTGAAGAAGGCTGGTCGTGATGTCATCAACACATTTAACAGAAAAGCGGCTCAAGTAAATTCAGCGGCGCGTAAAGGTTCCCGAAAACGAGAAGATGGGCGATCATTAGCCTCCGAGATCGTTGCTTTTGTCCGACTCCTTGTATCTAACCGATACGAATGGGAGAACTGGCGAAGTCGCACCCTTACCATATTGACTAAGGCACTTGAAGATGCGCCGCGTCAGCTGGCTACTTCTACGGATTTGAGCTCGAGCCTCCGCGAAGCATATTTCTTAACTTTGGGCGCGACCCAAGTACTTGGCGGATTTCGTGAGTTATTTCGAGTTGGTGGACATGTTTCCTTGCCGAGCTACACAGCTGGTGCAAAACGTCATGGCCACACAGGGGTTATTTATTCGTACGCTTTTGGAAATGACGATATTGTGGTGGCGACCTTGAACTACACTCCAGTACGAGGTGGGGATGACACGAACGACGAGGACATTTGTTTAGGCAAAAGCACCATTTTTGAGGCAAGCCCGATTTGTGAAATCCCGCTTGACAATGACATGATCCAGTCGTTGGAGCCTTTAACTGCTTCATTCTGTGCTGTGGTAGAGCAGATTTACGTTTGGGCATCAGCAGGTGGAGAACAAACTGAGGATGACGAAGAGAAGGTTACCACCGAAGCCTCACTGACGCGCTGGGAACTTGGATACGCACTTATGCGATCCTTTTCTGCAATCGCCCCGGCGTGGCCATCAGTTTTCGATAATCAGGTGATGTCGACACACGGCAACGCTCCTGCAATTCTTTTCCAACTCGCGCAAATGTGCGTTCGCGATGTGAAAATGGAGGAAATCGAAGATTCACGAAGCTTGCTTTGGCAAATGGAATGGCTTCGTTCTCGGGAACTGCATTTCTCGCTTGCTACTAGACCGCTCTCATTAAGTTCCTTCTCAACCTGCGATGACAAAACTTGTGTTCTTCGTCCTTCAAATTCGTTTGACGAGGCACCCCCTTCCACATCGTCGACTAGTGATGGAATACTGGCTTCTCCTTCAGAATATTTTTACAATCTCTACGCGTTTTCCTCTCGTGCTGATCTCCCGCAGCACTCTGGACGAAATAAAATGCTGGAGTATTGGGAGAAAATGTAATTCCTGCGATCGAAACGTACGTCTCAGGATCGTTTAAAAGTTACGAGATGGATTATTTTTCGCTCAACTGCGCGAACCACTCCGGGAAGGAAACTCAGCGGCGGCATTAAAGATTGCTTTCACTCTTTGTGACGGGCACGTGCCTTCAGGATGCCACTACCCAGACCCTGACACTGATTGGTCAGCTCTACAAATTGATGATGTGGAGGTTGGTGGTCGCTACGTGATTGCTTCAGAAAATGTGGACGTTTCAGGCTGGCCTAAAGAAATGCTATGGACATTAGGCCACTCTGGATCGGTTCGAGTGGTCAGTCCGTCGGGAATGGTGTTGCTTCAAGTGATGAACCTGATGACATCGACTACTGAATGTTGGTGGTATCATGTTGACGGCTTGCGTTCAATGTCTTCAATTTCATCTGTAACGGAACAGCCAGTCACAGACTTCGAGTCCAGCAGCCTGGGGTTGAAAACGTTGGACCAACAACTTATTTACTGCATCTCCCGAAAAACTGTGTTTAAGCTGCTGCAAGTAGCACCCGAGCATGCAATGAAGATGTCCATCGAGACAAGAAAGACGAGTCTATCGAGAACGAGCTCGTCGCCATTTCCGCTGCCGTCATCGTCACCGTCGACGTATCCTCTGACCAGTGCGTCGCAGTTGTCAGCCCCATTACCCAAAGACTTGGGAAATTGCTATAATTTGTCCGACCTGCTAAGGCTTGCTGCTGCAGCTGATCTGGGATGTCCTGAGCGAGTGCTGTCCTCGGAAATGGGATCAGTGAACGACGCAGCTCTGGGTGATAACATCACTAGCCTTTATTTGTTAGCAAAATCTTCCCCAACGTCCTCGCTGATTACGATATTGCAGACAGTGCTGAACAAGCAATTTGAGCGTGCCACTGAGGCACCACCTCCCCTATAATGGATAGAAGCTCATCACATGACGAAAACGCCAGCGTGACGGTGACGATGCCGGCAAAACGTCATAAAAACGAGGAAAACAGGGCGTGTTGGCCGAAAAGTTAGCCTCTGCATCTAATTCGGGGCTATCAGTATCACCTCCGAGCAACTCAAACAACACACAGAAATCTATTCAACCGAGGCTACAACAACCAGAAGTGATACCGGCATTTTCAACCCGAAAATACCGGTACATGTTGATGGAAGCGCTGTTGGCTGAACTCAAGACTAGCTTGGATTTGTCAAGTGCGTTCTTGCGGACTAACTCGTTTATGGTTACGAGCGATAGCCCACCTCTGCCGTTGGCTCTTATTCATGTGCCCGACGCAACTTGCTTGGTGTTGTCTTTTGCAGTTCATCCAGTGCTCATGGACCTACCAGCGGGAAGCAGTTTAGAATTTTTCCGCGACGAACGCTGCACTGACCGCTTGTTCGGGTACTTTGGCGACAAACGTGGATTGAACTACCTACCTCCGCTTGTTGTACCGGGAGATAGATGCTACGTACGAATGTCGCAAGGCTCATACGCTCGCTACAAGTTTCGTGTGGATGCGCTTACCGCCGATTTTGGTTTAGCTCTTTGGTTATGTGAGGAGATTTACCAGAAGCTTTTGTCTGTGCAGCTTTCGCATTATGAAGTGGAGACTGTGCTAAGCACGGTGTTGAATGCGCTGGTGGAATACCTCATTGCGACGTATGAATGTCTTCCTTCAAATGCAAAGAATGCTGTCTACCAGGTCACAGAAAAGTTGACAAATTTTGCCTTGGGTAGAGGTGCTATGCATGCTGTGCCCATTGCAAAATTATCTGGACTGGTGAAGGAATTAACTTTTGTATACGACAACGAGCGTACAACGCAAAAAGGCCTCTATTCGCTGTACACACAAGAGTTAGCAGAACTCATTTCTCTTGTCGAAGAAGTGTCGTCGTTGAAGGGTGGGTCGTCTTCAATCCTTGGCGGTGCTTGGTGGAAAGACTTTGTACGGATGGCTGTGTTTACGCGGGTTCTCGCACAAGGGAAGCGTGAAATTGCGACGCCTGATGCTTTTAAACGAATCTACTGTGGCCGTGCTCCTATTCGTGAGATTGAGGCAGCACATAGCGCTCTTGCTGCTCACGATTTGTTCAGCGAGAGGATCATATTTATTCAGAACCTGCCTAGAACTTCTCAAGTGTCGGACTTGGAGACGAGTATTTCGAAATTCCTCGTTCATTTATCGTTAGAGGAATGTGGAGAAGCCGAAGATCAGAATGTTTATTCGGCTGCCGCTGTCACCCGACTTGGCATCGTCTCGAACGTTCTGTATTTGCCGGTTGATAGTGAAGGTAAAACGAAGGGGTACGCTCTTGTGGATATCGGACGCGCTGATGTCATTGACAGCTTGATGACTCGAATCCCAAAAGAAACATTCGCGTTTGATGGGGGTCTTCCAAGTGTTGAGGATACAGAATTGCTCGCAAAGATCGAATCCGTTTGCCGGCCTACCGATGCTGAAAGCGCCAAATCAGACGAAGGAAGTGAAGCTATCCATACCGATGAAGGTTCGGCAGGAGACGTTTGGGCCTGTAGCGTATGCACTCTCGAAAATTCTCTAACTGATACGGAATGCGCCGCTTGTGGATCTCCGATCCCTCCTGAGTTGGCTAATTTGGCGCCAGCAGCGCCGTCACAATCTTCAGCAGGCGAGCAATCTACAAGTGCTGCTGGTGCTGTTACTGTTAGTGGTTGGGCATGCGCAGCCTGCACATTTGTTAACAGTTGGGATTATACAAGTTGTGATGCATGCACGATGGAACGCAGTTCAGATTTAGTACAACCGGATCCACCTTCTTCCACAGAAGCTGTTGAAACCTGCGGGGATACTGCTCAAGACGGCGAGCATGAAGCTGCAGCAAATACGCATCTCTTTAGGCTGAGCGCTGCTCGATTTGGTGAACTGGTCCGCGTAGCTGAGGCTGATAAGGCCCCAGGACAAGTCGTCGATTTCCTTTGCCACACTCTTTTTGAGAGAGGTTACGGGAACAATGACGATTTGATTGGAATGTCTGCGGGACTTGAAAGTGTTCTCAAACGAGAGGCCTCTCAATATTCTTCGTCATCCGAGAGCAAGGTGGCTGTTGATGCGTTTGCAACGTTAGTTGGTGTGAAGAAGAAACGCTCGTGGGATAGCTTACCTGCCGAAACGCGCCTCCAAGAGTTGATGTCGGCTGAAGTGTCGTCGAAGTTGAGGACGATGCCTCTGGGTGTGTATCGATGGATACGCTCGGCTGGTTACGATCTACAATTCGAGCTGAACCACTTTGTCTCCCATGACGACGCGTTGCAAGCCCAAGTGAAGTGGACCCACCAAATGGATTGCCAACTCATTGCGGCATCTCGCGAGGTGAGTGGAAAGATTGGTTTGCTCTCTCTGGCGGAACTGTGTCCCAGTCATTTGAGTGCCAAGAAGCATGCACGCGAATATCCACTATTAGCTGGACTGGAGACGCGAGACATAAGACTCCGATTTGCCATCTTGAAAACCCTCAATAAGCTGTTGCTATCCGCATTACCGATAGTCAACCTTCGCCCATGGAGTGATCCAAGCTCACTGCGCAGTCGGATCGTGTCAATACGGCAGCTCATTTTCCCCGGCGTCAAGATCCGATTTTTCGCGCAGACCCAAGATAACACAAGTCTAGCTCGCTCGGTTTTTGCAGACACGAACGCTAAACGGCCTATGGTAACAATTGATCGGAGAAAGATTGCTGGCAAGCGCGGAAATGGCTGTAATGGGGCGGAGGCGTCACCTTCGGTATCAGCGTTGCGCGACCCCAAAGGTCTCTATTTGCAGCTACTATGGAGCAGCTGAGCGCAATCACACCATCGTTACTGCGTGCAAAGAGACCCACAGGTGCTAGCGATCCGTTTGTATCCTTCATTGTTATTTTCTCGGGCGAGAATGTCGTGGGAGAAGGAGGGCCATATCGCCAGCTCTTTAACGATATTTCTAACGAACTACTCGCTGCAGGCAACCCGCTCTTCATCCCAACACAAAACAACGTGATGAAGACAGGAGACTACCGCGAACGGTACATGCCGAAGCCGAGTAGTACGTCCAAGGAGCTTTTGCAAATGTTTGAGTTTGTGGGGCTGCTGATGGGCTGCTGCTTACGCACCGGCGTGCGCCTTAACCTTCGCCTCGCCCCTCTTGTGTGGAAGATGTTTGTGAAGCAAAGCCTAGTGCTCGCGGATCTCGAAAGCGTCGACCATTCGCTGTGCGAGAGTCTTAAATTTCTAGATGAGCTTGCCTCGTCGCCAGGAGATCTCAACGAAGTCCTCTACGATTCGTTCACGACGACACTAAGCGATGGCGTTATTGTCGAACTCAAGACTGGAGGCTACAACCTACCGGTGACCAAGGCGAATGCGAAGGAGTACATTAGACTGGTAAAGGCAACCCGACTACAAGAGTGTAAGCCGCAGGTAGAGGCTATGTTACGTGGTATTGGCAAGATTGTGCCGGTCCAGTTGCTTCAACTGTGCGTTTGGTCAGAGCTACAACAATGGGTCAGCGGCAGCCTCGAGATCGATGTGAAGTTGCTCAAGCGCCACACACGGTACTCGTCAGGGATGAGCCCGGAGCAGTACCCACACCTCGACACGTTCTGGAAAGTGCTGTCGAGTTTCAGCGAGGAGAATAAGCGGCGCTTTATTAACTTCGCGTGGGGCCAAGACACCTTGCCTGCTGATGATGCCGAATTTGATCGCACGCACACCCGCCTACTGATCAAGGCACCTTCTCAAAACGAGGGGTAGACCAAGATACACTTCTACCCAAGGCCGACACTTGCTTTTTCAATATCGAGTTACCAGCATATTCGAGCGAAGAGGTTATGCGCGAGAAGCTACTCCTTGCCATCACGCTGTGCACAAGTCTGGACGGGGACGACCAAACTGCTGGTCGAATGGATATTTATTACGCTGGTGATGAGGTGGAGGATGAGGCGATGGAGTAAGCACTCATAGCACATAAAGCAAATTGATAGCGAGTTAATGCTCACGAGCAAAATCCTTCACAAGTGTATTGGCATTAAAACGTGACTTGCAGCTCCGGGTATCGTTCCTTGATTGCATTTGCAGCCTCCTTCGTGACACTAATACATGGGTCAGCTCAGGTTCGTTAGGCCACAAACACCGGTTAGCGACTTACGTGGTGTAGCGAAAGTCAACTTTCTTGAGTCGCTTGCGCTCCGGCTCGGGATTCTCATCAGGAGACGGCAGTGGCACAGCAGAATCGAGTAGCTCGTTGCGAGCCCCCATCTTTGCGTGAATCGCAGAGACAATAGCCTAAGAAAATAACACCAATGGGTAGGTCAGTGCTAGAGAAACTCTGTTGGCAGTCTTCGCATTCTCACATCCGCAGAAACACTTTTCACTCCGCAGAGATTCAGCTCCTGGAGGTTTCGAGCCTCTGTCCCGAGGAAGCGTAAGAGTTGGTCGCTGCACGAGAACACCGAGCGTTAGCGTTGGCATCACTACAAAACGTTATGAGACTCACGTAATCGAAACGTTCCAGTGCAAGCACAAGCGCGATACCGACTCGCGCTTCTTGAGCAGCGCAATCAAGGCTTCGTCCGAGATCGCGCAGTAGCCGACACTCAGACTGTGCAACTTTCGACACTTTGCCATTATCGTCTTGAGCGTTCTAACACATGCATCGCATCACACCTTGAGTAATGAACCTCTTGACTCATCCTCAAACCACTTACTGATCCGTCACAGGGTGCCCCGACACGTGAACGCGCGCGAACTTGGAATGGTTCGGGTGCTTCTCAATGAGCTTCGTAATACCCGGAATCGTCATATTGAAATTCCCGCCGATATCGATACTCTGGTAGCGCAGGCTGGTTAGAGACCTCCATCAAATACTGGTCTTTGAAAACGACACCAACCTGCAGCTTTGGCGCGAGTTTGCGCAGATGGTCCAGCGTCACATCCGTCAGCTTGCGGCAGTTTTCAATGTTGAGTTCCTTTACTTCTACTCGTTAATGAGAGCACCACAACAACCATAAGAACGACACACACAACCTGCAGCACCAACTATCGCCCAACCTGGACAGTTCTTCAATAGCACTTCAATTGCCTCGTCCGTGAGACGAAAACATCCAGAGAAGTTAACCGAGTGCAGCTTCGGACACGTTTTGGACAGCTAATTGCCACAAAAATATCAGAAGCATATTAATCACACCAACCTCGCCATTATCTGCTGTCTCTGTTACCATCTCAATGAAGGCCGTGGTGATTTTGGCCCCGATGATCTCGACGCGCGTCATGCTCGGGTGAAAGAAGCTGGCGGGCACCGTGTCGTCCCCCAGACGGCCGCCGCGCAGCAGAGCGCGAATGACCTCCTGCTTGGCCTTGTGCGTGCGCGACTTGCTCGGCTTGCCGATGCGGTGCGCGCGCTCCAGCGTCTGGTCGTTGAGGATCTGGCCCAGCTGGCGCGGCGCCTTGGAGATGAACTTGAGCACCATCTTGTCCAGCGCCGGCACCTCGCGTCGGAACGCCATCGTCCGAATTGGCAATTGGACCGGAAATGGGCCAAAAGAGTTGTAGCAAATCCAAATGGCTACGTTTGTGTATTCCACATATTATAATATGTGCTTCTCATTTACTTAAACAAATTATATCCAAAATGGCCAAGGAAGACTCCGCCGAGACGTCGGGCGTGAACCTGGAGGAGATCGACTTCGACGAGCTGGACGACTACTTGGAGCTGTTCCAGCAGGATGGCGTCATGAAGGAGGCGCTGTCCAAGGGCGTGGACCTGCGCGAGTACGCCCAGCAGATTGACCAGGAGCTCCGCGCAGCCGAGGCGGCGTCCGTCGCCCAGTACGTCATGAAGTCCGAGGACATTGTGGAGCTGCACGACGAGGTCCAGGAGTGCGACAATCTGCTGGCCAAAATGCAGGAGATGCTGCTGGGTTTCCAGGCCGATCTGGGCGGCATCAGTGATGAGATCCGCCATCTCCAGGACGAGTCGATCGGCATGAACGTCAAGCTCAAGAACCGTCGGGAGACGGAGGAGAGACTGCAGACTTATCTGGACCAAGTGGCTGTAGCGCCGTCTCTAGTGAAAACTATCGACGAGGGGAAGTGAACGAGGCCTTTCTACATGCTTTAGTGACGCTCAATGGGAAGCTCCGCTATGCGGCGCTCACAGAACCGGATCCGTCAGGATCCAGTTTTGATTTAGTACCTTCTCAAACTGCAGCTTTTTCAGATGTTGAGGCACAGCTGCAGAAGTTGAGAGCTCGTGCGATTACTAGGACTCGAGACTATTTGTTCTCCAAGATGAACGAAGTGAAGAAGCCCAAGACGAACGTGCAGATGGTGCAGCAAAATACACTACTGCCGATGAAGTATTTGGTGACGTTCTTGGCGGATAATGCACCGGAAGTGGAGGAGGAGTTCAGAGAAGTGTACGCGGAAGCGATGAGCAAGACACTGGTGAACGTGTTCAGGTCGTATCATACAGGACTCATGAAATTCCATGAAGAGGTGGCTTCACGCACCGATGTGATCGTGGTGGACGAACAATCGCTGAAGGGCATCTTCAGCTCGCGCGTGAATTTAAGTAAGCGCAATGACACCTTTTCAGTGGCCGAGAGAGAGAAGATTCTGGAGACTGCTTCAGCTGCTCCGTTGATCTTGCACGTGGCGCAGCAAGAGGGGCTGAAGTTACCGTACGAGGCCGTGTTTCGCAATGTCCAGCAGCATTTGATGGATTCAGCGACCTCGGAGTATCTGTTTCTCATTGAGTTTTTCAAACCCAACCATCAGAATGAGAATATTCTACGCAGCAGAGATCTCTTTCTTCGTGTGTTTGCAAGGACACTGTCGTTGTGCCTTGAAAACATGGAAAACTACCTCTTCACATGCTACGATGCCATCGGACTCCTGCTCATGATCCGTCTCACATATGCGCAGCGGTTGGTAATGGAGAAGCGCCGCATTCCGTGCTTGGATGCATACTTTGATCGCGTGGCGTTGCTGCTATGGCCGCGATTTAAAGCCGTGTTCGATCTCAATTTAATGAGTGTCAAGAATGCCAAGGTGAAGAAGCTCGGCCCCATCGACCTCCATCCTCACTTTGTCATTCGACGGTATGCAGAATTCGCATCCTCAATCCTGAGTTTGAGTCTCTATACGCAGCAATCTCAATCTGCCAAGAGCGATGACACTGCGACTATCTCAAGTGCGCAAATGCACGAAAATGGCGCTGGTGATATGGTGCTTAGCAACTTGATCGTCATGCGCGACGAGATTTTAAGTTTGCTGACGCGCTTATCCGAACAGCACACGAATGCAAAGGACAAATGCGTATTCCTCATCAACAACTACGATCTTGTGCTGACGCATTTTGAAGAGAGGCGTGTTATCTCCGAGGAGACGTCAAAGTTCGAGGAGCTGCTTGCCGCGCAGCGAGAGAAATTCGTCGAGGAAGAGTTGATGACGTACTATGCGAAGCTCATCCAGTTTGTTCGTCAGCATGAGCACGTGGTTCTTGGTAAATCTTCAGGGTCCGCTGAAGCAGCATCTCCTGCAAGTGCGCAACCAGTTGATACCGCCCAAATCGAGAAAATTGTTCATGAATTTGCTGCGACTTGGAAAGCTGGGATTGAAAAGATGAACGGCAACGTGATGACGAACTTCTCAAACTTCCGAAACGGCATGGAGATCCTCAAGCAAGTGCTGACGCAGCTACTACTTTACTACACCCGGTTTGTAGAAGTAGTCAAGCGAAGTTTCCAGCGGCCTCCTCCCTTCAACACAGAGATTGTAACGACGCAGGAAATTCTGTACGAGATCAAGAAGTACAGTCGGTCCTTCTAGCTTGAGCAAGAGAAGTAATGGAGTTCGTGTTGTATTGAGCCTGCATGGGAAGCTTCAGAGACTGATTTCTAGGTTCTCATGAGCTTCTTGGAGGTGTAGGCGGAATGTTTCCAGGTTTTCTAAGGCACCGACACCATAATGGGCGTCGGATCAATGTCGTAGCCCAGCACGAGCACGATGAGGCCGTAGCCTAGCGTGACAATCAAGCAAACCGTAACGAGCGAGAACGTCACGCCGACGCGCAAAAGTCCTTCACTTCCAGGTACGGTTGGCCATGGTCGTCCAGCACCAAGAGCGAGTTGATGTTCGGGAAAGATGAGAACGGAAGAGCCATCGCTAACAACAATAAAAGTCCTCAGTGAGCATACCTCAATACGTAGTCGACATACATGCGTTCCTTACCTGCCGAAATTGCCAGCGCGCAGGAAATAACTGGGATGTGAGGGTGTCCAATCTGGATGGCCATTTGCACGATTATCGGGAGGAGGATGATCGAAGCAACCGTGTGCGAGACGAACGTGGTGAGGCAGATAACCAGACCGCAGAGCGAGACGGTCACCATCCAAACATTTCCTGATGGCAACGCGTGGATAACCGACTGACTCAGGGTATCAAGAAGCCCGGATCGTTGCACAGCCTGCGCGAAGAAGAGGTTAGAATGCAGGGAAAGAGATCGTGCTATTGACTTCAAACGTACTTCTCCCAAAACGTTGCCTCCACCAATAAGGAACAGAATGTGCCAGGAGAACGAGTTGAAGTCAAACTGACTGAGCATGCCCGTGCCAAACATCACGAACTGAACGAAACAATAATTAGTGCCGGAATGTACCTAAATCAAAAGAATGCCAAGTGGTCGATGACCACTGGTCGTACCATGAACATCAAGGAGATAATGCCCAAGTCTCCGAATGTTGCGCTCGTCACCGAAAACGACGCCCACAAGAAGATCGTCAGCAGCGTCAGAGCAATGACGACTACGTGAAGACTGCTGATCTTTTGCTTCTGGTCGTACACGATCTGTGGAATATATCTAGCATCTTGCGGATCCATTACCCACAACAGGAACATCCAGCACTGAAGTGAGCCAAAAAAAAGCCGTCAGTAAATGAGATGGTTGTAGAGCAAAATACAGATTGTGTAGATCGCTGTCCGTACCAAAATCGTGCCGACAGTGCAGAATGGAACAGCCAGCGCCATCCACTGTCCAAAGGTGACGGTGTAACCAGCCTTCTCCAGGAACGACACGGCCAACGTATTTTGCAGCGAAGAAATAGGGGTCATCATGCCTCCGAGGTTGCACGCGAAGGCCAATCCAATTAGAAGCGTCTTCACGTATGTGCTGTCGGTCGGGAAATCCCGAATAATCGGCAGTAATACCTGTACGATACCCAATGTAAAAGTGAGAATTTCTACTGTCGAATTACGATCTCAAGCTACTAGGATCTTACCGATACACACAGCACAGGAGCTGTGTGGTTGCTGATCCACATCGACAAGAACAAGCCCATGAGCATGATGGCCAGCAGGAACAAATTCGGGCGCTTTTTGAAGCGCCGTTGCAAAAACGCCGCGATATAGAGCTCTATCTGGCACTTTGCGAATGCCGCCGAGATGGAGTAACTGCACCAAAGCCAATGCATTATTAGTCAGCGATTACGTCTTAGATACCCAGCTTTTCTAAACGTACCCGCCCATGATCAAAATGGTTGTGTGGTTAACAAGGGCCGACATTACTTCCTTGGCAGATTGCTCTGTTGAAAAGAAAAAAATCAATTGTTAACATGGCAACCACGTCACACTTAACCTCCAGAATCGACGTACTCGGTGTGAGCAGCGTGTCAGGGTGTGCCTTGTCGTTCAAAATGTGCAAGAAGACAACAAGTGGCGGCACCAACAGCGCCGTTGCAAAATATGGGAGTGCCTCGGTCACCCACAGCGTTGTAATGAACACCAGCATGGCTAGGCATCTCTGTTGCACGTCTTGTCCTAAGTAAATGCAACACAGACAAAATGAATCAAATTGCAGACGTCACGCGCGTTCAAGCGTGTTTACCCTTTGGCGTAATGCGAATTGTAAGCAGCAAGACGAATAGCGCCACCGAAATGGCAAGAGGAACAGGTTTCACCTACAAAGGTCAACACATCAGCCATCAAGTCTTTCCCAACAAGATAGTCCTGCGAAGAGCATACTTTACGGAAAAGTGAGTTCTGGTCGCCCTGCATTCGCTGCATGCGGCGCTCCATGTTGCCGGCCTCCAGTTTGTCCCTGTCAATAAATTCCCTCAGAACCACTCACAATTTCCCAAATACAACCAATTCCACCGTACTTGGATGTGAGGCCGTACACGCGATCCAGCAGCTCTTCGATCTCCGTCGAAGCGTAAAAGCGTTCATTGGCCAAACGCTCCATGAACGTGTCCAGCGTATGCGCTTTGATCGTCTTGTCAAACTACAACACAAACATTCCGCCATCAACGCTGACCATCAAATCGCAACCCCACCTAAACTACCCCACCTTCTTGACAATCTTACGGAAGCCCGAGTGGTTGATCTGCACAAACGTCCGCAAGTCCACCAACGTGTCGTAGATCTCCTGCAGCGCCGCAAACCCGTGGTCTGCTAACAATCATTCCACCATGTTAACTCGAAACAACCTTTGCAGCAAAAATCTTCCAGTTCTACCTTGCGAGTGGGTGCGCGAGCGCGTGTGCACGTGGCCCGTGCTGGTCTGCTCGTCCTTGAGCATGCTCTCGAACTCGCCCACCGAGTGCTGCAGCGTCACGACCTTGCCCACGAAGAAGTCGTTGACGATCTTGAGGTTCTGCTCCGTCACGTCCCAGAACTGGTCCTTGGCGTCCTGCACCTCGTCGCGCACGGCCTGCAGCAGCGGGTGCGTCTCGTCCACCACGACGGCCACGGCGTCGTGCTCCATCTTGTGCTGCAGCTTGAGCTGCTTGTTGTGCTGCTTCTCCAGCTCGAAGGCCACGCGCTTGATGAGCCGCTTCAGCCGCTTGTACTGCACGTAGTTGTCGCGCCACTCGGGGTTGGCCGAGACCTCGAGCTGCTTGCCGAACTTCATGATCCTCCTGATGCGGGCGGTTGGCAAATGGCTCAGTGAATGAGGAAGATGGTGTGAAACAGCTGGCATAAGTACGCATTTTGACAATATTGTCGAACTCCTGGTGGTTATTTTAGCTGTTTTATCCAGCAGATTCATAATGTACGCGCACGTTTTAACACAGCGTAGTGTATTTCTGTAGGAATACAGGAGATTCGCATGGAGTAGAGCAACTAGTAGTTGTGTTGCGATGGACACGTAGATGTGTGCAACTCAACCACAAGCAGTTCAAATCTATAGCCTCTACGCCAAGTGTTTGCAAGTTCTGCCTATATTTGTATAGTTAGTTATTTCTTCTTCGCAACGAGCTATCGCACTACTGTCTACCATTGTCCATGGATGGAGTTTGTGTTTCTATTATATATGCAATAGGACTTGAAGAGATGGCTACAATATTTATGCACAAGCCCTGATGAAAAACATGACATTTTTTTAGGAAAGGCGTCCTACTTGTGGTCTCTAATTTGCACGCGTGTCTGGATGAACAGCTTCAGATCCACCGCCGCCCTGAGTAAATACACGACAACTAGTTAGTCGACGAGATATCTATCGATACCGGTGAAAACGTACTTGTAGTAGTTGGTGTCAGGCGTGTTGTAGATCGTGCAGTTGTCGCACATCTTCTCCAGGTCCGCCTTGAACGCAGCTTTGGAAATGTACGCGCCACTCTCAATGCGCTTGCCGACCAGCTGCAGGTCCACGGGCTCTTTGATGTGGTCCAGGTAGTCGACTACGACGCTCGTGTCGACCGGTTCATGGAACGGCCACGCACTGCGGTGGTTGGTGATGGCTTTCAGCAGCTGAGAGAGCTGCGACTTCAGACTGCCCTGGTCTCGCGTCCCGATTCGGTTGTTTCGAATCACTGCCTGAGACCACCCAGCTTCCTTGACGCCAGGAACCATATAGATATCCATGAGTCGTCCATCAGCAAACTTTGCTAAACCTGGGTACACTGTTTCGTCGCGAGCGCGCTGTTTGATCTTGTCTTGGATTGCCTGCAACAAATACACAAGACTATTAGCCTCATCTTCTCCCGGTACTTCTATAGCAATGCAGTACCTTGCGCTGCATGTGAATCATTGACGTGATCCTTAAATAGTTGATCTGCGTGTGGATTGTGCACTCCATCAACGTTCCGCCATCGTAGTCCTTGATGTAGCCGTACCAGTTTGGGCGAGGCATCGACACGATCTTGGTGAAGCCCTGCTTCTTGAAGTAGCCGATGGCGTAGTTGTCGGCGTACGTGAGGAAGTACGTGATATTCTTGGTCTTGACGTACTCCTTCAGATGGTTCATCAGCCTTGTGCCGTACCCTTGACTTGGTCGGACGCGTTGATAGCACAGAACGCGATCTCTGCAAAGTGGTTCTTTTCAAAAGGCCGGTAGCAAATGCCGCCTATCACCTGAGTGCCATTTTTGAGCAGCAGCATCGAGCGGTGGTTGCGGTCGAAGACCAGGCGCACAATGTACTCCTTCGGCATCTTCGGCAGTTGCTTGGCAAAGATATTCTTCAACGTGGTGAGCTGCATCAGATGCTCCTTGGTGCCGTCGTTCGTAATCACCTCGAACTTGAGTCGACCACTATCCTCTTCCATTTTGGCCATATCGTCTCGAGAGATCATCACCGCCGGAGTTGCGCCAGGCATGTCGGACGCAGGTTTCTCTGCAGTGTCTTCGTTGTCCGCCTCCACCTTCTGCTTCTTCGCTGTCGGCTCGGATCCCTTCGCGTCGTCTCCGTTGGTTGCATCCTCTGGTGTATCCTTGCGCTTGGGACTTGACACCTTTTCTTGCTGGTCAGCCACGCTGGATTTGCTCTCCGAATCCTTAGATTCGTCCTTGTCTGCATCCTTTTCCCCATTTGTCTCTGCAGCTGTAGCCGGAGCGTCACCTTCAGCCGCTTCCATCGGTTCGTCTTGCTTGTCCATTGTAACGTCAACAGCTTTATCCCCCGCCGCCTGCTCTGTATTGGGAGATTTCTCTGTAGACGCAGCATTGTCCGTCTTCTCTTCCGCTGACGTCGCCTCCTCTGGAGCCATCTCCACGTCCTCGGCCTCGGCCTTCTCGCCTGTTTCGGCCATCTCCGCGTCTTCCATTCCCTTTGGCGCGCTCTCTTGCGTCTTCATCTCGCTGGTCGTTCCATTTCCCTCCACAGCGTCGGCCGCGGGGGTCACTTGCTCCTCGGTCTCCGAAGCCATCGTTTTATAGAGAGTGCAAATATATTTGCGCGGGAGAACAGCAGAATATTTGAGGAATACGATGATATTCCGAATGTGATATTTCCGCTTCTCGGCCATCGTGTTCACAGCGTCTCAGATGGGCGGCGTCCTTCAAACGGACAGCATATGGCCGCGTCATTCAACCGTCCTGACGGCGAGGTTTCCACAGGGGTTGATATCAACACCCGTTTCCACGCCTTTGTGGCGTCGAGAATCACTCCGGCTCCGATCTCGACATGGATTCTCTCTTGTGTTCAGTATGGCCAAGAACAACCGCAAGAATCTGCGACGAAGTGCAGTGTTGAAGAGAATTCGGGCAAACAACACTTGTCATCTCACAACGAAACAAACCGTCAGACGCCAAGACTAAGACTGCAGAGGGCAGAGGACAGATTGACAGGAATGCTGGACACGCTGCTACACCGCATCTTCGACCACGGCAGCTCCGCCGGAAAGAGCCGCAAGGACAGCGATGACGCTCGACGCGGCCAGGTCTCGCAGGAGACGGCGTTCACGCGCGAGGCCGACGTGGACGGCTGGGTGTTCCTCGCGGAGGAAAGGCACTCGGCCACGGACACGTCGCGCACCTACGCCGACGTGGTGGTCGGCCGCACGTGAAGGCGGCCGAGCCACAACCGACAGCACTATATCGACAATTTTCACATCACGACATGAACAGCGTCCGGCTACACTGACAAGGGTCCGCCGCAGATGCAAACAACAACGACGAGGAACACGTTCTCTTTACCTTGCTGCAATACGCCGCCAAGCACAACCGACTCCAATGCCAAGTATTGCACGACACCATAAAACTAAAATGACTACTTACATTGCTCGTCCGAACCCCCGTTACTCTTCGCTCTTCATCTCGCACTCGGCAGGGAGGTAGGAGAGAAGTTTGTCCGGCACCATCTGCTTCAGCTCGCTATACGGCGCCTTGTGCAGGTTCAACTTCTGTAAAATGTCTGCGTCGTCGTGGATCTCGAACGGCGCGCTGAAGTTGAAGAAAATATCGTGGCGATCCTCAGACATCTCGCATTGGATCACCGTGTCTTTGCTAGTGTTCACGGCGATAAACGGCAGGAAGACGCGGCCTTCGTCGCGTGCTGCGGCGGCCGATGCCGGGTTCTCGGTCTCCTTCCGTTTTCGCTCAGTGTTCCGCTTGAGAAGGTTTTTCATGGCAACCTGCTGCACCAACAGGTCCTGCAAGTGCTGCTTCTTCTGCTCCACACTTTTAGCACGCTCGTTCCGCTCAGCCTGCGGCATTTCACGAGATAGTCGTGAGCCTCGTCACCAAGCAAAAAAAATGCTACAAGTGGTAGTCGCACCATAAGCATCTCTGTGTCGTGCTGCAGGTTTGAAGGCAGTCCTTTCCATCGAATCTCCTTCCGCTCTTTGGAGATAATGTCCATTGCCATGAGCACATTTAACGCATCATATACTCGTCGACGGATATTTTTCTCATCGTACACCTGCACTCATTAGGATAGCCTTTAGTATGTATCGTAGTCTTCCTGAGCTCCGGCAAATAGCACACTCACCGCGTCGTTCGGCCGCATCGTCACGAACTCTTTTACCAACTCGTCCGCCACTTCGTTGTACGACGTCACGTGCTTCTCCTCGACTTTTTGGCACACCTTCATACTGAAATGGCGCAATCCCTTGTTGATTTTTAAATACTTCCTCCTCTTTCCTGGAGACCTGAACACACGAACACGACAAATCAGTTAGACACTGCCTTCCGACAAAGCTAACGCTGTGCACCACGTACGGGCTAGTGAAACTAGGACTTGCGAGTGACGGTGTCGCCGGAGTAGCTGGAATAGCCGCCTTCTTCATGTTTGCCGGAGTGGCAGGTGAGGTCGTCATCGTGGGAGGTTTAGTAGCAGCTTGCGCGCCAACAAGAGAGCCGTTTTTCAACAGACCAGCCTCCGTCGCCATCTTCTCGAGGCCCTGCGTCTTCATCATGTTGACAAAATCATCGTGCAGGCTCGTGGGGGTGATTAGCGCACTGGCAGCGTCCACTCCGAACGATGGAGGCGGGGGCTTCTCTTTCTTAATCTCTACGCACAAGAATCCACTCAAATGTCAATAGAATGCAGGCAATCATGGCACTTCGTCGTCAGACAGACCTATCGGCACGTCGTTCTTCTCTTCCAGGTCGATTTCCGTGATTTTCTTGAGCTCCCGACGCGTCGGGCGCTTCATAGTGCTACTGCCAGCAGTGACTGCACGTCTCTTCCCGGTTAGCCGCGCTGGAGGCTTTGGGTTGCTGCTGGTTCTGGCTGAGGGAGACCGCAGCTTGTCGCTGACTGGCGTCCCTTGCGCGGACATTGGCTCTGAATGGCGGTCTTCGTCTGCAGCACCACTTACGCAGGAGCACCGAAGCTACTCACCCAGCGTCGAGCAGCGTGCTCAGCGAAAATCGATTCGGATTTTTTAGCCAATGAGCTCATTCATTGGCCAATATTCGCCTAGGCACGATTTGGACGACAGGATGCCGCGCAGGAGGACGACTTCTACGTGCGCTACTAGTGCGTGGCCCGCGCTCTCTCGTGTTGTAGCTTGCTTAGACTAACTGGCCATTCGTTTGTTGTGCTTTGTCTCGTCCTAGTGTGGGCCACCGGGGAAGTTCGGCCACGAGTTCATGGAGTTCGAGTTCCGCGGAGACGGCAAGCTGCGCTATGCCAACAACTCCAACTACAAGAAGGACTCGATGATCCGCAAGGAAGGTGCGTACAGATGTCAGAAGTACTGGGAGCGCTGTGTCGGGTGGCGCGCTAACGTTCCTCTGTTGTGGTTGGCAGTGACTGTGTCCAAGTCGGTGATCGAAGAGGTCAAGCGGATGATTCTCGACAGTGAAATCACAAAGTGGGTGAAGTATCTCTTGGACTGAGTCTAGTACTGTAGCAAAACCCTCAAGCTGTACATTTGCTTGTGTGTTAACAGAGAAGATGACAAGGAGTGGCCCGAGCCGGATCGTGTCGGGCGGCAGGAGTTGGAAGTCGTGCTGGGCGATGACCACATTTCCTTTACGGTGTGCAGCTGGCGACACTATCACTGAGCCTTGTGTGGAATCTAACGTGATCGTTGCGAGCAGTGCGCGAAGATTGGTTCGCTGCTGGACGTCCAGGACAGTAAAGACCCGGAGGGCCTCCGCGTGCTCTACTACCTCGTGCAGGACCTCAAGTGCCTCGTGTTCTCATTGATCACGCTGCATTTCAAGGTGCGACTTATCCTATCCTTCGGACAGCAGATGCGAAGGGTATATTGCATGCATGCGGAGATTAACGTATGTTGGGGTGCGTTACCTGCAGATTAAACCCATTCCGTAGACGAACCAGGGCGAAGAATCAGCGCTTTTGCATTGGCAGCTTCGTGAGCGCCGTCCTAGCTATCCTCTATTGTAAGACAACCCATCTCGTAGCTGGCGGACTTCGACAGACATTTAATGCCCACGAAAATGTCCTGGTTGAAGTCGATATCCCCGTCTAATTCGGTATCATTTTCAGCAGACCGATAGGTTTTCTTCCAGCGGGATAGGGTTTTCTTCCTAATAGGTTTTATTCCTTATGGTTTCACTGTTGTTCACTATGGCGATCCATTCTCCGCAGTCCCGCGCCCCCACAATCTCCCGACACAGCCGCACTGTGGAGAAAGCACAGAAGAAGGCTGCCAGCACCTCATTCACGCTTTCGCGCCGTCCACAGCGACAGCGACGGCGTCTAACTGCAACGAGCAGAGCCCCACAACAGCCCCCGCAACGCTACAGGATTTCTTCAACTCGTTGACTTGTCGAGCCGACTAGCGGACGCGCCAGAGAGAGCAAAATCCACAGCAAACGATGTCGCAGGGAAAGACGTGCCATTTCAAGCTCGTGCTGCTGGGCGACACGGCCGTGGGTAAGTCCTGTCTGGTTGTCCGGTTCGTGCGCGACGAGTTCTTTGAGTTCCAGGAGCCGACTATCGGAGGTACGGCCGGCATTTTATTTAAAGTATTGGTATTGTGGGTTGATTCTTAGTGTTAACTGTGGTCTAACTATACGTTGCTCTTCGACTGAAGCTGCTTTTCTTACACAAACGGTCGGTCTCGAAGATGGATTGACAGTCAAGTTCGAGATCTGGGACACCGCAGGACAAGGCACGTTTTCGCTGAGAGTCTTTATTGTGACGAGGATAGTTCACTAACTAGCTGTTTTGTTTTTTTATTCATGATTCTGTTTGAATAGAGAGATACCGCAGCTTAGCGCCGATGTACTACCGCGGAGCTGCGGCAGCTATTGTCGTCTACGATGTCACCAACAAGGTACGGGTTTGAAGTCGCATACAAAACCCTTGTTGTAACAGGGTTGGAGACTAAGCATGCTGTTGTTGTGATTCGTCAGGATTCATTCACCGGCGCTAAATCCTGGGTCAAGGAGTTGCAGCGCCGCGGAGATCCCAATGTGGTGATTGCGCTAGCCGGCAACAAGGCCGACCTGGAGGCTCGTCGCAAGGTGGAGTTCGAGGAGGCCCACCAGTACGCTGAGGACAACGACATCCTGCACATGGAAACGTCTGCCAAGACGGCAGTGAACGTCAAGGACCTATTCGTTGCCATTGCTAAGCGACTGCCAAAGAACCCGCCCCAACCCGAACGAGAAGCGTTCCCGATCACCCCGCCGCAGGCGTCAAGTCGAAGAACGGATGCTGCTAGATGTCTTCAACAGCTAATGACTAATGGATTCTGCAGCTTGAGCGTGAATGCAGTGCAGTCTCCATTCCATCGTGACTCGACATACAATCGTAAGACACTCATTCCGAGTACTATTTGCTCTCTGCTAGGTGGTTCGGGTGGTTGGAGAAGGACGTGCAGAGGGAGAGAAACAGGAAAGAAAAATAACTGGTTGGCAGGCAGATGTAATGTGAGCTGTGTGGTTTTGGATATGGTGAAGAGCTGCTAGAGCCCATGTTGAAGTGGACTGCAAAGCACAGATCATTTTGGCTAATCGAACTTGCTGTTTGCTATTTTCGGGCAAGAACTGGGCCAGATATGCTGCGGTGTTATCGGTACTGCAGCAACCCACAAGCAAGAAGCATATCAAGTCTGCCAAGTGTTCACACTGTCGTGTTTTACTCACAAAAGATGGAGGCGCTAGCCGATCTCCCGGCGCGTCCTCGATGCAAAAAGCAACAATAGCTCGCAACTACCTCCCTCGCCGGTGATCTGGTTCATGAGACATTCTTGCGGTCTCTCTCGTTCGGCCTAGTTCTTCTTGTCCTTGCTCTGGTCGTCGATGCCGACGGTCGAGTTGATGCCGAAGATCCGCACGCGGTCGAGCTCCGGCAGCTTGGCCAGGATCAGCGTCGCCCAGATGGGGAAGTTGATGAGCAGGTGGCGCGTGTCGTAGTCCGTGGCCACGGACGCCGCCAGGAACAGGAACGTGGGGATCATCATGAGGAACTTCTTGGTGTTGGTCCATGGGTGGCCCTGGTCGATCTGCTCGTAGAACGTCAGCTCGCGGTAGTCGCCCATCGAGTTGTCGTCAGGCGAGCCCTTGATCCAGTGCATGATGCCGAACGAAACCTACAGGAGTAGCAACAAGCACAACACACTTCAGTACCCAAAAGATACCCAAATGGGCTTCAACCCCACGCTAGGACGACGCGTTTCCCCATGAGAAGCCGTCAAGACGAAGCTCTCTTACCACTCCGTGGATGACGTTGACTGCCGTGAGCGCGTCGCGCGCGGGGAAGACGATGGGCATGGCCATGTAGAGCGAAGCGAGCAGCAGGATGTAGAAGGTCCAGAAGCCGCGTGAGTCCATCCAGTTGACGTTCTTGTTGGTGTCGGTGTGCGCGGTCATGGCTGCTGCGTGGTCTCGTGGGGCGGGTCTCCTCGGTCTGCGGCGGCGGGTGCTCTGCGGGCGCTCTCAGTCGGTGTCGTCGTCGGCCGCTTTCTTGGGTTCTGTGTCGTTTCTTTTGTCCTGAGTATCAAAGTGCAGCGGAAGGGAGAAGACCTGGGATTGGCTGAAATCGTGGGTTCTTCTTTGGCTGAAGATGAGAAGCCAAGGGTGGACCTCGTTGGCGAGCTGCCAGCAACCAGCGGCGCGGAGAGCTCACTGGATGAGTATCGCCAAGTAGATATTGAAGCGCGTTGTCTGCGCTGTGATATCCTTGCTCTTCCCCAGTCGCAACCACAGCACTACAGCGCTAGATAGGATCTTGCCAGAATAGAATCTCGAATTCGAGAAGCGTCGGTCGACGGCGCTGGCGAGCATCAAAGATGTCTTGATTACGAGCTGCGCCTGGCGTAAATGCATGTCCCGACTTCTAGAAGCCAATGGATGTAGGCTAAGCCTGTCGGTGCCACGTGCCCGTGCCTCAGCTTCTCTGTCAAGCAGCAGCTCGCTTTGACAGAGAGGCTGACAATTGATTCTGTTGTAAATTATGCTGATCGTCACTGTTGGTGCTGGAAGAAGAGGTAACGTGCATCGTAGTTGTGGGTTGTTCGTCCCATGATGGCAGCTGAAGTGCCGGAGGTTTTCCCACATGAGTGGTGGAGTTTGTCCTACTGGGTTTATCCACTACGAGTAGATATGAGAGAGGGAGGCTGTGAAAGGTAGGAGTTGGAGCTCACTCCACAAAACACAGAAGAATACAGAAGTCCTCCCGAGTGGCCGTTGCTGCTCGTTGTCGTGCCAAGCTCGTGTGCGGACTTCCCACTAGCTGCTTCCTGTCGTGAACGAGTCACTTTACAAGTGGTTATGAGCCCAAGTGGCTAGCTGAGGAGTTCGCCCGTGTACAAGAAGATGGCAGTCGAAAAGAAGAAGATGGAGTTGAAGGAGGAGAAGCGCCCACCGTTCGACGGAGAGAACTTCGAGGTGTGGCTGGAGAGAATCTCGTTAAAGCTGAAAAGGAAGGAGGTGTGGAAGTATTGTGAGAGTGAAGTAAATGAACCGGATGCAGCAAAACACCCCAATGAACACAAGAAGTGGAAGATGGAGCGCGAGTACGCAAAGGAGATACTGTTCGACGGAATGACGGACAAGATCATGAAAACTGTGAAGTATGAGAAGACGCCGTATCGAGTGATGGAGCACCTGAAGAAGCGGTACATTGGTAAGACGTATTTCAAGTACGCTGAAGAGATGACGAAGCTACGAGAGCTGCGCCTGGACCCGAAAAGCAACATCTCAGATCATCTGGGTGAAGTGCAGCGTCTGATGGACCGTATGGCGATGCTGGGAAAGCCGTTGGACGAGTACATGAAGCCCGCGATATTGATTGGAACTTTGCCGCGTGAATATGATAACATTGTGGAGACGTTCTTGGCTAGCCACACGCCACAGGACCTCAACGACCCGCCGAACTACGAACTACTGGAACATGCGCTGGAAACGGCGTACGATCGTCGCCAAAGCCGGAAAGAAGGAGATGAGAAGAAATCCGAGCAAAATGGAGATGACGAAGAAAAGGCGTATCATGCTACTGGTGGAAGAGGCCGTGGACGTTTTGGAGGCCGTAGTCGTGGTCGCGGAAGTTGGAGAGGACGAGGTGAACGTGGACGTGGTCAAGGGCGTGGCCGTGGACGTGGAAATGAAGGACGTGGTGATGGAGACGGAAGTGGTGGCTATCACAACTACAATAGTGAGAAAGGTGGTGGATGTTATCACTGCCATGAACCGGGACATTATCTTTACGATTGCCCGCACCTGGGAAAGAGGCCGCCAGCTGAGGATGAAGGAGACGAACAAAAGCAAAAACGAAGCAAGTGCTGTGAAGAACATATTTGCTGCAAGCATGGAAATGTGGACAACAAGAAGAGCAAGCGTGTGTACGGGAGCGACGACGAAGCGTACTAAGCCGCTGGGAAAATTGAGATAAGAAGATGTGAGCACTACAGTGGCAAGTGCGTGCATGCATAAGGACGTAATGAAGTGGGTTGTGAAGAGATTGGTCTCCCTTGAAGAAAAGTAGCAATCCGTGGGCACATTGAAGAGCGGTGTCTCGGACTGGTGGGGCCAGCAAGAAGAACGAATAGAGAAGACCGGTGGGGCCATAGTGGAGCACACCGAGACTGGTGGGGCCAAGGAAGATCTCACCGAGAATGGCAAGAAACTGGTGGGGCCAACAAGACCCAAGATCTCTGCGGAGACAAGACTGGAGTGAGAGTGAGATGAGAAGGCTGGATCGGTATGGTGACCGGCAGCAAACTCGCCTTTGCGGAGGTGGAGTATAAACAGCAAACTCGCTTTTGCGGAAGTAGAGTATAAACAAACTCGCCTTTGCGGAGGTGGAGTATAAAGCTCAGGAAGAGCAAGCAACAGCGGGCCACTTGCGGGTGAGCAATAACGCGCTGGTTGCAAGTACTAGGACCACTGCGGTGAGATCCTGAGTACGCAGTTGCGGCTGCTAAGCGACGTAAGAAAGAAATTTGTAGTTGCGGCTGTAGTGCGATGCAGTTCTGCGGACTGCAGAGGCCACGAGAAGATGATCCTCACGAAAGAGAGATCAGGTGGACACCTACGCTGAGTTCGGTGGTGATTCATTTGTGGAGATCTAACCGTCTCTGCTTATCGAGTTGCTCTGACACGAAGTTGTGGGAGGTGTGAGTACAGCAGCCTGACCACTGACACTGAGCGGACGTGTACGAGCAACTAGTTCATGCTGCATCAGAATGACTGCGGTTGTTCAGGTCAACACGACCAGAAAGGAAGAAAGAGGAAGTCTAGCTGCGGCATATTGATGAGCTGAGAGAACTGATGAGATGGTTGTATATGTTTGTAGATACGAAGAGCGAGGAGGAAATACAAGTACGGTGACTGAAGAGGTTGCTGAAGACGACAGCACCAAAGTGCCTACCAGCAGGTGGGGCTGTTGTAAATTATGCTGATCGTCACTGTTGGTGCTGGAAGAAGAGGTAACGTGCATCGTAGTTGTGGGTTGTTCGTCCCATGATGGCAGCTGAAGTGCCGGAGGTTTTCCCACATGAGTGGTGGAGTTTGTCCTACTGGGTTTATCCACTACGAGTAGATATGAGAGAGGAGGCTGTGAAAGGTAGGAGTTGGAGCTCACTCCACAAAACACAGAAGAATACAGAAGTCCTCCCGAGTGGCCGTTGCTGCTCGTTGTCGTGCCAAGCTCGTGTGCGGACTTCCCACTAGCTGCTTCCTGTCGTGAACGAGTCACTTTACAAGTGATTCCATTGCTGCAGTCGTTAGTAAGGCTGCTGTAGGAATGCATCGCGCCGATGTTGGTGCGGGCAGTGATTCGCGCAGGAAGCTCGCAAGCACTTCAGCTTTCGAAGTGCTATCGCCAAATTTCTAACCTAATATTCATAGTAGAGTAACCTAATATTGACACCTCCCCTTCCCAGCATGGACGCCATGGAAACGTGGGTGCAGGACACCTTCGCGCCCGTGGTGCTGACCTGCTCCACGTCGGAGGCCGAGCGCATCGCGCAGAAGAACAACCTCTCTGTGGCCGACCTGCTCAACGGGTTCGCGCGCATCTCCGATGCCGACACGCCGCTGCGCTCAGTGACCCACCCGATCCAGCTCGCGCGCTTCAACTTCCGCTTCCTGGCGGCCTCGCAGTTCGGTACCTTGGGGCTCAACGAGGCCACCGAGCAGCTCAGCAGCAGCATCAAGCGTCACCCGCCGCAGTACGCGTCCGCATCTGCCGTTGAGCTGGACATTCCGCATGTCAAGACCGTGGACGACGTCCCCACGTACCTGCGCTTCATCGGCGCCGATGAAGAGGCCGAGGACGACCCCATGCCCTGGTACAAGGCCTTCAAGTACACGCTCATGGACTCGTTCCGCTGCGAAGAGTACAGTCTTTTGTGGCACCCTGTGGCCATGCTGGTGGTCATCTCGTCCACGGACCCCAACCCACGACACAGCTTTGAGGAGCTGACGTCGCCCAGGAGCCTACCTACCCCGTTCCAGCAAGGTCTCTATGATGCAACCCTTGTGCCCAAGTTCTATGTGGTGCTGCACGATGTGCTGGAGACGGAGGGTACGTCGATCGACGCCAACGCTATTCTGCAGAGTCTCAGCATCTCGTCGGTAAACGGCGTCGTGCTAAGAGTGAACTCACTGCCTGTTGAAGAAGCTCCAGTGCCGTCTCAGTTTGCAAGTACGTGGACACAGAACCCGTACGTGAGACCGCCGCTGTTCCCCACCACTTGGAAACGTATCCACAGGTAACTGATGGTGTGGGGACGCTGCTGTCTGGCGATGATGTAGCGCAGCTGAAAGAATTCGTACGCGACTTTGGACTGCGGTTCTTGCTCTCTTCGCTTGAGGGCGCATCTTCCAGTTGAATGAAGTGGTCTCGGCCATGAAGAAAGGCGTGAAGAACGTGTTCAAGTCGTGGCTTCGGAAGCCCAACTCGCGGCCCGCAAATACGGCCGCGAATGGCGGTATTGCTTACAAGAGCGACTCCATCGAGGCGCAGACGCGTCTCCTTGCTGACACGTCTTTTCTCGTGCGAGATTATGATCTAGCGCTGCAAATGTATCGCTTGGTGCGCGACGACTACAAATCGGACAAATCGGTACTCCACAATGCCAATGTGAACGAGATGATTGCTCTATGTCTGCTGTTGACCAAGGGCTCTCCCATGCAAATGACGAACGCGTTGGACTCAGCTAACACGATCTATTCGAAGACGAACTCCCCTCTGACTCAGCGTTTGGCGATCCGCACTGCAGTAATCGCTGGCGAGATCTACCATACATTGAGTAAATCAGGTCTTTTACAGA
Source organism: Phytophthora macrochlamydospora (assembly GCA_011947325.1). Lineage (NCBI taxonomy): Eukaryota > Oomycota > Peronosporomycetes > Peronosporales > Peronosporaceae > Phytophthora > Phytophthora macrochlamydospora. The sequence goes on along the minus strand of JAAVTH010000384.1, from coordinate 130,855 downwards.
CTATATGGATAACGCGTCTGCAGCGCTGATCCGCGGGTCTACCATGGAGCAAGGAATTTGTGCTGCTGTACTAATGGAGCGTGCAGCTCTGTGTGATCTTCGTGCGCGTCTGCCAAAATTCCGTAAATACGGCTTCCGAATGGTGATGGCTGGGCATGTCTATGACTCCCTTGGACATGAACAGCATTCGGCAAGGTGCTACTCCTTAGCACGAGCCATTTACGACTGCAGTGGCTGGTTCCTGGTTGAAGACCACATTAACTTTATGCTTGCGCAGCAAGCCAACAAACTGGATGATCGCATGGCCTCGATTAACCTCTTCCTCAAATTGATTGGCACAGGTCGCAACTCTGCAAGTCAACAAGAAGCGATGCTCTATGACTTTGGACTCATGGTCAAAGACTTCCTGGCGACTCAGCATACGGACAGTTCTTCAAAGTCGTTTTCTCGGGGTGGTCCTGTGCTGGTAAAGACTGCGGACGGTAGCGCTACAAAACTTCTCGTGAGAGATTTATGTATGCCTGAACTTGATGACAAGTCCACGGTGGTTTTTGCTTCGACGAATGCTTTCGGTATCGATCGCGCAATCGATGGAAATCTGTCTGAAGCAGAGAAATGGACCCAGCTCGGCGAGATTGTTGACAAGCAAAACCGACTCCATCAATTTGTTACGTCAGGAACAAGCAACGACGATACGCCAAGGAGTTGGTTCGCGCCCAGCCACCTGTACGCTGGCTATCGTAACAAAAAGAGCTCCGCGATCGAGAAACCGGAGAACTATGTTCTAGGGGAGCAAATTTACGTTGAATTCGTGATGAAGAACGCTCTCTCGTGTGCTGTGGATGTGGAAGACATTCATTTATATGGAACATTTGAGGCTGCTGACGGCACTAAGGAAACATTCAATGTTCCCGAAGCCAGAGAAGCTGGCGAGGGGCGTATTATTATTGATAGCGTGAACCTCCAGCTCCTCCCTTGTAGCGAGGAGAGGGTTCGACTTGCTGTGTGCCCAAAAGTCCGTGGAAAGCTCAGTTTGACTGGCGTGCGGTGGTCAATATGTGGAGGAGATGTTCAGGGAGAGCACGCGTTTGATATTCCTGGTCCATTGCTGCAGGATACAAGGGCGCACCGTGAAGCTCGAGCCCGGGCACCGAATACCAGTCTAATTGCCAACGTTGTCGAATCTATGCCGTGGTTGGGTGTGAAAATTGAGGGTGCTCCGGCTGAAGCCTTCGTTGGGGAGCTCATGAAGTTAAACATTTCTCTCATTAACTCTGGCACGGCATCGTTGGGTGGTCTCCAAATATGCTGCACTGATTTAATGCTTTGTGCGTCAGGCACTGACAGTGCCAGGGACTTGTGTGAATATGTAGGCGCAAGTGGACATGTCGTGGATCTAAGCGAGGTAAAACTGGCACCTGGAGAAGCACGAGAGTTATCTTTGTGGGCGCGTGGTTCAATTCCCGGGAGTCGACATGTTCCTCTGTTATTCAGGTACAAGGCGTTAGCTGCTGAAGGCGGGGAGAGCTCCAACTCGACAATATCTCGTACAGTGAAGATGAAACTTGACCTGGAACTGCTTCCTTGCGTGGACGTGTCGTATGCGATTGATCCAAGCTTTGGTGCGAGTGGAGAATACATTCTTGGGATTACAGTATCAAATCAGAGAAACGATTACCAGGAGTCAGTCGGACATCTCGATGGCGAGGTTCGTCTGGAAGAGCTCCGCTGTGTGAGTAATTCTTGGGTCGTTGAAAACTTTGCGCGACCTTCAACTACAGTTGGTGTGCGTGATTCTCTGCATCTCGGCTTTTTGGAGGCCAGCACGAGTTATTTCCGTGTCCTTCGCCGAACTGGTGCTGTCGATCCTGCACAATTTGAAGACCAGGTGTGCAAATTGCCTTTGAACGTGGACCAAGGGGCCCCAGACCTGTCTGCACTCTTGCCGCTTGATCAATTTCTATGCCTAGAAAATGCAAGCGCGCTTGACGGAGCTGGTGACGGAGCTGGTGCTGGTGGAGACAGCAAACGAGGCGGCGGATTCCGTACTATTCAAAGTGTGAGACGCGAGAACAAAGCACTGAAGAACGCTACAGCAGGTGACGATACGAAGGATCAAAAATCTCAGCAGGAGCCTCAGCCGACGTCGAAGGGTGCACTGCTATCTAGTCCAGACACGGACGGCCACCTTGTGTTGGTGTGGTCAACTGACTGTAATTCCTCGTACAGTGATAAAGTGGCTGGCGTCGCACCTCGTCGAGCCGTCGGCCAAGTCAACCTTACGCCAGTCCAAATTCGCCCGCCTGTCCAAGAAAGCTCGTGTCCACTAACGGTGACGCTCAAGTACAGTGAGTCCGTCGAGTTACGCACCTCCAGCATTCCTGGGGCTAAGTCTGGGATATCTCTTGCCGAGCTCGATATTGTAATGGAAGTGTGCAACGAGCTGCCGCCCAGCTCGCCACCTCTTGACGTTACAGTCGAGATGCTACACCCTGAGGAAGGTCAAGCGTCCGTTCCGACTTCTTCCCCGTTAACAAAGCTGCACTCGGTGTCGCGCTCTGGTCCAACTCATGGCTCAGCTCCACGTTTCTTCTGGACCGGGGTTACCAAGAAAAAGATGGCACAGTTCGCGCCTAACAACCACGCGACGATTAACTTGAAAGCGTGTTTCATGGCATCGGGCATCTACAACCTCAACCGCTTTCGATTTGTTGTACAAACTGCAGCGAACGGCCAGCCACCAAGTACATTCGTGCTTCCTGCGGAATACCTTGTGTATGTGAAGGATGCAAAATCTGTTCCATCGGCAAACATGCCAAGCGAGCTGTTGGTGCCAGTGCCGCCATGATGTGTCAACGCATGATCTCCGAAATAAAACTAGTATACTTCCAATGCAGTTAAACTTACTGTACCTTACGCGGCCATCAACCTCTTGTACTTCTGTTCGATGAGACGGATCTCCTCGTCCTCGGAGTCGGACAGCACACACCCCGTAGGTTCCGTCGAAAACTTGATGCGAGGAACGCAAAAGCTATGGAAATCCAACGGTGGTGTCGTGAAGCAACCGCCGTGGTGGTCAACGAAGCCCCCAACCTTCCGGAGATACGCGTCAGGTGCCAACAAACGCTCAATCACTATACGATCATCGCTGTTAGAGCGATTGCCGTCATCGTCCTCACTTGCGGGATTCATTTCTATGGCCACGACGGCGTCGTTTGTCCCGACCGCCGTCAATGCCCTAGCGCTCACTTTGTTATCGTCATTCTTTTCATCAGCTGCATCAGTATCTTGGCTTTGCCCGACAGGATGGTTTTCTTGGCTTGGTGCTTCCTTTTCCAATGGCCTAGATCTTGTCTCGGACAACTGGGATACACTGAAAGACCCAGCGTTGTTTTCGCATTCGACATCATCACGATCACGTTTACCTTCTTCAAGCCGTGAAGATCCCAGTCTGTCGCCAATTATTGATGCTGATAATGATGATAAATCAGCATTTTCAGAGCTACTGCTGATCGATGACAAACTCAACGAGCTTAACGATACGCTCTTGTTTGCTACTTTGCCATCGTCGCTTTCGATATCTTGCTGGACATTACCCATTTCGTTTTCAGACGTTGTAGCGGCAATATCGTCTCCACGTTGAGGCGATGCCTGAGACGACTGAGAGCTCAAGATACTACGCCCGTGTCTGCTAAACGTCCCAGACACGTCCGCTACAGCCCCAATGCTGGAGCTACTAGCATCCGAGTCATAACCATCTACAGCATTGGATTGTGTATTGGTCTGACTTCTAGCGGCATCCAGTAGTTGGCGTAACTGGATAATCTGCTCCTGCATCTCTTGCAATTGCCGTTGCTGATTTTCAAGAATCTGCTGATGCTGGATCGTCAATAGTTGTTGTGTTTTACAGCAACTTCGATAGCTACTTTCGTCAGCATGCTCTTGTCGGTGTCGTCTCACACCGTCATCAACAATTCGTGAATGTCGGAACGACCTTTTAGCCTTAACCTCCACCGAAGAATCGTTTACTGAGTTGTCGCCATGGGAAGGTGTTGGCGACTCCCCTCTCCAGCGTCTTCATCGTGTGTATCTGATTTACCTGCATCACTTTTCGACACTTGAAATTCCTCATTCGATTCTTTTGGGGCTTGTTTCCCTTCTGACAGTGCTGTAATTGTCCATCCGGACGTCAATTCCTCGTCACTGGCATCATTTTCCAAGTCGGACGGCCCATTCTGCTGAGCTTGAGTATTATCTGAAACATTCATAACATTGTTGTCTCCAGGAGAAGTAGCAATAGCGTCCGTGGGGGTTGATTTTCAGTAGCAGCAACAGTAGCAGTAGTGTCGGTGGGGGATTGACTTTCATTATCTGAAACGCGAGGGGCGGTCGGAATTTTGCTTGCCTCCTGGCCGCATCCCATTCATTCGTCGGAGATGCGCAAGGCGTAAGTTCCACGTCACTGGGAAACTTGGAAACGCCAACTAGGCACGACCGCTGTTGGGAATACAGCTCCATTGGAAGCGGATTTTCAGGTGGCGACAGATAACCGGAAAAACTGCACTCGAAGAAGCGCGGCAACGAACTACCGTTATCAGGATTACCATCCGGGTAGATTGCCACCAAAAACGTATTTTTGCCGGCCCCACACGCTCTTTAATGACCTCCGACATCAAGTAGCCGATGCACGTGAAATATAAGAAAGGATCTGCCAGCTGCCGGTGCGCTTTGTCTTCGTCCCATGCATCGTCAATCTGAACGCCATACACCCAGACGCCAACGATGGGCTGCTGTAGGACAAGAGGGTCCACCTTCAGCAACGGAACTGCCTTACGTGTCCGATCCAGCGTCAAATACCCGGAACGGAGGGTATTCGCTTTTGAGCTAAATTCCCGCCGTGCTAGACTTGCGGCCAGAGGTGTCATCAGCAATGGCAAGTTTCGCACAAGCGTGAACTTGAACAATATGGGCGATGCCGCGTACTCGAGCTGGAAATCCAACTGGGCTGCATGCGGCGACGTTCGAAACACCAACAATTTTGGCTGGAGTTTCGAGGCAACGTTATCCGAGTATTCATCGCGATAACTGTTCTGCACGGAAGTGATCGCAGACATATAGCTTTCTTGCGACAGACCAGGGTGTACACCGTTCACAACAGCAAGCACTGGAATACTCCAAGCAGCAGCTCGAGCCTCCTCCTGTAGCAGCAATTTGTACCTAATGAGACCACAACACCACATAACTTTTTCCCCTCGTGTCAAACCTACCTTTTTCAGCACCACGTCCTCCAACTTCACCGTCTTCGTCCTGAGAGAACCTGCACCTCCAATCAAATAGCCCAACATAGCTCCATCTCTCTGTGCTCCCGTCCACTCTTGGTACAAGTTGTAACTTTTCTTCAGTGCGTCAGCAGTCACAATAAACCGAGGCGTCACTTGTTCCACTGACACTCCGATCGGAGCAGCCGACAGAGGCCGTCGATCCCTACAATAAAACGCCAACAAGTCAGTACCCCTTCTTGGTTCTTAAGGTGCGGTTGTACAGCCCCTACCACAATACTGAGCGTGTCACTGGGAACTGAATGGCATCCACCCGAAGTCTCGGGATGTGAGTCTGTTCCTTGCGCTGTCTGGGTCCCGCACTCATGTACAATGGAGTTGAGGTCTTCTCTCCCGGTTTAGGGCGATTGTATGCGCTCATAGAGAGCTGGCTGCCGTCTGAAGGCGCCGATCGCGGACCCGTCGCGTCGTCGTCGGTGGTGTCGGAGAAGTACGCGGACGGGGGAAGCGGCGGCGCTCTCTGCTACTGTCGTGGATAGTGGGCAGGCGCGGGCGAGGCCCCGGCCGACGCATGGGCGCCGAGATGGTCTGGTCGCTGTCCTGGAGCTCCTCGTCGAAGCGCTCGAAGAGCCGACGAGCGCCGTGAGCCCGCATGTTTAGGAATTTGCAAAGAATTCAAATTTGAAAAATCGCCCGCCCAATCCGAATAATGATAACGCATTGTTCTCGTAGTGAACTATCTCGATGCCATGGTCTCTCCTACTTTGTCAACGCTCGTACTGACATCTACCTCTTTCTCTCTTAGCTGAATTACTGGGCACCCGTGACGACCAGGCCGATGGTCTCCTCGCCGACCTTGGAGATACCGCACACTTCGCAGAGAGTGCCCTTGCCTTCCGGGTGGTAGGCGGCAGCGCAGTACGGGCAGCGCACATCCGGCTCGCCGAGGTAGATTGGCGTGAAGTTGCGCGCATCCAGCACGAACGGCTTTGAGTCCTGGTAGTCCACGGCGTGCTCGTTGCGGGCCTCCTTCTCGGCCTTCTGCAGCACCTTGCGGGCAGTGAGGCGCAGCTTCTCGTGGCGCGGGTGCTGGGACACCTCTGGGATCTCCAGTAACCGCCGGCAGAACGACGCCGCGGTGATGAAGTTGCCGGCCTTAAACGCATTCGTCATGGCGATCTTAAGCGTCAGGACCAAGTGCGGCAGCTGCAGCTCGCAGTGCGTAAAGTACGCACTCAGTTCGATGTTACGCTTCGGGTCGCTCTCGAGAGGGACATTGGCCACTTCGGAACGGATGCGGCAAGCCAGCAAGTACTCCCGGCAGACTGTCAGCAGTCCCTTCACCTTTTCAGCCTCTTCCTTCGAGTCCACAGCCAGGAACGGGATCGCGTGCAGAATTTCTTGGCAGTGCGTCTTCACATCGTCAAACTTGGCGCCGGTAAACGCACGGTATGCGTGCTTCAGTGTCTCCACAAGCTCGGGGAACGACACTGCTACCGCAGCCATACTCTGATCATTGCGCTGAAGCCACGCGCGGAGCGGTGGGCAGTTAGGCTGCGTAGGCAACGAGGCCGACCCGCCCGAGAACACCTGCATGAACACAGGCTTCAGTGGCTCAAAATTTACAACACCAATCTGGCGATGCAGCAACTGCATAGCAGTCTGGAACGAACCAGCCGCCACGTGATCGGCAGCAAGGGAAGAGTTGCGAACCCACTGCACAGCGAGGCTCGTTCCGGCCGTTGGGGCCGCCACGAAACCAGTGTCCGTGCTCAGTCCAGCGAAATCGTTCTCCAAAGCAGCAGAGTCCATGCCCAACGACTGATCGTCGATCGTCAGCGAGTCGTCCAGGTCCAGGTCGCCATCCATACCCCACGCGTCTCCAGCAGCGTCCAGGGCAAGCTCCATTGACGACTTGCGCGCCGAGCGATCCTCCGTTGAGCGATGCTCCTGCTGATGCGGCTGCGAACTACGCTCAGCTTCGCGCTTTTCAGCAGCGATAGCGTGGTCTTGAATCGTAGGCTCATTAATCTCAACAAGAGCCCAGTTCTCGTTCTCCAGACGGCTGACACAAGGCGGGGGCGACAGCAACGTCGGGTTTGGAAGCATCTCGCGCGACAGGAAGGCACCCACGTCGAAGTTGGGGTTCGTTTCCTCGAGCAACGCACGCAAACGCTCCACGTGCTCGTCAAGTCCGTGAGTGGCAGCCGTCAACAGAGCCAAGCCGTACTGGCCGGCGGCTTCCAACGTGAGCACGCGAACTTCAACGTCGCCCAGGTAGAGGGCATTGTGGAAGCGGCCCATAATGTCGTTGCGCACCTCAGCAATCTTGAGCATCTTCTTGAGCTTGTCGCGGTTGCCCGTCACCAGGTAGAGGAAGCTCAGGCGCTCAAAGTTTTTAGTGCGCTGGTAGGCCATCTCCACAACCTGGATGTTACCCTGGCGAAGGGCTTCCACGCCCAACTGGTGCCAGCACTTGCTGTCGTCCAGCTCGTACGCTGAGTTGAGCGCCACTTCAAGGTTGCCGCACGAAATTGCGAGCTTAAAGCGCGTCTTCTCGTCGTTCACAAAGTGCAGAGCAACCTCCGGATAACCCTTCTTAGTCAGGTACGAGATGATGGCTTGGCCACAGAGTCTGGAGTGACGAACCATACGCATGACTTCAGTGTAATTCTTCTTGTTCAGAGCAATCTTGAACTCGCACTCCGTAAGGTCCACGGCCATGGTGCGCATCTTAGCCTCGCGGTCGAGGCAGTACAGCTTCGAGCCCTCAAGGTGAGTCAGGTATACAGGCACATCCAGCGTGCGAATAATGCCGGCATCACCGTTAGTGAGCGAGTACTTGATGTGGTTTAGCGTCGTGTAGACAAAGATTTCGGCAGGAGCATTCGCCCAGATACCGCTCTTGATGCGTACCGACTCGGTAATAGTGCACAGGTGGTTGAGCTGCTTGTCGGCCAGCACGATAGAGTGCTTGCTGATTAGCGCTACATACTCATAGTTAGGACTCCAAATCACGTACTTCACACGCGGGGCCTGTACGTCGGCCAGAACACGGCGACTCTGGGTCTCGTAGAGCACCATCTTGTCGTCAATGTGCAGCAGCACACGGCCCACCACGCCGCCAAAGAACAGTCCATCGGCCGTGCCGTTGGGCGGCGTGATCTTCTTTGTCACCTCATTCTGGAAGTTCTTGATGACAATGTGGCGCGACTTGTCCAGCACTGCAAAGCGGTTACGCGCAACGAACACGGCAAAGAGGCCGGGTCCACGGTTGGACTCAGAGGTGTCACCACTAGAGCCCTGGGTAAAGGTCACGAGCTCGTAGGTGCCACCCTCAGCATCGCTAGTCAACAGTACGCTGTTCGTGCCCGAGTTCTGGTCATACGGGTTGTAGTTTAGGTGACGCGGGAAGTTGCCCATACCCGTGCCCGCAGTGCCCGTGCGGCGGACAGCTGCGACCGGCACGTCGCTGCCGTCAACGAAGGAGTACATGCGCACATAGCGTTCCTTGGAATAGTAAGCACGGCCTTCATGAATATCCATGGCAGGGCGTTCGCGCTCCAACTTGAACACAATCATACCCGAGTCGTGGCCCGCAGCGAGCAGGTTCTGCGTGGGGTGCGCCGTTAGCATCCAGAAGCGGTCGTTCTCGCGACGGAAGGTCTGCAGTCCCATGCGCTTGGAGATATCCCACACACGGATGGAGCGGTCCTCACTGTTGGAGATGATCAGCTCGTGACGCGGGTGGAACAGCACGCACGAGATGTTGTTGGTGTGTCCGCGCATGGTGTCCACTTCCCAGGCCTTGGTCTCGTTCATGCGCCAGAGCTTCACTTGGCGATCATCAGCACCGGACACAATCAGAGGCAGCGTCGGGTGGAAGCTCGCCCAATTAACGCCACGATCATGGCCTTCTAGCACGTACTTGACAATAGCATCACTCGCTCCAAAGATGTCGTGGTTGTTGGAGCGCGACGTGGGAGGGCCCACCATGTCATCCATGGCGGTGGGGCCCCACGCACCGTCTTCTTCCTGAGACCGGTGGTGTCCCAGACACGGACGGTCTGGTCTAGCGACGCCGACACAATGAGGTCGTCCTTAGGGTGGAACTGCGCGCACATGACGTAGTGGTTGTGGCCCGTGAGGATGGACACGCACGAGCGCGACTGCCAGTTCCAGATGCGGATGGTTTGGTCATCACTGCAACTCAGGATCCACGGGTACTCGTGGTGGAACTGCACTGTGCGGATGTAGTCGAGATGGCCCAGCAACGTGAAAAGGCAGCGGCGCAGCTTGTAGTCCCAGACCTTGAGTTTGTAGTCATCGCCGCCCGACACGAACAGCGGCTGCGTGCGGTGGAAGTCCACGCCGCGCACGGGCCCGTCGTGCTCGTCGAAGCGGTCCAGCAGCGTGCCCATGCGGTAGTCCCAAAGCTGGATCACGCCATTGTGCAGCGACGTGAGGATCCAGGGCCGGCTCACATGGAACGCCAGTCCCTTGACGCGGTTGCTCTTGGACTCGAACTTGGTTAGCATAGCGGGGAGGGGCGTCTGCCGTCGTGAAGATCCCCTTCCTAGCTGTCGCTTTTGCGTTGTGGCACGTGGCGATAAAAACAACTTTTATTTCTAATTTATATGTAATATTTGTAAATATAGCAGTATCAAAAACAAGCTCAAATTTTACCGACTCGCTGTTGAGGCATGGAGGAGTTTGTGTGCACAAGAGATACAGTAGCAGATGACAGCAACGCAGACAATGGAGTAGTTGCTATTGTTGTTGAATTTCCTACGGCAGTAGCAAGTTGCAAAACACATCATTTCACGGGCTATCCTTGAAGAAACTGATGGTATCCATGTGAGCCGTAGGTTGTTTGTTGCGTAGTGCAAACGGTACCTGCCTTTAACTTTGATGAATGGCGCGTTCCAATCTACATCAGATCTCCTTAACACTGATAACAGCCACATAATGTTGTATAAGTTATCTTTATCTCGGCACTTTAGGTGATCCGACGACAGTTTCTCCAATTGCTTAAACTGTTTTACTGGGAAAAGTTCTTCCACAGCAAGTGGGATCAATGCAGTTCGACGTTCATTCAACTGCCACTTGACAATCGAGAAGTCCGACTCGACAGTGTGATGTAGCGCTTGGCTTTTCCTACTTCCTAGTGCTATACACGTGATACTCCCAGTGAGTCAAACTGTTCCGCCAGGACGACGGATTTATCCGGAGGCTGTGATCTGGGAATCCCCCACAAAAAGTTCTTCGGGACCCTATTCGGGCCCGGGAACGGAGGGCCCTGGGTCGGTCAGTACCTTCACCTTGTGTACCCCTTCGAAAGCGGTTGTTTTGATCAGGGACCGGTCACCGAGTTGTTCAACGAACGTCTCGACCTGGTACTGGTGAGCTGCAAACGGCAGATATACAGACAATGGTCCGGGACACTGCCTGGGTCCGGGACCGGGAACACGACACACAATATACAATCTGTTCTTTCGGACGGAAGACTCCGGGGCGATGGCCCCAGAAATATGGAGTGTGCAAACCCGAGTCAACCAGACCGCTGCCGGGACACACAAATATGAAATGCCTAACTCCCTGGGGGAATGTAGGCAAAAATAATGGAAATATTACCGGGATAGCCTTAAGCACAGCTCCGGCCCTCTGTGGCCCTGGTCCCAGACGATCGCACTGACGAGAACACTTGCGCGCTCGAGGAAAAAGGTAGACTGAATTGGTCGCCCCAGCCTTCGCCGGGGCGAGTTACGTTCCTATGAACTATACTTGATTTCACTATGGACCCGGACCGGGTCCCGGGTCCACTGTCTCCGACGATGTCCCGACGCGGCCCATTGCGTACCTTGATCGACTTGACTTGGGAACACTATGGTTCATCGCACTTGACCTGGACCCAGTATGGTCCGGATGGGAGGCACTTCGGCACATCTCAGGGAGAGAGTGTCACCTCGCGGTGGATTCTTCTGACTTGACTTGGATTGAGTATGGTCCGGGGAGGAGGTCCTGATCGGGACCGCGAAACGAGACAACTTGTACCCTGGATGTGGTCCACACCGCTGGCCCCGGTCCCGGTATGTCCTGGTCCGGATCCGATGTGGTCCGCACCAGTGATCCGGGTCCCGACGAGACGGGGGCTGGCACGGGAGCTCCCGGCACTATGCCACATAGTACTGCGGATCGGGAGTCCGCGAACGCGCTTGCTGCTGAGATCGGGTTAGAAGAGTTTGAAGGTAGCCTGTGGTCGCACTCCAGGACCACACAGCCAAACCTTGTATAAGATAACAATTAACAATATAGAGTTCGATACCGATATGCAGCCACCACTTATTCTTTTGGACCCTCGGGTGGTGGGCCCTCGTCCAGGATCGATGGGGCGTATGCGATTCGGGACACCTGGAAGTTCTCGAACACCCCGACGTTCGCGCACCAGCTCCTCGCGGAGCAACAGATTACAAAGCTTAGGTCAGTCGATTCACAACGCAGTTAATGTCAACGCCCGATGGTCACTGCTATACAGCCACACAAGACGGTCAGGTCAATATGAAATGGGTGACGCCCGGATGTACTGACGGCCCAACTAGGGTATGAAATGGGTCGGGGTCAATCCAGGAGCAACACGCCCTAGACCCCCCTTCCCAACTGGACTTGAACACAGGGGAGTTCCACGCGAGACTAGTCCCTAAGCCAAGGTGCCCTTAACGCCCAATGCGGCCTCGGCTTCCTCGGAGCACACGAGCACTTGAGGGGAAATCGAACTCTGTTTAAAATCTCATTCAAACTAGCTATGCAATACTAAGTACGAATCTTGAACGATCCTCTGACATTATCTTGACTTGAATATGGACGGTGCAAATGACTTGGTCTGACTATGGAGTCATCACTGGGTGCGCAATCCTGGAGCATCTCCATTGCTCAATGGGGGTCAAGTTTCCCAAACGGGGTGACCTCTCGCAACTCAATTCCAGGCGCTCCACATCACTCGCACTGGGGATTGATTCTTCACCTGATGTTTGTATAGGGACTTCCACAACCTCATACATTCAGAATCACGGTTCAGGGGTTGGTCATCCTGGAATGCCGATCTGCGTCCAGGATACCGAATCCGGTTCCAGTTCCAGAGTCCCAGCGTATCGGGAAATCCACCTTCATCAAGCATAGTAACTTTTGGGAAATATAGTGTGTTGTGCAACACGCGTCTTGTTAGGGCGAGCTGGGTCTTGAGAGCCCATAGCGTCACACTCATCGTGCGCTTTTGAGACCAAGGCTACACAAGTCACAGAGGAGATACGTTCGCTCAATGTGATTTCTGCCCACTCTTGAGCGCTTGCTGACGGACGAGGTGCGGCTTCGGACCGAGCCTCCAGTGCGTTTCGGAGTTTACATACTCCCGACACAGGCTTTCGAAACCTAGGGACCATCCTAGGTAGGACTCCCGCCACGGCCTTGTCCCAACCAGTCGCACGTCTCCACAACCACTCATCCACGCAGTTAAGATCCAACCAATCTCAGCGCGGGGATTGCTACCCATAGAAAAATCCAAATCAGCATCATCACATAGCGCTTGAGCTCAACGCACCACAACCAGCCAAAGTATACTCACTTATGAACTACCAGTTGCTCACGCTTGCGCTCAAATTGGAGAGACGCCAAACCGGTCTTCACAATTTGCGCTGTGATTTGCGAGCGCTTTTCCCTGAGGAAGCGAGGATGTAACTAGTGCGTCTTTTTTGCGATGTGCAAGTTTTGGAAGTTTTCCAGTGTTGATTGTACTTTTGATATCCATAGTCGCAATAAAGGTGACCAAGCGGTGATCAACGTCCAGCAATTCGGTGCTGTGGGATACCGCGAAGATTTGTCGCCGTTCTTAGTTCGCAACATTCTGGTGCACCACGAGTGTCACCATGCTAACGCAGAGGGAATATATCGACGTGAACAGTGACTAACACCGAACGCGCTTGTCCGTGAGCATGCAGCCGTGAGAGCAAAGAGCGCTGCTCGAGCAGCTGCAGACGCCGACGAGCGGCGCCGCGGATTTAAACCCAGCGTCGACGTGAACGAACTCGCTGGCGCCGTATTGCTCGTCGAATTCGAAAGAAGTGTGTTCAACAGATGAACGGTAGCACCGCTGGACGCCTCAGTCACCACCCAGTCCGTTTGACCGCAGAGCAAAGGGCCAAAAGAAGAAATCCAGGTGCCGTGAAGAATGCCTGGAGTGATAACGCGTGATCACTTTAGGATCAGATCGCGATTCGAGTTCCCCGTTCAGCACGTCGTACGGCTGCGAAGACTCCACCCCGGCGGATACTGTTGGCAGATAGCTTTGCCATTATGAGCGGTGCTCCAAAACGAGCTTTTTAAAGCATTTTCAATTAGCTAAAAATCGGTTTTTACTTAAGTAAAAACGTTTTTGTACCAAGTGTAGGTACTCGAAAAATGTCGGAGCGCAAGCGTCGTCGAGTGGCGGAAGACGCCCGTCGTCTGGAGCTCTGCGCGGACGATCTGCGCGAGACGGGCGCCTCCATTGCGTCCCGCGTGTTCCGCCTGCCTTCAACCAACACCTTGGTGTCTCTTAAATCCCAAACAGAAGCCCAGAAGTCGCAAAAACATATTCCAAATAATGCGTCGAAGTCGCTCTACTCGGTGGTGTCTTCCTCAGCCTACGCAGCGAAAAACAGCGCGCTGAACCCTCAGGAAACTTGGCAAGATGCTTTGACGCGAGTGGCGAGGGAGATGGATGCGAAACAAGGCGGCAAGGAGGCCCAAGAGCGCCTGAACCGGCTCAAACGGAGGTTCGAGTCACTCTCGGCCTCTGTGAAGCTCTTCCAGGACAAAGTGAAGGCCACGGGGACGAGGTGGCCGTGCAGGACCGTGTAGAGAGCCAGCTAGCGCAGGAGGAGACGGCGTGGGAGCAGCAGATGCAGACGAGAGAGCAGAAAGTGGCCGAGAGGGAGGTGGAGCTGCAAGCTCTGCAGGAGGAGAACAGGGCCCCCAGCGAGCAGGAGGAGGAGGAAGAAGTGGAAGAGGAAGAAGTTGGAGAGCTCCAGGAGGCTCTGGCATTGAGAAAGGAGGAGATGAGAGACATTGAAGCAGCTATCGACTCTTTAGAGAGGAAGAAGAAGAGGAAGTCTGTGGCTCTGGAGAAGCCTGAACATGTCGATGTGGAAGCAGATGCAGCTGCGGCTGCGAGGGAACAAGTGCTAAGGGAGCTGAAAGAGGAGAAGGAGGCTCTCCAGAGCGAGATTATCGCTGCTGAAGAGCAGGAAGAGAAGCAGGAGGAGAACGCCAGGGACCTGCCGACCTTGAAAGACGGGCTGGCGGACGCCAAAGTGGAAAGAGCCAAAGTGCAGGCCAAAGTGGACTCGCTGAGGCTGGAGCTGGCCAGACGCAAGCGAAAGATGCGGCACATGGTCGACGTGCAGCTGCTGACGGCGAGAGACACGAGCCCACCGACACTGCGGGAAGAAGCGGTGCTGTTGCACTTGCTGTATGAACACGAAGGGGAGATGGGGGTTAATGAACTGAAGCAAGAGGCCAGTACAGTGCTGCAGGAGCACGGCAAACCCAACGGCAACGGAGTAGTGATCCGTGCGCTGTATTCTTTGGTGGCAAACGGAGTGGTTCAAATTGACCGATCCTACCGCAATGGACTCGTCACGTCGCTATTGGTTTGAATGTCGTCGTTATAGCTGCAGCAACAGGAGTGGCTTTCATGTATTTCTCACGTGTATTTCGTCGATGGACTTACTGCCAAATCTGATGAAGATCGACTTGCATTTATCATCCTCTTACAGTTTGCTCCCATGAAAAGACATGTAAAGCTGCTGCTGCCAAACTCGCGGGTCGCTTCCTACATAGTCCTGCAACACACTGGATTCACGCTGAATAGCCTTGACGTCGTCATACGGGAGCAGTAGCAAGTGCGTCGCAGTTCCAGCTTGTATTGTGAATGGCACGGGCTCATCATTCAACGACTCGCGCTCTCCGAACGTGTGGCCTTCACACAGTGTATACGGGTGCGCAGAATTTACACGAACTCTGCCAGACCTGCAGCAACAAGGATCACATTCAGAAAATGAAGTTGTAAGTGATATGAAGCACGTACGCTATGAAGTAGATGGCAGACGGAAGCGAGCCGCGAGCACTGATCACCTCGCCAGCTCGATACACCTTTGCGAACAGCGGCGTGTTGCGTTCATCTTTCAAGCGCTCGACTTCTACAAGCATCAGGAAACAAGTTATGTAGCTACGTCGAACCAATACGCGCAAGAAAATTCTTACCATCCAGAATAACGCTGGTAGTAGGCCAAACAAGTCGTGCTGCCGCAGGTGACACGGCTGCCAGTGATTTTCGCTTGTACGAAATCGATGTTACGTCGATTGACGTCATGCAGTAGCGGTAATTGATCATCATACCTAGCGATGTTGCCAGCGCTGATGGTGTAGTATCCGCCATAAAATTGATTTGCTCCACCTGAGCGCCGTTCTGCAAATGGAAGTTGGCGACTGGGTCTAAAATCTTATCCTGCTTTCGCTCGAAAAGAATGTAGCGCGCGCATGCTGCTGTCATGACATCGCGAATACTCTCCGCCAACTCAGTGTCCCTGTGCCACCCCGGATCACTAATCTTCTTCAGCAGCCACTTGTGCAGGACCAAGTGGTTAACGCCGTATTTCATAGTGAGACGCTGAGCTTGCTCCGTCGAAAAGAAACTCCGCTGTAGAGGTTCTGGCTGTTGCAAGCGACTGTTCTTCTGCTTTGCCGATTTCAGGTTCCCGTCTTGCTTCGTCTGGGTTTCCACGTCTGCCTTGGCAAGAGCGGCTTTAAACCAATTCCCGAAGCCAGGTACAGGAGACAGTGTTGCCGCCGTTGTGCACTCTGGGAACATGCTGCTCATCCGCTGGATCGTAAGAAACAGCAGGTGGCTCGCGATGTTCAGGCCCCGAAGTCCCGTGTTGGATGTGGACACAGAGTAAAATATGATGTGCGAAGGAGTTGCCACCACTGGAGACTCCTCAGTCAGAATGGGCGTAATTTTGCTGCAGAGATGGTCTGTCACAACCACTTGCACGAATACCAGCGGTGCGTGGGGCATGTGGACGTGGAATAGCCCGTAACAGAAGCGCTGCTGTCCGACAAGTCGACGCTGTAGATCCGCCCAACCTCGAACTTGGTGCACGCGTTCGTTTTTCAGAATAAACGCAGCCAAATCTTCAGAGGACAGGTCGATGCGACGGAAGCGCATGCTTCCCTGTGTGGCGAACAGGTCGCGCATAACCATATCCAGTAGCTCGAGTGCCTCAACACTGGATACGGGCAATTTGTCTCGATGCCTCTCGATTAAGATGCCCAAGTCCACCCTCAAATTCAGCAGGAACATCGGGCCCGGTTGGATGGTACCGATCAGCAAGAAGAATTGTTCTGCAAGTGGCACAAGCCCACGCTTGACGCTTTTAGAAATGTTGGGGTCGTTCTTGCGACTGAATCCCAGCGCTGCCGCCGCCACATTCAGCACCAGTCCAGATCTCTTAATAGAGGGCAGCGTTTTCATCATGTACGCCAAGTCACGCACGCCCAGGTCCACTGCCAGAGCCAGCACGAGCTCCAGCTTCTGTGCCTCCGTAAACTTGGGGTAGTCCTTGCACAGCTGCAATGCGAACTCTCTTCGACGCTTGAGGCCAATCACAAAGCCGTCGCTCACATCTGCGTCTAGGAACTCCTACTCAGAATTAAAACGTAAGAAGTAGTATACCATCGTTCAAAATGGCACTACAAACCTGGATCTGCCTGGTGAACTCGTTGCGGTCGAAGCGTTCAGTCTCCACCTCTGGGTGGCCACCGCTGGGACTGCTTCGTCGCTTGCGCTCTGCATCTCTGTCTTTCAAGTGCTTGCACACCCACTCGTCGTCTCCACAGAACGCTTCAGGCGCTGGCATTGCCGTCAGCTGCGTCGTCATCGCTCCTCCTGGTCCACTTCAAGTGTGCTTCACAGTTGACGAATCCCAAATTCTGATCGGTGGCACTAGCAACATAGAATCGGTAGCACAAACCGTCACTAACAGATTGGCTGCAATATGGGCGAGCGATCGGGCATCTACTATGGCGCTATCAGCGGCGACATGGTGCCTAGCAGTGTGCGTTCTGCAGGCGGAGGTAGCCATGTGGCCAGCAACTTGGAGGCAGCTATCCGTGCAGGCAACGTGAACGTGTCAGACAACGTGGAGACGGAGGTGTTGGAGCTCTCAGAGAGCAGTCGCGCTGCCCAGGAGAAGCACGCGCAGCTGCTGCGTCGTGTGGAGGCTGAGAAGCGTGCGAGGGGATTGCAGTACCTACAAGCGTGGAGGAAGTGATCAGGCGGTTGCGGCAGCTCGGAGAGCCCGTCACGCTCTTCGGAGAGAGACCGGCGGACCGCCGTGAACGATTGCGAGAGATCCTGTCCAGACTAGAGCTGGAGGCTGAGGAGACAGGCTTTGTGCACCAAGTTCTGGCTGATATCCAGAAGCTCGAAGGAGTTGAAGGCGAGGAAGAACCCCAAAGAGAGACTGGGAAGACTAAAGGGGTTAAACCACAGGAGGAGCAATTGTTCTATGTGCCTATCAAGAACGAGAGGCTGAAGAAAGTGAGAACCGCCATTTTTGAGCATGCGGCGACGGTGGTGGCAGCGAGATTGAAGCGCGAACGACAGGAAGACCACATGACTGTGGAGGAGCGAGAGCGGACCATTGACCACCATGCTGCAGAGCTGTACGCTACGTCGCTGAAGATGGCGAACGTAGGCAGTCAGAACGGCGACGTTCGGCCCCTTGCTAGTGTTCGGTACTCGGCAGATGGAGCTCATGTCGCCACGGGATCGTGGAGTAGTTTGGTGAAGGTATGGGACGCTACAAGTGCCAATGAGGTGAAAGTGTTTCGCGGACATGAAGATCGAGTGACCGGAGTGGCGTGGCATCCGAGTAACACCTTCTCAGAGATGACGGATGGTGGTGACAGTGTGTGCTTGTGCAGTGGTTCCGCTGACGGCACTGCAAGACTCTGGAGTGCTGGTCGCAACGAGCCGATGGCTGTCTTACGGGGTCATAAGGCACGACTGGGCAAGGTAGCATTCCATCCGCTTGGCAACTACGTTGGTACCACGAGTTTTGATCACACCTGGCGACTTTGGGATGTTGCGACTACTCAAGAGCTTCTGCTACAGGAAGGCCATTACAAGGAGGTGTACGCCATCGCGTTCCAGAAGGATGGTGCCCTGGCAGCCACAGGCGACTTGAATGGCAACGGACGTGTATGGGATCTGCGGTCTGGCAAAGCCATTATTCCTCTGCAGGGCCACTCGAAGCAGATTCTGTCGATGGACTTCGCTGCCAACGGCGTGCAGGTGGCCTCTGGTAGCGACGACCGCAGCGTTCGAATTTGGGATCTCCGAAAACAAAAGTGCTCGTACATGCTCCCAGCGCACAGCAATTTGGTAGCAGACGTTTGCTTCTCGCCTGGTTCAGGGAGCTGCTGCTCAGTGCTTCGTACGATTCGTCGATTAAGCTTTGGCGTACACGCGACTGGAAGCTGATGAACACATTGCGTGGCCACGATGGCAAGGTGATGTCGGCAGACTTTGCTCCAGATGAAAAGCACATTGTCTCGTGTGGCTTTGACCGAACTTTCAAGCTCTGGGCCCATGAGAACGAGTTTTAGCAGAACCGCCTAGCGTATCCATACCTTCAACTTAGCCAAAGATCTTCAAGATTTGACAGATCCACAATAGAGATGCCGATACACTGGAGTTTGCTGCGATGTACCCTCGTTCTTGTGGTCTTGTTCGTGTATACCGAAGCTGAGAAGAAGGTCAACAAGTGCTCTGCGGGCTCCCAGCAGTTCTCGGTTGTTGTGGCGACCAGCGCGCCGCTTGGGCTGCGACTGAGTGAGAAGCTGGAGGTGCTCGAATTCGTTGCAGACTCTGAAGGTCGTGGCAGGGCAGTGGAATCTTCGGGGCTGGCAGAGATCGGGGACAGGCTCATCGGTGTCAATGGCGAGTCAGTGGAAGGTTTCACGCTGCAGAAAGCGGTCGAAGCGCTGCAGAAGGCAGAGTTACCTCGCACCCTACGCTTCCAGACACACGATGGACGCTGCATTCAGCCCCGGAGCCCCTAAAGAGGGTGCTGTAGACGCGGAAAGCGCCAGTGCTGTCATTTATGACGCCGTCAATGAGGAGACATTCGACTATGTGGTCTGTTGCTTTGAAATACATTCCGAAAACTTTGTGGTCGCAGTACTAACGAGGAAATTGTCGGTCACGTAGGTATCAAGTGTCGGCGAGAAAAGCACTGAGCTCCAGCTATACGCTGTGTTGTCTTCCGATGGTGGCCCACCTAGCTGTGCTTTTCGTGAGCTAGTTCTTGCTCGGCCTTTTGACGCCTGCGGCCCGCTGACGTTCAATGCCACCGACAAATATGTGCTAGTCCCGGTAAGTGTATCTGGGTCGGAGTATTGCATAATCTCTGTTCTAACTTTCTTTTGCTGGGAAGAGTGTCTTCGGATGTCCAATGCATCAAAAAGCGGCAATTGCAGACGAAGCTGGAGCAAAAGGGGTGGTCTTTGTGCAACGAGTAGGTGAAAAACCACTGCGAGTTCGTCTTCCTCCAGCATCTTCACTGCCGCATCCCATTCGAATTCCTCTGGCTATGGTCTCAACAGACTCTGGTGCCCGGTTGCTCGAGCAAATGGCTGGTGTACGTCCATACGAGACGCTGCAACTGCGCTTTGTCTTTAGTGCTACTTGCGCTACCGATCGATTTGCTGTTCATCCAGAAGATAACGACCCGCTGCGGCAGTCAGCGGCATTTCTTATCGAGTCTGCGAGCGCAGGGTTCCTATCAGTGTCGGTGGCGACTTCAGCTGATACAGAAGTATTTTCCGAGACATACGAGTTTCTGAAGCCTGCAGATCATAGCTCTCATGGCGGCACTGGTGTGAATTTACCTCTTGGAAGACAAGATCTTTACTTCCCAGACGTGAAGGTATTCAACCCGTGTGAGGATGACCCCATGCGAATATCACCACTGGTGCATTCGCAGCAAGGGAAACTGGTGGATGTGTTTATTGCCATCAGACTTCGAGATCCTAAAACAAAGAGTGGCTGTTCGATATTGCGGCAGCTCACGTACTTTGAGGCTAAACGCCCGGCTGGAATAATTGTTGGCGACCTGCGATTTCCAATGGCAGCAAATTCGTTAGCTGCCGCTGTTGCAGTACAGCAGGTTTCTATACCTGTTGTCTTCATCAGTACGAGCGCTTTACGAACGCTTCGGTATGTTGTGTACATGCTTTTCCGATCGACCATAGCTCATAAAATCTTTGCTTTGGGTGAACCATTCAGGCAAAATGTTAGAGCGCTGGAAGCAGATGCTGACGAGGACAACATCCCCCATGTTCACGTAGAATTCAGCGGCGAAAGTGAGACCAGGCCATGTTTGATCCCTAGTTTCCTGTTTCTAACGCTAGGTGTTGCTCTAGATGCCCTGGAGCATCAATGGAAGGAGCTTGCAAGCCTCGCTATTGAATCAAATTGGCCGGTATCCGAAGCTGCGCGCGATCGACTATTTCATCGAATGCTGAAGGATCATGCCACCTTAGATGACCACGACATGCAGCTCGCGCTGGTCAAGAACGAGCGCTACGAAGCTTTGGTGGCATCATATTGGGCAGCTCAGCGCTATTACAGTGCACGAGCCGAACAAGCAGGATCGGACGATGACGTCGATTCGGAAGACCAACGATAGCTACAAGGTTGAATTGTCTTTGCAGCGTATCCAGTCTGCTGTTTTACTCCTGGGGCTTTGATGCACACATGATGTAGTTGATATCGGTGCATGTCGGGTGGATGCGCCAGCTGCGGAAGATCGGGTCGCCCACAACACCAGACACGTCCTTGACAACACAGCCATCTTGCCTCAGACCAGTTTCTATCTCGCTCGGCTGCACGAACTTGTTCCAGTCGTGCGTTCCTAAGCATCACAGAATGCAACTACGATTAGGGCGCAAATAATACGAATATGACGCTCGAAGCTCCATTACCTGGCGGGACAATTCGCATCACGTATTCCGCAGCTCCAATAGCCAACGCAGCGGATAGGGCCGTGCGGTTGATCGACGACAGAAAAAGCAAACCACCGGGCTGATTCGCATACAACTGGGTCAGTTAATTATCCTTCAATAGTCTCTAACGTCAAGCTCACCTTCACCAGCGGCGTGAGCGAGTGCAAGAAGGCTTGCACGTCAGACACGTGTTCAATGACTTCAAGTGAGCACACCACGTCGAACTGTTCGCCCTGTGCCACCAGATCATCTACACAATCATCGTAACTCAGCATCGGTTGAACCACAAAACTGCCAGCACCTCCCCCACCTGAAGTACAGCAGCGATAGTCAATGCTGCTGGTGTGGCGGCTCAGTGCTGCGTGTTGTTTCGCCGCCGCAATGTTCTGCTCGCCTGGGTCTGCCGACACCATGGCACCGCCAATTCGGCACAGCGCCTCAGACAAGATGCCGCCACCGCAGCCCACGTCGGCGACGCGCAGACCTTGCAGCGGCATGGGGTCGTCCTCCGACGAGCGACCAAAGTGCTCGATCACGTGGCTGCGAATGTACTTGACACGCACAGGATTGAGCTGGTGCAACGGCCCTACGCCCGTCGTGCTCTTGGGCGACCACCAGTCCCTACAGTTCAATTGCCACACAGATATGATGATACAACATTGGTCTTCTTCTACTGCAGCATGAGCGATACGATCCACGCAATACGCACGACGAAGCAGCGTTGAACTTGTTCACCTCATCCTCCACTACAGTGGACAGCAGGCGGCTGCGCGGGGGCAGCGAGAGCCGAGCGAGTCGCGTCGCTTTGACCAGCATCTTTCCCAATGTTGCGTGTATGGTTCATCTTTGTATAGGGTCTTCTATTGAAGCCATTCGAGCCAAAAGGCTCAGTCATAAAGCTACAACAAGATGAACGGGGCCGGCGCTGGCGACGGCATGAAGCGCGAGGCCGACGAGAGCGACGAGCAGCGCGCGCTCAAGCAGATGCGGACGGACACAGGAGCGTCCAGCTTGGCGCAGACCATGTTCGCGGGCCAGCCCATGCAGGAGAATTTGTTCTTTATGGGCTCGCAGCCGATGGAGATGCCGCCGCCGAGCATGATGGGGCTCATGGCCAGCATCCCGGCGGCGCAGACGCAGCAGATGCAGGATGCAGCAGAGACAGCAGTACGCTGCGGCGATGGCTGGTACGCAGAACAAGAAGAATGCGGCAAATTTATTGGATATTCTGATCAGATTGCTCTTATTATTTAATAGCTCGACATGCACAGCAGCAACATGCTGCAATGGCAGCCATGATGACTTCGCAGAGCAGTGCAAACCCCATGCAGATGAATGCGAATGCTGCTCCGAATATGCACATGGCTTCTGTAATGGCGAGCCAAGGGATGGCATTCCCGATGCCCCAGACGCAACTATCATCGGCTTCAGCTACCGCACCGCAGCAGCAACAACAGAGTGGAGTTTCTACCGTTGGAGTAACGCCAGCAATGCCGCAAGGGAACGCAACAGCCACGCCAGCTACAGCGGACACGCCATGTCTAATTTGTGGGGAAAAGGGCGATCTCTTCACTTGTAACGGTGGCTGTGGGCTTCACGCACACCGGGCATGCCTAGGCGAGGACGCGATCTTTCCATTCGTTGGTACGTAGTATTCCAGTGGGCTGGGCTACTGGTTTCAACCAAAGTTAAGATTTGTATATGGTTATGGTTGGCATGAAGTTGGGCAGATATGTGGGAGTTGTTCCATCATGCAACAGAATCGGGTGGCGCCAGAAGATTTAACGAAGGGCGGTGCCAACGCATTATCGGTAAGCGTGGATCCATTATATTATATACTGTACACACTTTTGGAGTAACTAACCACGGGCCGTATTTTCTACCGAGCAACAGATTCGAAGGGCAATCTTAAGCGCTAACTTGGAAACCAACAACCCGAGTAATTTTAATCAGGTTGGACACTTAGCTTCGCTACGACTATGTGAAATTGGAGCTGTACGTTCGAGTCAATTCCTTGCGTACGATATTGCGTGGAACGAGTTAGGACTGAATGGGTTGTTTTCGACAGATCGCTGGCTATCCGATCAAACCTTTTGCGGAAAAGTTTATCGAACCATATTTGCAAGTACGTAAAACGACGGAACTACGGGTTGTGACAACGAGATCTGACTCGGTATGTGTGTATGTGTGCGAAGCGCTGGATTCGAGAGAAGCTTTTGAGCGTCGACAAGTGGATGATGAATGTCCGAGAAATTTTTACTGTTCTGATCGGACTGTACAGGCAAGAAGTTTCATTGTTTTTCATGTAATATTATTACACTAACTATGCGCTTGCATTGCACCAAAGCAGCTTAAAGAGAGCGTGCATCGCCCACGGTATGCGTGAAAAGGTGGTGGAGCTCATAGAGGCTCGCAAGTTTACCGTGACGGACTTCTTCGGATGGCACCCTGCTATTGAAGGCCCCAACGTGCGGTGCTCACACCTTTGCGCCATCTGTGGCATCCGCAATCCGCCCGAGCTCGATTTATGCTCTCGGTGTCACCACAAGCTGGCATTCCCTCCATATTCTCAAAGTATAGCGGCAGCATTCTTGCTGCCTATTACTCTGGTAAGTTTCGTTTATTTGGTCACAACGATCATGTCAATCTCATTATGCTGTGTTCTCTTCTCTTTTCCACAGAGCAAGTTGGTATTCAACTAGGAGCAACAACGCTGGATGTATTTAGCCACACGAATGCTGTCCGCGGGTGTACAAAGGACTTCGTCCATTCGATGCTGATGGTTTACTCTGGGACCAATTTGTGGATCAGTAAGTAGCTGAAACCTGTGCAAGTGTCAAAAGCATTGGTACTGAATTGGGTTATGTTTGCAGGTTACGGATGATTTTTGCGCTGCTTGATGTAATGAGTGACTTTGGCACTCTGCAGTTGAACCCAGATTTGTTCGCTCCGGAGGTCAACATCATTTTCAACGCAGGATACGTGAACCAATCGATACTCGCCAACGAGTTCGAGGTCGTGGGCAAATTTCTGCAATGCATGAAGCTGTTTGGTCATGCCAAGAGTGAAGAGAACCTGAACATGATCTCAGCTTGTGAGCGCTTTTTGCTCATCAAACAGCTTCCCAATGGAGGCTGGGGAAAGGGTGGTCGTGGAATGGTGGATCAGTACAAGTCCACGGTCACATGTGCTAAGTATGCTTTCGGCGTTCTGGTTTGTGTACGCTTACTAATCTGTTGGTATACGCATACATGTACTAGGGCTCTTCTCACTCCCAACTTTCGGGGTTATGGACCAGTTTCTCACGAGTGTCAGCGTCTTTTAGAAAAGTGGGCACGGGGCTCAAATCCCAAGCTTCCTTCTGGTGCTAAGCAAGCAGGTGATGGTGCCAAGTTGAAACTGTTGGCATCGGGCGCGACTGTCAAGCCGAATGCTCAAGCGAAACTCAAACGCCTTGAAGCTATGTATAAGGTACTTTTTGATATTCCAGTGCTGATGATATGTGTGCGGTATACACTAACACGCCTGCATTTTTGTTCTGTAGAAGCAGACGGCTCCCGAAGGAGGCAATTCGTCGTTAGAAGCCATCATGGCCGACAGAATGAAGAAGCTGTTGAGAGCGAAGGTGCGAGCATAGTGATTGTGGTTATTGCATCATTGTCCCAACATAATGTTTCTTGTGTTTGCTGCGCTTATAGAAACTTGAGGACGATCAAGCGATAAAAACGGAAAATAAAGACATCGCTAAGGAGGACAGTGCTATCATGAAGCAAGAACCCCATCAAGTCAACGGCAAGGAAGTTGCTGCCAAGGATCAGGCAAAGACAGAGGAGACAGCTGCTGGCGGCGCTACGGATTCAGAAGATAGCAAATTAGAACACCACACGGCAACCCAGTCCGGAGAGCTTTCTGCTGGACAAGATGGCTCAATAGTGCCTGCAGAAACGACAATGCGCGATGACGAAGATGATACGCTCACGAACATGAGTCTGCACGAGGACCTGGAAATTTTCGACGGCCTGCAATTTGAAGACGGCGGTGGTATCATAGACATTAGCTTTCAATCGTTGGGTGCTCACGGGGACGCTGATAATGACGTGGATGCTGATGACGGCGATGGAACAGATGCACCGGGGCAGGAGGAGGACGACGAAACGATGGGAGACAACGTGTACGACGACGATCAAGATGAAAATGAAGATGCCAGCAGTCACGACGTGTTGCAGCCCACAGAAGCACAAGCAGATACGCAGCCACCCGCAGGGAATTCCATCAAGCATAGACGCGCAATTTTTCACCAGTATTACAGCAGCCCAATAATCTGGCCTAAATCTTTTCTCCGGGTTTCCTATAGGTAATCGGAGACCGGGCTTTCTCCTCGCTAGCTGTGATTTCTGCGTCGCTCACTTCTAAGAATGAGCGCAGACCCTCCCATGCAGCTCGCGACTGCGCAATATCAGCCGGTAAGATGGTTGAAAACTTTTGAAACAAAGCAAGCACATACCTGAACGTGATAATCAAGCTCCAAGTTCGCCAGCGACAGCAAAGCCGTCTTCAGATTCGCAGTTTTCCCGGTATCCATCCGCCTCGTTTCCACTTTTAGACTATTCGCGATGAATTGTACTTGCTCTTTGGCTTGGTTCATGCGATCTTCGGCCTACATCCAACGAGAGTACATCAGCACTGAATTCACTTTGTATATCTGCATGACAACGTACCGAAGCCATTTTCTGCTCAGCCCGCATCGCAGAAGCTGCTGCGCCACTACTTGCTCGAGCAGCCGCAAACCGCTCTTTATTTCGTTGCATACTTGCGTTCGCTTGCTGCACCTCGTGGATTGCCGACTCACGGTTGTGCATGACCGTCTACGAAAAATCCATTGCCAGTAACTCTTAGTACGACATCGATAATTATGACAAGCCACAACGTACCTTTACAGCATCTACTTTGCCGGCTTGATATCTGACAATAGATACGTACATGGAAAGCAGCTTATCCAGCTAAATGAGAGATGAATGTTAGTATGCAGCAGGCAAAACACCATGAATTTTCGCCTCGCCTGGTCCTGGTAGATATTCGACACAGTCTCGAAGTGGTCGCCTGCAATCTGTACTCCCATTATAACAAAGTCAGTACGAACAAGTAGATTTACTCAGTAGCAATAGAACAACCGTACCCCAGCGAATTCCTTCATGTCCCGATCTTTCTTTTCAAGTTCAGAGAGTGCTGACAAGTAGCTCCCGAAGCGCGAGAGTTCATACCCTTCGCTTCGCTGTGCAGCGTACACAATATCTGAACAACGGGTTACTTCTCGGATGCGCTTCTCATACTCGTCGATGTGTTGGCCAATCTGAAATTTGCATAATATATGATAAATGAATACTCTACGGACCACGCAAACACCACCTACCTTGGCGTAGTCATCATCTGTTTTAATCTCCACTTGTTGGACGTTAGACGATAGGAATACACCGTCTTTCAACGAACTCCAGAGGGAGCTAACAGAGGCAGTTGTTGGAACGTACGCAGCGGCAATCGATGCCACCTTCAGCACCTCTTTACCGGCAATCAAACCCTAGTATTCGCACATTAGAGTACTTGTATGTTAGCAAATTAAGTGCAGCATAAACTGCCATGGTGTACGAGACACAAACCTCGTTGCTAGCGGTCAGAACAATTTGTAACTCCAACGTTTGAGAGAGCTTCTCGTGGCTGCAAACCTCATTCTGGTCAAAGTCAAAGAATAGTCATCAGTGACTCCGCGAATAAAGCATCAGGCAACCAATTATACATACAATGAAGTGCTCTAGCGCCTGCCGCCGCTCTTCTACAAATGTTGCGTCCATATTCCCCGTCCAGCGTTTCTCTGGAAGAGGTGGTATAATGGTTCCTGTCAGGGTCCCACGAATAAGTCTCTCACATCACTCTTTCCATCGTAAATGCAAGCTCTGTAGGGTTACCTCGAAAATGCATGAGAAGGCGTTGATGAAGCCACTCAAAGTCACTAAACCGCCTCTTTACTTGAGCCGTCGTGCACGGGAAGTGTGAACAGTTTGTCTGCACCAAACCACAAAACATCAAGGACCATATACACATGTTACGGTCCCAGAACACGAATACAACATATATAAACATCATACCTTGGTCGAGATTACGTACTGGGTATAGCGTGAATACCCTGACCCCACGACGACGGGAGTACTCACAGAGACTTCAAAAGACCGTTTGAACTCGGGTGCAGATTCCTCGGGCAGCTTTCATCAACATTTAGTCATCCAATAGCACAACAAAAACACACCGTTTCACTAGCAGCACTTACCACATTGTCAACTGGCTGCTCTAACTGAAAATCAGCCAGCGGGAGCGACTCCCGGAGTAGAGACTTTGCATTTGGCACTTGCCAGTGCTTTGCACCAGTGCCACAAGCTTCATGGCCACAAACCAGCAGTCTTTATTCAGCTTCTCCTGGGACTTGCCTCCACTTGCTAGTCTCCAAATCTGCAGCAGCAAGAAAACCACGTCAACTGCTGTTTGGTATTTGACTCCCTTCTATGCGATGACCTCTCGATTGGCGTCGTTCATCAACCGAGCACGACGGATGAAAGCCGCCCCTCTGTGCCCCCAACGAAGCCGTCCGAGTCCGTGTCCACCTGATTAGAAAATAAGTAGAATTGAATAATGTTATTGAGGATTTTTAGGTTTGTAAGCAGTGACCGCGCCGTACGATGTGGAAGAGCCGCGAGTAGAGCACGCCCTCCTCGCTGAGGAACTTAATGGGTCCGTTGGGGTACATGATGTTGAACTCGCCACCTCCGCCGCTCGGCGACCGCCCCATGCCGAGCATCGTCCCAACGGATGTTGAGCTTTTCTTTCTGGTCTGGAAGCCGGACTCCGAATTACTTTATTCGTAGTAGGGGTAGGTAAATGTTAGCATAATTGCACGCAGAAACTGGAGTTATAAGAATTGAAGTCGCGCGCAGTGCTAAACAAACTAGAAGGCACAATGTGCTCGATAATAAAGAGAGCTTTCTAACAGAACAGGCTGAAGGCAAGTACGTCGTGCTACCATTGCTGTGGAGACCAGGAAATGGTGGCCATTGTTTAGAGCCATTTCTGAAAGATCGCTTGAAGTCCGTGCGCCACCGACCGTACAGCTATTCACACAGACGGCTTTTTGATTCGCTGGAGTTACTGGGTGTAGGGTTAATCTGCAGGTTGTGTGACCCTAGCCAGAATTGAAAGCGGCGGCACGCTCAAACCGCCATTTCGCGCCCAAGCAACTCGAACCCGTTCATATGCGCGGCTACTCTCGCAACGTGACGCTGGGCAGCTCCAGCCACCGCCTGGGCCCGGCCGAAGTGGGCTGCAGCGACTCTCCGTCCAACGAGCGCCGCTGGAAGAAGCACAGCGCTCGTCGACGCATGCGCGTGTCCAAGGAGTGCGTCGTTCTAAGTCGTTTCTTAATCTTTATTAACATTGATTTACTGGCGCTCTAGGTCCATGAACCGCCTGGTAATGGATTACCTGGTCGGCAAAGGCTACCGAGAGGTGGCGGAAGCTTTCTGGAGAGACTCGGCCACCAAACGTACGCAGAACCCGAGCTTTAAAGTTTAGAAATGCTGCAGTTACTGACTCCTTTGTCGGCTGGAGCAGCTCACGTCGACTTGCAGTCCGTGCAGGAGCGCATGAGCATCCAGCAACTGCTGCTCAAGGGCCAGATCCAAAAGGCGCGCGGCAAGCTCACCAACATGGACCCAGAGGTGGGTATCGAAAGAGCAACTTCAACTTTATTGGTTGCTGACAGTGTCTGGTGCCAGTTTCTGGAGAAGAACAGCGGCATGGACTTTTGTTGGCCAAGCAAGAGCTCATCGAGCTCATCAGGGCGCACAACATCGAGGAGGCTCTACAGTTTGCCATCAAGAACCTCGCCCCGTTCGGTCAAAAGAGTGTGAGTTTTGATACAGTAGGCTCCAGGCGTGGCACCGGGATAAGAAGGATGCTTACAGTGGTTACTTTGGTGGTCGACGTAGCCTCAATTCCTCCACGAGATTGAGAGGACCATGTCCGTGATCGCGTTCAAGGACCCGTCAATGTCGCCACTTGGGCACCTGTTGGAGCAGGCTCAACGTCGCCGCGTCGCTGACGAGGTCAATTCTGCAATCCTGCGCAGTCAAAAGCAGGAGCTGGGTGCGTTGGCTAAAGATTTGGCGCTTCTTTTCTGGCGTAGAACCCTCATATTTTCGTTGCAGAGCCCATGCTACCTACAATGGTGCAGCAGTTTCATTACATGGAGGACCAACTGGAATCCAAGTTGAGTCGTCGCTCGCAAGGTATTCGCGTCGAAGACTCTTCGCACTAAGGCGATCTGCAGCGTTGCCAATGGCAACTTGCCATTTGCATTTGTTTCGTGCTGCTGGCTTGGCCTTTCGTTCATTCTACTGCGTTGTGTTTTCGTCCGTGTTCCGTTGTCCGGTAGCACTCAAAGTCAAACTAACAAAAATAATTTATAATACTTCATCACTTTGTTCGTAGAGCTGCTCGATGGCCAGCAACCTTCTGGTTAGAGGCTTGGCATTGTATGGGAACAGATCTGCAGCCACGAGCCGATCAATCTCCATTCGTAATCGAATTAAAACGCTCAATACTCCTTCAAGACGTTCCTGGGAGTCCAGCTTTTCTTGCTGCTTTCCCAATTCGAGCTCAAACGCCGCAGGTACCACACCAAGTATTTGAGCATCTGTGTTTCTGCAATATGGATTAACAAGAAGAGCAAGTAAGTACCTGAAAATGGAATTCATGGCACACTGTACAGAAACTCACCGTTCGAAACTAGAAGATCCAGTAGTACTAAGTGATCTCGTTCCAGATTGTCAACAAAATCGGCGAAAAGCAAGTCGGGGTTATACTCTGCAGTCACATATTCAAGAAGACTGGAGGTCCATGGATTTTGTCGAGATAACTGGCTGAAAACACCACTAGAGGCATCGGCAAGTGCGACCAAGCGTGAAAGAGTTCCCAGCACTTCAACCATCACGTCGTCTTCCTCAGATATCACGATAAAGAGCTTTCGCCGTGCTGGCAATTCACCCACAAACTTGAGAGGACGTTCTTGGGCTCTAGAGATGGTATCAGTACCGCCTCTAGTTAACAGCGGTGAGCTCAGAAGAGCAGCACCTATGCTGCTGACACACAATAGCCATTGCTGAAGAAAAGGATATTGGCCGTTGCTGCTTATAAATGCCTCTTCGGTAGACGCGGTCGAAGATCGTTCGTTGCTGAGATGCCTCAATGCTTCGGTAGTGCAAGATGAATTGACCACCCATACGAGGCACCCTCGAGCCATCCTGAATACAGTCCTGCTAACGGGTCCGTCTCATTTCCATCGCTGTTTTCTCTCCACTGACTCACGAGCTTGTGAAATCCCGTTATAACGCCGAGGACGGCACACGACACAAATGTTGGTTGTGAGTCGTAGTCTATCTGAACAAATGTTTTTCCGACAAGAGCGTTCATGAACAGAGTCAAAGTCGACATACTCGAAATCTCCATGCTCTCCAGGTCTAACATGTACTGTGTCAGCTCGCGCATGAACATCAGTGCCTCGTAACGTCCGGACACCCCAACATTACATCCACCAACGACGTTGTACACAGTAGCCAACACCACCTCCAAATTCTCCAGCATCGCTTGAATAAACGGCGTTCTTTCCTCGTCATCTCGAGCACTCTCCATCTTGATGAGCTCACGCAACAACTGGAAGCGAAACCCACTGACCTCTCTCCAGGCTGCAGTTGGCGCAGTCACAAGTTCTCTGACATTCGCAAAGCGTTTACAATCAGATTTCGTCTAGTGTTTGCATTAACCCCAAAAATTGCTCACTGGACGATGTCGTGAGCCTCTCGTGGCTCTAAAACGCTGTCTCCGAGAGACTTTTGAAGCTCTTCCTTCGCTGCAAATGCCACCAGCACATCTTCATGGTCCAGCAATGCTACCAACGTCGTCAGTTCCTTGCCAACAGTTCCCTGAGCTCGACGAAGCTCGGCGCCACTCGCAGTGACACGCTGCACCACGTTCCAGTCCATTTTTATAACTACAAACATTTGATTGGTCGAAAATCCGCGATCTTGAAGCTTGAAAAGCTTACGAAAAAGATCGAGACGATGGACATGGTGGAGGTGGCGGACTCGGACGGCGGATCTGCAGCTCCCAGTAATGCAGTGGCGGACAAGGTAAGCGCCCCTTTTGTCCAATGTGTTCGGAACTGACATCTTTTGCTACAGTTCGGAGCCACTGCTTTGCATCTGCTCTGCATGGATGAGACCATATCGATGGATATGTTACGAGAGCTGTTGATTATGTGCTCAGACGACTGCTTTAACCAAGATGTGGTACGTTTCGCCTTAGCAACCACAGTACTACCGAATTGACGAACTGATGAGAAACCAGTACGGCCGATCACCCCTTCACTACATTTGCATGAATCAAGCTGTGTCGTCCGAGATGCTGTGGCTGTTTTTCGACCGAGGGAACGAACTTGTTCGCCAGACGGACAAGGTAAAGAACATGTAGAACCGGTATATATCTGAAGGTAACCATGTCTCTATGTGTTTTATTTGCTGCGGTAGGATGGCAGGACACCTTTGCATTATCTTTGCGGCAACGCATTTATAACGCCACAGGTTCTCGAGATTCTGTTCGACGCCTGGCCGAGCGCAGCCCTGGTGGCAGATATGGTGCCCATATATCTACTAAAACAGTATTGAGGCGTCCGTACTAACTGTTGCTGTAGGAATTCAAGCTCCCAGTGCAATATTTAGTGGAAAACGCTTCATCCTCTCCTGAAGTTACAGCTTTGCTTGTCTGTGGACTGACATCATATCGACACAGATATGAGTTTTTGAACAGGAGCAGTCACTACGCACGCTTTTTCCAAGATGGGGAACTTATCCATGTTAACACAAACGTCGCCATGGATTCAAATACGGCGACAAGAGTGTTGATAATTTTTACTCATCACCACTAATCCTTGACCACGAGCACAAAATACTCCTTCACCTAAAAACCGCAGTACGTATGGTATGACCTATTGTGTGAGGATGTGTGATTGAGAGTACTAATAAATTACTGGCCAGAGCGAAATTCGCGGTGATCACCTCGAGTATATTCCAACAGTCCACGAAATATTTGACGGCGCTAAAAGGAGGGTGGCTCTGCGTAACATGGATGTCGCGCCTGAGGATCAGAACGGGTATTTTGCACGATTTGATTTTGCACAAGGCACAAAGCTACGGGAATCATCTAAATCTTAGGTCTGGTGTGGATGTTAGCAGAGATGGGTCAGTGATCCTTGATCATGCACTCGTGATGGAAGCTCCAATATACACTCTGGAAGAAATGAGGATGGAAAAACTGTGGGACACTGAAGTCGTTCGCTCTGTAACCACAGAAGTTGCGAATTGCTTACACTTTTGGCACTGTGATGCGCGTGCGGTTCACGGAAATATTGTACGCTGCCTTACTATCTATCTAGGAAACCTAATGTAACAATATTTGCATTTTTCCAGACGCTTCAAAACATTGGACAATTCGAGAACCGGGGGCTATGTCTGTACAATGTGCGTGCGAGCCGAGAATTTCATCGACAACGGTCAGTCGGCTCGCGCAGCATTACGCTGAGTTCCTGTCCACCTGAAGCCGCCAAAGCTTTTGTTGACAAAGAGGAGTTCTTACCCACACCAGCTTCCGATATATGGCAGTTTGGATGCGTTGTGTACGTGGTTTAGGTCGATAGGCCAAGGATAACATCCTCGTAACTAACGGAATTGTTGAGTGTTGAAATGCTGTAGGTACAACCTTCTTACAGGAAACACCATCCTTGAGCGACTGGCACCTTGGATCCATTCTGTTGGACACGAGCAGGTTTTACACTTGATCTGCTCGATAACGGACGGTGCTCTTGAACCAATCATTGCTGAAACGAACCCAGAATTCCAACTCCTTTTGCGAAGGACATTGGTGGTGAATCCGAATTATCGTTGGGGGATTGATCGACTAATGGTTTGTTCTTAGAGTATGAGTATGTGACGGCTGCATTCGCTAATCTGGTGCCTGAAATTACAGCAAACTTCCGACGAGTCTTCACAAGTATCATTTGCCACAAGCGAAACCTCATCGGAGGATTTTATCGGGAACTCGCTCCAGCAGAAGGCGGACGAGGTGCTAACAGGTGGGACTCGACCAGCTAAGCATGCGCAAGCGCAGCTCGAGTTCATGAAAAATGAACAATCTACCTTGCGCCACTCACTTCTTTCAACCAAAGCCCAGCTACAAACAAGTGAGCAACTACGATCCGATCTTCAGGTGCAAGTGGAAAACCTTCAAGCTCTGATGGCGTACGAATCTCAGCTGAAAAGTGAAGCACAGCTCGAGTCGCAGCTTCTTGCACGGAATCATCAAGCGATGACCCTTCAGCTGCACACGATGGTGGAAATGGTGGTCAACCTTGTACCTCTGGCTCGGAAGGTAATCAAAGTCGTCAAAGTGCTATTCGTCGCTAACCTGTGCTTCTGTTACTGTTCAGGTTTACGGTTCCGCCGCGGACGATTTTCTCTCTCGTACTCTCTCGCAAGTTACGGGAGATAATTCTCCTTCGTATTTCCCGGCACCTTTCACCACTACACAACAAAAGAATGGGATAACGCAGTTGGTAAAAACAACTGCAGCAATCCGTGCTGGCCCAAGGCTGTGTCCAAAAGTGGGCTAGTGGCTCGCAATCGAGCGCAGTCGCTGCAGCTGAATTGGCATCTTACGTCGGCAATAACAAGAATGCAGACGAAATTTCCGGCAGCAACGACAAAAAGGTAAAAGATTTGGACAGCTCTGCAGCCTCAATGGCTTGACGTTGTCTTTAAATTCAACTCTCGTTAAAGTAAAGTAAAAGTTTACTTAAGCAAAACTTTTGTAAGGCATTATTCAAATTCAAAATGGCGCGGGCTCCGATACGTGGTTCGCGGGCTGTGGAGTCGTACCTGCGCAACTTCGAGGGCGAGAAGACTCGCTACCAGGAGATCCTCGAGATCACGCTTTGCTACGGCGTGCAGTGCCTAGCGCGTGCCTATTCGCTCAAAGGCCTCAGCTGCAACGAGCTGCGCACAATAACAGGTTATAAACACCATTTTATTTATCAACTCCTCCTCCTAATCGCATTATTCTTAACCAGATTACGACAGGGCCAAGAACCGAGACTTTTACGTGCGCAATGCGTCGCGTACGCCGACAGAGGGAGTGATGCAGCGCACACCGGTGGAGTTGCGGCCTAAGCCATCCCATTCGTGGAGAGATGGGGAAGAGGACATGTCGGACTTCCCAGAGCCTGGAACTGTAGAGACGAGTGAGGCACGTGGGCCGTTGGAGAGTGCTAGGGATTTATTGGGAGCGTATGCTTCGAGGGATGCCGAGCACTTAGAGCGCGAGGAACGTGACGACGATGGTGAGAACAGTGTCAACGACGAATTTGGTGCGAAAAGTGAAGACGCGGGTCAGCATCATTTACAAGAGAAGCACCAGGGTGGGCCAGACTCACCAAGGGAAGTAAAGACTGCCAGCGCTGCAATGAGAAGCACGCACTCCCCTTTATCTGAGAAGAATGAGCGTAAACAGCGGTCATTGCATCAGCAGAAACAGAAACAGTCGCCACCAACTCCTCGACATCTTCAACATGTTAAATCCAAGCTCCAGCCAGAGCTGAGCACCCGCCGCCAGAAGTTATTACGAGTTAAGAAAACTCAATCGCAGCGAATGGCGGAAACCCTAGCGCGTGCTCGTCTCGCAGAGTACGACGCTCGGCGTGAGTTGCAGGATGTTCGTGAACGACGCCTTGGTCCGAAGAAGATGTCTTTGAACGAAATAACCAAAGGTAAGTTCTGATACGGAAGACAATTTGTACTTGTGGTTGTATTGACGTATTTGTCTTATTCACAGGTGCTGCCGCATTGGAGATAGCTGACGATTTTGTGAGGAGTCCTCTGATGGACAAATTTGGCAATGGCAATCGGACCGAACCCAATCGGCAAGCAGGGTAAGATCTCGTGTGTTTCTCGAGATATAAGCTGGCCGGTGTTGCTGACGCGTATTGCACCAATCCTAGCGATCTCAACCAGGAGCGCCAACCGCACAATGATCCCTTGAAAGAGGAACTTTATGGTACTACCGCACTCGACGAATCATTTTGGGATGCAAGCCTCCGCCGAAACCACAGCGTCGGAAAACTATGTCGACACGTCCAAAACGAAGTAAGTCGTTAAAGGCGGCGTTTGTTGTTGGCTGACAGGACTGACTCGCTGATGCTCTGTACAGATTACAATGGTTGGCTGGGTGATTTTGGTCCGCTGCACACGAAAACAGTTCGACCAGAATGGGATGAAGCCGATACTGGCGCGAATGACACTGCTCAACGTGAGTTCGCTCTACTTTGTATAAATAATTGGAGTTGGTGCTAACGTGTGACCATAGGCGCTGAAGGCAGCAAATTCGAATGGAATTTCGAGCAGTAAGGAAATTGCTAGTAGTTGCATGCTCCTTTTGGCTTACTAACTCTTTGTTTTTAGCCTTCCTGATGGTCGTCATGAGACCGTGGGCCACCACAAGCCACATGATGCGAATGCTCGAGCGCGGTTTGAATCCGAAGACACCGGCAGAGTGGATATCGATTTGTCTGACGACGCCAGCGATTCCCACAGCGTGAATTCCGATCCAGTATTTCGGTGGCTTAAAGACGCAGTTTAGTTTCTGAATAATACTCTTAGCTGCCACAAAACTTTTAGTATCTACGCAAGCACCACTCGAAATGCCACGGCAAGATTAACCATCGAATAGATCAAGTAGTAGACCATAAGAAGTCTCCCATACCACGGTGGGCAGCGATACTTGTGATGGCGAAACACCAGCATGGAGGATGTGAGCGAGACCAACAAAAGCTCAACGAAATCCAGGCATGGATATCCAACGCGAGATCCTCGCTTCGACCCCGAATGCATGCGTACAGCATCGGCAGTCCCAAACCAAGAAGTATGTTGAAGACTGGACCACCAAAACAACCTGCGATGGCCATTTGCGGGAAGCCAGCTCGTGCCACTGACACATCTGTGATGAGATCGCCCACCGAATTGCCCCACGCAAGGACAGTCAGACCGAGCAGACTGTTACTGGCACGAGTAATATACCCCACTGCGACCAGTAATGCCATAAGTTCGTTCGCCACGGTGTAGATCCAACATACACATGCAACAAAGGCCAATGTTAACAGGATACTTGATGATTTTGTCGACCGCGGTGCATGTGAACGGTGCGTCGTGAACGATATAATTCCACTAACACATCCTCCCAGAACAACCAGTACGTGCCACAATGGAACGCTATGCAAGGAACGCCCACCGAAGACATCAACATTGGCGTACCCACTAGTAAGGGCTACCAGGAGAGGGACAGTGACCGGTGCTAAGCATGCCTTGGGGCGAGACCAGGATTCATCATCAAATAGCGGCACTGTGATGTCTCGTGCAAGAACCAGCAGCGCTTGTGGCACATAGAGAAGTTTCAGTACAACAGACTCGTTGCTTGAGAATATTTCCATGACGCGACGTTGAAGTCGCCATCGCCACCGAAGATGTTTCTGCCATTCTGGAATTGGGCGTTCGTCACTAGTATCCACGTCAGCACGTTCCGAGTCAGCGATTAACGGCGATGACAGTGACTCCTCTTCAAACTCGAAATGCTCATCAAACACGCGACTCGAAAATTGGAGACCGCCTAGATTCGACATTTCCAAGCCATTCGGTTGGGGCTCATTGGCCGCGCCGTCACCAGCCAGATCTTCCGCCTCTGGTCTCGTGATAAAACTATAATGATGTTCCGATCGCTCTACTCTTTTCGCTTCTTTTCCTCGTGGTGATAATGCGTGCCAGAACGCCGATATCATCATTGACGTTTTCTTAGACAACTCAGCATCTTGAAATTCCAGTTCAGCATTCCGAAACCTACTCACACAGGCAGGAAGCACCACACTGCCCACATAAACTCCATAAAACGCCAAGAACAGCAACGCAGCTGCTGCAGTATCTCCTACATCTCCCCTCTGCCACTC
The DNA here is from genome assembly GCA_011947325.1 of Phytophthora macrochlamydospora. NCBI lineage: Eukaryota > Oomycota > Peronosporomycetes > Peronosporales > Peronosporaceae > Phytophthora > Phytophthora macrochlamydospora. Next base: position 93,331 of record JAAVTH010000384.1, on the reverse strand, counting down.
ATCGCCAGAAGTACCAACAGCGCCAACGACACCAGCAACGCTCCAACGTCACGCACGAACGCCCAGCGCTGGACCTGCACGGCACTTGACACCGCAACTCCTCCTACCACCACCGTCGTGATGAACATGGCTCCACCGAGTAATTCATTGACCCCTGTCTCCCCACCCCTGAAGAGTACGCAGCAATTGCCGAGAAGACGTCGGGAGCTCCGTTGCCAAAGGCCAGGAAGGTAACACCCGAGACGTCGTGAGGGACGCGTAGTCTGTCGCTGAGAGTCGCTAATGTGGGGAGAAATAGCCATCTGCAGTGCTGCCCACTGGTTATTAGGGAGAAAGTTAGACGGAATTTGGCTACTGGAATACGGAACGTACGGAAGTAGAAGAGAGCGGCGAGCCAGAGCAGCAACATAGACGCTGAGAGCCACGGCAGACCTGCGAGCGAACAGTAGTGCAGATGGACGTAGTCTATGGAGAGCGGGCCAAGTGTCATGTTCGCCACGAACGGGTGCGCGTCGCACGCCTTCGGCAGCTCCATCCTGAACAGCTTTGAATCAGAATTAGTGCAATTTAGGATTTATTATCAGAGATATTGATAAATAGAAGAAAAACATATGTTTCCTAAAGCAGGATAATTCTTTTTAAAGCATCCGCTCAAAGCCATACTTACTGAGGAATCCAGCAGCAGGGTCTCTGCCGTTTCTGAGGAGAGCGGCGACAACGCTGCTGCTAACGGATAAGTCAAAATGGTCAGGTGTAGTTTCAATAGATTTACGGTGCTCATTTCTTTGCATAAAGGAAAAATGCGTATATGGCGGACACAAATCTCGACTCTGCATTTTCCCCAAAGTTTTGGGCGCCAAACGAGTGACATTCAAGATCCCCCTCCCCTTCGGCACGCAACCGGAACGACGGCGCGGACGCCATGAAGGTTTGTGCTGTCGACAACGCCACCACGAAATATATTAGCAAAGCAAAATTCATTGATATGTGCATCTTTTTCAACAACACATCTTGCATGGAATTACCTTGTCTTCCAACTCGCATCTTCACATCCTCTTTCTTCATGATCATGGGTGCAGTTGATCTTGAATGCTGCTGTGACGGCATTCATCTCCAAGTCGACAACGGTAAACGAACCATAGATTGTCTCCGTTGTCCACCGCGACTTCTTCGCCCGGGTAGATTGCTTGCTTTGCCACCATAAACACGGTCGTTGTGGGCATTAGCCACCTCAACGAATTGTGCTACCGGAGGGCAAGAATGATTCACAAAGGGCATTAGACCTCCGAGGTGTTGCGCGTTGATGGCAACTCGAACGGGATGGCTCGGTCTCTCCGGCCGTTGCGCCATTACCTGGCGATATCCTTCGTTGAGCGGCCGGTTTGTGCGCGTGACGCTAAAGAGCTCCAGTTCGCCCAAATACTGGTCCAGAAATTCTCCAGCCCCGATGTCCTAAGTCCCAACCACCGTGACATACCTTATCGGACTCAACCAGCCCCTTTACGTGCAGGCAGCAATTGATGTTGCAGTACAGCTGCATAAGAGAAATGCTGCAGGGTTCCACACTTGATATGGCAAAGAGCAACCGCACCAGCCAAAGTGACGGACCGACGGGAAGACAATCCCGAGCGAGTTGCATTGGTCCTGTGGATGGCAACACGAAATGATCACCTACCCGGAACAGAATCATCCGCAGAACGAGGCGCACGTTGCGGGTGTGGGTGTACTGGCTCTGCCCTTAATTATATCAGGCCTCGAGGGTTCACCACCGACGCTGAGGTGGCGAGCTGCGACCCGTTCGCGGAATTGCATACGGCCCTGCAGCAGCACGACTTTCATGTCGTCCATTGAGACGTACGCGTTCACAGGCATACGTGCCAGATGCAGGTTCGCGCGGCCGTGGTGGTGTTTTCAGGAGAACTGGTGAATATGTCGTCGGACTTGCCGCCCGACGTGCGACAACAGGCGACGGTGGAGAGTCGTTGACTTGGTCTCGAGTAGGCGGGGCGGGGCATTCATCACGCGCTAGGAGACGCGCTTGTCATGGCGCGAAGGCGTCCTTAGTTACTGTCTCCGTGGAACTGGAGGAGGCGCTGGACTTGTTGTGTGCGTCGCATTCATGGCTACGGACGTTCGTTTGTACATTCTCCTCGTCGTTCGACGTGTTGCGCACGTCACCGATGCTGCCAAAATAGTGCTGAGTGGGTGTTGCACACCATGACCTGTTCATACACAACGAATCAGTCGACAGATCTGTCGACATCATGGAGAGAGCGGACTTGCAGCAGGCCTCACAACTTCAGGGCAATGTGGGCTCTTCCCGGCAGACTCAAGAGTGGCCTATAGCGTGCCACGAAAGATATACTTGAGACATATGAGTTGGAGTGACAGTCGGCTTATTTCTATACAAATACCAAGATATACACTTAAGATGGGTTCATCGCGTAAAGCTGGGGGTAGGCGAGTTTATCGAGACGATTGATGGTCACCCAAAACTATCATGCAGGGGTGAGTATATCCCCGACATACGGCAGCAGTATGACAGGGTTTACTACGTGCACTACGGTTGTCGACTGCGTAGATCCAAAAGTAGGCAACCATAACTGACATGTCAAGTCTCATTATGTCCGACTGCTATGATCGCTTGTACTTCTAGCTTGTATGGTAGATGACATTAGACACGGGACAAAACGACGCTCACGTCTGTCAAATGTTGGCGTGTCATTCATTCTACAACCCCCCATGTACTCCTCTGTTCTTCTCTCGACAATTGTAAAAGCGCACAGTCAACCTGGTATCCTCCAGCTCCTGGGTAAAAAGATTCACGTCTTGGTTGTAGAAGCAGAGCTGAGGCAGCAGCTCAAGATTAGACACAAGTTGTCTGCTGCGTGTCTGCTGAAGCCTGATGTTGCGCCCTGGATGGCGATCGGTTTGAGTCATATTGAAGGTATCTACCAAAACTTCTACGTTCAATTATCGCTATGCGTTCGCAATGAAGGATTATTCTCAACAGATTATAATTGAGCTTCTTGAACCGGACGTCCGTCGTTCAGGGCAGCAATCGTCAAGATCATGCTATGTATGTGAGCTCGAGCCTCCTCGCGGTCTTCACGACGACGCAACTCCATCACGTCACGTTCCTCGCGACGTTTCTCTCTGCGTCGTGCCTCCTCGATCTCTAGCTGGTCACAGGATGCGCCTCGGATGCAACCCTCTTCGTCATCTTATTGCGCAAGGGTCTCAGATTAATACCCCGAGGCGGTCATATCGATTGAGTAGCTTTGGGTATTGGGGGCGCCCGTGAGCGTCAGCAGCTGTGATGCGCTCCACAAGAGAGGGTGTCGTTGCCACGGCGGCTGGTGCACGCGGTCGGAATGTAAGTGACTCACCCAGTTGAAGTGATTGAGCAGCTGCAGCAAACTCTTAACTAAGTCGCGCGTTATCGTACTCAGCAGCACCAGCATCTTCGGCAGACTCACCGACTGGTGGCTCGATTTCAGTAGCCTTGTAGTAGTTGTCGAGTTCCGCTGCTAGCGACGCGATAATGGTGGTACCCAGTGCCTACCGGTAGGGGGAGTATGCGCGCAAGGCTGAAATGTCTCGTCGGGGAGCTGCAGGACTGCCGGCTCAAGTGATCTTTGAGCTTGTACCGCTTCAGTGTCTCTGATGTAGTTGCTATACAAACTTTTTGGCCGTTGGAGTTGGTTAACCTCCGATCTTCGGCATCTTCAGACACAGGAGCACTGGTCCGACATATAGTGCAACCCCATCTCTACCGCCGAGAAGAAAGGTGACAACCCTCAGGTAGACACATCACACATCGTACTCAACTCTGGGGTGTGAAGTTTCCAATATCCTGACGACGCCTTGTGATCAGTGTAGAGATCAAACTCTCGACGATCCAAACAGCATCAACACTTTCTTGTCGCTCACGTGCTTCTCCAACACTCGATCTCTGCTATTCCTTCGTGCTTGCACGCCCGGTTCTTCTGCGGTCCCGTGAATGGATCGGACCAAGAAAACAGGCAAAAAAGATTTCACCACCGCTAATATGCGTCAGGCGAAACATCTATGTGCAACTCTGCCGGTTTATCCTGTAGTCTTAACTATAACTCCGAACTCTCTAAACTTGCGCAGCCTCCGACTGTCATTCTCGGGTCATTTCTGGTGTTGGCGTTCGACAATTTAAAGGAACACGCGGGTTCATTGCTGTATTGATTGTGTAGGTGTGGGAAAGATACACAAGCACAATACTACCGATCTGGTTCGATGCATTCGAGAAGAAAAAAGACCATGGCAGCTGGAAAATATGCGAGCGCCTCTGTTTTTGCGTATGGGGTGTACAACTTCGTTGGCTTCTGCAACACTTTGTCGTGAGTGCCTCCGAAACGCCCAACATATATTTTTGTCTTCCTATCCAGAAGAAACCAAAGAAGAATGAGGAATGTTCGTCAACTTACCGACGACGGTCGCAGTGAAGGAACAGGCAACAAAACTTGCTGTTACCCTCACACCAGCACTATGAGTATGGTTTGAGTGGCATCAAAGATAAGGGTCCTCTTGGGTTCCAGCGTGTCGTCTCATTTAGAAAGTTTTGTAATTGACGATTATATTTAGAAATATTTCTAATTTCGTTCAGATTTAGCTCTACAGCGTATTTCCCTTCAAATGCAGCGCAACGGCGGTTGGCGTGGCGGCGGCCGCTCTTCCCGTGGCCGTGGCGGCTCTCGTGGTCGCGGCTACAACATCAATCCTCGCGGTCGAGGTCGCGGTGCTCCAAATGCACGCAACTCCACTCACGCCAACAGCAGCGAGGCTGCCATCAGTTTGGACGAGTCTTTCACTATGGAGATCCACGCCGCCCTACAAGCTCTGGTCGAAGACGGCAGCCGCACCGAGATGAGCTTCCCAGCCAGTTATGACAACACGCAGCGGCGCTACATCCACTCGATGGCGCAGAAGTACGGACTGTTCTCCAAGAGCTCGGGTAAGAAAGGGGCCGGCCGCTTCATCCACGTGGCCAAGGTCAAGAAGAACGCGGCCATGGAGGAGGTTTCTCTTCGTCTTCAAGCCGCTTCTCTCAACCAGTCCACAGTGGAGTGGTTCCCTCCCATTGTTAGGAACTATATGGACAGGTATCCAGCGACTGCAGGACAAGATCCCTGGAGTGTCAGAGACTTGAGTCCACTGGTGACAGTCCCAAAGAGACATCAAGGACGAGGGTCTCCATTGTTTAAACCCTTGCAAAAGAGGGAACAAGGACCGAAGATAGTTAGGAATCCCCCAAAGAAGCCACCAAGCTGCCAGTGTTTGGATACAAGCAGCAGATTCTGGACATGGTTGCCAGTAATCAGATCGTGGTGCTGTCCGGAGACACTGGGTGTGGGAAATCGACTCAGATCCCGCAGTTTTTGCTGGACGATGCATTGGCGAATGGATATGGAGAGGAAACGAGGATCATTTGCACGCAGCCGAGGAGAATCAGTGCGATCTCGCTTGCTGAGCGTGTCGCCCGTGAACGGTCAGGACCGCAGGGTGGAGACAGCAAAGAAGTGGGGCATGCGATCCGCTTCGACTCGTCGTTTGACGTAAAGCGGTCCAAGCTGATTTTCTGTACGACTGGCACGCTGTTGAAATGGCTGAACAATGACCCGCTAGCGCATGGCTTTTCACACTTGATCTTGGACGAAGTACACGAACGAGATCAATTCACGGATTTCCTGCTCATCTTGATCAAGACATCGATCCTCAAGCAACGACCTGACCTCAAGGTGATTCTCATGAGCGCTACCATCCAGGTCGAAAAGTTCTCTCAGTACTTCCAGCCAGACTTCCCTGCGCCTGTATTACAGATGGTTGGCGGAACAAATTTCCCAGTGACAACACTCTTCCTCGAAGACGTGCTAACGCTGCTGGAAAGTGATCGCAGTACCCCATTGCCTATCATGGACGACTCACGCAACGGTCAAGTTGGAAATGGTTATGGAAGCGGTCGAAATGGAGGATCTACCGCTGGAAACGGACTTCAGTGTCCTTTATGTGGTGGCGGAGGGTTTGCTGACGAGGAAGCCTTTGGTACACATGTAGCCACCTGCTTTGGCGAAAATAACGGAGACTTTGAAATGGCTCCTGCTCCAGAACAAGAACACACCCCTGTCGTGCCTGTTGCTGCTATGGGTGATGTACTCCGGACTGCGTTAAGCAGTGTTAGTGATTCCGCGAAGGAAGAAATACTGTCTTCCTACACGAAACAGCAAGACGCGCTTCGTCAAGACCAAGCGGTAGATTACGATCTATTGTTGCAGCTTCTCTTCCTGATTAACCGCACTTTCCCCTAGAGGACGATGGTAAAGGTGCAATTCTCGTGTTCCTGCCTGGGTGGGAGGAGATTTCGTATATGGAGCGTGCCCTGCTCAACTCACCAGCAACAGCATCGACCTACGAAATTGCACTGCTTCACTCGCGTTTGTCAGCTCAAGAGCAACGCCGTGCATTCATGACGCCTCCCCGCGGGAAACGAAAGCTGATTTTGGCCACAAACATCGCTGAAACAAGTCTTACTATCGAAGATGTTGTGTTTGTCGTGGATTGCGGCAAATCTAAGCAGACGCATGCGCTTGCTGCAACTTCGAGCTCGTCCTTCGTGATGGGTTTGCAAACAACTTGGGTTGCTCGTGCAAATTGCGTACAACGCATGGGTCGAGCAGGCCGTGTACGTGCAGGTGTTTGCTTTCGGCTTTTCTCGAAAGCACGATACGAAACAGCCATGAAGGAATTTATGCTGCCAGAACTGCTGACCACACCGCTGGAAGAACTTTTGTTGCAGATTAAGCTTCTGCAGTTCGAGAAGAAGCTTCATATCCGCGATGCCAAACAGTTTTTGATGGAGGCTATGGACGCGCCGAGCGAAACGTCGATCGATGCATCCCTACAGCGATTAGAAGACATGCGTGCACTCACAAAAGATGACGGAGCATTAACCTTGCTGGGTTGGCATCTAGGTAACATTTGCACTGGTGGTGTTGCCGTGCAGATGGCCAAGTTGTTGTTGTGGGGGCACACGTTCGGCTGCTTCGACGCAATTCTCCAGACTACGTGCACACTCAGCGGATACCGTGACCCGTTCATTAGCTTCCTTGGTATGTCTCCAGAAGAGCAACGACAAGTAGATGCGTCCAAGAAGGCGTTCTCACGCAACGGATCGCCCCCAGCACTTCCTCTTCAGAGTGATCATTTCGTGCTTTGGAAGGCGTTTGAGGCATACCTTGATATGCGCTCGCGTTCCTCCTTTAGGGCAAAGGACGCATTCTGTGCACGCAACAAACTGCATCGGCAGACGCTGGAGCAATTGGGCTCCATCTATCAGCAGCTGCAAAACGACATGGAAGCAATAGGTCTTTCTCCAATGACTCAGCTCTTACCTACTGCTGTGCCGAGAATGCCAGCCACCGTGGAGAGCGTTGCCCCGTACTTGATGGCACTCAGTATTGGCATGTATCCGAATGCATTGTTTACCCGTTCGGGTGGAGTAAGTCGCAACTGGACCTCGAAAGAAAAAGTAAAGGTGAAAATGGACGGGTCATCTATGGTGACATGGCAGACCACTAACCACCAATACCACAAACGGAAACACGGATCTGAGCAGGACGAGGCTGGCCCGCCGGACGAGTGGTTGGTGTATCACGAAATGATGCAGTCTGAGCGTACTCGCGTCGCGAAGTATGGCACGAAGCTACCATCTCCATTGCTGCAGGCTCTGTTGATGGGTTCAGTGGAGTCGCAAACAGTGGAGGAGCGCAAACCCGAGTCGGAGATCGACTACGATGGTTCCGTAGCTCCAAGCAAGTGGCTGCTCGTATTGGAGGACTGGTTGGTGTACGAAATGGACAGCGCCGATGAAGCGCATTGGATAGCGCTGCTGCGTGAGCGTTTATATGCAACCTTCATCCGACACTTAGAGCGACTGCATGCCCACGCACAGCAATTTGGTCGACCCGGGAATTATCTGAAGTTGATCTTCAATTCAGGCAGCACGATGCCGAGCTACTTCAAGCTTTAGTGGCTTGGGTATCCTTTGACCTTCGCCGTGCCAGCAGACGCTAGGCACGAGAACATGGCCGTGATTTTGCTGAAAATCTTTGAAATTGTTATTGCCTAAAAGCAGGCTCAAAATTTGTTCTACTGTGCTGTTGCGTCTATCAGGAGAAAGACGATCGGCGACGCATTCGCATCTGTAGACTATTAAGTACAGCGCCAGTGGAGTGGTGAGTTGCCGCCTGATTCGGCAAGTTGAGTCCTTCGGCGGCTTGCAGATAATCATCGACGGAGAATTCGTACTTGTGCAGATGCTGCATAACACAACCGAGAGCTTTGCGTTTCCCCTGTCCCCGCCTCCGTAAATCCCCACGATGCGGCCCAAGATGTTCTCAAACTCGCCCAGTGTGGCTTTCAGCTCCGACTCATTTCCAAGACCTCCACTACCTCGTCGAGAGCCCGAGAATGGAGCGGCTGCCAATAACCCGCTGCGCTCTCGTGCTTGCTTGACATCTTCCTGCATGAGCGAGTGTAGCTGCTTTACTGACGTCTTCTTGATGTTTGTGATTTTGTTGCGGAATTCATGCAGAATGTTGTTGGCCATATCCGGGTAGTGCATCGAAATCCGGTCCAGGCCGTGCAAACTCAACACGAAAAGACTCATGTACGTCTTAGCTCGAATACTAGCAGCTCTCTTCGACCGAGTGAGCATGGCGATTTCCCAAAGTAGCTTCCTTCCAGCAGCGTCGCAAAACCTTCTCCTCATCCGTGTCAGCTTTGGAAACGACTTCGGCGACGCCCTTCACAAGGAAATACATGTGGCGACCAACTTGTCCCTCTTTGAAAACGTACTCACCTGGCGTGCAAAACTCGGGGTCCAGGATGCTCATGAGATAACTCACACAGGCGTCGTCCTGTGTAGCAAAAGGAAATTTTGCTCACAACGTCGCGATTCAAATGAAGCACAAGTTGGCTGCGCAGATCATCCGAAAGTGCCGCTAAGATGGTTTCCTCGTTCTCATCGTCACGCTGTAGCAAATAGTATTCGTAGTAGCGGCGTAGTCGTGTTGAAAGTGGCTGAGAAATTCCTCGTTCCCGTAGGTAAGCTTTGAGGTGGTCCATCCGTTCTCGAAACGTGTCCGACGACTCGCTCAGCTCTTCGACAACGCTCGACAGAGTTCCTACGACGTAGGTAAAAGTCGATGCCCCAACAAGGACGCCACAAGACACGAAAACGATCTCATACGTATTTTTCGGTGGTGTATCTCCGTAGCCCACCGTCGTCATAGTCGTTACCGCCCAATACATAAAATAAATGTACATGTCTAGGTTGGAGTTTTGTCCTTCAGGGTAAAAGTGCCGCACGCCCCCGTCGTTTTTACGGGATAGGCGAGCCACCAGGAAGTACCCACACGTCAATATGTGAGCGATAAATGCCACGCGGAAAATTAATCGCACCACTCGAGCTAGTGTGTGATGTGTCGAAATTGCAGCCCCAAGCGCTGTCGAGCTTTCTTCTCGTTGCAGAGTATGCAGAAACTTAAAAATGCGCGATAGCTTCAGCAATCGCAGGAAAGGTACGAACACGAGGCCGGATCCAGCTGACATTTTAATCAATTGCGTGAAGATCGCCGCGATGAGTGATATTGGTAGCGCCGACAAAAGGTCTAGTACAAACCAACTGCGGATATACTCTTTCCACCTTGTACGTCGCACTAACACAGCAGTGTGGCCCTCACACGGTAGATCAACAACAACGGCTATCCTCAAATTCACCAGGATGTCAATGGCAAAAGCAAGTTCGACTACAATGTCCATTGTGGTGCTCAATGTGGTGCCTTCGTCGGCTAGAAAGGCTCCTTCGTAGGGTATCGCGATAGAACAATACAAGAGAAGCAGTGTCGTAAATACGTCCCATGCAAGCTTGGCACTATGGAAAGGGTTGATAGGCGCGAGCAGTTTCCATTTGATTCGCTGCCAATTGGATGTCAGGTCGGCGGTTTTAGCATCTTGAGAAAGCAGCCAAACCATATGCAGCTTCTCTGTGGCAGAATTAAAGACCGAAACACCCATGGATAAATGGAGATCGAGCACCTGAAGAATTGGAATCGGCAGTGAACGATAACTTCGTAAGGCTCCATCGAGGAGTATTGTCAACGTCGGATACAAGTTTTCGAGCCCAGCGACGCCAGACACCGGGTCACTATTTTGCGAGACGATGAAAACACGATACCGAGCTAGAGTCTGCTCGAAAACATGATCATACATGGAGCTGCGCTCGTTGTGGTAGTCGAGCAAGGCATGCTCAGCGTCAGGAAATTCCTCAATTAAGCGGTCAAAATCTTCTTTAGGAAGCGTGAAGAGATCACTTGTAGCTTTCGCTTTGTAAGTGTTGGAATGAGGGCCATAGCTAAGAAGAGATCCTTCGCCAAATACGCCACGCTCCGTTAATACTTCAAGTACGACAATCCACTCTGCATTTTCAAGTGGCGTGCGTCGAACTTCGATAAATCCCGTGTTGAGAATGAACATCTCAGTACCCACACACCCTTCTCGAGCGAGTATGTCGCCATTCACGACAATCAGCGGCTTGATAAACATTGCCATATCCAAAACAAACTGCGTACTCAAGCGCTTAAATGCTGGGATGCGAAAGAAAGTTGATTTGTATGTTTCGTGCAGAATTTCACCCCGCAGTGAGAGCGAGAATTCGCACAGTAGCTCTCGTTCATCAAACGCACTTGTCTTGGCGATATAGTGACGGAAGTAGCGCATGAGCCGAACCTTCAAAGCACGAGGTAGTTGCTTCTTCCGTACGAATGTCTGAATGACGCTTAGCTTTCGTGATCGTGTTGTGGTTTCACGATGCCAATTCTCCAGGATTTTAGTGAGACTGCCAATGATCAGACCAAATCCACTAGCGCCAACGACAGACACCGCCATTGAGAATAGTCTCTCATCGCGATTTGTTGCGTGAACATCTCCATACCCAACGCCGCACATGGTTGCCACAACCCAGTAAAAGCTGTAAATGTAGCGTACACCTACGCTTTTATTCTGTATTTCAGCATCAATCATCCAAGTCATACTCAGATCTGCAGTCGTAAAGCCAATCAAATGCCAGAAACACGAGAAGATATGCGTTACCAGCAGAACTTGGCCGGTTAGTCTTGTAAGGCGAGCATACACCGCATTCAGCTCGAGCGCATCTTCAATCTTTGTGGCAAAATGCCGCAGTTTAATCAACCGCGTTAGTTTCGTAACACGCAATAGCCTTGCCAGCCGAGCGAGTCGTAACGATAACACCTGTGCATTACTCTTTGAAATGCTGTTAGTAGCATCGCTCGTAGTTGATGGTGGCTCGACAAAAAGTCCACAGGGAGGAAAGCGAGTACGTCCGGGAGAAACCACGAAGTCAGATAGCGCCGCGCAATTAACCGTCGATCTTTTACCATATTTTCGTCGTCATCAGGATAATACCCCACCAAAAAGTTGTGGATCACATCGAAAAAGAACATCACGTCCGAGAAAGAGTTTAACATCTTCACGCTATCTCCAAGCTGCAAGTCTGGAAAGCCAATCTGGAGAGGTACCATCACAGCGCTGTAGAGAACAATTATCATGATTAGCGAATCCCACGCCAACTTCGCGTTGCTGCGCGGATCAATTACAGAAGGCGCTAGCATGAATCGAAATGGCCGTGTGTAGTTATGGTACATCTGAGTCAGTCGAATAACAAGTCGGAGTCGAGGACTATGAGGCGTTAATTGTGACGCCAACGCCGAACGCTGCTTTCGCAGCGGAGGTTTTCCATCCTGTGAGTTACGATCAACTGACCCTCGGTTGTTTACCAAGGACGAAGTAGACGACAATTTCCCTGTAGAGCCCAGTCGTGGTGGTATGCGGTTGAGTACTGGAATGGTGCCCGTGAACGTTCCTCTTCGTATCAAATTTTGATCCAGTGAGGCTGAGAAATCCGTAGAGTGTCGTCGTATTTTCCTTTGTGGCGTTGGTTGATCTTGGATTGGAGCGACTCGAGAAGCTTTGCGTAGAGTGTTAAAAGTGCTAAACGTGGCCGTGTACGCATGTGTTAGTCCCTTCTTCTTTGGCGATGCATGCTGTGCGAGAAAGCGCTGGGGTCCAGCCCGGTCACTATCTTCGAGTCGAGATGGAGCGCTATGGTTCATGATGATCTGCCAGAGGCATTCGGTATCCCAGTCCACTTTGTGATTCGTCTTCCCCGCACCAACGTCGAAGACAATTTCGTTCCGCTCGCAAAATAATCGCTGTCCGTTTCGGATGTTGCTTTATACTTACAGCATCCCGTACGTGGTGTTTATATAGCATTGCCCAACTTTTGGCGATTGTGTTCGCTGCTCCTAGTTACCTTCCTGTTCAATGGGGAAAATTGTCTCGAAACTTTTGATTTTGAACGCGTCCCGCACCAGTTGATCGCATTCTCGACAAATCGTTCGAGGCTGCGGGTCGAAAAAGACACGCCAAACTTTCGGCGCGAACGCAGCTGCCAGCCCCGTTACGCAGCAAAACAAGGTGATCAATAGACCATTCGTGATCGCGCCGACGTACAAAATTCCGTAGAACTCGCGCCCGAACGATATCATGGATGAAATCGCAAACGTCACGATCCACCAAAACACCACGGAAGCGGTTGTAAGCACCAATACCGATCGATAGCTGCTTGAAGCTTCAATCAGCAGTCGAGCATTCGCGAGAGTGACTACTGCGAGATTCTGGATCATACCAAGCGCCCACAGATCGTTGTCTTTACCCGTTCCCGACCAAGGCGCCAACGGTAAAAGTTTTGCGGGCACCAATATGATCAAAAGAGATGCGACCACTGCCTCGAACATCCAGTACACAAACACTTTACGGTTGAGGAAAGTGTGTAGATAGCCATCTTGGTAGAGTCTGGGGAATCGGAGTACCGTACAAGACGAAATGTCATCGTCACCCACCGAAAACACGAGAATTGGGAGCGCTGTGAAGCCGATATTGAAAAGCTGCAAGAGCGTATCGAAGTATGTGCTCTGTCCCGAGTACAAACAAAAAGCGCCGTAAAAGAACTGCGGGAGAACTAGCAGCACGTTTTTGTAGAAGACATAAAGTGTCAGCACAGCAATCCGCCGATTCATGCCACGGCCGTGAACCAGCACAAGTTGTTGGAGGAAGCGGAAAGCTGGGAGTGAGTAATCACTCGAATCTGAAGCTTGGTGTCCTTCCTCGCCTGCAATGCCGACACCAATGTGAGCGCCCTGAATCATGGGCACATCGTTTGCTCCGTCACCAATTGCCAAAGTCACTTTGTTAGGACAGAAGTTTCGAACCATCGCAACGATGAGTTCCTTTTGCTTTGGACTGATCCGAGCGCAGAGGACAGACTTACACTCTAGGCATAACTCGAGAAACTCCTTTTCAATGCAGAAATTCTTGACCGCTTCGACCACCACGTCATCGATCAAAATTGCTAGCCCGCGTGAACTCTTTATGTTGACTTTTTGCGCACCAGTTGAAGATAAAGCAGTTTCCATTTCAACCGATCTCGTTGCTTCATCTCGAGCTTTTCGGAGTTCCCTGCCGAGGAAGTCTATCGCATCTTGCTTCGAGCCGTTCATCCAATCATTTGGATTTTCACACAGGCGAAGTAAGCGCATATCGTCCGAGACGAGATGTACTGCGTACGCAATATTTGTCGCAGTGTCTGCACGATCTCCAGTAAGCATCCACACCTTGATGCCAGCTACTCGGAATTTTTCCAAAGCCTCGGGAGCACCGTCTTGTATTTTGTCCTCGATAGCTGATACTCCGACGAGTACAAGACGACTTTCGAGCTCTGCAACAATCGCGTTGAGTTCTTCCTCGGATGTATCCTGGTTCGAGCTGTGTTTTATTGCAGTATATCGGGAAACCCACGACCGATACTCATCAGCGCTCACTTCACGCTCGGCAATGCAAAGCACTCGCAAACCGCTTGCAGAGTACGCCTTCATCTGATCTTTCGCTTGCAACACCGCACTTGGATTGTTGGCAGACTTGCTCAGGGCCTCAAGGATGACTGAATCCGCTCCTTTCGACATCAGCATGATTCTACCAGACGCCTCGCGACACAAAATCGAGCTCTTCTTCCGATCACTTGTAAATTCGAAGAGGTGCAGTACCTCGAGCTCTACATCTTGAGTGTTTATACGCACCACGACATGGGTGCTATCGCGCGTACGCAGTTCGACACCAGCCTGTGCAGCAGCAACGGCCAACGCTCGTTCATCGGGTGATGGTCCAGCGTATTCCATTTCAGTCAGTTTACCCGCCTGGCTGGACGTTTGAGGTGCAGAAGGCGAGCTGGGCCAAATAGAGTTGTTGATTGCAAGATTAAGCAAAAACCTCTGCATCGGAGAGCTTTTAGCCGGGCAAGCAAAAGCGTTAACGAACTCTTTCGTCGAGAATTCTTTCTGGTAACATCTTCGTCGGACATCCCCAATATTGTCGTTTGCAGTGCCTGCTCTACAGCCAACAGCGATCCATCTTCTTCTGCGAAATCAAAAGTTTCACCGTTCACATGACAAGAGCGAAAAGTCATCCGGTTACATGTGAGTGTCCCAGTCTTATCTGTGAAAATGTGCTCGACAAGTCCAAGCTCTTCATTGAGCTCGGACGATTGAACACACACAGCGCTTTTTGTCCACACTATGAAGAGTCTCAATAATGGACGGTCTGTTCGAGTATAAACGCATTGCTGGATCCATCGTAATTGCCCGCGATTGAAAATACCTAGTGAAGTCAATTGTGACTTGCAACGAAATGGGCACGAAATTCGAGAAGAGTAACATGTACGCCAAGAAGAGCCAGACGTAGTCTATAAAGACCGCGTTCTTGATGTCAGTTGGGATATACGGGTTACGTTGAACGCTGAGAGACTCGATAAGCTGAGCTTCGATAACCACTGCGACGACCAGGATAACTACTTGCACCGCAACAATCCCAAGCGTGACTTGGTTAATGAAGCCGCTTAGCCAGCTGGACTTAATAGGTGTGTCGGATGCGTTTTGTCGGACTCGCGTATCATCACCAGTGTAGATGACGACCCCGACAACCCAAGAAGTATCTTTAAGATGGGTGCCGCGGAGCAGTATGTTCGAAATGTCCAAGCTTGCAGTGTGGTCATCGGTAAGCTTGAGAGATCCTTTGAATTTGTCGATACACCGGTTTGGTGGCTCGCATTCAATGTGAATACCAGGCAATTGAGTGAGGCCCCAATTTGTTAGTTGCTGTCCGTCGTGAGATACACTATCTCGATACGCAGGTTTGCACAGTTCTGGATGCACAATGCGTGGCTTGAGCGAAGACTCTCCGTCGAGGTTGGCTGTCATCACGTAGCACTGACCATTTTTAGAGCTAGACGCAACGAGAGCAATGTCTGCCGGCAGCTCTTCGTTTTCTTCAACAAGAACAATATCTCCAACCACAAGTTCTTCACACATTACTGAGTGAGCTGTTTCGCCCGAAAAATGTAGAATTCGCACGGGTGCTCGGTTTTGCTCTTTATCCGCTCGATGTCGTTGGATATCTTCCATCAGGTCTCGCAATCCGCTCACCACGATGATAAACGACAACGGAACAACCATCGTCGGCATTCCATTTGAAGACGTCACTTGCGGGAGCAATTGCAACACGGTGATCAGAAGAAAATAAATATTCGAGAATCGTGTAAATTGCTTGAACAAGTTCTTGGGGAGGAAGTTGTACGGCGTATAGATGGACGTTTTGACGGCATTCGATGGAAAAGTATAGTTTTGTTGAGTTGATCCCAATAGCACTGTGCGAAACTCGGTCGCTGACGCCTCCATGCGCTTTTGTGTCGTTTTTGACGTTAAAATGATGCTGCTGATGCTGTTGATAGCCGAATTGATGGGTGTTTCTTCCATTGAAGCTTTCTCCACAATGCGCTATTGCTCCACCACCACCACGAGAACTCAAACTGTCGAGCGAAATGAGAACATGCACTTCGCCTGCGTAATCCCACGAGTTTGAAGGTCATTGCTCGGCTCAATATATCTACTCTTGCAACGACCATTTTTAGGGTCTCTTATCTGCTGGAGATAGATACTTAATGGCTTTATGTGAGAAACGATGGAGTTCAAGTCCTGGAGAAATTCATGGGAAGCAGCGAAAGCAAGCCCACTCGCCAGCAAGAAGAGGCGTATGCGCTTCTAATGAAAAATCCATCCATGATCGCTGCCTTGGAGACCCTGGAGAGTAAGATTTCCACGACCACATAATACTGAAGCTGCTTAACCGATCCTTTGTCCTTGTTTCTAGTCGACAAACCAAACACAGGATTCCGATTCTATCGGCTTTTTGCTGCGATGGATGCAGAGTAATATCTCTATGGTTAATTTGAGATTGGACACCCACCATACTAATGCATACAACCAGCAAAAGCAAATCCATCGACCTTGAAGAATTCCATCGCTACTTCCAGCTGCCTCACACGACTTTTTCCAACTTGGTTTTCAGCAATATGGGGAAGCAAACTCCAGTTCGTGGCCTGCCGTTTGATGGTAATCCATTCATTCCGTTCAGAATGACGAGGATAGCACTGACGGTGTGCTTGCACTTACAGATTTTGTGCTGAACCTGTGGAATTTTTGCACCATGTCTCCCACGGACCTGTACGTGCACGTGTTCCGGCTGTACGGTCAGTAACTTGCAACGAATTCAATACATTCTACAATTGCACTAATACCTCGCCGTAGACGACGACCACAATGGAACGCTTGATGCCGCAGAGTACGAGAGTCTCTTTCGACTTTTGTACCACACAGAAAATCTCCCCAATGCAGTCAAGAAACAACTGAAAGCCATGACGGCTGAGCACGACGGGGTGATCACACTTGGTCTGTGGCAATGGGTGTCCTTAGAATGCATCTCGGCACTAATATCTCGGCTCCGTGCAGACTCCTTCTTGAAGGTGTGCTCTCGAAAAAGAAGTTTATTCAAGCCGATATTTCATCTCCAAAGCAGAGCTCGCGCGAAGGCAAGTGTTACTAACTTGGCTTCGATAGAAATCTCGCCATATTGAACTCATCATAATTCATCTCCAACCGCAGAGTATGGGGACAAGGTACTGGTCCAACGTGAGCAAGAAGAGACAAAAGTTGCTCAATGGTCGGAAGGATATCTTCGACGTGGCACGTACTAGACTTCAATTTGATCCACGCCCACCGGTGAGCCCTCCATCCAAAGTAAACTCTCCAATACGTGATAGCAAAACGGCGTCAACAGTAAACCCCTTGACGGTAGACGAGATCCAGCATCACCACCATCAGCAACACCTGATAAATCATCTGCAAAAACGGAGCCGGATGACTTATATGCTTGGATCAAAGAGGAGTCACAGAAGCAGCCTCCGGTGCAGGTATATTTGACAGCATTTTCCCAGGCGGCCGTCGCCGAGTGCCGCTTGAAGGAATTCCCCCAAAACGATACGTCACTTGGACGAGATCAGTTCCTGCTCGACTTGCGCTACAACGTCGCCGTTTCTGTAAAGCGTAAGTCAGTCTATTCAGTTTCATATTGTTCAATACACCTTGACCAATGGTGTGGAATGCTGATGAGCAGGACGTGACGAAGCACGAGCGGCTCTGGAAGAAATGTGGGAAGAAGAGCTGTCCTCACTCATTGCGGCACGCCACAAAGTTATATCCTCAATGGTCAAAAGCGTATCGACGAAGACTCTGCATCAACAGACCGGCAAAAAGGTACTTAGCATCATCAAACGGATTCAAACATCATCTCGCACCACTAACCAATTTTATACACAGTCTGCACCGAAAGTGGTCAGGAGCTATACACAAAAGAAATTAGATTTAGAAGAAAGCATCATCCGCAAGCGCTTCACCGAGCGGTGGCAGACTCTGGACCGCGCAGCCGAACTCTTTGCCCAACGAGAGCTCTCTGCATCCCGACATTTAAGTTCTTCAGGCAATATCCAACCCAAGTCGGTGCACTTGAAATCCTCAACTACCCACAGTGACTCCAACAAGAGTCGAGTAGTGCCAGTTGCCAACAAATACCTAGTAAAATAGACAAAGCAATTATGCAAAAATTAACACGATGGAGCTTGGAGGCAACTGCTCAAAGTCTGCATTAGCTCGGTCGCTGCGAGGCGTTTGCAGCGTTGTCACAATGGGATTGCACTCGACTCTCGTAGCCCTTCCACACTTGACACGTAAACTCCAGCTCCTCCCTGAACGAGTCGCTCTTCTGCAATACAAACAACAGATATTATCCACGAGAACCTTACAAATTATATGTAAGAATGTTTCGCACCTCGATCTGCGTGTTGATCTCCTTCACCACCTCATGCAGCCGCGCAACCGAGCCCGTGATTCTCTGCAACAGAGCCTAGATTCATAAAAAGCCAATATATTTCTTAATTCCCAGAGCAGCACAGCACCAGCGTTCTCGACAGCTTCCTCACCTTTTGCTTCTCCTCGTGCGGGTCTACACTTACAAGCAACACACACACAAGCGTCAGTCCGGTCAGAAACACCCCCAAAGCCGCGTCAGCCACGCACTCTGCATGTTCAGCTCTGTCAAATTTTGACTCGTTTCAGATCGACTATCCCACTGAAACTCGCGTCAGATTTAAAAATCCCGAATAGCTCCAATATCTCTTTGACAACGTTCCACCGGCATGGAGACGCAGCAGCTACTACCGAGACTCGACGACGTGAACGTGCCGCTGACTGTTGGGGACGCCCGCAATGCAGCCAAAGACTATGGCCCAAAATCCTGCTGTCTCTCGTGGTCTGCATTTCGCAGTGACGTCTGGACGCTGCTGCACTACCGGACGTCGCTGCGGCACGGCTCGGGTCTGCAGCGCGCGTCCTACATGTTCGAAGTGTGCGTGCTGGTGTTGATCACGCTCAACGTGGCGCTGGCCATGTATATGTCGGCAGCTCCGGTGGGTCCGGCACGTACGTTTAATTGTGAGGTTGCGACAGTGTCAATGATGCTGATGGAAGTTCTGCTGCAGCGGTGACCAGCTCCGACTGGTACAATATGTTCCTGTATGTGTCGACGGTGCTGTTCACGGTCGAGTATGTGTTGAGACTCTGGTCTTGCGTGGAGGACAAGAGGTTCACACATCCAGTTTTCGGACGGTGGGTAAAGTTGTGGTGACTGCATGGGTTCAGTTGTTGAAGGATTTGGTGAACAGGTTGAAGTGGATGTTCCGCCCAATGTCGCTCATCGATCTGGCGGTGTTGGTGCCATTCTACTTTGAGATACTGCTCGAAAACCAGTAAGTGGATGCACATTATAGATCGTGGGAAGGCTTTAATTTGTAAATGAGCTGTTGTTCGAGCAGGGTGTCTATGTCGTCTCGAGGTGTGTTGACTTTGCGAGGGTTTCGACTGCTCCGCATCATGTCCTTCTTGCACTTGGAGCGATCCTACCAGGCAATGAAAAATCTGCGAGAGATTTTGCTCTGAAGAAGGAGGAGCTGGGTGTAGTCAGTTACTTAACCATCGTCATCGTGTTGACCTCGTCCACTACCATGTACGTGCTTGATTTCACTTTGCTTATGGTTAATATCGTTCGCTGACATTTCATTAAAGCTTCTTCTTAGAGAACCCGGCGCAGCCGAAAGTGTTCTCGAGCATTGGTGTCTGTTCATGGTGGGCTATAGAAACCATCACGTCTCTCGGCTACGGTGACATTGTCCCGGTCACCGCTGCAGGCAGAGCCTTTTCATCCTTACTAGCTTTGTGGGGAATCATTCTGTTCACCATTCCTGGCGCTGTGCTGGGCAGTGGGTTCGTCGAAGTGATGCTCAAGAAGCAAGAGAAGAAGAACGAGCTGTCGATGGAGGAGTCGATCCGGATATCGCTAACCAAGGAGCTCCGTTCGTTTAGCTCCACCAGTGTAGCTTGGGGTACGTTGCCGCACAGACACTAAACGACATTACCCCGGTGTTATACTGATCGACTTTGTCGTCCTAGGCAACGACTCGCCGAGAACTGAAGGAGGCTCTCCACTCGCTCATTCGCTGCCACCGTCCACGTTTTCAACGCCGCACTACCAGGCTTTCCCCGCCCCCACTCCTCCAATTGTGCGACTGCAAGAACAAGTGGACAAGCTCACTGCGACGCAGGTACGACCGTCAGAACGTCCAACACTATTCATCTCATCCCATTTTTTGCCAGGTCCAACTTCAGGCGCAATTGAATCGGCAAGAAACTCAACTGCTATCGATCCTATCGCTACTCGAGAAAACGCTCCCACAACCGGAAAAGAAAGCCATGCCGCCGTTCAGCGCCATTGTGCCTCCCGAGTAGCAACTTCATGTAATAAAAGTTTTTCAACCCATATGGCTACATTTAGACTATATTGGTAAATTGTTTGAGGGAGCTCATCAGCCCATACATTTGCACTGTTACGACGATGGAGAGTTACCACGCTGGCGACGCCAAGGCCGGCCGCGCCTCGTCCTACAAGGAGCGCGGCGGCCGCTCGCAAGGCCAGGGCGGCGGATACCAGGCGGCAGGAGCCTCTGGTCGCGGCTCGCTGCCTCGTCGGGGCTCCTCGGGCTCCGTGGGCTCGTCCAGAGACCGAGAGCGCGAACGGGACCGAGAGCGCGATCGAGACCGGGATCGGGACCGAGACACTCGTAACAGACCCAGGTCCAGGTCTAGAGACGCCGGTGGCTCCAGGGACCGACGTAGCAGCCGTAGCGTCTTCGGAGCTGCCGGGCCGGCGCTCCGCCTTCGCGAGAGGAAGAACTTATTGCTGATGCATCGTACAGGAGCCAGACGAGGAGACCTGTCGCCTGCAGACGCAGCTGTGAGGGTCATCGGCATGGACACCAAGTACATGAAGGTAGGAGTTTTGTAGCTGCAAATTTAATGTGGATAGTGTAAATATTGCTAGTGGGACTGATTCTTTCGTGTGTGTAGGACGCAGAGCATCCTTATCTGACAGACAAGCTCGCTATGTTTCCGAGTGTGTTCCCTACCAACGCCAACTTCCCAGAGGAGAAGTTCCGCTTCCATGCGCTGCGCAACGTGGCGTTTGTGAGTCCTCTGCCCAAAGGTTTTAACCAGCAGTGGCATTTGCAGTACTCAGCCTTCACGGATAAGAAGTTGGCCATTTTTGATGATTTGACGAGGGCGACACGAGCAATTGTTCGGATACAGAAAGATGCAGATCAGGTGAAAAGTGCAAATGCGGAGGGATCAGCAGCAGGTGCTGAGGAAGGAGCTGTAGCAGCCACTGCAACTGTGGAGCGCGTATTTACGAGCTACTTGATTCGCCATGTGCGGCGGCTAGACGAGAGGACAAGCCACATTTGGATGACAGAGCTGGCTAACGGCACTCGATGTGCCCCGGAGCTTGCCCAGGCGTATGGCGTCCCGTTTAAACAGTGGCGTGCAGTTCCTGGGGTGTCAAAGTGTCCACTGTTAGAGTTTGTGGTACGATATCGCCCTGGGTATGCTGAAGCGACCTGGTATGTGAGGATGAATGTGGTCTATACGGAAATGCGCGAGCTACAGCGCGATAGTACATTACGGAAAGGAGACTGGTTTTTCAGCCCGCGGCGAAACCAACGGCGGAACCAAGGTTGGACAGACAAGCTTATTGATTATCTACACTCGATTGCACGGCAAGCTGCTATAGACGCCAGTGTAGGAGCAGAAAGCAAATCAGCAGACGGCGTTCCGAATTCAAGACCAGTAACGAATGGACTGGCGTCTAGCAACAGCGCTGGGACGTCTACCTCAAGTATCGTTGGATTAGTAAAGCGTGGGCAAGCAACACCCAGACTTCGGCATGGGGAGACGCCTGTACCAACAAACTCTTCGTCCGCCTCCAATCCTACGGGTTCCAGTGGGAATAGTGGCGTAGATATCACACCACCTACGACGTTGTCCTGGCATGAGAAGTGGTCGTATGTGCTGAAATTGTCGGAGTATCAGTTCAAAATGGGTTTGTTAGACCGACCGCGATATTTCGATGGGCTTATATCACTTTTCCAGAAGTCACTGGCACCACGCCGAGTGGGAGGCAGCGGATCGAGTGCGTCCACTCGCTGCTCGTCTGCGTTAGCTCTTGGCGTAAACGGCATCATGGAGCTGATATCTGTGGTTCAAAAGTTACTGCCGGAGTTGTTGCTATCAGCAGATACTGTATTGCTGCTAGTAAAAACTGTCTTGCAGCACTTGCGGTATCTGCTACCACCGGGGCGTCCTGTGCCTCCGGAGACTACGGGCAGTGCATTACAGGAGGATCTGTTGATTGCGCTATGCCAAATGCTGCGCGATGTACTGCTTAACGGGAGCGACGTTTTGGTTCGTCTTGAAGAAAACGGTACGTGCTGTCTTAGTCTGATTTCGAGGCAACTACACCGATTCTAACCTACTCGTGTTTCAATTAGCACCTTCTTTATGGCCACACTACATTTTCACCGAGCGGTTTTTCAATCGGGACGTGTACGGCGCCGCTGCTATCCAAACGTGTATTGATCGTTGTCAACGAAAGAGTAAGGAAATTGGTGGCCGGATTCTGCGATTGCAGCAATCGTGCCCATCGCTAAGTGCCGCTGGCGCGGGTCATGTACTTGCCGCCACCATGCGCAATGAGGCACAAGTCCTTCAGACACTTGACCGCTTTCATCGTGTGGATTCGACCCTGGATCTGCATCGAGTATACAATGAGGTGTTTGGCCCGCTGCCGACAGTAAGACGCGGCGGTAACACTCCTGCAGAGCTTCCTGTTGACGTGGCGGCGCTCTTTCTTGTATGCGAGTGGGCCGTTACTAATCAGCGCCCTGCCGAATATCGATATCTCTCGGCTCTTGCATTAATTGAGATGCACAGCAACGCGCTTCTGGAGTTTGGCAAAGAGTGAGTTGTTTCTTCTCCCTTGTACTATGTGAAGTAAATGCTGACACTGTTTCCCGTTTGTGGTTTACAGCAAGGAGCTTCTACCTCATTGCGGGCCTAAAGACCACCAGGTTGTCCTCCAAAGCGCACTGCAAAATTTTCTTCATCGGTACGAGCCCAAGGTCATCACAGAGGTCACCCAGGTTATCGATCTGTTTTGTCTTCTCGTGCGGCGACGATTGTTCAGTGTCGCAAGCTTTGTGGAATTTGCATCATGCTGTAACGAAGCAGCTGCGAGTATGACCAGCAGTCCGTTGCTCACTTTGGCAGCGGGGGCTGGAGGTGAGATTGCAAAACGAAGAGAGTCGGCGCCTGTGGTTCACACAGCTTACAACATTGAATGTTCCCCTGGACGTGGATATAAGTCTAACGACATCCACTTGCTTTCATCAAGTGATCGGCTCAAGCTATACCTGTGGCAACTTCCACGCAGCGCATTCCCGTTGCCTACATGCGTACCCATGCTTCCTGAGGACAGCTACGATGCGGAGTTGACGTATCTGCGTTGGTTGGAAGTGATGGAACTTCGCCGCGAACACCTCCTTTACTCGAAGACACTTGAGCGAGCTCAATCCTTGTGCGTCTATGTGTTCCATACGCACGGCCAAGTCAACGATAACCCAATGGTTGGCACTCCAGGAGCTGCAGGCGCTGCCCCTGCTGCCGTTAGTTCCGGCTCTGGAGATTCCAGCCGTGTTATGAAGGAAGTAGATTACCAAGGTAAGGTTGGCGAACTTGTTTCGGCTGTGAAGACCATGTGCGGTCACGATAAAGGGCGTTTTACGCGGTGGTTTCTACACAACATTTACGAGGAGGCAACCTTTTTCCGCTTCTCGGATTTTGGCAGTGTGGAGCAAGTGATGCGGCTTGTGTGTCTCGTGCTTGAGATTGTGGATATACTGGCTTTATTAGAGGTGTTGGTGCACTTCTTGCGGCGCTCGCCGAGCTTCCTCGTGAAGAACGTTGTTTTGGCTATGATAGAACGCCATGAACTTGCGTTCTGTGCAACCGATCAGATACCGTTTTTGCTTCAGTCATTTGTGGACCGCTTTAACAATCCAAAGAACGCTGACGATAAAGCTGGCAATTTGGCTCAGTTTTTCTGCAAGATGTACTACGAGCACATTAAGAAGAAAGAAGTTGCCAAGCTGGACTTGCCGATGGCGCTACTCCGCCCAATTGCCGAAACAGCGCGCAAGAACCAGGAGTCTGCTGCTGGCGGTAACACGAATGGCAATGCGAACGCAAATGGTGGCAGCAATGGAAACAGTCAAAAGAAGGAATTGTCGTTAGAGACCACAAACCCTATTGTGCGAATCCCGCCACCTCGCGAAGTGCTTCCGCCTGAGCTGAAAAACGCTCTTTCGCGATCTTTTAAGGCCCTACAGGCTAGAGCATTTGATGGTCCGGACGCCGACGGCAAGCAAACGCCAGTAACACCTGGAGCTGGTACTAGCACCCCATTGCACAGCCCTGACAGCCAGGGTGCCTCGTCATCGGCTGATTCACTGGCTGCTTACGATCCTGGATATTCCAGTTTGTCGTGGCAAGAGGTTGTTGGCGAAGCTACCCCTGCATCCGAGGCCAAGTGTCGTGACAGTGCTATTGACTTTGCAGTTGCCGCGATCAACATGAGTATGACGTCTTCGTCTGTTGGCTCTACTAGCGCAAACGCTACGCGGGAGCGGCGCACGCCTAACTACGTGTTCTTCTTCCGAGCCGTGATGAGCGAGGCTATGGACAAATGGATGGCCAACATCTCAGCAAGAGTCAAGGCCAATTGCAAGCGACCTATTACAACGCCGCACTATCTACACCGCTGCGTGCGCCTGATTCGCGAGGTTGTTGAACAGCATCCGGATAACGGCGAAGAGTTCAACGAAAAATTCTCGAACACCCTGGTGGTGTGGCTGCAAAGGAAGTTCTACCAGGGTTCGCTGGCAGTGACACGCCTAAGCGCTCACGCAACCCATTTTTGAATGCTGACAACAGTAAAGAAGCCTTTGCACTCAACCAGAAGGGCCGCCTCGACCGCCTGCAGTACGGCCTCAAGAGTTTCCTTGTGTCGCTTATTGTACACAAAGTACTAGACCTCTCCCAGGTGCTTCGCCTCGTGCTCGTGCCGCTCTTTCCGCGACTGGTATGTACTGCCGCTCCCCTTTAATTTGTGCCGTGGATCTCACTCTTGATTTCTTTTGCAGCGTCGAGCATCGCGGGATCCACCGCCAAACTTACCGACACAACTTCTAGCGATGGCGCTGGTGTTCCAACTCTTCTCGGAGCCCCGCAAAACCTTTTGTTGGAGCCCCAGAAGCTCGTTATGTTCGACGAGCCTTTGGTGAGTTTCGGTTGGCTTTTCATTTTGTTAGATGCATGACTAATCATTCTGTGTGATGATAATAATGCAGACGAAATACCACTTGCGCTTCCTGCGTACTCAAGTCCCGGCTTGCTTAATGTTCCCATTATGCTTCCTGCTGTGCCAAATCTCGTATCAGATGGAAGACAATTTTGTGCTTCGCAAGCGCGAGGAGCGTGGCACGTTAGCAAGCGCTACACTGTTTAACTTGACATCGGACGGTATTATCCGCGATATCATCTTCCATGACACCAAAGAAGCCCGCGAAAAGCACATTCTGCCCGTTTATCACAAGAAACAGTGGCATACCGCTGTCCTCCTGACGCATTTCTTCCGACCACCGACGTCGCAGGCAGAAGACGGGAATGGCCAAGTCCAACTACTGAAGGTGAATCAAATCATCGATCAGATGAACGTATGGACGCTTCATCGTGGTGGATCGATCTACCTCGATTTACAGATGAGTCGTCAGCAACAGAAAGTTAAACGCTCTAAAAGCGTTCGGAGCACCAGCGCCGGCAACAGCAGGCAGGTCCAAACAAGCGCAAGGCGCCTTCGGGTGAGATTTCAACGCGCTCCAGTAAACGCGCAGCCTTGGAGAATGGCGACGGGAAAGTAGCGGTACCCGTGAATGGATATGTTGGCGGCAAGACTCCCGGCGAGAAAGACATTTCGTTTGGTGGTAGTTTACTGAACCACAATCTCTCCGACGGTGAGGACGAGGCCGACGATGACGATCTAGACGATGAGCTCGGGTTTGACGAGACGAGCACTGCTACTGAAATCCTGTCGAACTTAATTGTGCTGCGCACGCTGAAGCGTAGCTCTCGACCTGCGCCTGGGGTTGGCTCAACTTCAGCCTCTTCGTCTGCTGCGCAGTCATCGGTGCCAGTTCCGCAGACTACCTCAGCGACGATCACGACGCTGTCATCGTCGTCGCCGCTTGCTACGCCAAAACTCTACGGCACTCCTCACTATCCCCACCACGAGGGAGGAAGCAGCAAGCATCGAGGAGGAACACCCGGTCCCAGCGATGGCTTGAAGAAGAAAGCACCGATTCCCACGCTGCCGATAACTGTAGCGGCTATCCAAAGTACGTTGACCGCGTGCGAAGCTCGTATGCTGGAAGCAGCACGGGAGGCTCAGGACTCGGCAGTGGCGTCTCTGTATGCTGCCACAGTATGCAGTATCTCAAGACGCGCAATGGGGTCAGTGATCGCGAAGATTTTGCAAATTTTAGAGGACGATGTCAAGCACGCACAGCCTGACAAGTTCGCCCGGCAATTGAACACGACATCCGTCGTTCATCTCGTTGGCGGCATCATGTGCACACCGCCTGGCAATGCGTTTTTGCCCCGCTACATGATGTCGCTGGCGACTCAGCTGGAATGGCTGTACGAGGGCTGCGCACTGTATGATCAACAACGGCAGTCCGCGGCGGGAGCGAGCGATGCAGTTTTCCTTCGGCGACTGCGATGTAAGCTCGCCGTGCGGCTTCAGCTTGTGGGTGTTATCGGACCCACAAAACATGCTGTCCTGACGATTTGCTACCGGGACCGTATCGTCAAGACACTTTTCACGCTTCTGGGGACTTCAGCAGTCTCCACAGGACCGGGTCTTTCACTATTTAGCTGGATCCTGGACCTCATCCCGATTATCAACGCCTCAGTGCTCCACGACAAGCAATTCGTAAGTACCAAGTGCTTCATACTGTCATAAACCACAAAAGCTAACCGTTCTGTTTTACTAGGAACTCGTGCAAGCGCTGAAGCTGCCCGAAGAGCTGAAGAAACGCGTTTGGTCCGTGCTACCACGCCCGATGAGCTTGTACGGAGGTGCCAATGTGTTCGTCGGTCTTTCTAATCACAACGGAAATCCGGACTATGCACCAGTGGATACTTGGGGACTCCTTGAGCACGTGCCACAGTTACCAAGTGACGTGCTTGTGCCAGCTTTGCCTGCTCAGATCCCTAAGCGTCCACGTCGCGTCTTCCGATGTATTTAGGACAGGAAACTTTTTAGCGGCTTTGGCACTCGGGAGTCTGTCGAGTTTTTGTGGCAACACTCCCATTTGGACGAAATTCGAGGCCAAAACTGCACAAAAGGCTGCCACTGCAGCCAAAACTACGCAAGCAAGACCATATTTAATTTGCAATGAATGCATTCTCTTGTGTGCGCTTTCCACCTGCTTTTTAAGCTGTAGTCGATAAAATCTCTTTCAGTGCAGAGGGCGATGCTTTCATCTTCTTCATCGTCCTCGTCGTCGTTGTCGACATCAACCCAAGACTCGAAAGCCATGAGGAATTCATTGAAATGAATCGTGCCGTTGTTGTTCCAGTCCATCTCCTGGAAGCGGCGCTCCCAAATGGTCCAGTTAGCCGAGTCTTCACCTGAGTCTGCTCAATCATGACGTAAACCCATTTGAATTAGCAAATGATCGAGTATCTTACGCACTGACTGACCTCTGTAGCTTCCTGAGCGCTTCATGAGTTTTTCGTTGGTGAATGGCGAGCCATTGAAGTCTCGAGCTGTGAAAACATGCTATTGCTGAAACAACAACAAAAGTTAATATGAAGTAGCACAACGCATCGCCAAGTCATCCAGACTACCAACCGACTAATATATCCACTCCCATTCGTGTCGAACCAAAGGAAAGCATCCACAGCCAACTGAAGAGCATCTCGTATTTGTTGCTCCTATTCGACCAACAAATCCAGAACGTATCATCAAGTTAATTTAGTATCGAGACATAGATATCACTGCAATACCTCTTCACTTAGTTCTTTCGTGCTAGTTGCAGAGCTTGCCGATCGACCACCACGAGATCTATGACACGAATACAAGTTAGCCACGACTGTAACTTACTTTGTTCGTATGTATTATATATTGTACGAGTAGAAAATGCTGAGTCGATTTTTCTCCAGCAATGGCATTCTCTACAACACCCCAGTAAAAACATCAAGACTTTTAACGGCACAACAGATGTGATACTTACGAAAACCAAGTAGGCAATCGCAAGGCTAATAAGAATAATCTTGAACTTGAGTTTGCCATTCTGCTCGAGGTCCGATTCCTCGTAGATCTGGGCGATCTCTGCGTCAGAAAAGGATACACCGATCTTTCTGAAGAGCGAGGGGACTTCGTCGTGCCCGATGTATCCCTTGCTCTCTGTGTCGAACTCTTTGAACGCCCTGCGAACGCAATTGAAAGCGTTCTGTACGAATGAATTACTGTGTTAGTACCATGAGCATTGTTTCACCGAACTTGAACAAAAGCAAACCGTGGCTTGCGGAAACTTGAGCAGGATTCGAGTGAATGGGCTGGATATTCACAGCACACAAATGTTAAGAGAACCACAAAATCTTAAATGGGAATGGGATCACCAACATCTCCTTCTTCTGGCTGCGTTTTTGTGCCCTCCAGAGCTTCTGAAGAGCTAGAACGACCCTGAAGCAGGAAATCGTTCAGAGGACCAACCCCTGTACAGATACGCAAGAAAATGAACGTACTTGTGATCGAGTGGACTCAGTTTGTGTGTAGGGCGACGACGGACAGGTTGTTTGGCATTTTCCGCGGATGATATCAAGGGCCCACCAGGGATTGACGCTTCGCTCGATTTCTCGCAATCTGTGGTGGATTGCTGCGATGACTCCTGCTGCGAGTGGCGGATTTCTAACGAGAACGGATGCTTGTGTGTAGAACGGTTGCGTTCGTTAGGATGATCACTCTTCGAGACCTCTGGGTATGTTGAGTGGGTCGTCCCCATGGTAAAGTAAAATTCCAAGTGAGCACTAAAGTGCACGGCGTTTCAGAGCACGAAGCTAATGAGGCTGAACGGTTATCCAACAAAAGCTACATGTAGCGATGTCTCTTTGGCAAAAGATAATCGAGCAGTACTATTCCTCTTCAATTCCAACCCATGACTCGAAAGCCATGAGGAACTCTTTGAAATTGATCTTCCCGTCATTGTTCCAGTCCATTTCAGCGAAACGTTGCTCCCAGATAGCCTGGTTGCTAGAGTTGTCGACGGAACCTGTGCAGGATCGCAGCCTTCGTCAATTGCTATTCGTGTGAAGTGTCTTCTAAACAATTGGACGGACCTTTGTTATCGTCTTTCTCCTTGATCAACGACATTTTTTCGTCGGCGAGTGAAGGGCCATCGAGTTCTGCAGCTTCGTGGACATTTCCGTTCTTCAGAAACACAGCACCGTGTTAGGAACATGATTCAACCAGAGGAATACATGATACGTCGCACCGGTTAATAGTTCCGTTACCATCTACGTCGAACCAGAGGAACGCGTCGACGGCCAATTGGAAGGCAATGCGGAGTTTGTTTCCCTGTAGGTCATTTCGGTTAGAAGCAGTAACATCAACAAGAAAAAAATACAACTCACTTCTCCGAACAAAACCGACTTGGAGGACGTTGGCGACGCACTGTTGCTGCCCCCAGGTCTAAGAGATCCGTAAAAAACAACATTAGGAAATCGTACAGAGATGGAAACTTCAGAACTGCGTACAACGGAGCGTAGAATATGCTAAGCCGTTCATTTTCAAGAGACGGGATTCTCTGTTGGCGGACAGAAGTCAATGTTAGCTCGACATTGAACGTTTTAAACGGCATCAAGATCTCACATGTAACACAAAGCCGATAGCAAGGCAGACGAGAAACCCCTTGAAGTCCAGTTTGCCGTTCTCCATCATGTCGGACTCCTGAAACACCTGGCGGATTTCATCCCCGAGAAATTCACGCCTAGATGCTCGAAAATTCGAGGCAGATCGCCATACTCAATGAAGCCGTTCTTGTCTTTACTGGAGCTGTTAAATGTCGAGCGGACACTGTTGAAAGCCTCCTGAATCAGCAATAGCAGCGCGCATTTGTTCAATCAATAATTGTTCACCAATTCCAGAATGCTCGCGACCGTACCGCTGCCTGCGGGAACTTGAGCATAATCCGCGTAAATTGGCTGCCAGTAGAACTGAAAGATATACTCGATTAGTAACTCAAAATCGTCGTCAAAACTTCAAACCTGCTCATACTCTTGCAGAGCCCGCTTTTGCCAGAGCTCCTTCAGCGCGTTCGTGATTCTGTAGATGCATTGTCAAGACCATTGCAATGAAAGATAACTCTACGACTCAATCCTTACTTTTGGTCCAGAGGGGTGGAGCTGTCCTCTGCTGGTTGGATACTGGGACCTGCCAGCAGACCGCCGAACGACGGGCGGAGGCGGCAAATTCTCTCCGGAATCGTCCGCTACAACATGCGGAGGGACGACAGACTCCTCCGACCGGGAAGCGACCCGCGGAGCCGACGGCTTGTTGCCCATTTCTTTCTTCTAAACGATGCAACGTGAAACGACGCCAGCACCGCTTCAACTTGTACATGTAGCCATTTTTGCCATTGTAGCCATCTCTTCAGTTGGCAATTGTTCTGACAATGAACAAGAATGAGGTGCCGACCGGCGCGGCAGCCAAGAAGAAGGTGGCGCCCAAGCCTCGCAAGCGCAAGAGCAGCGACGTCGGCACTGGAGCTCGAGCCAGCTCGCCAGCGAAGCGGTTCGCCTCGGATTCCGGCGCTTCTGCGGGCGTCGGCGGTCTGAACGGCAGTAGCGAGCCCCATGCCAACGCTCTGGTCAAGCCGTTCGTGCGTGGGGAGCTTGTCGACAGCAGTAGGTTGCTAGCAAGTGTGCAGATGTGATGTTTACGGTACTGAAATCATCTTTCATGCTGCCTTCTCAGTCAAGCACATGATGTTTGGCTTTGGTGACGAAACGGAGCCGTTGGACGAGTCGGCGGAGCTCATGGAGGACCTGGTGGTCGAGTACATGCACGCCATGGTATTGCATACGACTAGACTGACTGCAGGCTCTCTATTTGTGAAGAATGTTGCATTGACGATTCGTATTGCTGTGAGCAGACCAAGAAAGCGATGGAGATGGCGACCGTCAAGGGCAAGCTGGACACCGAGTGCTTCATCTTCCTCATTCGCAAGGACCCGGAGCGCTACAACCGCATCGCAGAGCTGCTGCGCGCCAACGACGAGTTCCGCGCCGTGCTCAACAGCGGTTTCGACCCGAGCGACGAGAAGATGTACTAGGAGAAGAACAAATATCAGGCCAACAGGTCAAGTCACCGGCCGAGATGATGCAGTTGATGCAGACAGTTTCGATTGCGTTTTAGGCGCTTCATGGTGTGTGCGATTCGCATGATTGGAAGTCGGACACACACAGTTTGATGACTGAGACTCCGTGTCTGCACCCTCAAACAGCAGCTGTACCGCCCAGCGTCGACGGCATAATTCCATCCCATACATCATACTTTATCTTATCCAAATGACCTTATACATTGTATTATTACCTTGTTCTATAACGCATATAACCTCTCGAGCCGACTGCATAATAGCGTGCTCGTTTTTTCCGCGCACCAACTTGAGCGTGAGCAAGCAGGCCACTTCGGCCCTGCAGCGAGTGATTCCTCGCCATGCTGGACGCGCAGGACGTCGTGGGTGAGAGCTGCGGCTCGCAGTTCGACTCCGACGCCTCCGTAATGATGTCGCTGCGGCCAGACCTGCCTGTGGGCAACGTCAGCAGCAGCAGCCACAGTACCGAGAGATGGCTACATATGCCCCAGACACACATGCAGCGGGACGAGCACAAGCCCGAGCGACGCGTGACAGGCGACTGGCGAGAGCGCGCCAAGACGACGCAGTCCGCGTCCGCCCTGGTGCTTGCGCGCAAGCGAAAGCGTGACGAGCAGCGGCGCAAGAACGGTGACAAACGACAATGCACAGACAGCGACGCCAGCGAGCAGAACGAGAGCGAGAAGGACAATATGGACATGGAGGAGCAGCTCACAGCCTTTGTGGAATACGTACGGGGACTGGGCGGTGGAATAGGAGGAGAAATGTGAGGTTAATTAACTAGTTGCTCGACTGCAGAACGCTACAGACATGGACAGTCTGGACATTAATCCCAGTCAAGACTTTGACGGTATGGCGTAATTATTGTGGAAGGAAGACAAGGAGAGAATACTCATTTATGGCGTTGCATCTAGGTGGATGTCCGGCTGAAGAAGAGGCCTCGCAGTACATGCAGACGTGCATTTGGGAAGACGTCACGGACGGTGCGAGATTGATTTTGTTGCTATTACGACAGAAGCTGGTGCTGATTTTTATGTTGTTTTATTGATACGTAGTGAGCCAGGTCCATGAAGAAGCATCGGAAGTTTTTGACAGTACGTGGATCAACGATACGCTTGGAGAAGTAACATACACTGACTAAGATTTTCTTGCTGCAGACATTATTTATGCTCCCCACCAACTCAGGTGCCTGCAGTTGATAGAGCTACTGTTTACACCCGTCCACCAAGGAAAAGTGGGCTGGGGATTGTACCTCCTGCTACGAAGAAAATAGCCAGTCCTCCCTCCGACGACAGCGAGGATTCGCTCAGCGGTTCGTATTTGAATTTATTTATCCTTTTGAAACGCTAACCAGTGGTGTCGTTGTTGATCTGTAGATGGCTTTGAAGTGGAACTTAATTTGAACGGCACTGCCAAAGCAGCAGCAGAGCGACACGTAAATCACCATTCACGTGGTATTAATACCGCCCCGAGTCCACCAAAAACACCGCTAAAAGTGAGTCATCGTCAAGTTTCTAGCCATTTGAGTGACTCGCTCACGATGCTTTTATTCGTTCAGCCGCAGTGGAGGCAGCGGCGCTCTGTGAAGAGGGACTGCTCGTTTATAGACGGCAATTGCAGCTCTCCGACTGGACGGCTCTTGTTGAGGGCAGCGCCGGAATCTACCCGCACTGTTTCAAGTCATGAGCTGCCTTCAAGCCGAGTGATTGAGCTCAAGGACGGCTGCTTCGACTTGACTGATGACGTCGTTGAAGAAGTGCCCCGTAGTCAACCCTGCTCTTCCCCTACGTCCGTGCTGGCTGCGGAAGACACGATGACCGTCGTGTGCTCTGCACCAGCAACGGGAACGGGATCTGTGGCTCTCGGCATGGGGTTCCAGCCGCGACTGTTTCGAAAGCGGAGGAAAGTGGGGCAGCTCAAGCTTGACAGCTTTTTCCGGCCAAAGCAGCGCTGAGCTTTCAAACTTGAGAAGACCAAGTGCAGATACAACCAGTACGACATTACAGCGGAGGCCAGGCAATTGCGCCTCCATTTTTTTTTCTTTTTGGCATTTATTTCCCCCTGTGCAGATAAGAGGCCTATACGCCTGGTATCATAACGATTCGGCATCAGAAGATGAAGCAATAACAACACTGCTAAAGATTTTGGCGGGAAACCACATCGTACTTATCCGAGTCCTCCCTGTGACTATAGTTTTTCGCGCGTCACACGCAAGTCGGAGCCCAAGCCAGCCGAGCCCCGCCGCTCCGCCCCCTTTTCATTCCGCTTTCTTCCCGCCTCCCGACTCCGCCGCAAGACCATGGCCTACGTCACGCTCACCAACATCACGGTGCTGGACAACCCCACGGCCTTCACCAACCCGTTCCAGTTCGAGGTCACGTTCGAATGCGCCCACCCACTCGAAGCCGGTACGTACAACAACTCGATTGATTTCTATAGTAAATCATTTTCTTATTGCGTTTATTGCAGACTTGGAGTGGAAGATCACGTACGTGGGCAGTGCCGAGGACGAGAGTCGCGACCAAGTGCTGGAGGAGGTGTTGGTGGGGCCTGTGCCCGTCGGCACCAACAAGTTCGTGTTCCAGTCGGACCCGCCCAACCCAAACATGATCCCAGACGAGGACAAGGTGGGTGTCACTGTGGCACTCGTCACGTGCTCCTACCGTGGCCGGGAGTTTGTCCGGGTGGGCTACTACGTCAACAACGACTACGCCGACCCGTTCCTGATGGAGAACCCCCTGCCCAAGTGGACGTGTCCAAGCTGCAGCGCAACATCCTGGCCGACAAGCCACGTGTCACTCGCTTCCCCATTGACTGGTCGCCTGCGGGCGCTCAGGACCCCAACGCCATGAACGATGGCAACAACCAGACCACTACCACTGGCTTTGGAGCCATGCCAACGGGTGCTCCCGCTGGCAACGATCTCGACATGGACTTTGTCGACGACGAGGAACTGGTGAAGGCTGCAGCGCAGCTTGATCACAACTACACGGACATTGTGATTGACGGCAATGCCGCGGATAACATGGAGGAAGACATCGACCTGGAGGAGGATATTGAGGACGATGAAGCTGACTCGGTGGAGGAGGCCGAGGAGGAAGACGCTGATGGCGACATGGAGATGGAGGACATTGAGCAGTAAGCCAGCTCGTGCAATCAAAGATGATAGTCAAGCAAGCACGGCAAGGAAGATACTGTATTTATAGAGGATGAAATGCAAGAAAAACAGCAGGGCAATGCCAAGCATGGTGTAGTGATGCGTCAAGCGAGCTTAAAGGCAAACGAGTGAGTATCTTTCTTTCAAATGGTGGCTTGTAATGTCTAGTCTACTCAGGTGAAGGTATTGTGGCAGTTTAGCGCAGTTTGAATTCGTGGAGCTTGCTGTACGAGCCGCTGGAGCCGTCGAAGCGCACGTTGATGTCAATGTCCAGGTCGCGCGGGTTGGACGCGTTGGGTTTGCAAGTCAGGTCTCCCTCAATGACCTCCCCAGGGCTGCACGCCAGATCACCCTCCAGGTAAAACACGGTCTGCTTCCAGTGCGTGTAGTCCGCCTTGGGCCCCGTCGAGAAGCTCAGCTTCTTGTGCGTGCTCGAGAACGTGCAGTCGAAGTAGGCCACGAGCGCATGGCAGAAGTCCTGGCGGAAGCACGTGAGCTTGAACGTCGAGCTGAAGGCCAGCTCCTCCTTGGTCACTTTGGTCAGGTCGATGTCCAGAATCGGACACACGTCCGAGAGCAGCGCGTCGCTGGCCACAGTGTCAACCAGCGGCTCAGTCTTGGCGATCTCCTTGATGCAGCTCATGTCAAAGCCGTAGACGTTGTCCCAGACTGCCATAAATTCGGTACATTAGCGCTTAGTCGCCACCAGAGATCAATCAATATCATAAAATACTTACAGTCCAGCTTCTCGGCCTTGTACTCGCCGTCTTCGATGGCTCCGATGTACAGCACGGCGTGATCGGGGAACATGAGGCCTCCTCGACCAGGTACTTGTCCCGGGCATACAGCACCGTGTCCAGCATGGACTCGTAGAGCAGGAAGTAGCCCATCCACTCAGAGATGATGATGTCCACCTTGTCCACGGGCAGCGTCAGCTCCTCCATCTTGCCCTGGATGAGCGTGATGCGGTCCTCAAAGCCGTTGGCCTTGACGATCTGCTTGGCCTGCGTCAAGATGCCAGAGCAATCCACGCCGTACACGTGCTTGGCGCCGGCCTTGGCTGCGAACATGGACAGGATGCCCGTGCCGCAGCCCACGTCCAGCACGACCTTGTCCTTGAACAGGTGCTTGCTCTGCAGGATGGCGTTCATGTAGGCCTTGGTGCGCACCGAGTCCTTGAGCATCTCCTCATGGATGCCAAAGTGCGAGTACGAGTCGAAGTAGTAGTCCTTGCTCGTGAGCTCCGTGGACGTGGGCGCTGGCGGCGGCGTAGCAGTCGACATGCTTGTAGCAGCAGAAGCAATTGGCAAAGTGATATCGAACAGCGTTGCGGAGCTCGTGGATTGATTGGGCAGCAAAAGAGTGGACCAGAAAAGTGGGCGATTTGGACTACAGGATTGGCTCAGCATCGAATAGCGTGGACCGGAAAAAATGGGAAATTAGGCCTTGCTACTTGCTGCACAATGGAAATGCTCGCAGATGACGAAAAGAACGATGGGATTTCCCTCCAAGACTGAATTCTATTGATCGTCTGCATTAACTCGGCAGCAGGTGGTCCTGTTTCCAAACTACGTGGCAGACGCCGTAGAGAGTCCGTCCGATGCGAGGATCTTCCCGTGTCGATGATTGGCATTCAAGAGGTTGGCGACTCCCGATGGTGCGTCGATCAAGTCGCTGAGCTGGCCAGCTTAGATGGCACCGCGGTTGCCCGACTTCTTCTGGGCGCGGGGGCGTTGCCGCCCTTGTTGCCCTTGCCCTGGTGCTCGGCCTTGTTCACCGACTTCTTGGCCTTGCTGCGCTCCTTGGCCTCCCTACAAAGTTTAACAAACACAAAGCCTTTGAGTTCTCCACTGCAGCCGTTGCAGTCCTTCTTCTACGTACTTGAGAGCGGCACGGGCGGCGGCACGGACCTCCGGCTTCTGGTTGCGCTTCTTGCGGATCTGTATCAATACCAACGCCGTCAGTTGATTGTCTGTTCCTCTCTCTACGGTTAAATTGCAGCGGTTCGTACGTCGTCAGCCGAGACGCCGAGGATGCCACGCTGGATCTTGGCGGTCTTGCGCGCGCGACGGCGAGCGACCTCCTCGACCTTGAGCTTCTTGTTCATGCGGCGCCAGCCCAGCGTCCACACGATCTTGGTGGCCTTCTTGCGCTGCATGAACAGCGACTTGCTCTTCGAGTTGAGGAACACGTAGGCCGAGCCGTCGCGACGGATGTAGCGCGATCCGTGGCCCGGGTAGATGCGGTTCTCGCTGAACGAGCACGTCTCAGTCCTGCAGCGTAGAGCGTCAGTACCTCAAGTCACTGTGAGGGTGTAGCGCGGGGAGGGAGCTGCTGTCTCGCTGTCTGATTCACGGTCGACGGCATCGTCTCTGTGTGTGTAGAACCTGTTTCTCGCTTCCCTCCCTCCCTGTAGTTCCTACATCCATGCACAGCCAAGAGCACGTACTTGATCACCATGGTGGAGTTTTCTCGGGAGAATTTATGCCAATTGACTGCGCAGAGCGGCGTCGGGTGAGACCTCGAGTATTGGCTGGTTGAAAGACGTTGTACTTAACGACTACTTAGCTATCAAGTAACATCATTTAGTTGACTACCAGGAAAATATCTTGTGATCGGATACGTGACTACCTGGACTACCCAGTGGCCAACTTGAAGCAAATAGAATCATGAGGCTAATCGCCGCCGCTCGTCATGCGCGCCCTGCTCGCGCTGCGCTGCAGGCCGCGAAGCTCCGTGCATCTTACATGCATACTAGCGCGGACCTTCCACCCGTCTCCACCGTCCAGTCTTCCCCTACGCGCAGACGCACACGACCAGCAGCGTCATCAACTTTGGCATCGGCCAGCCCACGCCGTCGCTGCTGCCTCTGGGCATGCTCCGCTCGGCTGCGATGGACCGCTTCAAGTCCAGCCAAGATCCGACGCTGCTGCAATACGGCGCTGCTAAAGGGTTCGTCGGATTCCGCGAGGAGATCGCCAGGCTGGTGGCTGGTAGGGACTCTTAGATACTTTTATGTGGCTAAAATATTGATCATTTTGCTTTTGGTGTGTCAATGCAGGCGCCGACAAGAGGACTGTCGATCCGGAGAGGCTGATGGTGACTGCAGGCAACTCGCAGGCCATCTCTCACGCCGCCATGGTGCTTGCCAAGATCAACAAGCGCGTCTTCGTGGAGGAGCCGACCTACTTTTGGCGCACGATATTTTCCGCGAGCTTGGGCTGGATCTGAAGGGTATCCACGCAGGAGAGAATGGCATTGATGTACGTGGCTGGTTATTGAACGGTTATTTCTTTACGGGCTGACTAATGTTTGGTCACTAGCTTGATGTTCTGGAAGATAGGCTGGCCAAGAGCGACGTCCCAGCTTTCCTGTACACCATCCCGTTCTTCCATAACCCAACCGGGGCGGTGATGTCTGCTGACTGTTGCAAGCGACTTGTTGCTCTAGCTCAGAAGTACGGGTTCAACATCATCTCGGACGAGCCGTACAATCTTCTTCATTTGGATGGGGAACCACTGCCGTCGCTCGCGTCGTACGACGATTCGGGGCTGGTAGTCTCACTGGGCAGCTTCTCGAAGATTTTGGCACCAGGACTTCGCTTGGGTAAGATGGAAATTGTTACATTTGTTGATCCACAGGAAGTTTTATTTGCTACATGGGTTTTGTTGCAGGTTGGGCACAAAGCAGCAAGGAGACGATCGAGGTTCTGTCGACAATCGGCCCGCTTCGCAGTGGTGGAGGACAAAATCCAGTCACAGCGGGGCTGGTTCACTCAGGTGATGATCTGAAATATCTTCAGGAATGCTCGACGTGCACTAAATATTTACCTTTGTGATGACAGTACTGGAGCAAAATATGCTGTTGCCACACGTCGAGCACCTGAAGAACGTATTCCGAGTTCGAAAGGCAGCCATGTGCGACGCTCTGCGTCAGTGGTGCCCTGAGGTTACTTTCACTGAACCAAGAGGCGGGTATTTTGTGTGGCTGCAACTGCCTGGTGGGATGCACAGTGACGCGCTTCTGGAAGAGGCTGTGACTCGTCATGGCGTCGCCTTCACTCCGGGCACGCGGTGCTCGCTCGGAACGCTTTACGGAGACGGCGATGGTGGCGTATCGGCTCAGACATCAATGACGCACTGTGCTCGCTTGTCCTTCGCCTTCTACAACGAAGAGGAGATCCGTATGGGAGTTCAACGGCTTCAAGGAGCAATTGGGGCGATGCCAGCTGGTCCTCGGTAAATGAGAGTCGCTGCAGATTACAAATTTTGAAGACACAAGATACGAAGCCCGGCGACGCGTAAAAGGAATAAGACTGATGGTAAAATTTGCTTCTTCCGGTTTACGAACTGGTCGATTCCACTGGATGCTTCTTCTGCTGAACGATACGGATAAAGGCCGCCACACTTTCAGATGCCCTGCAGAAAGATAAATAATGCATCGGAGTGCATATCGTCAGTACTAAAGTGTATACCGTCAACACGCCACACATGACCACCTTTGGCAGGCTTCTGAGCATGCAAAATACTGCTCTTCGGACAGTAGACCTACGCATTTATGAGGAACGAAGTTAGTTTATGATCAACGTTACCATACGTATAGTTTGAACGAACCATTGGTGATGCACGTCAAGACGCCATCGCTGGTACTGGAGCGCGCAGTCGTAACGAACGACACAGCTTCCTGCATAGGTCAAAACATAAAATGATCCATGAGCATGTAAGACATACCGCACAAAATAACCGCCGCTGCAATACCTCTTCTTCTGCTGTGGTTGGGTCCAGATACAAGTTTCCGTCCGAGAAGATGCCGCAAGTCGTCGCCGTGACGACTGCAACCATCGGCACTCCTGCATCCATAAGCGCCAAACTCACAGCATTGATAGCTACTGCAAGCAGAGAGCCGTCGTCCTCGATCACTTGCACCACGATGCTAATGACCGCCCTTGGGAAGTTCTCAGTGAGCACAATGGGCGTGAACGTCTCGCGGATAATCTGCTCGTATTCCTTCTCTTTGGACGCTGCCAGCACAGTAAGTAAAGTCAATATTTATTATAAGAAAAGGTAAAGTGAATGCAATAGTCGACGTACTCATAATGCCCTTCTCCAGCTTAAAACACACGTCCAGCGTGGCCCTCTCCACGTGCTCATTGCGCCAGTTGCGTGCTTGACCGGGGCCGTACACCGCCGCCAATACAGTACTGCTGCCATGCGACATCCGTGCAGATCCATCAGCTCGGAAAAGAGCGCCCTGCTCCGACGCAAACGGCCGCAGCTCGTTGCCGGCGCGGCCATCTTGGCGCTGCGAAGGCGTCACCATTGCTTTTTGCTAACGGTAACACAAAATCCCAACGCGAAATTTCGATGTTGCTGTTATTTTTCGCTGTACAATCGACCTGATTCTTTGCCAAGCATGGCGTGGGCGTCTCCTGCGGCTCCGCCTGCGCCTGCCCCAGGCTCGCCGGCCACCATGACAGCCAACAACGCTATCTTCCTGATCCGTACGCTTTTATTGAGCCGTGTCCGGGCTCTCATCTCCCTCTACACCCCTCTGTAACCTCTCCTAATGGTTATTGTACTGCAGTGTTTGGGATGTTCCTCATGGCGACGCTGCTGCCGGTGCTGGTTTCGACGCTCTTCCGCCTCGCGGTTCTATTGGCAACCGGACTCTTCGCTGCAGCCGCCACCAACCCGTCGGACCAGTCGTTCGCGCTCTGGCTCAACGACCAGAGCGAGCCAGCGGACCTGGTGCCGGACGCGTCGCTGGGCGTGTCCAAGTGGTTCTCCGCCATGTACCAGACGGCCAAGGCGCTGGTCTGCAACGAACCAATCACGTGGCACTTCCACAATGTCATTGTCTTCAGCGTCGTCTTCGTTCCGTCAAGGGAGCGCTACGCTTTCGGGGTCTTTGGCACGTGGCGTTGGGCTGACGAGTCCACAGACTATGTGAAGGCTCTGTGTCGAGCTCCGTGGGTCAAGAAAGTCTCAAGAGGAGGGATTGTCTCTAGTATGGAGAGGTACATGGTGCAAGGCGCCCAACCGAACAGTAACGGGAGTCAGAGGCGGCGAAGAGTGGGGAACCCACAGGCTTTCAAGCAGTGAGTGAGCAGACAGAGTCGCACAGACAGCTGCGTGCCAAGGCATTGCAGTGCAAAGTGCGAAAGGATTGGAAAAACGCTGCTGTGCTCTTTGTAGAGGCTGCGAGAGCAACGGGGCGACGCTCACGCGAATGAATTACGAGCTGGAGGCGGCGTGGTGCACGCTGGAAGACGTGGACATTTTTCCAGACCCACAAAACGAGCTGATTCGCAAGATCCAAAGAGTGTGCGAGACACTAGGCTCTGCAGGGTACTTTGATGAAGCATCGCGAGGATTGTCGGAGCTTGCGCTGTGGCTGAAGCGTAGGTTCCCACTGGACTGTAAGAGAGCTGACTTTGCAGAGGAAGTGGCAGGGTTATATGTCCAAGCAAAGAACATTGCCGAGGCAGGAGGAAGCGTACACAGCGCTGCCGAAAATGGGTCGCGAG
Source organism: Phytophthora macrochlamydospora (assembly GCA_011947325.1). Lineage (NCBI taxonomy): Eukaryota > Oomycota > Peronosporomycetes > Peronosporales > Peronosporaceae > Phytophthora > Phytophthora macrochlamydospora. The sequence goes on along the minus strand of JAAVTH010000384.1, from coordinate 52,156 downwards.
CAGCGCAGGTCTACGCTGACGCTGGGCTGTGGTCTCTTGCGGAAGGCTGCTTTGAAGCAGTCGGAGATATTCGACGCGGGAACGGCCAGAACGAGCTAGCTAATGAGGCCTACGGCGATGCCGTCCTTTGCCGTCTCGGACAATTAGATATTGCAGGGGCAGAGGATATGCTGAACCGATTCGCGGAGCACATGGGTGAGAACCACAGGCCAACCGATATGGACATATTCCTTTCAAGCCTGTTGAAGGCGTGCAGTAAATGGTCCCCGCAGATCCTTGAAACAGCGTCAAAGCGATACGATTCATCGCATCGGCTCGCGCCATGGCAGGTAATATTTTACTCGCGCTCCTCTTTTGTGTTGTATCTGACGGCGTTGTATTTGCAGCGTCAATGTATTTCCAATTTGGAGACTAAAATGGAGGACGCTGACTTGCGGTAGTCTTCGACCGGGCGAGAGCGGGGAGAGATCCATGGGAGGTGAACTAATCACTAGGTGAGGTTTGCCGGTTTTCATGAAGCCCGTCAAATAACCATAAACGTAGACTATTTTACCGAGGTGGATCGATGATTGACAACGTGAAATTGTGAACTGACAGAAGCTCTGAATTTGGCAGCAATTCTGGATGAGTGACTCTTGGTATCAAGGGAGTGGAGTGGCGACGTGGAGCTAAAAACGAGTGCTCCTGGAGCAATGGACCCCGAACTAAAACGTCGTCCTGTGTTTTTCGACGTCCGACCAACTCCGCAGCGGCCACCTCTGGGTGTGATTACACAGGAGGAGAGCGACAAGTTACAGCACAAACGCCACCAACTGCGCGTGCCGGATGACGACAACAACGAAGATGAATTTGACGCCGAAGCGGATGGCAACTGCTTAGAACCGATTCTCCCTGCTGGTGCACTACCTGTGGTATTTAGCCCCCGAGCGGTTAAAAGGCCATACATTCCCACGCCCTCAGATACACCCAAGTATTTCCGATGGAAGCCGAGCCCAGTGGCTCCTTTAAAACCCCATGCGCAGGTAAAACCAGCAGCACCGCCACCAATCATGCCATCCCCGACCACACAGAGGAGACAAACCTCCTGGAGATCGCCGATCAATTCCGAGGCGCCTCCACTGCTCGGAGACGATGACACGATTCCAACGCCACAAAGTCGCGGTGGAGAAGCAAAGCGCGATTTCTCGGCTAATGAGCTAACTGTGACTCCGTGGGAAAGCGCACCTGTCGAGACTCCTGTAACTCCAATTCCCCTGACACCTGAGAGCAACTTCTACCTATTCGATGGTCCAGTTACTCCTCGGTCAGGACCGACGACTCCAGCAGCATCCACAATGCCGCCAACACCAGCCACAAGATCGGTTCCAGCTACGCCTTCAATCCCATCTACTCCACACCAGGATACATCTCGCTTGACTACTCCACGGCGACGTCAAAGTGCAACCGATCTTGAAGCATCTGTTCAATTCCCTGCTAGTATCGAACATACACCCAGTCAGCCTCAAGCGCCGGAGAGATCGGAAGCCTTAAAAGCAGCCACGGGAGTGGATTATTTTGCCTCTCGCCCGCCATCCTCTGTTAAGTCGGTCCCAGGAACTCCTACTAATCGCCTCCAACCGCTGCCTCCAGCAACAAACCAGAATGATGAAAACCAGGAAGATAGCCACTCTCGGTCAAGTGATACACCATCCCTGCCGTCACGACCCGATGCATTACCACAAGAAAAATATCGACGATTATTGAAGCGGAACCAGAACGCCCAATGCCGAAGTCGGTTGATGATACACTTGCCACTCCGATCGTGCTTCGCAAAGCGGGCCAGCAAACACAAGAACGCGTATTCACGCAACATGTTTTGCGTGGCGTCATTCTTCGCAAGTATCTTCACGTGAGTAACATTGCGCGTAGACTTCGCGAGACCGAGCAGCACGTCCTGCGTTCGTCTACTTTGCATGCATCCAGTAGTGGAAACTTTAGTAAACCGACTTCAAACCCATCTGCAAGGCCCCGAAAGATCTCAGTAGACCGCACGATTGGCATCGTCGACGAGGTTAACGTAAGTGGAGGTGGCGGCTCAAGCATAATTTTGCGCCGGCTTGCGTCGGTGGATAGAGCTATCAGTGAAACAGCCCACCGTATGCGATTGATGTCAAGCGCTAGTATACCGGCGTTGGTTGTGCAGAAACTTCCCAAGGGAACATCGTTGAGGACTATCGGAGAAGGGAAACAACTTATCCCCCTCCGAAAGACAAAGTAGATAGGCTACAGAAACGACAAGCGTCGAAATTGATGGAGGAAGGGGAAGATGAATTGGGTGCACTTCCCGTACGGGCAAAGTTGGATCCAACATCAGCGCACATGTTGCGAATTTGTCGTCATGTGATCGCTAAACGAGCAATGAAGTCGTTTCTGCGGCAAGAAATGTCGGTGATCACGCGCACTGAGACTGCTTTGCGCGACGATCCGGCCCTGCAGCGTCGTCCGCCTTCCTCTGTTAGCGCCAGTCGAGGCATGGATCGGCGTACTGACGCTATGAGCTCAAGATCCGTAATGCCTGACAATCGTGTTCCGATCAAAGCCATGTCGCCTGAGCTAGTGGAGGGCTTGGCAGTTTACTTAAAGGAAGGCGACCAACACATGACGGTGGATGAACTTTTCTTACAGGCACTGCTGGCTGAGGCAGAAAAGATTGGAAGCGAGGTATCCTGTTGGCCTCAGCATGTGTAGTTGTAGATCGAGAGTTCATTTTGGCTGTTCTGCTTCGAGCACGATGCTGTCGTCGGCTAGGATTGTGGACCCAGGCCATCAAAGATCTCAGCCACGCGTTGCTGCTACGGCCGGAAGACCAGCGGCTTTTTCTATTGCGAGCGTGCTTGCATAGTAAGTTAGACGATGCCGCCAATGGTTTGGCCGATGTCAACCGTGCGTTGATACTGCACCCGCAATACACTGATGCGTTGTTGCTGCGCGCCGAGGTTTTTCACCGTGGACGGGATATCGGCGCAGCGTTACAAGATTTGACGTCCGCCTTAGCGCTGGATCGAAGTTGTTGGAGGGCATACTATGACCGTGCGACCCTGCGGCTAAGGGCAATTGAAGGTGAAGAGCAGAATCTTGTCTACCATTCTGAGCACATGCGCTACGAAGAGCTGCTAGCAGCAATTATCCAGGACTATGTCAACGCGCTTCACAAAGGCTGTACACTCGTAGAAGTTGTAGAGACAGTCGGCGATCTTACAGTGCGGCTTCTTGACTTCACCGGCGACGTGACTGTGCTACGTCAAGTCATTCAGAACCTCACACGACTACTGCATTTGTTGGTGCTGGACCCCAGCAGCTCGCTTGGTAAGCCACGGACTCCGAGCAACAATAGTGGCTTGGGTGAAGAACGGCCAGCAACGGCGCTGTCAACCGGTGAGCATGATCTCTTAGTATCCGCTATTCATTCTCAGCGGGGAAGACTCTACGTGCTCTCGAACGACAAAGCAAGCGCACTTGAAGACTTTGACCATGCTGTGGTGACGGAGTATCATTATCCTGTTGCGCACTTTTATCGGGGCGCTTTCGCGACGTTGCTACTATCCAAAGACCCGAATGCTGCTACTGGAAGAGACGCAGAAACAGCAGCGGCTCACCACGCCAACAACATGCAGCATTTGTCGCGATGTCTTTCTCTGGATCCAACGATTGCAGGTGCTTATACGGTGCGTGGGGCGCTGCATCTTCGCGACCTGCGATTCAATAACGCGCTTCAGGATTTTAAAGCTGCGGTCGCTACGGATCCGACTTTGTCCGAGGTCTGGCTGCAAATTGCGTTAGTATATCTGAATCACTATCACGACAGTGACGAGTGTATCAAGGCCTGCACGAGCGCGTTAATCAACGACATGAACATGTCTCGGGCGATGTATCTGCGCGGCGAAGCGTATTCACGACAAGGCAATTTACCTGCTGCGCTTCGCGATTATACTCGACTAACGAGAGCCCAGCCAAATGACCGGTGGGCCCACTTGCTACTGGGACGAGTGCTTCTGCAGCTTAAACTCGCACGACCAGCGCTCTACAGCTTCATCAGCTTCATGGAACTAACCACAGACCTGCAAGGTATGTCCATATCTGGGGATACCAAAGCCAATGTCGAGACGAAAAGTAAAATTGAAGGCGGGGAACTCTTCTGTTGTGCGGGAAGGCCTTCCAGCTTTTATCGCGCTTCCAAAGCGCCGTGCGTGCCTTCGAGCAGGCTGTGGCAGAAAATCCAACGAGCGAAAATCTTGTATTGCTTTCGGAGTCGCTACACTCCTTGGGCGACACAGAGAACTCGCTGCGTGTAAGTGACAAAGTGGTAGATACAGACCCGACCAGCTATCGGGGATACGTGCGGCGCGCTCAATTGCTTGTTTCGGTGGGTCAACTCACCCGAGCCATTGACGAGTACGACAAGGCCATTGCGCTGGCGCCGAAGGAAGCTAGAGTGTTTTACGAGCGTGGTGTTGTCCAAATGCAGTTGTATATGCGCTGGAGAACTGTGATGCAGAACAGTCTGTACTCAACTACAGCACTGCAGTCTGCCTTTGCGCCGCAACTCAAACTTCACGACGTGGAAAAGAGTTGGGGGCTGATAACATGAAGGACGAAGTGCTTGTAGCGAAGATGATGAAGCGGTTCTACGTTGCGAGTATCGCTGATTTGTCAAAGTGCATCCGATTAGAGCCACTTTTTCCGGACGCTTATGTGGATCGTGCAGAGTTGAATGCTCTCGGCGAGGAATACGATCGTGCATTTCGGGACTTGGAGAGTGCCACCGAGCGACAACCCAAATGCGCTCGCGCTCATGTCAGTATGGGGGTTCTGAAGTGTCAATTCTCAGCGTATGCTGCTTCCGTCGACGCTTTCGACAAGGCTATCAAGTGTGCGCCGACAGCGGAAGGCCGAGCTTTAGCACTGTTCAATCGCGGGGTGGCTTACCACAAACTTGAGCTTTGGTCTCAAGCAGAGAAGTCGTACAACCAAAGTATTAAACTGCTCGGGCAGGGACGCGACGCTGCTGCACATCGCAACCGGGCAATCGCTCGCTGTCATTTAGGCTCCTTTGCCAGCGCCCTCGAGGACTTAGAAGAGGTCCAAGACAGCGCTCCAGACGACGACGAGCTTCATGGCGCATTAGGCTTTGCGCTTTTGCAGCTCAATCGCTACGAGCAGGCTGCAAAGCAGTTTGCAGCTTACGGACGGCTCGGTCGAGATACGTACGTCGACAGCGGCAATGCCTACTTTAATCTAGCAACAAAAAGCGAGACGTGCTTGGAGCGAGCGCAGCGTGCTGCTTATCTCGAGAAAGCGCGACGGTTTTACCTACGAGCCGCACGCCTGCAGCCATCCAACGCCGATATCCGTCTCAACTTGGCCAATTGCTTGCGTAAAGAGAATGCGTTGCGAGCAGCCATCACGCAGTGCGATATCATCGCAAACGACGAGCCACTCAACCACACTTGTCTAGAAAGCAAGGCGCTGGCACTGTTCCAACTCCCCAGCCGAGGGTCGGAAGCGGTCGACTGTATGGATGCGGCAGTTCGCGCTTGTGTAGACTCGTCCGCTAATCTGGAGAATATCTTTTACGCGTTTACGAGTGGCTCCATTCACCGCAATGCCTTGGAACGGAAAACCATTAGGCGCAATGGGCAGCGGCGGCCAACAGCAGCTCCTGTCGAGATGCCCGAGGGGATGAGCAGCGTTGATATTCTAGCAGGACTGCTCACTCCAAACGAACCCCCAGCTGCTGAAGTTCGTCTTTCTGGGTCACACGAGCAGATGCTGGCGCTGTACATGCTTAATCGAGGTATAATGCTCGAGAAATTGGGAGATCTGGCCAGAGCTCGCCAAGACTACAGCGACGCCTTGCACTTCGATCCACTGTCGGTACAGGCCCAAGTGTGTCTCGGCACGCTACATCTTCGCGAGAACAAGTTCGAAGAAAGCGCAGCCGACTTCCTGCGAGCACTCGAGTTGGATCCATCATCTGGAGCTGCGCATCTCAACCTTGGCGTGGCGTACATGTGTCGGAACGAGTTAGCGGAAGCAGTCACGCACTTTGATACGGCGATCAAACTTCTTCCGCGGTGTAGCTACGCGTACGCAAACAAAGCAGTCGCTCTCGCTCGCAGTGGGGATATGGCCGGCGCCGAGCTGCACTTTAAACGCGCGATCGAGGAGCTTCCGTCGCGAAAAGAGTTTTACTTGGCCCGCGGCAAGATTGTTGCTCTTCAGAAGCGTCTGCACGATGCGATGGTCGACTTTTCAACTGCGTTGTTCCTCGGGTACGATGGCAAGTTGTAGTTCAGCTTCAATAATTTTGAAATCATATTTCCCTGTCCTTTGGCAGCATTTGTTTGTCAATTCACTCGTCGTTCTCGACAGCAACCTCAGATTGGTTCTTGGTCTCCTCGAAAGCCTGCTCAGTTGTTGTCTTCCCCGGCGACGAAGGGATCGGAACGAATAAAGGGTCTGGAGACGGAGACCGCAGCTGCCACTGATCTGCACTGTAGCTGTCGTCAAAACAAGCTTGGCTCGGGTCTATTGGCAGCACCGCTGAGTCCTCAAGTTTCGTCGTATCCACAACACTCTCAGCATCTTCACAGTCACATGCTTTTGGGTCAATCGGCACTCGACGGGCGCCAGTCTTCAATTCTGAAGACGTTTCTCCTCTAGGAGACGACGGGGACTGTCACTCTCGTCCGTCTCCGTCTCCTCCCCGTCCCAGCCGCTTATATTCGCGGCGGAACTCCAGCACCGCACAATACCCACGCCAAACCGCGCTCGGTTGCGCACAAACACTCGTTTACACAACGGTGGGCGTCTGGCGCTTCTTCTACCCAAAATCTCGTCCAAAGTCGGCGGTTTGGCTGTTTTGACGGCGTTTTGGCCTGTTTTAACGTTTATATTAACAGGCGTGGACAAGTCCGGGAGCTTGCTCTTGTGGGCTTGTTGGGCGCGCAGCTGCACCACTGCCAGGTCGGCGACGTCCGACGGACTGCAGAAAAGAAGAGCCGCCGGTTTCTTGGCGTTAACATCTGGTGTTTTAACGTTTTCGTCGCGTTTTAACGAGTTCTCGTCGGGGGCTTCGTCTGCGGGCGGGAGGAGGCGACGTCGACGCGCGGCGGGCAGCTCTGGGCTGTCGCCTCGACGGCGCTTCCTGGGGGTCTGCGGACACTGCACGACGGTCGTGGACGGCATCTCGAAGGGGGTCTCTGTGGGCAGTTCTTGGCAAGTGAAGAGCGAGCCAGCTGAGAAAATAAACAATGTAGCCACTTCAATTTGCAGATCGGTATACATTCTCCAAGTGTGGCGATACTGGTAAAAACGTTAGTTCGTGAAGCGCACCAAGAAGCCAGCTGCTGGCAAACTCTTCTTCGCAGCATCGACAGAAATGCTTTGGTCCGTCAAAGCATGCTGCGTTGATGGCGTAGGTGACTCATCGATTATCGATCGACTATTGGAAAGATTTTCAATCGGCACATGACGGTCTCAAAAGGCAACACATCTACTGGGGGTCAAGGTCAGTTAACGAAGTCAACGAGCTACCCGTGGCTGCAACAGACATCTACACACGACACGACTACACTGCAGAGAGCCTTAGAACTTGTAACGAGACTTGACGTGCTCGAGCACGCGGCGCAGCATCCAGCCGTCGCTGGGGGTGATTGTCGGGGACGACCCGGCCATCATGATGCAGGACGGGAAGGCCTCCGACGGCTTGTCGGTGGCCTCGTAGAAGTCCGGGAGCCCGAAACCGTGGCCGATCTCGTGGGCCACGATCACCAGTTGCTCCTGGTCGATGGTCGACACCATGTTCTCTTCGTCGACACGCTGGCCCCAGTCGCCACCGGCACCACCTCCCTGGCCCTTGGTCGGCCACAACGACATGTCGAAGGGCTTGCCCTTGCACGCGCTCGTGTCCGAGCTGGCGGCAAAGTCCCGGTGCTTGTAGCAGTCGTCGGGGCACTGCGGGATGCCGTCCGCGTCCTTGTCGCTGTCGTAGATGGTGCCGAGCGAGTCGTCGCTCCAGTCGAAGAGCGACGCGTCCCGCGTGGCCCAGCCGACAATCTTGACGTCGATTTTCTCGAACGGCCAGCACTCGTAGCCGATGAGCCACTCGTTCCAGGCCTTGAACTGGCGGTTGAGCATGGCCTCGAACTTGGACGCGACCGTCTTCTCGAGCTTGTTGGTGCTGTCCCAACGCACGCAGTACGTGAGCGAGCCGTTGTTGGTCACGAGCTGGTCGAAGATGTAGTTCTTGAAGTCGGGCACGTACTTACTCATGCGGTTCTCCCAGACCCAGTCCACTTCCTTGGTGCTCACGTAGGCTTTCGGGTTACCCACCACGCACTGGCCGCTGGCCGACGAGATGTCGCCGAATGTGGCCGCGCCGCTGGTGCCACCGGTGGAACCCTGAGTGGCGGTGTCGCCACCTGAGCCAGCCGTGGAAGTTTGGGCCGATGGTGGAGTGCTGCTGGATCCGTCACTGCTCGACGCCACGGAACCGGTCGTCTCTGTCGGTTGAGTGACCTCGGGGTCTGGGTCTCTTGTTGCTGGGTCGGTGCGTCGGTAGTCACCTCGGTCTCTTCAGTCGTCACCGGGGTGTCGACCGACGGCGCCGAGGTGATCGTCGGCTGCTTCGGCCAACACTTGGCCCCCGAAGCGACCGAGCTGCAGGCCACGCAGGCGACAATCGCAGCGACGGCGAGCTGGCGCGCGGAAATTCGAGCTTGGCGGGCCATGGAGGAGAATTCGATACTGGTCCTCGGTGGGAGCCTCGTCAACCTTCAGTGGTTTACCGAGACCGAGCGCTGTCTGTACGTCTGCACGATGAAGCCGCGCGGGATTGGCAAACACCAGACATAGTGATAACGCGTCTCTCGGTGTCGAAAATCGGCACATCATTGGAAAGAGCACTTCAAGGAACGATGGTTACAAACTAACAATTTGCTGTTCGGAGTCTCCGAATCGGAGATGATGCTGGGATTTTGCCTCGTGGAAAGACTATAATAATTGGCTGGCAATGGGCGAGCGCGACGGAGCAACCACTTTGCCCGTGACAGCGATCGCGTGATCCGTAGAGGAGCTCACGTCGACCCGATAGGTGCTGCCGCAGCCCCGCCGCGAATACATCTTGCAGCTCGAGGACCACATTCTTTCGTTGCAGAGTGGTTGGACGCCCGAAGCGTTTAATAACGCAGTGCGCGCGGTCAAGTCTCTAAAACCAATTGCATCTCGACCACATGGGGTTCCGCCCCGAAAAGTGTATGTGTGACAGATGATTCACCATACCTCTACAGGATCTGAAATTATACTGGCATGTTTAGAACAATATTTGAAGGCACGTAAATCATAAAACATCTAAATACATGGATACAATCTGCGACGTGTGCCATTGCCAATGGCCATCGCCAAATGCAGAAGACATTCACAGCTCGTCGTCACTCATGGACATGCCTGATTGAGCAGGTTTATCCCGGCATCTAGTCTAGCGCCGTCAAGGAAGCAATTTGCCCGTGTTTGTCTGGCGGCCACACGGTCTCCGATCGTGGCAGCGCAATGCTGGCAACGACCGGAACTGCTCGACCTGCAGACGAATTTGCTACTTGTAGACTGCAACTTCAGCCCTCAATGTAGCGGGACACGGCCACCGTGATGCTGTCGTAGGACATGAAGATGACACCTTGGCCCGGGATCACGCGGCCTAGTCGCGGCACCACGCCGGCGTAAAGGACGCCACTCCTTCGTGCAGCAGCATCTGCCGGAAGCAGTCGAGCGTGCTCTTGTACTTCTGCGCCTCCAGACCCTGCATCCGCGTCTTGACCACGTCGAACGCTGTTTTGCGCAATCGCAGTGTACACAACAAGTGAAACGCATCCGTGAGCAAATCGCAACCAGTCGTTCCCCAGCTCAACAAGACCGCCGACACGTACGGTTGTTGCCGAAGACGCTGAAGATGCCGGCCGTCATGCCGCCGATGAGACTCAGCGTGGCTCGCTGGCTGCCCGACATGTTCTGTGCGTCGCTGATGAGACCATGGCGCTCCAAAACTCGGGGCTCACGCGCTTCTGGAACTCGCTGAACCACATGAAGCGCAGTCCTTGGTTGGTTGACTGTAATAACAGAGCAACCCCACCGTCAGTTACAACACCTCCACAGCCTCCGCTTCCGACCAACCTGCTTGAGGATCGTCGCCCAAAGTCCTTGATAAATACCGCGGATGCCTTCCTTCTTGAGGATCATCTTGGTTCCTTCCCACACTCCGGCGTTGGCGCCAATGAGTTTGGTTTTCAGCGTCTCAATCTGCAAACAACAAGCAAGAAACTCAGTATTAATGTCCTTCGTAGTACACAACCAAACCACCCGTTGACTCTACCGGCGTGGTCGTCAGCGTGGCCTCAATGGCCCCCGCCATCATACCGGCCACGAGGTTGCGCGTGGCCGTCGTCTTGCCGTTCTCGTCCGCCAGTCTCTGCTTGATGAAGTCGAAGGCGCCGAACCGGATGCCCGCCTTGGGGATGGAGCCTACCAGCACCGGTGCCAGGCCGCGGTAGAGCGACCCCACGCCGTCCGTCTGCACGTGGTACCGGAAGCCGCCCAGCATGCCCGTGTACTGCGCGCGCATGGTGCCCAGCTGCAGGTTGGTCTTGATCATCTCCATGGGCCAGATCGTAAGCGTCTCGATGCCGCCGGCGATGGCGCCCGCCGTCGTGGCCACCATCGGGTTCTTGGACTTGGTCACCATCGAGTTGGGCCGGAAGATTCAAAAATGGCCGTGTTCAGAGAGGATGAGCGAGGCAACTTCAGAAGTTGTGGACCACAAGAACGTTGCGGGATGGTACAACTGCACGACCTGCTGGGAGCACCAGACACTGTAGCAGCAGTGTATGTATCAACTCGAGCTCTCTGAACGTGTCAAACGGCCCTGCCGGCATGCGCAGCGCTCGAGATTGTTTGGCGTCTTGGGCGCCAGAAATGATGTCATCGCGTTTCGGTGGTGTTGCAGAAGAGACCACCGAAAAGAGCTTCAAGTCGGGTCGTTGCCGATACCTACAGGCACTCTCAAAGTACACGAGAAAATAAGATACCGATACGTTGTCCGGGAAGCACAAGGTTGTGGAGATGCCATGTTGGCCAAGTCGAGCGAGCGTGAATTTCATTTGCAATTCCACACTGTCCTGTGGACAAGAGCCAGCAGCAGCCCTTCTTCGCGAGGATAATAGGTATTGCAAGAACTCACGTATCGGGTATGTAGTGGACATGGTTTTCCCCAAGACGTGCAGATCTATAGTGAACACGTTTCCGAGGGGTTTTGCCAGTTTTGCCTTTGATTCATGCAGCAGCCAAAGTCACCATCGATACAGACAGCTACAAACAGCACGGTGCCCAACTACTCTTCAGCCGTAGCGAACCGTGTCGTCGACAAACCAGTCAAACTTCTCGTTGCCAAAACCCACAATCACACTCTTCACCTGGGTGTACGACCTGTAAGCCTCCAGTCCATTTTCTCTCCTGCACACAAAGTCGTAGTTAGGCTACTACAGTACAGTAGCAAAGCGCCCGCTGCAGTACGCTTACCCCATGCCGCTACTCTTCACACCTCCCCACGGGCTCGAGGGTCGTTGCGGTGGTGATCGTTTAGCCAAATGATCCCAGCTTCCAAGTTGTTAGCTACGCGGTGAGCGCGCTTGATGCTGTTAGTCCAAACAGCAGCTCCAAGCCCAAACGGCGAATCATTCGCAAGCCGAACAGCCTCATCTTCGTCCTGAAAGAATCACTCAACGCGTTAGCCCGTACACGTTTTATCCAGTGCAAATTACGAAACAAACCTTGAACGAGTACACAGCGACAACAGGACCAAACACTTCTTGTTGAACGATCTCCATGTCAGAGGTTACATCCATGATCACTGTAGGCTCGTAGAAATATCCCTGCACCAAGCGGTTAGTTATGAAATCAGTGAAGGTAGATGCAAATGCTCATACCTTGAGCCTTGGAGCTCGTCGACCCCCGCAGCGCACAGTCGCACCTGCTTTCTTTGCTCGTTCGACCATTTCGTGGATTCGCTCGAGGTGAGGCTCAGAGATGATAGTTCCCATTTGCGTTCGAGTGTCCATGGGGTCCCAAAGACGGATCAAGCGGACTTTTCCACAAGCTTGCTCACCACTTCCTCAAATATGCTCTCGTGTACAATTAAACGGGCGCCTGTGACGCACGTTTGGCCACTCGCAATAAAGCACGAGAAGGCAGCGCCATTCACCACTTCATCGACGTCAACGTCTTCAAACACAACGATTGGGGCCTTTCCTCCCAGCTCCATCGTCGTGCTGGCGAGATTCCTGCCAGCGGCACCAGCAACATGTCTCCCAGTCGCAGTGCCGCCTGTGAAGTCGATCTTCTTGATCAATGCATGCTCAGCGAGTGCTTTCCCGAAACAGCTCCAAGCCCAGGAACACAGTTAAAAACGCCTGCCGGCAATCCAGCTTCATGACATAGTTCGGCAAGTTGCACCACCGTGAGCGGCGCCAGCTCCGACGGCTTCACCACCACCGAGTTCCCCGCCGCCAATGCCGGCGCCAGCTTCTTGACTGCAATCAGCAGCGGGTGGTTCCACGGCGTGATCTGCAATATTTTGTCATCTCAAAACGTCAATACCATCGCACTCTTTTCATCACCATCCTTCTTCACTTACCAGTCCGACCGTCCCCAACGGAAGTCGCTGCGTATAGTTAATATAATCCCCAGAAAATGGAGGCACTGATCCTTCGGCGGTGCGTGCCAGCGCTGCAAAATACTCGAACCACTCGGGGATCCTCGCAAGTTGCGCACGCATCTCTCTGATGGGTCTGCCGGTCTGCAGACTCTCCTTCTCCGCGAACTCGGGGATGCGCTTGCGCAGCGCCGCCGCGATGCTGTTCAGCACGTTGGCGCGTTCTGTAGTGGCTGCACGGGACCACGAGCCTTCCTTGAACGCTTTCTGGGCGCTGGTTACTGCGATATCCACGTCTTCCGCTGTTGCATTCGCGACGAATGCCAGGATCTCGGTGGTCGCCGGGTTTTCCACCGCTAGGCGGTTCCCAGATGCCGTCACGAACTTGCCGTCGATAAAGAGACCGTACTCGTCTCGACTGAAGGCCGACGAGTACCGACGAGAAGCAGGGAGAGAACGCACTCGACGCCACATGGCAAATGGAGGAATGAGCCTGGTGGACTTGATCGGCTTCATCATGGGACCAGGTTAGTATCAGATTGAATACGAAACCGTGGTAGATCTTGGACGGCCGCAATGAGCATGGCGTACGGCGAACTGCTTGCATGTGAGTAAGCGTGATACTAAGCCGCTGGTTGAGTGTACGTTGATAGAGCACGGGCCGCGCTACTGCGCGAGGACTGGGCGACGGCCGAGCAGATCGAGCGCGTGCAGCTGCAGCTGCTGGACGTCGTGGACTTCATCAACCGATTCCGTACGTCTCAGTGCGAGGTTTCGACTGTATTGCTTACCGAAAATATATACTGCATGCAGATGCAAGTGCCAAGACTAGTCTTGCAGTTCTCAACGAAAAGATGGCAGTCGTCGAGAGGCAGCTCAGGTGTGATAGCGCTAATCTGATTGCTTTCAAGGAGCTGCTGATTGAAGTTTTGCTGGCTAGACACGTGGAAAACGCGGTGCGGAAGGCTTCGACACGGCAGCATTGACTTAAACACCTGAGCTGGTCGGCCGTGACGGCATCCTAAAAGTCCGGTATCCTGTTCTGGAGAGCGAGGTCGGTGGTTTGCGCTGCTCTGCCGTCTTGATGGGATCAAAGCGAGGAGAATCGGACCAGAAGTTGGCGGGGTCGATGTCGTCTTCAGGCTGATCTTCAGGTTTCTCGAGACTACCGTTAGATGCAGCGCCCTCCGTGGCGTGCTGGAGAAGAAACATCTTCATTTCTGCCTCGATAACAGCGCCGTCTTGTTCTGGCTCCCATTGGTTTCCGCTGCTCTCAACGCCCTCACTCATACCATCAGAAAGCGCAACATTTTCCTCGTCGTTTTGCTGTGGGTGTTCGTCCACAGGAGTTTGGAACTCCAAGCCCAATTGTTGCAAAAGTGCAGTGGACTTCGAGATTGACGAAGGTGCTGGTGGTAGTGTTGTCTGCGTTTCAATTTCGCAGCCGCGACCGGGAGACGGAGGTGTAGCAGGCTGATTATTTCCCATCAGCGAGTCAATCGGGTCGGTGCCCGCGTCAACACAGGACCGACGGATCAGTGATTGAACAGTCCTCGCTCGATGCACGTTTTGTGGGAACCGTTCTGTGCGACCGCTACCTTTTTCCACCATTGGCCTAGTATCACCACCAGTTTGTTGAAACCCGCTATCGCTCGTCTCTACTGAAGGTGGAGTCATCGGCATTCCTACTGGGGTATTTCGATGGACTGCCATCGATTGCTGTAGCTTCTCAATTTTCTCCGTTCTATCTGGTGTTGCAGTGTCCTCGGACTTGCTATCTACCCGATGCAGCAATTGCTTCATTTTCTGAAGCCGATCACGCACTTCCTGTTGCGCCTTGGCGAGGTCGGCCTCACTTGTCAGCTTGGTCATGTTTCCTACGGGACGCGTCACTTAGTAAACCGAAACAGTGGCAGAAAGCTTCAAACGTACCAATTCGAGAAGAAGGAGTATGGAAAACTGGAGCCGCATCAGGTGTGGCTGGTCTCCCGCTGGGTGTAATTGGGTGGGCTCCAATCCCACTTCCAGGTCTAGACGCCGCTGAGCCTGGACGAAATGAAGGAGTTGCCGCTCTAGCTGAACGAAGCAGTTCGTCCTGCGATATCACCCCGCTCTTTAATTTTTCCAGGTGACTATGAAGTTGTGAGTCTGTGAAACTATCGAGTGTTTTCAGTCCCGGTAAAGCAGTTGCAACGTCGATGAGATAACTACTCGCAGCACGAAAACATTCTAGGTAAGCGATTAGAGTATTCCTAACACGAGGCGTGGCGTACCTGTTCGAGAAGCAGCAGGGATTTCCATGTAGCCAAATATCTTGTAGCGACTCACACTTTGCGAGGGTTGAAATCTGTATGCTCGAAGAAATCTGGTTGTTTCGCAAATCTAGTGACTCCAGCTGGGGGCAGCGGTTTGGCAGTATATCTAAGTCTGCGATGCTGTTGTCGTGTGCGTAAAGCTCATTGAGTTTGGCCAGCGGCGCCACTATCCCGTTAAAATCGGAGAGCTGGTTGCCATTAACGCGAAGGACCTACACCATGGCATTATTGTAAGCTCTCTCTCTCACTGAAAGATGTACTGTACGTACAAGTAGGTTTGGCGGCAATATGCCTTGCAAAGCCGTCAATTTGTTCTCCGACAAGTTGAGCTCTTCCAGCTTGGAGAGATGAGCGAGGTTACCCACAGAGGACAATTGATTTCCCGTGAGGTTTAGCTGCTCCAAATTTACCAAAGCATCTAGCCCCTGAAGCATGATACAAAAAAATATCAGTAAGGGCTCGATCAAATAGACAAGAAACTCGTAGTAGTATGGACAGACCTGCGCTGCAGCACCCTTTAGAAAGTTGCGGCCCAAATCCAAGTGCACTAAAAGTCTGCACCCGCGAAGGTTCTGAACCACGGAAATTCGATTCCCATTCAGCCCCAAGTTCTTGAGCTTGGCGAGCGCTGAAAAGTCGCTGGAGATCTCCTCGATCTGGTTGTCGTTCATGATGAGTCCCTCCAGGTTCAAGTTACTGAGCATGAGCAGCAATCACGTTAGACAGGATCAACCAACACGTCCCACAACTCACGCTTTCAAGCCGACCGTATTGGTGAGCTTGTTATTGTAGATTTTGAGCTCACGCAGCTCCTGGCCGTGCTCACATTCCGCAGCGACGTGAGCTTGTTGAACGACACGTCCAGCGAGCAGAGCTTCGGCAGCTGCAGTCACAACAGAATAAATACTCTAATTATTTATAATAATATATAATAGCTTCATTTGCCGTACCTCGGACAGATTGCCGAGCTTTTCGATCGAGCGGTTGTGCGCGTCGATGGCGTACTTGCTCGAGTTCAGCTCCGTCGACAGCGCTTTCTGTCAGCGAGGATGGTCACAGTGTTAACGTGACACACAGGCCAATAACAATGTCGTGCACGCACCAGCGCCGATCCGTCGAGCACGTCGATCTTGCCGCCGTCTCCTCTCATCGTGGTGGCGGCTCTTCAAGATTGATGTAGCCATCTGGTACGAAACGAGGTTTTATTTAAGTAAAACCTCGTTTTTCATTGAAAACTTTTTGAACATTGGGCAGGCTCACAAGCAGAAAACGCGCCAGGTACGCTTATTGCCTCATTGGCGCTCGCGCTTGATTGGGGACAGGCGAGCTAACTTGGCCTTGATGGTGCAGCCATGGAGGACACGACCAGCAGCGCCGCCGAGACGGCGCACACGGAGACGGAGACTATCAGCACTGAGGCGCCGGGCGCCAACCCGGCCATGACCCCCGAGCTGCAAGCGCAGCTGGCGCTGTTCCAGCAGCAGCAGCAGCAGTACATCCAGCAACTGGTAGGCGAACTGTACTATGGGGATGGCAATAAGCCCATCAACTGACGTTCTTTGACTGTACTTTTAGATGGTATGACAGAAGACTACAAGCAGCTTAATTGGAGTGAATTTGTATTGATTTTTATTGTGTTAATACAGCAACAATCCAACGGGGACCAACTGCGTGCGATGTACAACTCCGGCACGATGATGCAGCCGTACATGGTGAGAAGGCCATATCTTGATTACTTAACAACGTGTTGATGCTGACGGGTTATGTTGTTGTTGCAGGGGATGTTCCCGAACACGATGCCCAACTCGGTCAAGAACGAGCCGACGGACGAGGAGCCAGTGTACGTGAATGCCAAGCAGTACCACCGCATCATGATCCGGCGTCAGCAGCGAGCAAAACTGGAGGCCAAGATGGGCAACCCGCGCCAGCGCAAGGCCTATCTGCACGACTCCCGCCACAAGCACGCCATGCGACGACCGCGTGGCCCTGGCGGCCGATTCCTGACCAAGGACGAGATCCAGGGGCTCAAGGACGGCACGATGGTGTTCGAAGACTTGCCACGGAAGGCCGCGCCCAAGCAGGAATAGACGCGTCGTGTCTGATGTAGCACTGTAGCTACGGAACTGTGAAGTGTCTGGTGCTACTAGCTGGAGCTCACCAAGCAGCAATTTATTTGTATTACCATGTTTCTCATTGCCTCACTTCTCCAACGGACGAACGTAGGCCACTTCGCCCGTCTTGGAGACAATGAGTCCGCACTGACGCGTTCGCTGAGGCTTGTCCTCGAGCCCAAGACTCGCCCAGATACGGCGGTTCCCCAGAGCCGCCAGCTGAGCACGCTTGGCTGCAATCGTCTCTTTATCAAAGTTCTCGAGAGGTGCGTAGATACTGCCGATGTGGAGGTTGTCTAGCAGCATGATACGCACAACATTAGAGATATGCCTCTCCAACTTCAGTGTCAGAGGTGACCAGATACAGGACGTACTGTTGTCGGTCAGCTCGCCGGCTTCTTCTTCCATGCCAGTGTTGGCATCCGCCTTCAGACCAGCGTCACGTTCGAAAGAGGTCTTGCGCCGTAAGGACGGCGACTTGTCTGGAGCATCTGCAGTCGAACCAGCAGGGGATTCAGGAGATGGCGGTGCATCGAAGTCATTCCTTCTGTAGGCAGGTCGTTGGCCTGTACATCAGCAAAAAAAAGGTGAAACCCAGACCAATAAATGAATAGCACAGCGTTCATACCGTAGGTGTTCTTCGTTGGTGTACAAGAGCACGTTGAATTGCAAGCACAATGTGAAAATGGCAGAATCGCCCGCGTTGGCAGACGCCCTTGTTCTGGAAATCGTAGCACACGCCTGTGCCCGGGCCTGGGTTGCCTGGGCCGCGCTTTTCTTGTTTGGAGGAGCGTACTCCTAGACATGGAATACAAAGGTCGTATGTCAGCACGGTCGAACAGCTCGTAAAACATAGGATGTGTCTTACATCAGACGCCGACGGGTTTTCGTGGCGATTCTTTTGCTGAGAAGACATGTTCGGCTTCTTTGACGGATCGTCGGGGAAGAAGCGCTCGATTTCTTCCAGCTTGATATCTTCACTGATAGCCTTCTCCACCATCACAAGGAAGTTGCGCTCAAGGGGCATGCCACGGTCGGGGCGACAGCGCACAAACTTCCAGCCGCCTTGACATCGAAAAGAAGTTAGCCCCTGGCAGTGCTTACAGTTCACGATAGACTTTCCACGATAGACTTTCTTACCCTTCCGCCACCCGACACCTCTATCGGTCGCATTGAACTCGGCGCTGCCAACATCCCACGTGCTCTTGTCGTGAGAAGGAATATACGTGAGCCATTCCGGGTCATACACGCACTCCACAATGCGCGACGATGCCTTCTTGTCCTGTCGGAAGCTCTCAAAGTCCTCTGCATATTGTTACATCACCGTTAGTACAATTAATCGTACAAGCCCCACGAGGAGTTTTTTTTTCTTACCAGGCGAGAACGTGATCCAGTCATGGAACACCTGCGTCCTCTTATCGTGAATAACCAGCTTGAATCCCGGTTTGGGTGGCCTTCCTCTCCACTCTACACCAAGCTGGAAATCCGCAAACAGTTTCGACGTCGGTGTCCAATGGAACAGCCCTTTCGAATACCCCGGGGTGTACGGCAGCAAGACCGGCGTAAACACCAGGCCAGCATTCTGTCGAGTCTGCGAGACTCTGGGCAAGATACTGCGAATCACATGCCCCACTCGGTTGATAGGGTACATGGATTGCAGCACCAACTGGAACATATCCGGCGGTTGTCCCTTGGGTGGCGGGAGCTGCTTGCGCGGCCCCACCACGTCGTTCTGGATGAGCTTGAGACGGTCCTGTAGCTTGGACGTCATCACGGGGCTGCCGTTGAGTGCCAGGATGTCGTAGAGCAGCAAAGTTAGCACCGACTTGGCGCCATCTTTGTCGCACACCATGAGCCCGTCCAGGATGGTCCACTGGTGCGGCACGATGGTGTTGCGATCGACTCCTGGCTGCAGGCGGTCGGGCCGCACGGGGCAGAAGAGCGCCACCTCGCGGATGTCGTAGCTCTGCGAGATGAGGTAGCAGCGACCCTGCATCAGCAGCACCAGGTAGCGCACGCCCACCGACTTCTCGCACACAAAGTACGGGTGCTCGCCCACTTGGTGCTCATTGCCGCGCAACATGGTCTGGCCCACATTGAGTGGGGCGCGGTCCACGTCGTTCCAGCCCACGATCTGGTTGATCTGTCGCTGCAGCTGCTTCTTGGTGTTGATGTGCACAGGCTGCCCAAGGTCTACGGGCACGCCGGCGATCGTCTGCGAGCCGGCAGGACCCGAAGGCGCTGGTCCAGATGCCATCGCCAGTTCAATTGTGGTGTGTAATGATAGTGCCATCAAGAGAGATGGCTACAGTAGCTTCAAGTTGGGGTTTCGAGCATGACTTCAAGGCCCAAGAGCGCTGGGGCTGGTGCCAAGAAGCCCATTGTGAGAGACGCCACCCCTTGCACTCCCAGTTCGAGGAGGAGCTGGACCGCATTCGCACCGAGGGAGATCTGACGCTGATCAAAGTGCAGACTGAGAAGCAGAAGCTGAAGGAGATTGAGGCCAAACTGGCGGAGGCCCAGAAGCTGCTGAAGGAGAGGAAGAAACCCAAGCAAAGCGACAAGGACACATCGAACTCTGAAGTCGTGAGTAATGCGCAGGTTTCGTTGGCTTTTGGTGGCACTAAAGACGCTGGGAAGCAGCTCCCGTCGATATCACAGTCAGCCAAAGACGCTGAGCGAGTTGAATCTAAGAAAGAGTCCACGAGAACAGTAAACGCTGAAAAGTTATTGCAGACGGAAGAACGGTTAAAAATTGCGGTCGCAGAACGCTCTGTGGAGCTGCAAAAGCTGCGGCAGGACATCGATGAACTGCGAAGGAAGAGGATGAACGCACTGGCAAGCGAGAAAGAGGTGATGAAGGACATTCTAGAAGCTGAAGAGGATGCCAAAAAGTTCCAGGCAGAAACTACGCAGCTGAAGCATCAAACAGTTGACTTAAAGAACGAGATCGCTGCACTGGAAGTAGAATTCGACATGGAGAAACAGGCTTTTCGATCGGAGCGGCAGAAGCTGTTAATGGAGCTGGAAGAAGCCACGAAGTCCGACAAGCAAGACCCGGAGGAGCCAGCTCCCGTCAGCCACGTAAGAATTTACATTTTTTGTTGATTGGTGTGGAGATTTTTCAACAAACTACACTATGATGCTATTAGAAATACAGCGTGTTCCATAACATGGCTCGGCGCAAGAAGAATCCACGGTATGTCGCTTTATGGTGTTTGTTTCCTGAATACGTCTAAACAAACTACTATATCGCTAGATTGTCCAAGTGGAAAAAGGTTACCATGGATCAGAAGATCGTCTCCTTTGAACAGAAAAAGCGAATGCTGGATCGAATCATCGAGGAGACGAACGTCAAGAACATGAGCGAGTTTATCGAGAAGTACATCGTCCAAGAGCGGATAAAAGCGGAAGTGTTTGCAAAAATTGAAGCGCAAACTGCCTCTAGTACGGCTATTCGTTCTGTTTTATACAGATTTGTTTACTAACAGAGTGCCATTGCAGATGATTCGTTGAAAGGGATTATTGGTCAACTTGCAGAAGATATCGCTCGGCTCAGCGGGGTCAGCGACAGCGACTCCTCAACATTGACGATTCCGAGAAGCCTTCAGGTACACATTGACTATTAACTGTAAAACTAGGTTGCTGAATATCAGGTTTTATCTTCCTCAGTCGAGCTACAGCAGCTCTTCGATGCCGACGACGCCAAGATCAAGCGATGGGCGAAAGACGCAGACATTTTCGCCGACGCGTGAGGACTCTAAGCTTTGCAACAGGCTTTTTATCTTCTGACTTTTTTGTTTTCGTTGTATAGGGTGAAACTACTACGAGAGCCCATTTACGACCTCCACAAAGTGTTCTTCCCGGGTGGGACAAACGAAGACGCTCTTGATGACGCGGTATGGCATTTTCACCACTTCCCTTCGTCTCATTAACCATAGTTTCGCTTTGCAATTCAGATCCCAAGAGAGCTGGGGATGCTCCGTCGGATTGGGGCCATCGAAGAGCGAGTCATGCAGTTCATCATGGCCAAGATATTGGAGGAAACTGGGTCGGCTTCAACCCTCAACAACAGCGACACGTTGCGGCGTCTGCGGCAATACCAAGGAAGAAGAGAGCAGATCGATCCTGTGGTTCTGTCGGCGTCCAAGCTCGATGGTGTCGAATTGCCGTCGACTCTCAAAGGTGACAGCAGTCCACGGAAGGAGGCCAAAGGCTTCGACGACGACGACGACGATGACGATTTCGTCAGGGATGTGACTGTCTTGCACTCCGACGCCATTCGCCAGAAATTCAACAAAATAAGGACCGAAAACAACGCACAAACTACTGGGTCCGTCTCTGGTGGGTCTCCTAGGAAGAACGCTGTCATCACCATGTGAAAAAAAAGCAACTTGAAGCTAATGTAGCCATCTTGCATTGACCCATTTCACCAATTACCGTCATTACCCATTTCTCCTTAAAATGACGGTGGACGTCAAGCCTGAGACTGCTGCGGCGGAGGCGGTGGTTCTCATCTCGGACGGTGCGTACGGGGCTCTCTTTAGGCGCGTCGTGTCCGCAAGACACGTAGCTATTATCTGACCCTTCACTTGCGCTATATACTGACTGTGTGCCTTGCTACCTCTCTTCAAAGCAGACGAACAGGACAAATCAAGAACTCGGACGTCTTCTCGCCCTCGTAGAGCAGTCTCCAGCCGCCTGAGCAGCATACTAAGCGACAGTGATAGTGACAGTGATGTTAAGCTGGAGGAGGCGCTGAACGAGCTGTATTCCGACGCCAAAGACAAGAAGAAGAAGAAGCCCACAGCCAAGACCTTAGCCAAGACGCCTCCCAGACCTCCCAAGAGGACTAGTTCTCACATTACAGACTACTTCTCCACCCCAGAGAAGACCCCAGAGCGCGCTCCTAAACGGCGAGCTAGTGCTGGGGCTGCTTTTGCGGCACAGACGCCGCCACAGACCAAGAAAGATGCTCTAAAGCCCTACACGCCGTCGTCGACGATCAAATCGTCCATGAACGCCTCTCTAGTGTTCGATATGGTGACGTCGCTGAGTACCAATGACCCTGGCGTAGCTATCGCCACTCTGCGTAGTATTGTGGTGCTCGGGAAAGAGTACCCATCGGATCTGCTGTACGCAGAGCTCATTGAGCGCATCCAGAGCCACGAAGCGACCGCGTACAGCGACGCCGTAGCGATCTACGCTGCACTGGTGTTTGTGTTCGATAAAGCAGCGTCCTGTAGCTGTGACTTGACCTTCCCGAATCAATGGGAACCGCTGGCTACTGCGCTGCAGGAGGTCAGCGGCAATGGATGTGACGGGGTACCGTCACACGGTCGCCGTGGCGCACGGCGACCAATTAGATTAGCTCTTAGTTTTGTTGGCTCACGGCGCCCGAAGTCGGGCGCCACACAGATTGAATAGCAGAGTTAAATTCCCCACAAGCACCGCCCCGTTACATCTGGTAGCACTTCGTAGTCCGCCCACACGACCATGAACGTGAACGACGCTTCCAATTTCAACGAAGGGGCTGGTGCCCTTGAGCACGCCAGCTTCCCCACTTATCCGTGTTTGAGTGGGAGGCGCTACACCGCCTCGCTGCGGTCTCCGGAGAAGGAGTCATCAAGACGTTGCTGACTGCTGGAACGGAGACTGCCCAACGCCTGGCTGCTCATGAGTTCATGGCGCGTGAGCTCGCTGACCTGCGTCAGCGTGCGACGACTCCCACGCCGACCAAGAACAAGAACGACATCGTGAAGCTCGATGTCTCCACCTACAGTGGTGACGGCGACGCTCGCCTCCAGCTGAATCGCTGGTTCTGTGAGATCGACATCGCGATCGAAGCTCGGCAGTTGTCTACCGAGTTTGCTCGTACCCGGTTCCTATTGTCCAAGTTGACGGGGAAGGCCAAGGAATGGGCGCTCGGCAAACTTGTCGCCGACTCCTCCTGCTTCTCGACGATGGAGTCGCTCAAGGCAGACCTCCGCCTGGCCTTCGAGCCCCCTCAAGACGAGCGTGTCCAACGCTCGGCTTTTCTGTCACTCAAGCAGGGACGGCTGTCCATGCTCGAATACATTCAGCGGGCACGACACCTGGTGTCGTGCATCACGACGAATCCGGTGGACATGGCGACTCAAGTCCATGTCTTCATCTCTGGTATGAACGCTGGCTACCAGCGTTTCTACCTGACCAGGAAGACGCCAGGGTCCCTTGAAGAAGCCTTCGAGACAGCACTACGTGAAGATTACAGCGTGTCCGCTTCCGAGGCGTTCTCCTCGCTACCCCTTCCGTCACGGAGCCTGAGCCCATGGAGCTTGACGCCATTCAGGATTACCACGGGCGCCGACGATCCGGTCCGGCGCCAACGTCGTCCACCCGACCGCCTCTGGCGGCCCTAGTCGAGGCACTCGGCCCATGCGGTGCTTCCGCTGTCGCAAGCTTGGACATCGCGCGGCTGTGTGCCGCGCTCCCGCTTCGGTCTTGGCGCATGTTGTCGCCGAAGACGCTGACGGTATCGTCGCCGAGTCAAAAAATGGCGACAACCAGTAGGCGCGGGGCGCCCTACTGGTCGTGGAAGGAGCGACGGCTCTCTGGTGGCAGAGCCTCCTCCTAGCCCTTCCGTGCTTCGTGCACAACTATTTGCCACCACCTCCGGCAGCGACACGAGACTGATTGTCCTCAATGTTCACGTTGATGGTGCGAAGCGGCCGCTTCGCGCGCTGCTGGATTCGGGCGCGACGAACAACTTCGTTCGCGCCGAGAGTTTGTCGGTGCTACCGGCGGACCTGAGCCTTCGCGAAGGTCCGGGGAGATGATCGTGAAATACGCCGATGGCAAGCCACGGCGTACGCCGCGGCGCTCTACGACCTTCACGTACGAGTTCGACGGATTCCGAAGCTCCGAAGAGTTCCTCGTGATCGAGCTGAGTGGCTCGTTCGATTGCGTCTTCGGCATCCCATGGCTCGCCCGTCACCAGCCTGAGATTAACTGGCTGACCGGCACGGTCCGCCCACGTGACATCGACGTGAATGCAGTCCTGGCGTTCTTGCGCGGAACGCCGAACCGATGGCCGCATGTTGCAGTCATGGACTCCGACTCCATGACCCATGCCGCACCTGAAGTGGGCGATGGCCCTTCGTGTGCGGCATGCGAGCACGCATCCTGCGCCGGTCTTGAGCAGGTGCCTCAAGACGTGTCTGACGTGGTCGAGCATGGGTTCCCACGTCCCGATGAGCAGTGGCTCTCGACGGCGGACAACAACGTGGTCGAACAGGGGTTCCCACACCCGGATGAGCAGCGGCTCTCCGTTGACGATAAACAAGAAGATGTGGTTGAGCGTGGCCTCCCACGCGCGGTCGAGCAGGGACTCCCGCATGTGGTCGAGCAGGAGCTCTCTGATGAAGTTGACGCCGATGTCGTGTCCCGGCGTCTGAATACAGCAGACTTGGTCGAGCGTGGTCTCCCACTGCCTGCTACCGATGCGTTCACCCGGCCAGTCCGTCGCCGTGGGCGCCGCCAGCCTCGGCGTCCCGCGCTCCTCCGAGCGAGTCAGACACATCTGACTCCGAGGTTATCTCTGTTCTGGTGCGAGATGACGCGGCGACGAACCCGCGCACGCGCGACGTCGAGGTCGCACGTCCTCCGTGCGACGCACCCGAGATCACCAAGTTGCCTGGTCTGTCGTGGAAACACTTCCTCCACGACTTGAAACATGGTGAGATCGAGCAGGTTTGCATGATCGTCGCGGACAACTCCGCGACCATCACGGCTGTCGATATTGACGCTGGCGACCAAGCCTTCGATGCCCGGAAACGCCCGCAAGGCGCTGAGCCTAAGTCTGCCCGCGAAGCCCGCTACTTGGCTCAGTCGTTACCGGCACTTGAAGCCGCTGGTAACCCAGTTGCTCCGCTGGTTCGCGAGTTCATCGACATCTTCCCCGACAAGGTTCCGGCTGAACTCCCCCGATCGTGGTGTTCGACACGAAATTGATCTCGTTCCCGGATCGAAGTACTGTGTGACGCGACAATGGCCGCTTCCCGCGACCAAGTCGAAGCAATTGATGCGTTCTTCGAGGGTCGCCGGCAAGCCGGCCACGTCCGTGAAAGCCTCTCTCCACACTCCAGTCCTACGTTCTGTGTGAAGAAGGCGACGGGCGGTTGGCGCATTGTCCACGCCTTCAACAAGCTCAATGACGCCACCATCCCAGCACAAACGCCGATCCCACGGAAGGGCATGGTGCTCGACACTATGTCTGGCAGCACCGTGTACAGTGCTATCGACCTGATGGATGGCTTCTACCAAATCTTGATGCGTGAAGAAGACGTGCCGTTAACCGCGGTCAGCACGCCCAGCGGAATGTTGTGGGAATGGCTCGTGATGCCGCAGGGGCTCAAGAACGCCCCTGCCACATTCAACCGCATGGTGTCCAATCTTCTTCGCCCGTATCGAGACTTCGCGCCCAGCTACTTCGACGACATCTTCATTCACAGTCGTGCCGAGAGCGGCACGACGGACGTCGACATCCACCTTCAACACCTCCGCAAGGTGTTCGAGGTGATGCGGGAAAACAAGCTGTACGCCAACTTGAAGAAATGCATCTTCTGCGCTCCCGAGATCCCGGTACTCGGGAGCTACGTCAGCAAAGACGGCGTTCGAGCTGACCCGGAGAAGATCGCGGCGATCTGCTCTTGGCCAACCCCGCTGGACCAGAAGCAGCTCCGGCAGTGGCTCGGACTCGCCACTTATCTCCACCACTACTCGAAGAACTTCGCTTCGACTGTTCGGCCGCTGTCGCAACTCCTGAAAGCCGACGCCACGTGGTCGTGGCGCCCCGAGCACCAAGCAGCCTTCGACGCGGTGAAGACAAGCTTATCCACCGCGCCAGTCCTAATGCTCCCGGACCACTCGAAGTCTTTTCACGTGGTGTGTGACGCGAGCGACTTCGCGATCGGTTGCGCCTTGATGCAGTTCGACGACACTGGTCGCGAACGAGTGGTGAGCTACCAGTCGCGTCAACTGAAGCCTGCGGAGCGGAATTATCCAGTCCACGACAAGGAGCTGTTGGCGATGCGATACGCCCTCATCAAGTTCCGCGTGTATCTCTTGGGCGAGCAGACCTTCGTGGTCTACACGGATCACGCGTCGCTGCGGACAGCGACCAAGAGTCCCCACTTGTCCCAGCGCATGGCGCGTTGGCTGTCGCTCTTCTCGGAGTACAACTTCGTCGTTCACTACAAGCCGGGCAAGACCAACATCCTTGCCGACGCACTCGCGTCGCCCAGATTACGTGCAATCGGGTCGCCATGCGATTGGCGACGAGGATGACGACGAATGCGCAATGTGCACCGCTGATGACATCGCTGCTGTTGAAGTCGCAGCGTCCACCCGCTCCGCAACCTGATCGCGGCCGCGTACGAGTCGGACGCAGCGTGCTCCGAATTGATTAAGTACCTGAGAGAACCATCAGACGCGGCGCGGCGCCGCTTGTCCCTTCGCAGTCGCGCCCGTGTTGACCGCTACAGTCTCGATGGGGATCTGCTGACCTTCCGCGTCGATCGCGCGGACCCGCCACGCATAGTCGTCCCGCTTGACGACGACCTCAGAGCCCGACTGATCCATGAGTTTCACGATACCCCTAGCGGCGGCCACCTCGGACGCGAGAAAACATTCGCGTCACTATCGCGCGACTTCTACTGGCCACACATGTACAAGTGGGTACGCAAGTGGGTCCGCTCCTGTGAAGCGTGCCAGCGCGTCAAGCCGTCGCCGTCGAAGCGAGCCCCGCTTCGACCTCTTCCAGTCGCGACGGGTCCGTGGACATCGGTCAGCATGGATTTCGTCTTTGGTCTGCCGCGAGATACTCAGGGCCGCACAGGCATACTTGTTTTCGTCGACCGATTTAGCAAGATGGCCCACCTTGCTCCCGTTGCCTCATCGATCACCGCGTCTCAGTCGGCGGCGCTGTTTCTCGACACAGTGTATCGCCACCATGGACTTCCATCCTCAATTGTATCCGATCGAGACCCGCGTTTTACTGCAGCTTTCTGGACGGAACTCTTCAAACTTGTCGGGACGCGGTTGGCGATGTCCACCGCGTCACATCCTGAGACCGATGGCCAGACCGAACGAGTTAACCGGGTTGTCGAAGACGTGCTGCGGAGTTACGCCACGTCATTCACGTCATGGAGCTCTTTCCTGCCGATGGTGGAGTTCGCCATCAATAACGCCGTGCACGCGTCAACTGGCCTGACGCCATTCTTCGTCAACTTTGGCCGTCACCCGCGCGTTCCGGCGCTCCTTGGGCTGGAGCGCCCCTTCCAGTTCAGCTGTCAGGGACCCACGACGTTGCGACCTCCACTTCCACTGGTGTCGCCTCCGCAGCGCCGCACGAGTTGACCACTAACCCCAATGTGAACGCGGTGACCACGAGGTCTTCCACGGGACTCCAGCCAGGGTCCTCTTACACGGGCCGCCGCGCGAGCGTCGGCTGCTTCTCCACGAGATGTTGCTGCTTGGACCAGTCGGACGCTGATCAACCCGCGTCCGCGTCGCGCAGCTGAGCTTCGCACTGCACCTGATTCGGTCTCGGCTACTGGGCCTCCGCCGTCAAACTTTGCGCCCAACGCGGCGCCGCAGCGGAGCGACACTGCGGCTGTCCATGAGTTCGTGCAACAGCGCGCGGCGATTGTCCGCTACGTCCGCGACGCGATCGCTGCTGCCGTCGATCGCCAGAAGGAGAATGCGGACCGCAGCGGACGCCGAAACGTGGAAAGGTTCCACGTTGGGGACCAGGTCCTATTATCTACCAATGGGATTTCCCCAACCCTTGTGACGAATCTAGGCGCAAACAAGCTCGCGCCACGGTACATTGGCCCATTCAAGGTGTTAAAGGTCATCGGAGATGCTTATCGGCTACAACTACCATCTGCCCTGCGACTACACCCGACGTTTTACGTCGGTCGTCTGCGCCGCTACCGCCCGGCGTCGATCCCTAGCGATAATCCGGTGCCGCGTGACGCGGCACCCACAACATCTGCCGCAACGCTCGATTCTCCCGCTCCAGCTGCTCCACGCAGCTCTCCAGGCGCTCCAGACGACGCGCCATCGCCCACTCGCGCTCGGTTCCTTCGCGACGGCCCGGCTCCGCTTGTTGATCGCGATGGTAACTTTCGTCACATTGTGGAAGCCATCCTTGATCACGACGACTCCACCGGTAGTCGCAGCGCTCGTCGCTGCGACGGGGATATCCCGAGCTCCCGCCGGTATCTGGTCCGGTGGATTGGACCGCTGGACGACAGCTGGGAGCCGCGGGAGGTGCTGCTAGCGGACGTTCCGGACTGCGTGGAGGCGTACGAGGCAGGCCTTCCACGGGGCGCGACTCCTCGCCGCGCCTAGCCTCGTGCAGCGCTCGCTGGAACAGCCCCACCAGCTTGCGCTCGGCTTCGGAAAGGGGTGTGGCGCTTGTGATGCGCTCCCAAACAGCGTCCACGGTGTCTCTGTCCATGTTCGTACTGCTGCTGTCGCGGGTGGCTCTTTCGATTGTGAAGAGCTCACCAAGCTGTTTGGGATCATCGCAGCTTCAACCTTACGTAGGTGGTGTGACGGGGTACCGTCACACGGTCGCCGTGGCGCACGGCGACCAATTAGATTAGCTCTTAGTTTTGTTGGCTCACGGCCCGAAGTCGGGCGCCACACAGATTGAATAGCAGAGTTAAATTCCCCACAAGCACCGCCCCGTTACAATGGATCCGTGGGAGATGACGGCAATCCGAAGCTGGATGAGAGATGGCGTCGCCATTTGCTGGTGATGCAGTTCTACATTTACTGCTTCCAGCAGGATCTACATACCTGTCGCGACAACTACGCGCTTGGAAGGCAGGTCGTGGATTTCACGCACGCGAATTTTTCGCTGCTGCAGAGCGACAATATTCCGGTCTCGGCAAAGGCTCGTGTTAAGACACGCACGATCACCAAGGTGAGGAATAACGCACTCATTTTCCAAGCGATTACATGGGTGCTGCAGCTGTGGCGACGCGTGTACGACGGCGAGAAGAAGACAAAGAAGAAAGCTGCCAACGCCAGTCTCGTTCAGCAGGAAGGCGAGCAGGCGTGTCTGTCTGCCGTGCGCTTGGTCGAAATGATGTATCTATGCACCGATCAACAAGTGAATGCGCTGCAGCGTATGCAAGCTGGCCTCGCCGAGCTGACGGAGCCGACTCGTGTCAAGTTTTCGCAATCGCTTCAGTCTCCAGTTCTGAGGACGCAATTGGCAACAACGATGATCGGATTATCAAACCACTCGCGGAGTAAAGAGACCGAATGGTACGAATGCAACGCGTTGGGACGGGTCTTCCAAGGGATGAATCCAGGTACGGAGTGCTTGCCTCGTTGTTAAGGATAAAACGCTGACAAAATTGCTTTTATATTGTAGATTCTTCAAGTGACGTCGCACACACCGACGGCTACTCTTGGTCTCATCTAGATCGCTTTACCAACACGAAGCCAAGCAGCAGCCTTAACAAACTGCTCCAGGAGATTTCTAGTATGCAACAGCACCGCTAGACTTTGGTTGTCCATGCTAACAAGTCTTGGATTTCTTTGCACGAAGCCTCTTTGTTTCTTTCCATCGCTGTCAGCCTTGGTGTCACATTATCAGGTTCCAACCTTCACTGCTGGGAGTGCCGCCGAAAGCTGCCGACGTCACGAAAGCGGCGTCATCCATGTACACCGACACAACACCCAAGCTACAGCAATCGCGTTAGATCAACAGACGGCAGTAAAGATCACACGACGCATACCTGTCAGAGACAGCCAAGTGCACTCCAGTTTCGAGAGAGAAGTCGCCGCTTGTTTTGTACGGCGCGGATTGAGCTTGTAGCTGGCTTGGTTGCTGTCGACTACGATAGAAATGAAGTTAGTCCTTTATTTTCCGACCAGCAGACGCTGAACGTACAGTGTGAGGTTTTGCAGTCCATTCGCCGTCGCATTGAGCTCTGCTGTTGCCAATCTAAAGGCAAGAACATGTTAAGAACGAATTCTCTCATCTCAATTGGCTCAAACGTACCCGCCGATCCCAAACACCGCGCATTTGTTGCCTCTGCGTCGAATCTCTCCGACTGCAGTGAGAGACGACTGAAGCGTGGCATAGCTAGCAATACGAAGGCAATTATTCATTCCATTCCCGTCGACAGATCAACAAAACGTACCATGTCGTTTGGCGAGGCATGCGCGTGTCCACAAACGCGATTTGACCTTGCTCAAACCCGAGGGCGACAATGAAGTCGCTCATGTATTGATGCGTGAACAGACCACCCATCGAGTCCAAGCGCTGGCGAAAATCACACAAATTAGCGATAAGAGATCATTGATAGGTATGGAATCACAGCGGACCCACCAGAAATGTCGAAAGCGAGACTTGCAGTTGAGCCGTTGGAGCTCGAAAATCCGCCACTTGAAAGTCGCCGCCGTCGGTTGTCCAGCTCAAGTGCGTTTCGTTTGGTGACCAGCGCACGCTGCTTACCACATCATGTGCATCGAACTTCCCCACGACGGTCGAGTTCTGGCCTCCTTGAAGTCTTAAGTCATTGAGCACCACCGTTTGGTCGAAGCCTGCGATGACAGAAGCAAAAAAATATGAAAATCCTATCATTTTAACGAATTCAACAACAACACTTACCACCTGACAGCACGTACGAACTCATATTACGTGACACTGCAAGCTCACGAATTGTGTCCGAGTGAACAGAGTTAATTGGCTCTATATCATGCAGAACGCAGTTGGTAGGTGGTCAAATCAGCTAGGCTTTGTGCGAACACCATACCTTCCAGTCTACATGGTCCATTGGTGGATGGATCGCCGAGCTGGATGAGCTGAATCTCTTTGCCAACCGCGACGATGGCGGTCTGCGTGTTCATCCAGTGCATATCACGGACCTCCTGCACAAAACAACCGACAATAAAAGTTACTCATCAAGCCGAAGCGCAAGAAAGCGCGACGTACGGCATCCACTAAGATGTGCGAAGGCGAGTGAGCCTCACTCGATCGTAGGAAATTAGTCACGAAAATTCGGTTTTTGACGGTCGTCTTGGTCGTAGCATCGACTGGGATCTCGGTTCCTACCAGCAGAATCCCATCTTCGCGGACAATCGGCTTGGACAATGCTGACAGAAGCAAAAACTAAGTGAATACTATGAAAATCCCTACGATCAAAAGAGACTTACGGAATGGCGTGCCGTCGGGCTGCTGGTCGAGCGAAACGAAGTAG
The DNA here is from genome assembly GCA_011947325.1 of Phytophthora macrochlamydospora. Lineage (NCBI taxonomy): Eukaryota > Oomycota > Peronosporomycetes > Peronosporales > Peronosporaceae > Phytophthora > Phytophthora macrochlamydospora. The sequence goes on along the minus strand of JAAVTH010000384.1, from coordinate 20,724 downwards.
TTCGGCCCCACATATCCAGAGTAAGGTGGCTGGTTCAGAAGTGGCGGCAATCCAGCAGTGCCTATGAGACCAGAAGGCTGAAGACTGCAAATGTAGCAACAGGTACTAGAGTTAGTAAAAGAAAGCAATCCGTCCTTCAAAGCACAACAATACATACTCTTCGTGGGGAGACTGGAGGTTCGCAGATGGAAGAGGCCAACTGACCGAAGCTGTTGACGGAGTGGTCGGAGTCCTCGGAGACTGCGCCGAAAACCCTGGCAACGGACTGGGCAGGCCTGAGTAAAACTGCTGCTCGTTAAACCCTTCCAGCTTCATGTGCGAGTCGTCCAGTATATTATCCCAAAGCGCAGCTTCGTAGTTGCTGTGAACTCCGTCGTCTCCAGGAGGGATACTGTACGACGGGGTTCCTGGCTTTCCTCTGCTTTTGGGGCCTTCGACTCGTCCATCGCTTCGTCCGCCCTGTCTGGCGGTGGTGGCGTTCTCGGCGGTGCCTTGTCAGACGACGAGGAAGACGAGGAAGAGGACATCAGCCGCAACAGGAACACCAAGTACCGGGCAACTTTCGGAATGAAAGCAGCGCGCCCGGTTCGACCGCTGCGCGAGTCTGCTCGCCAGCAAGTTACAGAGTCCGTCTCGAAGTCAAACCGAGCGAGAAAGTGCGTCGATATGACACAAGGCGAGAAAGATCCGGCTTGTCCGATGGATGTGTCGATCGCTTGTTCTTACTACGCGTCGAGTGAAAGCGCCCGACTCGATCTCCATGCGATGCAATCAATCTATGAGATCCAATCCATCGGTCTTCAGGATTTCCATAGCAAAACTTTTTGAAGTTTTGTGACTTGCGCGTTTATCTGCATGAATTCGTAACATGTAGCAATACCATTACACGCTTAGTCCTCAAACGTCCCCCACAAACCAAACAAAACGTCCACAGAAAGTTACTACATTTTCATAAGGCATAAAACCTGTCATACAGCTATACTTTTTTGCCGGAAGTGTACCATAAGTTTGCAGCAGATGGACCTGAACACTGCGTCGCCTCGCGAGCTGCAGCGTCTCCCGGGCGTGGGGCCCGTCACCGCTCGCCTCATCATTGAGTCTCGACCATTTACGGCTATCCGGGAGCTTCTCCGCATCAAGGGCATCGGCCCCGTCAAATACACGGCCATTGCCCACCAAAACTTGGTTTACGTGGTGGGGGTCCGTCAAATTCGTCAATGGGCGACCCCAAAGCTAAAACCAATACTAAAATCGATCTAAATGCTGCATCAAGTCGACAATTGCAGCAGCTCAAGGGTGTGGGGCCCAAGATGGCCCAACGCATCGTGGAGGCCCGACCGTTCCGTCGTAAAGAAGACCTACTGGCAGTCAAAGGCATCGGAGTAAAGTCGTTCGTCAAGATGCAAGTAGACGTCAAAATCAGTGCAGTCCGCAAAGTGTCAGACCCATTAACAGACGATGAGAGCGGAGAAGAAGAAGATCTTGAAGACGACGACAACTTTCACATTTGTCGAGAAGTTGAGCAAAACGTTCGGGAAATTATCTTCCCGACAAAAACTAAGGGTCCAGCTCTATTGGTGGCGTCGTGGAATATCCGCAACATCTCACGGAGGAAGGAGGCGGCGCTGTTAGAGAGGATTGCTGAAGTTCTGGATGAATTCGACCTCGTTGCACTCCAAGAAGTGCGAGACCTACTGGTGCTGAAAAACTCAAGACGTTGCTGCCTGGGTGGGATTACACAGTGTCGGAGCCAGTTGGACGCAGGACGCCGCGATTGAACAAACGGGCAGAGCATTTCGCCTTTTTCTTCCGACGAAATGTCGTCCGTTTAGTGGACAAGTGCTCATTGATCCAAGACACTGACAAAGTTTTTACTCGGGCGCCGTGCGTCGCCACGTTTCAAGCCGTGCAAGAGTCTACGTTTCCAGGATTAGAGCTTACGTTGATGAACGTGCACGTCACGTTTGGGGATAAGGAGACTCGACATGCTGAGATTGTAGCGATCAACAGGACGGCACAAGAACTGAGTGGATGTCTTCCCACTGGCAGAAAAGTAGTTGTATTGGGAGACTTTAACTTGTCGCCGCAGGACGTGTTGGGGAGTCTTGGCTCGCACAGGATGGCTCTGATCCGTTCACCTGTATCCACAACAGTTTTCAACAAGCTCTACGACAACATCTGGCTCAATCCGGCAGACTTCATCAACTGCATCGGGACCAGAGTCGACAAAGAGAACGGTTATCTCGTGGACAGCGGTGTGCTCCGCATTGACTGGCGCTACTATCCTCTTTCAAAGAGCGATCATCGCTTGAGGAGAGCCCGCGTGATCCCATCCTCCCGCGACTGCAGACGTACATGGCTCGCGTTCAATGCGGCTATGAATTATCCGACCATTGCCCCGTTTGGGTGGCGCTTGCAGGCAAGCGACACATCCCATGATGACAATTTCTAGTTTGTTGATAACGAAATACATAACGTACGAGGTTCATAAAGAATTGCTAAGCTCTACGACATGGACAGCCAACTCCCCATCTAATTTGCAATGGAAGAGCTCTTCTCTCGGTTGGGGTACTCCCCTGCAGCGATCTCAGAGCGCATCGTGATAGCCGTGTCCGACTTGATGACTTGGGTCATGCAAAATGGGCAGACGTGCACCTTGGTCCAGTAGAGTTTGTTGTCGGGCCCAATGTCAGCGATCTTGTGGGACACCCGGCACGACTTGCACACGAACTCCCCGCAAAGCATGCAGCTGTAGCCCTTGCGGACCATCGGCACCTTCTGGCACACTTTGCACTCGTTGGAGCTCGAGCTGTTCATCAAGCTCGACTCGGTTCCCTTTTCCTCCGTTCATGTAGAGCCCACCGCAGTTTCCGCATGTGGGCTGCGAAAAGATGTTGATACACGACTTGGACATGGAGACCAGCACCATGTGCGTGAAGAGAGCTCGAGCACGCTCAAACGGAATGGCGAACACGGCCCGACCGTGGATCTGCACCGTGTCCTTGTCGACCTGTCGGAAGAACAAAATGCCGGCCACTTGCCCTCTCGAGTGGGTCGTGAGTGGAGGTGTCAGGTGTGGGAAGTCGATCGAGTGCAGGAGCTGGTAGCTCACGCGGTCTCCGTTGCTCAATTGGGTGAAGCCCGTGGCCTCGAGGTAGATGTGGTCGTAGCTCTTGAGGAACGTCCGCATGACCGGCGGGTTCTCAGTCACCCGCCACCGGATCGTGAGCGACGTGAACGGCTCGTCGTCCGTCACGTTGTCGATGACCGCGAGCACATTGCACTCCTCGATCTTGTCGTCCACGTAGGCCGACTTGGTACGGAACACGTCCGTGGTGGGGCTCATGGCCCCGTAGACGCCATCCTCCAGCGTGCCGTCCCGGAATCCGACGGACCGGATGTCGGCCACGTCCAGCGACGACAACTCCTCGCTCTTGGTACTGCTCATGCTCGCGCTCGTGTCGGACGTGTCGCGACGGAACCGCTTGGTGGCGCCGAAACCACGTAGTCCGTACTTCTCGCGTCGACGTAGGAACGTCTCGACTTGCTCGTCACGTCGGACGAACTCCCAGTCGTGCTCCGGCAGCACGCCGTTGTTCTCGAAGAGGAACTCCTCGAACTCCTCGACGTTTACCGCGACCAAGTCTTGCGCGAGTTGGCGCAGGAGCTGCTTCTCCTTGTTGGTCAGCTCCATCGGCGGGTACGGACTCGTGTTGGGCTCGCGGGCCGACTTGTTGCGGAATTCCTTGAACTCCATGGCGACGTTGCTCTTGGGTGGCCGGGTCTGTCACGAGCTTTCGACGGTGAATGGCCAAGTGAGACCGTCGCCGCACAGGACCTTACCTACGGCTGCGGTCGGCATAGGAGCGACCACCCTCCAGCTTTTCTGCGCCGAACAAATGACCATGCGGTCCGGCTTATGACAATTCAAGATGCAGCAGGGATACCACCAACTGATCGTGCTGGTGGTCGGTGACTGCCCCCGTCAACTCGAGACTCAAGCGCTTCAAAAGCGGCGATGGGAGGTCAACAAGTTTTTGGCAATCGCACGCACGCGCCGCACACGCCCTTGGATTTGCAGTGTCTGCTGCAAACTCCGGTACAAGACGAAAGGATAAGAACAAGATTCAGCGCAACGTTGATGTCGTGCAAACCCCAAAGAAGAGGCGGCGGAACTGGAATCATCGATCGCGAGCTCGATAACAGTGAGATGAGCTTCAATTCAAGCAGCAGCGAGGAGATTAGGGTGGATCCTTACCCTAAGAATTACTATTAACAGTTATTAACATATTGTAGTATTAACACCTTTAATAACATCTAAAAATTACTATGAAATACTAAAAACGAAAGGGCGCGCAAAGAAAAGACTGTGAGATATGGCTGATATTGTAATTTTGGATTTCTATGCTGTCTCCGTTGGTGGCGATGGTATTTGCCGTGAGTGCGCCGCTGCTGGCGCCCGCTGAGCCCGCCGTCATCACTTCGATCATCCTATGCATGCTGTTGAGAATTCTGTCGGTCCTGACGTTGCTGCTCGCTCGATAGTGGGCTGCTGCCAAATTGAACAAGACGGCAAGTCAGAACCACGCCTCTCAAGAGCTTCACTGACAACGGCTTCAATGCCACGCTGACCCAGGCGGTTCATGTTGGGGGAAGTACAGTGGTGTGTTGCTGGAATACACGACGTTCGGTGCAGTCAACAATTACACGCTGTTTGTGGGCGATGCGCGCAAGAATAAGCTGGTGGTGATAAATTGTATGAATTTGACGCAGCTTTCGTGCAGATCCGGGAGCGAATGTTGCACTGGGACCGGCTCAACGCTTTGGCGTCCCCATGATTTCCACGACCTACATGCTGCTTTTGTGGTGGCGACCTAGTAGTACCATCGCAAGATGGTATCATCGGAGTGTCGTTGAATGCTCGCGGAGAACCTGCATACCGAATGGCAAAATGTACTTGTCAGCGGCTGATGCTGCTATGCACATGTCGACGTAGTTGTTGTGTCTGGCACAGCCGATATTAATGCCGATGTATTCATGGGCCTAGTTACTGGTGATCATAGTGTCCAAGAACTTGGCGAACTTCGCCACCAAGAATGTGCCAATTTTCGACACGAGCCCCTTCAAGCAGCAACTACTACTGGTGTGACCAAGATTCTTGTGCCGTACAGCAACTTGCCTGCGGAACTGGATTGGTACGAATTTACACTTTTGTATTGCACCTTAAAACATTCTAACGTGGTATTGATGCTGCTAAACAGGTCATGAATCTCTGCCATCCCAACAAGTCCCTCTGCTGCCTCCTTCAGCAACGAGCTATCTCGTTCCTCGCGCTGTTTTGGATTTCGCGCCAAAGAGATCTTGGCAATATCGGCGCGAAATCCAAAACCTGAAAGGGCACCCAAGAATCTTGGCGCGGAAATCAAATCACGAACGCGCTTGGTTCTCCCCACAACGCAATTTGCCTCGAAGCTACTAAGTCCAAGCTCAAGTTCGTCTCACAACTACCAGTCATCAAGCACACATCGAAGTCTTCCTCGACTCCGTCCCAATGACGGGCCGCAAGCAAGATCAGCTGTGGGATGAATTCACCATCGTGCACCAGCGAGGCCCTGACAAACCACATCCTGATGTTTTATGCCCCCACTGCAGAACGTGGCGTGTTAACAGTGCCCAACTCACTCGAGACTTAGTCCGTCACTTCGAGAGTTGTGATTCAATACCGACGGACGTGAAAGCGAAACACAGCACCCGTATCGCGAAGCTGAAGAAGGGTAAACGCCGTTCCTCCAATGGCGGAGCCATGTTTTCTCCGGTTAAGTCCCGCAGAACCAGCTACGGCTCATCGACCCACCAGACCCCGGTTTTGAGTGACACCGAGATCCACGAGGTTCATGTTGAGCTTGCTAGAGGGTTTTATACGGCTGGGATACCTTTCCGAGCCATCGAAAACCCCCATTTGCAAAGCGCGTTTACTCGTTGTAACCCGGCCTTCCGACTGCCTACACGTCGTGCCCTTGCGACGAGTTTGCTGAATGAGGTATACCAAGTAGAACGTTCTGAACTGGCAGAGATTCTCAAGCCACAAAAACGCCTTACTTTGGTTACCGATGGCTGGACGAACACATGTCGTGAGAGCATTGTCAACTACGTCCTGACATCGCCGAAGATGAGGCCAATGATGTGGTCGTCAGGGACGACTGGTTCTGCCAATCACACCGGAGAATTTATGGCTGAAGAAATCCTGCGAGTTATTGGTGAAGTTGAAGAGTTGGCTGGAATAGGAAAGGTGACTTCCGTTGTCTCTGACAATGCGCCGAACATGAGATTAGCTGGGAAACTGGTGGAGGCGAGGCGCCCAAACGTTGTTTACAGTGGGTGTGCTGCCCATGCGATGAATTTGCTGCTCAAGGATATTTACAAGTTACCATTGCTGAAAGAAGTACTACAACAAGCGCTGAAAGTAACGAAGTTTGTGCGTGCTCGAAATCTGCTTTTGGCTGGAGTTAGGAAGAACAGGATGCACTTTCAGAGGGTGGGCAAGAAGAAGATTCGAGAGCTAGCACTGCCGGTCGCAACAAGATGGTATTCGCAGGAGAAGTGCATTCGAAGTGTGCTTAGCAATAAATCGCCGCTAACTACAGCGTTCACAAATTCGCAGTTGATGCGAAACTACGAGGATACTGCTGAGAACAAAGCGAAGTTGGAGAAGATCCAAGATATCGTGAGACCCAGTTCCACGTTTTGGACTAACGCGTGGGTTGTTCAGAGACTCACAGCCCCGATCACGCGTTCACTCGCCGCTCTCGAATCTGATCTGTGCTCAAATTCGATGATATTGCATGAGTTTGATCGTCTCATGCGCTCCCCTGAGTACAAAGAAGACCTTCATGGACTCCACGACAGAACCGTTCAGCCTAAAATCCGGGATGCGATCTCAAAACGCTGGGACTTCGTTTGTTCCCGATCCAGTATCACCAGCATCGCCTATTTACTGGATCCAAGCAAGAGTCTTTCAGCTTTCGCGACCTTCGAAGGCATTAGTGTTGACAAAGTCGTCGATGACGCTGTGAAACTGGCAAAACGCACTGGGCATGTTGCTAACGCTCAAGTGACAGAAGAGGTGTTTGAGAACGCTCTAATGGAGTTGGTAGGCGCGAAAGATGACTGGGACGTGGACACTTGGAAAGCTAACAGCTCTAAACCACCTCTTGACTGGTGGATTAGAAATAATGTTTTCTCGCGGTCTCCTGTCAAGCGTTTTGCGCAACATGTTTTGAGCAGCCCCACATCTTCAGCAGCAAGTGAACGTCTGTGGAGTATTCAAGGCTTGACCCATACCAAGCTACGAAATCGACTGAGTGTTCCAAGTGTCGAGAAATTGTCGTTCATCCGCAACAACTGTGGCAACAAAAATCGAAAGGGTTGCCAGTTTATGCTACTCCACCTGCGCCGACCGAGCGTGACGATGGCGAGGAAGAGGTTGAAGAAGATGAAGAAACGGCGTTTGACCTCGATGACGAGGATTTTGAACTCCTTTTGGAGTCCTTGTCTGGCTTTGACGAAGCCGACTGAAGCTGGGCAACAAGGGGTGTTCGCAAATATGTTTGAGTTCGTGTTCTGGCAGTGCTGAGGTTTCCTGTTTCCACCAGGCTCCAAATGAAAATAAATACATAACTGCGATGACCGTCATACTTATTCGTAAGAGTTCCCACTACTTTCTATCTCGCTGTGCCACAAATTCTCTTTCGCTCCTTAGAGACTGCATGACTTCGTGTACGAGAGCCCTGAGTAAACATGGCTGTTGCCGATTCGCGTGTCCGATGCCACCGAGTCTATCTCTTCGTGCCGCTCGAAGAACTCGGGCACATTGTTCACCTCGCCGTCCGACTTGACCACCGGTCGGAATGGCACGGGCACCTCCCGCTTATACAGTTTTCCCAGTCCACGCTGTTGAAGAAAGGGTGGTCCATGATCTCTTGGGCGCCGCACGGACCGGAGCCGAGTCGCTTGGCTGGGTTGCGGCAGATCAGACCACGCAGCAGGGATCGAGCATCGTCGGAAAACTCGGACGGGAACCGCAGTGGGAGTTTGACGATGTTCTGGAAGTTGCGCTTGCGGTTGGCGTGGTAGAACGGCGTGTAACCCGCCAGCATCTCGAAGATGAGGACACCGAGCGACCAGTAGTCCACGGCTTTGCCGTAGGGCACACGACGGATCAGCTCGGGCGCAATGTACTCGGGCGTACCGCAGAACGTCTGCATGCCGTCCTTACTGTCGAAGTGGTCGTGCGAGAGACCAAAGTCCGTCAAGGCGATGAATCCCTTGTCGTCCAGCAGAATGTTCTCCGGCTTCAGGTCTCGGTACACGATGTTGTAGGTGTGCAGGTGCGAAATGGCCAGCACTAGCTGGGCAGCGTAGAAGCGCGTGCGGGTCTCGTCAAAGTGCATGGCGCGCCGCAGGTGGAAGTGCAGCGTTCCGCCGTTGTAGAAGTCCATGACGAAGTAGAGCTTGGCCTCGTTCTGGAAGGCGTAGCGCAGCTTCACCATGAACGGGTGATCCACGCCTTGCAGGATACGTCGCTCTGTCTTGGTGTGCTCCACCTGGTTCTTGGCAAACACAGCAGCCTTCTTGATGACCTTCATCGCATACACTTTGCCTTGTTCGCCTCCTGAAGCGACCGCAATCTGCTGCGGAGTCATCCCCATCGCCATCATCGTCCGCGGACTCAATAGACGAGCACCTTTCTGTTGCTGAGGCACTTTTCTTCGCACTAGTATCACCTTACCAAAGGCACCACGCCCAACAACGCGTAGCAGATCGAAGTCGTCGATGGTAAGCGAGTCATATTCACGCGGCTTCAGTTCCCGTCCGCCATTGCCAACGACCGCGTCGTAGACGGTTTTCTTACGGGGCCGTGACGGAGGGTGGTCCCGAGGGGCCGTCCCACATCGCCAGCGCCAGCCCCTCTGGACCGAGCCTGCTGTTGCTCCTCCAACAGCGCATTCGCACGGAGTTCACGAGACGCGCGGCGCTGGAATTCATACGGAGTCGGTGACGCTAAGAATTTAAACACCGTATCCAGCACTTCCTTAGTCGTGTGGGGCCTTCGTTCGCGATCTTGCACGGGCTTGTAGGACGCAAATGCAGCCAAATCCTGCCAGTTGTGGCTCACTTGGCCTCTTCAAAGAGCTCGACAACGGTGACGATGGCGTCGTTGTCGCCGCTCGTCCTGCACTCGCTGCTAGACTTTGCTTGTGTTTGTGTGATCACGAATGTAAATAATAACGTCGAGCTGTGGCCTTTTTCTACATTGCTCAGTACTATTAACTACTAAGCAAAATGTTATTAAGCGTTAGTTAACACTATTAACAGTTAAGATCGCGCTAAGAATCCACCCTAGAGGAGATCCTTCTCGTCCAAACGGCCTTCAGACGACGTGGTCCACGAGCCGACACCGACTGACGGATACGAAGTCACGTGGACTTGCCCCGTGATTCTCTAGACCGGATAGGACGTCAGGTACGCACTGGAAAGGCTCTCGAGGCAGTGCAGAGCTGCGATTGCTGTTGGATGAAGGAAGAGGAGTGAACTCGCAACGTCTTGATGAGTCTGTAGCGCATGGAAATGGACCGCAAAGTCGTGACGCGATAGCACCCCAAGGGATGTTATCAATCGATAAACTCGCGAATCGTTCCTGTGTATTACAAGCGGAAAAGCTACAGGATGCAATCGCACAAGAAAATGTTCAACCAGTTGTTGTTGCAACAACTCGTTGCGCTGAAGCTCTCCGCCCCCTATTATAAACAAAATTGATGGCCAATTGCTTCGCATCTGGTCGACCACAAACAAAGGTCTCCATCTGTGCGCCTTACCGCATCGTAGTCAGCCGATGTCCTCGGTGGAAAGTATAACAGCGACCGCTTCTGTCATTATTGGCAGAAGCGGTCACCGCACTGTGGACATTGCGCGCTGCAAGTTCGAGCTGAAGAGAGTTAGTCGCCTGCGGTTGCGTCGGAGATATATAGACGTCGGCAACGATCAACAAAAGCCAGGACTCGTTGATGGTGTGCATTGGTGCAAAAGCAGCACCATTACCAGGGCTTTAGAGAATTACAAGTAATTGAATTTTGTACTGTTTCCTATCTGCTGTCAGTCTGCAATGTTCTGCACTACCTACTGTCGGGTGAGATCCAATGCCGATCAAGTCGCCACCTAACCTAGTACTTCTGCTGGACCGCCGCGCGGAAGAACATCTTGGCGTCCACGACCTCCTGCTCCGGTCCTCCTCCCAGATCCAGCGCATGCGCTTCTGCAGATTCGCCGCGATCTTCTCGAGATCGTCTTCGTAGCCGGGCAGCTCGAAGTCGTAGAGATGACCGGCCTCGTCGCTCGTGGCCACCACCTTCTGCGTGCGATACAGCCGCACCTTCTCGAACGCTCGGAACGCCGCCTTGAGGTCCGACCCGCGGTGCACGTCGGCCAGCAGCGACGACAGCACGTAGGCGTCCTCGATGGCCATGGCGGCGCCGGAGCCGTGGTTGGGCGTCGTGGCGTGCGCGGCGTCGCCGATCACCAGCATGTGCTCGCGCGTGTACGTGCGTGCCGGCAGGTGGTGGAAGAGCGCCCAGATATCCGTGTTCTCCATCATGGAGATGATGTCGCGCACGTGCTTGGAGAAGCCGGCAAAGTCCTTGGTCAGGTCCTCCTTGGTGGTGCCCACGACCCACTTGGGTCCTTCCACTCGTCCTTGCTGGCGAACGCCACCACGTTCATGACGTCGCCGTGCTGGATGGGGAACGTGAGCACGTGGCCGTGGTAGCCAAAGTACATTTGGCTATTGCGGGCCATCGTCCCCGAGCAACGCGGCGGCCTTGTCCATGGGGACCAGTCCGCGGTAGACGTACTTGCCCGAGAAGACGGCGTTGGCGGCCGGGTCGTTCTCGCCGAGGATCGCCTTGCGCGTGCGCGACTTGACGCCGTCGCAGCCGACCACGGCGCTGTGCACGGCCTCGGAGCCGTCCACGAATTTGAGCTTGACGTTGCCGTCGGGCAGCTCCTCGACGTCCTGCAGCCGCTTGCCGAACTTGGCGACGCCGTCCGGGATGAGCTTGACCATCTCGTCCAGGAAGTGCGCGCGGTGCACGTAGGCCGAGCCGGCGGGCGTCTCGACGGTGGTGATGAGTTCACCCGCGCCGGTGTCGGCGTGGTCGCCGTTGGTGCCGACGCCCTTGCGGAAGTCGAACCAGACGCTCTTCTTGGCCGTGGAGAGGTTGAAGGTGCCGACACGGTCGAAGCCGCGCTTGACGTCGGGCGCCAGCAGCTCCATGGCGCGAGCGGCGTTGGCGGCGAGGGCGACGCCGGCGCCGATCTCGCCGAACGCGTCGGCCGCCTCGTACAGCGTCACGGGGACGTTGGCGCGCACCAGACCGACCGCGAGGGTGGCACCGGCGATGCCGCCGCCGACGATGGCGATGTCGTAGTCGCGCGTCGAGTTCTGGACCATGGTGGTGGTGCGGTGGTGTGGGATTTGGAAAGCTTTTTGCGGTGTTGGTGGAGACCAAGCAAATGCGAGAATGACAGAGACAAGGATCGAGCCCGTCGGAAGCAGCGCAAGGTTGAGGTAGGCGCTGGCTGTTCGTCACAATGCGTCCCACCGCTCGACCGCGCCAGCTAAACTTCAGGATGAGCCCGCGATTGCTCGCTCTCGTTTGCGCGGCAAGATCGTCTCGGAAAGCGGCTCTGGGGGCTTCGCAGAGCGTTTTCATTTTCGCGTTGGCGATCCGGAGTTTTGGATGGCCGTCGCTCGGTACGGCGCTCGTGTCGGGCACGAGCACCCACACGTTATGGTCCGACTCGTCTTCGGTTGGGATTGCTCGCCCCGGTTTGCGAGGCGGGATTCAAAAAGCTGCCGGGATCCGACGGTGCAAGGCTGTCCCAAGGCATGACCCATGTCTGGGACAGATGGGCCACGCTGCAGACCCCAAGCAGGCGAGCACGCTGCAGACGCGAGCCGGTTGTCTTCGATGTGCTTCCCACGAGCGCTTTTCGGCCAAGCTGACGGCGAAGCCTCGTCTACAGAGACCACTGCCGCCCGAAATGGCAGTTCGGGGGAATGACCAAACCGGTAACAAGCTTGTAGGAGAGCGAACTAGAAACGACGGTAACTTTTAACTGGAAGCAAAGTTGTTCTATACGGGAAATGCTGCGTGGACACTGGTGATGCTTTTGTTTCCTGTTGTTATCGTGATCTTTGCGGTAATCGCGAGGGAGAACTGCAAAAAAACGAAGTCGACGAGTATGTTGGATTTTGAAAACACCGAAAAGTTTCATGCAGGGGGAATGAGTTTCCTCTCGCAACACACGAAAGCTCTTTTGTGTTGAGTGTGTGTGTTTGTTACAAACGACCGGTTCTAAACGGTTGCTGGCTTGATGAACAATTCCTGAATGCACTCAATATTACCTCAAACCCATGATCATTCCCCCAACCTGCCATTTTCGGGCGGCAGTGGTCTCTGTAGACGAGGCTTCGCCGTCAGCTTGCCGAAAAGCGCTCGTGGGAAGCACATCGAAGACAACCGGCTCGCGTCTGCAGCGTGCTCGCCTGCTTGGGGTCTGCAGCGTGGCCCATCTGTCCCAGACATGGGTCATGCCTTGGGACAGCCTTGCACCGTCGGATCCCGGCAGCTCTTTTTGAATCCCGCCTCGCAAACCGGGGCGAGCAATCCCAACCGAAGACGAGTCGGACCATAACGTGTGGGTGCTCGTGCCCGACACGAGCGCCGTACCGAGCGACGGCCATCCAAAACTCCGGATCGCCAACGCGAAAATGAAAACGCTCTGCGAAGCCCCCCAGAGCCGCTTTCCGAGACGATCTTGCCGCGCAAACGAGGCGAGCAATCGCGGGCTCATCCTGAAGTTTAGCTGGCGCGGTCGAGCGGTGGGACGCATTGTGACGAACAGCCAGCGCCTACCTCAACCTTGCGCTGCTTCCGACGGGCTCGATCTGTCTCTGTCATTCTCGCATTTGCTTGGTCTCCACCAACACCGCAAAAGCTTTCCAAATCCACCACCGCACCACCACCATGGTCCAGAACTCGACGCGCGACTATCGCCATCGTCGGCGGCGGCATCGCCGGTGCCACCCTCGCGGTCGGTCTGGTGCGCGCCAACGTCCCCGTGACGCTGTACGAGGCGGCCGACGCGTTCGGCGAGATCGGCGCCGGCGTCGCCCTCGCCGCCAACGCCGCTCGCGCTGCTGGCGCCCGACGTCAAGCGCGGCTTCGACCGTGTCGGCACCTTCAACCTCTCCACGGCCAGAAGAGCGTCTGGTTCGACTTCCGCAAGGGCGTCGGCACCAACGGCGACCACGCCGACACCGGCGCGGGTGAACTCATCACCACCGTCGAGACGCCCGCCGGCTCGGCCTACGTGCACCGCGCGCACTTCCTGGACGAGATGGTCAAGCTCATCCCGGCGGCGTCGGCAAGCGGCTGCAGGACGTCGAGGAGCTGCCCGACGGCAACGTCAAGCAAATTCGTGGACGGCTCCGAGGCCGTGCACAGCGCCGTGGTCGGCTGCGACGGCGTCAAGTCGCGCACGCGCAAGGCGATCCTCGGCGAGAACGACCCGGCCGCCAACGCCGTCTTCTCGGGCAAGTACGTCTACCGCGGACTGGTCCCCATGGACAAGGCCGCCGCGTTGCTCGGGGACGAGATGGCCCGCAATAGCCAAATGTACTTTGGCTACCACGGCGTGCTCACGTTCCCCATCCAGCACGGCGACGTCATGAACGTGGTGGCGTTCGCCAGCAAGGACGAGTGGAAGGACCCCGTGGGTCGTGGGCACCACCAAGGAGGACCTGACCAAGGACTTTGCCGGCTTCTCCAAGCACGTGCGCGACATCATCTCCATGATGGAGAACACGGATATCTGGGCGCTCTTCCACCACCTGCCGGCACGCACGTACACGCGCGAGCACATGCTGGTGATCGGCGACGCCGCACGCCACGACGCCCAACCACGGCTCCGGCGCCGCCATGGCCATCGAGGACGGTGCTGCCTACGTGCACCGTCGGACCTGCGGGCCGAGCGTGAGACGCGTGATGACCACGGCGACGAGACCGGTCATCTCTACGACTTCGAGCTGCCCGGCTACGGACGACCTCGAGAAGATCGCGGCGAATCTGCAGAAGCGCATGCGCTGGATCTGGGAGGAGGACCTGGAGCAGGAGGTCGTGGACAAGAAGTTCTTCCGCGCGGCGGTCCAGAAGTACTACAGGCTAGGCGGCGACTTGATCGGCATTAGATCTCACCCGACAGTAGGTAGTGCAGAACATTGCAGACCGACAGCAGATAGGAAACAGTACTAATTACTTATAGTTTTACATGACACGGACGGTGAGAAGTTGCTCTGCATCGTTGATCGCCGACGTCGATCTACCTCCGACCCAAGAGCAGACTTTGACCCACCTCGATTGCAGGCAACATTTGTGTGGCGTGTGAGAACGTCAACGTGGTGCGCTTTGTTGTGCAAGATGCCGTCGAGAAGAAGTACGCGAAAGAAACCAAAGGGTTGGATACGCTGGCACATGCGATCTCGAGCGGGCAGATGGACGTGGTGGGGTTCTACTTGAGCTGGACGGATCGTGGTGGAACTTGGCGGTGGCTTTTACTGCAGCAGTGCGCTCAGCATTTCGCACTTGCAGACAGGATCCGCGAGGTTTTCTGCCATGCAGGAGCAAAGAAGCCTTATCGGTCTAGCTGGCAAAAAGCGGCGGTACCAGAGCGTTGAAGTACCTGTACCACAATGGACATTTCAAGTCAAAGTTGCTCGACAGGGCTTTCGTCAGCGCAGCAGAACAGAGCTGCATTGATACCATGGAATTTCTGTACGACACCGGCCGGGTTTCTTTGTGGGCATTTGATAAGGCACTGAGGGACTCTGCATCATATCTGTGGCCCAAACGGAAAACAGTGGAGTTTCTCTCTGCAGGAAGCGCTGTGCGTCCCAAATCGCTGTGGACATAGCGCTGCGACGGACGCGGAATTCATGCAAGAAGAACTTGCAGTAACCTCCGCATGACGACGCAAACGAGATTGCGACGTGTGAACAGCTATATTTCGGTGGAAGTGAAGCAGGCTGTATTCCAGATGAGTCTTGAATTGGCTTCCATGAGCATGAAGACAAGCCGCAGCTCGACTTTGATGCATTCTGTAGCCACAATAAACGACCAGCAATTTGAAATCAAACTAAAATGTATCGTTGATAATATATTGGCTCATGTGAAGGAAGGTCGCAAAGTTTTCTTCGCACGAACTTCTTGACCGCGTCGGTTCTTGCCTCTTCAAGTATCTCTTTTCGAAGCTGCGCGTCCAATATCCAACGTCGACACCGGCCACTAGACGCAAAATATTTTCTCTTCCGACACAGACAGCAATCAATACGATCTCGAGCTTCACTTCCGCGAGACTCTTCTGGTTTTACCCGAAATCTCGTCGATAATCATTTTCACATTCTCGAGCTTACCGTGATAAGCAGCTTTCTTGAAGGCTCTTACAAGCGCTTCATTCGAGATGCACTGCGTGTCATACAGGCACCTCATCAACTCGCTCGATTTGAGGAGGCGGCCGCTACGAAAGCATCATTTATCGCCTCGGCACAAACGCGACGGTCGTCTCGCAGCAGCTCCACGACCTCGACCTTCTCATATTTTGCTGCATGCACAAGGGCTTTGCCAATGACTTCAGACGACATGTAGCTCTCCTTGTACAACAGCTTCACGATGGCAACCTGATCTTCATCGTAACGGAAGCGAATACCTCTGCTCCAACCACCAGCGCGCTTGAAAGCTGCAACGATCGCTCCAGCGGAAGCACTCCCACCGTCATATAGCAGCCTGGTCATTTCAAACTCATGCGCAAATAGTAGTGCTACATCCACTGCTGTTTGGGATGCACATTGCTTCTACAGAGAAATCTCAATGTTGTCACTTTGGGCCAGGGATATAACGTAGCTTCCCCATCGCCCTATCACACACTTCCAGAGAGACTAGGCCAGTGTTGTAGAGAATTCCAGGGTACCAACGCAGTTCCGTTTCGCTGCACGGAGAAACGCTTGGTCGATCAACCTTGAATCGACTTGTCCGCCGTCGAACAAATATTTGACTGCTTCGGCACCCTCACTTCGGCTTGCTAGGGCAATCAGGAGGTCTTCTTTGGGTTCTGTGCGACTGTAAGCCTCATGAATCCTGTCTGCGAGGACATCGTGTCCAGTGACCACTGCTGCGATGAAGGCCCCACCAAGTCCCACGAGGGGCTGGCAAGTCAAACAGAAACTCCACCACATCCATCTGTCCGCTTGAAATCGCATCCTGCAATGTCGACGGCATCATTCTGTCTGCGCATTTCTTCTCGACTGTGTGATGTATAATGAGGTGCACTACGTCGAGATGACCATTCCTAGCCGCATTGGTTAGAATGCCACGAATCGTTCCGCAGCCTTGAAAGAAATAACTGTGCGTGCCACGAGTCAAGAGTTTGGACATCAGCCGCTCCAGCACGAGAGGGGCCTGTTGTCAGCAGCAACTTGTGCCGCTTTCCTTACAGCCTCCCAGGATTCCTTGCTTGGGTCAGCAGGGTACTCGTCCAGCAGCATCTTCACAAATCCAAGTGGCCTTTAGCAGCAGCACACAAGTGCATCCGGTACACTACACTCGCATCTATCCAGCAGTTGGTCCAGCCACGCCGCTTGCCCAGACACGGCAGCTTTCACGAAAGCCTCCTCTATTGTCATTAGAAACTCCTCGATCAGTGTTGGAACATGGGACAGCGCCAGTATTTCAGCGGGGAGAAGTGCGTTGCCCCGTGAAGCCACCAGCAACTCTCCACCATGTTGATCGGGCTGCCATCGGGCTCGCTTGGCGTCTGGGGCTGAGTTTCTTCGCACATGTTCGGCACGCTCTAGTAGCGCAGTGCAGCGCTTGGCAAGGCGCACTTGAGCTCTCGCCTCCGTCAAACAGAATCGTCACGTGCGTTGTGCCCGCTGCCAGCTCCGCATCGAGATTGTGGTCAGCGGTCACTGCCAAGGTCGGGGTGACGAACACCCCCATTCCGACAACTCCACCACCGTCCTCGGTCGTTTCCACACGAAAAGCAGCTCTCTTCACTTGGTCTTGCAGTTTGAGGTCCAGGAATGGTCGTTGCTGCTGGAAAGTTTGGACGACTATCGGGCTTCTTGGACTCGTTCCCATTCCACTTTCAAATCCTGCCAACGGTGACCTTGCATTAAACATCGCCTTGTTCTCGTACACGTTAACATCGCTGGACGTCTCCACAATGTCAGGAAAGGCAGTTTTCACTGCTGCCTTAAAGTCTGCGACCACCTTCGAAGCTACTCGCATAGATGCTGAGCGCACAGGGTCTCGTCGTCATATTCATCGAAGACTTGGACGTACACTGTGCGAAGGTGATCGTCTGGGCCCGAGCCAGAGCTCGAGCTGGAACTCATTTGCCTCTTCCTGCTTGTCTTCTCCGGTGTAGAGAACGATCGGAATGTCAATCTCCATCAAGTCATAAAACAATAAAACTGAGCTGCAAATTAAATTCACAGCTCACTTGATCTAGTCGCCGCTACGGAGCACGAGGTTCGCGAGTCCGTAGACGACGGGATTGTATCGAAATCGGTTCTTCTGCTGCAATTTGTTGCTTGTGTTGGAATCAGTAGCAGCAGTTGGACTTCCAGGAGACAAAGTAGCGTCACTTGCCGTGGTTGCAACTGTCAATGCTTGTGGTGCCGATGCAGGTGCGATGGTGCTCTCGCTAAACCTCTTGAGAGCTCTGCCGACTGAGTACCCCTTTGAAATGCCCTGCAGTAGTCCGTTCGCAAGGCGGCGATTGCCGTTGAATGTCGTAGTCCATTGATTCAACGCCAGGACATTCGCTCCGCAAAGAGTAAGCAGCAGAGCTCGTTCGTAAGGATCCTTCTCCACCTCCATCTCCCATCGAGGCTTCTCGCTGTCCAGCTTGCTCTGTCTGCGAGTGCTTTTGGCGTTCTCCGCATGATCGAGTAAGATCAGCGCTTGGCAAGTCAGCGCAATGTTCATCCCCGTCACCTGCTTCAAAGGCAGACACGAGCCCAGTATTCGGTTGGGTCCAACATACAGAAGCCCGCCACCACGACGAGCATTGAGCGCTTGCTGCCAATCTGTCACACTCGGGATCTGGCCGTGGTCGAAGGCATCCTTCCAAGTCCCGCAGCCTTGTTTCACCACACTGGCCATGGTCTGGCCGCTTGCATTCCCAGGGTCTTCGTTGTGCGGGTCCACGATGAACCGCATCTCAGTCGGTCGCAATTGCTGCCTCTTCATCGCCAGGAGCCGCTGGTGCAGCATCTGAATAGAAAAATCGCGAGTGATCGAGTCGGCTGGCTGTAGAGCTGGTAGCGCTTCCAGGGGAGATACGCTAACACGCGATCCACCAGGAGTACGAGCATGTTGTTCGCGAGGTTGGTTTTGAGCTCGGCCTTCATGGATGAGTGCGAGAACAGTGGCTGCAGCAGCTCCACAGTGTCGTTGACAATGCCAGTGAACTCCTCTTCTAAAATATCATCGGTTGAGGCCTCGCCGGTCTGTTGCTCCACCGGTGCAAACTCAAACAGTTCATCTTGTTTGTGGGCATCCTCGTACGCCATCGTCTCCTTCGCGCAGCGATCTCTCCACGCTTTCACTCTCATATCCAGACGGTCCAACAAAGCCGTTTGGCTCTCAGTGAACTCCATCCTACCGATAGCAACACGCCTCTCAGTGCTACCTAAAATTGCTGCATAAAGAAAGC
The DNA here is from genome assembly GCA_011947325.1 of Phytophthora macrochlamydospora. Taxonomy (NCBI): domain Eukaryota; phylum Oomycota; class Peronosporomycetes; order Peronosporales; family Peronosporaceae; genus Phytophthora; species Phytophthora macrochlamydospora. The sequence goes on along the minus strand of JAAVTH010000384.1, from coordinate 1,890 downwards.
AGCGATCCGGCGAAAAGTGGAGACACAAGACACGAACCGAGCTCGGCAGTGCTGCAATGATCGTGTCTACTCGAGTGCCGACACTCATCCGTTTAAAAGCCTCAGACTGCTGATCCAGATACAGCTGGGAGAGCTGGTAGGAGAGACTGTTAGCTGCTGCATTCGTGTGTGTCTTCTGCATGTTCTTCATGCGTCGCAAATGCAGACGTTGAACGTTCGTCTCACACACTTCGCGAATAAACTTCTTGCAGTCTCGATTACCTCAGTACTTTGGTGCTTGAGCAAGTTCTTGGCGCAGTCAAATGGATGGCGACACCCCATTAACTGAACCACTTCATAAGAGCTCAGACGAAGCAGCTCAGCGCACCTTCTCGAACGAAATGAGCTGGTACTTCTGTATCATTTTCACGCGATTCGCCAGCATCTCATCCAACGCCTTGAAGTCAACTCCTTCAGGCTGGAGCGGTCTTCATTCTCCAGCTCTTCGTCCTGAATCGGAACTTGACTTTGAAGAGCAGCAGCGTCAGCAGCCGCAACCACCGCCTCCGACTGCGCGCCATGACAACAGACCCACGTGGCATGGGGCGAATCCGAAGACGTAAAGCGAGTCCAAAGGCGGTATCTGATGGCATCTGCAGTCTTCTTGTCGTCGCTGTGCAGAAGTAGGAGACGCTGACACTGGAACCGAAGAACTTGAGCGATCGCGTGCTGAATGATCAGACTAGGATTGTCGCTTAGAGTATCGATCGCTGAGGTGATCAACGTCATCGCGCGCGGTAGTTCCCAAGCGTTTCTTGTTTGCAGCGAAGCTTCCGTCGAATTGAGCCACCTTTCGACCACATTGCGCTGGCTGTCTTCGTAGTATCGATACCAGGTCATCTCCTTGTCTTTCACGACTGCTGCGACATTTGTGGTGCCATTAGCGCTCCAGCCAATTTCAATTTGGTCAGTGCGATCTCCAGTTGTAATGGCTCAATCAGTGCCTCCTTTGCATCTTCTCCGACGGCTTTGTCAAAGAGAACTGAAAGCGAAAGCATCTCTCGGAACTTTTCTCCATGAATGACAACGACTCCTGAAGTATTTTAACATAATCCAAGCCAATGTTGGCTAACATAGAGCTCCCTGTACTGGTTTCAAATTTGCACAAAGCTCTGGAATACTTCAGCAACGCCTGCCAGGACTCATACCCAGCATCGACCAGAGTCAACATCTTCATGCTTCTCCCCAATTCTTCTTTGCTTTCTCGTAAAACCGCAACTACGTTCATTGAACTAACACTTGCAGCTCTTTTAAGCAATATCGTGGCCCGCTTCAAGATAATTCGAGACATTAGCTGTACAACATCGAGATCTGGTGAAATTGAGACTGCGCCAGTGGAAGAACCTACGTTCTGTGTCGTTGAGCTCTTCATCCCGGCAACAATTGCTTTTGCTGCTGCTTTCTCTGCTGCCTTGAGCACTTGAAGTGATTGAGTGAGATCGGGATTTAATTTGCAGGCTCGCAATGTCCATTCCAGAAAGTGCCGAACATCCAGTTGTGGGTTTTCCAGCGCGTTCTGCATTCGAACCATTGCCTTTTCGCTTTGACCCTCAATCTCCAAGACACGACTCGCTAAAACATCACACTGACACAGAATCTCTCTCAGGCAGCACCAGCACTGACGGAGTGCTTCAAAATCTCAAAAGGGTTTTTGCCTGACGGATAAATCCAAAACAAATTAGCAGCTCGATCGAAGCGACCGCTTTACTTTGCGTGTCAAGACGATCACTATGTAGACTCGTTCGTCTTCTTCCCGCCAGCAACTCTTGCTGTTCGGCTGTCGAAACAATTTCGTTCATCTCCTTGATTAGTTCTGCTCCTTGAGACTGAATCATATCAAGCGCGCTTTGG